>OX459112.1:170542022-171871654 GCA_949775065.1 Brachyopa scutellaris | reverse complement strand
AAGATTTTCACATAAAATTAAGCGTGATTCTTTTATAGATCACATTATATCTTATCTTATCTTATCTTATCTTATCTTATCTTATCTTATCGCATCTTATCTTATCTTATCTTATCTTATCTTATCTTATCTTATCTTATCTTATCTTATCTTATTATCTTATCTTATCTTATCTTATCTTATCTTATCTTATCTTATCTTATCTTATCTTATCTTATCTTATCTTATCTTATCTTATCTTATCTTATCTTATCTTATCTTATCTTATCTTATCTTATCTTATCTTATCTTATCTTATCTTATCTTATCTTATCTTATCTTATCTTATCTTATCTTATCTTATCTTATCTTATCTTATCTTATCTTATCTTATCTTATCTTATCTTATCTTATCTTATCTTATCTTATCTTATCTTATCTTATCTTATCTTATCTTATCTTATCTTATCTTATCTTATCTTATCTTATCTTATCTTATCTTATCTTATCTTATCTTATCTTATCTTATCTTATCTTATCTTATCTTATCTTATCTTATCTTATCTTATCTTATCTTATCTTATCTTATCTTATCTTATCTTATCTTATCTTATCTTATCTTATCTTATCTTATCTTATCTTATCTTATCTTATCTTATCTTATCTTATCTTATCTTATCTTATCTTATCTTATCTTATCTTATCTTATCTTATCTTATCTTATCTTATCTTATCTTATCTTATCTTATCTTATCTTATCTTATCTTATCTTATCTTATCTTATCTTATCTTATCTTATCTTATCTTATCTTATCTTATCTTATCTTATCTTATCTTATCTTATCTTATCTTATCTTATCTTATCTTATCTTATCTTATCTTATCTTATCTTATCTTATCTTATCTTATCTTATCTTATCTTATCTTATCTTATCTTATCTTATCTATCTTATCTTATCTTATCTTATCTTATCTTATCTTATCTTATCTTATCTTATCTTATCTTATCTTATCTTATCTTATCTTATCTTATCTTATCTTATCTTATCTTATCTTATCTTATCTTATCTTATCTTATCTTATCTTATCTTATCTTATCTTATCTTATCTTATCTTATCTTATCTTATCTTATCTTATCTTATCTTATCTTATCTTATCTTATCTTATCTTATCTTACTAATATATAAATGTGAAAGTTTGGATGTTTGGATGTTTGGATGTTTGGATGTTTGGATGTTTGGATGTTTGGATGTTTGTTGCTCTATAACACCTTAACGGTTTAACAGACTTGAATGAAACTTTCGGGAATAGATAGTCTACTTCCTGGATTAGAGATTAGGCTACTTTTTAATCAAAACATACAATTCCTTGATTCCATAATTCGAGTTATTCCAATTTCCGCTTTTATTACTTGGTCATTATTTTTGGGTACACCATTGTCATTGATCGTCACTCTGTTGGGAGAGGGTTGTTTTTGTAGATGTTATGCTCTTCTCTTCGCCACAAATCTATCGCTATCGCTTATTCTTTCATTTTCTTTCTACATTTTTGGTTTAAAACCTAGAGTGTTTAGCTAAGTTTTTCACCATTGCTGTGTCTTCAGATACGCTATTGTATTTGGTCTGGCTGTGACAACTTACACAGTGTACGCTAGACTGTCAAAAATACACAATCAGCATTATCGATATTGTATTCCATGATGTGACTGCTGATTCAAACAATAATTTCACTTTGTTGGGGCTTGCCTCTTCCGAACGCATGAAGCTTGACTTTGACTTTCGATAGAACAAGTTGTATATTATTTGGCATAACACCATGAAGTGGGCACCGTAGCGCAAGTGGTTAGTGCGTTGGACTACTGAGCCAGCGGTCTTGGGTTCGAATCCCGCCGCAAACACCTAAAAGTTTTTCACAGTGCCCACCTCTTTCGAATGTCTGACAAGCATCAATGAGTATCATTTGTCACGATTGAACTTCTCAACTCGCCGTTCGGAGTCAGTAAAAAACTGTAGGTCCCTTCCATTCGTGCAAAAATATAACACGCACACACAAATGGTTGCGAGAAGCAGGCCCAGGTTCACCTCGAGCTGTAGCGCCAACTAAGTAACACCATGAATGTTGGCCAAAACTATGCGAGGAAAATTGCTTAAAACAACTTAAAACCAACTTACATTTTATGAAATGAAGCGACTTCGTCTTCCGCTGCAAATTCTAACAATGACCGAGTTAAACCGGAGGACTGGAATTGAAAGCGATAGCTAGCAGATGGATAGAGTAGTCAAAGTGTCTAAAGTTTCGTCGTCAACAATCCAGTACTGTCCTACCGAAACAATAGGTTTGTATGATGTCACCAGCACCATGGGCGCACTGACTACTGTCAGTGTATTTTCATGGCTGTGAAAAAACCCAGTGCAACCCCCATTTCATCATACGCAAATAGTTTGCCCTGACAACTGTCATTCTAATATTTTCCATTTTCGAACTTAATACAAATCAAAATCATGTTTGTATTTAGATTTTAATTAATTTTATAAATATTTACTTTTTTGAAATAATTTCTTTTCTTCAATTCAAAAAAACAACCACAAAAAAAAGTTCGCGATATGAAAAAAAAATAAACGAATAGAACTTTTGACAGCCCTTTTTTCTTGCACTGAAGAAATACCCAGGACGAATACAGGGCAGATTCAGTGTCGACATAAAACACAGAGCATCATTTTCAGCGCGTTTTCAGTGTGGCCCAGTGCGCCCTGGGGCTGACATCATACAAACCTAATATGAGTAAACAGACGACGCAGATAAAAGCGATAATGAACACCTCTCTGATCATGAGTCATGACTTCGTTTGCCTAAGACACTGTCAAACTATTGATCACACCAGATCAAAGCTCATAGCAATAATGAACTTCTCCTGCCCAAATCGTGGAAACCTTTCGCAGCTCTTTTCCGGCATATTCGTCTAAACCTGTACGTTACTGTCGTACACTCGTCAATTCCTTTAGAGATACTTGCACAATTCCCACCTGCATCAGGCGAAAAAAAAGAGATAAGTGCCTCTGTGCACTCCGTAAAAAGGTGTAGAAATCCATTAAATACAAATCACACTTCAGTTGCAGTTCAGTCAACACTATAGTACCAAAAAAGAGACGCCTAGTGTCTGCATCTAAACACACACACACACACAGGAGTCCATGCGACACCTAAGTGCCACAACAACTCAGTGGCGCTGGACAGTAAACTTCCGATGACATCTCAAAATGGCCAGTTGTGGCACTGGATACGCGACAGTCAACAAATATGCAGCAGTCACACACTGGACCGTTTTTTTTTTTTCCTTTAGCCTGTCCGCCCTATTCGGGGGAGTTATCTGCGCTTCTGACAAGACACACGGGGTATGTACTCGTGTATTCATTTTCCAAAGGGAATAACTAATGTCTGGTGTTCCGCTATAAATTCTTTAAGAAAATGTCAATTAGTTGCGCACATTGAATCAGCTGGCGTGAACGCATTTCTGACCAAAGTGGCCAAATTCTCAGCAACGTCAGCGGCCATTGTCTCCTTTGGCAGTGCGCGAATAACCAATGTGTTACGCGGTCTACGTGTCGTCCTAATAATGTTGCCTCTAGATACACTGTTGCTGGATATGCTGCTGCCGTTGTTGTTGTTGGTTATCCTATCGACACTTTGGGAAGAGAATTGATTTGTTTGGGGTTTCATTTCCTTTTTTTCCTACTACATGATGCGGTGACTTTTATACACGCACAACATCCTATTTCAGTGAATCGTCCTGCGGGACCACTTAGTTTTGAAATGATGACATAAAGGAAGTTGGTGACATATCAATGGGACGGTGTGTCCATCGACTAATAGGGGACACTTTGTTATGGTCAAAATGGGTACAACGTGGAGGTGAAGTCGGGTCATTGTCAGCAGGTGACTTGAAAATGAAAATAATTGCAAGTGGAAGAGGAGGAAAAGGAGGAAGATCACTGTGGATACTAGTAATAGGTGCGGGTTTCATTTATATGTAGATACAGTTTTAATAATTTATGATCATGAAATCATTTTGTACTTTAATCCTGGATATTAATGACCTTTTGAATGATCAGCCCCGTCCGGGAGGAACTGTAAATACAGGGGCATTGAATAAAGACGTTTATTAAAGAGCATTAAATACCATTAAATGCCGTTTGCAGAGGCAACCCATCAATCAACCCCTCCACATATGTAAATTGGGTTGACTTTAAGTAAAAGCTTTCATAAATTCGTTGCACAAACTGTCCCACGTCTGGCCGAAATCCTCAGAATACAGTTAGATTTCTGGAACAAATTTACTAATAAAGCTGCAATAAAAATGACGAGAACACTTTGCGGTTAGAAGAGCCACGGGCAAGTGTTAGAGCTGAAAATGTGAAATGTAAAGTCGCACAGAAAGAATAAGACGCGTATTTTAAAAGAAGACAACAAGCGATATTGAAAGGGATAGGACAGGGAACTGAAGAATGAAATGATTTTCTACGTTATTACTTGTGTTAAAAACATGTAATGAGTAACCAATTTCTCAAAGACCCAAGGAATCTGGACCTCCGATGCAACTTGATTGGGTACATGAGATGGCAATCTGTTATAAGTAAAAGAAACGATGTTGGAAGCAAATCGACGTCAGTGTTCCGTCTTAACTCTAGAAACTATCACAGCATTTGAGGAACGAAGTAAATGCACCTCATTTCTACTTATGTTGGTATAACCACCTCGAAGATAGAACAACCTCAACACCTTGAATATATTATGTATATTGATATTGCAGTGGCAATATATTGACTAATTGAAACTAACGGCGGCAGGGCTCCCAACGAGGTTAGAACAGCATTGTCCTTACTATCTTCTTTTGAGCTATAATAACCGTTATAATAACCGCTATAATAACATTTTCCCAGCAAGATATGCCGTACTCCAGACGAGAATTTACCGAGGCATCAGATGGGACAAGCTTGCGTAGATGGTAATTTTTATTCATGCCTATTTAAGTTTTATTTAAACAATTCTATATGCGGCTTCCAACTCAGTCTACTATCCAACGTTACACCTAGGTATTTCAATTCGAAAACTGATTCAATAACTGAGCAATTGCTCTCACAGTTAGAATAATTAGACCAAGAATCGTGTAGTGTAATTTCATTAGTTTGGTACTGATTTGTAAGAGCAAAGGACATAACTCTGGACTTGCTGCTAAGGACCTTTTGGTGATACCGAATCCAGCCATTCATCAAAGAAAGATCCATGTTCATTTGCCGAACTATGTCGTTCACGCTCAGTATAGGGTTACCAGATTGAAAATGACGAAAAGGGGGACATCGCGAGCGGAAATATTATGTTTTTGCAAAATATAACACCAGCGCAGCTTAAAAAAGTGAATTAAAAAATTTTCATTCGATTTTTTAATTATAAAAAACAATCACAAAAAATTGTAACTTATCAACTAAAATAAATTAATGAGAAAGAAACTAAACAACAAAAACAAATTATTTTTTCCTTTAAAAATTAATTAAAAAATTAAAACTAAACGCAAACGAAAATAATTTGTAAACAAAAACTGACAAAGAACAGATAGCAGAGCAGCACAAATCATAAACCGACAGATGAAGGAAAACTTTTACGCGTAAAGTCATTATATAGTTTATTGAGTGGATGCGTTCAGCTTTGAAAGGATTTTTAACTTCAAATGGATGTGTTTACAGAGAATCTTTTTAAAAATATTTAATGAAAATATTTAAATAGTGTTAAATTGAATGTTTTCTCTTTTTGAGCTTTACCTAATAAGGGGGTCAGAAGTTTGTATAGTGGGGACAAACAGCATATTGGTATGAAATAGTGGGACTATGCGTCTGGTAACCCTAGCTGAGTACAGCTGAAGAAAGAACCAAATCATCAGGGAAGGCAACAATTTTGCCATTTAACACTAGAAAGACTGCTTACCAAGAAAGACGGCAAGGGTCATTTGACCCCACGCAATAAAACTGTAGATTTTGATCTAGTAAATGATTTAAAAGTGCTTATCAATCAGTGAATAAACTAAAATGTAATCATATTAACGTGTTTTATTAACAAGAAGTTTTTTATTTCTTACTGCAATCATGACAAGTAATTGCTTATGACTGATTACATTTTCCACGTAATGGAATTTGACAAATATCGCACATATAACTAGATTTATTATTACAGCTGAAAATATAACAGCGAGGTCTTTTACCTGTACCTACAGCTGAAGGCTGCATCGGTTTTGGTGGTTGTGTTCAAAATTAAAAAAAAAGTTAAAAAAAATTAAAAAGATGTGAAAAAAACACCATATGGGTCAAATGACCGGCGCCGGCTTTGTAGGTAGATGATATGTTTATTTAATTCTTTATGTAGATATAACAATGAAACTATATGTAAATGTATTTTCTAATTTTTTCTGATAATATTTGTGTTAATTAATAGCATTTTGATGTACTGCGTTTTAATTTCGTATAAAATGTTTTGGTATTACTGCAAGTAGGTGTAAATCTCTAATTGAATCCGAAATTTACAAAAATTGATCTCGAGCAAAAAAGTGCTTTTTTAGTCGGTTGGAAAATGATAATTGTACTGGAGCGATAAAAACTGCTCGAGATAAAAAAGGTGATTGCAATGTCAGGTCCTTATACCAAATAATAGAACTATTTTGGTAAGACATTGGTAAGAAAACCCTAAGGGCCATGATAAAATTATGTTTGGATTGAAAAACCAGCCGGCAATCAATAGGAACATACACTGAAAAATTCAAAAAAAGAAAAAAAATGGAAACTAATGAGCTTCAGATAATTTTGTTTCTGATTCCAAACAATTTACCATTTTCATAATTTTTCTCATATGTGAATATTGGTACTATGTATCTTCATTCGAAAAGTACCACCATGTTATCAAAAATTAAGCACCCAAAAAATTACCGAAACGACAGCTCTGTTTTCAGCAATAGCAAAATGTCATCGGCTGTCATCCCCTCAGCGCTGGTATGCGACGGATTCTATGGGACGGATCTTTTCGTCATGCGCCAACGTCAGCGTCAACGTTAAGCGCAGCGGCATTGACGGATTCTATGGGTCGGGGCCTTGAGGATTTTTCTAGTACCCAGTTCACCGAACGTCCAACGGGCCCTTATAGATCTATTTTAATCTTGTATGAATAGTGTTGAGGTCGCGGAAAGGCTCACTTTGAGGTTTTGGTTCCTTGGCATACGAGTATTTTCAGAATTATTCTCCTCCACCGAACAGAAAAGGCTTACTTAGGAGCTTAACCGAAGCACGCAAATACGCATTGTAAACAATTTTCGGACTTCCTGTATAGCATACTCATCACAGAATAACAAAGCTGTCATATAAACATAACCACAACCGGAAGACGTGGCTATTAAGAGATGATATGCTAGAAGAACCCAAATTATTCATGATCCTTAGAAAAAAACACATCCTCAGCGGGATAACAACTGAGATGGGAATATCTGCAACTCTATTTTAACAAGGACTACGGGGTGTCACAGTCACAGTTTCAGCGACAATGTAACAAACTTACATTCCACACTTGTTATACTGTACCAGAACTAGCATTTACCACTTCTTGTTTTTTTTTTTCTGAATAGTCTAAGTTCAACGGTATACAGTTACAGCCAGAAGGCACAACAAAGTCCAGCACCTTCTTCTTCTCCTTCATCATCATTGAGCCGATTTATCCTATTGAAAGAAAACTTAACAATTTTCACACGAACACCATTTCCACGGCGACGAAGAACCAGGCCAGGCCGCCACCACTAACTCCAACTTCATCTGTATCTTTCGCGACTCAGACAAACGACGACGAGGATCGAAGACGATGATGATGATGATGATGATGATGAAGAAGATGATAATGATAATACTCGTACTTGTACTCCTGCACAGCCAGAAGACAATCGTCGTGTTAAATTTCGCGTCAATATAATAAATGGCCAAAACAAATCACGAAACTATTAACAAGTGTGAATTTCATTTAAATATTATGACGACTCTCTGGACCTATATATCCTCGTCTGGGCTACACTACAACCAAAAGAGCAATCCATTCAAGACTAAACGAGGTCCGGAATTGGCATCAGCACCACCAACGGCAGCATCATCATCACCGACCGAACCAGGCCATCAGCAGGACGCTCGCTCGGAAAGCATGTACCTTGCGCGCGCGCACACACTCTTCTTCATTCTTTAACCATAAATGTTGAAGACAATGTGTCTTTGTAGACCCGAAAAAAGTGCCTCCAACAACAACAACAACAACAACAGAGAAAAATGATAAATCTCTTAACCAGGTCGAATCCAAGCCACCAAAACAGCTAACAGCTAACAACCATGGAAATCTAATGCCAACGGCACGAGTATTCTGTTTGGAAGCATTCAGCTAAAAACATTTTGTCGGCAAGCAGCAGCAGCAGCAGCAGTGCCACGGTGGGTTGGGAACTTCATGCCCCATCATGCCTCATATACGAGTTGGAGTACGGGTATCTTCCGAAAATTGATTGGAACAGTCAGCGCGTCACGGGAGGAGTTGTAGGTCGGGAGGATCCAGCAGTAATTTGCATTCATTAACAATTCACCTGGAATGGAACTGTAACACATCCAAACCGTGAGCAGGAAGCTTACTCTCGTAGAAGAAGACGGGATCAGGAATGATCTTTATTTTTTTTTTGTCTTTGGTACTGAACGTGTTGTAAAATTTTGAAAGTTGGTGGTCAAGTGACAGCACTCGATTCAATTCCACATGATATCACGCCTCTGTGTCAAATTAGTATCACGACCTATCCAGTCAAGAATCTCCACACACACAGACACACGGACGGATTGGCCCGGATTGATGAAGACGAAACGCCTGTCAGTGCTATAATTAGGCGTGATTGACTTATGGTAATGTACAGAGTTGGCCAATTAAGTATGTACTCGTTTTTTTTTTCGTCCAGTGTTTGTTTGTTTGTTTGTTTTGGAGTGAACATTCTGCTGTCAATAACCTGCGATCACCGGTTGGTGGTGGGTATGGCAATGGCGTCGTTGTCGTGTGATGATTGTGACACGAGAAGAGTTCCCGATCTCTCGCATGTACTCCCCGTTGAGTTCGGTTCGAAAATGTGATCGAAATCATATCTCGACGTTGACGTTGTGTAGCCGTGTCGTTTGAGGTGTAGGTACTTGCTACGGTGGCATTGGCAGCTACTATACTTGAAGTTTGTCGGATCAGAAAGCAGGTGCTGTCTGTCAATGACATGACAGTCGTGACTTAGCCATGTAAGTTACTCATTTTCGTGGTTGTTGTTTTTTTTATTGTTTACTGTATTTTTTTTTTTTATTTAATTTCAGTGGGTTCAATCGATCGATTAAAGTTTATATGACTGAGCAAAAGACATTGAGACAAATTCCGTGTTTTTTTTTGTTGTTTTTCTACTTTCTGAAGCGGTTTGCGGATAATGAAAAAAGGGTTTGGCAGTCTTTCGTACGGGCGAGTGTGATAAATTGGTAAATTTGGTTCCTGGAAAATACCTAGTGGTGGAAATTCCTTAATCATTTTGTCAGAGAAAGTTGAGGTAAAAAACACTATCAGGATAGGTACAAGTATGTCTTGTGATTCTAAAGCACAACCATTAGCAAAGTAAATAACCATTTTTTAACAGCAAAATGGCGATTTAACAGTCAATTGATTTGAAAAGCGGGCGGTTTTATTTTTATTCTGACAGTATTCTCAGCCAAATCCCATTAAAAATGAAACTCTTTCTCTGTCGCCGAGTTGGTCTGATGGGATAAGGGCACTGTTTCTTCTGAACCATACAAGTGCTTCTTCATTGGTTATTTTCAAAATATGACTTCACTCAAGGACAAGCAAGCCTACATATTTTACTGCATTAATTCAACTTATGAGGTTCGAGTCTTTGCACGTTAGGAGACTTCTCTCTTTTAAGTTTTTTTCCGGAAAAGATGTCGTGAACATTGTATTTTGTCACCTTAATACAGAATGAGTACCGTGGTGTAGTGGTAAGTGCGTTGGAATACTACGCAATACTGCCCGGGTTCAATCCCAGCCCGGGTCGAACACCTAAAAGTTTTTTGACTGTGCCACCTCTTTCGAATGTCTGACAAGTATCATTTGTCAATGAGCTTCTCAACTCGCCGTTCGGAGTCGGCAAACAATAGTAGATCCCTTCCATTCGTGCAAAATATAACACGCACACACAAATGGTTACAAGAAGCAGGCCCAGGTTCACCCCGAGCTGTAGTGCCACCTAAAAGTAAAAAAAAAATACGGAATAGGCTACATAATTTAATTTGCCAAATCGCAAAATTGCTCGTCGAGCAGGAAGGAGTGTTAGAAATGTATTGAACAATTATTATGTAGTTCAGATGGCTCCATTACTTGAATAGTTCAGTTCAGTTCAGTTCTCTCTTGAGTGTCGTGGGGTGCGTTGCTCTTTGTGAAAACTAAATACATCAAAATGAGTTGTTCAACTTGTACCGAAAAAATTGAAAGAAATTTCGCTCAAAAAATTAATTGTATTGACTGTAAAGCCTTATTTCATTACACTTGTGCAAACTTCTTAGAAACTGATGTGGAATTTATGAAATCCAGTGGAAAGCCGTTTCGATGCGAAAAGTGTTATTCTGCTAAACGTCGATCAATTCACATATCGACACCTACGGTGAGTGATAGCAATATTATACATCCAACTTCTGATAAAGGCCAAAGCGCATCTAAACCACCATCATTGACGGCAAAGGGTACTCCTCCTCAAGAAAATGAATCGACTTTAATGTTGATCTATAACAAAATCACAAGTCTTGAAAACAAAATCACAAGCTTGGAGGTAACAAATAAACAATTTTTGAGAACGATACAAGAACTACAAGAGGTAAATACTGAGTTAAAATCAAAAATTCACTCGCTCGAAAGCAGACTCAATTGGCAACAACAAAGCTCTTTGAGTAACTGCATTGAAATTGCTGGACTAACTGATGTCGATGATTCAAACTCTCTGAACGTTGCACAAAAAGTATTCCATGATGCACTGGGTGTAGATGTTACGAGAGAACAGGTTGACAAATGCTACGTCAAAAGAGTTAAAACAGCTAAAAATAATGATAATGAGAGTTCCCGCTCATCTTCGAGTTACAAATCCATCATCTGTTTGAGTTTTTCAGACTTCGCACTCAAACAAAAAATTATGGAAGAGAAGAAGAAGGCAAAGCGTAGCTTGAATACAAACGCATTGAATTTGGACGGCAGCGGCAAGTGCAAAGGCAAAAAAAAGGCGGATATTTACATCAATGATGCTCTCACGAAATACTCTCAGGCGTTGTTTATGCAAGCGAAGAAGATGAAGAAGGCGAAGGGCTTTAAATATGTTTGGTTTAAAAACAACAAAATTCAATTAAGAAAGGTGGAAGGTGGAAATGTCATCACAATAAGATCTTTTGATGATATTCTTAAACTTTAGTGCTTTTGTGCACTCATTACCTTTGTAAGTACATAACACACATATATATTATATTATAATGGATTTTGAAGATCTAATTGATGATGATGTTTCCATCTTAAATGATAGTTCAATAATTGAAAATGTGTTTAGAGAAAAAACTTTTTGTAATGAGAAACTTTTTTTTGTTCATCAAAATGTAAGGAGTTTGAGAGAAAATTTTGCATCTCTTGCATGTCACCTGGAAACTTTTGCATGCATACCTGACTTTGTTTTCGTATCGGAGATTTGGATTTATAATTTTGAAAAGGATGATTATTCTTTGCCAGGTTTTGAATTTTTTCTTAATTCTAATGGAAATTATGCTGCTGGTGGAGTGGGTTGTTTCGTTAAGGAAAATTATAAATGTTCAGAATCTAAAGTAGATTGCCTGAGTGCAGATGTCTTGAAGTTGTCTTTTGTCCAAAATAATGAAAAATTTGTTCTTTTGTGTTTTTATAGACTACACAATTATAGTTCCTCTATGTTTATGGAAGAATTTTCAAATATTCTTGACCGTGAAAAATCCAAAAATCTTATAGTTCTAGGTGATTTTAATTTAAATATTTTGGATAATAATCCAATTGTTTGCAATTACCTGGATTTGTTATCTTCGCATGGGTTGGTATCTTATATAAATGAACCAACAAGATGTGCTTCTGGTACATGTTTAGACCACATCCATGCGCGATTTGCTAACATTTCTATGGATTTTTATGAAAAAGGTATTTTTGATCTCAGGATTACTGATCATTCGATGACTGGTTTGTTAGTTAACGTAGCTAAAATCAATAAATCTAAAGTGTATAATTCTATTAGAACTAAAAGTAAAATTAATTTAGTTAAACTAAAGACACTGCTCTGTTTTGAGTCCTGGAATTCAGTACATGGTGAGCTAGATTGTTCGAAGTCCTATGATATTTTCATTGAAATTTTAACAAATAATATAAATCAGTGCACATTTATCAAACGGGTAAAAAATTCGCACAAAAAACTTAAACCATGGATTACTGATTCGTTGTTACGTAGAATAAAAACGAAAAATAAGCTCAGAACTAAATGTTCTAAGCACCCGCATAATACGAATTTCAAAGATAAATATAAAACGCTGTGTTTTCAAATTAAGAAGGAAATTAATTTGTGTCGTAATAACTATTACAAAAATCTATTCAATTTATCCAAAGGAAATAGCAAACAAGAATGGTGGATAGTCAATAATATTTTGAAAAAGTATCCCGCCTCGAAAAAAAACATTGTACTTCGTAATGATGACACGATCATAATGAATAAATGTAGTATAGCTGATAAATTTAATGATTATTTTTCTACCGTGGCAAATACGCTCCAACCTCTTTCAAGTCAGTCTGTATGTGGTTCTTGTAATACTGGACAAGTTGAACCGGTTCAAAGTGGTAGTTTTTTCTATGAGCCAATAACGGCTTTGGAACTTCTAAGTACAATTGGGTCATTAAAAAACTCAAATTCCAGTGGTTTTGATGGGATTTCAAATAAATTATTAAAGTCTATAGCATTTTTTGTTATAGATGTCCTTACATATATTTTTAATATGAGCATTTATTCTGGAATTTTCCCTGATGCACTTAAATGCGCTGATGTGATACCGCTTTATAAAAAAGGTGAACATGATTCCATTGCTAATTATAGACCTATTTCGCTTCTCTCATCAATAAGCAAACTATTTGAAAAAGTGATGAAAAATAGGATTTTAAAGTTCTTAAACCGAATTAATTATTTTAGTTCTGTGCAATTTGGTTTCCAGAAAGGAAAATCGGCTGAAGATGCACTTTTGGAGTTCTGTTCTCAGCTCTATACAAATTTGGATAACAAATTAAATACAGCTGGCCTCTTTGTGGATATAACAAAAGCGTTCGATATGGTAAATCATGATATTTTGCTGAAAAAACTTCATAAAGCAGGTTTTAGGGGTTTCGTGCTTGAATGGTTTAAGTCTTACCTGAAGAATAGGACTCAAAGAGTGAAAATGGACGAAATTAGAAGTAATATTAAATACATCAATATAGGCGTGCCGCAAGGTTCTGTTTTAGGACCTATACTATTTCTTGTCTATATAAATTCACTCTTTAGCCTTAACTTTAAAGGTGTCTTAAAAGCATTCGCTGACGATATAGGTTATGCTTATGGCTCAGTAAGTCTTTTAGAGCTTGTTTCTAATGTAAACTGGGACTTAAATTTATTAAGAGTATGGTTTGCTGAGCAAAGACTTGTTATAAGCTCAAAGACTAAAATGATGTTTTTTAGTTTATCCAAGCAAAATTCCCCTGCTGTAGATATCTTTTATCATGCACCAGAGTGTCAAAGATTCAAGTTAACCAACTGCGCTTGCTACTCTTCGACAATCTTTTCTAGCAGTCTAAATTGTAGTACCAATTGCTTTTTAATTGAAAAAGTTGATGAGTTCAAGTACCTCGGGTTAACTATTGACTCAAATTTGTCCTTCACAAATCATACTGTTGCTTTAAAAAAATATTTTCGCTATACGCTAAGAAATTTTTTCTATTTGAGAAGCGTTTGCTCTTCAAAATTACTAGCAACTATATATTATGGAGTATTTCATTCCAAATTGCAATACGGTATCAGCTGCTGGGGTGGTGCTTACTTTAACAAGATTCAACCTTTATTGACCCTCCAAAAATACACTATGAGAAAAATATGCTTTAAACATCGTCTGCATCACAGTCTTCCACTATTCCGTGATTTGAGGATTCTTCCCATCCGTCATCTTTACTGCTTTAAAGTACTCAAGGCTTTTTTTGTTAAGTCCGGCAATCTGAATTTTAGAATCCTTGACAGTCATAATCTTCGCGGTAATTTTTCAAATGTAGTTACAGTACCGACTTTCCGCACCACAGCTTTTAGAAATTTTTACGCGGTGTCTTCTTGTCGATTATTTAATAAACTTCCACTTTCATTAAGAATAATCAGCTCACTTGTTGAATTTTTAAAAAATTTAAAAACTTGGTTACTGAGTCTAGAATTTAATGATGTTGAAACTCTCTTAAATGTCGAGAATTAGATAGTTTTATTTAATTTACAAACTCTCAAACTCCAATATATTTTTGTTTTTAATTTATTAATTTATGTATTTTTCCTAGTTTTTGCCTGTTTTTGCTTTCGTTTTCAGTTTATTTGCATTCTGTTTTTGCTTCTTGCACAGTTTATTGATTTCTTGTTATTTTTCTTGTTCTCTTCGTTTTTTAAATAATTTGAATAAAAAATAATTAACTAAAATAATTTAAATAAAGTAATCAATATTGTTTTTCAAGGGTCACCCCACCCATAACTTATTTATAATGTTTTTCGATATTGGAAATAGGCATTTAATACTATTTATTTTTTATTAAATACACAATGTCTTTAATGTTTCTCAGTTGATTTTATGTAGTAAAACATCGATATTGTTATATAAATCTATTTATGTTAAATATTCTCTTGGGATCATTAATAAATAAACTTAACTAACTTATAGTTCGAAGTGGTAGACCCAAGAAAACATCTCTTAGAGTACAGCGGCTAATCAAGAGTATTTCTATCAAGGATGGGTTAAAACATGCTTGGTGTTCCTCTCTTTACCGGAGATTGGAAAAAAACAAGCCGAATGGAGACAAGTTGTGTTTTCCGATGGATCAAAAAAGGGTTCGGGTCACAATCCCGAAAACCAAAATCACAAAAACCCAAAATCCCAAAAATCCAAAATTCCGAAATTCCAAAATCCCGAAAATCCACAATCCCGAAAATCCAAAATCCCGAAAATCCAAAAGCCTAAAAATCCAAAATTCCGAAAAAATAAAATCCCGAAACGATAAAATCCCGAAAAAAATTCTCGAACACGGAATCCCGAAAAATTATATAAAATGAAAAATTTGCGCAAATTACATACAATCAAATTTTTATTTTCACTTTCGAGATTTTGGCCTTTCGGGATTTTGGATTTTCGGGATTTTGGATTTTCGGAATTTTGGATTTGCGGGATTTTGGTTTTCGGGATTCTGTCCGGCTCCCGTTAAATAAGTTTTCTTCTAATTTTTTTTTTCATACAAACAAATTTTTATTTTCGATTTCGGGTTTTTGGATTTTCGGGATTGTGGATTCTCGGGATTCTGGATTTTCGGGATTTTGGATTTTCGGTATTTTGGATTTTCGGGATATTGGATTTTGGGATTCTGTCCGACTCCCATCAAAATATAATTTGCTTGCTTCGGTCAGAAATGTGGTAGATCACGGAAGAAAAGTTGAACGCTTTTCTGAAGTGTATGTGTCTTACCCACCGTCAAAAATCTCCCCTGTATTGGTATGAGGTGCAGTCACTATGTATGGTGTGGGTGAAATAATAATACTTAGGAGTACGTATAAAAACGGCGTTATTTCCATATTGTACCAACTGTCTGTACACTGCGGGGGCGTCATACTTCAAGTCGATTCTACTCCTGCTCATAGCGCAAAATCAGTATATTTCTGTTAGGAACATCACATAACTTCAACTAGCTTTTTAATCAAACATGCCTATCTCCTCTTACTTCTAGATGCAACATTTTTTGTCTCTTCCATGGCCTTCAAATATGTAGTCCAAACCTTAACCCAATAGAGAACTGTTAGCATATTATGTGGGTAACAAAGTTAGAGGCCGAGGACCAAAATCCCTTCACGAATTTCAAGAAGTTGTAAAGACTTGTGCGTTACGTGTAAAAGAGATCAGTTGGACATACCTACATATATAGTTAAAAAGTCAACGTTGTTATTCATTCTATTTACAAAAACAAAAAAATCATACATGTTTTCAACTTTCACAAGCATATTTTTATCAAAATTATGGTCTCTTTCACAGAGTATTAGAAGCTGTCAATGTGCTTTAAGTAAGGCTGTCAACTATTGAACGCTTACGATTAAACTGGAAACTTAATTACTGCCATAAGACACGAAGACTATAATACTGCGATTATAAACTCAAAGTGGAATAGATACAGGTACGGTTTAATGGCGAAGGTGCAATATCAGGTGCCACATAATTGAATAAAACAAAAAAACAAAAACTAATTCAAACAGGGTGTTAATTAATCGAAATGTTAGCTTGTTCAGGAATAATCACCTTATCCAGTTATAACGACTTAAGCCTCACCTTGCGATCACCGTGTGGTATCATAACAGTAATGAGTTAGTTCTTAGAAAGTTATTTTTTTATTTTAAAAATGTTACAACAGGAAAAACTTATTGAATGGAATTAACGTGAGATACTTAACAGAATACAAGGATGTAGATGTTCTAAAAATAAAGTGTGATGAAAGAATGTGCATACTCGTGTATGTGGAAGGCGACAAATGACTATTTCGTGAGTGGATAATTCTGACACGGGTACCAAAATGCTAAAAATGTTAAAAATTAAAAGATCTATTTCATCGTAGGTTACAATTAGTCCAAGAGGCAAAGTTTTATCTGAGCAATTCTTTATGTATGGTAAGCCACATGAACCTGTAAAGTGCCGGGCATTCACAAAGGATGTGCTCGGCCATCTCGACCTCCTCTAAACAGAGTCAACAATCGGATTCGCTAGATATGCCTAACTTGTTAAGGTGGTATCGTAACTGGCAATGACCGGAGAGGAAGCTTGTTAGATAACTAACATCCTTCTTATTGTAGTTCAGGAATTCCCCATGATGGCTTATTCAACAGTTTGGCTTGTCTGAGCCCTGGAATATTTCTCCAATGAGAGAGTAGAAGTTTATGTTCGCATTGGTTATTAAAGGCTGAAATTATCTTTTTTTTTATTCATTAATTTATTGTTATAAATGAAATAAAATTAATAAAATCTTATATCTTATATTTAATATTACATTTTATTTTCTTTTGCCTGCGAAGCCACGTGCCTTATCTGCAGGAGGTTATTTATTACATTCAAATTACATACTTCATTGCTATTGTCATAACGATAGGTAGTTGAAATAAGTGCAAAAAAGTTAAAAATATTTTAAGCATAAGATGAGCTATTGACGATTTTAAAATAAGAATCAATTTATTACTTGCAGGAAGTATTTCTTCAATCTCTGCCTTCTTAAAGTAATCTGATTTATTTTGCGCAAATTATATGGGAGATTATTAAGGATGTTGGTTATGATGTACATCAGCTGACGCTCGTCGTATACGTTGTTCAATGGTGGAAGATGGTACCTCTGCTCGTCTTCTGATGTTGAAGTTGTGACTTATTAGAGTTCGGAACTGTTCATCGTCACAGTAGGTACTTAAGCGCTGCTGTCATTGAATATCTACTTCACGGTAAGAACTTTCACCCTTTCTACTCTGTTTCTACCTGGCAATATTTATTGCGCCTTATTTTGAATATTTTGCAGCTTCGCGATGTGTGTATTTGCCGCACCTCCCCACGCTAGCATACCGTATCTCAACCATGACTCGACAAGTCCATGATACACTTATTTTTGCACAGAGTTTGAGGATTTATGCTTCTGCAAAGCCAGTGGAAACAGGGATCCTTTCAGCTTCATCCATAGATCATTTATGTGTGGTTCCCATATAAAATGTCGATCGTTATACCCAGATATTTCTACGTATTCACGACATCTATAACCTGACAGTTGCTTGGATCGGAGTTTTATGCCCAGCTTATCGCTTATGCCATAAAAGGATTCCGGGCCTGAGAATTAGGCAGTTGAACCTGAATGGGTGAGCTCAATCGTAATCTCTTTTTTTTTCAATGCTTCTATGACCAGGCACCCACCAAGGTTTGACTTTATTGTGAGTAGCTAAAGATTGGAGAGCATTGAAGCAGCACTTTACCAGTCAGAGCTTTAAGTGCAGCGTGACTGTCTGAGAACACATTTATTTTAGCGCCAATGGCATGGACCTCAGCTTGAAAAACGCTATGGGGAATATTCCAAGAGGCACATAGATATTAGGCCCAAAGATCCCAGCACCAACACCAGAGGCAATTTTCGATCTACCCGTGTACCATACTATAGTTCTGGAATCTATAGTGAGTCCGCCGTTTGACCATGTGGTAGGTTCCCCAATATGAACAAAATGACACATATTGCTGAATGGCCTTAGATTAGGTTAGGCTAGCGGGCTGATGAGAACTGTTACATCCCCATCCTTGTCCTTGTCCTTGTGGACCCATTGTGATACCCATAAAGTGGTTCCGTGGTTCTAATGTCTTGGTATCAGCCATCCCGACGCCCTGGCAAACTGAAGCAGGTCAGATGGTAATCCATCTGATAATTCGTCGATGTCTTTAAAGAGGAATTTGCCCAGGGTTCTATTTCTGAGTTGGCAGAGGGCAGTGACAGAGGAAATGGGTTGTGTCCTCTTGTACCTCCTCATCACCGCATCCCCTGCAAATGTTGTCGTCTTTTAGTCGTAGTTTTTTCATGTGGTATCTTAAAGCGTTGTGACCAGTTAGCACTCCTATAAGAATTGACAACGCTTTCCTGTCTTTTTGTAGGAGCTTTCTTGTTCTTTTTTCGTTGTATTCTGGCCACAATCTTCTTGATTCCTCGCAGGTGGTTAATGATTTCCACCTGTTGTTCGCTTCAATTGCTGATCTTTGTTCGATTCTGGGCCGAAGGTTACAGAGAGGAGGTTTAACCGTCCCATCTGCTTATTCTATATCTAGAGCCGAGCCCTGAATGGCCTTATATAGATTCATTTGTAAGGTTGCGAAGTAGGTCACTGATTACGATAGAGTCCTTTACTATAGTTACACTTGTATGTAACGCACAACGACAGATTCTGTTAAACATGGCGTATCTAACCATTTGAGTTTTTTTTCTTCATTTTAGCTACCTAAAGCTGGAAATAAAAAATATCTTATGCACTGGACCGACCATCCTGAAATATTCAAAAACAATAAAAAAAAGTCCTCCAAAAGACAGTTTCGCTGTTACCTCTCCAAACACGGTTTCTGTTTGTTCGAAGATGATATAATATTCCAATTATGGAAAATCACGATATTAGATCATTACACCGCGAATGATATGCAAAAAAGCCAGGAACGAACGAATGACTACACTTCGGAGATTTACAGTGTAATGCTAGACGAATGTAAGCACATGAAAAAAGGACACGTATGTACATAGCATGCGAGTGTTTTTCTTAGGAAATTGAAGCCCTTGCTTTGTAGTCCGGAAATGTCCGTGCAATTGTCTGCTGAATATTAGAAACTGGCCCTCGAATCTTTCGGAGATTCTAATGAAAAATTTGATAGTCCACGAGCGTGCCCTGGCTTATATTTGACTTTCACTTTATATGCATTGCATCAGTTTAATATCACCTGTATGAATTGATAGATGGCGTTCCGATCGATATAGAGACTTAAGCCTGGCATCGTTCTGTTAGCCTAAGGCCTCTTAATCCTTTCTTTCCACGACAAAGTCAATTCGACACGTTTAGCCGCTAATCCCTGTGCTCAGTGAAGTTGGCGGTAAGTCTAACAAATCACAAACAATATGGCACCCAAAATGTTTGGCTTGAAAGATAAAAAAATAAATAAATACTCGTGTACACTCATATGTGTGGCTCATGTAGGTGGATTGGATACTGGGAGTACCACAATGGCCAGACCATTGTTTCTCAGTTGGCTGCTGCACCTGAACTTTGCGCCATATTACATAAACATGGAAAAGTCCCAATCCATACTCGTATACATATATACATATGTACATATGTCGGTTATCGAAGGTTTCTTTCTCTCTCTCTTTCTATTGTTACCACATTTTGGCTTGCTGCAGATTTTAGTGTAGGAAGATTTTTTATTTTGGCCAAATCGACAGTAGAACCATTGTTGTTGCCACCATAGCCGCCGACACCACCGCCGGCCGCCGTTGTTGTTGTCACACAGATGGTGAGAAATTGTGAAATTATTATTCCTTGCGGTGACACAAAGAACGAATTGCGCTGCATTTGTGATTTATGTGCCGAATGGCAAGTGTAAATGGTTTATCCAATTAAATTCGATGTTTTTTTTTTGTTTTTGTTGGAGGAGGTTCGTCTGCGTCTAAAGTCTGAGTCAGACCATAATGTTGGCTGTTCTGGTGAGCAGAATTTAAGTCTGGCTTATGCTTATTCATGGGAATTCAATTAAAGTATTTGTTAGATACCCACTTGGCGTAGTAGCGATTATTAAGATTAATTTCATTTCGACAAGTGCAAGTTGTTTGGCGCCAGACAGTGGAGTGGAAGTTGTGGAGAACGTAAACACTGGTCTAGTGTATTATTTTACGATACCTTTGTGCATAGAATTTATTTATTGGATTAGCTTAACGGAAGTCATGGGTTGGGCAGTCGAATACATTCCTTTGAGATCTGATCCTCATTCTGGATAGAAAAAAAAAAAACTAGCTATATTGGCGGCAGTTGAGGGCTTCAACCCCATTGCCTCTATGAACGATTATAATATGTTCATACATCTACATACATGACATAATTGTCTTCTGGACATTGAGACATTGGGATGAGTACATGTCTATGTACTAGTGGAGCATAAGAACCACACCCTCCGCGGCACAAGACATTTTACACTACCACACACCACTTGATATGATTGGCAAGCAAATCACAGCAAGTGCAACCATGAGGCTAAAGGCCAAATCACACTGGTCCACTTTACGAGTTTAGATCATCGAACTCCCACCGAAAAGATAGGCTTTATGGCAAGCTCATTTCGACAAACAAAATTTTCACCATGTCCATCTGTCGCATGTACCTTATAGAGATGCAAAACAGGCCAACAACGTCCAGATACTATATTCGATGCCTAAAGCTCAAGAACTCGCTGAGCTATGAACAACAAAACAAGGCGAATTGAGGTAAACCTCTTGCTACTTGCAGCGTGCACTCAAACTGAACACTGTCTGTAGAACCAATGTTAGATGGGAAGGCAGATCTAAATATCCATTCGCCAGTGAGATCCGGTCTGGGCTGGATTTAAAGCTCCATAAGTACCTATTGTCCCTTAAAATTCTACAAACTAGTATGGTTATTGCTGTCATAACAAGACACTGCTGAAAGGTAGCCTTGGTAGCTACACCTAGCAGAATATTGCTTTTACATTTTTTTTTACTGACATAGCATAAAGAGTCTATTGTACATTATACAAAGCTGCAAATTGTTTCATGAATAACGGGAACACAATATCCCCAAAGATCCTGGAAATCACAATTGCACTCTCAAGTTCTAAGTGTGCTGGTACCCGAATAACCGGCAGCTACTGCGACCAAACCTAAAAATTAGAAAAGGAGAGTTGAATTATTTATCTGTTAGTTCAAGTAATGATCATGATCAACCATAGCAAGAACGAAACAAAGAGACGAATTTAACGGGATACTATTTCAGTTTGCCCAGGAATTGATCAATTCCTTTCTGGTGTTGCAGGAATCGAACACACAATTTTGTGAACGTTTTTATCTAGGATACTTTTTCGACTTAGCGTAGACTACTCCCCATCAAATTGACAGGTAGTTTCTGAAAAGATCAATTGAACTTCTACACGAAAACTAAGTCTATACGAATCAAATTGTCTGCTATCTATTTGGGTAATTACCTGCGCACAAAAGTAATGTTGGATATGAGATAGCCGATGAACTGTTGGGCTGATTCCTTTATCGGACCTGAGTTGTTCTATAATAGTTAAGGTAGATATATGAAACCCAGTAACAAGCTCCATAATCAAGTGCTGGAAGTACAAAATGCTAAAAGAGCTATTACACTCTTTCGTGGCAAATCCATGAAATCCCTGTACTCAAAGTGGGATGATATCCGAAAACTGGTTGCATTTCTAACTGGGCACTGCCACCTTCGATATCACTTACACAAAATGGTCTCATTCAGGAAACTGAGTTTTGCATGAATTAAGGACACGACATTTAGAGAAAATATAATAGCTGGGAAAAAGTTTATAATTTCCACCAGAGAGATCCTCTAATTTATGATAAGAATTGAGCTTTCTTGGTTTCCAAAAACTGACTTAAAAATCTAATAAGTCGCAGCGCCGCGCCGCCCTCCGCAATCGGCGAGTCAGATTCTTTATGCAATTGGCTTCGAGGCAGTCTTTTTTTTATCTGAATAGGGCCTCGCATCTCCTTTTAAGGTGGTCTGGGGTTTCATCCCCTTCGTTGCAGTATCTGCAGGATTAATTTTCGCAGCTGTTGAGGTATTTTTTCTGCTTGCAGTGTCCGGTCAAAAAGTATGTTAGAATTCTAAATCTGTTTTGTTCGGACTTATACAAAGTTTGGATCTTATCCCAGTGAGTGCATTCTAGAGACTGCCCTTAGTGCCGTCCTCCTCTGCCCTAAGTTCTTCACGGATGACGTTTTCGTCCATTTCGCAGATAGGCTCTAGCCCCACAAAGGTAGTAGTCGCTTCAACTATTGCCATTTTGTCTACTTTTTCATTACTTCTCTTTGGCACTAGAGCGTTAAAACACTAGTGAAATCCTTAAACCTGCAGGGCACAAATTAGAAAAGCTGTAGGAATATTATCTGGGCACTGCTTCCTGAAAAAACACGCCAAAAGGCTCGGACTCACTAGCACATATATTTGCAGATACTGGTAATGATATAGGTGAAGAAGAGGACATTGCGAATATTCTATGCGAATTTCAGGCCATTGCACACTGTCGCAGTAACATTTTAGGCAATACCTTCTTTAGTACTCTGGAGGAGGTAGGTCTAATGAACCATAGAGTTGTTCTAAGATTATGCAGTGTATTAAAATGATTTGAGGAAATTGTGGTGGTTTGGGCTAAGGATTGACTTTTTGGGGTTCGCGATGGGCCCGCTCTGCTGCCTTGTATTTTTGTGATACCTCAGCCACACAACCACTCCCAACCTTGCCTGACTTTCATTACTTCTACTACCACGTTGCTGGGCATTCACATATGTAGGTATATGTAAGTGTGACCTTATTCTTTTCGCACAAAGTAATTTAGTTGCTTCAGTCAGTCTCACACTAATTTTGAGGTGATTGTTACATAGAAACCCTGAGATACTTCAAGGCCATTACTGATAGTAATGCATTATCTTCAGGGGAAGTATTCCCGTCTGGTTTGAAAGATGTCATAAAAGGAATAATGGTCACATACTGAAATGTAACAGCAACCACTTCAAGAGCATATCACTCGTTTCAACAGATTATGACTGACTCACACGGGCGACATTCCGCGGCAGCAGGTCTCAAAATCACTCAACATAATATTCCTCCCGATTAAGTGGACCCAACCATGACTCATTGAAGATAAATTAATTTATGATATCTTATTCGCCAGAACAGAACATGTTCGAATTGCAAAAGCTCCGCCATACCAGCAGTACCTTGTGGGCCCCACCTTCGCTTACACGATGTCAAGTCCATTCAACCTGATCGCGCACAACATGAATTCCATTTCATTTAAAATTCCAAATAATTCACCTCCACCTTGAATATGGAGAAGCGGTCGGGTCGGGTTGGATTGCCGCCGATTCCAGATACGAGTATTTAAACCAACAGGTTGCGC
Organism: Brachyopa scutellaris; assembly: GCA_949775065.1. Taxonomy (NCBI): domain Eukaryota; kingdom Metazoa; phylum Arthropoda; class Insecta; order Diptera; family Syrphidae; genus Brachyopa; species Brachyopa scutellaris. The sequence continues at coordinate 171,847,597 of OX459112.1, read as the reverse complement.
GCACCCAAGCGCGCACACAAAATCTCAATCGTCGCGCACAGCTTCAACTTCAAGGGTAATAGCTTTATTGTCGGACGAAGGATGCTACGAGTGAAAACCCCGGAGAAGATGAAGAACTAAACACACAGCGACAACGACATCGGACTCAAGGAGACTACTCCTCTCCTAGGTCTAACTACCCCCTATTAAGATATCCGATAATGTCCAGCGCGCCAAAAGCTTCAACAGAGTCAGAGCCAGATATGCAAAGGAAGCAATGCGCGACCCATCTCTCCTCCACTCCACGGGAATATTTGAATATGATAATCGCGTCGTGAAGTTGTCATTTTACAAATTTTAACACGGTGCTTAACATGGTCATAAGCGAGAAATAAAACGAGTTCAGCGCAAAACCAAAGGAGAGATGCGCTGCGCACTTCGCAGATCGGTGGAAGGTTGCTGGCTTGGTACCCCATATGTATGCGCGCGCATATTGTCATTTAGAGGCCATGAAGTGGCAATATCACTGCCACGGTCAGGATGACATTATAAACTTTCAGCTGAGACCGCGAAGAGAGATCTCAAAGTGAAAATAACAATGTCCAGGCTCCATCTATGCGCATGATGAAGGAGGACTACGAACTACTAGAGGAGGTGGCTTTTGTATTTGCCTACCTGTTGCTTCGTACATCGTACAACATGAGTATGGCATAGGACATTCCCTGGTTGCAAAGGGAATCATCAACGTTGTCGACCGCCATCGCCTCGTCCCCCTTCCCGGCGTACCTTGCGATGCTTTATGAATTCAATTTAAGGAAAACGTGTCGCCGAAATGATATTTCTTTCGTGTTCCACGTATTTTTTATTAGTGTCATTTCGTAGGCACAAAAACATGTTCCACGGATGTTTCAAACCATCACACACACACACGTCGAGATATTATATGACATTATGTCAGTTCATGTCGCTGAAGACGAGCCCGCGGCTTTAAATTCGTGACTCTTAAGTGTTTTGCATTTGGGATTTTGGCTGTTAGCTGGTTTCATTGCGTCGTGTGGAACGCATTTTTCTTTATGGTAAGGTACTCCATTGGGGGAATTTGGCCTTTTTTGGGTTATTCTAAGGCTGCTGATTGGAGGTAATCACATGGCAATCAATGACAAGTGATCATGTTTTTTTGTTTTGCTTTTTGAATGCGTGAGTGGAAAGTTTTCAACGGATCGCGAGTGAAATTGGGGAAAAGTGGAAAAGTGAAATCTTTTCAAAGGTCATGACAACATTTAGAAGAAAAACTTCTATTAGAGATTTTTGTCTATCGAGCCGAAGGGGAGACTATAAGCCGTTTCTTGACATTAGAAAAGTTTGCCATAATGGGGTCCCAATACAGGGATATTCAACTTTCACGGGCTTTATTTTTATTTTTATATGAGAGTACGGAACGGATCCGCTTATCCGATGACCTTTTCACATAGTTTGGGCTCTAGGTTAGGTTAGGTTCTGGTTGGATTCACTCAGACACTTAAGGTCCATTGTGTTACCACATGGAGTCGATTCATCATTTATCGGTACTTCCCTACTCCTACTCCTATGCCAACAACACGTGGTGTTTCAAAGTGATCTCCCATATAAGTACTAATTGCGCCCGACGCTGCTTGATTTCGGGGATCTAACGAGAACCGATGTTACCAGCGTGGCTTGGTCGTTGACTTATTGAGTTAAGTTTGGTTTGGGCTCTATCTCGACCATATATTGACGAGCGTTGCTCAAAGGTTAGGTGAGGTTAAAGGGGTAATAAGGCTATCATAAAACAATGGGCACAATAATGGACCCATCCCGATTCCCTGGAGCCATCCAACCGAAAGGTTTCCGTCTAAATATTTAATTCCCCTGCAAAAGTTGATAGTTTAGTTTGGCTATCTTCTTGCTCCCTAAAAATTTCTTGCGAGAACGAGTAGTGTATGGAGAACCAATCTTAGCTTCTCGCAGCAATTTGTGAGTGCGTGTTATAATTTTGCCCGAATGAAAGGGACCTACAATTTTAGCTTGTCAGATATTCGGAAGAGATGACACTGTGAAAAAACTTTTTGGTACTTGCTGGGATTGAACAGCATTCCCAGCTTATGACGCCATGGTTCGAAAATCTTCGAAAATTGAAATCTAGGAAACCACGTTCGAAATCCTCTGCTGAGCCTTTAACATAGAAGTTTCTACATTCGTCAGTTTAAAAGTCGCATTCTTTTGATATGTATTCTCAAGAGCCAGTATCCGGACAGTAAATTTAATATAGCCTTAACTTTGCCATGCTCAGTCCAATGATTTGGTCTCAGGCATTTATTATTGACCGCCTGTGGTCTGCGATATTTCAATTTCAATTTCAATTTAAATTTTTCAATTTATTAAATTTCATTGGTTTGTACATTAAGAGGAATGTCTTTTATAGTACTTAGAGTTTAGAATTGATTTTATATAATTTCAAGTGCTTAAAACTAAATTAAATAAAATTACAATTAATTTAAAAAGAGTCGACGAAGATAAGGATGGATGAAAGGTAGTGAAAGGTATTAGATGCGAGAGGTAGTCGATGAAAAATTAAGAAGAACAGCACTTTTAAATCTTCGGAAATTAGAGATTGATTTGATACGGGTAGGCAAAGAGTTCCATAGTCTGACAGCGTGAATGAAGAATAAACGTGACGAGTTAAGGTGCGTGTGTCGAAAGGTGATAATATTCATGGTTCTGGAAGATCGTGAAAAATTCAGCCTAGTGGACAGATTATGTAGGACATTGGTTGTATATGATTTTATGGAGGAATATACCGTTCCTGCCGTTTACATAATTCTGCAGAGAGCAACCCAGTAGCATACGAGAATAAACGGAAATGTGATCACTTCTACGAAGGCAATGTACATATCGCACCGCATCATTGAAAGCAACCTGGAGTTTACGTTGCGATAATGAGTCGAGAGTGCAGTAGACAACCTCAGCGTATGTAATGAGAGGTAGTACTAAGGTAATTATGAGCTTACGCCGAGTTTCGATAGGAGTAAAGGCAGCAGTAAGCCACAATTTTCTAAGACATCCGTAGATTCGACCAAAATCCATGTTGATGTGATTGTAACTAGATAGGCTGCGGTTTATTACGAAGCCTAAACTAGTGACATATTCTACTGCTTTAATTTTACTGTCTTTCAGCCATATATCCGGTACAAGATTGAGATTAAATTTTTTGTATGATATGGGGATAATTTGCGATTTTTTTGGATTTAATTGAAGTCCATTCACTAGAGACCATCTGTAAATTCGCTCTAAGTCTTCGTTGACAAGGACAGCCAGTTCGGTTAGGTTGTGAAACGACCTTGCAGCATGAAGTTGAACATCATCTGCGTGAACAATGAACAGACATTTGGAAGGTCGTTTATGAAAATGCATCGGTCCCAAAATTGATCCCTGTGGAACTCCTTGTATGATAGGCTTCAGCTGAGAATGATAGATTTATTCTTTAATTTCGCCTAAATACCGATACGGCTACCATCTCAGTTTTCGGGAATGCACCTCCTTTTCTTGTCAATTCATCGCCAAGTTCATTCCCTTCCATACCAGAGTATCTTGGTGCTCAGCATACATATGTTTGTAGTTTGCCCCGGTTGTGTCCGCCTATTGTCTAAAATTCTTAAGTATGGAGCAACATCTTTTCACAGTTGCCGATCTAACTACACATTATTCTTAATCCCAGTGTGCCTAATGATGTGGATACTAGTATCTTTTTTGGATATAAGCCTCATCTCAAATAGCTTCACCACTCTCGAAACTGCTAGAATCTCTGCCTGGAAGACTCTATCTGCAGTCATCCGTGAGGGATGTATGGTTATCTGGTTCTATTAGATAGATAAATCTCAGAATCCGTGCTGTTGATCGTTTTCGTCCGCACACATAGAACATATTATGTACAAACAAACACGTGGTAACAAAATTCCCATTCAAGAAAATTGAAACACTTGCTGCAGTACTATGAAAATCACACAGCCATGGTATAGTCGTTATTTCCCTTTCCACATGTCCCTTTACACTTGCTTGTCTCATTCCTTGGCTGTGTCACAAGCTTTTCCCACATAAGTGAACGATGGGAGGGAATACAAAGAGCTTTATTTGTTGAACCCATTCTGAAAGCTCTTTGTCTGGTAAGACGTTGTCTGGTAAGGTGAAAGTGTAAACCATTTTTTGTACTGGCATGAGACATCTGTACAGATTTATTGTCTGTGCCCTAACCTTCTCTCACCGGGTACATTTTACTGGGGTTGCCAATTATAAGTTTGCTAAGAATGCTTCTTTTCCTGAAATAGCCGAAGTTTGTGAAAAAAGGCGCCCTTTTGCTACCCATATACATAATGTAGGTACATATCGATTGGTACAGAAAAGTGCCGTAAGCACGTCAAGGAATTGTGGATGGTTGACATTTTGTAGATACGACATTTTGTATAGCCCAAGAGAAAGAATTTCACGATGTCAAATCATACGATATTGGTTGCTAACTGGCCACAGAAAAATTATAATTTTCAAAAAAATATAAGCAATATACTAACATTCGTCAAAAAAAGCCGGAACAAGTTTGACAGGTTTAAAAATATTGCCCTACTAAGCCCGTGCGCACTAGTTGGATAATCCTGTACAAAAAGCTGTCTAAGAGCAGCTCTGTCGGATCTATGGCGGTCCATTCTCGGACAAGTGGAGGGCAGTTTTATGTCACATTCTTGTTTGACAGCTTAAAATGATTGATACCGAAAAAGCCCTCGAAAAGTTAACCTCTTGGCAAGCATCATCTCATCAGAGAACTCATTTATGTCCCGTCACTCAAATGATATTCAATGCCTTTCGACCGAATTCAATGAGGCTGTTCTCTCTAGGTGGTTTAAGAAATGAGTAAAGCCTTAAGCGCAGCCTGACATTACTACAAATATGGTTGACACAGTTTAGTCGAAAGTATGTTACTGGCGGACTGATATCCCTTTCAATGGATTACATAACAACGCGAAAGGTATACTTACTCGTACTCAGCTCATTTCAGAAAACTATCGCTGTCAATATGCATACTCGTACGTACTACGTTACATTTAAGTAAATTTAACAAAATTCGCCAGTTGTGTCAAACTCCAAGGTACCGGGTGTTTACACAGTGAAAATTGTAAAGCGAACCAAATCAAAATTCAAAATCTACAATTCCAAGACAGTCGACCACAAAATAAACAACCAAAAACGATATCCCCAGTAACGGCACAACTAAACAACAACTCTTAACATGTTACAATTGCGGAAAAGCGACGCAAACAAAAAAAAAATAGAAAATAAATCCAACATGAGTCGACAAGCCCCAGACAGCTTTGTTAATCCAATTGGCAACACAGGTAATAATAAGTAACCCACCTGTGTGCCAGCGCGAATGTATGTATGTGCGCTGTTTTCAATTAATCGACGACATAAGCACCATGACCAAATCGATAGCTCAAGATCTGTTCCCGCCCCTCACCCCCACACACCCCTCTGCGTGGCCTCTTTCGCTAAACAAAATTCGCCCAATAAATCGTAATTAATTAATGTCTCGGAATCAGTAGTAGTGTCGGCCTCGAAGATTTGGCCTAATCACAGATTTAGAGACCCCGTGTTGCCGGTGAAAAATGTATCTGTAACTCTTGGACACACATTCAACCTGTTGGACTGATATCGCATCGCAGCAATCGGCCACAGAGTTACAGCAGCAAAAAGGCAGGCACCCACCCTGTGCCAGGATAACACCAGAAAAACGAAAATACACCAAATATCTGTCTGCCTATCTGTCTGTCTGTCTGTCTGTCTGTTTATCCGTTGATACAGATACTGCCGCCACAACAACTCATGTTGCAATCGAATGTGGCGGACGCCCGTCGTAGTCGATCGTCGTGTGGTGTTGTGATTTGTTGTATGGGGTTTTTGGGCAGATTTTTACACCATGATTACTGTCGCCCTCCTTGATTTGCAAGAGCGCGACTTACGCGGGTGTTTAAATGAAGGCTCTAGCCTCGAATGTATCTACGAGTACATACGAGTATCTCACAGCTCACAGGTGGATGTGGTGGTAATTATTTCGCATTTTAATTAATTTCCTTATCTTAACGGCTAGTGGCAAGGGAGGAAGAGAGGTGGCTCGAGTCGCCTGGGTCAGTGGTTGGTTGTTTTTAACAGCATTTCAGGGCGGGAGATCAACACTGTTTCAGGGTTGCAAAATTGTTTTGCATTACCACCGATCGTGATTTTGAAAGTTGAAATTTTTCGTTTCTTTTTTTCCAACTGTATATGGTACGAGACAAGTTAGTAGTTGCTAATCACTAGGTGGAGGTGTTGACTGTTGAGTGTTAACATTTTTCAAAAGGAACTCGACCTAAGCTCGAAGGTGTGAGATGGGTGCGGAGCTAGAGCTAGAGCTAAAGCTACAGAAAAATACAGAGTACATATTCCAGTTCAAGAGGTCTTTCGCGACGGTACTGAGAAAAGCAAGAAAGGAATTGTAGGATAAAGGCGTTAAAATTACACCCTCTGAGGCGTCGACAGATACTTTGGTTGGACAACAAAAAAAAAAAAAAACTGGGCTGAAAAACTCTTCGAAATGAAAAGCCCAAAAAAAAAAACGCTCCATTTTAAGGACAATTTTTCGATGATGCCACTTCTAGAAAAAATGTTATTAAGTGAGATTGTTTGGTGTTCTTAGACCAAGCGCGTAGAAAATAACTTGAAAATACTTTAAATGATTTTAAAGTGGACTCACATTCCACGTGACGTTCGAAATTGAGGTTCGAATCTTTGATCGTTCATTAAAAAATATCCAAAATTCTGCTTCATCGTCGATTCCAATAACATTCCAGCTGTCAGCTGTTGAAACACAGGCACTCAACTTGTTACATGATTTGTAGCCAATTCTATGCTTCCAGCCAGCGTTAGGATTTCATCTGCAAATCTGCTTTGCCACTAGTACAAGTGCATCATCATTAATTAATATAATTAATTAATAATTTAGTGGGGCGAAAACATCCATTTATTCGGTTATTTATTACAATCTAAAACATAACTTAAAAACTAAACTTAAGAACTAAAATTTAAAATCTAAGATTGAGGGAGATGGAGGAGATCGGATTTAAGGTGGCAAGAGCTACGGTTTAAGTCGAAAACAGTAAAGTTTGGGTTGACATTCCGCAACATACGGGAGATTGGTTCATTGGAGCCATGAGGTGCGGTGGGTGGGCAGATAGAAGAAACGAGGGCATCGTACATTACGAGGGTTAGTATTAAAGTATATGGAGTTGTTAAGAGATGCGCAGTCGATCAAACCTGAGAGAAGTCGATGAATAAAGAGAAAATCAGCTGCATTTCTGCGTTCCTCAAGTTAATAAGTTTAAGGCGATCAATATAGGGAGGTAAATTAAATGGGTGGTTCCAGGGTAGCCCACGAAGAGCAAAACGGAAAAAGCGACGTTGAATGCTCTCGATTCTTTTAACGTGAACTCTATGTAAGGGGGACCAGGCTTGACTAGCATACTCAAGGAGTGGGCGAACGAAAGTAATGTAAAGTGATCTGGTCACCTAAGGGTTAGCGTTAGAGAATTCTTTTGACCACCGTTTGACGAAACCGAGTGATGAGTTAGCTTTTGAGATTATCGCATCAATATGAGAACGAAAATTTAACTCCTTGTCGTACAATATGCCAAGGTCGCGAAAAAAAATCTACAAACCCCTCGTTTAGATGGTATATCATCCATAATTCGAAAGATGTAGTCTTCAACGTAAGTTTTACTCTTTGTTCCGATGCCAAATATCACCGAAAAGTGGAACCAAAAGGGTTTTTTGTCCTAGATTCCTGCACTTACGTACCAAGAGCTTTAAGTAGATCCAATAACTGTGCCAAAAAGACATGACCCATTTACAACAAAATTATATCACGCGACCTGATCAACAGATTTAGATCTGAGGTCGCAAGAATGGTTACAATCAGAACAGGTCCCTGGACAATCACGCTTCAAGGTTAGGTATCCCATTCAATCCCAATACCGAAGTTGCAAGAATGCAAATGCGAAGGGAAATGTGTTCCAGTTCTTCTGCGAATATCCGACCCTAGCTACAGCCAGACAGCGCACACTAAGCAATTATTTTCTTAAGGACGATTCAGAAAGTTCTGTCATAAAATTCTGAAACCTTATTTAGTTCCTCAACTCCACCAGATGGATTTGAAAACTACTTCCTCTACACACAGTATTGTAATCAGGTTACTTTGAGACGTGGCATCAAAGAGGTGTACTAGCGATAATTGTGTATGGCGCGACCTGTCATACAGCCACCCCACCTTACCTACCTACCTACGCACCAATGGATCTCTTCCTCTTCGAACACCTGGTGCTGGTGTTCCTCAAGGCTCAGTTTTGTCTCCGGCCCTGTTTTTTATCTCCATTAATGATTTCTTCTTTGCTTGTTTGCTATGACTTTTGGCGTAGAATTGGAACCGGTCAACAGAGCTCTCTTCTTAAAAGGAGGCGAATCATGTGCAAGTGATTAAAAGCTTTTGAAACTATGACACTATTGGGAATTGTTAGCTTATTTTGTGCACAGTTACAGTCTTGTGCAAATTAATGTAAACAAAAACTTTTTTTTTTCAAAAGCTTGTATTATTTATTTAAAGTGGCAGTTGGTAATGAATTTATAAAATTAATATTTAATGGGTCTACCCTTGACTTTAACCACCATTTGTATTCGTTTTGGCATGGATTTCACCAGTTTTTGACAGTTATCAACGATTTTGGATCCCGGTACCATACTCGAATAACTGACTTAATCAGCTTGGTTTTTTTTTTGTGCAGTCCATTTTTCTCAATTTAGTTTTGCATATAGCCCACAAATTTTCTATGGGACTAAGGTCTGGCGAGTTGCCAGGCCAATCCAAACAAGTTATAGCCTCTTCTGCGAAATATTTTTTAACTTTCTTTGACGCATGACACGGAACCAGAACTTGTTGAAGAATTGGAATTTCTGCATTCACTTTTGATATCTCAGGAACCAGATGACTTTCCAATAATTCGATATATTTGTCACTGTTCATTATTCCTGTTGTTGGAACTATCGATCCTGTACGAAAGTAAGAGAAACAATCCCAAAACATTTACTTTACAGGATGTTTTACAGTCCGCTGGATATGGGCTATTGAAATGGGTTCACCATCGGATCTTCGAACATATTGAGGTTCATACCCTGCACGAAAAAATGACTCTCGTCTGACAAAAGCACCTTCTTCCATTCATCCGCTGTCCATTCTTTGTATTTTCGAGCCCAAGCCATTCTCTTCTTTTTCATTACAGCATTGGGGAGTTGTTTCTTCAGAGAAACTTTTCGCTCAACTTCTAGAAGACGTCATCGAACTCTTGAGGCATCTACAACGGTTCCTGCAGCCCCAAGATTCTTTGTAAGTCGTCTTACTTACTGTTTCTCATTAGAAGAGCGTCTTTGTTCTTACCGGTTTTAGGTTTCGACTTCATTTTCCTGTTCGTTGCGGTAAAATCGACCAAGTTTCTTTATGGCGCTTGATGATGTTGTTAGCCGACCCTAACGATATGCCACACTCTTTCGCTGTCTGTCTCTGATTTTTAAACGTTTGCTCAAATAAAGTAATTACTTTACTACGGATTGCAACGGTGATATTCATTACTAAGCACTTCTGAAGAGGAACAAACTTGTCAGATTGGAATTTTCAAAAATTTAAATTCAAAAATATTTCGGGAGCATGTACAATTTGGACAAATCCAAGAACGTTATGACAACAAATTACCTTGTTTGCCATTCCAATTAAGAAAAATATAATATGTTCAGATTAATTTGCATAAGACTGTAGATTCGAAATTAGGATCCACCCGTACTCTAGGTAGATGGTCAATACAAAAACAAAATCGAAACTATGGCGATTGCACAACTCACCTGATGTATCTGCATTCAATCAAACGTTACGTACCTGCTCGATTGTTCTCAATCCATTTTATTCCATATTAAGACAACAGGTTGACATAACCTAAAAACAAAAAAAAAAAAAAAAAATTATTAATGTCCACACGACTTGCGGTCGTCGCTTTCAAAATCGGCACACATTCGCTCCAAATGCGGAAACACGCCTCTTCCAAAATGGAAACAACTTAATGCTAGGCTAGGCAACCTTATATCCACACTCGTACATCAAATCGACATCATTGTAATATTATTAACTGGTGTATCATTTTTCGATAGTAGGTAATAATAATAATAATAATAAAGTCAACCCGTGCATAGAGCGACAAAGAGCGCATAGAGGAGGCAACACAACGTCGTTGTCGTTGGGGATCTCAACGGAATCGTGACTCCCACATTTTAACCCTTAACCCGGTTTCGGTTGAAGCCGCCACATTGAAAGCTTTAGTTCAGATTTTAGAGTAAAAAAATGTGTATATGTATATCGCCCAGCACCAGCAGCAGATACATTTCGACTTCCAGATACAGCAGTACGTCTTCGTTGGCTGGTAGATGACACTTCTTCTTCACCTCCTCCTGACCGATCGATGTGTGCTTGCTGCTTGCTCAATTATTTATTATCCATGACAGTAAATTCTTGACTGTCCATATGACAATAAATCAATTTTTTTTTCGAATTCAATGGTACAAAACTTTATTGTGAATATTTCGGGACTTGTGCATTTTCTTTTTGGGATTTAAAGGGAACCCACACGACCTAACCATCGTATCGCGCGCTATGATGGACGAAATTCGTGTGCGAATTTTTTGGGTTCCGTTTTGATTAAAAAGTGAAAGGCTCCGCTGAAGGTGGATTTCCTTTCCCTTGGACAGAAGATGAACGAACGACTCCGGTGGTATTCGGCTGTTATGGCAGGCGATGTAATGATTTCCATACTGAACTCTAAACCCGCCGCGCATTTGTTTTGACACTCTTGGAAGATTACTTTACAAAAAAAAAAAAAGAGTCTTGGTTGGGGGCTGTTAATCATTTTAGGTATTCGGCTTATGTTGGGAAATGTTGATGAAGTGGTGCTGGAAGGAGGCCATCACCACTTTGTCAAAAGCAATTTTACAAATGAAGTCCTGGGTTTACATGGAAATTGCCCGTTTTTTTTGGTAGCTAGGCCTTTACTTACAAGCATTCTTATCTTACCCGATATTGGACTTTCTGTTCTCTAGAATAAGTTGGCTCATTAGCCCTTTAAATTGTAAACTCTTGTAACACTCTACAGTGTTGTACCCAGGGTTGCCGCGAGCAAATTTCAAAAAGCGTCCAAAAAAGGGGTCCAGAAGCAGAAATGGGGTCCCACTTATATCTGTATGAAAAAATGCAATTTTTCGAAAAACTGTATCATATTGCTGAACTTAAAATAAAAAAAATATTGGGGAAAAAATAACAAAGATAAAAAAAGCATGTATGCAGAACGAGTTTTTGGAAGGGAAATTCTGACTAACAAAAATACTTTGTTGATTTCATCACTGGTTGAACAAAATGGGTGTGTTTTAAGAGTAAAGTACCATGTTTTACAAGTAAAAGAAACATGAAATGAAAATAAATTGAAAAAAGGGTCCTATATTTTCAAAATGCGTCAAAATCGGAGTTTTATTGAAAAGTAGGGTCCCGGGTCCCATCGCCGAAAAAGCGTCAAAATTACGCAAAAGCGTCCCAAACGGCAACGCTGGTTGTACCTCTACGGACTCTCCAAACAAGAAGGTTCACTGCTTGTATTCGGGAAAATCGTCCTCGGTTTAAGAATTTTCAAAACTACTCTTAAGGGGGTGCATAGGCATACGTCCAGCAGCGCCAGAAAAGCACCAAAAGCAAAACTGTTTTTATAAAGGATCACAATAGAAATTAATAAAAATAACTTTTACGCTTTGTTTACTGGTATTTAAACTTTATAAAAAAATGTATTTGAATTTTTTTTTACAAGAATTAAAATATAAAAAATCACGTTTTTCAAAGCACTATGAAAAAAAAGTTGCTCCACAGTCTGCATCATTTCTCATTGAAATATTTATGTATGTGCAAAATGTAAAAATATTCTTGTAAAATAAGGTTGTAGTTATAGTCTGTCCAGTCGGATTTTTGAGATTCGAACAATTTAGTAATTTACGGCAGTTTAAAAAAAGGTGCATTTTTTGTTAATAAAATTATATTTATAAAATTTTTTAATAAAAAAAACAAAAATTCGGCTCGACAGACTATAGAGAAAACATCAAAAAATATTTAAAACTGAATGAGTTATCATGCAGACCGTGCTGGAAAGAAGTTTTGAGAAAAATGCGTTTAAAGTTTCAAGTGCGTTTCGCTCGAGATCACGCGCAGCTCACTTTGAACGATCAAATACAAGTAACATTCACTTCAAAAACCTAAATAGGTATATTAGGTCGTTACACATGAAGTTGCCGATTTTTACATGGAAAGTTAAAAAACGCTATTTCAAAAATTAAAATATTCCAAAAAATAATCTCCATTTACATCTGTGACATTTTTAAACGTTCCACCAAAGCAAAAATGCCTCTTCTGAAAAAGTCCTTTTCTTTTCGGGCTAAGAAGTCCTTAAAGTCCTGTTTTATGGCATCTGGGCTTATGAACTGTTTATTTTGGAGGTGATTGCCCAAACTTCGGAAAATGTGGTAATCGGTCGGGGATATATCCGGTGAGTAAGGCGGATGAGGCAAAACTTCATTACCCAACTCCGCCAGTTTCAGCAACGTCGACTGTGCGGTATGTGGTCTTGCATTGTCATGCAGCAGTATGGGACCATGCCTATTTACCAGTGACGGCTGTTTTTGGAGCAATTTGTTGTTTATTATGTTGATTTCTCTACAGTACGACCCGGCCGTGATTGTTTCTCCGCCTTTGAGAAAGGAATATTGGACCACACCCTCACTCGTCCACTATACTGTAAAAATTATCTTTTTGGGGTGTACTTGCCAAGTCCACTGGGAAGCTTCTACCCATCCTCCCAACCTCTTCCGATTATCATATAGGATCCACTTTTCGTCGAAGGTGAAGATGCGATCCATACGGTGCCTATTGGTCAAAGATATTGGAACCTCCAAATGTCGTAGCATATTCGCTGGTTTAAGGACGTTGGGCACCCATCTCTCCAGTTTTTTTTTTTTAACTTTCCAATGGCAGAAAGGTGGCGACTTATGGTTGCAGTTGACACTTTAAACCTTGCAGCAAGGCTAACAACAGTCGTAGCTGGATTCTCTTCAACAGCTGCTGCAAGTTCTTCATTATTAATGACATTCTCTGGTCTACCGCTTGGCAAATTTTCAGGCGAAAAATCTCCCTCGCTGAACTTGGTAAATCAGTTACGAACAGTTCTCTCACTACACGTACCCAAACCAAAAGCACCGTTAATTTCTCTATCGCTGCGGCTGCGTTCATGATTTTTTTTAAATTGAAAAAGGAAAATTGCCCTTAAATTTGTCGGTGAAAGCATAAGCTGAAAGCGTAAAATAATTTTTACCGTTAGAAAGGTTAAGCTGTACTCTTTTCTTAAAAAATACTTTTTTTTCAATTTTTCTGCACAACTTCACGCCACAACGATCACTTTAGGAATGATCAGTAGGTAGGAACTGACGAACTGAAGGACTCCGAAAAAAGCTGCCTCAAGCAAAGGCCACCTACGCGATTCGGGCTCTTGTCGGGCCGTCACATTTTCTATAATAACTTTGGCTCTATGGGGAATGTTTACAATCGGCTTCCACATAAATACGCCTAAGACTATAGAAAATAATAATCTGTAGAAATAAAAGTAGCAATTTTTTTTAAAATTCTGGACGTACCTTCGCGATACCTTCGTGAATTGACTTGACAGTAGTTCAACCCCAAAATCTTTGAGCTGTGTTTCCCTTGATCGAACGCTTTACGCGCAGAGTCTTGACAGCAGTTCTGAAGTCTTCGAGTAGCTGCGTGATGATTCGTCAATGCAGTGGGATGCAGAAATGTATAAGCCCGCAATTGGTCCTAAGAAATGTGATTTTATGCCGTCGAAGGTTATAATTTTATTTTTTGCCAGACTTAAGCCATAGCTTATTCTTGACTCCATCCTTGGGAATGTTGTGACTGCCAAATATTATCACCATTGCCACTCTTTGGTTCTGTGCCATTTGACCAAATCAAATCCTCGTTTTCCGGCATTTGACAAAAAAAGGAAACAGGTAAAAAAAAGTCGGAAAAATGTTAACACAACCACTGAACAGCTTCTAACACAGCGCTGAGTACCTGAACCGTGAGTCAACCTTCTACCTTGCCCCCCCAATGCGGCACCTCCTGGCGGACTTGTCCCCCAGTACTCAACGGCAAACTTGCGCAACAAATATTCGTGATTCTTGATAAGAATCAGAGCCAAGTTCAATTCAATTGGCATCAGGTTTTTTTTTTTTTTGGTTTTTGTTCATTTATCCCTTCCAGGTTCCAGTTGAGCCCCCCTGCTTCATTGCTGTACTCGTATGCCCTTGTATGCAGATTTTTTTTCTTCCTCTGTCCCAGTTCTGTTTTCTTTTTTTTAAGGAAAAATTCTAAGGAATAGAAAAAGCAATTTGTAGTGTTCCAGTCTCAGTCCCAGAGGACTCGTTCGATGATGAATTCCTCTCGAGTGTGAACCTTTTTTTTTCCTTCGTTTTGTCCAGCATCGCGCTTCCTAATCAGGTGCAAGATGTCATACCAGACAACATAGCGTTGGAATTCTTTCCAGCTACCTCTAATTGGCTTCGAAAGATTTCAAGATCATATGAAGTTAGACACTTAAAGAACTTGGAGGGGGAGGGGTATATACTCCTAAGAACACCTGAGTGCTAGTGGTGCCGCTACTGAGCACAGATGGTCCCCAGGTATGAACACTCTCATGGGACCATATCGCACGCTTTGTCCAAGTCCATGGGATGGTGTTCTTGCACCTCTGGTGAACGGGCAGAGCCCATTGTGGACGAGTACTTTGCAGGAAAATTATCAGATGATTTGTTAAAGCTGTTCGCTAATGGTCATTTAGGTGATATTTTCCGCACTAGTGGTTTTCCACTTGCGATATGATCCTGGTTATTAATACGAGTACTGGTACTTTGCGCGCCCGCCCATTTGTGTATCTGCAAGTTGACAATTGTTCCAGTCGAATGTGGCGGATTCTTGTGGCTCATTGCGATGGTGGTGGTAGAGATGATCTTCCAAAGGCATAAACACGACCAATTAGGTGGTTTATTGGCAAATAAAATGTCCTCTTCCGCTAATGCAATTATGTATATACCTTTGGAGCCCGTTCTCTACCTTCTTATGCAGATATTGGGGTCACACATTTTAAGGTTTGAATAATATTTTATTAAGAAGGTTTGCAGTATGATCTGGGGATAAGGATACAAGGAATTGGAAAGTTGAGATTCATAATACGACGATAGCATCTTTCGAATTGGAGGAAGTCTTCTTTTAAAAAATAGTGTAAAATACTTCTTTGGAACTTTTTGTCAAAACTTGAGGCTGTCAATTTATTTTATCTCATACTATTAATTAGTATCTGACAGAAAAAGTTGCAGTTTCTGGGCTTTGGAATGGAGTGAAAACAGATAGCGGATGAGTTGGTCAGGAAAGGCTGAGACCTGGATACAGTTTTCGCTGACAGACAGGCACATCCAAAGGGCTTACAGATCACGTTATTATTAAACTGGCCTAGCTCTAGCTTGATGCCAGTTCTCTTTAAGAGAAAGGCTGCCCCATAGCATTTATATGTAGACATTTTTTCAAGCGATTTCTCTGTTAGGACGAAGTGGAAAGTATCAAAAATATATGTGACTGCTAAAGCTATTCAAGAACGATGGCCAACGTATATAGGGGGAAGTTTTTTTCATGACTTGGACTATTTGCTGCCATAATCGCATAATGATTATGCTAATGGGCTAGTGAGTTTCCTAATATGATTCAAAACTTAAGCTAGTCTTCCTGGATATTAGAGATTCAATAAACACATCTTCACAAAGAGATCTGAAAACCTTATTTTGTCAGTCGTTGACAGGTAGATAATGATATACCTAGGGGTCGTTAAATTACTTGAAATTTGCAGAAACTTTTTCGGCTCAATTCTACCTTCAGAGCTTCTGTAAAGAAGAAGAAGGCGAAAGGTCCTCACTCCTCTCCCAGCAAAGGTCCAATCAAGGGTGATTCTATTGTTTTTTTATCCATTCACCTTGTGAGTTCGTGTGCCTTTTCATATTCTGGGAGAGTCACAATATTGGTTCTGGCTAGATACTTTATTTAGACGATTTTGATCTAGAAAACTTTGTTCGTTGTTAGTTCTTCAAAATAATATTTGCCTCCTAAAGCTTCATACTGGACTGCACTGGAATCCGTTTTAAAACCGTCAGTACCTATAACCACCTTTCTCCTTGTGACTTGTTTTTCTAGCCATTTCTGCTAGGTATTTCGATTGAAAATCTCTTGAAAATATCGGACAAACATCCAAAGCTGATCGTTACCTACCGGCAAGGCGACTTGAACCTTTGAAATCAAGGATTTTATTTAATTTTTTTAATGGCTAAAAACTTTTCTTAAATTGTTTACTCTTAACTCTTTAATACGTCTTTTGCCTTAATTTTTGTCTTGTCGTATATCGTAATCGTAAAGATTTTTTCCAAAGGTGACATAAGTAGATAGAGATATATATTATTTGTTAAACTTACACATGTACTTTTTTATGCTTGATAGATTCAAATGGGTCTGTAAACAAAGAGGCTCCAATCATCAATACATAGAGCTGTTCAAATCGATAAAGCCAGCTTCATAATTTTTGTACTGAATGTAGCTGAAATACATGAATTCCGGATAGGTTAAGTTAAGAGGGTCGTTTGCAGTAGATGGAATATCACCCAGATGCCATAAACGTCCATTGTGATATTGAAACATTCATTTAAGATTCAGATTTCAGATTCAGATTTATTAATAACTATTCAACATTATTATAACAAAACCATTTCGATCTTATAATAAATGGTTTTACGTCTGTAAGCGGTATACTAGCCAGCTCGTTCAGGCAGTCGAAGAACCGTGTAATAAAGATAGGTGCCATTCTTGAAGTAGCATAGCAATTTCTTCACACTAGAAAGACCGGCATACGTATCCTACTTAGAAAGAGTAGCGTCATCATTTTGG
The DNA here is from genome assembly GCA_949775065.1 of Brachyopa scutellaris. Taxonomy (NCBI): domain Eukaryota; kingdom Metazoa; phylum Arthropoda; class Insecta; order Diptera; family Syrphidae; genus Brachyopa; species Brachyopa scutellaris. Next base: position 171,830,418 of record OX459112.1, on the reverse strand, counting down.
CGCTGGGATGTCTAGGTGGCGATAGGATATGAAATTATTGTTATTATTAATAGAGAAAAAACTACGAAATATTAAAAGTCAAAGAGTATCATGTTATCAAGGTGTTTTTTTTTTTTAAAAATATGACCTTAACTTCACGGAATTGTCAATTTGACGACTCTGGTATTTTTAGTAGTATATATAGCAAACACTTTCAATTTATCCACAAAAAGCATTTCACTGCAAAGACTTAAAGGCTACGGTGATATGGTCTGTAGAACTACAAGAAGTAAGTTTCTCTTTAATTTTTGTAAAAATTTAACTAAAGTGGATGTCATTCTTCAATAATAGAGTGTACTCTCTCCTTACGGAGACCTCCCATAACCGGACACCTCTTAAAACCGGACACATTTCAAAGAACGGAAATAAATACACGATTTTCCATATAAAAAATTCTCCAATAACCGGACATGGACACCAATTTTGGTACCCGCAATAGAATGTCACTCTCTCTTAAATGGACAAATTGACAAATACTTTATTTTGCTTTTGATTTGTTTTCCTCTTCTTTACACTTTACAAAGAAACGAAACAAAAATGTTAACTTGGAGTGTGCCTTTGCTTTATTATCACGTTCACGGACCCCTAATTTTCTGTGGGGAACGCTAGAATGACACACGCATATTTCCAGCATTTTGGGAGATATTTTATATTATTTTGTGCGGATTTTTTTATCTTTATAACAGGTCACAATGAAGTCTCTGATAGGACAAATAATACCGGAATATGGAAGTATCCTGAATTTCTCATCAGGGTCTTGTCCTAACATACCTAAAATTGTCATGACCCCCATATTTCCTCAACCATTGACGGCGTATGCTGTCTTGTCCACGAGCGTGTTATCCAACAACAAATAGGTTTCGATTTTAAATGCATGTGCCAGAAACAAGTATTTCTCGGCAATTCGTGCCCATCTCGGTACCGACAGTGTCCGGTTATGAGAGAGTTCACTGTACTTACTTCTTCACCAAATAAATTAATATGATAAATAAATAATGCACAAAAAAAAAGAAGAAGCAAATATGCTTCTGTTCAAGTATTCATGTCAAAAGTGTGTGCCACATCATTTTATTTAACTGACAGCTACAGTGTCGGAAGCGTTCTCTCAGATCGGGTAGATTCGTCATGCCGTGTTCCACTTCAATTAATCAAACACTTTAATTGAAATTCATTTGAATCGCTCTTCAAAAAATGTTACAAACGAAAGATGTCAGTAACAATACTCAGTGCGGGAACCGTTACAAAAGCACTCGAAACCCACAAAACTATACACCATGCTAACATTATTTACTATACGAGTATTTGCATTGCGTATTTGTGCATGAAAACCACAGTTCCCACCCTTATCGGAACGCCATCTCTACTCTACACTATATCCACCCGTGAGAAAGTTTCAATTCGATGCTATCCTTGAACCTGTGTGTACACGTATACACCACTAACTGATATCTTTTAATGGATGATCCCTTCCCATGGTAACTACCAGTAGCTATAAAGAGAAGGGGATGAAAATTCGACCAAGTCGCCGACATCCACTTAAAGCGATAAGTGTGCCGCAGGATGGGGTCCTCAAAATTGATTGTTAAACTCGCGCAATATGCTTTGCTCACTGCTCATCCGCACTCAGCGGCTTCGAAAGCATATGTACGCGCATCTATGTACGTACTTAATGACCCTCGTCCAAAAAAGGGGGAGGAAGATGCTCACAGATCGTTCGCCATGGGATGCACCCCATGCTATCGTCACGTGACATATTGTTACCGATTCGTAACGTCCTGCCATTCGCATACAAGTGCGGTCCTCCTTCCGGTTGGAATACGTTGATGCGGAGATAACATGCGCCGCCATTGCATCCCTCAAGTGGCAGAAGTGCTGCAGAAGTTGCAAGCTGGAACTTGTGCTTCCGTCTTCCGGAATACATTAAACAAGGGCGGCGCGTGCCGTTCTTCTTATTTTGATTTATCCTCGCAACTTGTCAGAAACTTGTATCACGGGCGAAAGTTGGTAACATTGTTGCTGGGTGTAAGTATGCTAGATCCATTGTCTGTCAGAGCTATGATGGCCCAGTTTGCTTGCCACAGGGAGACGCCAGAATGACGACGACGCCAACAGAGTGAAGCGGACAACGGAGCCCTCCGAAAAGGTTGTGATTGTGGGTGGAGAAAAATCGCCACAGATCTTGGGATACTTAAATTACAATTTTTTTTCCCCCCATTGGAGAACGTGAAAAGGCCATAAAATGAAATTAAAGTGCGAGACAATATGCGATGACGGCAGTTGTTGTTGTTTTGTTCAGGTCCAAACAAAGAGGCCGAGGGTAACTACTCGGAAACCAAATTAAAAAGCGGACCGTTCCGTCCGTTGGCTTGACTCAAAGACAATTGTGCGTAGGACTTTGGAAGAAAGAAAAAAAGGGCGGCAATTGCTTATCCCTGCTTCTAGACTGACTGAGTGTAATCGGGACGACAGAAATACGTTGGAACAGTGAGACGAAAATGGTGATAAATTTTGATATTAGTCTTAGACGGTGGCGTGAGCGGGAGTATCTTTAAGGGACACCGAGCACGAGGTCTGTATCTGTATCTACGACTGACAAAACAGAGGTATACAGAAACAGAAACAGAGCTGATTGGTGTCAGCCATAAACTTTCGGCTGAGATGGAAATGAATGAAGTGGCGCCAAATGGATTCGTGTATCTGTGTAGGGGGGCGTCTCATGCTAATGTTACTTCAGTGTGCGGGTGTTGGATCTAAATAAGTGTGGTTTATTTGTATTTTTTGCAGCAAAGTGTTGCAGTTGACCGAAGGCAACAAGATGGTGAAATATGAGAGCCACTGGTGGTGGTTAGTTTCACTTGGAGAAAATTTATAGCATGATGCGAAGTAAATTTCACAGGTTGGCGGGAAGTACGCAGTCCTAGTGGACTTGTAGAGAACTTGGGGTTTTGTAAAACTTTCTAAAAAAAAATGCTGATTGAGGAATTTCACTGATAAAATGTTTTCTCCAAACTGGACTCTGTCTACTGTGATACACAAGATTGCGGCGTGATTTACGGAAGTTTTTTTGGTTGGGGTGTTATACAAACCCAAAATGGTAGCCTATAATATGTTACTGAATGAATTGGCAAACGAGGTGACCGGGAAATCTTTGTATGATATGACAGACATATACAGCTATATGCAATAAAATAGCACCATGCAATTAGTTACTCAACTTGCTTACAATTTTTTTATTGCCCGTTGCATGCACCGAAAGTCGGTTGTAAGATACCTGTTGGGCTTTCCCTAATAAATAAAATGAAAAATTCTAGAACATCGAGACTGGCCCATCTCAAAATGGATAAATATTCTTTGTAGCGACGAGTTCCATCCCAATTTGTTTTATTTGTGACTCCCGGCTGCAGAACACATGTTCGAAGACGAAAGAGAGACGGATTTATACCTCAGCACACGCTTAAGACTATAAAACAAGGTGGCGCAAAAATCAATGTGTGGGGTTGTTTTTCGTATTATGGCACTCGACCAATACATTGGATCAAACCGATAATTACAGCTGAAGCTTATGCTAGCATGATGGAAGAAGTGATGTTGCCTTACGCTGAATGGAACATGCCTCTCAAATGCGTCTTGCAACAGGACAATGACCCAAAACAGATAAGCCAAAAATTGATTTGTGTATAATTCGATTGAGGTTATGGAATGGCCGGCTCAATCTCGGGACCTGAATCCAACATCTTTGGACAGACGTCAAACAAGCTGTTTTCAAAGCTAAACCAGGCAATGCCGCAGAATTGTGGGCTGCTGTGCAATCCGCGTGGGAGGCTATACCAGTTCAACGTTGTCAAGCCCTGGTTGATTCCTTGCTTCGACGTTGCGCCACCGTTCTTGAGAATAAGGACCGTAAAACAAAATACTAAAAAGTGTTTATCTTGGTTCATAAATTTGTTTAACTGTTTTACAATTATAACAAGTTTTTACCATTGCTATTATTTTCCACAGCTGACTTAGATGACTTTTTTTGTTTTTAAGTAAATATAGCTGTTTGTTTTAAGTTAACTTAAAGAAACGTGATGTTTTAGTTTCATTACTTCATTATTTTTAGCGATAAGAAAAATAAAGTATCATAAACTTCAATTAATCAACTTTTTTTTTTAAATTTCTATGTCAAAGACTGTTGGTGTTTTTGTTTGCACATAGCAGTATGCTTCGTGAATAGATGTTGTCAAGTGAGCCGAAGGAGTTAATATTCCGATTGGAGCTGTTTAAAGCAATACACTTTCACACTATGTATTTGAATTAAGCAGGCATTAGGTGGATTAGAGCAAGAGAACTCCTAACAAGACATAAGCAAACATTTTGAATTGAGGCACTTAGTATAGACAGTATTGGCATTTACTATTTTTTTCGAAGTTTGGCGAATCGTTTGCAATAACTACATACGTTTCATGACAATTTTAGAGTGTTGGAATTTTCAACCTGCAGTCAAGGAAGCAAAATGGTCTTAGACCGACAAATGGGTTTTTTTGGGTCCTAGCTTTAATTTTAATAATAAATGAAAAATGCTTAATTATTCCAGTTTTTTTTTTTTTATTGCTTCCTAGAAATATTGTCTATTTAATCAGTACTTTGTTGGATCTCCTCTTGCTTTTATAACTGCTGCACATCTGCGATTCACTGACTCAGATAAGTTTTTCCATGTGGATGCAGGTATGATGTTAAGGAGCCAGATTAGTAAATGTTTTAGGATTTCAATTGGCTCTGGACGCTCCTTTGCAATCTTAGGTTTCATACTTTATCAGATATTCTCAACTAGATTGAGGGCTGGGTTGTAGAGGCCAGCGTAGCACATCGATATTGTTTTCTTCAAAATACTTTTAACCTAAAAAATAAAAAATAAAAATACTAATATACAGAATTTATAGCTTATTTAAAAGCTAACTTTCATTTGAAAAACAAAAATGAGTTCATACTTACAATTTTGGCTATATGGCAAGAAGCATTATCCTGTTGAAAAATGAGTCTGCAAGTGTCTATTCATTTTTTAGGACCCTTAGATAAACTGCTGCAGTGACTTTCGACTCTAAAAACGCCAATTTACCCTTTTCATCTCCAGAGAAGCATCTCCAGACCATCACATTTTCAGTTTTGGGGGGCATCCGTAAGAGGCATTCAGAGTCCAGTCTTTCCTTTGATTCTCTTTGCGCTGGAATGCTCCCATCTCCAACGTGGAGCTTAAACTTGGATTTGTTAGAAAAAATAACTTTGTTCGACATGTCTTACATCCAATTAAGACGGTTCTCAGCCCAAATTAATCGTTTTCTCTGACCCTTATTGGAAAATCCTGCTTCAATACTTGCTTGAGGGCTCTGAGTCTAGCTTTTATGACCCTTTTTCTCACTGAGATTGCTGAAATTATTTATCCTTTAGCTCGAAATAGATCATTTTGAATATTCACTGAAGTTTAAAACTGATACCGACGGGTTTTTCATTGTTTACATTGTTCACGTTACACATTGAATTAGATGAATGTAAATTAGGCAATTCTTTACTTGTAAACAATAGTGTAAACCTTATGGCGTAATTTACTTTGCCAACACTGAGTATAGATATGCAACGGAAAAAAGAGAACTACACTGTACCTAATTTAAATGATTAGCTACGAGTAAAATAATGAAATTAATCGCAAATTATGGTCAAAATAAAAATACCGGGTCCGCATTTCCATATGGGTGCGAATTGCGAAACCCAAAAATCCGGCCAAAGATTCTTATAAATTAAATTGGAAAATATTTTTGAAATTCTTATTTCTAGACCTTTCTATTTATACCGCACAAGAGGTTTCATAATTCCTTTTTTAACATTTCGCAATATTTTTGAGTGACAAATATTGGAAAATACATATATTGGTCAACATAATGTATGTAGGTTTCTGAGACAGACTGACGTACGGACACAAGAGTGATGATGACGCAAAAAAAAAAATGATTAAAAAGTCATAAGCACAAATTAAACTACAGTAGGACCTCCTAATTGGAACACTCCGTAATCCGGTCACCTTCCAATTGGGACACTCAATTCTTCTCTTTTCAGTAGAAAATCCCCGAAAACGGGGAAAAATCCTGCCATCCGGCAATATTGGTCATATGTTGCATAGTTTTTGAGAAATTCACCTCCAAATATTGAACTACCGCATCGATTTTAATGAAATTATCTCTATTCGATTAATATCCCAAATTGCACTAAAAATAAAAAATTAACGTGATTTAGCTGAGTCCCGAATTTGCAAATCTACGAGGACTTCCTAGATACTGAGCGCGAGCAATTTACAAGAGCTGGCAAAATGGCATCCACTAGTTAGCAAATACCGCTATCCGAAATGCAAACAACATTTATTTCCACCTAATTCATGCATTATCGAATTCGAAATGAAGAACAGTTATAAAAGTCTATTTGAGTCAATGTCAAAAGATAAGTAAAAAAATAAAAACAACAAAATCTAATCGGACAAATTAAGGCCGCAGCAACGAAACAAGTCCATATCCGATTTAGAAGAAGTAATTACGAATTTCCTTTTACAGATATACAAAGGGACGAGAATAAAAACAAATTTCCTCCGAAAGGATTCTTGCTCCACTCCACAACTCCCTCACAGTGCCCAGGTGATGATTTATCACCGCGAAACAATCTCGCTCAACAGGTGAATATACGAGTATATAACGAACGTGAAAACTCCTCCGGCTACTGCTATCTTTCTGTCTGTCTGCGCTGCTTACCTGCGCTGCTTATACTTGCCTGTTTGAGTTCTCGTTCTGATTGTTATTCCTATTTATGGCCAGTTAACCATTCTATCCTGAGCATCCACTGTAGGTACCTACCTGTCGCAACCGTATCTACATACGGACCGATTCTTGAACAGGCAACAAAAACAAAAAAAAAACACTTCGAACCATATTTTGCCTGTTGGGCTGCTAGCCTGCCTGCGAAAAGACCTTGATCTTCACCAACCTGGTCAAGATCACATGAAGAATATGCATACCAACGCGCAGCCAATTCTTCGACACAACAAACGAGAATCTCGACGAATTATTTTTATGCAAAACAGGATGAGGGATATACAGGTTGCTTAACTTGTTGTTACAAGCAGCGCAGATGACATTGTTGGTCAGAAATTTCGTTGCTCTCCAAACTCCGATGTGGGTTGTAGGTTGTAGCCAAATTAGTGGATTTACATGTCTAACAATGCACGGGCATTGCCAATAGTGCGCGCTCTGTGGCACACTAGCCGGCCGTAACGAAGGGCCAAAAAGTATAGTAGTGTGTCTTCTGCCTTTCGGGGTTTCGCTTTGTTATGTGTTTGGCAACAAAGGGATTTATTTGTTGCTCTTAAGATGGTTTTTGCATAATGCATGGATTTTTTTGAGTTTTAAGGATCAACCGACCAGGCGTACGTTAAAATGCAAATTAAATTAAGGCTTTCCGTCAAGATTCTTGGTAAGTTTGTCATTGCCATATACGCACAACAAAGGGCGCAGCAAATGAGAAAATTTGCATCCTCCATCAGTGATCTTCTGTGAATCTTTATCAATTGTCGATTGTAGATGAAGAAATTGTTGTTGCTGTGTTTAAAGCAAAAGGAGATAATTGATGTTTAGTTTTGATTGGATTTAAATAGTTGTCGAACACAGGGAAAGCAACTTCCCGCCGATGGCTACGAAAACATGGTTGAAAATTCGAGACCTAAATACATACGTGTAATAATAAGCCGAGATACATATCTATTAAAACAGTGGCAACCGTGGAGAAGTTTTAACTCCAACTACATATTCTATTGAACGATAAAGAGATGAGGTTTGGCGAATGGGGTTGGTTTTGAAAGTAAAGCGAATAACTTGAAAGTTGTTTTATACCGCCTTAGGAACAAGACGCACAGTTGACTAGTCCAATTCTGGATTTTATTATTTAAGGTCTAGCTCTAGATTGAACCACAGTACATTCTTTAAATTTCTTGCAGGCTTTAGCTCAACAAAAGACCAGGTTCCGAAGTTCTCAATTAAATGACAAAACTAAGTATTATATGTAAAGGGTGATTTTTTAAGAGGTTGAGAACTTTTTTTTAAAAAAAAACACAAAAAATTCGAAAAAATGAATGAAATATTTATTTGAATCGATAGTTTGAACCTTGCAATTTAATGTTTAAAGATAATTTCATGCAAATGTTGACCGCGGCTGCGTCTCAGGTAGCCCATCCGCTGAGTCCAATTTTGGCATACTCTTTCACACATATCGGCCGGTATCTCACGAATGAATGCATGGATGTTGGCTTCCAGTGCGTCAATCGAAGCGGGCTTGTCCCTATAGACATAAGCCTTGACATACCCCCACAAAAAATAATCTAATGGTGTCAAATCGCACGATCTAGGCGGCCAATTGACCGGCCCGAAACGTGAAATTAACTGTTCACCAAACTCGCCTCGCAATTGCGCCATTGTTTCGCGTGCTGTGTGGCATGTGGTACCGTCTTGTTGAAACCACATATCATGCAAGTCAAGAACTTCCATTTCGGGCAAAAAAAAGTGCTGTAACAAAGGCCTAACTGCTGGGAACGGCGCCGAATCGACATTTCGCGGTCTTCTGTCACACTAGCTGATACAGCCGCAATATTTTCTTCACTACGCACAGTACGTAAACGTGTTGGTGGTTTAATGTCCAACAAAGTAAATTTGGTGCGAAATTTGGTCACAATCTTCCGAATAGACTGCTCAGAAGGTCGAGAATGCCGATCATAAAATGGAAGCAGCGCGCGATGAACATTTCGAACCGAGCACGAATTTTGATAGTAAAATTCAATAATTTGCAAGCGTTGTTCATTTGTAAGACGATCCATGGTTAAATTGCAAACCAAACTGAAGCTGTTTGACAGTGACACAAGGTACTAAACACACGTCAGCTGTCAAAACCAGTGTTGCCAAAACCAAACCAGCTAAAAAATCACCCTTTAGTAGTAGAAGTAGTTGATGGCCGTATTCGGGATCCCGGCTAAACTGATCTAGCTATACCGCGTGACGCTGATGGAAAACACGCGGTGCAACGTGCAATTTGGAAACACTTCCTCCGAACTATTCCAAACATGCACCGGATTTCGGCAAGGAGTTGCGCAGTCATGTGACTTCTTCAATCTTGTGCTGGAACAGATAGTGCGCAGGGCAGGCAGGGCAGGTGTAAGCACGGAACGCACGGAAGCCTTGTTAAAGGCTTTTACGGCAATTGAAAAACAGGCGAAACGAGTTGGCCTTGAAGTGAATAAGGATAAAACCAAGTACGTGTTGTCAACAAACAAAAAATCATATGTCCACCGCCTAGGAGAAAACGTCACTGTTGGCAGCAGCAACTTCGAAGTGGTTAAGGAGTTAACCTACCTCGGAGAAAACATAAACTCCACGAATGACACCTTAGTGGAGATTCGACGAAGACTTACCCTAGGAAACCGCTGCTACTTCGGTTTGGCAGACGAAATGCATGCTCTACAAATCATTGATCCTGCCAGTTCTGGGGTATGGAGCCGAGTGTTGGACAATAAACAGGAAAGCAGAGCAGATTTTGAATACTTTCGAGAGAAAAATTCTTCGTCGGATTTTCGGTCCCGTATGCGAGGAGGGCGAATGGAGAAGAACATATAACCGCGAACACTATGAGCTGTACCAAGATGTGGATGTAGTCCGAAAAGCCAAAACACGTCGACTACACTGGTTGGGCCACATCGAGCGAATGAACAACAATGCTCCAGCAAAGAGGATCTACGAATCACAGCCCCCAGGTTCGAGACGAAAATGAAGACCGAACCTCCGATTTAATCCTTAACTGATGTCGTGGGTCCAGTGGACCCATTGAAATTACATGTTTTTCTGATAAGTATAGTATTGAGACATATTAATAAAAGTGCAAATTTGAAATATAAACGAATGTCTGTCGCCAATTTTTAAAAATTACATTTGTAATTGTTAAGTTTAAAGTTTGATAAAAGAAAACATTTAAAAAAATTAATATTTTTATTTTAATCACCTTTTGAAACAGGTGGGTCCAATGGATCCCACGACTATAGAAGCGTTATTTTTTTTCACGACATCAGTTAAGGGTTAGGGACCAAGCTACCGCTGATGTCAGTACGCTTAGTCTAGACAACTGGAAGCAGCGTGCCCGGGATCGAAGAGAGTGGAAGGCTGCCGCGTCTTAGGCAGAGACTCTTCACGGGTCGGGAGCCCGTTAAGTAAGTAAGTAAGTAGAAGTAGTAGATAGAATTTATTGAATCATTAATTTTATCTCCCAATTACAATTTTTACGAATTCTATTTAAGCAATGGCGAACGCCGTTACCCAGATTGACAATTTCATGCAAGGATACATTTTTGATACATTCATTATTTTAATAATTAACAATTATTGCTGAAATACATTTTTTACTTTTGGATGGCAATTTCAATGATCTGATTACATAATAAAAATATGATACGGATTTTAAAGTGATTTGCAAGGTACACCAGTTAGGCGATTTTCTGATATTTGAAGCGATGTTTAAACTTGGCAATTTTAATGATTTCTAACATCAAGATTTATTCCTCCATAAACTGGTTCCTATACACAAGGACGTCCGATACATAGTTGCAGAGAACGCTCTAGTTAGATCTGTCCAGTACCTGAATTACATCCTCCATTAAGGGAACGGATTGGTTGTAGCGATATCTCCTCGTCTCTAGGAGAATTGGGCATTTTCCAAGGAAGTGATATGTATCTTATTTTTCACGCAAGTTACACAAAGTGCATAATACTGGAAGATATTTTCTTTTTGTCCTGTTGCTAAGTTTTTTTTTTCAAACTTTTCTTGGCTGTAAAATTTAACTTTAATTAAAATTCTATATTATAAGTTAGGTTACGTCGAAAGACATAGTATAAGTATTAAGTTTAGCTTAGAGTGCCCGTGTGGGGCCAGTAAGTTAGAGTAAGATAGTTAAGTTAGTTAAGCTAGTGTTAAGCACTTTTGTCTAGCATGTAAGTAATAATTGAATTGATAAATAAAAATGCATTAAAAATGAAAATGAAAAAAACTGGAAGACCTTTCCTATACGGTCCGAAATTCAGAGGTAACAATTCTCCTCGAGTCTTGAAGGTAAGGCTTATTTAATTTATTCTGTTAGATTCGTGAGAGTAGTTCAAATCCATTAAACTATGGCATGCTGCTTTGTTTATAAATCTAGCTTCCGCAAAATGTCATCTAGGGCCACAGTTCAGCTGGACCCATCATCCCATTTTAAGGACAACTCAACTCCTAGTTCCTGGCTTATTTGCTAGCACTTCCGGAAAATGTTCGCTCTCCTGATGATAAAGTATCGGAGGATCACTTTTGGAAGCCGATGATCAGGGAGCTTGATGATTCTTAAAACATAGAGCATATGTTATGTTGTTGAATTTGTTGGCAGTCTAAACAAGTGCTTGAGGAAGAATCTTTGCAGCTTTTCAACTTCTTCGTACTCTTCGTGTTCCCTTATCTGGCTTGCGTAACACATTACGGATCTTGCAGTTGCTTGGAATAGCTTATATTTTGAACTGACTGGTCTCATTTTTCCATAAGTAGCTTAAAGTTTTCTTTGATTCCCTTATTTTGCTTTGGATGTGTAGATTATACAGGAGTCTAGATATAAAGATTACACCAAGGTAGCGATACTCTTTAACCACTCCTAATTGGACTGCACCTAGGTTCCACTTTTCTTCCCTTGACTAACTGCCAGAGTTAGGTTAGGTTAGGTTAGGTTGAAAGGGGTTATGAGGCTGAGCCATCATAAAAACACTAGGCACCATAATGGGCCCATCGCGATCCCCTGGGACCATCGTATGAGGCACCTAAGCCGAAACACTTCCATCGAAACATTCAATTTCTCTGCAAAATTTAAGAATTGTATTGTGGCCTGCTGGGCCAGCCTCCTCCAGTGTATTAAAGAAGTAATTCCCTAAACATTTCTTACGAAAACGGGAAATAGCCTGACAATCGTAAAGGATATGTTCAATATTCTCCGATGTTCCTATGTCATTGCAGTATCTGAAATCGTCCGTGTTTGAGAGAACCATTCTTTTAGCATGTTTCTTTAAGATACAGTGCCCGGAGAGAATTCCTATTAGAGTTCTTAACTTTACCCTATTAATTCCAAGGATTATTTTGGTTCTTTAACGGTCTGCCAGAGTTACCTATTACGAAATATCATAACTTTTAACTTGCTTGTGTTCACAAGATGATTTCATTGGAGACAGTGCTCTTCAGGTCTGTTAATCATGAGTTGAAGTTGAAGCATGTTTGGTGAATCTGTTAAACAGAACAATGTCATTTCCAAAAAATTGGCCTTTAATCGTTGTGTTGTTTAAAACTATGCCTCCGGGCAGGAATGAAAGGAGGGCATCCAAAAAGAGGCTGAAAAAGATTTGGCTTAGCTGGCAACCTTGTTTGACGCCTGAGGTGGTTCTAAACCATTTTGACAAGGAATTTCCATGACTAACTGCACTTATACTTTCCAGAAGCCTAAGTATTTTAGATGAGATTCCTATATTGCTCAGCTTTAGGAAAAGTGCTCTTCTACCTACCCAATCAAACGGTGTTCGAAAATCGAAAAAGAAATTATTAAATTCTTCCAATATTTGTAAGGGCAAAGATGTTGTCCACTCTAGAGAAGTTCGACCTAAATCCGGTCTGGAATTCACTGAAAAGGCCATTGTATTGCACTCAAATCGTTATACGAACTAGAAGTATACTCTTAAATAGTTTTAAAAGGGTGTTTAGGTATGATATACCCCTATAGTTCCCTGGTTCGCAACCCAAAAATTGTTAAGTCCACTTTTCTATGAAAATATGGTATACAAGCAAGGACTTTCAGGTATTCGAAAAACCTTTTACCCAAGTAAGTTGGCCGGCATTCGTTTGAAGACATCTAAGTTGGCAGACAGACAACGTTTCCCGAGAAATATTCTAAGAGGTCTTGTAGTCAGTTCAAAGTAGTTCTTGTTCAAATCTAGTTAAGCTATGTAATTCATCAATTTTTCACTGCTTTCAGTAGTATCCAGTGTCTTAGTTATTTAACGCAGTAATGGGCACATTTCGCATTAACTACATTGTTCAGGTTCAATGCCTTAACCCTCTAACCGTTTCAGGGCCAAATGAACAGAAAATAATTTTTACGTTATTAACACAAATCTGAAGGCAAATTTCATTTAAATGTGATATTTTGGGTTCCATGTGTTATATTTACTCTTTGTCTCTCTGGACGGTCAAAAAGAATTAATAAAAAATTACAATAATTGTCTTTTCTGTTCACAACAAAATAAATTGCTCATTTAAAAACAGCCCGTCTGTAGACGATCATAATGGTAAGAGGGTTAGGTGGTCCTTCAGAAGATTTTCTTTCAAAAGCAGACAATTTGCGTCAAGGGAAAAAGCTGACTCCCTATCATTAACCAGCTAAACTTGACGTATCAAGGGTTCATCCCACAAAAAAAGCTTTCATTCTAACGCTTCTCAAGACTCTTAGATTAGTCGGAACAGTAATTGTTTAACATTCAGTTTCGATTGAATATACTAGCACGTCTGTCATAAAACTTGCCTCCTTCAGGTATAGCCAACTCATGCAAGTTCGAATGCTTATTTCCGCCGACATTTAGTTGCAATCATTTATCGTTCATAATTCTTTCCGCGATAATCTCTGAATCTGAATATTTATCGCCATCATAAATTAATCCAACCAACATTAAATAGCAAATAAACAAAACGCGCTCAAGATGCCCGCGAATGTGACAATAACGTTAACACTTAGTCGCGGCGCAAAATTAAACGCCAACCGACTAAAGCCAACTTTCAACTATTCTCAGGTACCCGTCCCGATATGTCATTCTCCATCATACATTATCTCTGAATTGGAGGCTCAGAAAAATAGATAGAAAAATCTGATTTTCCATAACCATCACTTTAGGCCATTTGTGCATGAGGTGCAAACTCGTTCACGCCCGTCGATTACCCACCGGTCCCCTTAAATTGACTCATAGACTAGTTCAGTTTGCCCAAAAGATCGATAGATTGCGCTGTCGATTGTGGTGTGCTGTGCGTCTGCGTACTCGCTTGCTCTCACATATCGGTGAGTCCTGTTTCGGTCTGTCTGGACTTGAAGTAACCCCACTTCAGCTCAAGACTGCTCGGGGGCACACTCTAGCTAAATGTGGACCAGCAGATGACGACAGGCGAGCGCAAATGGGATAACAACTGGATGTGGTGGACACAGCCAGCGCAAAAAAGCACCCACGGAACCACTGACTTCGAGTATAGCAAAGCGCCAGCCGCCACATGGATTTCAGGAATTATTATTATTATTTAATGGACACTCGCACAACTCGCATATCAATCGCTATTGGCTTATAAAGTGTGGCCATTGATTAATTTTATCGGCGAATTTTAAATGATTTATTAAGATCTAAGATAAATCATTTAGCGGGCGATTGCTGGCCCAAGAGGCGAAATGCAAAAACTGCCGCGCAAGTAAACAAAAAAAAAAAAACTTGGACATTTTTGCGAATACGAGTACAGCCTAATGGCAATTCTATTTTGTGGTATCGACGTCATATGTGGATAATTCAGTTGCAACGGTTGTTTTTCTTTTTAGCTGGATAATTGGGCTTATTCATTTGACAATCATAACTGGGGGTTATTCCTTGGATAAGACACTGACTCCAATTCAACACTGAGCAACTGTTATTACAACTTTTTATTGAATTGCACGATTACCGTTATAGTTTATAGAGCATGAATTAAGTTCACACCAAATGGCGGCTGAGTGTGATTTTTAAGTGCGTAATAAAAGACTAAATTGGAGCTTGCTTACTCGTAGAAGTTGAAAGGAGGGCGTTTTTAATTGGGTATTCCTTTCAAGTTGGTGCTCTGACTTTTTGATAAACTTTAAAGCTTGGCGTTGATTCGAGAGTTTATGGATGTTCGGTTAAAATTGTGTAAGGTTTGTAAATATCATTTTCCATAAATGACAAACTGCTTAGTATTTCAGGAGAGTTGGCAGAAGGGGCTTTGAACCTTTTTTTTATTCTTCTTTGACTGACCGTATAGTCCGTTGTGGACCTTAACTAGAAAGCTTTTCTGAGTAACCCGATCTACCTTTAACACAAGAAGTTAGCTGAAGTCTGACTTAAACAAATCAAGATTTTTTTTTTTTTTTTTTTTTTTTCCCGAGGGTAGGTGAAAATCTTCCATAGACACTATGAGAATAGCAAGCGCGTGCTCATAGTAGTGTCAGATTCTTACTGACCAAAAACACCTCCCTTCGATATAAATTTGTTAGATACTGCAACTAAGTTATACTACTTATCAAGCAATTTTTCTATCACGAAATATAAACGTTTGGCAGGTTACTTTCCAATGAAAGATCCTGCATATTCCGCAATTTAGATGCGGTTAATCCTTATCTCGCCAAGTCGAAAGGTTTTGTCCTTTGTAGTCGGCGCAATAAATTGCTCTCATCCAAAATAAGTAGGACTGTATTATTAACATGTCCGATTAGTCGGTTTCTATGTTTTCGCGCGAAGCTTCTAGTTTCAGCTTCGATTGTCGGAATTCCGAGATCCCTGTGGATATCGTCGTTTCTAGCATACCACGGTGCTTGGACAATTTCTCTAAGCACTTTATTTTGAAAGGTCTGTAAAATATTGGCATTTGTTTTCTTGGTACAACCCCAAAGTTGTATACCGTAGGACCACACCGGCTTTAGCACTTGCTTGTATAAAAGCAGTTTGTTCTCGGTACTGAGGTGGGAATGTTTCCCGATCAGCCAGTACATTTCTCTATATTTGATTTCTAATTCTTTACGTTTCATTTTCACGTGCGAATTCCACTTCAGCTTTGCGTCAAGTGTCATTCCCAGGTATTTGGCTTCATTTGCAATAGGAATTCGGGCCAAATTTATAAAAATTGGCAAGTCATTAATTTTTCTATAAGTGAAATTCACGTGAACAGATTTAGTTCCGTTAAGGGCGATCCGCCAGTCCCTCGTCCATTCATTTACTTTATTCAATGCGTTTTGCAGTTTGGCAGTCGTTTCCTCGATTGTTTTACCTACTGCTAGGATAGCGGTGTCGTCGGCAAACGTAGCAAGCATAGTGCCATCTTCTTTCGGTATATCACGAGTATATAACAGATAAAGAAGCGGCCCCAGAACGCTTCCTTGCGGTACGCCGGCCGAAATTTTTTTGAGCTCTGAGTATTCGTTTCCATTTCTAACACGGAAGAGTCTATTTCCGAGATATGAATCCAAAATCTCGTATAGGTACACGGGGAGTACTTGTCGTAATTTGCATTTCAACCCATCGTGCCACACCTTATCAAAGGCTTGCGAGACGTCAAGAAATACGGCTGAGCATATCTTTTTTTCTTCTAGTGCTTTTTCGATTACGTTAGTAATTCTATGCACCTGGTCAATTGTCGAATGCTTACTTCTGAACCCAAACTGGTGGTCAGGGATTAGATTATTTTCTTCTATAACCGGTTGGAGACGCCTTAGTAATATCCTCTCGAAAACAAATCAAGATGATACATACTCGAGAGCTAACCATGGAAAAGATACAAATTGTATATTTAGTCTGAACGCTAACAGCATTCTAGACTGAAAGCTAAGAAAAGAAGATATTGGTCCTGGAACGAAAACATCCTTTAGATATACTACAATGATTAGTGTCCTAGCACAAATCGTTTGAAGCCTATTTTGCTTTATACAAAGCTCCAAATGGTTCCAATGTGTTACGGGTCTCTGGTACCACCTTGAGTTACTGGCAGCCACTGCTACCTAACCTAACCTAACCTTATCTAAGCTTCTACAATGATTTAAAGAAAATTGTTAGAGACTGTTACTTCAAAGAAAGGACTATTTAGAGGTGTTCTCTGTAGACATCAAGAATATTTCCGTATACTAGACGCCACAAAAAATACTTGTGGAAAACTAGGACTTACAGTATGACTCGACTTACGCCACTCCACCTTTTCATAAAAAGGTTGGCAATTAGCAGCACTGTCAGACTACTACAAATAGAGGAGATAAACCACAAAGATCACACAGATCAGGTGATCAGATGATCTGCGCGGTAGATGACCTCTTACCAAAAACTTTATGCTTTGGCAGGAGGTTCGATACAGTGATCCCAAGCCGTGAAGCATGGAACTACAAAAATCCTACTTCAGACCTTAAAGGTAAGAAGTGGTATACGGATAGATCAAAGATGGACACCGGGGTGGGTGCTGGTATTTTTGGACCAAACACTAGAATATCATTACCAATGGGACCGATTCCCAGTGTATTTCAAGCTGAAATTCATGCCATTCAAGTGTGCGCCAACGTCATCCTTAAATCGAAAATAAAAGGTGTCCTCATCCATATATTCACGGATAGTCAAGCAGCCATTAAAGCACTAGGCTCAAACCTGATTGACTCCAAATCAGTCCTGAACTGCTTCAATACTCTCCAAGACCTCTACCACAAAAACAAAGTCAAACTTTGGTGGGTGTCCGGACATGAGGGTATTGATGGAAACAAAAAAGCTGACGAACTGGCTAGGAAAGGTTCGGCCCTGAGCCGTTTTGCAACATTCCAAATTCAGCTAAACTTAAAAATCAAATGTTGGGAGAACAACATGTGTATCTCTTATTGGGAAAATACCCAGGGTCTTCGTCAGGCTAAAAGAGCCATTAAACCCTTCCAAAGTAAATCCAAAAACAACCTACTCCTCAGTAGAAAGGGTATCAGAAGATCAGTGGGATTTCTATCAGGGAATTGCCATCTTCGATATCACCTAAACAAAATAGGTCTTATTCAGGAAACTGAATGTCGTCCTTGTATGGAAGACGACGAAACTGCGGAACATATTCTATGTGACTGTATGGCACTTCGTGCCCTCCGGAGACAACATTTCCTCAGAGAAATCCTTACTCCCACGAAACTTCGTACAGTCTCCACCAGTGAGATCCTCAACTTCTTCAAAAGAATCGAGCCTCTCCTGGTTCCCTAAACTGACTCTGTGGTACAATAGATATTTAAGGTCGCGATGCCCTCCGCAACTGGCGGGTCAAAACCCTTTAAAAAAAAAAATAAATAAAAATGACTCGACTTGCAGTACAGATGTAATCCTCATTAATCTATCCATTCATTCACATAGCTAAAGTCCACCGTAGGCAAGGTCTTCGTTGGCGCTCTATAGCTTTTTGTTTTCCGAAACGGAACCAAATAACACCTGCGAAGTGTCTAGCCATTTAAAAATCACAACTGTGTCTATGGTGACGTTCTTTGTTCATAGTTTAGTCCCATTATTTATGCTTCTACTTTTTGCAAGGTATTTCGTCGATTTTCATCCTCCAACGTAGAACCAGAAAAAAAACCCGACAGAAGCGGCGCCAATACTTGCGAACACATTCCTGACGACTCCGTGAAATAAGGCCGCGTGAATTTAGGCCGCGATCAAAAAATTAAATTAGACCGCGCGGTCTAAATTCATCAGACGACATGAATTTAGGCCGTGATGAAAAAAAGAAATTAGGCCGCTCGGGAGTATTACGATAACCCGGGCGCCGAGGTTTGAAAATGCCATTTTGTAGATCTCGGTGAAATAAGCAGACAATATAAAGTAAAAGATATTGATTTATCGTTTAGGTTAGGAGATATCGAGGTTTGAAAATTTGAGTAAAGAAATTTATAAAACTGTAGTTTTTGAGGATCAGTCTTTGAAAAAATAAAACTAAAAAAATAACACTTTTGCGGATTTAGGAAAGAATGCCCCTCTAGTGTTAACTTGTGAGATAGGTATGATTCTGTTGTTGAAGAAGTTTTACCTGATCTTAGGCCTTTTTTGACATCGGTTGATCGGTCGGGCAACTTTGGCGAAAGAGTATGAGCTCTGCATGGATAGACAAGTTTTGTAGCGATGTCAAAACCAGTCATAGCTCTGTTTAGCTCTTCTTTATAAATTATCTCATATTTATGTAGGTCGCTTTTAAATCGAGAGAATGTTATCTTATTGTGAATATTAGGTCGATGGTGGACTTATGTGGCCTACTGCCAGACTAACAGATAAGGAGCAAACGAAGACGTTTAAGACGTTCCCAGATGAGCTCTTGGATACAAGTTTGCGGAGATCACTGCCTCTTAAGGCATATACGCATAGCGAGCTCTTCAGTTCTAGCAGTATTATTATCCTCCAGCTTGGATATTACTACGTTGACTTCCTCGTGGGCACCGTAGCGCAAGTGGTTAGTGCGTCGGACTACTGAGCCAGCGGTCTTGGGTTCGAATCCCGCCGCAAACACCGAAAAAAAGTTTTTTACAGTGCCCACCTCTTCCGAATGCCTGACAAGCATCCAAGAGTATCATTTGTCATGAAAAGCTTCTCAACTCGCCGTTCGGAGTCGGCAAAAAACTGAACGTCCCTTCCATTCGTGCAAGAATATAACGCGCACGCACACACAAATGGCAAGCACCTGGAAAAATGTAAAAAATTTAGGCATTGGTAAGCAGAAGGCAGCTAACTCTTGTATGAGCGAAGTAAGTCCTAATGATTTAAATATTAAATTTGCTGCTGCCTCCAATATCTCTTTTGCACAGGAAACTGACATAGATACATCTAATGTAGTACCACCTCGCACTTCCAGTACATCTAGAAGTTTTTGTTTTAAAAGAATTTTTGAAAATGATGTACTTAATGCCATAAAAGCAATTAAGTCAAATGCAATTGGATTGGATGACATGCATCCGAAATTCCTGAAGATAATAATTCTTGAAGTACTGCCCGAACTAACGTTTATCTTCAATAACATTATCACATATTCTAGGTATCCGAGATCCTGGAAGTCATCTAAGATAGTTCCTATACCAAAAAATACAACCAAACAATATAAAGAATTCCGTCCCATCTCTATACTTCCATTTATATCGAAGGTTTTTGAAAAGTTAGTGAGCCAACAAATCAACTCGTACCTTATCGAGTTTGGTCTTCTTACGCCCTTTCAATCTGGCTTCAGGCAGAAGTATAGCTGTACTACAACGCTATTAAATCTTGTAGAGGATCTCCGAGTAGAAATGAATAAGAATCATCTTTCATCGCTTGTTTTACTGGACTTTTCTAAAGCTTTTGATACAGTACCACATGATATACTCATACTTAAACTTAAACATTACTTCACTTTCGACTCAACAGCAATAAAATTAATAGAGAGCTACTTAAAAGATCGTTCCCAGGCCGTATATGCTAATGGAAAGCTATCAAACTTCCTTGAAACCAAAGCTGGAGTCCCACAAGGATCAATAATGGGCCCTCTATTATTTACTTTATTTAACAATGATCTTCCATCCGTGTTAAAATATTGCAAGGTTCAAATGTACGCGGATAATGTTCAACTGTACCTTATTTATCCTTTGAGTCTAGTGGAGGATGCTACTGAGCATTTTATTGAGGATTTGAAGTCAATAGCCTTGTGGTCACGAAAGAATGGACTGATGTTAAACTCAAGCAAGAGTCAGGCAATTGCTATTATTGATTTTGTTGTAGGGCTTTAGGGTTTGTTTTATTTTATTTTATTTTATTTTATTTTATTGTTTTATCTTGATCTAGTTAAAGTTAAATTTAAAAATTTCAATCTTATTACTATTATTGTTTCGTTCTTATTTTACTCTTAGCTCAAGATCTTTATCCTTTTTTCCTTTTAACTATATTTTATTGTTAATTTTCTCTAAATGATAATTTTGTTTTCCTTAAATCCACATACTGTTACACATTTAAAGATTACTGTATCTACGCGTTAACATTGTTAAATAAAGATATTACAATTACAATTACAATTACAATTACAAATGGTTGCGGGAAGCTAGGCTTGGTTCTACCTAGGACTGCTGAAGCCAAATATTTATTTTTTGACTTCCTCTTGATCGGATAGAAATGGCCGGGATCATTTTGCTTGACGCAGTCCCACGTCAGATGAATCCTGTTTAACGTTGAATAAATTTCGAACACAATTTGTCAGTTTCACGCCATAAATGCGGTAATTAAAGGATAGCTTGCAAGCTACAACCTTGTCCTGGCTTCCGGTAACAAATAATCCAGGCAATAAAGCATCCACCTTGCGGACGCTTGCTTGCCTTTCCCTTTGAGTTTCTCCAATTTCAAGCCACTTGCTTCATTTTGTCGAAATGCGATACAATCTCTCACTCTTAATGTGCCACAATGCGACAAAAATGAAAGGAAGAAAGCACCGGCTCGCCTCCTTATCCGGTCGATTAAGCAAATCTCCGCACAAAATCACCACTCGGTGGCTATAAGAATGCAATTACGGCGATAAATCAACACACGATCGGATTGCATTTCGCGAGGCGATAAAATATCTGCTACTGCCTTGGCTGTCCCATCCGTCTGTCTTATTATTTTTTTTTTTTTACGTTTACGCACAGGTGGACCATTGAGTGACACCGCCAAATTGCACATTCACAGACTTTAATTCGTGTAATTAAGTAATTTCTCAAATGCGATCTCTTTTTTCAGCTTTTTTTTTTGAAGCCAGTAACAGCTGCTGCAGGTTCAGGTTCTCGTGTCAACACGAGAGTTTAGATTTGGATTCGAATTTGGATTCTGATGCCAATTGAAATGGGCTCCTCGTTGGAATGCAGAGCAAGTGAAAAGGCGACATGTGGAACGGATGGAGGTCAAACGCACAACCTTTTTTCGGTTGTTTTAACGGATTCCGAACGCAAACGAACTTAAGTTCAGCAACCCACAAAAAATATCTTTACATCCCAGAATCCGTTATGCCGGACATATTCGGTTCTTTTTTAAGCCATCACCACGCGTTCTGCATCTTATTTATGGCTTAGACAATTGAGAATTGACCGAAAAAAAAGGAGGAACAAATCGCGTTGTTTCCTCATTGAGAAACAAAGGAGAAGGGGATGAAGGACAGGGAGGGAGTGAAAAGCCCGTTGAACGATTCTAAAGTAAAGACAAGCCGACCAGAATGTTTCTCTTTCTTTTCTTATTTCTTTTTTTTGGGAACGTTTATGTTTTGACTGCTTCTCTGCGGTGCACTTGGTTCGAACAATTTATTGTCCGAAAGGTCTCGTAAGGTTTCTGTTGTATTTCCTTTTTTTATTCTCATTTTACAGTTGAGTTATCTGTACTTTTTTTTGGTAATATTTGTCCTTTGGATTATGGTAGACGCAACGACGAACCGATTTTACATCGATTAGCAAATCCGATTGAAATTATTTTGTACTTCGCAATTTTACACATGGGGAGATATGTATTCATGGCACTGGCGGTCAGTTCTGGATGAACTGAATTACAATACGAGTTTATGACTTATTTATATGTAATAACTTAACAAAAGCCTTTAGTACAGTTCACGACTTTTTTATTTTGGCTTAAATCTTTGAGTTTTCTATTTTTCACTGCTTACTTATGACGTTCCTCAACGAAGTCACCTTGGGCCAGTGCTTTTTATTATACGTTGCAATTGTTTTAATTTGATTTCATATTTGTTTCGAGCATAACAAATATGGGTGGTGGTTTGCAATTCGAATATAGATTAAATAGTCCAGTCCAATGGTTCAAAACGACTTCACTACCGCCTCTCTAAAGGAGGGTCGACCATAATTTAGTGTATTTCAGTTTCAAAAATGTGTAAAAATGTCTGCCACCAAGGGCGCTGGCATCAACAAAATTAGGAGCCTATGATCTAATCCATTGCTGCGAATAGGTAGAGTTAACAGAAAGATCCCACAAAGGAACAGGAATTTTTTCGGTGAAAGATAAATATTGGACCGAAGACTATGACCATTGTGTAGGAAAAAAGTAGAAGATTCAGGAACAATACAGGAAATCGTATATAAGTGCTGAACTGGGTTTAATGCTGAGGCTGTTTCACGAAAACCGAATAATTGAAAAACTGAATAATTGAAATGAAATGGGCGAAGAGTATTAGTACGTCCTGGAAACCAAACAGTGGATCTATGTAAGTTCTTAGGATTCACACCCGCAAGTCCGCGGAAAAAGATAAACAACAATGAAAATGTCGATTCACTTCACCAGGCTTAACCCTAGTACAGGGGCAAGGTCCATTTACAAGTTTTAAAGCCTGGGTTAGAATTTTACCCCATGAGTAAAAAGACGTAAGTAAACGGTAAATGAGGGCTAGATGTGGCAAGATTATTCACATAAAATTAAGCGTGATTCTTTTATAGACCAAACAAGTAAAATTAAGCACGAAATGGACTGCTTTCAAAAAGCAGTTGTCAACAAAAATGGCATAAAAAACAATGCCCAGGCAAATAAAAATAATATAAACAAATGAAAATAGACTTTTGAAAAAAAATATGGAACAAATATATGGAGTACTCCCAGATCGTTGGAAATGTTAAAAATGGATTTAGAACAAAATTTGTAATAGTAGCACAAAAATCCAGGTTTCAAAACTTGACAGAAAAAAATTTGTCCGATTTCAAAATAGCGTTGGGGTAACATTTTACCCCAGTCCCTGTACTAGGGTTAAGATAACATGTTGCTATACCCCTGGAAACTGTTTAAAATATGGTCAATGCTAGCTTACTTAACCTTGTTTTGGAAAATTTGTTGGGAAACTTTGTCGCTTCTTTCTACACCACGATAGTGCATCTGCTTACATTGAAATAAAACAAAGCAACTTTTTGGTTGCTTTTATTTTTGTGATTATACTTAAAATTTTGCATTGCATACCTTTAAGCTATAACCACATACAGTAGAATCCGCTTAAGACGCTCTTCAAGGGACTGACAGAAAATAGCATCTTAAGCGGGATAGCCGGAAAAAATAAAAAATGACATCCAGTTTAAAAAAGGGTTATTTTATGAAAAGAGTTGAGATTATACATGTATTATGGTAGTTTTCCTTTCATCCCTTGTACTATCCATTGTACGCAATCCAAATTGAATGCACTGACACTACCTAAACTAAAAGAGCGTTAAAATCGGGATAGCGTCTTAAGCAGATTCTACTGTAGTTAGCATTAGTTAGGTAATTTTTTGGATTTTGTATTCTAATTTTTGAGATTTAATGAGACAGAAGTGAATAAGATGCTAATTATATAAAAAAAATATTTATAAAGATACATTTTTAATACTGTATGTATGTATGTATGTATCTACCACGTTTAAGACGGACTTAAAAGAATAAAATAATTATTTACATAAAAATAAATTTTTGATGTTCTACGTTTTTAAGCGGACTAACAAGTATAAAATAACTTTTCCTAGTCCTGAATAAATCGTAAAATTTCGCCGATCCTTTTTCTACCAGATGTCGTAAAATTTCGCCGATCCTTTTTCCACCAGATGTCTCTCTAGTCGAAGTCAAGAATATTACTAATTTATTTGGAAACCCTGTCATTCGATTGATTTTCTACGAAATAAAAAATTAGAAATTTAATTCCATCACATTTACAATTTATTAAGATTTTATTTAGCTAGTAGGTATCTCTTTTTTTATATTTTATTTTATTTAAATTAATTTTTATTTATTTATTATTTAAAGTACTAAAGTAATCTTTAGAACAAAACCTTAGCCATTTCGCATAGCTCCGAGCGGAGTCCAATTATTTGTTGGTAATAAACTGTAATATTTATCCTGAGTCTCCTTTTTTTTTATTGGAATATTTTCTCCATTTTCGTGATATGACAAAACCGTATGAACAAAAACCTAAAAGATGACAATCGCTAATAAATTGTCGCGTTTTTGTTGTAGCACTGTCCGCGTGCCCATTCCTGGCACAGCGAAACAAGTGAAACAAACGCGTAATCTCGGCCGTTTTGGGGGAGGAGGAGGAGGATACGCTAAACCCAATCCCACAGGGGCTACACGAACAATTGCCCTCTACTTCCAAGGAAACACATTGTAACAACGTTAAATCGCCAAATAAACCCACCAATCGATGGATTTGTTTTGTTTTTTTTTTTCGATTAAATTTTCCAAGGGTTCAAATAAATCTGCATGACCACGGTTACAGAAATATTCACGGTTATTCAAAAAAAAAATCAGAATCATTTTTGGTTCGGCTGCCGCCGCGTGTGTCGATGGCATTCCCATTCCGAGTGCGTCCAACAAAGGAAAAGTGTTCGCCACAGGAACATGGGAATCGTGACTCGTAATTTTTGGCCAAAGTAAGAGTAGGTATGGATGGTCATATTGCTATTTGTTTTTATTTTGGGGTAAACGGAAAGCGTATGCTCGTACCTTACCTATTTATCGGAACGGCGAACATAAATTAATATTCAAAGAAAAAATCGAAACTAAGGGAATGCATGAACTGGGTCAACAAAGAAGACGGTAGGAGTACATGTTTCCATGGAATTACAAGGTTATACATAACTGTAAAGAGAATGAGGTGCTCATAGAGACAGTTTTAACTGTTTGTCATTCGTGGTAGCAATTTCGGTTTGTTTGAAATCTAGTTTAAGATCACGACTAGATCCATTGGAAGGTACAAGTCGTAGGACCCAATTTAAGCAGAGCTTTGAAACAGGTTCGGAAAGAAAGTACAGTATCAGCCGCTTGATATTCTGGGCAAAAATGGGGACTTAGACTTGTCTATGCCATTTCTGAAATCAGAATAAATTAAATTACCTCATCTCCTGACGGTTGAAAATAGATAAGAGTTCCAAGACTCCAAATACAATAAAAGCCACTCTGTTAGCAAAGATTTCTACCGCGCGCCGTCGAGCCGGGCACGAACAGAGGAAATGTGTTAGTGTTGGACTCTCTTCCCCGCCTCTGCGACTTCTATAGAAGTCATTTGAAAGGATGCCAAGCCTAGTTGCATGCTCGCTTATAAGGCAGTGTCCTGTGATGACACCAATGATCGTACTTACATATATGAAGTATTTTTAGGGTCAGGAGGTAGTTAAAGCAGTCTGGCGATCCAGCCTAGGTTAGATCTGTCTGGTGGCAGGGCAAGTAGATCCACCTTCCAATTTAAAATTGGTTTTAATATTGACTTCGTCAAGTTTGAGGGATAATTTGTAAGTAGCAATGGGCATCGACATGCCTATGTATATTCTTCTTGTTCTTCAACTTCCAGTTTCCTGGAATGTGTCCCGGCAATCAATAGTTGTGAATATTGAAATTGCTAGCCATCTCCATAAGAAATGAAGTGGTTTTTGAAGTAAATAAGACTGATTCTAGGGATTTCAAAGCCGACTCACTATCCGAGGACAGTGTTTCTGAAGGAGCCAAAATGGATCGCCATTAATCAGAGCCAAATTGTCTCATTAAAGGTTTTCCAGTCCAAGTAAGTACTATATGTACGTACTTTGTCAGAAGGGACTCATTAACCTATCTTAACATAGAGGTAGAACGTAACGTTCCATTGAAAACATACACAAAGTCCCCGCTTATGCCACTTATTTGATAAAGGCCATCGGTGTCGACGTGCGGCTACGATACGACGTATACATATGTATAACTGTTAAATGAATATATAGTACATACCTGATGTAAACTTAAAAAACTTACTTTCATATTAACTTACTTTTAGTCTGTATGTATGTAGATTTGAAGAAAAATGTGCGCCGAATGAGGAAGTAATGCGTGACAAGTCAACATCAAAGATAAACCCTTTAAATCTAGATAGATAGATAGATAGATAGATAGATAGATTTTATTGTTATCATAACATACAATTTATAATTCATGTTAACAAAAATCGTTTAAGCATGGCTCGATTGACATTTTTGTTTTCCACTTTGTGTTTTAATTATAAATCAATATATTAATAATAGAAAAGAAAAAAGAAAAGTGAATAAGAAGAAAATTCAACAGCTTATAGTAATAATTAATAATTAATAAAGTCTTAAAAAGCTTCGTTTAAAATCTGGTTTCGGTATGATAATGCAGCCCTATAGAAATTAAATAGTAGTTTTACATCTCCTCCGCAGTTGAGGATCTGCAATACTTCCGCCCAGGGTTGCCGCTGAAAAATCTGAAAAAGTCGCAAAAAAAGGGTCATGGAGCACAAAAAGTCGCGACAAAAACAAATAATAGGTCTGTTCCTTTACGTCTGCTCCAAAAATAGTATGCTATTAAATTTCATGGAGTGGGGGTAAAATTCTCTCAGACAGAGGCAAAATTACGAAAAAGTAAAGGAACGCGTTTAACCACAAAAGTTGCAACAAACGAAATGTCATATACATATGTGAAATAGACGTAAACAAAATGATGTTGCAACATACATGTACAATTTTGGATTTTACTCTTCAGTCCACCCTTCATGACATCCCAGATCCAATATATTGCGACATGCAAATTTCAATATTCAGAACATTCAACTTTCATCTATGTTCCTTTTCTTTCCATTATTTTACTTTTTGCATTAAAATAAAAAAATACAAAATACATGTAACAACTGAGTTTGACAGATAGTTCACTTTTTACCGGCATAAATTTGTTGAGTGCTAAGATGTTCACGCATAAAAAAAAAATTAGATTAAACTAAATTTGTACAAAAGGTACACATTGGAAAAAAAATTAGTGAGTTTTTGTGTAATATGTACACTGAAATTAGTGCTGATTGATTGCTGATGAGCAACTTAATGGAATTTTTGTTGGAAATATATTTTTTGTACGAGAAAGTCTCAAAAAGTCTCCAAAAAAACTGAAAAGGGTCAAAAGGAGGTGTTTTTTAAAAAGTCGGCTCATAGTCTCTTTGCGTCAAAAAAGGGTCAAATTGCGACTAAAGTCGCATAGCGGCAACGCTGCTTCCGCCTCAGTTTTCAAGTCACTGCCAAGGAAAGCTCTTCTTATCTCTTTCAGGATCGGACATCTCCCTATAAAATGAACTATGTACATCTTCCCTCACAGACAGGTTACAAAGACTGCAGTAGATGCTCAAATCCTCACGATGTGGTATGAAGTTCAATCCTACCAATTCACCCCTCATTCTGAATATAGCAGAAACTAGCTTTTGACTATTCTTGCTGTGGAAATAGTTCCGCTCACATAGATTATGCTGCAGATATCTGTAAATTGCTCTATGCACTGCAGATTTAGCTGTGTTGATGCAGTTTAATCTATACTACTTCTCGTCTACTTTTGCAACAAGCGGCCACTGAGGCCACAATAGTCCGCCAGCTCCTTTAATTTCCCAAACCATAAATTCTTCTTCTCTATAGTATGTATTGCTAGAGTCTTCGGCAATCTTTCATTTGGCATGTCAAAAACTTTTTGTAGGTAGTTCACATGTAGCTTTAGGGTTTTAGTAAAGAGTGGTGATAGCCCCATTTCAATTATAATCATATAGCAGTTCTAGGTAGCAAAAAACATCTTTTAACATAGTACCTTAGCAGTTTTTCTACAGTTCCATACTTTTCGTATCCCCAAGTTTGTGCTGCGTACATTATCACAGATTCAGCCACTGATTCAAAAACTTTATATTTTACCTTTTGGTTTGCATCAGTTTATCCTTTAGGTGGCTTTCCATATTTAAATTACTGGTTATTGTAACACCGAGATACTTATAAGCCCTCACTGTCTCGATCGGTTCCCTGTTGAAGTACCATTTCTCTCTTGTAAACATTCTACCAGACCCCTTCTTTATAACCATAACTTTTGACTTGATCAGATTCAATGTCAGATTCCACAACCTGCAGTACCCCTCAAAACGATTGATCATAAGTTGCAATGTTTCGGGTGAATAGGCAAAAAGAAGTTCATGGTCGGCAAAGAGGAGAGCTTTAATCAAGGTTCCGCCAAATTCAATTCCACCTGGTAGACAGTCTATCAAATCGGCGATGAATAATGCAAAAAGATATGGACTCAAGGGGCATCATTGTTTTACTCCCATTTTTGTCTCAATCCATTCTGAGATTTCCACTCCATTCCATACGGCAGATTGATTGCCCTCATAAATGCTCTCCAAAATCTTTCCAAAATTTGGAGTTCAATCCAGCGTTGTACAGCTTGTAGAATAAGGCTCTTCTGTCAACTGTATCAAAAGCTGCCTTGAAGTCCACGAAGAACACATACAATTTCTTTTGTTAGTCAAGGAACGTTCCCGCGATACTTTGTAGTATAAAAATATTGTCAATAGTTGAATATCCGCTACGGAATCCGGCCTGAAATTCTTTGAGTTTCTTACAGTTCTTTATCCATTTGCGCAGCCGATGACTTAATAGGGAGGTAAATCTAAGTGACGACCATTAAAGTCTTGCCTGACATTTTCGTCTGATGGTAGCGACCGAGTTGTATGACCTACTCCGAAATTGTTTAAGAGGTCGGATAGTCTAACCCTTCTTCTGCGATAAAACCAAATTAACCCCAAAAACGCTGTTTTCGAATCAACATAACTTTGCCGAGACGCGATGCGACGAATAGCTGACAGAGCCTTACACTTCCCGTGTTCTTCTGGGCAATTAAGGATACTTCATAAAGTGCATCAATTATTTTTCTAACGCTTAATCATCCTCGGAAGACTAAAACAATAACCCTACATACACATGTGAACACACTTACTCACTCAAAACAACAATAACAACAAGAGAAACCACACGGAACAATTTGAAAAATTCCCATGTTTCCAAATGCCCTAAACAATCCAAATAACCCATCCGCGCATCCCATTATCACATTCCGAACAAAACGCGCACACACATAGTGCGATGAAATAAATCGGGGACCGTTTAATGCTGCCCGCCACAAGCAGCACCACCATCATCATGCACCGAGGTCTCCTTTTTTTTTTTTGTTGTTTCCTTTGTATATGTGGACTTGAGACTTCCAAGCACTTCACTGACGGATTCCTCATCGATCACCAGATCGAGTAGTGCGCGCACACGGCAATCAACGCTGGGAACGGAATCCACCTGTTTGTTCGTGTGCAGATCGTGGTCAGCGTAAATTGCCCCGCTGCTGTTGCTGGTGCTAGTACATTCCAATAAAGGACGCCGCAAGCATCCCAATTCTCGAATTGATCGTATGTATTAAACGAGATACGGGAATTCCTTAACCATGCTCCTCAACCATATATAATGGGATCGTAATAACACTTTGTTGGAACAATAACATACCTGCCAATCATGGCTGAAGCGTTTCGAGATGGACGCGCTATTTGTTTAATTGGTTACAACAACAACAACAAAAAAGAGGGCTGCCAGAAGGAAACACTGAAAAAGAAGAAGACGAAGAAGATGAAGAAGAAGAAGATCCAAATGACGACCATGACAACAACGACAATGCCAGTTGCCGCCGCCGTGCGTAATCATCATTTTTCTTCTCGACAACAACGATAAAGGAGACCCAAGATCATCAACAAGTACGCTCCATCGTTCCACAACACCAACAACAATGAAGGTGATCCACATGATTGAAGATGGAACTAGAAGAAGGCCACAGGGTCGTAGTAGAATAAAAGAGCCTCGATTTCCCGTCATTCTCCATAAATGGTTAAAATCATAATCGAGCGGACATGCAGACGACCCGACGGACGCATTGAGATGCGTGCGCATACATTGAAGTTCAAGTATCTGCGAGGAATTTTTCCAGCTTCAGTGGACTCTTGAAATGTTTCCTAGGCTTACACTGGTGAGGGAGTTGATTGTATTTTTCACCGGTATAAGTACTGGGACTGCGGCTGCAGAGGGGGAGGGTGGCTAAGGCTATTGTTTGCTTAAGACCACATCGTGAATTGGATGGGTCTCTCCTCTTGAATCTCGTTAAAGTGTATTATGAGATCATTAGACTGGTTGAATGGAATTGGGTGTACGAGGCGTGGGTTCTTCATTGTGAGCTGCCATTGCCTTGGTACGTGTGTGATGGCTATACTAGAGCGCTTTAGTTGGCCAGATCTGGTGATCAGTGCAAGATTGTTAAGGGGGAGGAGGACGCACTTGAGCAGGTACACCTGTTACCATATGGAAGTGAGTAAGGAGGTATAAAGGCAGTGAAAGCACAAAGTTTCAGAAAATTGGCTTTGAAGTTTTGTAAGCATAGTAGTGGAGGTGCTTAATCAACTCTTAAGGTAAAGATAAAGGAACGCAGTATTCATATAACACGCGAAGCCAGTTTCCCAGGAGGTCATTTACTAAAAGCCTTGCTTAACCGTATAGATCCGTGGCAAATATCCAGGTGACAATGCCTTTGAATTCAGTCTGGGATTACCAGCAATGAGAACTCTAATGATAAGCTCCCGCATTGGGGGAGACTAGCCTCGTAGAACCTGAATCTGCATTGAACCTGGGGATTCCATCGACGACTTCGTTTCTTGCAAAAACAGTCATAACTGGTATCATGGTGTCTATATAGGAAAGAAAATTTGTGATAATCTTCTTTTTTCCAGCATAAAAGGTTGCAGACAACAAGCGTTTTAAAGATTGCGAGCGAAAACGCTTGCTCCAAACATTATTATATATCCACGTGATTTGATAGCTGTTGGAGGTAATGTGGTGATTATCTTGGCTGAATTAGAATCAACCATGGCTTAAGCTCTACAAAGGGTATAAAATCGAGTTTAAGTCTATGGTTATCATTAAAAAAAACCTGAGCTTAACCTCTACCGATTTATAAACCTTCGTGAAACGACGAGGCTCAGCATGGAAGCTAAGTGTACAGAACTACTCCAAGATAGTTGTTAAGACTAACTTCGATGATTTTGGGGAAGCTTTTGTAGCAATGTTTATTTTTGTTGGTACTGTATTTTACTAATCACTATATTTACTTGATGAAAGCTAACATCACTCTGTTTGATAAGTCAATAAAAATAATAATAATTAAGAAATTGACTGTAAAAAAAATGTATAAAATCAGAATAAAGCTAACCGTGAGACGATAAGGTCGTACTTATTCTACGCTTTTTAGCCACAATTACTCTCTGAAAGATTTTGTGATAATCAAACGAACTTTTAAGTTTTAAGACTGTGACAACCCACAGTACACGTTATACAGGTAATATATTGCGCAGGAAAAATGGCCGCAATTCGTGCCTTTTCGCGTTTAAAAGTCAAATCCATTTGTGAGTTTGGGGTTTAATTCAGTCGTTTGTTTTTGAATGTAAACAAATATTCGCCGGGCACGTATGCCGGCCATCTTTCTGAATTTTTGACAGGTGCGCGAACTTGATCGAAAATGAACACTCTGACTGACCTATACTACCTTATATAAGTAATAAAGTGAAATTTGGACGCGGTAAAGACCTAATTGGAATGAAATAACGAAAATAATTTTTTCAGTGTACCTACAGGGTTTGTCCTTAAGGGAAAAAAGTCCATTGGAGTCATGTGTAATAACGTTAGACTTATAGTGAAAATAACAATAATAGAAGAAAATTTAGCAACAACAGGAACATTTCAGTTTGTGATAAGAGCCGTATTTTACCCGAGGTTCGACGTCATAATGTCACATCTACTGAAATTTAAAGGGAATTTGATCTTCCTATCGCAGCGAGGAGGATACACAAGCCCAGAGTACCGTAAGTAAACGCGTCAAACAACTTCCGCTTACTCAAGCTCATGAGACGAGCGACTTGAGTTTGCGAGAAGTCACATAACCTGAACAGAAGAATGGAATGCCGTTATATTAAGCGACGAACAAAAATTTTATCTCGACAACACCGATGGTTTTTCATTAGCATGATTTACGGGCATCTCCGCAGGTCAAACTAAACAGACATAACGGGGAAGGTTCGGTTATGATTTCCCAAATCATTTGCTTTGCGGGAACATCACCAATCGCGTGGTTACCAAGAAATTTGAACGCTTCTTTATACATCGATGTGCTAGATCTCAATGTAATGAGATTATTCCAACAGGATCACGCGCCCTTTCACAATGCAAGGTCCTTAAAAGAACAGTTTTCACAAAACAATTATGAGGTAATGAAATGGCCACCTCGAAGTTCAGACCTAAATCCCATTGAAAATTTTGGGCGATTATTGCACCTAAGGTTTACTCACATGGCAGGCAGTTCCAACACGTCAATCAGCTTAAAGAAGCTATCCGAGACACTTGGTCGACAATCAGCGCTGATAGGCTTAAGAGCCTTAGCATACCAACGTCAAACCGGCTTAAAGATGTCCTAGAAAATAGATGAGATCCCACTTGTTATTAAGATTTTTTTTTTGAAGTGAAACTTTTTCAGCCGCGGTAGTGCAAATTTGCCTGAATCAGACGAAAATGTGAAACGCTTCCCCTTGTCCAACTTCAACAGGCAGTAAAATAAATTCTAAAAAAAATACACATAGGTCCATATCGGGCCACAAAATATCAAAAGTACAAGCAAGCTAAGTAAACAACAACAAAACAAGCCAAGAAAATAAAATTTCCACCCCTACCATGCTGGGCCATCGCACACGAGACGATTTTTGCAGACAGAAAATCGATTTTGTAGGCGAAGGGACTGAGGTCTGCGGTAAGAAACGACTGAAAATCTTCTACGGAGTTTGAGCGGTTGAATGATGTAGGAAACTAATGCATACCTACAAAACTTTCAAAATATTTAGCTCTGAGAAAAATACTACCACAGTGAAAAGGGGTTTATGTATACAATGGCGCAAATTCATAGTCAGTGCCTATAGCCGACTATAGTTACAGCCGGCTATATATAAAAAAGCCGGCTATAACTTTTCGATATTCATAAACACATTTTTGCCTGTTTATTAGTTAGTATCGACTTTCATATGTTTTTGTAAAGTGATTTGAACGAACAAACCCAAAATATTATATGAGAAATTTATAGCCGCCTCTAATTATTTAAAATGACGTTTGGGTAGTTTTAAATTTCGAGCCGGCTATAAGTGACTATGAATAGCAAAAGGTATATTTTAGGTTATGTAGGTGAATAAATTCTTTTATCGTCGGCTCTATCTGACTATGAATTTGCGCCATTTTCTTCTGCCGGTAAAAATGTTTTCATACAAACATTTTATATGAGATGCGACTTCTTGGGTTAGTATATTCTTTGGTTTTATTCCTAAAGATATGAAGAATAAATAACGTCGTTTTTAACTCAAACCCTTTTGAGTATTTCGATAGTTTTTTGTTGGCAGACAGATAAGACTTCTTTTTTGTGCAATGCACATTGCAATACAAGATCTATTTCGGTAATTGTGTACAAAATGGATAACACCTCGATTTTGATGAAATGTTTGTATGATGTAGAGCAGGGGTGGCCAACCTTTTCAGCAGGTGGGCCAAATTTCAGGAAAAATATTTTCTGCCGGGCCACGTACCAAGTTTATTTTTTGTTAATTAAAGTAACCAAGCAAGCGTGCTACTTGTTCGATGATGAGATAGTGGTCAAACGTTTGCCTGGCTTAATGTACTGATAGCCCAGTCGAATTATATCAAAAGAGGGGCTGACACGGAAAATTTTTTTCAATTTTTCCCTAGGAGAGATATTGTAATTTTTTATTTTTATTTAATTTTATTTAATTTTTGTTAATTGAAGAACTCGTTTATTTTCAATTTTACACGAAAAATGGTTATTACCGGAGTTGTAATAACCTTTCTTTTCGGGTCTAAATCGAAAAATATCGCTCCTAGGGAAAAATCGATAGAAACCAAATTTGTAGCAAACTTAACTCCAAACTTTGGCGATCAGCATTTTCGTGTAAAATTGAAAATAAATTAGTTATTCAATAAACAAAAATTCACCCTCAACTGAAAAAACAACTGAGAATCAAATAATTTAAAAATATTTTAAATTGAGACAGAGCAGAACTAAATGCATCAAAATTGATCTCGACTGATGTTGTCGCTATACGCAAACACTTTTCCAAATGAACATCAGTAATTCGTGTTCTCACTTGTGATTTGATGTACTTCATGCATTTAAAAATCTGTTCACACGCATAAGTGTTTCCAAATAGCGAAAAAGAGCATGTTTGTAAAACGCAGGAAATTTTTTTATAGAACTCTTCCAAACTCTTCCAAAATATATTTTTTAAACGTCGGACGATCGCAAAATCTCTCCAGACGTAGTGGCGATAATGGCACAAAACTACAAAATAACACGGAACCTTGGCAAGCTGGACTGAAAGTAGTTATGAGTATGAGCCCGATAGCGTTGCGAGCTTTCCGAAGAGACCGATTTTATCCACACCTAGCGTCGGACAAAAAACTACTACTAAAACTACTAAGTAACCTTGAGTGTCAAATAGCGGGATATTTGTATTAGTTGAAATCGATGAATTTTTCAAAAATGCAGGATATTTTAAAATAACTCAAGTCAATTTATTTTTCCAAGAATACAAGACATTTCAAAATTTCTCTTAGCTATAATTTAAAAATATATTATGATACAAATGACTCATGATGTAATGTTCTTTTGGTGATATGAACAATAAAGTTAACATTTAGATTCATTTAACTCAGCTCCGCGGGCCAGAACATAACTACCGGCGGGCCGCATGCGAGTATGTTTATGCCAAAGTGGTGTCCACTTTGTACATAATTATCTTTATTTCGTTCTACGAATTGTGTTGTTCATCAGGGGATGGTAACCCTACGGGGATTGCTTTCGGATTTGCGGCGATTTGTCATGCTACTACGGTATTCCAGTGAGTGTTTATAAGAGGGACAGATTTATGCAAGCTATTGTAACAATACTAAGAGCCAAATGTCCTGTCTGCGCTGTACTGACAACTTTTGTGGACCAGAGTATAGAACCTAAGAAGTTTCATTTCTAACGCGCGAGATTCTCACGCACTTTATTTTAATTTCAGTCATATTTAAGAAAGAAAAGTGGAAACAGTCATGTGTTCACGATCGAATTTCTTATAATTGTTCATTGTTTTAAAATGTTTTGCTACCGTTTTCTTAACTTCTATTTGTATTATATTTTGTATAATATTTGCTTTTATGTACATTTAAGATTTTGAATAAATATTTTAATTTTCTTAAGAAAAAAAATGTGTTGTTCATAATCGAATTTCCACTACTATATTTCGGCGGAATTTGCAAATAAAAGACAAGCTAAAGAACTTAAAACTCTGCACCTTGTGCTTATAATCAAATTTCTCACGTTAAGTGTCGGCAATATTTCCTAATTTGTCACTGATCTAGTTGGTTTTTTCTGAAATTTGAGGATATTTTTGGGATTAATTTTTGGAGACCTCAAATGCAGACGCATTCTACTACAATCCATGGGAACTATCTGATATGGATTCTTCAAAGCTGTTATAAGAATTGGTCAGAACGACCTAACTCATTGAAAACAAAGAAACGAGAAAACCTCTTTCGAGTAACTAATTTCTCCCAACTGACTTGCGACAAAATCCCGGAACCCAAAAACCCAACCCAATCGCAAACTGTGACGATGGATAAAATAACAAATCAAGCTGAGCAGGTTGTTCCGTCTTCGTGAGTGATCCTTGCATAAATGGAACAAATACACATTTAGATGCAAATTGTTATGAGTCCCGAATGCGGTCCGGATAAAATACATCATGCTCCACTGCCCCTCACGGACCAAACATATACAACTTTTTTCCTTTTTTCCTGTCTTTCTTCTAGAGGCAGTGTTTTATGGTCCACAATCCATCCTGGTCTGGTTCTATTCAACGTTTTGCTTTTACATAACCTCAAACATAGTGCAACACGCATACAAACCCCGCGCCGCATTCCTTTGGACATCTTGTATCGCCATCGAGTGGATACAGTGTCGTTGTCGTCATCGTCGTCGTCGGAGTCGCGGTACCGACAAAAGGTCCAATTTAATGTTAATTTGGTTCTATGTGTGTCCGGACAAATATGAGTAATAAAATTTTGACATGCAAGAGAAATGTCACAACATAATTTTCGATCTATGAATCACACACACGAAGGGATATTAGTGGCTGTTGTTGCTGTTGCTCTGGTTTGACTAAACGCTGGCCCGTTAATAGATTTTCTGGAGCAGATTCGAATGGACGGCAACATGAGTGAGGTGGCCGAGAGGAGAAGCCTGGTGTCTAAATGGATACGGCACATGGTGAGACGGAGTATCTGGTGGTCCGGAACGTTTCGCATAGGATACAAACACAAAAAAAAAACGAGATACACGCAGTTAAAGTTTTTTTCTACTTCATTTGCTATAAATGTTTGCCAATGTTTAGTGATACGAGCACATGCCGCTAACAAATTGAGGGAACACCAGAATTGGGGAGCGTATAGACTTGGGTGTGAGGTGGGTAACACATTTCAGAAAGTGGAGGAATGTTTTCAGAGGCTCATCTTTGTTGATAAGATATTGTGCACCACGATCTTACAACTGGTGGGTAATAGCTGTCAGTAATTAGCCGGCTGATCCGGCTCGAAGGACCATGTAAAATCTACTACTTGTTAGATTTTATTAAACTTAGCATCAGCCTTACTACTAGTGGGGGATAACTGTCAGTAATTAGCCGGCTCATCCGGCTCGAAGCCGTTTGGTGAGTAACACATTTCAGAAAGTGGAAGAATTTTTCCAGATGTCCTTCTTTGTTGAAAAGATATTATGCACCACGACCTTACCACTGGGAGGTAATAGCTGTCAGTAATTAGCCGGGTGATCCGGCTCGACGGACCATGTAAAATCCACTACTTGTTAGAGTTTATTAAATTGGTGGGGGGATAGCTGTCAGTCATGAGCCGGATCACCCGACTAGAAGCCGTGAGGTGAGTAACACATTTCAGAAAGTGGACGAATTTTTTCAGATGTCCTTCTTTGTTGAAAAAATATTGTGCACCACGACCAGGGGTAGGCTTACAGAGATGCTCGTAATAAATCTCCGTGTTTTTCTCGTTTCTTTCAAAGTGGATCACTCGACTTTAAGCCACTACAGGATATTCCCAGAAAATGTGTTCGTCGTCTCTTTCTCTTTTGTTTCTACTAAACTGTTCGTTCGAGTTTGGCTTCTAGGCTCAAAGCCAAAGGCTTTACTAAGGTGACCATACGCGTATGAGCAATAGACCTTGTTCTTCAGACCTCTCTAGGAGCCGTTAAGAAACAAAATAAATCAAGACAATCAAATTAAGGTTTGGGAAGTTCAACTGAAATCTTATCAAGTGCAAAGACTGGTTTAAAAGGCCGGGTCTATCTTCCCACACATGTGCTTACACTATTACTCCATTGCTTCTTGCAGAAAAAGTTATGAATTTCGGATATAGTTGCGTCTCTGGCGATATGAGGTACGAGTACTTGCGTGTTGTTCATTTAAAAATGGTTATTCCAAATTTATTTAAAGCAACTTTCAGATTCGTGGAACTAATTGGGAACCCGCTGGCCACCATACCGACTCAGATTAGTCACACAACGAATAAAGGCGAATGTATAAATCATGATCAACTTCAGATAGTTTATTTGTACATATCCAAAGGTTATCTATTGGCAAAAATTCAATACCCTAGCGCCTGGGACTTGCATGTGGCCCATCTAAGATCTCAAGCGAAAATTGAATTTCCTCCTTATCTTTGGCGTAATCACATTTTTATTGGACGGGAGCACATTTCCCATTTGAAAATCTCCACTGCCAGTGACACTGGCGCATGCTAGAAATCAAATAGCCCCAACCATGCGCATTTACCACACACGCAATGCGCACCAACCTCAACCTCTTCGATATCTTATCCGCAGAGAGCCCGTGTGCACATAGCGCAAGCAAAATGCATCACGCTGCCGAGTGAGACTGCAGTTAATTTATCTAAATTGAATTAATAAACCATGTTCAACATTGTGTGGTCTTATTAATTTATTCATGGCTGATACCGGCAGTGTGCGCCCAATCTGTGTTCGCGCATATTGCCGCATGGCGGGCATGAGTATCCACCGAACGGCGATCTCTAATGACGTGATTGGTATGGTTCTCCCCGGCCGGCCTGGTGCTGGACAAATGATTCCTGTGCACATGCAAACGATATTACTATGCAGGTTTCGGCTGTTATCTTATAAGCGGCTTGGCTATAGAGCCTCATAGGATCCCTACCATATCATACCGAATGGGATGTCGATGTTGCAAACGTCTGAACCTTACGTTCGAAGCCGGTGCAAAGGTACTCGTACTTTCGAAGCGTTCTCGTACTCGCGTATATCGAAAATTGTTGTCGTTTAATATTTATGATATCACCAAAGTGCTTATAAGCCATTATTATGGACACGCACAGTCTTATGACATAAATTGTGACAAATTTAAGGAAAAAAAAATTATATACGGTTTCCCATAATTAATGGTCAATGATGCAGTTGACAGCAGCAGCAGTGGAAGCCGCCGCCGCCATCACCAAGTTGGTTTTCACCGAGCAGGATTTCTTTCAACCTGGAACCTGGTTATCTCCTCGTGTACTCTTGTATAGAAAAGTCATCGCACTCTATCATTGGTCTTAATGTGCTACCGAATAGGTTATGATTGATCGTGGGCAGCCATAGAAGTGGTTAAGATAAAACGATTTGTCGTCGAAATTGATCGAGATCGAGTAGGATTATGTCAGCGGGGCTAAAGTGGTGAGATAACGTGACTTGGTTGTTGATTGCCAAATGAATTATGAATGGATCCGAGTAAGAATATTTGACATTTAGCTGCAACTGTCATTGGAATATTTTTTTGATTAAAGTGCGAAGGTTAGGTCACACTTAGGTTTATGTGAACCCATTGTGATACCCATTATATGTTCCCACCCGTGGTATCAGTGTTTTGGTTCCAACCATCCGGACGTTTTGGCAAACTTAAGCAGACCCGATTGTCAACGATTCGATAGCTCATCGATATGTTCGAAGAAAAATTTGCCCGGGGTTCTATTGCTAAATTTGCAGAGGTTGGGCAGTGACAGAGGCTATGGGACGTGTCCTCATGAGTCTCTTCATCACAACCTCCCCTGCATACGTCATCACATCATCGTTCAGTCGTTTTTTCGTGTGATATCTTAGCATGTTGTGTGTATCAGTATTGACAGAGGTTTCTGATTTATCGTATTCTGGCCACAACTTTCTTGATACTTCATAGGTGGCTAGTGACTTCCACCTGTTATTTGTTTCGGTTAATGATTTTTGTTCGATTTTTGCCTTAAGGTTACAGAGTGGAGGTTAAACCGTTCCATCTGCTTACTCTCTGTCTAGGGCTAAGCCCTTTCTGACCAATTCATCCGCGGCTTCATTGCCTGGTATTCTGCTGTGACCAGGGATCCAGCTGAGTTTTATGTTGTGCTGCTTTAGTTCTTCGCGGCAACACTTCACAGGCTTAGATGTTCTTTGCGTAGCGGCTATTACTTTAATTGGCCGTCTAGCTATCAATGTAGATTGTAGTATCTTCTCGCGATATTGTTATCATCGACACCCATTGACCAGCCTTTGTCACTGCTAGAACCTTAGCTTGGGAAACGCTGCTGTGGTCTGCGTCGTATCAAGCTGTTTATTCTTAGTTCGAAAGATCATGAAAGATAGTGTCACATCTCAGAATCTTTTTATTCTAATTTTTTGGAACCGTCAACTGTTATTGTGATATGGCACTTAAATATTTTAACGAAAGTAAACAAGTACCGTCACAACGTGGTGATACGTGTTTCGTCCGTGGAAATCAACAGTACAGTGCATTGCAAGACTACAGCCGTGGCCAAATGTATAAAGCACCCGTTTCCTTTGTTTTCTTCAATGCGAAGTCATCTCTGGAATTAAGTTATTTGAGCATTATAACTTATGGCATGATTATACGAGAATGTAAACGGCATTTCTATTTTCAGAAAGTTCACCAATGTAGTACTTTTATAATGCAACAGCGATTTCATACACTTTTTCGGGTGTAGGATCATTGTGCGATCATTGCTCGAAATCGAATTTACGTTCTATTGCTCATAATTGTGAAGTTTGTTAAATTTTCTTTTAAAAAGCCAAAAATGGAACTGCGAGTGTCAGATCGTGTAAAAATACAGCTTTTATTTAAAGATGGCAAAAATTAGTCTCAAATCGGGAAGTGAAGTGAAGTGTTTACGTTGTTCAGTCCAAATCGTAATTTAGTGATATATGCAGACTGGTTTGCACGCAACTCGCGAAAAATAAGATTACCACGCGTCGGGAGGACCGATTTTTAACCCTTGTTTCAGGAGAAGACTTGCGGAAGCTGAACTTAAATGATGCAAAGCGAGAGAGAAGCCGTCGCTCTCGATAAAAAAAACAAGAAGAGACACGCTTGAAATTGATGAAAAAACATTTACATTTCACTGAAGAAGAATGTTCCAATATATTGCGGTCAGACGAATCAAACTTTGAGGTACGGTTCATTTATGAATCACTTCTAATTTAGAAATCAGAAAAATTTAACTAATTTTGATGTTCTCAATGAATCTTTTATAGTTTTTTTTTTAATTTTCAAACATTTAGCATCCCGGATGTGACTTATTTACGACGAAGGGTTGCATTAGATTATAAACGAGAACACGTAGTACATACTATTTAAGCACGGTGGAGGCTGCATAATGATCTGGGGATGCATGGCCGCCAGCAGCGGTGTGAGCGAAATGCGGTCGGACCCAGTGGGAAAAGTTGTAACTG
Organism: Brachyopa scutellaris; assembly: GCA_949775065.1. NCBI lineage: Eukaryota > Metazoa > Arthropoda > Insecta > Diptera > Syrphidae > Brachyopa > Brachyopa scutellaris. Next base: position 171,788,812 of record OX459112.1, on the reverse strand, counting down.
CTTCCATGGTAAGTGTATATTTCTTTAAAGAAAATATTGAAAATGTAAGATCTTACCAAAAGTAACGCCTAGTAAGCGAATGTGTAACTTATCGAAAATCTTATTTTAAATATTATTGAAATTTTAAATCGATGCCATTACTTATTCGCTTACCAGTCGTTACATTTGTAAGATGTTTTTCCTCAAAAGCATTCCTGAAATGAAAATACAGTTATTCGACTCAGACAAATCCAACCATGACCAACTCTATCAGAATTGTTTTCGATGTTGCATCATTTGAAATTTGGTATTGAAAGGTGCCAGTACTGTTCAGTATAATTTACCCTCCGTCCTCCAACTATGTTTTACTTGCACTTTCCTTTATCTGGGGTGTGACATACCTACCCCAATTATAAATATAAAAAAATGTTTTTCATTAAATTAATTGTTTATTCGTTTTTCATGTTTTAAGGATATCCAAATAGTTTTTAATATTCCACTAAAATTACAAAAAAGAAACATATTTATGTAAAAAAAGTTATTTAAACAAGAAATGGATAAAAAAAAACATGAAAAAGGAGATGTTCAGAAAAAGTAAATTTTTTTCAAAAGTTAGAAATAAAACAAAAAAATTACATATGTTTTCGAAATAATATTCTAGAGTACATGTGCAATATTGTACGCATTTTTTGTTGCAAACTATTGTTAGCAGTGTGCTAGAATGCAACGCATATATGTACCAAATTTTACATTTTACAAAAATCCCTATGTACAAACTGTAAAAAATACTTACGCGAACTGCACACTAGGGTGTATGATACCCCATAGATACTTTCGAAGCAGAATTAAATACTGAAAATTAATCCAAATTGCGCAAAACCACCGCATACTGCTACAGAAAATGTTAAACTTAATTTATATAGGCATTGCATGGTCGAAAAAAAATTGTAACGGCAATGGGACAGTTTACAATTTTTTGTGGGGTGTCTGACACCCCAGAGGGATGACGGAAGGTTAATAATACGATTAGAAGATAGAAAATTAGTAAATGCTTAAACGCCAGGATGCAGTAACTAATGCTTTCAATAGCTACATTCCACTGCTGAATTAACTGATTTCCTGTGAGGCTAATACTAAGTGCTTACACGTCAGGATGTAGTTACTAATGATTTTACTCTTAAAAATGTTTTACAGCTAAAGTGGAAGAATAGTTTTTTTCGGAAGAGTGCCGCAGGCTAGTCAGCTCAATGCCTAAGAGAGTTGGTGCAGTCATAAAAGGCAAAGGTGACCCAACGAATTTTATTATGTCTACTTAAACTACATATTTATTTATCATATCTGCTTTATTTGATTTCATTTAACCTTTGGCTTTGTAAAGATTTAAAGAATTTTATAGGATAGCCAAGGCTGTATAAGTCCACATATTCAATTCATATTTTAACTATTTTTGATAAAAGAGAGTTCTTTAGTAAGAACGGTACTGAGATAAAAACAAACTGTGGTAGGACGTTATGCTTCACAAGTTCCACATAAATGTATTTGGCAATGTGCACACGTCTTTTACACATCAATGAGACCTTTCTTCGGGAAATCGAAGATATTGTCATGCTCTGGACTTCTACGCTTCTTGGCACTCAATATCATTGCAACTCTTTGAGGAATTCTGCACAGGTGAGATTGAAGATTCTTTGGATTTCGTAGGCTGTACATTTTTCTGGGCTCCCCTGTTTGTCCTGTAATTTAGATTACTTTTTATGTAATTTTGAATTACACGAAGTGATCTTTCCAATTCTAACATTCTGCAAGATAATCATCGATCTGAATTTGATCAAAAATGGTTAAGGCTTTTCGTCGAAAATTCTATGAACTCAACTTCTTCAAATTTGTCTGACCATATAATTTTGAAACGCTGAATATTTAAGAAATTAAAACTTCATCTCTCTTGAATACAACGGCAAGACACCAGCATTTGTTTTTATCTCAGTACCCACCTTTTTTAAAAAGGAAACATTCTGTTTTCAAAAAGAATTCACCCAGAGTTCAAGACTTTAGTATCTGTGGGTGGTTTTATCATTGTGAAACTCACTGTAAGCGCGATGCGTAGATAGTACGATAAGTTGGCTGGTATTGTTTCGTTTGTTAAATAAGTACTGTGACGTAACTAACGTAATGTATAATGTGAAATAATTAGTGAGAACACTGTAGGTATATCAACATAATTTGTTCAATCGTTATCATTTCAAAACTGCTAATTCCAGGAAATTTCAACAACAGCAAGTCCCTCGCTTTCAAAACTGAAAACATCGCATTCTACCTTTCAAATCCACCTGCGCTAGCTATCTCTTGTCACTTAAGTTTTATTTCTTTTGTTATTTGTCATCTCCATACGAGAAGTGGCAAATGAAACCCAAGTGCTTACATTTGAAAGTTCATATCTATTCATTCGCCAACCATCTAAGTGTTAATAATTCGATGGGTTAAAATTTCACCGCAACTTCGAGTGGCACCGACTGCTAAAGGAACTCCAACCAACTCTCCATTATAGGTACTTTCGCTGTCTAACAGGACATTATGCACTTCAACTAGCAGCAAACAAACAAACAAACCTCTCCGCCAAATGCACTTTCCATTTGAACTACTTGACCAATCAAATGGACACCGGCCTGCGTCTCCAACATCATTCCAAAGCGAGTGTGCCAAAGAGAGAAAAAATGAAATTGAAAAATGAAAACCTCATCTCAAATCGCACCGCATCACATTTGACCAAGTTCCAGTGCATGGATAAATTTGCCAAGTCACCTCATCGCATGGAATAATTTCACCTGAACTATTTTGCACTCCACTTACCAATATAAATTCTAATTAAGACAAGCGTTCGGCTCCATGTGCCGTCAACCATCATCATCGTCGTCATACCGACATCTTCTCCGGTTAAATACTCGTAGTTGGCCATCCTCATCACTATGTAGTATTTTTTTTTGTTGGATTTTTTGGATATCAGCTGAACCAGATACTTCAGCGTCAAACTTCGTTTCCAGACCTGAAGTGTGCCTCTCAAGTGCGCTAGTTTGGCTGTCGCTCTCTACGCTATTCTTCCATCATTTAGCCATCCACTTCATTTCCAATCAGTTGGCTCTTCAGCTGCGGCTCTTTGCCACTGATGACGCTTAACGCTCGCCGTTCGGCTAAAACCAGTGGCAATGGCAATGGCCTTGATTGAAATTGAAGTACCCACCAAAATATCTCATTATTCTTCTTCTTATCTGATTGTTGTAGATACATTTGTCAAAACGCCAATATTTCGTAATCAAAAAGTCAGGCCAACCAGACCGCCCGCCCAAGGGTGATTTTCACGATCGGCTCAGGTGCCCCAAAACTCTGAAGAGGGAGAAAATACCTAGAAAACTTTCTTTCTGCTCCAGTTCACTGAGCTGTCTGTCTTTAGATACGTTTTTTGTTTTTGCCTTTAGATACTTTTTTTCGGTATCGAATTCTGGGCCAAAGTACTCAATCAAAACTGAAAACTTCTAACGGTCTCTATTTAAATCTGCTGGTGGATAATTGAAATTTAAATACCTGGCGCGGCAGGTAGAGGTAGTGTGGTAGTCCATCCACGGGGTACTCGACACCGGCACGCATTGTTGTGCGATGTTTTCATTATACGGCAGTCAAATGCCACATAATTTCAAGCACTCCATTTGGATTGGTAATATCCAACAACGACAATAGACTGCTGGTGGATACTGTATTGGAATTGAAAGTGGACACAGTAATATTTTTGGCGCTTTCGCTGGCGTTGTTGTTATTAATGCCGCCACCGCCACTTTCATCCATCATCTGGCCACTGGAACAGACGCGGTGGCACATTGTGTCATTTGGACCTGAGCTTTGCTTTGATTTTGAAGAGCGATTTTAATGGAGCAAAGTATAATTGGCCCTAGATGACTATGGGTATATAGATACAGATGATTCTGGATCCTTAGCTCTTAAAGCGAGCACACAACTGACGTCTGCGATTGATGAACAAAAAAGAAATGAAAAAAAGCTAAAGTGATCATTTGAGTGGTGTTACCATGGCGTGTTGGTGTGTGCCGACACGCCGCCTGCCGCTGCCGACAAAGCCTCATTCAATTCGTGACTTTTTATTGGTTTTTGACCAGTAGTTGTGATTTCTTTTTTTTTTTTGGCTTCGTGGATGACAGGTCTTTCGAGTGCTTTTGGAAAGTGGAGTAAATAGTTCTTCGATGAGTGGCCATAAAGACCGCTATTGGTGTCGGTTTCGATGTAATGTCATGTGTGACATTTTAGAGCAAAATTTTGTGTCCAGCGGTAATGTTCTACTTTCGAGTATGAGCTAATTGCGTGCGGAAGAATATTGGAAGCCGATTTCTTTGTTCGAGTGACTTCTCTTTCTAGGGTTTGGACAAGCTTAGCAATTCGTGAAATAATACGAGAAGCAAAGGAGCATGATCGAATTCGAAACAGCAGCTGCTTGAAAAAAAATTGATAGATGTCCAGCTCGGAATGTTGAAAGATCAGTTTGCTTCAGTCGAATTCACCACTAACAGGGTGGCCTCTAATAGGGCACTTAACACAAAAGAACAAGCAAAGAACACAGAAGTGACTTTGTATACAGAAAACTTTATACGGGTTTCGCTAGACATAACCGGTCTCGTGACATGCACTGCGACCTTAAGATCTTTTGTGCCCCCTACAAGTCCTAGACGAAGGGACATCCCTCTCGTCATTATTCCTATTGGAATCGGTTAGAAAGAGCTTTGCTCACACCCAGCCCAGGTGAGAATTCCATAGGTCGCAGCACCTCATCCAGACCAATTTCCCTGAGAAATCGCAGCAGGAGATTGGGTGCTATGACCTATGAGTGGTAGATCCTCTGCTGTAATTTGGTATTTACCCAAGCTTAATTCCCCACATTCCACCAGTATGTGTTCTGGAGTTTCGCTGGGCTCATTGCAAAATTTGCATGAGTCTTCATCTGATAGACCTAGCTTCCTGAGATGTCCCTTGAATCTCTTCAGGTTGTAATTACCCAGCAGTTTCTTTGCCTGTCTTAGACCCTGAGTTTTTGTCCAGTGATCGGAGCTCCTCTTATATTGTGTGTTCCCCTATGCCGCAGAAGGGTTCAGAGCCCACAAATAGTGTGGCAGCCCTGGCAAGTTTGTCCGCCTCTTCATTACCTTCTATCCCCAGGTGTCCTGGTACCAGTCTATTTAGTTTGACTAGGCATTCCCAGACATTTCAAGATTTAATGATCTGAGCCCCTATTGCCTTGAAAGCTGATTGGCTATCTGACATTATTGTAATGTCGCATCTGTTGTAGAACTTATCAAGATTGAGTTGGGTACATCTGTCGATAACACAAATTTCAGCTTAAAAAATGCTGGTGTAGCTGCCCATGGGTTCGAATAGTTTAGTTCCGGGCCCAAACACGCCTGCCCCGTTCCTTCCTCAGTTCTTGAACCATCCGTGTACTATTTAAAGGTGTGCGGACTCAGCGCATAGATTCTAGATTCATGTGACATGCTGTAAGTAAGACCATTAATCTCAAGCTTTTAAGGAAGGCACCAAAACTCACCTGACTGATGCAACCAGAGGGTTGCGTAGTTCAGCAACATTCAGGGTTTTTTTTGTAAGAAGGGTGGAAAGCATCGAAAGCCTGTGTGTGGGACCTTAATCCACTAAAACCACCTCCTGCTTCTGGTCCCTGGTCCCTGGTCCCCACGATACATCTATAAGTATTTCGTCATGGGCGGGATTTTAGCCGTAGCTTTTCCTCATCTTCACATGCCTTTGTCGATGTGTCTTAAAATGTCCTGAACAGTGTTGTTCGTTTATGTATGTGTCAGTACGTATGGGTGTAGTTCCAGTCTAGATCGCTTATCTCGTATCGTGTATGTGTTAGTTCGTGTGTGCGTCATTCCGTTCTTGGCATGCGTTCATGTCGTTGCAGTTCGTGTTTGAAGGTCCTGCTGTGTGAGCTTTTGCCTGAAGGGCATTTCAACGTTGCCTTTTCTTCGGTCCCTCTTCTTTCTCGGTCTAGTCTCCTCAACTCATGGCATACATCTTTAGCATAAAACTCACTGCGTTCCATCTGTTTTCCGATTCTTTCATCTTTCATGTGATGCACTAAATTTTCCGGAGTTGGCACTTATCCCAGAACTGTTTTTGGTGCATCCCTTTGTAGGTGGAATCGTGGGCAGTGAAATAATACACGCTTTACGTTTCGGGGTGCCACTGTACGATGCGCAAGTGGGGGAGAGATTGTTCTTGTATTGGAACAGATAAGACCGGAAACAACCATGTCCCGCAAGCAGTTGCTTTTGGGAGAAGTTAACTTCACCATGACTGCGGTTTATCCAAGTCTCTATATTCGCGACAAGGCGGTAGGTCCAACGACCCTTGGAAGAAGGGCTCCAGCGTTGCTGCCACTCTATCAATATTGTACATTAAGTGTTGAAGCTGTTCTCAACTGGACATAAGTATCTAAGAATAAGTCACTCTGGAGGCTGGACATGAAGCTAATAATCCATTTCTATTCCAAGTAGTTAACTGAAAGATCAACACTAATGGCACAGAGGTAGGCGCAGAAATATTAAGCTCTTCTGGGTTCCCGGTCAGCATGGTGTACTAGGTAATGAATTGAAACTCGCTTGAAACCTAGCTAGATCTAGACCTAGCTGATTATTCAACTTTGCCTCCACACTTTTTGCTTGTCACTATCAAGGACTCAAACCAGACATGAAATTAAAAAAAAAAAAATATACGGCATCAGCAGTCTCATACAGAACCACGCAACCATTTGTGTGTGCGTGTCATTTTTTCCACGAAAATGGAAGGGACCTACAGTTTTTTGCCGACTCCAAACGGCGAGTTGAGAAGCTTCTCATGACAAATGATACTTTTTGATTGCTTGTCAGACATTCGAAAGAGGTGGCACCGTGAAAAATTGTTTAGGTGTTTTAGCTGGGATTGAACCCGGGCAGCATGCGCAGTAGTCCAACGCACTAACCAAACCAGACATAACATTCTAAAAAAATTGCATTCAAGTTCTAGGAAGAGATGTGTAGTTACTGTAGTCCACTGTAGCTCAAAGAGGGTCTTAAGCCCATTTAGTACCCAAAGCCTATCTTTATCTGAAATTTTTACTACCAGCTCAGAGCTGCTTTATATGACCCCAAACCTTTACAGTTTTCCAACTCTTTCTCTCGCTCTGTCTATCTCCCACGGCTGCAATTCCAAATATGACAACGAAAAAAAGAAAAACAAAAATATACATGTGTATAACGCCGAAGCCAACACGAAGCACACCTTAGTTCCTTCGAGGTGCTAGGTCGCATTACCGGATACGTCTAAATAAAAGGCTTTTGTCCTCTTCTTCTTTATAAGGCGATCGCTCTCCTTCATCGTTCACAGCGTCCTCATCTCTTGGCATAGCATCCGCTCCGTTGGAAGGTGTGCCGCCACTCCAGCCACACAGCACTATGCCTCTCTTTATAGTGGATGATCCAAAATCTCAATGAGTCGTAGGTAACCCCGTTCCAAAAAAAAAATCCGTTTTTATGTGAGCTCCCCAAAAATGGAAATGATAACCCGAATGAATACAAAACGAAATTTAAAATCCCAAAATCGTATTCATGAACGAATCTCCATCATCATCATTGTGATCATCATGAGCATCAGTATCAGCATCGAGCATCGAAAATCGAGCGACGATGATCACGATGATCTGCATATAGGGATCGCGGCGAAACCAACCACCTACCTGCCTACGCAGTACACCATTCTTCCTGTGGGCCCAGCCCAGTGGTGTACCTGTCTATCTATCTGTCTGTCCGCATTTGTATTTGAATTTTTTTTCCATTTTTTTTTTTTTTCTTTGTCTCACGATCATTCCTCGATCGCATGGAATTGCCAACCTGTAATGATTTCCTGGGGATAGATTGTTGGACCGGACTGCACACATCGAGCGAATAAAAGCCTGTGGGAGCGAACACGCAAGTGGAATAAATTCACAAAAGGAATCCGAATGCACCTGCAGGCATTGAAATGATTCTCTTGTTTTTTTGGAATCATGTTTTGAAGCTGTGGAATTCAGAGCACCACAACTCACGGAACTCGGAAGTTGATACAGCATGGCGCGGCGCGGCAGCGAGAAGGACAAATTTGGAACTGCATGCAATGCGCAGCCAAATTTAGAAACTCCCTGTTACAGGCGATGCTGTTGCATTGTATCCTGTTGCATTAGAATGTCTGCTTTTTTTTTTTGCTTTGGGAGGACAATGAACTAACGCGCCGCCCCTTCGTCCTCGATTTTCGTGAGAAATTTTCTCCGGTTTTTTGTTCTCGCAGGACTCAAGCAACCTGTTCGTCGCTCCTGATTTGTTTTTGTGACGTGTTTTGTTCGAAAGTGGAAAGAATTGATGAGCGCTGACGATAAGAAGATGAGGAAACAGACAAATTGAAGAATTCCCACAGGAATGCTGAAGCAAATGAGGTCATGGGAAATTTTTGAATTCCTTTTTTTTGTGGATTTTTTTTTTGTATCTCGTTTTGTCAATGTCTTCCGTGTGTACGTGCAACATGCTTAGGGTAAGGATATATGAGATGCGTTTAGGGATGCAATGGATTAATTCGGAAGTAACCATTTACGGATTACGCCGGGATCATCTGGTTGTCGAAATGCGGTTGGTCTGTAATTCATTTTCGGGTGGCGTTTCGAATCTTTTTTTTTTAAGTGAAATTAATTCTTGGGTTTTATTTTTAGAGCGTATGCATAGCTGGGCCGGTGGAGCAGAGTTGGGCATGTTAAAGGAATTTTGTAGAATGAGGTTTTCTTTTCTTTCCTGTGTTTCTACCGTGGTGTTAGTTTTATAGATGTTAGATTAACAAGTAACAAGATTGAAAGGCCGTAGTTTCTAAGGCACAGGCTCTCGTCTTCTCGGAAGCTGTTTTAGGAAGCTAATTAAGAATACTTGTTTTACGACGACCTTGTTTACCTTGATTTCCTGTGCTACTTGGAACCAGTGTATTCAGTCCTTGATTGAAATTAGAAGAGGTAAGAGCCTGATCTGCGGCCGTTCCTTAACCATTTGTTGCACCCAGTTGCAGATCTGGAATATACCGCATAGAACCCTATACAAATATATGCCTTCATGTTTTTCCAAATCAGGTTTGTGTCGTACATTAACAACATACCACTCTTCTATATGAGCGTGATACAAGTTCTGCGCATGCCGCATATAAGTTTTGCTGTTTGAGTCAAATTTATTTTTTTGCATAAAGTCGAAGTGTATGCTTGATCGGATTATCTAAATTGTCACAAAATAACAAAACAGCTACTTTTTACAGAAGACTTCTCTGATTTTTACTTTACTTACTTAACGGGCTCCCGACTCGTGAGGAGTCTCTGCCTGAGACACCGCAGCCTTCTACTCTCTTCGATCTCGGGTACGCTGCTTCCAGTTGTCTAGACCAAGCGCACTGGCATCCACGCGCCGTAGCTTGGTCCTTTAGTCGACGTGTTTTGGCTTTTCGAACTACATCCATAACTTGGTACAGCTCATAGAGTTCGCGGTTATATCTTCTCCTCCATTCGTCCTCCTCGCAGACGGAACTTAATATCCAACGTACTGAGTGAATGTCTGAAACCTTTCTGCAGCACAGTAATCGGCACGTTCCAGTGTGGCTTCCGGCCCGGCAGATCGACGATCGACCAAATTTTCACACTAAGGCAGATCCTAGAAAAGACCAACGAATTTCAAGTCGAGACTCACCATCTCTTCATCGACTTCAATGCCGCATATGATAGCATTCATCGTCTTGAGCTCTACAAGGCGATGGCCGAATTCGCGGGATCCCAGTTAAACTGACCCATCTATGCCGCGTGACGCTGGAAAACACGCGGTGCAACGTGCAATTTGGCAACAGTTCCTCCGAACTATTCCAAACATGTACCGGATTTCGGCAAGGAGATGCGCTGTCATGTAACTTCTTCAATCTTGGTGCTGGAACAGATAGTGCGCAGGGTAGTTGAAGGCACGTCTCTGATTTTTTAGGTAAGGTTATATTCTATTCAGATCAGGTTTATGTTTCTCATTTTAGTCCTAATAAGAATCGTAGTGAGAAAAAGCTGGTTTGTTGCATATCTGCAACAATGCGGTTGCCAACCATACATAGTCATATATGTAAAATAACCTCAATTTATATACATATGTTATGTACATGCGTCCAGGTCGAAGTAATTACCTTAATGTCCTGCAGCTTGAGAAATCAGTCAACTCATCGTTTGAGAATGAGGATGAACTAGATTTCGCTGCAGATGCGGATCTAACATTCTCTCCCTCTCCTTGGCAGAATGAACAGTTAAGGGACAGTTCAGGGTATAATGCTGACAATTCTTCAGCCTCTTCAACCTCAGCCGTCAACATCTCGAACAAGGAAAATAAAATCGTTTCACTTGCGTTCAATTTCGCTGGTAAGAACCCTTCTTCCGCTGTCCAACGCTATGACAAAGCCAATAAAGCGCACATACCAGTAGCTGGTCAGATAAGAGATAAGAGTAGAGCCCGATGTTTGCTCTTCGAGGTAAGACCTTTGATCCTAGCTGGCGATGTTTTTTTTTTGCTTAATTCCTTTATTTTCAACTGTGGTCTACAGTTTCCTCTGTCAGTCTTTGTTTGTTGCAAAAGCAGCTCTAGAAATAACTTCAAAATTGAATCATTTAAATATCTACTAACCCGCTTTCCATCTTGCCAATTGGTCGGTTCCTTTTTTGATTATTTTGCTATAATTCCGTTATTTAAATTAAACCAAAAAAAAAACCGCTACATCAGCCAAATCCAATTTAGCAGTTTAATCTCGAAGTCACACTTCTTGGGTCATTAAACTCACTCATTCCACCTGAGCTCCAAGCCCACTAAATATTTGCGTATGTATGTGTGTGTATGCAAATCACTCATACAAAAAAAAAATTAAATAAATCCACTTGAACACTTCACCAACCAAAGTAGGCGCATCAAGTGTCTACTTAAGTCGCTCTCTGCCAATTTCACGCAAAATGCCAAAACAAATTAAGACGAAGCACAAGATGAAGCAGAAAATGAAGAGTAATAAAGCCAACATCAACGTGCTTCACATAAATTCGACACAACGGAAAGTGCAATATGCAGACACAGATACCGTCACGCGGACCCCAAAGATGATGGCTTCAAGATAGACCTACGTACTATATATAGAGGACACCTTAAAGGGTAGCGGTGCGGCGGCGAGGCACGGTACTGAACGTATCGAGTGAAGAGCCAGCCTAGATCGGAGGGTTTCCGTCTTTCTCCGAATTCATAAATAATTCAATTTTGTAATATAATATCAATTGCACAATTTTTTTGCTGTCTTTTTTTGCGCATATGATGCATGAGATGATGATGCCCTATGCTGGCAGTGATCCGGCTGCCAGAGAGCCTATAAAATCTCCAGTGGGAGTGAAGTTATTTCGTGGCGTATAATTTCTATACGCTGCGTTCTGCTTCGTATCGTAAAGGAACGACGACGTCGACATCGCATCGGTTGTATGTGTTAGTGTGATTTGCGTTCGCAGGCTTCGTCGTCATCGTCTTTGGCAAATGAACTCTAGAAGCATACATCACAGGTAAAAGGGATATGCGCTTCCCACTTCGGTGTTCTGTAAACTCCTCCGTTTCGTTGTTCGCAACTACATACATATGTATGTAATTCCAACTGCAACACCAGTCCCAGGGATCAAGTGCATTGAGAGCAGCATGGGTGCATGGGTTATACTCTTACCAATATGGACAGCGCATCATCGATGACATTTATGGATCATAACAATGTAATTGAGTCCCGCTTTTAATACCCTTGGGTATCAATTTAGAGCTGGAAATGTATTTTCCAAAGGCCTGGCAGGTTATCTAATTTAATGCTTTACGTTTACAGCAAATGGACATAATAGCCAGTCGAACGACGACATGGATGGCATTTATAAATTGGAGGGACAATTAAGATGGCACAAACGAGTAACTTTGACCAAATAAATTTGTGCGCTGCATTTCCTTGATGTCCTGTATGAATAATATTAAATTTTTTTAGACAAAAACGATCTGCATATACATGGGTGTACATACATATGTAGGTATATACGAAGATCACGCTAGCTAGGAATCTGAGGCATACCTCTACTCGAAAGCGTTTAGATACGTGGTCTCCTTGAGTTTACCTCAAGATGTAGAGTTTATCCTAGCAATCGCATTCTTATGATCCTGTAACATTTCACAGTGAATGAATATTTTTCCATTTTTAGATATTTACATGCAATTCACAGTAGCGATCAAAGGTCTCGCAGCTACATACATATTTATTTCAGTTCGATATGCCGCTCTTGCATAAAGGAGAGATTATAAGACGTTCCTTTAAAAACACGAGATGACTAGGGCGGCTCCACCTTGTGAAGCTTGTTCGCGATTGGAGGCTCCTACACTACATTCCATTTTCGTTCATAACCGCTCTGCTTCTACATTATAGTTGCCAGTTGCCACTGTGTCTATAATTGCGCCTTTATTTTTTTTGTGTTGATCCTCCCTTCTTCTCAATCAAAAAACATCCCCAACTATGCACTTTGGACATATTATATGTATGTATATACCTTCCGAAAGTAGCCTGTTCTCCTAGATAGTTGACTTATCCGCTTGGCATTCAATTGTCATAAATACCTTTAAAATTTCTAACGTGCGCTCATGTAGCTTTCGTTTTTGGGAATCCCAAACCCCTGAATAGACTTTCAGAGAAAGTATATCGAATTAGATCGGCCCTGTAGCCTGCACAATATCTATTGCAGCACGAACTTAGGAAATCAGGAAACTAGTGGAATCTAGCTCACGTTAAGACTTACCGATCAATTAGATTTGAGTCAAGACTATATCGCACATGTATTTCAAAAGTGACACAACTCAAAAAACCCAATTTCTCAGTTATCACCAACAAAAACACGTTAAACTTCCACCCAACAAATTTATAAAAAGTGCACTAACTTAGATTCATTATTAGCCCTGCAAATGACACTTATATCACTCTAAGCTTTTCAAACGAGATCAAAGTACCTTCGAGAAAAGTAACAAATTTTCAATTATGGTCCGATCCCATAGCTAACGGGTGCGTTTATTTTATATAAAAATTGCATTACATGGTGTTGTCCCATTTTACTTAATCATAAGTAAACAGTGCGCATTTATATTTCGAATTGAAATAGTTTAGGTGGTTTATTTGCCAGTACGCTCCTAGAGCAGTTTTTTACCTTTTCTGAAAATCTTAATTTTTTGAGTTGTGTCACTTTTGAAATACATGTGCGATATTATGTGAATTTGGTTTGAGTCCAAGCTAGATCCACCTTACAATCTTAACCAAGATCTTCACCTTTTTCGATCATGATTGCCTCTTAGCTACTATACTACTATCCAGTGATTAGCGAACACAAGTAGAAATGATGAGTAGTCCGTAATCGTAATCCCGAACGAAAAAAAATTTACTTGATAAATCTCGAATTGAAAAAATCTAGAAAGTACAAATATCTCGAAATACTTTATTTCGAAAAAAATCGAAAATTTTTTTGTAAAACAATGTCCACGTCGACCAGATTTTAGAAGAGCTCATTTGCAGCATGAACAGTGAATCAAACACTTTTCTATACAAATAAATCTAGAATTGATATTAACGTTTGAGACAATGGTAATAATTCGCGCGCGCGGATTGTTACCATTGCCATTGTCTCAAAAATTAATATCAATTCATGATTTTTGCAATTCGAATTTTTTTTTTTTTTTGCTGTTCGAGATTTTGGTGTTGAGATTTTTTTCCTTCAACATTCTTTTTTTCGAGGTTTTATTTCTCGAGATATCGTGGTAAGCCCGATGACTAGTTGCTGTTGACTATCGTCGATACTATCCTTACTATAATAAAAATGTAACTTTTTTTCGACTGCAAAGACTTTGTTCCCATTTGTCTTAAAAACTACTGCACGAAATTAGATCCGGTTTTCACAGTTGGATCGCAAAATGCCAGGAATGCAAGCAGAGATATTTTTATCGTTATATGCTATCCAGAAGCGGAGATCTAAGCTTATATCTGGGCAGAGAGTATTTTTACAAATACCTTCTAGCTGCTAGCTTTAGAATGCCTTGGCGATGGGAATGGAATTTCTTTTATTATAAAATTCAATTTTGTACAAACATTTTAAGATATAAATCATCTTCGTACGTTATACAGACGTTGAACAATAAGCATTAAATTAAAATTAAGATTCAATTAAAAATGGCAAACAATTCAAGAAAAGCTTAGATCGTTGGATTTTACCAACGACTTACTTAAGGTGGCGCTACAGCTCGGGGTGAACCTGGGCCTGCTTCTCGCAACCATTTGTGTGTGCGTGTTATATTTTTGCACGAATGGAAGGGACCTACAGTTTTTTGCCGACTCCGAACGGCGAGTTGAGAAGCTCAATCGTGACAAATGATACTCTTTGATACTTGTCAGACATTTGAAAGAGGTGGGCACTGTGAAAAACTTTTAGGTTTTTGCGGCGGGATTCGAACCCAAGACCTCTGGCTCAGTAGTCCGACGCACTAACCACTTGCGCTACGGTGCCCACTTTTTACCAACGACCAGTGGAGATAATTTCGTGTGTGCGCCAAAACCGGTTTTTTTCTTCTGTACCTGCTGTGTTGTTTTTTTCTATTTTGAACTGGCGAGGAATTGAGGATATCTATACTGTTTGAACGCGCATCACGCAGAAACTAATGGACGGATTTTGATGAAACTTGACATAGTGATTGCTTTTGTTCTTGGTCAACATTTTTTATACTTTTTACCACCGAAAATGATATGGTTTTTACAAAATATTGAAAAAAAAACTGCATATTTGTAAGGAAAATTAGAATTATTCAGCCCTAGCTCAATAGTAGCTTACTGGATTGAAAAACAAAAAAATAGGTGAACTTAGTTAATTCTCCACTGATTCATTTGAGGTATGAATCATCCTTAGGCGTTATTCTGGAGCTGAGCTATACTCAAAATATATCATGAAATGCTCGCCCACCATTTGACATCGGTCATCCGATCGCAGTAAAACTTGGGGAATATCCAAAAAAACATTGTTGATGTGCGCACGCCGGGGAAGATTCCTTCTACATTGGGGGAAGATTTCTACTTCATTGCAATCCCATTTTTTTTTTTTTTTTTCCAAAAGCAAACGCATTAACCATGATCTCGATTCTGCACTCGGTGGAGACAATACAGGCGAATCCCCCTATGTCGAATTTTCACGGGCGATCAAAATTAGTGCAAGTTAGAGGGATTTTGGAGAAAATCGAGCTAGAACGATTAATCCTTTTTTTTTGAAAACCCATTTATTCATAGTGGATGTTAGCAAAAAACAGAAAGAAAAAAAACCTTTAAGGAACATTAATTAATAAAAGAATAATTTGTAATACAAAGTACCGGTCTATTAGAGCTTCCAATTTCCTGGTATGCTAGAAAGTTAAAGGACATTTTGTTAACACTTCAGCTTAGAAAAATCATTGGGACCTACCAAAAAAGCATTTAAATACGAGGAAATAGGTCAAGTGTTGAAAATCATAAAAACATGGCAGGCGGGCGAAGCAAGGCGAGTACGGGTCAGCTAGTTGTCGATATTATGCCTCGTTATCACAGTAAAACCTCTGAAATTGCTGCCTAACTCCATCTATGTGAATTAATTTGTACCCAAATATCAGAAGTTTAATATAAATAATGGAACTTTTTTCTTCTATAAAGATTCTGAAGTCTGTAGATAAGCGCATTGCTGTCATGAGTTCTATTTGTAGGATTTTCAATGTTAGGACCTTTCACTTAATCGTTTCTCTTTGATTCACATGTGTTTGTGTCCCATATCTAATCTACCGACTGATTCAACTTAAACGTAAGTTAGCGTGGGTTGCGTAGGGAGGCGATATCTGCTAATCCCACTTTTCAATATCATTCGTAGGTCCCATAAATGTTGGTTGTATCGAAAATATTGTTAAATCACTAAATCTACCCTGATTTGAAATTATTTATTCATCCAATTAAAATCCCTCTCGATGCTGATCCTAATTTGTTTCATATTTTTTCCAATCCGTGCAAGATCGCCCATAAAATCTAAAAAGCCAACACAGCGACTGAATCCACCAGCCAACGATCATAACTCACCGATCCACATATAAATCAATGCGCGAGATAATTTAAAATTAGCACAAATAAATGTGAAATGCGCGCAGGCGCACAATGCGCCAATGGCGTCTTTCTCCATCGGTATCGGCTTCAGAGACTGTGTAATGTGTATCTTTCTATATACGAGTATGTTGAGAACATGTTTCTAACATCACCAGCTCATAGATTCACTTCAAACTTGCTCGGGCCAGGTTCAACAATTCAATAAATCTGACTTTGTGTGGTTCCTCTTTACTTCTGGCAGAGAGTCCATCAAAATCGCTAGCTAACGCTAAGGCGTACGCAAGCAAGAAATTGTGCGCATTGATAGTTGTTCCCTGTTCTCGAACAACCAACGAATAACAAATGCAAATTTGTTCCATGGACAAGAACCATCACTAACAACAGCAACAACAAGTAGGTTTTTTTTTTTTTGTTTTGATAGATGGCCTCGTACACACTTGTACGCCCAGTTGCCATCCAATTGGCATTTGTTTCCATCTTCCCACCGCCCCACTTTCTAGGTAGATCGAGTGAATCAGTTCAGCTACACAATCGCGCCGTTCAAAAAGGATGCAGCCTGCAAAATAAAAGCATGAAAGCGTAGAAAAATTATGAAAGCGACGTACAATAGTTTCAGGCGTTGTTCCGAAGATTTATGTCCTCCTGTCAGAAGCGCAAGAGTGCGGGGTATCCTAAGACCCAAGAATCAAAATCTCATAACTCACCATCGTCATCATCAGCAACCAGCATATGGGTATACTCGTAAGAACCAAGAACTGCGATGGTGCACTTGAATTTACATATATAGGCCATCGCAGTTCAATGGACTACAACCCCACCTCCATGCTCCATGCTCCATCTATGGAACACTTCTCCATATCATCATCCATAATATCGATATTTTTGAATTCTATGGCGCAGTGCATAGAAATAGACAGATAGACAGACAGACAGACATACATCAGTTCCAAGTTGCATATTGTACGAGTACCAATGCCAATGCCAATGATGATGATGCTGGTTCGCTGATGGTGGCGATGATGATGAGGAAGGAGTTATGGATCCCATTCCTTGCCTTGCCAGCATCTAATACACAGGTACCTACTCAGATTTTGAAATCCGATATTATTAAGAAATACACCTGCCATTCGGTTGAAGGTACGGGTTCGTCTTTAGTTTAGAACGCTGCCTGGCACTTTAGATACTCGAAGATGTGGGAAGGTATTGTGTATGGTAATGCGTCCGTGTTTACGCACCTTTTCTTTTTTACTCCTTTACCTCTTGGCTGTGATATCCTCCTTGCTTCACAGGTTGTTTCGTTGTGGCACGGTTGTTGTTTTCATCTGTGAGATTCTTTTTGTATTTTTATTTTTTTGTCGGTGGTTCTATTATTCTAGAGGCCATTACCAGAGTGGGGAAGTACTTATGTAGATGTTGAGGTTCTATTGAATCTTTGTCTTCGAGGTGCCTCGTTTAATTTGAATAGAAGATGAGGTACGAGTACCTACATATGTACCTACACACATAATGTGATGGAAATTTCTAAGAAATATTTTGATGTGATTTAATCGATTCATCTTATGCACAGAAATTCACTTGATGTACGGTACGCCGTGCGGTGTGGTTCGGTGGGTGGTGACGGTGGGGAGAGGGCAGAATAAAATAGAAGCAGAGCGACCGACCAACTGACTGACAGATGATAATTAATGTTTGATGGCAGGGAAGGCAGTGCTGCGGTGAAGATCTTCTTCGTCTTTTCGTGGATCGCACCGGGAGACAGAGTGACGAGTACAGGTCAATCACCTGAGGGTGAATCTCAAGTGAAGTTATGAGGCAGGAATGTGGTGAAGCGATTGACCAAATTAATAGATGAGCTAACGAAACTTACAATAAGTAGGCATTTTTATTTCATATCTGTCGATATTCTTTAGCCGATGCTAAGAAGGGTATTAGAAGCTTCGACTGCAAGTACTGAACCGCATCTCCCCCTACAAGCCCCAGTGGTCTACAACGATAAAAATCTGCATCCGAGACGTACAAGTGCGGAGTTGGAAATGTATCATAAATAAATCGCAGGAAATTGAGGTTTTGTTCTAATCAATTGAATTTTAAATAAAAGTTTCGGAAAAATTTGGATTTGTATTCCTGAAAGATCGAATTCAAAATATTGAACAAGGAATGTAGTTACTGTATGTTACGTTTTGTTCTTGTAGATCCATGTGATTTCAAAATCGTTTATAAAGGAGAAAGTTAAGCAATGCCAAAAGTCTATGATTTCAATGAAGACATTTTATGTCGTAAATATGGACCCGCAAGAGGACGAAAATCTCCGAGTGGTCAGCACGCGTATCTTTTGTAAGTCAGTACGACTCTAAAAACGCTAACTTGTTAAAGATGACCGAAGGCATACAATATCATCAAATATAGCTTCTTATGCGACTGAGTGGTTGCGTTGTCATTGTATTGCAATTGCAACTAACATAGACTCTTAGGCCGGTAGTTATCAAGCGCGCTTAAATCTATTTTAAAATTTAGTGGCTCTCATTAGTGTTCGGTGTCTGTCTGTCTGTCCGTCGGTTACAGGCGTTTTTCTCAGAGACTATTTGACATTGGCTATTGAAATTTGGAAATTAAAATTGAAATTAGTGGCCCGAATACAGACCAGAACTTAAAAAGCTAAATTTCGACTTTGGGGGTCAAACGGGAAGATAACAAAATTAAATTTGGGGCTGCCAAATGAAAGCTTGCACGAATTCAAAAATGTATGAAATGTTTTACCTTATCTGCAAAAATATCGCTCAGGAAAATCTGAATAAAATCACAAACATTCAACCAAAACTTTTTTCTGTTAATTTTTTTGTAATTTCACCTTCTTAACTGCTAACATATCCTGAAGTGAAGTAACCCTATCACAATCAGATAAAATCAGATACATATAGGGAAATTTGTATGTGCGAGAGTAAAAATTGAATGGTTGATCCTAGAAATATGCCCCAAAAATCAGCATTGATTTTATACTCAAACCATTGCTTTTAATCAACATAAATGAATCTGATAATATAGGCGTCTCTCCTTTTACAACATTTGCGAAAAATTGAATTTATGTACAGAGAGAGAGAGAGAGAGAGAGAGGGAGAGCGAGAGAGAGAGAGAGAAATTCGAAAATTCCACGCATTTAATGATGCACATGCGTAAATTTCTTGTATTCTTTACTTGTTGTTTTGTTTGAATGTATAATTATTCTTCTGCGCAGATGAGAAAGGGCATCGGATAGGTAATTTTATCAAGTTGCTTACATTTGTGTCCATAAATCTATCAACATACTCGTAAATCTGTTACGTATGTATGAATGTAAAAATGACTGACAGTACGGAATGCTTATTGCGTAAGTACGACTTGCACTTGACCAGATTTTTTTTTAGATAGGTGTTTGTCCATGCTAATAATTTAGCTAATACATGGATAGTATTAGGAGAGCATGATCAGGGTTACCTTTGGGACCCTTTAGGGTCGAATGGACCCTTTTTTGATGACACGGACCCCCGGACCCGGGTTTTTGAAAATCATCGAAATTAGACCTTTTTTGAAAAAGGGATCCTTTTCGGACCCTTTCTGTAAATTGAGAAACAATTGACACATTCAACCGAAATTCCTTCACTTCTTTTAGTAGACAAAGTACAGACAGCAATCACACTTTTGCACTAACCGGATTTTTTTGCCAACGCCAAAATGTCGCGACCTTAGGACAACAGGGTTCTAACTGACATTTTTGCTTAAAATGAGTTATATATTGCATCGTAATAAACAGTATACGCTCTTTCGATTGCCGCTATCCGTATCTACCTATCTCTTACGGTTTCTGAGATATTCAATGTAACGGGGTTCTAACTACACACTTTCGGTTTGAAAGTGAATGAATTGTTTTTTTTAAATGAACTGATTTTTTTTTTTTAAGAGGTTATATGCATAAGCCTTAAATATTTTTAAGCAACTGGAAAAAAAATAAAAACTAATAAAATAATACATATCATACCCGTCTTATTCTTTAATTTTATATGGGCCCCTTTTTTTTGCCAGGGACCTCTTTTTGGACCGTTTCCGAAAATTTTCGGTGGTAACCCTGAGCATGATGACGAGGAAAGCGTTTAAAAAGCTAATTGGGGCGAAGGAGAAACTATTTAAGTTTATTTAGACTTTTGTGGATCTTCATGATGAAAATGGTGGACGAACATTTGTGTTGTCGCAGTTATAGATTGTGAAATTGATGTTGGTGGATGCAAATTGTTTTCGCAGAATTAAAAGGGAATCAAATACTAAAACAAAGAATAGGTTAACTAAATAACTTACATTTCCTCTTTTTTATTCCGCTTTCTTTCTTTTCTATCAATTTTTATATTCAACAAAAATAATTTAATTTGAAAATGACAGCTGATTTCCAATTTTCGAAGTTACTTAAGATACATACTATTTGTCCCGCCCGGCTTCGCCCGTGTCTTAAAAATATAGTGTTATTTACAATAGGTACATACATTGTTATTTAGTTCAAAGAATCGGACGCAGTATTTTTTTCTCTTTATTCTAAAAAATGTCACTCAGTGCTCAACACACACCTAGCATTGCCAGCAGTGCAGAAAATGCTAGGTGTGTGTTGAGACTTTTTTTGTCATTGGTAGGTGGCGCTACTTAAAACATTTTTGTTTATTCTTGAATTCCTTAAAATAGTTGGATAGACGGCTATTACACGATCAATTTTCCCACACACTGTGTCTTGATGCTGCGGTTTTACTACATTTACGCTCACAATCAAGACACTGTCAGTGGAAAAGTTGATCAGGGCCGATTTACATCCTGAAATCAATTCTTCTTAAGACTTTTGTTTAGAAACAATTCACCACTAAGTAAGTTTCCTTATGGAGGTTAAAGGGTTAAAACAAATTACAAGTTATGTGTATTCCAGATGGTAATAAATAGCAATTAATACAAGAAATCATATTAAGTAGCGCATCTATCGAAGTGAGTGCGATTGCACCCTTAGGCTTGCAAACTATCAACAAATACAATCCACAAAAAGTGTATTTTGTATTTGAATAAGTGGCATTCCGCCAGAAAGTGGCATTTGATAGAGTGTTTTTATTTATGAATTAATCTGAATAATATTACGTGTTAATTAATTTAAAAATCAGCCTATAACCCGCACAGGATGCTAAACAAACTATAATAAGAAACATCTGGAAAAAAAAACTCCTGTGAATCATAAGCAAGTACAAATATAATACACAACTCTCCAGTTATCCTGGACACCACCCATAGAGTTAGTTGAAATTGAAACCTATCATCTGAGTTTCCTACCACGTGCCCGCGCTGTGTGTAAACATTATAAGGGTATTCATATCCCCTTTAGCGTGTGTAGATTATAAAAAAATAAATAAATAAAAAAATTGTGTATTTTGTGTGTTTTTGTGTTTATCAAGTTTTACATT
This sequence comes from Brachyopa scutellaris, assembly GCA_949775065.1. Lineage (NCBI taxonomy): Eukaryota > Metazoa > Arthropoda > Insecta > Diptera > Syrphidae > Brachyopa > Brachyopa scutellaris. Next base: position 171,767,099 of record OX459112.1, on the reverse strand, counting down.
GAGACTTATATATTAGTGATATATAATTACTACTCTTAACTTAAGAGTGTTTGGGACCACTCCATAAGTCTTATGGGCGCTCAAAAATACACACTTATAGTCGTTGGTGGTGTTAGTGATTGGGAAGCCTTTTCGATGTTTAAATGTCAAATACTTTTAAGAAAGCGATTTATTTTAGCAGGTGGTTGGTCATTCTTATTTGACCAATATTCTCAATTTGCATTCACTATGAAGCAACGCCAAAAAAATAGACCACATGAGTATTTTGCAGCTTCTTAGCTGACAACCACCTCCGTAAAATGCAACTTTCTTTATGAGACCCAATTCGGTTAAGTATATCCCCCTCGCCCACAAAACCCAAACCAGAGCATGCGACGTCCAAGAAAAAAATAATAAGCTTCTCTTCTTTAGATGCCCAATTTTCGGTGTCAGCATCATTAGTGCCAACGCGGTAGTGCACCGCGCACCATATCATCCGTGAAATCATCAGCGAAACTGCAAATTGGCATTGAGCCACCAACAACCACGCACCAAGGCACACCATCATCACCGTTCATCATCATTGCCATTATCATCGATATCACCACCGCCAGCCAAGGAGCCAGCGAACAGCGAGTGCGTTATTAATGCGTTATGAAGAGGCACCTTATTAGAGGAAGCCCGGTTAATACCTCCGCTGATTGCTACCATTAAATTTCATATCATCACACAGCCTCCTCCTGGTGTACCTGACATCTGGTTGGAAATCATATGCGCGCCTGGTCTCGTGTATCGGATCCACGCACAAAACGCGAAAAATCTGATCCGCGATGAGGTTCACTTCAATATGGGCTACCGATTCTCGGTGTCGGTGGTTGATGGTTGGTGGTGGTGGTGATTCCAGCGATACATTTTTACGGATGCTGTGTGAACAATTTTGTCGTCGTGGTGTCTCAAGTTCATCTTTCACCGATGCTGGCGGAGCTGGTGGAAAACTCTGGCCTGGGAAACAATTTCGCCCCGAAATGCCCAATAACAGTGTTGAATGTTGAAACGCCGTTGTTTCTCTTCTCAATGTCGCCCATTTGTGGTTCGAGATTCGAGAATGCGTATACTGGTATACATCGAATCGTATTGCTGCTGAAGAGTGCGAATGCGCGGATTCCGTTTGCCTGTGCATTGCCAGGGTTAAACTTTCCTTCGTCTTCTGTTACTTGAACGGCGACTCGTACTACCACCAGAACCAGTGATATTCGATAGGTTTTAGGAGTATCTCGCACACTGCACTGCATGACAATTGTCGAGATACATTTTTTTTCCTCTGTGCTGCTGCATCTGTTCGGTTTGTGTATATTGAACTCATAAACAAAGGTGGTGAGCGGGGATTCACTGTTTGGCCGAACATTTGCGGCACTAATGAGATGATCGAATCTATATTGGAAGACGACGCAACGAAGGAGGCAGGACGCAGCACGTATGCAGTAAGTAATCCATATTGCGATGGTGTCACTTGGCAGATTGGAAAACGTATATTTGTATCGTTTACCGTTGTGATGATTCCATGGTATGTGCTCGCATTGAATCTAGTTTCATGGTGAATCCGCAAGTGATGGTTAGAAAAAGAATTTCTATCTGGTGGATTGTAAAGTAGGACAAAACCATGATATGCAGAGTTGTGGTGAAATATTTTAGTTTACAAGAAATGTACACTAAGCATCAAATGCTTGTCAAGCTGCCTCGGTGGTCCAGTGCATACATATATCGCTAGCTAATGTAGGTTTTGGAAGAGGTTCCCACTCTGAGCTTGGTTACTCATAGTACTCGTATAATGGACATGATTAGTATCTGAGTGCTGAAAAAGCATCAAATGGAAGAATGTTCTCGTATGATCCTTTTGCATACAGACTTGTGTATACCTTTTCTATCGTCTTTATGAAGAGATATCAAGATTCAAGAGTAAAAAATAGGGTCAAAAAGTTCTGTAAAAATGTTTAAATTGGCTTCCTATTCTAAAACGTGAACAATCATTTTTGTCTCAAAAGAACAACACGGGCTGAATTTTAGCTTCATATGTGGAAATCCTTATCACAAGATACAGTTCTGTGTAAAAAATTAAGACCTGTAGGATAATTTTATAAAATATTGACCTTCAACTCATGTTTTAAATGTAACTAGATTGTAGACTTATATTTAGCTGCATTAATAAAAAAAAATGTTTTCAACTTAAGTACAAAACATTCATCTGAAAAAAAAAGAACAATTATCATACTGGTTTTAATATTTTACACAGGACTGTATATTATTTGTGCATGGATTGTGCAAAAGTCAACAATCTGTGAAGCGAAAAAACAAAGTAAGCTGTAGCTTCTACACTGAGAGAAAAAACAACGTAAAATCAAATAAAACAACTTCAAATCAAAGTAAAATCTTAATGATTTGGCACCAAACGCGAAAATTTTTAAATCAAAGCAGTACAACTTTAAAGAAAAAATCGTTGTTAAAGTCAGTTGAAACTAAATACGACATAACTTGAAATCAAAGTTGCTAGAATAGTAGATTTAAATGTGTTGCGCATATGCTTTACAAATATCTTACCTTAAATTGAGTTCGGTTAGTACTTACATTAAATGCGGGTTAGCATTGAAACGGTATAAAGTAAGATCAATATAAATATGGCAGTTACTGAATTTAAATATGTGGCCAAATAATTTTAATATAGATTACTTCGTTTTTAATTTGGCACTCTTTCAGATGATACATATGTATGTAGATATGTATATATACAGCTACATATATGTATACTGTATATAGGATGTATGCGTGATAAATAAAAACAATACCAATATTTTTATTAAATATTTATTACCTACAATTTAAATGGTACATGGAAATTTTATACATATATATTTATTCCTTACAAAAGTTTTTCCCTAAATTCTGCGGCCAAAAACCACTATCCTCTATAGCGTCCCGAATATCGTCTTCCATTAAGTACTTAAGAGAACGGAAAGTTAGGCGTTTATCTAGGAATACATAATATTTGACACAAACTAAAACATTAGACAAGGCATGTATAATGTGTGCAGCATATGTAGGTACATTATTATATAAATTTATATATACATACATATGCAGATTACATTATGGACATATTTTACCGGCTCAACTACAATTTTGAAAACTTACCTTTTAGACTATCCAAGAGGCACTCAAATTCAAAGTCCTTTAGCAAATTAGACAATATGTCTTCATCATTGTCCATATGTAGCGGCTCAATAATCATGTCTAAAATTTTACCTTTTTTATCTACAAATTATGTCACTTGGCTTTTTGAATTTAATGCAGAGAACAAACAAACTCTACTTAACTACTCAACTCAACAGACTGCAGTCACGCATAGTGAATACAAGATACGACATTGAGCAGACGCGACAGCTTTTTACTGTGAAAACAGTTCACAAATTAAATAGGGAATATGTTCCGCTTTGAATTAAATACGTTTTAACTTTGATTTAATTAGTTTCATAATTAAAAGAAAATAATAACTTCTAAATGTTTTTAACAAATATTTTCAACTTAAAAATAAAGTCGTAGTGTTGTTAAAGTGAAATGTTTTCAATTTTATGATTTCAAGAGTAGACTTCAATTTTGAAATAAAGCAAACAACGTTTAGATTCAAAGTTGTTCTACACTTATCATATTTTCTAATATCTTTTCATATTTAAATGACTATATTTTTAATTATATTCAAATACGTTTATAAAAGACTAGCTGTCCCGCCCGGCTTCGCCCGTGTCCAAAAAATATAGCGTTACTTTCAATACATACATACATTGTCATTTAGTTCAAAGAATCGGATGCTCTGTCTGTCTGTCTGTTTGCCTGTCTGTCTGTCAATCCCTAATAATATCTATCCATATATCCGTCTGGCTGTCTGTCTGACCAAAATGTTTCATATTCACATTTCACCTGAAATTACGAAATTTTGTATGATAGGTACCAAAACCGCCGGTTGTTGAGTAACCGCACTGATGCTATGTTGGATTCTGTATTAAGAAAAACGTACTCTGAACATTTTACCAAAATCGGTTGAGTAGTTTCCGAGTCTATAAAAGGCAAACATAAAGATGTACATTGTACATACATTCATTTTTATATATATATCTAATAACTGAACTCCAACGCCACCTATCGGGTCCAGTTTTTATAATATAATTTTCTCTTTTGGCACTGAACCAACATATATTGTGGTTATGAGCATTTTTTGTCATTAATAACTTGACTCCAGCGTCACATAGCGAGATGAAATATACTTTACAACCTATTCTCATACCTTACCTACCAAATATGTATACACAAACAATTTCATGAAAATCGGTCGAGTCGTCTCGGAGGAGCGCTACTTACAAAAAAAAAATATCATCAACTCCACTCCACACCATTGCCACTGTGTACTGCGACTGTGATACACATTAAAAGTCACTCAGTATGCTTTGAAAAAAAAATCAAAAACCCACTGCCCGTACGTACGCATGTTAGAAATACGAAAATTAATGCAATGTGGGAATTACAAAAAAAACTCATCATCAACTCCACACCAGGGCTGCCGTTTTGAAAATTCGAATGGGAGTATTGTAGACGTTAACGGGGGAGTATTTCGTCTCTAAGGGGAGTACAAAAAAGAAACGATACAAATCCAATATCAAAAACAACCATTAGCCTGTTGAAACTCTAAAACTTAATTATTTTATTTGGACTGCAGCCTAAAGATTTTTTTAAGAAAAGTTCACTTTTTTCCATAAATAGCAAATCAACAGAAAAACAAAATTTTTGATGAATGATGAATTAATGAACTCCAAAAACATTAAAAAAAAAATATTGTATAAAACTATAACAGTAAGAAATTTAGGCATTAAAATAACTAAGTCTTGGGCTTTACCCATCAAACTGAAACTCAGTACTTCGTACAACCTCCTCGGCTCTATATAACTTCGAAAATTCTATTATGCATGGAATTTATCAAGCTCTACAGAACTTCTCCATTGATCTCGAGTCTGTATATCAAACTGAACATTTTGATAATGTCTGTCTTTATACTTATAGCGGCCACTGTATTTCATTATCGTGTTAGTATTTTAACAAAGTACTATTGAATAAAGACAAAGGTACTCAAAGTACTACTTGTTTTAAAAAAAAGTGGAAATATTTAATAGGGGAGTACAATCAGGGCGAGGGGAGCACGGGAGTACAGTGCTTGAGAGAGTAGTACGAATACTCCCTTAGTACTCACTTCGGCAGCCCTGCTCCACACGATTGCCACTGAGTGCTCTGGCTGATACGCATAAAAAGTCACTCAGTCAGTATGCTTTGAAAAAAAAATTAAAAACAAATGCTAGAAATACGAAAGGAGTGCAATGAGAGAATTAAAAAAAAAACTCGTCATCAACGCCACACGATTGCCACTGAGTGCTGTGATTCAGCTTCTGCTTGAAAAAAAATTAAAAAAAAAAACCACTTTGGAATGTATTTTGTACTATTATTCAGCTTCTAGTAATTGTACAGTTATGATTTTGGTCTTTAAATCTGCGTATTGAATGCAGTTAAGCTGAGAATAAATATCAATCACATGGAAGAAGCCTTTCTGAAGTAATAGCCGTTTGTTTTAAATTGAATTTTCGTTTTCTCATTTGAAGTCCCCTAAACTCTAAAACTAAAAATTTATCTAATTCAAAGCAAATTGATAAACCTTCTCCGAGAAATTAGTAATCTTATACCAAAAGAATCGTTAAAATCTATTAAGCGGTTCTTGAGATCCTTTACTGCAAACGTAATATGACACTGATCGGGACTTTGCTTTATACTATGTAAGGATTATCGAACCTTTCTTTTAAATACGATGCTATTAAAATCTACTATGCAATTTTTCTCTGAGTGTAATGATACATTTTCTGCACCAGGCAAGAGAAAAACATTTCAATTCCGTTAGTTTAAGACGAAACCTATATCATAGAATTCGCAAATAAAAACTAATACAATCTACTTCAATGCTAATGATAGATGGCTTCAAAGATTTTTATTTAACTTTTTAATGAGTAAATATTCTTAAACGAGTATTTTACTATGAAGATGCATGCTCTCTCGCTGAGCTAAAATTTAATGTTCGCAAACGTGAACTGGCTTGTCTTTTAACTGTGCACATTTTCGCGAGTGAATTGTAATAAAAAAAATTCAATAAAACCCAGCATAAGAGCTGGTATGAATCTCCTTTAACCCTTAAATGCCCACTGTATCTTTAAAGATACAACCATTCAAAACATGATATCTTCGTTAATATTAGCATTTAAGCTTCGACGTTTATATTTTTGGGTTTATTGACTCAAATTCTACCTACTATCAAATTGCAATTATTATTTAAACAATTACTGGCTGCAATGTTTTTTAACAAAACTTAAAAAAATTTAGTTTTTTTTTATCAAATATCTTATGAATTCGTAGCACTAAATTGATAAAAAAAATCATGCGGATGTAATTATATTATGTGAAATGATATAATGTATTCATAATAAATCATTTTCAGAACGCGTTTGAGGGGTTAATGCCCATTGTGTCTTTAAAGATACAACCGGTTTTTTATCAATAACTTGATAAAAACATTTTTTTATTTTTTTTCGGCACCTGATTCAATATTTATGTTTCATTTAACATATAATATATTTTTCTCAAACAAATCGGTGTCGTTGGGCATTTAAGGGTTAACATTTTGAAATTGGCGTGTTTGATCTACTGACCCATCGAAGCCCAAGGAACAGTTTCTGAACATGTGTTGATTAATTCATGTCTGTCTGCATACGAGTGCATACAGAAGACGTACATTCATATGTACATATCATATGTGTACTGCACAAGTACATAACACAAACATTGGAGTATATGAGGGATTTCAATACACTTTTAGTACCAAATTAGGGTAAATCGGTGAAAGAGTTGCCAGCCTCATTCATAATTTTCTTTCTTATTACAGATTTATTACTTGGGGACGACAATCTGAGTTCTGTAGATGATTCTTCTGGCAGATCTTAATTTTTTTTTTTATTAGAATATCATCTAAGCTTTCATTTTACTAAAAAATAAATCGTTATTTTAATTTAGTTTTTTATTTTATTTTTTATATACTTGTCCATTTTGATCCCAAAAATTTGTATTCTTACTTAAAGACTGTGTACGTGTAGATAGTAATAAAAATTAAAAAATGTAGTTAAATAAAAATCGTTTTTCATTTGGAAACGCCTTCAGTACATTTCGGTAACTTTTTAAGAAAATATACGTAGTACAAGAAGTATAAAAAAATACATATCGTACAATACATTTCGTCGAATCGACGATTGTTAGTTTATTAGGGGGTTTCATAAGCGTTAGCTTACTTACTTAGTTGGCGCTACAGCTCGAGGTGAACCTGGGCCTGCTTCTCGCAACCATTTGTGAGTGCGTGTTATATTTTTGCACGAATGGAAGGGACCTACAGTTTTTTGCCGACTCCGAACGACGAGTTGAGAAGCTCAATCGTGACAAATGATACTCTTTGATGCTTGTCAGACATTCGAAAGAGGTGGGCACTCTGAAAAAATTTTAGGTGTTTGCGGCGGGATTCAAACCCAAGATCGCTGGCTCAGTAGTCCGACGCACTAACCACTTGCGCTACGGTGCCCACATAAACGTAAGCATTGCAGGGTTAATAAATAAATGAATAAGTTCCTCGGCTCTAAATAATTTCTGATTTGTATTTCATAATTGGCGGAAATAAAGCTTTGTCTTCCTTATTTGAACCGTTTTTGATTTCCTATAACATCTTCATGGATTTTGCCCGTCGGAACTTTATATTTTGTTGTTAGAACACGACAAATACAGTGAAAATCGGTTATAACGAACTCGTGGAGACTGAGAATATATTATAATGTAGTTCGGTATATATGATATTTGGTTTTTAATATTTAAAATGTATATGTTACGTATGTTCATCTATGTAATACAAAAATAGATCTGAAACGGTCACTGAATTCATCAAAATAACATTTTATTGTTTATTAAAGTAATCGGTAATCCTTTGCTGCTTATGTTTTTGTTTAAAAAATTGATTTCCAATTTTCACCTCTATTTCCGACAGAAATTCTTTGTATGAATCATCAAAAATGCCATTCAACAAAAGAAGTCCTGCAATTTTCAGTTATACTCGTAAATCTCACTGTCTGTAAATTTAATCGTGCTTTTAGTGCTCCGAATAAGACAATATCATCTAAATCTCTTTCGGTAAATGTTCACCAATAAATTTTTTTCAAAAATTCAGAAAATTGGGGAATCCCCAAAATGAAGACATTTAAAATACATATAAGGAAACTCACATCACACCCTACTACATAATGTATGTTTGCCAACTGGTTTGAAACCATTTTTTTTTTCTTTTAGCGTAGTTCGTTCGTTATTGGCGATAATTCGTTCCATTTTTTAGCGCTAAAACATTGTATTAGTAATATGCGATATTTTAAAGCGATATGTCAATGTTATTTCTGTATATCTAACCGCTATTTTGTTATAACCGATATCGTAATAAGCGATTTTCACTGTAAATGCTTATCCTAAACACCTCGTAATTAATTATCTGCGATTATATTGTTGGTAGAGTAAATTCACAAATGTCAAATATTTGTGCAGTGATTCGGCATCACTACTTTTTTGCTATGCTGATGCTTTACACAGCTGTTTCTGATGCAGAGCTGATCGGCTTTTTGTTTTCGTTAAACAAAACTGGTTTTAATAATGGACATAATATAAATAAAAATCTTACTTAAAAGGTAATTAGAATCGCAAAGTGATACTTTCTTATACAAAATGCGTGAGGTAACGCGTAGGTGCTTTAAGAAAAATCATGCATTAACTCAAACTATTAGAAAAGGGAAAAATTCGTTTTCCTGCGCATAAGTTTACGCAACTTTGCAATAATGAACAGTTAACGTTGAAAGTGAAACCGATTTTCATGGATGATTGAGCATAATCAATGCACTAATCAGTGATGGCATATCATTTTGAGCTAAAATCGTATTTTTTAGTTTAAAAAATCGTAAAAATACGATTTTTAAAAAAAAAAAAAAAAGAAACTGATATCTAAATATGCACATGCATACATATATGATCCAACTTAAATTCATTAAAACCAAAAAAAAAAAAAATAATAAAAAATCATATTTCAGTTGATTAATATTTTAAGTATTGGAAGCTTAGGTACATTAATGAACAAGAAATAAGTAAATACATAGCAAGTTCCTTTAAAAATTGTTAGGTTAAACTTAGACTGCGAGTATTACCCTCGCTGTCAACTGTCAAGATTAAGGTGACAGCATTGTGCGTCCTGAAAACGCAGTAAACCTTTTGTATGATGTATTCCTTGGAAAGTGTATGTGGTTAGTTCGTTCCTTATTTTTGTTTTATTTAGGTTAACAGCCGAAACAATCCTTTTGATACAAGCCGGTGAATTTGGTACTAAGGATAGGATATTAAAAACAAAATATTTCATCAAAGGATATGCAAAATTTCCATCTGATCACTTTATTTCCAAAACATGTTTTCAATCAACATATACCAATCTGTTGGTGACAACGGTTGACTAAATAGAAGGTCGAATTAATCGCCGGTTTAGTGGAGTGGTTTTATTTGTCTTTGAAAATAGTTCCAATGGAAGCAACTTTTTTTTTATGAAATTAATTAATTTATGATTAATTTTTAATATAATGATATGAAAGAAAAATCGTAAAAAGGGGCTAATTTTTGGCCAAAAATCGTATACAATTTTCGGAGACCAAAAATCGTAAAATTGCGATAAATCGTACAATATGGCATCGCTGGCACTAATGCATTTCTGAATTTACCCGTAGATACACAAAGAAAGAGAGCATTAGTGAACAATCAGTTCAAGATTCATCACTGTTCATCGATACTAAATGGACACCGGACCGGACCTGCGTAAATGTTCCTTGTAACTAGCTTGGACTATATTATCCGATTAGACACTAAAAAAAAGCACTATTTATTAAAAAATAATAATAATGTATTAGACACAAAAATGATTCACTTGTATAAAAATAACACATTCCGGGTAATATAAGGTACTTAAAAAATTTATTGAAAATATTACAAAAAAAAATGTAAACAGTGCCAACAATGTTCGTATTTTATTGTCTCTCTGCAGTTTATCCCGGCACTTCGCACCATATATCGTGTAGGATATCGCAGGATGAGTAGAACAATTTTAATTTAATTCAAAGGATTAGAAAAATATTTTATGATCACCTTCTAATTGTTAATTTCTCATTACGTACCTATTACACACAATTCAAGTTAACTCATTCTTATTATTTAAAAATATTTACCTCCGAAACAACTGCATATGAGGGCAGAATCCATCCCAAGTGTTCTGGACATTGAATGATTCCGAAAATATCTACTGACGTTTTTGACATGTTAGTAACACTTTACTAAGGAAAAAAAAGTCAACTGAATGTCAACAAAGGTGCAATTTTCACAATATTTAGATAACTTACTTATTATTCAGAGTAAAATCCAGTTATGTATGTAATTTGGCAAACACGAAAATTAAACCACGTAGTCTATAGTCTATTATCGAGGTCTCTTCCCACTGACAAAAAGTAATGAGGAATGGGGCATTTTAGCTTGACAGTCTACTTTATCCGGTATCGATGAATTATGCATTAAATTCATAGGTACTTAGTACTTAGCTAGTTGGTTCCTATAAAAAAACGTAAATGAATCAAAATTAAGCAAAGAAAGAGAACACCGTGTTATCTCTTTAAAACTGCCACAGAAGTATTTTGAGGCCTGTTTTCGGGCGCAAAGTGTAGTCCAACAGAACGTAACACTGGCGTTCTGAATGTCTAGTTGCAGAACTTTATAATCAGTCGAAAATTAACATTAATTCACATTTGCAGTTCACTCTTACCTACCTTTATCAGTTCTCTTTCAATTGCTATCCAGCAGTACAGCGCACAGGGTGAAATATGACTTATGCCTAAACTCTTAAGATTCCTATCAGCTATGGGAGTGAGTGAATTTTTATGTGTACCTTGACCAGGCGCACGTACGTAAATGTTCTCATGTTAAAACTAATCGAAAATACATACATACTCGGAGCAGCTTCTAGTTTCTACGACCGATACTGAACTGAACCGCAAGTGTAGACAGTGCGTTTTTTTTTAATGTTCCATTTTCAGGAAATAAGATAAAGCGCCCAAACAACGTCGCATTTCTTGAGAAACTTAACAGAGAAGTAGGTTACCACACCACTTTGGTCAAAACGATGCGATCTGCTGATTCTCAATAAAATTAGTCTTTTGTCCTGAATCCGTTCCAACTACAATTTGTTCCCAAATTAATTTTTGAGTACCTACCTAATCTGAAACGAATAAAAAATAACTTTTCCCAAGAAAAACATAAAAGTTGTAATTTGTAAAAAATATTTTCATTTAATTCATTTTGTTTTAATATTTGTCTTCTTCATACAAATAAATAATTTCCTTAAGCACTAACAATATAAAAAAATAGTTTTCTTTTTTGTTTTGTTTTATCCTTCATTTAGTTAATAAAAATAAAAAAACTTATTTTACTATACGATTTGTTTGTTTTGCTGATTTAACTTAACTTATAATTATTTTACAACAATTATACATTAGGTGTATAATTTTTTTTTTTACAAAATATTTACAAAACGTTTGTACATTTTAAACAAAAAATAAAATAAAATAAATAGGCACTTTTCTCGCAAGGATTATGAGTTCAAGTTCAAGTAACTGTTTTTGTTTTTAACTTCTTTTTACAACAACAAATGTGTGACTAGAGGTTCGTATTAGCATGCACAAAGATTAATGATAAAATAAAAAGAATAAAAAAAAAAACTAAACAAAATATAAATTAACTTCAAAGGTAAAAAAATAATAAAAACAACTGGGTGATGATCTCTTCTCGTGTCATGGTTGGTTGGGTGCTGGTGGTGGGTTTAAGTTTAGGTTCTAGGAACTAATTTTTGGTTCTTAATAGTTCATTCCAAAAAAATTTCTATGATTGGAGCAGGATGTGTGTGGTTTCAGTGATCACCGTAGGCGCTGAGATAGGACGAGGAGGAACTATTGCCGCCGGGGCAGCCACCTTCGGCGTGCTTCGTCAGCAAGGACATGCGGGAGAAAGTTTTACTGCACGACGTACAGGAGTACTTCTTCACGTCTGAGTGGGTTTGAAGATGGGCCCGCAGGTTGGAACGGTCGGCGAACGCACGATGGCAATGTTGACAACTGAACGGTTTTTCTCCGGTATGTGTTCGGATGTGTCCCTGCAATAGCCACGGCCGGGAGAAGGCTTTGCCACAGATCGAACATTTGCACGGCAGTGTATGTGTACGGATGTGCATTTTGAGTGCTCCTAGCGACACGTAGGTTTTGTCGCAGTCCTTGCAGCTGAAAGACTTTTTCACTTGGTTTCCCTCAGCAGCTGGGCAGTGGAATTGCTGGTGTTTTGTCAGACCAGAAAAGGTTGAGTAGGATTTGTTGCAGTCAGGACATTGATACCGTGGCGGAGATGATTTTTCCTTTTTCACCGAGACATCACTGGGTGACAAATTCGAGCTGGCAACTGATCCTGGTGAAGAAATCACAGGCGACGTTGGCGAGAGAAGTACCGACGATGATCCTAGTGGCGACGAAAGCTGTTTCAACGACAGGTCTTCCGGAAGCGATGAACAATTGAACTCTGGAGTGAGCGCTCGCATCGAGAAGTAAGACGAATCACTATACGCTGGCGAGATCGGTGCATGGGCAAGGTTTAGTCTAAATGGCGGAATCTGGTATGGCATAAAACGATGACTGATTGTGGCCGCATGATGCTGATGTTGATGCGAATCCGGGTGATGTCGCACTCCAATCGGTCGATGAATGATCTCTGATCGCATTGGTGGTGAGACAGAACTTGCACGTCCATTCAAATAGTGCGGTGGCGGCGATAGTGATCCAGCTTCTGATGGAGAACTTGGCGACAAAAGTTCACCTCTTAGCGGAGAGATCTGTGTATGATTCAGGTGAGGATTGTTGATTGTCCTATAGAATTCGGCAGTATAGTAATTCCATGGCTGTAAGCCATTTCCGTATCGATGCGGATATGTCGGAGTTGGCACGATCACTATTGAGGATTTCTCTTCTTTCACACAAACACTCTTAATATCCTGACTGCTGCTGGAGCAGGGCGACGAGACCACTACATCGATTGTCGTCGATGACGACTCATCGCTGCAGTCCTCTTCCTTTTTAACACTTAAATTTTCCGGTTCGTCCTTTGTAAGCACTAACGGTGGCGAATCACTACTATCAACGTCAATGTCATTCTCATTATCTTCGAATTGATAGTTTACCGGACGTTTTTTCAACGGACACTTGCTATAGTTCTTTTCCACGATCATTTCTAAATGCATTTTGAATGTCTTTTAATTTTTTTTTTTTTTAAACTACGTGAGAGTTTTTATCTTAAAACCGAACTTAAGATGTTTTCTCTGTTGTTGTTTTTTTCCCTCTCTGAGTGTGTATGGATATTTTCAATGCGCACACAAGAGCAACCAACGAAGAACTGTGAGTGATCCCGTAGATCTGACTGCTTTTATAGTCTTCCCCACTGTTCTCGGTTAGAAATGTTCATCGACGCGTGCCGGACCAATAGCAGGCGAGTGAACGAATGTTTATCGCTGGAATATCGGTCGTCGTTGGACAAAAACAGGGTTTGTTGTGCTTCGCTTCGTACCACTACTGTTCATGGACAGGTGTGCTCTGTTGGATTCTCTGCCAAAGATAAGGGTAGGGTACCATACTAACACAACAAGGTGCTTACCGTTTTCAGTTCGTCGTGGTCGTCGTCTGGAGAAGTGGTGACGGTGAGTGAACTGAACAAGTTTTGTGGAACGTATCTGTTCTGTACATTGGTTCAGTGTTCCCTTTCCATTTTGTATCTTTCTCTTCGCAGTTTCAGTTATAATGAAAATGAACAGTGGACCTTGAGATATGAGAGCGTCTGCATAATTCACTTGCTTCTGATAACCGACAGACGGACTTCGACTTAGCTTCTCGTTTGCCGTGGCCGCCTAGTGGTTGTTTAGTGTCTGCTGCACAAAGATTTCCCCTTAATTCCGAGGCGGTTGTTTTGTTTGGGTTGTTTACGAATACGATGGTGTTTTGTGCCGTATGGTCGTTGTGAAGTGTGGAATTTGTTTTTTTTTTCTATTTTGTTGTTGTTCTGTATTTTTGTCTCTCTTTCTGTGTTTCTCCGTATTCGTATCGTTTCGTAGTATTACAGTTGGTTTTGTTCATCCTATATGAACCTAATGCGGATGTTCGTTACTTGTTCGTACTTGATGGATGAATTCATTCATCCAGTCAATCGTTTTATGCCTTTACCTGTAGGATTCGTTTAAGAAAGGTAGGGATCCTGCAGATATGAACGACGGGAAAAAAAGTGAATAAATATTAAACTGTCGATCGTTGCGGATTATCTTGCAATTGGTTTGGATGGGTAGGAAATTGTGAACTTTAGATAACGAATTAAATTGATATTTTCTTTATGATTTGGTTTTTTTCTTTGCGATTTTATTTAGGGTAACGGCTTTAGTGGTCGGCCGCCTAACTTTTTTTTCACTTTCCTCTTCTCCAGTTACTAAAGTAGGTAGGTAGGTATTTGATGAAAAATGTTTAAACAAAATTTTATTGAATGTCGAAACAAATATTAATCGATAGAAAAGCTAATTTTTAATTGAACCCTCACTGCTTTCTAGAAATTGCCAAATCCATGAAAAAAGTTATAGGTATTGGTTTAACAATAAAATAACAAAAAAAAAAAAAAAGTTAAGTTAAGTTCGCTTACTCCTTCAGCTTCCCTTAAAGCAAGTATGTACCTACCTACAGGAATTCGTTTTAAAAATAAAGAAAACCAGGCCTGCTATCTTTGAAGGGTGTTTTCCTCTTACTGTCTTTAATAATCTTCTGAACAGTGCATTAGTAAATTAGACAAATAGTTCGATACCAATCGAAATAGGCTTCAGTGGCCGAACATTAGCTTGGTTATTTCAAAAGTCGGCCGGCAGTGCGCCGACAACTTTAGTACCGAGCACTAAAATTTCTCAAACATTTTTGTGTGCTTAACGGTGAAATCAGAGCAATTCATCAATAGACTTTCAATACTGTACGTCAAAATATAAATTTAAGCTATAGTGCAGTTTTTCAGTGCTCGGCCATATTAGGCCGAGGACTAAAATTCGCATTAAAATGGGTGCTAAGTAGTCGGCCACCCCATTATTTACACTGATATTAATATTTTGTAATCTTTCCACCGCCAAATACATACCTTTATACTTTTAAGAAAAAATTCATTAAAATGTTATCTTCCAATCAAATTAGCTATAATATAAATTAACACTTTTGTAAATACGCACAAGCCAGCGTTGCCCCTATTTCGATGAACGAAAGTATTCATTCGAGTCCAAAATTGTACTCAAATAGTACTAAAAGTAGTACGAAAATTCGAATTACTACTTTTAACCACAGCGGATGTATTCACGTCCAAGGGTCTATAATTAGATGCAACTTCATTTGCTGTTGTTACTAAAATGTCTTCAGAGGCATTTTCAGTTGAAAGAGTGTCTTTTGTCCTACAAAACCAGAAATGAACATAAACCACTTAGAACAGGCGATATGTAAGATGTAAATAGAAATTTCATCTTTGCTATTTTATAAAAAAAAATATCCTTTAATGCCTTTATGTTTAATGGAAAAATGTAAGAAAAAAAGTGGTAAAAATATAAAATTGTATGCGACTGAAACCAAAACTAGGTCCCAATCGTGTTAAAACTGTCTAATTTTTGATGTTTGTACAGGTGGATAACATTTTAGCTTTTTGCTGTGTCGATTCAATTAAAAGGGATTTTTTTTAACACTTTTTTTGAAAATTGAAAATGTTCCCTTTCCTTGAATTTTATTATAACTAAAATTACCAAACTAATTATAGATGATTTTATACGATTTAGCCAACATGAATTAAATTTTTTTTATAAAAAAAATGTTGAACTGGTTTTAACATAATTATCACGAATGCTAGTTCTCCCATCGTATGTGAATACTAGTGCGCTACATTTGTCCACCGAGAAAACCGAAACAAACAGTCAAAAATAAGCCACTGGAAGAAAGAAAAACAAATATGGCTCGAAGAACATAAAATAGTAGTACGTCTCACCATAAAAGTAGTACCGTACTCAGTTCCCAAATTTGTACTCAAAAAGTACAATAATTGTAGTACGGGGGGGCGACGCTGCGCACAACTACAAAAAAAACAAGCAATCACCACATTTTTATACTTTCGCAAATGTGCACGGACTTATGTATGTGCGAAAAGGGTAAAAGTGGCCGACCACTAATGCCCTTACCCTATCTACTGCAAACAAATATTCTGGCCAAACATCCGAAACCAAACATAGTTTCACCTAGTTTCTTGAATTTCAATAAAATAATACAATTTTTAATACTTCAATCTAACGCCGAGTCTCCACGAGACATATTTTTTCCGACACAATGTCAGGCATCATTTCAGAAATTTTTATTTTTTCATGCGGTGGGCAAATTCTGTCAGGACATTTCATTTGCAAACATGTCGTATACGAGGAAGCAACGACTATTTATTCTTGCCGTGATGGCTTGGTTTTTGTGTTAATCCAACTTATTCATAAAAGACAGTTGCATGATTTGGAAACTTTGCTCCAAGATGTATTGTGGGAAGATGAAATATTTAAACATTTTCTTTTAGATGCCATCTACCGTCACCGAATGGTTAAGCATATCTCATGATTTCCAAAAATATTGTTCCATATCAGTGGATAAAAATAAAAAATTCCTCATTGCATTAAATTATCTATCTATCTATATAATTAAATCGCTAGCGCAAGAGCTTGTGATTCCTCCTGAGAGTTTATTTCTGCACCGATTTCAATGATTCTAACACTGATAGCAAGCTTATCAACTGAACTTTGTTCATCAATATAAACAATTTTGAAAAAGTGCATACGAAAAAACAATATTTCAGCTTCTGTTAACAAATAAGATGTCAAAAGAAAGAGAATTTCCTGGAGCAGTGACGAATTGCACTCTCATTTTATACACATTAACAATTAGTTAACACTCAAGGCTGAACTATAATAGTCGAAAGCAATTGGAAGCTACTGTCAAAATCCTACGTTAAGTTTCCTTCCGAAATGTCAATTGCTTAAGTTGCCCATAGGAGAATGCGAACGTACTACATACTTGCAAATGCATACATTACAGTATGCAAATTAAATCTAAGAACAATTATTCTTTGAAATGATAATGCTATGAAGTGCAAAAAGCAAATAAAACAACATTTCTTTATTTCCGAAATTCCAATTTTAAAATTACCCAGCTGTTAAAGGCAAATGTCAAATTTTCGTACGAAAGAGCGAACGGATTCGCTCCTTTCGTAAGTGAGCAAAAGTGGACGAAAACTTAACGAATCGAAGCGAAAAGCTATTATGGTTGTACAATACAAATTCCTTGTGTTCGCACAGTTTCGTACGTGGTCGTACGAACCCATTCGACTATTATAGTTCAGCCTCTAATCTTTATATTTATCAGGACCACGAAACGCAACTTTCTTTTGCTACAAGGTGCCAGTAGGTAGCCATTTTATTCGTGAACAGTTAATGAATGCGAGAGTTCTCGCACTGGTACACTAGTAAATCTTTATTTATTCATTATGTTTTAAACAAAATGAGTGTTTGTGGGATTACAAAAGCCATTTCTTCCATGGACTTTCTTTTCAAATCGTTACTTACGAGCCCGAAATTGCTGGTAGTGTTTTTCAAAACTATGACGGAAGTCGAAAAACCAAATTCGGTGAAATAGAACAAATGCGGTTGGTAAACATCATCTGTTCCATTACCCGATTTTTTTTTTAGAAAAATCCACTTTTTTTTCCCTGCCACATATGAACGTTTGCAAACATTTATTTTTTTTTCACGTCCTCGACACTTTTTTTAAATTGGTTTGCAATTTCTTCTTAAATTGTACCGTTTATATAAATGGATTTTGTAATTCCACAAACACTCATTTTGTTTCAAACAGTTGAGTTTTTATTTTCGCCAATTCGCCAATCAGTCATATTTGAATTAAATAAAACTCAAATTGGCAGTCGTTGTCAAATTTATTTTAGGATTTATTTCCACAGAGATTGCAAAAAATAAAAGAAATTGATTCCATAAAATAAATTATTTCTAGAAATCTGCGGTCTCCATTGGAAATTTCAATTGCTTGACATATTTCTTGCAATGAATTATTGCCAGTGGAGACCATGGGTAACGGAATATCGTCAATTTATTTTAATTTGTCTAGTACAATTTTATTTTTATTATTATTATTTTATTTTTATTTATTCAAAATAAAAATTCAAAACGATCGTATCTTATTTTATTTCAAATACTTCTAGAATTTTAGAAAACATTCAGAAAAACTTGGCAATATCTCAACGTTGGGTTCAGATGACATTACTATGCCTACGCAAATCATTCCTAGATCTCTTTAAAACCACTTAATATCATAATACTTTTAAAAAAATGTAGGTATACGCTGGTAAGCCTTTTTAATCTGTATTTTGGCAAGCCGAAATAACAAGTACTAGCACAGTTAGTTAGTTTGAGCCATTTTACTTCAACCGTTAGGTTAAGCATTAAAAGAAACAAGTTGCCCGTGCGAGAACCCCCAAAATCCAAACTTCCCATTCAACATCCGAACTTCCCATATGACTTCCATCTATCAAGTGATGGAAGTTCCATGGAAATCATACAATAAGTGTTTATTCTCAAGGAAGTTCATTTTGCGTAGAATATTTGTTTTGATCAGTTTTTTAATTTGTTAAAATTTATATAGTAAAGGTGGAATTCTTCACTGCTCCAGGAAATTCTCTTGCTTTTGACACCTCATTTGTTAAGATTGGTTAAGTGTTATGACCGAATCACAATGTGGCGTTCGCGCGGTCGTGCGTTAGTGGGCTTTAGCTTTATATCGACTTTACGATATTTTCTGTCCAACGCACTACTCCGAAATTTGCAACACAAAATGTGGCTTCAGGCGGTCGGTCGTTGAGAGGTTAGGAATATGACAGAATTAATTTGTCGTCGGAGAAATATAGGTATGAATCTATGCACATGAAAAAAAAACAGCAGCAAAACCTATTCTATCCGGTGTATCCAATGTTATCCGTTGCATTGGGTTAACCTTCTAAGAGCAGGCTCGTATTCACCTTTCAGTTAAATACGTCGTCGCGGCGTACGCTATAGATTCTATGAGATTGAGAGAAATAATTTCGTAGTCTCAATTCAAGCATTAGCATGTAAACTGATTAAAATGTGTTCCGACCAAGTAACGGAACGCCTTTAATTGTTCATACAGTGGCCGTAGATACCATATGTACATAAGTATGTTACCTACAATTTGTAACGTTAGTTTTTTTTTAAAAAAAATAAGGCGACCACTGTCTCTCAATGCCATTGATACAGACTTGATGTACGTAAAAACTATTTACTCGTGTTTCCATTGACTTGTAGCAGAAATAATTTAATGACATTTCTTGGCACCTTTGTTCTATCTGACAAAATCCAATTGAAAACGCTTACCTTTGTATCCTTACACCCGCTCCAGGTTTGTCTGAGATGGCAAAGGGACTACCCTACCCTCCGCTAACAGCCGTCACCTAGCAAGTGTCGTCTTGCAAAATGACAACACAGCACTCGGTTCCATACAATAGGGAATCTGATTGGTACCGTATTGATAATGGTCCGTTAGGGATCAAAAACCATTTCACTATTATATTACTGTGTAGGGCCTACGTATGTCTAACGTTAAATGAAAAACGAAACTTTCCGCAGCTGCCCAGAGAAACCGGTGTGGCTTACTCACAAGAAGCAGGGATTCAGTAGGGAAATCCTTATTAGAGGTCCAAGCTGGAGACAAAAAAAATTTCACCCCAAATTAAGAGTGCCGCTCGTCTTCTTTCAAACATAATAACCGTAAATCGCAGACGTTTCGAAATAACTTATGCTGCTGCCATCGAATCCGGAATTGGAGGACAAACGAAGACATAAGGATCCCTTGAGGAATAAAATCGAATGTAAACACGGATATTCATCTAAAAGTGTGTGCAGGAGGTTTTTTTTTTTGTTGGTGCCACTGTCGCACTGGTGTGGAACGTTCACTTTACGCCTTAGTTCCGTATTTCACATCCCTTCCGGGTGCATCCCTAATGTGTGGATCTATCGGCAGTTAGAACTTAGAACGCCACAATTTGATGGAATTTACCCCTCAACAATAACAATGACAGCCAACAGGACTCTAGCGCACCGGCACACGACAGATGTACACTATGTGTGTGCTGTTATATCCTAGCAACAGGACAGACGGAAGGATATTCACTCGAATAAAATGAATGTATGGTGCGCGTCCGTGCCAATGCAAGTTCGTTGGTTGTAAAAATAACCATAGTGCCAGTTTCGCATTTGCGGAAGGATAACGATGATGATGGGTATGTCTATGTGTATGGCCTGTGCTTGTGCACATGCCACGTCGTAGCCGTACGGAAATAAGGGTGAACTATGCGTGCGTGCGCGCATCAGCCGTCCATCATCCGAATTCAATCGCACAGCTCTGTCATGCATGTGTGCGAGATGCACTTCGTATTTATGGAATGGAATGGTGGTGTTTCGGGGTTTAAGCGTTTTAATTTTAAGACCTTGCCGCAGCAGGGCAGATGTGATTTATGGCG
Source organism: Brachyopa scutellaris (assembly GCA_949775065.1). Lineage (NCBI taxonomy): Eukaryota > Metazoa > Arthropoda > Insecta > Diptera > Syrphidae > Brachyopa > Brachyopa scutellaris. The sequence goes on along the minus strand of OX459112.1, from coordinate 171,746,210 downwards.
AAATGTTGCTGAGTAATTTGTGCGCTATTAAACGATGATGTCAAAGTATTTCTGGATCATGCACGGTTAATAGAATTTGGCGGCTTGTTGGATGTTTTGCAATTGCTGCAAGTAAAAAAGGCACAAGATACTACTGCAAGGGGAGGAGAAACAAATCCGATAATGGGTTAATTAGAAAGATGGCATTGACTTCATTTTTATTATTTGATGGGTCGGAGTTCGGAGAATTGATTATGGGTAACATACCTACAAATATAAAGTTACTTAGCTGCTGTCAAACTAATTTTATTGGTACTGACGAATTGTGTGTGATAAACAGGGCTTTAGCTATGGGGTTGGTCATCTTAAATTCTTTTTCTCACACTTCGTTTGATTTTAAATATTTTTTACGTTAACAAGGCACTAAATGCTACACGTACAGTTTTGAAAAACAAAAACACAGAAATTCATGCATTTAAGGGTTAAGAACGTTTATCAAACTGTCCGTCCAATATTTTACTCAAAACAAAGTCCTTAAGCTCTAAATTTACAAAGGGAATGACCAAAGGCAGTTTTATCAGCAAAAAAAAGTTAAATAGGTACCAATAAGGATTAGGATTAGATAACATGTAGTAACCACGTGCCGTAAATATAGTTTCCACGAAAGTCAAGCAATGACCCCTACGTGGTGCCTGCCGGTAACAACCTATCGAGTAAGGTCATGTATCTGCTGGTGGATTGGCTAACATAGCGCTAGGAGAGAAGGTTAACTCGTTGCAGAAATCCCCAACACCAAGATGGATCAGCATACGCCGAGGGATGCGTGGCTTGGACGGTGCTCATTCAGTGGTATGTGAAGTCAGGTTACTTGGCGATACTCCGGCTTTAACCAGCCTTCCCTCAGTAATCCGATCTCTGCTGAGGGTGACCATCTCTTTCTCGGATACTCGTGGGATCATATGTCCAACGACAATTTAAGAGAATGATGCCTCACCAAACGCATCAAAAGTCCACGACAAACGGAACGAAATAGAAACTAACCGAATTGGGAAGCGACTGGACTGGAACGCTTGCGAATCGGTAACGATGCGCGATCCGATAGCTCTCATACCCAAACCGATACTGACAACGCTTCACAGGTTTCGGTCAGAAAACATATAGTACATACGAGTTAGGACATCCGCCTAAAGGAAACGTCGCTCGACATTCCAAGCCCTTAGTCATCTTGACAAAAAGGCGTGAGTACCAGGTACTAGTGAAATTTGATGTGTAAACATACGTTTGTGTATGATGGCGGATAAACTGAGAATGCACTTATACTAAGAGAATCATATACAGAGAACGCACTAATACTAAGTTTGGTTATGCGTGACGGACGACGGCGAAAAATGTTCCCATACCGAGAGCTAAGATGTTTGCACATCAAAAGGCAAAGATACTTGGGACGCTAAAGATTACGACTTCAAGCGGACAACAGAATTAGATCAAGAATGGAATAGTCGACCCTCGAAAGGACGCCATCTAACTGGTTAAAATGAGGACAAGCAAGATTGTGCTTCCAAATGGCCTCGGTCTCAAGTAGGTACTCCATTCACCTAAAAAAAGGCGAGGAGTTCTGTCTCAGTGATTAGCTCCTTTAGTAGGCTAGTGAAGGACCATTTGATCATAGCGATCATAGACCGGGGTCACGAGGACTGCTATGTATATCAGTTGCAAGCACTGAAAGGTTTTGGAGTGAAGAATCAACCTCAGCCTTCTTTCCATGGTGATCAAATAACTTTGTGCGCACTCGGACGAATCATCTACGACTAACTCTAATCACTCAAACTAGAAGGATGGTGGGCAGCTAGCTGATTTACGATACGATATTGCAAACGTATACATATTGAACTTTATTTATTTGGAGACTCGGAGAGTGACCACTACAAACCCTTCTCAACCCACCCCCTCCTTCAGCGACATGGGCTGGCTCCAATGAGGTAACAAATTGATCGCCTGCAACGATGATAGTGCGGTTAACTTTATAAGCTGGCAGCTGTAAGTGAGGACAATATCCCATTCAGGCCCAACCCTCGCCCCTGGGTCCCCATGGAGCCCAGCGACAGCAATCTTTTTTTTTCAAATACATATGTCGTTTTGGTCAATGCGTTCCTTAACCTTGTTTTTCGCCATTTATTGGACCTAGTCTGATCGAAGTCAAGTCAAATTTAGCGGTTGGCAAAACTGACATTTGACGCGAAGAGTTACAGTTTACTGATATTGGGTCTAAGGCTTTCCTCGCCAGTTAACCCCCAGATACTACCAATACCAACTTAAGGCTTATGGCTACAAAGTGCCTTTAGAGTGTAGACTTAATTAGAAGTTACATTTTAACTTGGATTGAATGTGGTGGCATTTAAAGATCTAGACTCCAGACTGTACTTAAAACCTCTTTTACTGCATCGCTGTATACACACACATAGTAATCGCCAATAAACATGACGGACTTTCAAGCCGACTATTTAACAATCAATGTCTGCCCTAAATGAGCCCAAGACGAAGTGGAACCCTCAAACTCACCGTGTATAACCGATTTCAGCAGAAAAGCCACACAGTGACCTGTACAAATCCTCGGGGCATTGTTAAATTCAGCGCATTACACTTGAATGGTGCACAATTTTCTCTTCAACGCATCCCTCGAAAAAGCCCGACCGGGCCGCCACATAATTGTTTCGCTCATTTCTTCCTTTTCTCCAAATTCGATTTGTCCTCATTCATTTTCGACTTGTGTTCCAACAATTAATGTCAAAAGATCACCACTGGAAGAAATATACTCGTACAGTAAAAAAAAAAACCTCCAATAACACACTTATTTACAAGGAAACACGCCAGACAAACACGGGGCTTATCCGTATCCGAAAACATGACCACAGAGGTCTTAAATGCACCATGGACACAAAATCAATAAAATATGTCCAAAAGTAATTTCGCCGGGACATGTTATTACTCCTTCTTCGTTGTATTCTGTTTCGCCTTCCATTCGTCTCATTTTTAATTTAATTTTTTCCAGACGACTTGACTTGGTCCTTCTTCGCTGCATTTCGGGAGTACCTTACCTTATAGGCCACATAAGTGCCCTCCGAACCAAAGTCTCCAAAAAAAAGCGAACAAAAAAATTCACCAGGCGTTACAAGTACCGTCAGATTTAATTTGTTGTTTTCGACATTTCGATTTGTGATGTGAACATGTCATAAAAACCTTTTGTATGCATTTTTGGGTGGAAACGCAAGCATATAAAAAAAAAAACACAGCAAGGGATACCTACAACGAAAGCGAAAACGATTTTGTGGTTGGTTTCACTTGATCAGTGTACCGTTTATGGGGTTTCTCTCTGGTCGTTTTGTAGTGAGCTTTCACCAGATTCACCACCATTCCATTTCCAGTGGTGTGGCATCAAATTAACCGGATAAACATTTAATTGGTGTCTGTCAGCGCTGTACAGTTTAACGGAACGAAATGGAGGTACAGTACTAATTATAACTGATGAGATCATCAATAGGATATGTGTTGTAAGAATTGTAAAAAATGTTCGTAAGCTAACAAAATTCAAATTGATGAAAACATACTGTAACGTAAGGATGTACGACAACGGTGAATATAGCAGAACTGATGACGCTTATTTCAACGATCCAACAAGACTAGTTTAGTCTGGCATCATCAACATAATCTGTTGACGTTTCTAACGTGACAACGTTTTACATTGTTTGACATCTCAAAGCAAGGAATACTATCTTGCTACTTCCTAAAGTGATATCGAGTTTTGAGGGTCGACTAACTATTAGATAGAGCTATCGCGGCTACAGCGGTAGATTGATGACTTCCATACAATCTTTACGCTGATTTCAAGAATCATTACCTAAAAAAAAGAAGGGAGAAACTACAAACATACTTTTTGAGGACATCTTAAGTCAACGACCACGCCACGCTGATATCGGTTCTCGTTAGATCACCGAAATCAAGCAGCGTCGGGCGCGGTTAGTACTTAGATGGCTGACCACTTTGAAACACCGCGTGTTTTTGACATAAGATATGAGTAGGTGAGTACTGATAAATGAATCGACTCCATGTGGTAACACAATGGACCTTAAGTGTCTAAGTGAATCCAACCAGAGTGATGGGGATAATCACCGTAACCTAACCTAACCTAACATAAGGACATCTCAACACTTTCAATTTTCTGCATTTTTCGGTGTCACCGTTCATTGCTTAGAACTGTTTTTAGAAATAGAACCGTTAATTTTTTTTTCAGAACACATGCATTGATTAGTACAGAATACTAGCCAGTTGGTAATAGCGTTTCATAGGTGCGGAGAGAGTACTCGCCAAATTTTCAAGTTGTTAAGACCACTCGGAGTATTGAGAATGTTAATTTATCAGCTTTTGGTCACTTTGGCCAATTGTCTGAAATAAGGACAGGCGAAGATATGGTCGCCCGTGCGTCTCTCAAACGAGTGCGGTAGTAAAATCGGTGCGTGAACGAATTCGCAGAAATCTCCTCCAGAAGCAGAAAATGATTTCCAAGAAATTGGATATATCGAGTAGAACCATGTCTAGGCTGATTCGGGATGGTCTCCACATGAGAGCCTATCATCGTTAAACGGGACATTTTTCAACTCATATATTGAGAAAAATCAGGCTGGAAAGATACAATCGGATTTTGCAGTGACACGCGAATGGTTGGTTGGTTTATCAGGGTGAGGATTGCTCCTCTTCACGTAGGCCACAAGTCGGGCCCGTTGTGCTCCCCTCTGGAACTGAGCTGAGAAAAAAGAGTTGGGGTGTGTGTTAGTGAAAGGGGGTAGTGTAGTGGAATGGAAAGGTTGGAAGGAACATGTGAATCCAAGAAAAACGCTCTGTGTGTCGCAGTGCCGCTTTAACGTTTTGGTAGGCCCTGAGGGAAATTTTTTGTGTGGGCCTCTAAATTAAAAATAAATAATTTTACATACACATGTATTAAACTAAAAAAAAAACAACTCCGTGGTAGGAAAATATTTACATGCTGTTCAATGCAACAATGTCAACTGGTTTAGTTTTTAATATTTTGTATTTGAAAATGAAAAACAAAATTGTTTAGTGATTTTAAGCAAAAAATTTGTGCTAAAACGTTTGAGTGAAAGTTTTGTCAAGTGATTGATAAAAAAACACAAGCATTCGAAATACTAAATTAATTTCAAAGCTAAACAATAATTATTTCTTAATAGATACAGCATGGCTAATAAAACGTGCTTATAAAGAGAAAACGTAATAATTTTTGTTTTCTATAATCAATCGGTTCCGTTTTTTTTTTACAGATTGGCATTTAGATTTAACAAAAATGGAAAATTGGGACGATGACACTAGAATCTGGATAGTGCGTCGCTATCATACTTTGAAATATGTCCGTCCAAAGGGAGTTTAGGCGAACACTTGGCGGCATTCCTACGAACCGATGGACTGTGGTGAGGCTAGTTAACTCGTTTGCCGATCGTAGGACAGTCACAAGAGGGCCTTATCACCGAGATCCTTGTGTTAGTATACAGGATACGATTACTGCTGTAGCTTCTGCCATACAAACCAATCCTAGAGTTTTGACCCGGAACTTATCCGTTCAAATGGGAGTAAGCATACAATTCTGCCCTAAGATTTCAGGTTATTTTTCTACAACGTTCAAATAACAAACAAATTGAATCCAGCAGACTTGCCGATTCGCTTGAAATTTCGTCCGAAGATCATTCAAATGGTGGAAGAGGACAACAACATGTTAAACTTAATTTTTTTTATCTGGAAGCAAAATTGTGGAATATGGAGCCACTCAAACTAAGAGATTCTTCATGGAATGAAACTGTACCCAGCTCAAACCACAGTAAAGTTTTACGAAGCTGTATTGTCGGGTATATGTTTCTGAATAAAATGGTCGCACTGTAACGGTCAATGGAAACCGGTATTTAAATATGTTGAAGGAGTTTTTCTTCTCCGAGCTAAACCAAAATAGAATCCCTTTCAAGTTTCTATGGTTTTAGGAAGATGGATAGTGCAATTTCAAAAATAGCCAAGCCTTTTACGACCGAATTGAAGCGAAAATTCCGAATTAAACTGATTTCCAAATACTCCACATTTTGTTGGCCGCTAAGTTCTCCTGACTTGACTGCATCTGTTCTTGTTTTTGTGGGGCTATTGTAAACTGGAAGTCTGAAAAACTAAACCCACAAATTTGAAAAATTTAAAGCAATCCATTCAACCAACCCTAGAGGCAGTAATAAAGATTTTTTTCATGATTTCGCACATGCGTCACCGAGCGTGGAGGCCATTTGATATCAGTTTTTAAAAAAACCTAATAAAAACGAATTATCTTTAAAATTTCCATAAGAAATAAATTATATGAATTAAATAAAAAGTTAATAGAATTTCAATATTCATCAGCCACCCGTTACAATCGAAAAATTTGTCAAAGCCGAAATACCCTTATTTGATGTAATATTATAATTATTATGAAAATATGAAGGGAAACCCTGATTTATAATTGAATAAAATTCTTCACTGATTTTATGAAATTGATTTTTTAATTACAATTGTTGCTCTTGTCTTATTTGACTTATTTTAAATTTTGTTTTCGTGTGGTCTCAGTGGGCCCCCTAGAACCATGGGCCCTGAGGCACGTGCCTCATCTGCCTCCATATAAAAGCGGCACTGGTGTGTCGTGTAAACTCCAGTATTTTCGAGAAATCGATAGATGTGAGCGATGTCAGTCCGGGTAGGATTGTGTCTTCCCAGGCATTTTTGCCTTATTGAACATAGAGCAGGACAATCGCAGAGGAAGTGTCTTATACTTTCGTCTTCTTCTTCTCAACCTGGGCAGGTGCTGTGTTGCACTAGTCCCAGTCGGTTAGCAAGTTTATTTAAGTTGATGTGTCCCGTATATAAGCCAATCAACATTTTTATTTGTACTCTGCCCAAGTTCAGTACTTTGCTCGCCGGCCGTTGATTTGGAAATTCCATCATTTCTTTGGCAGCCTTGCAACTTTGGATCTGACTCCACATTTATACGTGGCGTTTTGCAAAGGACAGGCTATAGGCAGTTTTCACTGCTTGCTTGACACACGGATAATGGCCATGAAAACTTTCTGTTTACGGATGAGAACATTTTTACCGTGGAAGAAGTTTTCAACAAGCAAAATAATCAAATTTATGCTACGTCATCTAAAGAGGCGAACAAAGTTGCTCCAAAGGTTGAACATGGGCATCATCCCACTTCCATAATGGTTTTGTGTGGCATCTCTCACTAAGGTATCACATCCCTCCATATCTGCGGAAAAGGCGTGAAAACGGAAGCAAAACTTTACTAACAGGATGTGCTAGAAGGTGTTGTTAAGGGTTTGACCAATACTCTATTCAATAGAGAGAACTGGATCTCCCAACAGGACTCTGCTCCACCGCTTAAAGCCTAAGCCACACAGGAGTGACTCAGGGTCAATATTCCTGGCTTAATAGCGCCAGTAGATTACCTGTCGGGAAGTCCAGATTTGAGTCCGCTGGATTATTATTTACAGTTGGAATTGGAGAGTATGACTTGCAAGACTCCTCACAGAAATTTGGGAATCCTCAAGGCAGCATTAACCGCAGCAGCTTAAACGATGTCCATGGAAGTCGAGCGTGCCACTATAACTCAATTGCCACAACGCTTGAAAACCTATGTAAAAGCAAAAGGCAGTCATATCGAGTGAAACCTATTTTTTCTTATGATCAATATTACATCAGATGAAACAATACTGAATACAAAATCTTTACTGTTATTTTTTTTTATGGCGTTTTGAATTTGTAACAGAACTCATGACTAGGTAATATATCAATTCCAGAGATCGAATTACTTTCGAGCATGTTCCTCCAAGCGAACTGCTATCCCATCTGCAATTCAACACCTTCCAAAAGATACACACATACATATGGTTGGTATATATGTATTTCAATCACATTCGAATTGATTATTTGTGTCAAACATGACAGCATCACTCCTCTGCCCACCCAAAGAGCCAGGAGTGAAAAATTTGTTAACTGTCATCTACGAAACGACCCCATTGGGTTTGAGCATTCAAAACACTTTAAAGTAAACCTCCGCGTACACCGAGTTAGACAAACTACTGTTGCACACCAGGGGTTACAAGTTGTTATTCCCCCCGCCTGCACTTAACAATCCCCGCCCAATCGGAATCCACATAAACTTGTCATCAAACCAATTGCGCGTTGAAGTGTGCGTTCCTTGGTGTTGTCCTTAACATTATTTTAGCTGGGCATCAAATCGAAATAAGAAGAAAAGGTCCCTGCTGCACACACATACTCGCACCGAAAATTCCAGTTTCTATTTTGAACTTATCTCAATTAACACTCGGAATCTTAAATCACGCGACCATGTCGACACAGGGAACATGCGCATCCACTTGAGCGGAGAGCACTTAAGTGCGCCGAACGCTTGCTTTGCTACGGCCAACGGCTGCCTGATGATTGCCAGAAGGATTGTGTGGTAGACCCGCAGCATCCCAGCATCCATCGAATTGACGACACAGCAGGCAGGCAGGCAGGCGCACCGCACCGGTACCAGTGTACGATCATACAGCAGCGCACTCGTGTTTCGTTAAATTTTTGCATTTCATACGGATTTCAGAAGCCTTCTCGTGTATAGATACTCCTAGGTACAGCTTGACTAGATGATGTCCATTTAGGACTGCAGCAGGTTTGAATTTGAATCTACCAAGGCACGAGAAATCAAATTTATCTCTACCAAATGGAAATTGATTTGCTGGTCGATTGGGAAGGTGCTCACCGAACGAGGCTCTAAAGATGGATACCAGCCATGTGTATGCGGGTGGTCTGCACGTTTTTACCAATGGACGATGGACCCATATACTCAGGAACATAGTCGTACATACACCCTCCGTGTCCCGTGGTGAGCTTCTAATAGACTCTCTCTCTCTCTGAAGACATCCAACAGAATGTTGATAAGATAAGAGCTAAATAACTCACTATGGTGCCATTGCGGTGCAGCATCTTAACATGATCTTTGTTGTTGTTCATCTAAGCGGTTGAAAATGATAATTAGATGGACGTTAGTTGAGCTCTGCGATGTGGTATACGATATACCCATGCTAGCAACAATGTTATCGATGATGGTCATTTACGGTGGTAATCACGTAGTTTTGGGTGACGTCGCTCGGTCATAAGCTTTCAACCGAGAAATGGTACAGTGAGTACTGCAAAACATGGTTTGATTACCAAAAGTCCCAAAAGATCAATACATTTACCTTCAAATGTCAAGCGCACTTTTGGACAATGACCCTTCATCCATTCCATGCTTATGCCAACATTTATTCCTAAAATTGAGGTTCGGTCTTCTTAGTCGCATCGGTCACTCGATCTAGCCAAGCCAACCTAGTGGATGTGCTTTGGCTTTTTTAGGCTATAGAGCGCATAGAGATTGCGGTAGTGTCTTCTCCTCCAGTCGTATCGTCCAGCAAATATGTAGCAGAATTGACGATCAGTATTTTTGAAGCATGAAATTCGTTTCGCCAAACCGAAATAGCACGCTTCCTTGTATATAGATTAGGTTAGGTGAGTAGGGTCATTTGCAGTAAATGCAATTCATCCCAGAGGCCGGAAATGTCCATTGTGAATACCCTAGGTGTGCATGTGCATGTCGAAACATGCATTTAACAAAACCATTTCGATCTTTTAATAAATCCCTTTAGGTCTGTAAGCGGTGTCTCAGCCAGGTCATCTAGGCAGTCGAAGAACCGTGCTCCCATACAAGATAGGCGCCGTTCTTGAAGACTTTAAGGGCAGTGGCATAGAAGGTGTGCTACAGATTCTATTTCATCCTTATCCATACAACTTCTGCAGAAGTCATTTGTAAGTATGCCGTATCCATGCTTTCTATTATACTTACTTGCTTAGTTGTTGCTACAGCTCGAGGTGAACCTGGGCCTGCTTCTCGCAACCATTTGTGTGTACGTGTTATATTTTTTTGAACGGATGCAAGGTTTTTGCCGACTCCGAACGGCTAGTTGAGAAGCTCAATCGTGACAAATGATACTCTTTGATGCTTGTCAGACATTCGAAAGAGATGGGCACTGTGAAAAACTTTTTTAGGTGTTTTGCGGCGGGATTCGAACCCAAGACCGCTGGCTCAGTAGTCCGACGCACTAACCACTTGCGCTACGGTGCTTCCTATCAGGGTTGCCGCTGAAAAATTTGAAAAAGTCGCAAAAAAAGGGTCATGGAGCAAAAAAAGTCGCAACAAAACCAAATAATGTAAACATGGTAACGACGTTAGACCTCCATATCCATTTTTATAAGGTCTGTTTGATAACTGCTAATTTTACGTAAAACTACCAAGAATCACTCAAATCGGTGTTTGGTAACCCAAAAAAATTACAAGAAATCAGAGAAGAGAGACCCAAATGAGAGTGTCAAAAAGTGTCCCCTCCAGCTATTTTCTGTGATATCTGGGTACAAATTTTTCTTGGAGTGAGCGAGGGACATTTGTCAAACCCAGCCATCTGACAGTTTGTGAAATATAATAATCTTCATTGTTAGTGGGAAACAAAAACAAATTGACAGGTGTTGACCAAGTGTTACAAAAGCGTTTGGTCACTTTCTTGCAAGTATTGCGCTCTATGAGAAGCTTTTCACCAACTTTTCAAATTATTAACTATTTGACAGATATTCCATTTTGATCACAAAAAAGTGATCAAATCACAGACCCAATAATTTTCAAAAAAAAAAAAAACAAAACAAAAAAGCCGTGGGTATGTACCAGTACCAGATATGTATACTCGTGAAATTTGATGTGTTAACATATACAGAGAACGTTGATGTTACTATGCTCTTTCTATTACTCTGGCTACGCGTGACGGCGCGAAACGATGAACTGATTTTTTTTTTGTTATGAGGGATTGCTGATGAGCAACTAAATAGAATTTTCGTTGGAAATATATTTTTTGTACGAAAAAGTCTTAAAAAGTCTCAAAAAAAAACTGAAAAGGGTCAAAAAGAGGTGTTTTTTAAAAAGTCGGGTCATAGTCTCTTTGCGTCAAAAAAGGGTCAAATTGCGACTAAAGTCGCATAGCGGCAACGCTGCTTCCTATTATACAGTGTCCGGTTATAACACCGATGAGTACATTGATTTGGCGTCTTTTCATAGAAAGTTGGGATATTGTTCTATTCTGGTTGACAGCGGGCCACACGTTGGGGGTTATGGCACAATCGCTAGCAGGTCCGGGTACCCAGCAGAGAAGAGCTGTGTGCAGTTTTATCGCTCTTAGTGCCGTGAGGCACTCCTTTACGCATTTTGAGTTCCCGAAAGTGGAGTCCAGTGCTTTAAGTGCAGCTTGGCTGTACACGCAAATGGTGATTTCCGTTACGGTTAGTTTCCTGTCTAGGACAATTTGTGCTGCTTTCTTAATAGCATGTAATTATATCTGATTGGAAGACGCTGCAACAGTCAAAGTTCTTCCGAGAAGACACCTGTCCCGGTACCTTCCACTGTATTGATGGCATTATCGAAGTTGTTCCAGATCTGTCTGTCTAGTATGGTGAAGTCAAGCTGGGGTTACTCGTAATCCGTGCAGGTCATGAGTCCTTTTTGATTGAAAATGTCCAGTATGACCGTGTGTCCAGATGAACGGGGCCTCCAGTTGCCATTCTCTCTTAATCTGAGAGCTCCTTTGGCTGCCATGTTTCTTATAGAGAGATCCATCGGTGGAAGGTGCAGAAGCATTTTTACGCCAAGTTGCGGTGGATTTGAGTGCACCTATTATACCTAGACAGGCTATTCTTTGTACGGTCTTCAGATTTCTAAGGAAGGATTTGATGTTAGTCGCACCCAACAGATTATTGACCCGTAGGTGAGGATTGGTCTTACAATCGCTGTGTACAGCCAGTGTACTATGTGTGGTTGCAGTCCCATTTCTTTCCGAATGCTTTCTTTTATAAGTCTTCATCAAATCTCCACAAAGATATCATTTCCGGAGATGAATCTCTGACCTATAATTTGACAGTGGCATTTTGTTATACCCGTCGTCTGCGTACCCTAATAACTGGCGACAATGGTGGCATCCATGTTAAAATCTGCCCTGTACTGCCAGTTCTACCACGAACTTGAGGAGATAACAAGATAGCGCATCTCATTGCGAAAATCAGTCATAGCTGGATCAGTTTTGCGAAAGTTATAAATTCGACACTGTCACTGGGTAGGTCAGGGACCAATGAATGCTTCCCATATTTGGCATTAAAGTCGACGATAAGATGGCGAGTTTCTACTTGAAGTTCGTTGGCAATTTCCAAGATTTTTCTTTGTTTTAAAATTGTAGTCTATCGTCGACCTTCTGAGACGGCCAAAAGCCACATTTACCGAAGCTTGAGGCGTTCACACAATATGTTGGAAATTACCTTGACAGTTATTTTGTCACTAAAACTGATTTCCGGGTTTGAAGCAAGCTACCAAGTGCTCGGTTTTACTGGAGAGTATTTGGATGTATAACAAATCTCAAGTGTCCCGTAAGTTCCAATTTCCATTCCTGAACTTCTTAGTGTCTCTCTTAACCAAATGCGGTTATACAACATACCCTGTCGCACATACTGTACCCAGTACCATAGAACTCCTCCACGATCCAGTTGAGATTAATTAACTGCCTAATGGTCAAGAACCTAATACCGATCTGGACTGGATCTATGTTACAATAATTAGTTTGCTTCATCCAAAGATGATAAGGATTTGCAGCTTCTTTACTCTCGTACTCCTACATAAAGGACAAGATTCTCCTCTAGGATATGACCGGTCTCCTTCTTTGAATCCTCATGAATAATTCACAAACAGAGATTTGGATTTCTTTGAACCAAACTCTCCGTCCAAAGTTCATCACTGGCATGGGGAGCATGTTATGTTTGTACCACAAAAAAAAAAAAGGAAATTTAGGCCAACGGAAACTTTTTTTCGGTCAATGGTCGGTCGTCGAGTTGGTCCCGGCGAACAATTATTATTTCATGGTTACGATACGTTTACGAGGTAAGCGCGCGCGTCCCGTTGAAAGTTCATCTCTTTCGTGCCCTGTTATTAATTGTAATAAATCTCGATGAAGCAATAAGGCCTCGCTTGGTCATTAAAAAAGACAAAGAAGAGGTGGAAGTCTTAGTGGTCTCCAAAAAAAGAAAACCAAAAAGACTCACTTACCTGTGTTACCAATTTCCGTTGCACGAAATACGGTTCTTTTTAAATTGGTAATGCTTACTATAGTCACCTTGAAGAGGAGAGGCGAGGGCTTGGTCTCGTTCCACCTTGTTTATAACATTCCGAGTCCAAGTTAAACCCTTTTTTGGGACTCCAATCATCATTAGGACGTAAATACATTGCCCGCGCGATGAAAGGAAGGCGCCAGCACTTGAATTCAAAAAAAAAGTAAACCACACCATGCCCAGGACCCCACTCTTGGAAACACTATAACAATCAGCTATGCAGGACACCACCAGCACCATCATCCATTGGTAAACCACCTGCCTGACCGATTAATCAAACGATAATCGGTTGAAGTGTGTGCGTCTATGGTGGATCTGTTCTATGACAAGGGAGCAGACCGTGTGCCAAGAGCTGGTCTGTGGTGGTGTCTGCGTGTTAACACCTTTCGATGTAGGTTTTTTTTTTCGGCCAGTCATGGACATGACAAAGGGCTCCGACACCACCAACGCCGCCACCACCGCCTTCATCAATTATCATACTTGTATCGGAGCTGAGCGATGATGGTGTGCGGTAGTGGTTGTGGTCTTTTGAAGAGATTTTGTGCATGGTTAAGTCAAAACAAGCAAACATCAAGGATTGGCGGCGTGGTCTAACCCCTTTTTTGTGTTCTTGATGAGGTATGCAGCACGTCGAGCTCTTTAATCATGCTCGTTGGGCAGTTGCTTGTAATTTGATTATATTTACTTTAATAGGGGGTGGGGCTGTTTTGGTGGAATTAATGGCTTCCGATTGCGGGGTTCGGAGAAGGGTTTTGTTAAAACAAGAGTCTGATTTCGGGTAATTGGGATGAAGAAGGCGCTAGCTTAAAGCAAGAAATAGCTATACACACGTTAAGAGGATCTTGTCGGCTTAGCAAACATTAAAGATCATATAATCTATTTAGGCAGCTGCAGTTGCCATCCTTCGATTAAACAGGTCTGCCTTTTGGTTGTTAGGTATTTCTGGAATTGCTTCTGATCTTTTGACGTGATCGATCTTATTTTTTTCAATGATAGACTGGGTGTCAACTGGAAACAGGAAACCTTTGAATGCATTCTTTTCAACAGATCTTGGTTTTCATTAAGATTTTGTGACGTACATAAGCCGAAAATATTAAGAGATCGTGGCCCCAAGCGGGTAAGGTTTGATTATCTCTGCAAAAAACTGCGCTCCCATTCAGCCAGAGTTTGCGTTCCAAAAAAAGTATTCTATATCACTGAGGAGAGGAGCCATGTGAGTTGAGACCCAAAGCTGTGCAGATATGCGCGTACTGATTACACCATCTTGCAATACCCCGTGAGTTTGAGGACTTATCTGATATTAGAAACAGTTACAATTATGTTTTTTTTCTTATAAAAAGAAATGACTTAGGAGCTTATCCTAGTGAGTTATAGAGTTTAGTGTCCATGATATCAGAAGATTATTGGAAAGGACATTGCAAAACGAAATATTCACTGATGATTGCAGAAAAGAAATATATCTTAGAATTAGACCCTTCCGCATAATGTGCAAATCCTTGGTTAGGCGTTATCATTTAATAACCAATAAGCCCAATTTGTATATACAGAGAGTATATCGTCCTGGAAGAACTTGGCTAAGGCAGAAAAGTCTATGCAGCTGTATCGCTTTCGAAAAATCAGTTAAAAATTGGTATTTTAATAGAATTAGCGGACGGCTCTATGCAATTGCTCCTAACGTATTAATTCCTAATGAAGACATTTCTCCGTCGATGGCGACATGGACGCCGTCACTGATATAGGCACAGATACTATTCTCTCTAGTATGGAAGCTTCTATATATTACAAAATGAAGGGTAACAATTACTAAAACTAAGAAAAAGGCGTGGTGTGACTCTAGTAAAGAAATTATCAAGCTAAATGAGCTTATTTTTTGGATTTCGGTAAAGCCTATCCCTCGGAGGAAACCCGAAAGAAGTTTACACAAACCAGAAGTGGCTGCAATGCTCATCATATTCCACGAGTGAAAGTCTAACATAACCAAAAAATTGAGGCAAAAATACTACGGTATCCAAACATTCCAGCTTCCAGCTCTACGAAGCCAATCTACTCATGGCCACATTTTGCAGCTACCTCAATACTTCCACATTGCGCTTTGCCTCCGACTGTCCTTGCGAGCCCCGAATACTTGATGAGACAAATCTACTTTTGCACTCGTACAGTTACTTAAAAATATCAATATCCAGAAATCCGTCGGTCTCTAGATGGAATGGCTCCCTTAATTGTGAAGATGAAAATATTCCACGCTGGCAAAATCACTGCCACTTTTCCGTCTATCCTACTCGTCTTGACTCTTTCCGAGTAGATGGTAAGCCTGTCTGAAAGCGAATCTTCTTCTCTCTCCAGTTATCCATTGTATTGCACTAATGCCCCTTCTTTCCAAGGCCATGGAAACGCTGATAAGCCGTCAGCTAATAAAATATCTGGAATTACGGAAGTAAGTCAATGATCGGGAATACGGCTTTCGTAGCAAAGGACCCACTGGTGAGCTGATGCATATCTCGCTTAAAGGTTAGGTTAGGATAGGTTGAGAGGAATCGAGGGGCTGAGCCATCCCGAAATACTAGGCACCATAGTGGGCCCATCACGATCCCCTAAGAACCTGAACCGCCATAATTTCCTCAAAGCATTTTATTACCCTGCAAAATTTTAGAACGAGTCTATGGTTGATTCGGCCTACCTCTTCCAGGTTACTAAAGAAGTAAGAGCCTAAAATGCTCCTGCGACTACGTGCTATGCCTTGACTTTTGCACATAATTTGTGCGATACACTCAGAGAAAAAAAAATTGTTGAAGCAAGAATTTTCAATTGTTAAAAAATTGTAAGCGGAAAATTCTTGCCAGTAAATATAAGTTCTTGTGGCAACAAATGCATTTTTAGAATATTTGGTTTGAAGTTGTTGTATCGAAAATCTCATACTCAGAACTCAGGTCAAATATTTGTAAGTGTTAACATAATATAATCAAAAGCGAAAAGTGTTTTCCAATTTTTTTTATTTCTATTTGAGATTGGATACTCGAATCAAAAAAGTTTTTTTTTTGAAACAACAATCAACATTTTTAAATTTTCAAGAATTAAAATTCTTTTCATAACAATATCATACTTAAGGCAAAAGAAATACATTGTTGTTTGACAACAACTGTGGAAAATGTTTAGCATAACAATTTGTGTCCATCCAAATATTTTAAACTGTTGAATTATCAACAATGAAAATAGTTGCATCAAAAAAAATTCTTGGTGAAAAAGATTGCCTCTTCACATTAGGGAACAAAATAAATTATTGATTTCTCAACAAATCATATCTTCGCGCAACATGTGAACGAACACAATTTGTTCGTTTAGATAGCACTCTTTCAGATGCTATAAATGTAACGTCCGGAGTTCCACAAGGAAGTCATCTAGGGTCTCTCTTATTCCTGTTACTTGTTAATGATATTCCAGATGTTTTTGTTCATTCTCAATGTCTCATGTACGCTGATGATTTAAAAATGTACTGTTCGGTGAAAAATATTTTTGATTGTTTAAATTTGCAAAAAGATCTTATAAATCTCTCTGTTTGGTGTATGAACAACAAACTTGAATTGAATATTTCCAAGTGTCAAAGTCTAACATTCTGTCGCCGCGTATCATCCGTTAACTTCTTGTATAGTATAGGTAATATGAAGATTCTCAAAATAAATGAAAAAAAAAAGATTTAGGGGTTATATTTGATAATAAGATGAATTTTACCAGCCACATAGACTACTTAGTAGCTAAATCTAGTTCCATGCTGGGATTTATCATAAGAAATTCTAAAGGCTTGTTTGTATTTCGCATACGTAAGATCTGTTTTAGAATATTGTTGTGTTATATGGAATCCTCACTACTTAATTCACTCAAAGAGAATAGAAAGTATTCAGAGACGGTCCACCAGGCATTTATTTTATCTCTTACGTTGGAATATTGCCAGGCCTTCTTATAATGCTAGGTTTTTGCTCTTTGGCTTACAATCTCTGGAAACACGTCGAAGATATTTCGCGATTATGTTTGTTAGGGATATAATTAATAATCAAATTAATTGTCCTTCTTTGTTAGATATGATCGGAATCAATTGTCGTTCATATTCATTCAGATCACATACTACTTTTCGAATACCTTACCATAGAGTAAGGCAAACTCAGTCTCTAATAATAGTAATATTGATTTTAACCAATTTTATAGTAGAGAAGTTTTTAAAGCAAATTTATTTAATGTGTTGTTCTATGGTGGGTAATCATGTTTATGTAGTATCATTATATTGAAATCGCTAGCGCAAGAGCTTGTAATTCCTCCTGAGAGTTTATTCCTGCACCGATTTCAATGATTCTTACACTGATCGAAAGCTTATCAACTGAACTTTGTTCATCAATATAAATAATTTTGAAAAAGTCCATATGAGTCAAGTTATGATGAAAAAAACATTATTACCTTACCTATACCTACGGGTATAGGGTTTCTACATGCGAGATTCCTCGCATCGGTACAATAGTATAAAATTAATTGTTAAGTTAATAGTCAGTAGGAGCCTTCTGTACTCCGTTTGATGAAATAAATAAATAAATAAATAAACAATTTATTGTTGAGTTAAGAACGAGTTATTCTTGTCGTTCGAAATTATAACTACTTTTCATTGCGTTTTCTTACATTATTGCGTAAATAAGTGAAAATATAAAATAATTATAATAATAATTAATCTTAAAAATGCAAATCAGCAATGAAGAAGTCAGCGATTTTGATTTTGGGAATTTCCATGGATGGAATCAATGCATTGGAGGAGTGCCGAATATCTTCAAAAGAATTACTAAAATTATTATTCCAAGGAGTAAGAACTTTGATTTCAGAAAATCAATCATTTCAAATTCTTGAAAAATTAAATTGCTTCTATATTAAAAAAAATTAAAGTTTTCTTTAAGTCTGTAACAACTATTACTTACCATTACTAACCATAATATGAACAAAGTCCTTAGATTTTAAAATGTTCATATTATTAATTATAATTCTATCATTAATACATATTTGAGCACTCTTAAAATAAAATTATTAAAACGAATACGGTAATTTTTTAATTTTTCAATTATAAGCTCTTGATTTTCAGTCTTAGAAAGGAATAATTTTTTTTTTTATTTAAAATTCCAAACCAGGGTAAGTATTTTTGATTCCAGGTTAACATTGGTTTCGTTGAAGCAACAATTGCAATTCTTCTTTCTTGGTGCAAGAATTTTATTGTTAATTCTTTTTAACAAGATCTCATTTGGCACAACAATATAAGTTCTTAAATTTAAGAACTTTTTTTTCTTGATGTAAGAACTTTTATTCTTATGTAGTAACTAGCAGTTGCTTGCCCGGCGTTGCCCGTGCTTTAAATCAGTCGCGTCATTTGATTGTAGTATGATAGAAAGGTAGTAGTAGGAAGTGATATTATTTAAATTAAGATTCTAAAGAATTCTGAAGCCAATACATTATTATCTGAACTAAGTGGTTGTTCCCTATAGATGAAACGATTGCATAAAAAATTGATGGAAATGTAATATACCTGTCTACAAACACGTCTACACACATATGCACATAATATGTATTTTATGAGCATCAAATAATGGTACTTTCTGGTTTCTTGTCTGTAATAGTTGTACTTAATGTTCATATTTAAAGTACAATAGCATTATGTAAACGCCAAAGATATTAGGCTTTGTTGTAAGTGTAGGAACTTCATTCACTTTGTAAAACATATTTTACCTTATTTATCGTGGAGTAACTGGTGAGGTTTGTCTGAAATCACCAACTATTTACTAATTTTAAGACTCAACATCGCCTGCCTACCCCTACTACAATATATGTATTTGTGAATTGAATTAAGGTAACCAAATACCGCTGTAAAGTGACAAAAAAAGAA
This sequence comes from Brachyopa scutellaris, assembly GCA_949775065.1. NCBI lineage: Eukaryota > Metazoa > Arthropoda > Insecta > Diptera > Syrphidae > Brachyopa > Brachyopa scutellaris. Next base: position 171,727,027 of record OX459112.1, on the reverse strand, counting down.
AGTAAAAAAAATCGTGCATTCCCCCCTTTCTGTAGATCTAGATCCGCACGCTGATGAAGCAGAAACACAACTAACTAAAGTCGGTAGCAAATATCAGCAAAATCATCCCTCCTCTACTTTCAGTCACAATCCCAAAAAGGAGCATTAATTATTAACACGAACAACCCTCTCTCAACAGAATGACGATCAATGGCAATGGTTTACCCCTCATTCAATGCGCGTATGGGTAGAAAGAAAATTAAAGAATAAGCGATAGCGATGGATTTGTGGCGAAGAGAAGAGCATAACATCTACAGAAACAACCCTCTCCCAACAGAATGACGATCAATGGCAATGGTTTACCCATCATTCAATGCGCGTATGGGTAGAAAGAAAATAAAGAATAAGCGATAGCGATGGATTTGTGGCGAAAAGAAGAGCATAACATCTACAAAAACAACCCTCTCCCAACAGAGTGACGATCAATGACAATGGTGTACCCAAAAATAATGACCAAATAATAAAAGCGGAAATTGAAATAACTCGAATTATGGAATCAAGGAATTGTATGTTTTGTTTAAAAAGTATCCTAATCTCTAATCCAGGAAGTAGACTATCTATTCACGAAAGTTTCATTCAAGTCTGTTAAACCATTAAAGTGTTATAGAGCAACAAACATCCAAACATCCAAACATCCAAACATCCAAACATCCAAACTTTCACATTTATATATTAGTAGGATTAACACCGAGAGTTCTTGAATTAACAATTTTAGTTGTTGGGCAAATTTTAACCAACGTTTATTCTTGTGACAAAGTATAAAATTGTTGTAATTACAACTATTTTTTCTGAGTGTATCCTCTACTACAACTAGATCATTACAGTATCTGCAGATATCCGTGCCTATGAGTTCGAGCCTTTTGGCGTATTTGCCCAGAACCCAGAAGCCAAAGCTCGGATAATATATATTATCTCGCCCACAAAAGTGCTTACAATGTCTTTATCACATTGGTGGGTGTAAGATCGATGTAGTTTGGTATTTCAAAAGCATTTGACAGAATCTGGCATTAAGCTCTTTTGTCGAAAATGCTTACATACGGCCTCGATGAACATTTTCCCCAGTGGATAACAAACTACTTTTTGGGCCGTTCAATACAAGGTGGCTTTGACTGTTTCAAGTCTGGCATTCACCATAATGCTAGTATCCTTCAGAGCTCAGATTTGTCTCCGACTCTCTTTCTGATTTTCATATGGTCTCTTGTCTTTGGAATGCTTTACCAAATGTGATTTTAGCTCTCATTACGATCTGTAAAACATTCCAGACCAATCTCCTATTTCATCTTCCCTAATTTCTCCCTATGGCTCGCGCTGTACCAAATATTTAAGGCGCGCATATAGTTATAAAAAAAATTCTGAAGAAAACTCTGGCGTAAAGGATGATGTAAAATTTTCACAGACGCATCTGCCATACCATACCTATACCTACATAACAACTGACAGTGGACTCAACTAGGAAGTATTATCGGTTGTTACATCTTCTTGGACAGAATTTAGATCGTGCTAAGCCTTTTACATTTAAAATATCATAATAATAGCCAATAGGCCGAGTAAACATTGACGCATGTAGCTCGATTGAAAAATGCAAATATTCACTCGTCACCTTCCCTCTCTCCTAAGTTAAAAATAGCTTATCAAAAGGATTGTTTATTGCAATGTGTTATGTAAGTTCTTCAGATCCACCTTAGTTCAACTAAACGTTGACATTTCCTAGTACGATAAGACACCAATCTGAAATTACATTCGCAGTGTGCCCTAAGCATCTGTACCCATATCATGTATCTGTAAGTAATCTTCGATGCAATCATTTATTACTCAATCTCAACCACAACCTCTTGTAGCTTAAATCGTATTCAGGTATTAAAAAAAGGACAATATTCAATGCCAGAAAATACCGTCATGCAGGTCCACATAAATTGTGTAAAAGTGCGAAAATTCACCACGCAGATGTCGATCATTGATCCAAACATCTCACCTGTCCCTAGCACAGCATTATCTAAGAAAAATCTGTTCCTCCTCTTCGTCGCTTCTGCTCTCTTGTACTCGTATAATATAATGTCAACCTGTGCGTACGGTACGGTGAAGAGATGAAATTCCAATAGCCACACAATATTCTACCCACCACCATGAATTGGATTCCTGGAATCATTACAGTGAACCTGGATCTATTCTGCCATTCATCACAGCCACCATGATGATGATGGTGATCATCAAAAAGAAGAAAATAGCAAAGGTGCAAGCTGAGAGCATACAGCTGATTGCGATCCGTTTTGGCAAAAGGTTCTGTCTTCCTACTCTTTCTGACGTTCGCTTTTGACCTTCCAATATCTATTCTATCCGTCATTATTTTCATTTCCACTCAAACAATACACCACCGGGAAAGGAGTCCTCCGGGATGACAAAACAAAAAAAAAAATGTATCTGACGCAAAAGCCAGAACACCACTTGTGTTTCGTAACAAAGACGAGTCAGTCTGAAACTTCGTTCACCACAAAAGAATCCAGAAGACGACGACGAAGATGACGATGACGATGGAATGATGGAATATGATGAAAGATGGAAAAAGTTCAAAGGTTCAGTGTTTTGTATCACATTACTGTATCTGGAATACCGAACGCTGAACCACCACCGCACCGCCGCGGCCGCCGCAGAATACCAAAAAGAAGTTATCTGGTTCCTTTAGTTGTCGCATAGCGTTAAAGCGGCATCGACGCGGGTAAGCAAAGCTTGTTCCATCACAAACAAAACAATCTTAATCCCAATTCCAATCCGAATCCCAACTACCTGTACGCGAAGACACACCGCAAAGTTAAAGGTGAACAGGTTGCACACTTTTTGTCGTCGTTGTCGTCATCGTCGTAATTTCAACGAAAATTAAAACCAACGAAATTATTTTAATTTTTTTTTTATTATTTTATTTTGTAACAATTTTTATGAGTGCTGCAATCACAATCAAAGTCGGTGCGCTGCGCGATGGGATGGCTCTAAATGTTCTGGTGGAATACCTGAAGTGACGGTTGTTGTCGTCGTTTTTGGCACGGGGAAGACAAGCTTTAATTAAAATGCACACCGGTTCTTGGCACTGGCATTGATGGTAGCACAGAAGCGTTCTTTATCTTTTAGGGAAGTTGACAGTTCTTTCGTAATGCAGTCGAATGTTTATCTCTGTGGCACATGGCCAGTGCAGTGGTTTTTTTTTACATTGTTTTTCTTTGTAAATTCTTGTGAAAGAAGTGTAACCTTCAACAGTAGTAGTATGACGCTTTTTAAGCAAATCGGTAAATTGTTTTAACCAAATCCAGCCGATGAGGAAGCAGTTACACCATCCGGGGAAGAGGCAGTCGGCGTAGCTATTAAAAGCTGATAAACAGGTACAAGTTACAAAGGCTTGTCAAAGAACCATTTTACAACTGGAGTTGTGGTTGGAAGATCAAAAAGAAAAAAAATGATAACGACTATAATACCATCTCTGCTTGACGTCCTTTTTGCTGTAAGGTTTGGAAGACAGTCTTTGCGACCCAATGCGATACTTACTTACTAACTTAGGTGACGCTACTGGAGCAAGGCCTCAACTAACAACCACTTCCAGTTAGCCCGGTCCTTAGATAACCGCCTCCAGTTGCGCACTTCAAATTGGGTGAGGTCTTGTTCTATTTGTGCGCGCCACCTTAATTTAGGCGAGCTCGTCCTCTGTTGCACTGACCCTCCGGGTTTGAATCGAATATTCTCCGAGCCGGAGCGTTGATTTCCATTCGCTATACATGTCCTATACCCAGTTTCTTGACCAAGTCGGTGTCGCTGTACAGTGTACATCTGTCACGCAAACGGGACCAAATATCTTACGAAGGATTTATCTCTCGAAGCGAACAAGGATATCTTCATTCGCTTTCTATAAAGTCCATGTTTGAGCTCCATATAGCAAAACTGGGATGATAAGGGTCTTATTTAGAGTCTCATGAGTCGATCGGGAAGGGGCAATTGGCAAGAGTAATCGTTCGTTTAATTTCCGACGAGATGTCGTTTTGTGATGTTATAGCAGAGCCGCGGTAGACAAAGTCCTTTACTACCTTAAATTTTTAACTGTATTTTGTAACATTCTGTTCAATTCGAGTGTCCATTTTAGTTTGCAGCATAGGTATACTTTGTTTTGCCCTTGTTCACCGGTAAGCCCATTTTAGTCGCTTCCGTTTCTATACTTGCAATCGCACCGGTGACAGCTCGCTGTGTTCAATATCTATCAATAATGTCAATGCTATCGGCGTATGCAAGTAGTTGAACGGATGTGTGCGTGGATTCAATGCGATAACAACTTCATTAAGTATGCCATAATTGGACTTTGGAGGATCACGCCTGACACGCGGGATTAAATTGTGGTTATATTTGAAATGACAGCGCTGTGATTTTGTGACGCTTATATATAAACAACACGCATCAGGAACTCGATCAAATTGTGAAATTCGCATTCTGTTCGTGAAATGTGTCTGTCCTATCGAGAGGCCAAATTCATATTCGAGAAAGTTATTTTAACTACCAACTGAGTAGCATCTGAGCGTTGAACGAGCACATCCCTACTTCAGCCGGAAGCTTCTGAATCTTTTGGCGATCACAAGATATGGGCTTTTTGCGACCTGATCTTGACAACTTGGGTCATCGTAGTACTAAGCATGCAAGATTCAGTTGACTTAAGAACTAAAGCTACAATACCACAGCGTGCGACGAAGTATCGCTAACTGGATCATTGAATAGTTGGAAACAGTTCGTTAATAAAAAATCTTCTTCTTGGTTGACATAGTAAATTTCATTAATGACATTTCAGCAATAAAAGCCAAAAATGTTCAATTTAAAATGTTAAAACGTTTTTAATCGAAATTAGCGGCAGGAATTCTAATGCCAAAGAAAAACTTTTTAGCACGGACTTATCAAAGAAAAGGTAATGTCAACAGGTCCCTGCACCTTCACATGGGAAATAGTTTTGCCTCAAGTGGGGAATAAATGCACTTTAATGATGTGAATTTATTTCTCTCTTAAAGTGAGAAATAATTTCACTTTATGTGGGAATTAGTTTCACTTTTAATTTGAATTTATTTCTAATTTACAACTTGACTACTTGATCTTGTAATGAACTCAGTCTGAGATCGATTCTTGACAGAAGTAAGTGGTAAAGAGAAAGGCAATAAAATGGAGGTGCAAATTGAGTTTACTGCTGGTTTATAAAAAATAGTATTAGATTATGAAAAATCATCTCTAAATGTAGACGAGGTTAGAAGTGGACAGTGGAATGTGTACGGAGGCCATACTGAAGTTAATTCGCGTGAATTTATTTCTCTGCACCGATTTCAACTGGCCGCCAAGATCGTGTGATTTAGGTAATACTATTCTTGAGGTTAGTTTCCAAAGAGAAAAAACAAAATCAGTCAATTTCAATAAAACTTTTATTTAAGCGGTGAAAACTTAACCTGATGGCTTGACAGACAAAATGGAAAAGGGAAGATTTTACAATCGTGAAAAATTAAGATGACAGCTCATTCCTAAATTGAGTGAAGTAATCCAACTCGTCTGCGTTGACCGGGTGTCTGCTTTACTTCTTATTCTTAAACAAATACATATATTGTTTTCTGTATGGCCACGTGAAGTCCCTGATATTTGCCAATTAACCACCAACAATTCAGCCCAATTTATGTAGGAGAGTCCTCCGAAATTCAGTCTTTCGGAGTGCCTTCTGGAAACTAATCTATGAAGGCTATACCATCAATACCTAAGCATTGTGTATGTCCTGCTTTTCTCAGGATAATCCTGGTTTTCCAACCCAAATCCTGCCAAATTTTCAATCTTACGTTTACGCCTAAGATCCTGTACCTAAGACTCCTGTTTTTATCCTTTTTGACGTATCTGAAGTTTTACGGCTTTATAAAAAATCAGGTTCTGACAAATTTCTTCGAAAGAGAAATACACTGTTCGCGCACCGAAAAGGTGGAATCCAGTTGTACATAACGGATTATAGGGTTGCAGCTGGAATTACTTCAATTTATCGTTTGAATAGATTGCTTCAAATCATTCAAATTTGTGGACTTAGTTTTGTAGGATTCTTGTTTCCAATAACCCAGTACCGTTAACTCCAGTCAAGTCAGGATACCTTGGCGGCCAACGGAATGTGGAGTTACTTTAAACCAGCTTCTTTGGTATTTTTTTTTTTAAAAGGCCTGGCTATGTGTGAAGTTGCACCATCTTGTTGAGACCACACAGAGTGAATTCCGAATCTCTCTTGGCGTAATTCTGGAAGGAAAAACTCCTTCGACATCTTTGAATAAGGGTCTCCATTGACTGTTACAGTGCGACCTTTTTCTTCAAAGAAGTGTGTCCCCGTCAGACATAAAAATGAAATTTAACATATGTATGTATTGTTGTCCTCTGCCACCATTTGAATGAATTTCTGACGAAATTACAACCGAATCGGCAAAGTTTTTTGGGTTCAATTTGCTTGTTATTTGAATTTTGAAGGGAAATAAGCTCAAATCTTTGTGCAGAATTGTCTGCTATTATTCCCATGTGAGCAGATAAGATCGGGGTCGAAATGCTAGGATTAGTTTGTATGGCAGCAGCTACAGCAACAATCGTATCATATGTCTTAGCTGAAGTATCTCCAGGCTAAGGCCTTCTCGTGACTGTCTTGCGCTCGGCAAAAGAGTTGACTAGCCTTATCGCAGTCCATCTGCTCGGAGGAATGCTACCAAATGTCAACCTAGACCTCTTTGGACTAAAATCACAGACTCCAAAGCATGATAGCAACGCACTATCCAAATCCTAGTATCATCGTCCCAATTGTTAATTTTTATAAATGTATAAATGCCAATGTGTGAAAAAAATTGGAACCGATCGATTGCACAGATAGGTAGGTATAAAGTTTTCGTAAAAATATATCCTGCCTTCATCCTCCGATGACCGAGTTTTCGCAGGATTATCATCTCTTTAACGAAAATGAGATACGAAATTTAGCCATACCACCTCAAACAATACTCCAACGCTTTGGGAAAACACACCACTCGGTTGATATGATCAATCTTAGTTTGCCTAGTTGCCCCACTTAGGACTGGCACTAGCACATCAATGTTAATATTGATTAAGTGTACTCATTGACGTTTAATTTGGAATCTCCTACCTTTGTCTATTGAATACATGAATGAATTCCTTTTTCCTCATCGGAATCATTATCATTTTCCATTCTCGAACTGCAACTGCTTTCCGCTATTCCGCTTTTGCTCTTCGCTAAGAAAACAAACCACAAAGTCAGATTTCTGTGTAATATCCAAACAATCTGGACAATAACCACAAACCAACGCTGCTGCCGCATTTCATCAACTTTCACTCAAAAGGATGAAATTTCTTCAAAGAAAACAAAAAATAAACAAACAACAGCCTGAGGTCCCGTATAATATAATACTCCACGAAATGTTAATGGCACGGACTGCCGCCGCCGTCAGTCGTTATCATTGTCCTTTCGCCATCAATAAAATGATGTATACAAATCAACACGCATCAATCGACGCTATAAAATGTCCTGGAAATCCTGAAAAAAAAACTCAATTCACCGGGCCAACCAACCAACAAGGTGTACAAAAACTCATACCCGTACACTACTCTTTACAATAAATTCTTTCAATTTAATTCTTGACAATAGTCTATTGTCCTTTCGGCATCAGGACTTTAAGACGAAGAAAAAAAAAACTATTTTAAGGAATTCATATTGTTCGTGTTAAATCGAAAAAACAGAGAAGAAAAATCAACGCACCTGGCTGGCACTGTAGAGTGTCCTTACAGTATATATAATTTTTTTTCTTATTCATCTCAGGGAAAAAAAGTCCTTGTTGGTTGGGTATGCCGTTTCTTGTTTTTCATCTTTGAATACTGACTGGGATCGCTGCTTATGTTTCAACAGCCCGGTGCATGTTTTCATGTCGTCCTAGACGTCATTGTCCTTTTCAAATAAAATTGAACAAAAAAAAAAAAAACGAGCGCGAGCGTGCACAGTTGATTTACTACCAAACAGTTATTCAAATTGGAAGTTCGTTACATTTTTCAAAAATCAAATCCCTGCTCCTGCAGAGGAATCAATTTTCTACGCAGACTCAACCTGCAGATGCAGCGGCATGTGCGTTGGTTTCTGCGTTCATTTTTGCACAGGTTCTTATTTCCATTATCCTGCGCGTGGATTGAATATCAGAGCAGGGGTGTGTGCGCACATTTATATATAGTTACACGCATTAGAGAGCACGCGTGCTACTGGCTTTTGTAAAGCAAGCTGATTTAAGTTGGCAGGGGTCCAGCCAGCACGCGGAATTTCAAATGGTCCTTATGGGGCAAACAGGATTTTCATCAAACTCAAATGCTACCGTCTCTGCTGAGGGGTGATTTATTATGTATCGATGCGATATGGTGTGTTTGTGTCGCCTGCGGTACATCTGCTCAGCTGATCGTTGCTGGCCGTTATGAAAATTAAATATGGTATTGTAACCGTGCGTCGTCGTGGACTGTTTGCATTTCCTAAGGATTAAGAATGGAAATAGGTACATTATACTGGTAGGTATACCTTTTGTGTTTAAACGTGCGGTAACCTTTTCGGTGCCGGTGCTTGCTCTTGATGAAAGTGCAGAAACAAAATTAGCTAAGTATAAAAGGATATAGGAGTTGTGAGTGAAGTCGAGCGGATATTTGTATGTGTGTATTTTGCAGTTGCAGAGGTACCTAGACGGCATCAGATTTGCGCAATATTCACATTAAAATCATCAAGTACGGCAGGATAAAAATGGCAGCTGGTGTTATTGCACATGCGTCTATGCTGTTTTCTTTGGTATTGAAGCAAGGTGCCCAGAGCTAAAGACGTTATTCTTTTAGTCGATATTAGATATATGAGTGGCAAAGAAGCCGTTTTTTCAATGATGTTGGCCTGTTCTGGAAGGAAATGTCCTGGAAATAGATAGAAAAGAATTGGTCTTGATGTGACAAACAAGGCCAAACAATTTGCATTACCATTGGACACATACACCCCGCGCAACAAAAAAAGCTGCAAACGGGTTTTCCATTTTATTGCGCTAATAACTTCTAAGGGATTCCCCAAATTATATTTTATTGCTTCCGGGTTAGGTTTTAGGTAATGCACATTCTGGAATGTATCGGAATTCATTCTGGCAGTATTTAACAGTGCGTCTAGTTGTATTTCTTAAATAAAAGTGAAAAGTTGATATCGCAATGTCTAAAAGGGTACAATTGAGTAAAGAAAATGAGGCAGTTATCGTTGCCTTATCCTATCAAAATCAGTCATTTCGTGAAATTGCGCGACAAATTGGATGTAATGTGAGTTCTGTAAGAAGATTCTCTAACAAATATCGTCGGGATCACAATCTGGACAGAAAAATTGGCACAGGATTGAAGAGATGTACCGCTGTTCGGGAGGACCGGCAACTCAAGAGGCTAAGCTTGAGAAATAGGTTTAAAGCCGCATCGGAGTTAAGAGCTGACCTGCGAAAAGCTGAAGTTAGCGTCAGAACCATCCAGAATCGTCTCAACGAGATGGCTTTGCCAGCAAGGAGACCAGCTAAAAAGCTACTTACTTATTTAGTTGGCGCTACTGTTCGAGGTGAACCTCGGCCTGCTTCTCGCAACCATTTGTATGTGCATGTTATATTTTTGCACGAATTGAAGGGACCTACAGTTTTTTGCCGACTCGGAACGGCGAGTTGAGAAGCTCAATCGTGACAAATGATACTCTTTGATGCTTGTCAGACATTCGAAAGAGGTGGCACCGTGAAAAAAATCTTTGAGGTGTTAAACCCGGCCAGGAGTTGAACCCGGGCAGCATTGCGTGGTAGTCCAACGCACTAACCACCACGGCCACGGCGACCACTACTGCACTAAAGCTACTACTGACCCTCAAAATTAAGAAAACGCGCCTTAGCTGGGCCAAGGAAAGGCAAAGCTGTTCAAGATTGGTCAAATGTGGTGTTCTCTGATAAGTCCAAGTGTAAGTTAATCGGACCGGATGGAAAGCAGATAGTGCGTCGTAGAAATGGCAAACGTTACAGGGACGAATGTATAGCTCACATTGTAAAACATTCTCCTTATATTATGGTGTGGGGATGCTTCACCGCAATTGGAGTTGGATCTCTAATTATGCTCGATGGCACTGCTAACGCCATGCGGTACAAACAAATTATCTTAGGTGGTGTTGTCCCGAGTATGGAAATGATAAGAGCAGAAACATCAAAACCAATTTTTCAAAAAGATTCAGCACCTTGCCACCGAGCAAAATCTGTGAGCAATTCGAAGTTTTTTTTTCATATCTTTCGGTGTTTGGAAAATCTTATGATTTTAATTTTTAAATTTCCTCCACAGATTAAAACTTTGAAAGAAGAATTAGAAATTGAATCTCTAATTTGGCCGGGAAACAGTCCAGATCCCAACCCCATCGAAAACGTCTGGGCTCTTGTGGGAAAGAAGATCCAAGATAAAAAACCAAAAACCATGCAGCATCTAAAGAGCATCATTGAAGAAGTGTGGTTCAATGAAATTGATAACAATTACCTCGGTAATCTCTATGCCTCCATGCAAAACAGGGTTTATGACGTTGTTAGGGCGAAGGGTGGTGCTACGAAATACTAGAATAGAAGGTTTCTTAGCGTAATAAAAATATGAAGAAAGAAATTTGCTTTTCGAATTTTTTGCTCTTTTTATAATTTATGTATATTGACAGTACTTTGGCCAAATCCGATATTTTGTAGTTTGATCTCTACGATCATTACTTTTTTTCAATTAGGCTACGAAATGTATTGTCAAATTGGGGAATGTGTCAACCTAAATGTTAAACATCAAAAATATAAAGTGACTACGCAGTGATTAGTCATTATTTATTAGCTTTCTTCCATTTTATTAAATATTACCATGTGCGGCTTTTTTTGTTGTGCGGGGTGTTTGTAGGTATACATACTGAACGCTCCAGCCTTCCAGTTCTTACTCTTAGCACATCCAGATTCTGAACTTCTCTCAATTTCTTGTAGATTTTCACTCCGACGATCAATTTCAATTCACTTTGATTTGGTTAATCGTCGAAGTTCGGTTTTTTGTTTGTTCAAAAAAAAGTGACTTCTGATTTCTGAATTTTCTTTAGGGCACCTGTAAGACTTCCATTTTTGTCGATTTTGGTCCCGTTTTAAGTGAAAATCAGAGGATCTGCTTACGTCATCATGCGGCATAATTGGTTAGAAGATAGCTTCTGTCAACTGTCAGAATGATGGCTCTGATCTTATGTTTCGACACGTCATTACGCATTAAACTCGTCACTATTCCAAACGTATATACAAATCCACAAGCCGCACCCGTTCGTGTCCGTCAATAGAATCAGGGAAAAAAAAACTTCATCTGCTTTTCCAGCTACCACCTGGACCACTCACTATGTACGTCTGCACTTGTATGTACATGTACATTACCATTGTCTGCATTGCATAAGCAGAGGGGAACAAATCATCATCCTTAAAGGAACAGGCTGTGATTTTTCTTCTTCCGAGACATTCTGGCGCGCCAAAAGTCACTGCCACACTCTACAAGCGACAAGCTGAAGCCACATCTCCCATACCTAGAATCCCTTAAAATATAGTTCCTTCGCCTTCTCATTCTTCTTCATCTTCTTTTCTACAGAAAACAAGACGAAGAACAACACACCAGACACCACACCGATACCATACGCAAGGAAAAAAAGGGAAATAATGTCCTCCCATTCAGTGCCACAAACAACCGAGTCTAGGGAACATTAAAGGTGAATCCGTTCATTGTGTCTATTGTGTAGCTGGTAGCCTTTTATGTTGATGTTAATGTCCACCGAACACTAAAGAACAGAGAAAAAGCAAAACTCAATGTTTGATTGCGTGTCGGACAATCGGACACGGAATGATAGTGGGGCGACATCGTGCGGAGTGCGCGTCCGTTTCGATTTCATGTCCCGCACTGTTTGTTCTACTTCTTCAGGTTGTCGTTACAATTAACATTGGACAGTGGACAACAGACAGACACCATCAACCAACAGCCAACTACAATCAGAAGCGAAAAATGTTACTGCTAATGCGTTGTATCTTTACACAAGAAAAAAGTATCTCGAAACAAGTTCCCCTGAAGATTTATTCGGCATTATGCCGCTTAATAAATATAACTTTTATGACACCTGACAAAATACGTATGCAACTGGGTCTTTATTAGGCATGAGTAATGGCCTCTGGCTCTTTATTACGCTGCCCCTGGATTTCTTGGATTTGGGCATCAGACTTTGTATCTGGTGTTGTTCACGTTTTTACGTGCTGCACAAAGGGAAGAGACTCCTCATCTAGCTTGGTTACGAGTATCACCATGGGAGGCTTTTTTTGTGTTTCTTTTTCTCGTGTAGATACTTTGGACCACTTAGATTGTTAGTTTCATGGTCAAGACTGATGCGCTTGATATATGCACATGTGCATTCCGATTGTCATCCATCAAATGAGCTCCGGTCGTAAACACAAATCCGTAGAAGATTAAGATAGCTACAGCCCTGGGCTGGAACGAAATGCATTCAAATTTGGAAGCCGACAAACTTTTATGTATAACTTCATTGGAAAGGAAATGTTAGAATAACAAAAATTAACGTTATGGGCGGTTGTAAAATAAGATAAGTTCACAGTTTCGAAACAAATTAGTTAAGTCAACAGGTTTTTACTCATCGATTACGCTGCTGGCTGGTGCTGCTGATGATTGATCTGGTCTCTAGTGGAATGCGCAAGGTGACAGTGACTTTGACTACCGTGAAACAGGTACAAATGGAAATTCTTAAAGGCTTACTCATAGAATTCAGAGGTATTTTGGGGGTAAAGTGATTGTTTGAAACGAGTTTTTTTTTTTGTTCTTCCATTTGAGGAACTTTAAATCAACAAACAGAGGTTTTTAATTATAGCAGTTTTCCTCAAATGATTGCTATTCTGTGACTTTTTATATTTTGTCGATTTAACATTTTTCATCGATGCGCCCTTTCATTCGCAAAACTCAAATATCAGGGGCCTGTTCCACAATGCTACAAGTTCTTGTAGTACAAGTGAATTTATACAAGTGTAGAATATTTGTGTAACACGTAGCATAAAGTCAACTGGCACTTCTACAAGTGTAACTGGAAATATAAAAGGTTTTCCAATAAGAGGTGTTATTTTGGTATTCAAAGAAAAATGCCATTTTTTGAGATAAATGATCGGATGTTTATTTCATAATAAAGAGGAAGGTATGCCGTTAATAATGAAAAACAACATCAGCCAAATGGCCAACCACGAGCACGCATACAGGACCATATCCTTTTCATGAAATTTTCCATAACCAAATCGCAAAGTGGCTGCCCTATGTCCTCGATAGCCTCACGAATTTTATCTTTGAGGTCTTGAATCGACGCTGGGCTGTTGGCGTAGACTTTATCTTTCATGTGGCCCCAAAGGATGAAGTCGCAATGTGTTAAATCACAAGATCTCGATGGCCAATTGTGATCACCTCTTCGAGAGATAACACGGTCCGGAAACTTTTCCCGTAAAATATCAATGGTTTCGTTGCTTGTGTGGCACGTAGCGCCGTCTTGTTGAAAGTAAACGTTGTCCAGATCAATACCATCCAACTCCGACCATAAAAATCATTAATCATCCCCGCCGGACCATAAATCGCACCAAACAGTCACACGTTGAGGATGGAGAGGCTTCTCAACAATAACTCTTGGGTTTTCTGAGCCCCAGATGCGACAATTTTGCTTGTTGACGTAGCCACCGAGGTGGAAATTGGCCCATCAGTCAAGATGATTTTTCGATGGAATTCCGGATCATTTTCATGCATTTCAGGACCCAATCAGCAAAGACACGACGTTGTTGATGATCGGCCGGCTTGAGTTCTTGTGTTAACTGAACTTTATAAGCCTTAAGACCCAAGTCTTTATGCAAAATACGGTGTAATGACGTTTGTGGAATGCCCAATACCAAAGAATGACGAGGAATGGACAAACCTGGGTTTTCTTCAACACTTTGGGCTACAGCAGCAATATTCTCAGTTGTTCTTGAGCGACGTGCACGGGTTTTATTCTTCACATCACTACCTAGTCCCCAGCTCGAATTTTTCCACCAATTTCTGTATTGCGGTCCGACAAGGTGCTTCACGACGACCAAAAAATGCTTTAGTTTTGCGAACTGTGACTGCAAGATTTTCACCATTTTTGTAGTGAATTTTAATAATTTCAATGCGTTGTTGAAGTGTGTATCGTTCCATTTTTAGTAATGGCGTAGTTTCTACTTGTCAAATGTTAAAGAATAAAAGCTTCAAAAGTGACAGCTACCGAAATAGTGGGCCATTCACAATAACACCTCTCATTGGACAACCCTATACTTGTAGGGAAATTTGGTGATTTCCATGTTTCTGTAACTGGGAGCTACAAGTGTAGGAAAAAAATGAAACTTCACTGGTTGAATAGTCGATCAATTCTTACAGGCGACTTGAGACTTGTAGGAATAGAAAAGTTATCATTCTGTGCAATAAATTTGAAAAGAAAGGTTGTGTCTAGCGCGTGTTTGATATATTAATTAAGCAAACAACCAAATTGTACTTTTTGGATTCAGAGTCAGACAGAGTGACGTTGAAAATAGAATAAACATTTATAAAGAGAGGATAAACATTGAAATTGAAGACCACTTGATTTACGAAAAATGCCAACTACCAAAAACGGTTATAGAATATCTTGCTGGAAAATGATCGCATAAGTTACGGTCGCCAACTAATATAGAAGCAAAACGCTGAGAGTTAAAGAAAACATTTTGATTGCTTTACACTGGTTTGGTTCGGGATCGCAGTACCATACTATAGGTCAGTGGTGGCTAAACTTTCAGCCTATGCGTTCGAATTTTCGCTGAAATTGGTTACGCGTGCTACCTTACCTACCCATTATATTTACTTGGAAGAAAATACATATAAATTTGAAGACATCATAAGAAGGTCACTAGCCAAAATGGATACGCCAAACTACTTGCGAAAGATTGTATCCAGCTATTTCATCAATAGAAGGGTGAGATATGAAACCGAAGAAGGAGAAAAGTAGGTACTATAAAGCCTCCGCGGGAGTCCCACAAGGATCAGTACAGGCCCCCTACTTTAGAGTATCATGTACGATGGAGTTCTGTAATTAACACTGCCGCAGAAGTAAAAAATCTAATTCGGAGACGATATCGCCATTGTTTCTGTTGCAAAGAACATTTTCGAGATACAGTCGGCTTTGAATGCAGCAATCTGCGACTGGCTAATATCCACCGGCCTTGAATTAGCAGATCACAAAACGGAAGTTGTCCTAATAATCAGCCGGAAAAATGTGGAATAACTGGACAGTGGGGTAGGAAGCTAAACTATCAGATCGAAAGACTCTGTAAAATACCTACGAGTAATACTCGACAATATATGTTACTTAGCTCCAAGCCTCGAATCACCTAGTCATCAAAAGCTTCAGGCAGCATGTTTTCTGGGATACTGCCAAACATCGAAGGATATGTTAGAAGAAACTTAATATCCAAGCTCAGTTATGTTATTCGCTGCCCAGGTTTGTGTGAGGGCCTTAGCGACAAAGGAAACGAAGAGGAAGTTAGCGTCAACATATGTATGTACTTCGCGCACTAAGGGTCATCAGTGGCTTCAGTGGTAGGGATGCTCCCCATCAATATCGTTGCGGACGCGATGCAAAGAGTCTATAGGAGAACTTCTTACTTAGTTGGCGCTACAGCTCGAGGTGAACCTGGGCCTGCTTCTCGCAACCATTTGTGTGTGCGTGTTGTATTTTTGCACGAATGGAAGGGACCTACAGTTTTTTGCCGACTCCGAACGGCGAGTTGAGAAGCTCAATCGAGACAAATGATACTCTTTGATGCTTGTCAGACATTCGAAAGAGGTGGGCACTGTGAAAAATGTTTAGGTGTTTGCGGCGGGATTCGAACCCAAGACCGCTGGCTCAGTAGTCCGACGCACTAACCACTTGCGCTACGGTGAACTTCTAGTAACCAAGAAACGACGGTCAACAAAAGGAGCAAGGAAGTAGAAAGAGTGACTTCAATGACCGGTAGCAAGCTAGGTGGGACATCACTACGAATGACAGATTCATAGACGTCTGGGACAGTGGGTATCGGAAATACTTACACCGTTTTGGGCACGATAACTCACATTTTTGCCCAGATCAGGAAGAAGGAACAGAGCACGCAGTATTCCATTGCTTTCTGGGATGAAGTTTAGTGCAGTGTTGTTACAAATTTTGGGAATGATATACCTACTTGTACTGCGTGTTTGTTATAATGTATTAATTTACAGCATATGCATCGGGTTCGACTGTAAATGCCTTCGCGTTCGACCAGTCCACCACGTTCTACGGTTTGGCCACCCATGCTATAGGTGATATGCATGGTGCCAGCAAAACGACAGTATGCCGTTGCATTCACGAAGTTACTCCTACAATAAATTAAGTGAAGTTACATTGACAAGTGCTGTGGCCTTTTTCAAATCCCGTTATCTTAGGAGATAGCGCATATCCTTTGAAAACGTGGTTTATGTCATCTTCAATTTCAAATTCTGGGAGCGTATCTATGGTTCCGTACAACAAGGCCTATAAACGAACACGATGAGCGAATTCGTAAACGCAAGGCTTGCAAAGCATATGTATCTCACAGAGCAGTTGCAACGTCAAAAGCATGGGTTGGTGATGAAATACCTCTTTTCAAAATAACTTTTCCAAAAAACCTTTTCCCAAAATACCTTTTCCTAAAATACCTTTTGGACAAAATACCTTTTTGGAAATGTGGATTATTGAGAGAAGGCGCGCGCCAAAAAGCTATTTTGTCCAAAAGGTATTTTGGAATTAGGTATTTCGTAGGGTTCCCCAAAAGCCAATGTTTGCCATGCAAGTGTTGAACGTTTTTGAATGTACATGTAATTTTAATTTCTTAATATTACAATAATACAAAATAAAACATCATTATTTAACCAGGTTGTGTTTTAATTTTAAACACCCTACTTAGTGCTTGCCATACCCCAGATGGAGTGTTGTTCTTAGAATTATACAAAAGCAAATGAGAGTGAAGTGAGCAATTTCTGTTTTCTAAACTTGTACGGAATTTTTCTGTGTTACAGAAATAATCTACACTTGTAGGACTTGTACACTTGTAGACTTGTAGCATTGTGGCACAGGCCCCAGGTCTTTTAGGATCTACCAAGAACTTATGTACATATATTGTATCAATGCAGTGATTGCATTCGTGGAATCCGTCCTCTGATTATGCACTGGCTCTATACTTCGGTAGGTAGACCCATACATGTACGAAACTTTAGTCTGGTAGACAGCACTGAACAGAGTCAATTACGTCAATATGCTTAAGAAAATCGAAAGATGTATCTGTGGTACTCCAGAACCACCCCCACCGTGGCTCCTGAAACCACGTGGAACCTACTTCCGTTGGGTATTTACGGTAGTGACAGCAAAAACCATGTTGGGAATGAAAGAAACTTCACCAAGGAAATTTTCTAGCTGTGCCCAAGGCAGAATACGTTTAATAAGATTATCTTTATACAGGAACTACGGACTATATGATACCGCTCTTAAATTTTAATATCAAATATGAGTCTTATATTATCAGCCGACAGGAATTTCTTTCTTTCTTTCTTTTTTTTATAAAATAGCGCAATATACAAACATAACTAGGTTATATTAAGTTGTCTGAAGAACGGATAATATCTGAATCACCTGGATCTGTGATACTGATAGATAAGGTGCAAACACGGAAGTATTTACCGCAGGCTGTTCTTAATTCAATGGTGGTACCGCTGTAGTGCTGGAATCGGAGGATAATGTCTCTCTAAATGAAAAGATCTACACGGATGAACCTAAGACATGCGATAACATAGGACCGGATAGGCCTGACTTATCCTTAAGACTTCCAAATCACTGTAGTGTTTTTCAGGTAAGTTGATGGCTATTCGTGAAGCCGCTATTTACACCGATAGCCCAGCGGCTATTAAGGCACCCGAATCATAGAATTCACGATTAAAATTGGCGCTGTCGCGCGTCTCTTAACGAGATATAGAGTAGATGCATACTCATCTTGTGCTGTTCTTTTCCTGGTCACGGGTAACTGTGATGCGGGGAATCCAACGACAAGAAATGAACCCCATGAATCAACAGAAATGATGAGACATACAATCTGTACGCTAGCACTGCAACCGGCTAATGAAAGATGGCGTGACCTTGATATGTGTAGTTACGCTAAACAGACTTGGCCTCAGCTAAATCAGCACAAAACTTATAGCTTCTTTAAAATCAGCACCCTGGTTGGGGTATTGACAGAACATTGTACAATATGTAGACAGATACACACCAATAGCTTGAGAATCCTCACCAATAACTTCTGTCACAGCTGCATGTATAAGGAGGAAGAAGAATCCCCCTTTTACCTCCTGTCCAGCTGCCCGGCGCTCTCCTTCTTAGAAAAAGATATTCTGTGAGAATATTTCTCAATAGATCCACAAGATATTTTCCTCAACGGACATTAATAAAATATGGAAATTTCAATGGTTCCAAGAGAACATATAAGATTCGACAGCACGTGGCAAGACAATGAGCCCACTTTGGTCTAAGTGAATCCTACCGAGTACGGTGGATAGCCAAGCCACCCAACTTGGCAAATACACAAAAGGGCAAATTTAACGACTTAAGATGATAGTGGAAAGCGCAATGACAATCGACAAGGACAATTATAGATTATAGCAGGAAACTTTTAAATTTAATCTAGAAAATTATAGCAGTAGCCACCTAATACACATCTGTCCTCGTCCTGTATCTTAAACCACAAATTTCAATGTAATACTTACAACTTTCGTCGAGTTTTGCTCAAAAGAAGTTAGCCGATAGCCCTCTAATGGATAAGTTTTAATTTCGACAATCAAACTGACTGGGTAAGATCAGAGGAGCGGAGGAAAGACATAACTTGAGGAAGGAAAGTGAATAAAACGGGAAATAAAATAAAATTAGTTTAGTTGACTTTGCAAAAAGGTGGACCGCTCCTATGCGGACAATTCCCTTAAACGGTCACATTTTCGGGAACCAATTTCTAATCTCCGATACAAAATGGGTTTTTATAAACGGACAGCTTTCATAAATCATAACCGGACAAATATAAGGGGATTATGAGTGTCCGCTTTTGGGAGCTTTTACTGTGCAATAAAAAAGGAGAGGTTAGGAATCTACAGTGAATCAAAAAAGTTTAGGCACAGTGCTCTTTTCAAAGTTTATCTGTAAATAACTTTTTTTTCCACTTAATTTACAAAAATAATTCGGATGTCATTTTTAAAACGGAACATTTTATTAAATACTAACACAAAAGATAATTCATATTTCATTTCTGGTTTAGGTATAAAGTTATAAAAGTAAAAAAAAGCATGATTTCATATAAAAAAAAGTTTAGGCACACTTCCGATTTTTGCACACCTAATATTTGGTTAGACCTCATTTGGCCTGGATAACGCTCTCTAAGCATCTACGCATACTTCCAACTAAGTTAGATGTCTCCTCGGGTGTTAAATTTGCCCATTCTGTGCGTATGGCCTCCTTAAGTGAATCCTTTGATGTTATGTGATGACTCTTTTTTTTTCCAGTAAGTGCCAAATATGTTCAATGGGATTCGTATCGGGTGACTGTAGGGGTGTATTTAATTGCTTGCATTGGTAAATAAGCCATTCCTGCACAAGATACGACGAATGTTTTTGGTCGCTGTCTTGTTGGAACAGAAATGGTTTCCCATTCAACCCCAATTTTTCAACACTGGGAGCCAAATTTTCTTTCAAAATATTCAAATTGAAATACTTGTCCATTTTCTCATCCATAAAGATGAGATTTCCCACTCCGGATGCCGTCATACACCCCCACACCATGACATTACCGCCGCCGTGTTTCGCTGTTTTAATAACATTATTTTCTTGGAGCTCTTTGTTCGGTTTTCGCCAAGTTTTCTGTGCGCCATCTGAACCAAATATATTGAACTTTGATTCGTCACTAAATAAAACGCTATTCCAGAATGATTCCGACTGATGAACATGGAGTTTGGCGAACTCCAACCTCTTTTTCTTATTTACAGCCGGAATAAACGGTTTGTGCCGAGGAACTCGTCCGTGGTAACCAGCTCTGTTCAGCGTATTCCGTATTGTTAGGGGATCGAAGTTTTCCTCAAAACTTTGCTGCATTTCATGGCATTATTGGACAGCCAAATCTTTGGATTTTGAGCCACTGCAGCTACTATAATCCGCTCCTGGCGTGGTGTACATTTTTTTGGCCGTCCAGATCTGCTCTAACGCTCTAAGTTTCCAGTATTTATGTAATGCTTTATAATGTTTCGTACACTTGAATATGGCCTCTGCACTATATTGCCAATTTCGCGATAAGATTTTCGCTGCACGTGAAGGTTAATTATAATTTTACGGACGGCTACCGGAATTTCTGTACGGCTGCCCATTTTCGTCATTCTATCACGAAGACAAGATCAACAATAACTTGAAACATTTGCCAATGGCATCCTGCGCAATAATTATGTGGAGAGAAAAGGAATATAGCAAAGAAAACTAAAAGATTACCGTTATATCCGCAGAATCATGAACCACACACAACGTGTGCCTGAATTTTTTTGATGTCGATTTTTATTTCTTTTTATTATATTTCGAGTTGTGCATGAAGTTACGGGATATTTTATTTGGATGGGAATAAACTAAAGATACTAACTACATCGAAAAATCTGTTAAAATATTTATTATTAAATATGTAATTAAGCACACATTTTCTCAAAAACGTTGCGTGTGCCTAGACTTTTTTGATTCACTGTATGTATACATATATGGGGTTAGGAAAAATTATTTTATACTCCTTAGTCCATCTTAAAAACGTGGTGTATTGATATTTATTTTAAAAAACTTTTTTTTATAATTAACATCTTATTCCCTCCTTTCTCATTAAAACTTGCAAATTAAAATACAAAATCCAAAAAATTACCATTAGTTACGGTAACTATGTGGTTTCAGCTAAAAAGTATGCAAAGCAAAATTTTAGGTATAATCACAGTAATAATAACATCAGAAAAACGTTGCATACCTACAGGTTTTATAATGTATTTGAAGCTCCGTACAGAAAAATAACGAATAAACAGACAGGAAAGTGAGTTAATATTCACGTCTATCACGGAATCCGTCGTATTCGGAATTTCGTTACGAACCCCGAAAGAACTATCACAGAATCCATTGTAGTTGACATTTTTGCTACGAATTTTGAATTTCGTAGAAAATGGTAAGTTGTTAAGTGCGGCAATGCACATTTGGATTCCACTACGACGGATTCTGTGATAGTTCTTTCGGGGTTCGTAGCAAAATTCCGAGTACGACGGATTCTGTGACAGACGTGATTGTATTGTCATCCAGTTCTGGGCTATGTTTAAAGTTTCAAGTCTATAGCTCATCGGGAAGTTAGTATAAAATCAATTGCAAAATTTTGTACCGAACGAAATAAAAACGTAGTAAAAAAACACTTTTTGCGTTTGAACGATTGGATTCTTCAAAACACTTCTAATATAGTTTCTGACGTTTATCATACTCAATTTTTTTTATGTGATAATGTCTGCGTAGTGACGTAGGATGTAGAGTTACTACTTTCTTAGCCACTACCAGAAGGGGTCTCTACAAATACCATTAAGACTTCTTTCTTGAAAATGGTCCAGATAACTTTTTCATAGCATATTGGTACATACAGTGAAACCCGGGTAAGAACCACCCTCTTAAGTGCAAAACTCAGTTTTTTGAAACCCTAAACTAATAAATATTCTTGTTAAAATCCCCTTAATAGTACATATCGCTACCCGATTAGTGCTGTAATTGTTTTTTTTTTTTTCGAACATATGATAGTTCTTTTGTATGTGACCATACGATCACGCTGGCACAGTTCGGATTAACTACATTTCTCTTTCTTTTGTCATAATTATTATGAAATATTCCCCTTTTAAATACACTTTTGAATAAAGCACTAGAATCGAAACAAAACAAAGTGTAATAGACTAAGCATGGTACATAATGTGGTGAGTTCTAGTACTATAGTAAGGTTCTGACGTTTTCTTATGACTGTCACTTTTCGATTGTAGATCATGAAGATCTTTCGCCTTTTCGCGGCTTGTCTAGTTCGTGGATAAATACCTCTGAGCAGCTAATCAGGTTTTCATAACTACATATCCCGGATAAGTAAGTACTACATATCACGACATTGGAGTACTAATGCACTTATCCGGGTTTTACTGTACGAGCATAGTGCTGCATAAGTGGACATTAACAATTGTAAGTATCAAACTCATTAAGACTAATTAAAAACACCTGCTCTAGTCTAAGAGCACTCATTTAAGTTGTATGAAATTATAGCCTTTTAATTTGTATACCTTTTGTCCACCTGCATTCGAATGCGAATAGACTGAACCTGTTCGATTGAGCCAACCAAACGATTGATTTGGCATCCTCCTGCTGCAGTAGCTAACGTTTACTAATTAGACCTCATTGCTTCCGAGAAATGGAGAATCATTGCATTACCAATTGGAAGTAATTTCAATCAACCATTAAAGTAAAATATTACGGTCATAAAAGTTAGGCATTTTTATTCCTGAATAAAGTGCTACCGCGGCCTTAATATGCTTGAAGGAGCGACTCCATTCCGTCTTTGAATGTCATCCCACAACAAACACAGTGCACGGGCTTATGCATGCAACATGGTCCATTTGTCCATTTGGAAGCTAAAATTTAACTGCACCCCACCCATTTGACAATTCGCCATAGAAATACGGGCGCGCAAACCACAAAAACCCCAAGACAATAACAGATCATCGCGGCAACAGGTACTCTAGTATACTCTGCCTAGGATATAGCCACCGCATCATGGCTTCGGCATCCATTGCTCTTGTCCAGAATGGTGGTGACCTGTTAACTCCATTTCAAAACCGACAACCTTCTGCCAAGATGATGACGATGCTGCCGGACGTCTGCCGCCAAATGCTGCAGATACACAGATGCAGATACAAATATATAGATACTTTTTTTATGACCACCATATTCGTTGCGGCTGCTATTTCCTTCTCCTAATCCACATCTGGACACAGACACACCGTACTCCCAGTAATCACAATCAATTTCCATATGATAATGTATTTTTTTCTTGCAGGAGCAAGCATCAGCGCCGCCAGCACGCGAGGATGGGCATGAGGAGACTACCAACTGGGCATCAGTTGAGTAGCTCCTGTCGTACACTTGGGCCGGGGTGATTGGGTTGCGTGGGTGGTCGATCTTCGACGCTACACTGTGCGCGCGGCGGACGCGCAATTTCAACAGAAATTGTACCACAGTTTGAAGTATTAAAATTTTATTCGCGATATTTATCACCCTGACTGCTGTTGCTAGTAGTAGTGGCTAGCTGATGGTGGACCAACCAACGGCCATGTGTCTACTGCCTTTGGACGTCAGTGGATTTCACTTTGAATGGAATCCCAATACCAAAGATGATTGTGTTGTCTTGGAGAGTTAATTGAATTCCGTTTTAGGTGCAGGCTTTCTGATTGTTTTATTGGAGGATCGATCGTAAGCCAGGAAGTTAACCGTATTTATGACCATCTACATATGTGTGTATTGAGGATGCTCATGATTCTGCGGGTCTAAATTTATTATTTATTCTTCAGGTCTAGTAGGTGACCTTTGGTTTCGATGATTCAGAAGAAGAGTTGGTTGCTGGAAATGGTACAATGAGTTCGGAGGGTTCCAACTTTGTGTAAAGAGAGAATTTGTTGAAAACGTTCGGGATTGTTACATTTTCAAAGTAGTGAAAGACGTAAGTACATATCATCCGTGTTCGTAATGGGGATGTACGGAGGAACTGATATAATCGGTTTGAAAACACTCTCCTCTGTGTTCCCGGCTAAAGCAACATAGAGTAGCAGATGAGCTGGCCAGGCGTGGTTCAGCCCTTGTTGATTCCCTTGCGATGGAAGTCCATCCTACCTTGACACCCATCAAGGGTAAAAACTACTTCAACTGTGCCATATCCAGGAAGGCATGACCCGCTTAAAACACGACCTGATCAACAGATCGAGAGCTGAGGCTGCCAGAATTATAGCAATAGGTACCTACTGGTCACTGGGCAAATAGCACTCACGATTTAAGGTTTGGTATCCCATTTAACCCCCACTGCCCTAGTTGCAAGAATGCAAATATGGATGAAATCCTTTTCTATTTCCTGTGCCTGGGCATTAGCAAGAGTCAGACAGCACAGACAAGGCAACTATTTCCTTAATGACATTTTAGAATATTTCTGCCATAAAATTCTATAACTCTATTAAGTTTCTCAACTCCACAGTATGGATTTGAACCATACCTCCTCTACAAACAGGTTAGGTTAGGTTAGGTTGAGAGGGTGTGTGATTGAACGAGCAATCATTTCCACTCGGAGACCCGAAGGTCCATTGTGAATCCCCTCAAGCTTACACACGGTTACTTTGAGATGTGACATTAAAAAGGCGCAGTAGCGCTAATTGTGTATGGCATACGTACCTACGTAAGGTTAGGTTAGGTTAAGTTAGGTTAGGTTAGGTTGAGAGGGGTTGTGAGGCTGAGCCATCACAAAACAATAGACATCAGAGTGGGCATATCGCGATCCCCTAAAATCCATTACATTTTTGAACGATTCTATGGTTGATTTGGCCTACCTCGTCCAAGTCCTGCGACTGCGTGCTAATCGCTGACATTCGCATAGAATATTTTCGATATCTTCTGGCTACACCTATGTCATTGCAGTATCTGCAGATATCCGTGTCTGTGATTGCGAGCCTTTTGGTGTGTTTGCCACGGAGATACCTACCTACCTTAATTTTTTTCGACCTAACGAACTGCTAGAACTTCACATACATACATATGTAAAATTCACGTGTAGTTCTGGTTTGTAACAAGATGCTCCGAAGTTTTTTTTTTTTTATTTCTTGAAATTCAAATAATAATAACTAAAAAAAGAGAAATAATAGTGACATAGGTATTTCTTAAGAAAAAAATAGAGATAATGCCACTTCAAAGGCTTTAAAAATTTAACATAAAATGTTAAAAAATGGGCGGGGTGTCCCTTAAAATTTACTTTTCAAAATTAAAAGCATGAATTATACATATTACAAAATATAATAGAAAACGGAACTTTACAGGAGAATATCAGGCGAGAACATTAAACAGAGATTCAATAGTTTCAAGATTGAGGCAAAAAAGCCATTTCTTTACATGGTTTTGAAATGAACGATGATGTATGATGGCTCTGATCAAGTGTGGAAGATTGTTAAATATCCGACATGAAGTTATACTATAAAAGTTACCAAACGTGGTAGTACGAAAAGCAGGTATCAATATTTGATTTAAAGAACTTCCTCGCAAACATAATTGTCGATTTGTCTGAAATTGAGATTTCCTGAGCGTAAAAAGCACTTTATAACAGTACAATTAACGGACTGAAAGAATCTTCAAATCCTTAAACAATGGAAAACTAGGATGTAAACAAGACTTTCGAATTTTTTTTTTCAAAAGTGTTTTTGAAGTATCAAAACAGATGCTCCACCCCAGCATGTTATCCCATATTGTAATCTTGAATGAAAAATTCCATAGTAGATTTTTAACAAAAGTTGGGAAGAGCAAATATTGCGCAGAAAATTGACGTTTCTAAGAGTGCCACGAAAATAATTTCTCAAGATTTCTGTATGTCTGCTTAAGCTCATTCTTTAGTCAATGACAATCCCCAAGTATTAAAAATTTCAACCCGAAAACATTTATCACTGCATCTGAGACTGCTATGAAAAGTGCACGAGGACAAAATTGTATTACAAGAGCAGTAGAGAGTTTAAATCTAGGACATGAAAGTAGACCTCAGGTTCAACACCGTTTTGTGCTGACAGATTAAAAAACATTATTTTGGTTCTTGAACTAATTACTATAGTTTATGCTCCGCAAACGATAATCTTAACAGATAAAGATCCCAATTTAAATCAGCGCTGTGATTTAAAACAGTGTCTGAGCCGTAAGCGAAACCAACATCATCCGCAAAGCATGTCAGTTTTTTTTTTTTTTTTTTGGTTGCGCCTGGAGGTGCAGGAATCTTCAAAAGATACCAATGGTCCGAACCATTGGTTATGCCCGATTCATACATATATCTGACAATGCCATCAGTGCTAGTCAGTATATGCCTACGGGCTAAACCTCAAGATTTGTCGCGTCCATAGTACGGATTATTTCATTATTGCAGTGAACATGAAGACGGGTACGAAGCTTGCGAGCAAAGTTTGTTACTTCGTCCCTCACGGTAGCAATTCCTAGATCTCTGTGAATATCACTATTCCTTATATACCAAGGAGCATTCACGATTGCTCTTAGTATTTTGTTTTGAAATGCTTGCAGTAGAGCCATATTGCTTGGTTTGGTACAACCCCAAAGTTGTATACCATATGTCCAAGACGGTTTTAGCACTTGCTTATACAGAAGCAGTTTGTTATATGTGCTTAGCTTCGAGTATTTCCCGAGTAACCAATACATTTCTCTAAATCTGATTTCGAGCTCTTCGCGCTTCTTTTTAACGTGTGGTTTCCACTTAAGTTTTGCGTCTAGGGTCATTCCTAGATATTTTGCCTCGTTTGCGTACGGTATTTGCACCGAGTTAATGTATATAGGTAAGTTGTTTATCTTTCTTAGCGTGAAATTTACATGCGTTGATTTTGTCTCATTGAGGACTATTCGCCAGGTTTTTGTCCATTCGAATACTTTGTTCAAAGCTCGTTGGAGTTTTCCCGTTGATGATTCGACTGACTCATCCGTTACGAGGATAGCCGTGTCGTCTTCGAACGTTGCTACAACGGTCCCTTCATCTTGTGGTATATCTCTTGTGTAGAGCAGGAACAGAATTGGGCCGAGAACACTTCCTTGTGGAACACCGGCGTAGATTTCTTTGAAATCCGAATATTCACTCCCGTGTCTAACACGGAAAAGTCTGTTTTCAAGATAAGATTTCAATAGTCTGTACAACTTTTCCGGTAAGATTACCCTTAGCTTATACTTTAGGCCTTCGTGCCATACCTTGTCGAAGGCTTGCGATACGTCGAGAAAAGCGCTAGAGCATACTTTTTTCCCTTCTAAAGCTTTTTCAATTTCGTTCGTTATTCGATACACCTGATCGATTGTGGAATGTTTGACCCGAAAGCCGAATTGATGATCCGGGATCAAGTGTCTTTCTTCAATTACTGTTTGCAATCGTTTCAGCAGAAGTTTCTCGAAGACCTTAGATATTATTTGCAGAAGTGAAATGGGTCTATATGATTTCTTGTCATTTGCACATTTCCCCGGTTTTGGAACCATAATAACTTCGGCGACTTTCCATTGCCTTGGGACATATAATAGTCTTAAAGAAGCATTTATGAAAGCATGTCAGTGACCCTCTAAACGGCAACCTAAACAGGGAATTGATATAAATCAAAACCAGTATTGGTCCTAAAACGGAACCCTGAGGCACTCCCAGATTGAGAAACTTTAATTCACTTCTGTTATTATCAATTTTTACTCTGCGATCTATTACTGAGATAAGATTTAAACCACTCACATTAAAAGCCCCGAAAACCAGCATTTTCAATTGTTCCCATCATTATGTCATGGTCGACCATGTCAAAAGCTTTTGAGATATCAACAAACAGTCCGTCTGTACATTTCTTATTATCTAGGTTGACAAATATCTGGGAACAACACCATCGAATCTAGCAGATTTTGTATTTTTCAACGTTCCAATTGTTTATTAAAAGTATTGTTGTGCTACTCATACATGAGGCACTACAAATGTCCCATACAACAAACTCAAATGTCCCAGCACCTCAAAAAAAATATTTGCACCACCTCAAATTTGTCACATCACGTCTGAAAAGACAGGACAAAAATTGTATGGCACTAATCCAAGCATATACGTAAGCGCGATATTACACCTATACGTTATTCACCGTAGTAAAATGTGAGCTCTTTATCAAACAACGCCCCGGCAAAGCGTACATACACGAACACGATACACTGCGCGTTTGCCTTTGCATAAAGTTCTCACAAAACACAAATGATGGGAATGAGATGAGCTTATATAATACAACTTATTTGAGAGTACAGTGAATGGTATATTCACCATACCATATCTCTGTTGAGAGCAGTAAAAAGCAATACAAAATACATTGACCTGTCGTCCTCCCGACTTCCTCCTCATTTGAGTGATTCTTCATTCTTTACTCATTTGAAGGTAGAATAAAGCAACACATTGATATGACTTCCTCCTCATTTGAGGTGATCTTTACTCATTTGAGGAGAATTAAGACCAACACCTTATTTGAGGTAGGGCATTGTACCACCTCATATTTCAAAATGAGTACCTCATACAAACTCATAACAAAATCGTGTCCTACCCAACACTAATTAAAAGTTCTAATCTAATAGTTTTCAGTAGAAGGGTTTAAAAAGCATATTATGTAGTTTGATTTCGTCACTCTGCTACAAATCTTTCAAAATCCAGATAACAAATCCGCCATATACCAAAATAGTGGTCGTTTACCATAGGGGATTATGCCCAATGTCAATAGATAGGTACGCCGATTCTGTACTCCCAGACCTGTTCGTTTCATTCTTTATCGCACATCTCAATTAATTCCTGTCGACCTGCCAATAATTTAATCTCTCATCTTTTGTCCACATAGCTCTAACCTTGGACATTTAATAATCTTCAAAATACCAACCTAAATTTCACTTAAAAAAACATTGACCACCACCAAATTTGCTTTACTCTCCAGCCATGCCACCTGTAAGCTACGCGAGAAGATTTTCCCAAATCAATTGACGCGACGCAAAGACAACACACCAACAAACACAAGAGTGTACACAAATTTGACAAGCGACAACACCAGTCGTCCAGTGTTGATGTTTGTTTATGATGTAAGAGCAAACAAGGAATTTCAGTTCAGGTGCCCGTGTTAAAACCGCTGTGCGCTTGCGCATCATCAACCGGATAAGTGTTTGCCTTATCGACACGGGAATATAAATCTAACATACTTTAGTATCTATTGGTTTGAGTTTAGTTTTATTGCTTACTCGTATCCTTACTGATAAAAAAAAAAAATAAAAAAGGACTAATCACTGTCACAGAGCGGCAGATTTTTTTTTTTGTTTTTCTCTTCTTCGCTATGATGCCAATCGAATATTGACATAGAATAACCGTGTGATAAGGGCCAGCTAACGCTAACGTGCCTTATCGCTGGGAGTTTTAAGGAATAGGAATTTAACAAATAAAAAAAAATCCCTATCAATTTTACTGCCCCCGCTAATCCGGTAGATAGCGATAGAGCGCATAGTGTCTTCGCTTGTTTGGGTAAAATTATTTTTATCTTCGTCCACAATTTGTGTATCTCAGGATAAATCTCGTGGGACCTTCACCCAGATCGTATTCGTTTCGATATTTGGGAACAACTTGAAAAACTATTTCACACCTCAGGAGTAAGAAAGACGCAATAGATACGATTCACCGGTCTTGTTTGTCATTTACACAGGATTTTTTTTTTGTCCCCAAATGAGCGATTATGAGATTTTATGGTGCGCATAGGTAGGTATCGACATTTTGTGATTTTGTACATGCATACCTACACACACACATAAATTGATTACCAATTGGACAGATGTCTGGTTTGTGACTTGTTGTATAGACCTGTAATTCAACCATCATCGTTACAGGGACGAATAAAAATGTACGTTGAAGGTATAGGGGTTTTGTTTAGAAAACGAGGCTCATAGCGCAGTGTGCCAAAATTCAATACCTTTGCAAAAAAAAAAAAACAAATGAACAAAGAGAATGATGAAAACCAGGACACCTGTCCTTTAGCAAATTCAAAAGCAATTTCATTCCTTTCGTGCGGTACTGTGGTGTTGTGTTCTATTGTTTTGCTTGGTTGTAGGTGGGCATTGGGAATAAAAGATCCTTTGGCCTTTGATTGAGTGGTTACCTATTTAAATAGTTTTACATCCCTTTTCGGACGACATAATCAGCATGTGCCGAGAAGTCAGGTGTGCTTGGTTTTTCTTTTGTTAGCGAAGGCTTGGATGCCACTGTGAATCATTGGAAATTATTTTTCGTTCTGTTTTTTTGGCGGGTTGTACTCGGATTCATTAAGATTCTGTTGGTAGTCGAAAAAGCTTTATATGGCTCTGGCTCTGGCTCTGCCGTAAAATTTGCGGATTTATAGCAATACAGACTAGAGGTTCAGGATTTTGAGCTCCATTTTATACAGTATTTAGGTATGTATGTACAAAAATATTGAAACAATTTACTCTCCTTAGTTTCGAGCGCCCAGGCCCACCCATGGAATGAACTTAAACAGAACTCATCTTGGTGTCCCATCTAACTACTAAATTGAGTATCTTTTCCATCTTCCGCAGTCCATTCTCCAATATTTCCAACTTTTGTAACACGGATCACATGTTTTTGTGAAAAACATCGCGGGTCATACAAGGCTCCTATTGAGAAGAAATCGTGATAAGAGCCTGATTTTCTATACAGTGAACATTGGAAAACGTGAACCCCCAAAACGTGAACTATCCCAAAACGTGAACACTGTATTTTTTACATTGACTGTTCTAAAACGTGAACAAATCTAAAAACTCTAAAACGCGAACAGAATTTTTTTCAACATTTCTGCATAAAAATGCACTGAATTCATTTTCAAGACTTCGGGAGATCCCATAATATTAACAATGCGTAGTATTCGGGGGATCCCATAATATTGACAATTCGTATTTGGTATTTGGTACCACACGTGCGGGTACGTATTGCTATAATTTTTTTTGTTAAATAAACCTTTTATTTTTAAAACGTTTTAATGTAAAAAAAAACCTAATCAATTTTGTTAGCGAGCCGTACCAGTAAATATGTAAAAATATTTATGAATTGAAGCAAAAAAGAGATAAAATCGAAGAAAATGTGTTTTATTTTAAGAGCAATAGTAAGACACCGTAGCGCAAGTGGTTAGTGCGTC
The DNA here is from genome assembly GCA_949775065.1 of Brachyopa scutellaris. Taxonomy (NCBI): domain Eukaryota; kingdom Metazoa; phylum Arthropoda; class Insecta; order Diptera; family Syrphidae; genus Brachyopa; species Brachyopa scutellaris. Next base: position 171,695,810 of record OX459112.1, on the reverse strand, counting down.
GGACTACTGAGCCAGCGGTTTGGGTTCGAATCCCGCCGCAAACACCTAAAAGTTTTTCACAGTGCCCACCTCTTTCGAATGTCTGACAAGCATCAAAGAGTATCATTTGTCACGATTGAGCTTCTCAACTCGCCGTTCGGAGTCGGCAAAAAATTGTAGGTCCCTTCCATTCGTGCAAAAATATAACACGCACACACAAATGGTTGCGAGAAGCAGGCCCTGGTTCACCTCGAGCTGTAGCGCCAACTAAGTAAGTAAGTAATAGTAAGACAATACAGTAAGAAAACAATTTAAATCATAAAATGTTACATTCCAAAACATGAACAATCTCAAAAACATGAACACCCTCGGTTTTAATTAGTTCACGTTTTCCAATGTTCACTGTACTTCTAAAGTATATGCCGTCAACTAGACAGGCTGGATGGAATTAATTTACTACGGAAGAAAGAACAGATATCCAAAGTCATTTCGACATCTAGCTAGATACATACATAATGTGCATGTGTATGCACGTCTTCAGCTATGAACTGTATCTCCAGGTTAGCGGCCGGCTATGAGAATATTCCCCGGGTTGTCCGATACATTTTTACTGATTCTTTTGATGTCTACAAATATCTCGAAACTTTTTGTGGTAAGAAACAGTGACATGTCAAAGAGCAATTAGTGGTTTCATTTTCACAGTGTGTGTTTTAAAATTTAGTCAAAAAATGGAAGTTTTTCGTAAAAGATTTCGTTGGACGATTTTATGCATAACATAGATCAACTTCGATTGGCTTTTGGTGGCGAAACACCGTCCAATGCTACAATTTATAACTGATTCCCGGAGTTCAGTGATGAGTTTCGTGAAGTTCGTCCCTGTAGTGCTAGAAAATATTGATACCGATCGGCATGTAACATACCGTGAGATAGAAGCAATCTTAGGCGGCAGACTGCAATTCAATCAATATTGTATAAACATTTAGCTGTAAAGAAGCTTTGTGCTAGCTGGATACCACACAAAACCGATGCTAAAAAAAAGGGTCGTGTCAAATGGTGCAAGGAAATGCTAAAGAATTCAATCGAGGTGCTTCAGAAAACGTGTACAGCATCGTTACAGGAAACGAAACCTGAATATGCTCGTATGAACCCGAATCTAAGCGACAATCGGCTGTTTCGATATTCCAAGGCGATCGAAAACCGGCAAAAGTGACTCGTTCTTATTTTTCATTTTTGGTACACAACAATTTGTTAACCGAAAGTCATCAGTGAATTGCGTAAAACCCACAAAAAGCGACGTGTTATGCTCCATCATCCATCATGACAATGCTAGTCAGCCAGTCAAACAATAAAATTTTTGATGTTTCAAAACGTCGAATTAATAAGACATTACCCATATTCTCCTGATTTCTCACCCAATTACTTCTTTTTGTTCCCATTCATAAAAAAATGCATGTTCAACGTATCTGTCGGTTTTTTCGTGTATCTCAACAGCAAAGATCGCAAACAATTTACGAAATGACTATGTTTTTGCCAAGCACCTAAGCTTGATAGGAATGTTAGACAACTACATATAGGTACGTACACATGCATTTATGGTACCTGAAACAATACTAGCAGCGTCGTAGCTAGGGGCTGGCCAGGCGGGCAGCTGCCAGGGGCGCACTTTACAGAGACACAAGCAAAATTAAAACATTTTGCTAGGCTAACTCACATAAAAAAAAACTTGAACTTGATAGCGATAGGCGCCCCCACAGATTAGGAACGGCGCCCCTTACTTAACACATGCAATTTGTAGCAAACACTTAATAAAAGACAAAAAAAAAAAAAAAAACTGCACACTAACCAAAATGTGTGTTCCGCAAAATTTACAGACTCTAAAATTTCAAAGAGTGGGCGTAAAAATCTCTCTTAACAAAAATGGAAAAAATACATTTCTTGGGCTAAAATTTGCAGCATGTAGACATTTCTTACTCTCTTGTTATGTCTATCTTCTGTGACAAACTACGAAAAAACCTCTACGGGAACAGGATTTGTCTGATTTTGATAGAATTTCGTAGTTTTAACAGTTTTGGATATGTATGAGAACAAACCTATCACTTGCCTTGTGGTTTTTTTTTAATGATTTCAGAAAAAAACCTATAGAGCTGTATATTGATTCAGCAAAAAATCTAGTAAACGAGCTATAGATAGAACCGTAATTTTCTGAAAAGCGTAAACGAAAGGTTAACAAATTTTTGACGAAAGGTCTAGCGGTCGTAGCTTCCGATTTTGGTTTTATTAACCTCAACGCTGCTGGGCGAGCATTAAAATACAAAGATTATTTAAAAGCCAACTACATAGTTGTGTTTAGAGATTGAAAAACCATATTATTGACAATTTGGCCTGAGAAAAAGCTCGAAAAGTAAGCTTTACGAGATTTTATAACACATAAATTAACGCTCGTATTGTAGTAAGTGTAAGTAGGAACTAATTTTATGCTTTTATGCTGTAAATTACGCTTTCAAAGTTATTCTGTTCTTTCTATTCCTGAAAAATTAGTCTTGGGGGGCGCTCATGACATGACATTCTATGGTGTACGCAGGCATTAATCCATGAAGTAGCTTTCAATGCTGATCCATTTGTGAGGAATAGGACTTTTCCTTTTCTATCGAAAACTGCTTTCTTCTCTATTTTTTGAAAATGTCCTGCTTTTATCTGTAAATTCGCATTTCGATATCCTCCAGGTACTTTTATCCGTAAAGCTCAACAGAAACCAGTTATCTTTTATTTAGACCCCCCCGCCTTCAATGGATCACAATTTATTTCACTTTTTCCACTCAGAAGTCATTCATCATGAAATTTTTTGCTCAGAAATTCGATGAAGAGAGCAACAGAAAGAAAGGACAACTCCTTTGCAAGTAATTAAGTGCAACATACCAGCTACTGACACATCACACCGGGCGTAAACATTATGTACGAAAATGTAGTGCATAACTACATCGTCCAGCACTCTTGGCGTCAAGTGGAGTGTCAGTTAATTAATCGCACATGAAATTGATAGCACCTCAAAATACAAAAAAAAGGCCATTACTGTGGCAATCGTCCAGCCTCCAGTGCAACTAAATGACTTCAATATACTCGCATCCATTCCAATGATAACCTGCCATTTGAGTGCAGATACTAAAGAACTCGGGCAATCAGTTCTGCTCGTCCACCTGCAACGGTCCAATTGGCACACAGCCTCTGATACAGGTTCGCCGCTTGAGCGATCCACAATCCCGCATTACGACTTACGACGAAGTGGCATTTTGTTTTTATTTATTTGCGCCACAAGGTGACATGGATTTATGTGCAGATCACAATTTCCAGCACATCAAATGAGTGTGGCTCCTCATATGTACTCGTATGTGTGCTGGAAGCTGGGCTGGAGTGTTTAATTAATGAACGACCAACTTGGAACGTAGCACCAGAAGCCATTACGACAAACGAAGCGAACAGATGAATTCCCTTATTATGTCCAAAGTCAATTTGCCTTCCGTTTTAATTGCCGGGGCTTTCGGTAGGACGCTGGTCCTCCGTCCGTATGACTTCTCTAATTGTGCGGACACAAGTAAGGCAGGAGTTGCCAAAGCCAGTAGCAAGATCATCAAGCGGTGGAGGATCAGCTCCTCACTCACACATACTCATAATCGCGTTGTGGATGTGGTGGAGTATAATTTATTGGTTTCAATCTGCGGTCTTGTCACCGCCGTGAGATCTTAGTTGGCTGTTCATTTCTAGACCGGCCGATATGATTTATCACCTTGCGCTGTCTGCTGTAGTGCAATAAAGCGCAGTAGTTGGTCATAATCCGAAGTGGGTCTGTGCATCCATTAAGGATCCCCACACACATTTGAATCCGAACGACATCTGTTCGAGTGGTAGGTTGGGTATGAAGGTTTTTTTCTTTTTCTTCTTTTAAGTCTCTCCCCTATTCAGAAGGACGAGCCGAGTAGAGCACCCTCTTCGGATGTCCTGAATTGAGTTTTCATGTTAGCAGCAATATAGTTCCAGTTCTTTCACCTTTCTCGGCGGTGTGTGTTCCGTTTCCAGTCCCTTGATCGATAGGAGTTGAAGTAGATGAAGGGGAATTACCCGTAAGTGTATGCTTCATGGGTGATGGAATGCGACGCTTCCTTTTTTTTGTGGGGATAATTCGAGTATAGTCGAGGACACCAGCTGTGCTAATAGCAGCTCAGTCGTACTCGTATATGAGCATTTTTTCGAAATCATAGAACGGAACGAGTAAGTGCATCAGCGTTTGTGTTTGAGTGCGGTGCAGTGCTCTTCTGCTTCTGCTTTATGCATAATTCACTGTTTGCACCTGCAGGTAGTTTAAGGTGCGCGGTAGAAGTGGAATAATTAAAGGATATTCGGTGAAAAATTTAGTCAAGCTATTTTTTAAATATTTTTTTTTCTTTGAGCGGTTAAAAAGAAGAGATCATCACTAAGACACAGTCCCAATAAAAAAGATTTCGTTCCAAATCAGTAGAAAGTTTTATGTCAGGGGTTTCAAGGCGACATTGTACAATAGAGGTCCTCTGTAAGTATGCTAAAATATATTTGTGTCTTCTTCAAAATCCGATAAAATGTGACGTTTTTGGAGGACTGAAAATGCTCTGATCTGGCTCAATGTGAGAGTATTCAGCAGACTTGTACTCCTTGTAAATGCATCGAGTAACTAGTCAAGTCGAAGCTATGGCACATCAGTTGAAGAACTACTAATGGACTGCTGGCGCTTATTTTACAACTTGTTGTGTATTTTCTGTGAACTTCTCAAGACCTATACTAATTTTCTTATGCTTTGACCTTAAGCTTTAAAAGTTAGATTTTATGCTCTTTTGATCGTTGTCAACGCTTTGTTGCTGAATAAATTGTGGGGTAGCTCCCATCGATTGAAATGGTCTGATGACTGTTTTCTATTTTATCAATTTTGAGATGTTCGAAAATGATTACTTCGCATTATCTGCATAGTTGCAAGATCAATCAGTCTGAGTCTGACTTCGTTTTCGGCAGTGATGTGTTACAAGCGATATTTTGATGGTTCATTTAAAATGATTGCTACTAAATCAGATAGGTATAGTCCTGTGCCTGTAGACGCGAAGGTTTTGCCACGACAAAGAGGCTCATTTCAAGACATAACATTTTTGAAATTCCTGAAGATAGTACTCGGAATCTTCCTTCCTTCAAAATTAGGCCGACAGTTTCTTATCGATTCTCGCTTAATAAAGCCAGGCCAGTCAGTTGGTTTTCATCACTCATTCCCTGTTCCCTGAATCTGGAAAGCACAGATATTTATACAACACGGTTCTCTGTGGTTGACACTTATATCGGCTTTTAAACAGACAAACATTTTTTCCAGTTGATTAGCTGCATGCGGGGTCATTGAATGATTCCTGCTGCAAAACTTCTCGTTCGTTGAATTCCTTATTAAAAAATTCCCAATTTTGGGCAAAATAATTTAACTATACTCTGTTCCACAAAAAATGTCAGTACAGGGAAGATAGGATGGTTGCCTCTCAGACTGGTTGCAATAGCTTACATAAATCTGTCCCTCTTTTAAGCTCATACTGGGTTACCGTATGCATGATAAATCGCCACAAATCGGAGAGCACGACCTGAAGGGTAACCATCTGCTGATTTAAAAACAACATAATTTGTTGAACGAAATAAAAATAGGACACCACTTGGATTTTGATGAAATTTTTTAATACTGTTCGAGTATTTTCATGTATAAATGTTATTATGTTCTAGCTGTCCCGCCCGGCTTCGCCCGTGTACTAAAACAGTCGCGTTACTTATTAGGTAAAACGCTGCTCTTGCATTGTGCTTTTGTGTAGAAATAACGTGTGCCAAATCCGACATTTTAATTTTTAATTTTAACTCCCAGACACTACTCACATTAACTCTAGAATGCACCCCCTATGCATTCTAGGGTCAATGTGAATAGTATCAAATTTGATACCGTATGAATTTAAGGGTTAAAGGCTCGAAAACTACCCAACCGATTTTGGTAAAATTTTCAGAGTACGTTTTTCTTAATACATGTAGAATACAACACAGCATCAGTGCGATTAGTCAACAACTGGTGGTTTTGGTAACTGTCATACAAAATTTGGTAATTTCAGGTGAAATGTGAATATAAATAATTTTGGTCAATTAATGTAGACAGACAGACAGATTGATAGACAGTCAGAAAGATATACAGGCAGACAGACAGACACACAGTCAAATAGACAGATATATAGGTAGACAGAGACAGGCAAATAGAAAAACAGACAGACAGACAGATAGACAGACAGGCAGACAGATAGATAGATTGATAGGTAGACATAGACAGGCAGACAGACAGATTGACAGACAGACAGACATACAGACAGACAGACAGACAGACAGACAGATAGATGGATAGATAGACAGACAGATAGACAGACAGACAGATAGACAGATTGACAGACAGACAAACAGAAAGACAGACAGATAGATAGATAGATAGACAGATAGATAGACAGACAGACAGACAGATAGATAGATATTGTTAACAGATAATAGAACAGCTTATCAAAATTGTAATTACATTTTTTTTAGTTCTAAATGACTTTTATTTCAACGTAGATACTATACATAAAAACAAAATTAAAAAAAAATTCAAAGTTCCCATACAAAACCCAAATTTAAGTTTTTGTAGATTCCGGCTTTTCCTTGGAGTTTTTCTGAATTTTCTTTCCTCATAGACCATCCCTGAATCAAGTTAAACAAAACAAAAAAGAATCTTCCGAATCGGTCGAGCCGTTCTCGAGTTTTAGCGAGACTAACGCACAGCAATTGATTTTTATATATATAAGAAGATAGATAGATAGATAGATATCGAAAACGAGCTAAAAATAAAAATAAAAAATACTCACTATTCGTTTCCGCACCCAAAAAATACAAAAATCAAGCTGCAACATCCTCACATAGGTACTCAAGTTCATTTATTGGTTCTCAAACCCCAAATCCCAAAAGCTCTTTGACAAAAACGAAAGAAGAAGCAGTATTGATTTGCATTGACTTAATAACGGTGACACTGTTTTGATGTTTATATTTTCCATACACACAACATACAGCTAGGATTTATGGTGAGCACACGATCATTGTGCCATTGACTGTGTGGCAGGCTGGTCATAATCGGATGTATGCGAATTTAAGGAAAATTACAAAAACAAAACCAGTGGTTTGGTTTTTATTGCAGAGGCAATTTTTCTAATTGAGTGCCGTGAAGACATTTACAGTGTTTAAAAAAGCTCCCCCATAAGGCCACTAGTTGAAACAGAGCACACACAGAGTATACTTAGTCTAAGGTCTAGACCAGGCAAATAACAGGTGCAGATCTCTAGTCACCTGTGAGATATCAAGTGGACTGTGGCCAGAATATGACAAAACAATAACTAGGAAACTCCTTCAAAAAGACAGGAAGTCGCTGTCGACACTAATAGGAGTACTAACTGGGCACAACACTCTAAGATATCACATGAAGAAATCACGACTGAACGATGATGACATTTGCAGAGGAAATGGTGATGAAGAGGTGCATAAGAATACAACCCATTTCCTCTGTCAACTAAGAAACAGAACCAATGGCAAGTTCTTCTTGGATCATATCGACGAAGTATCTGATGGATCACCATATAAGCTACATGAGTTTGCCAATGCGTCGGGTTGGATAAAGCCTGGACATTGATATCACGAGTAGGATCAAGCTATGGGTATCACAATGGGTCCACATGGACCTAAGTGTAATGAGGATGCAAGCATTCTCATCAGCCCGCAAACCTAACCTAACCTAAGGTCCAGACCCACTCCGGACTGTAGCGTTTATTACAATAAGAAGAACAATTGAGCTTCACGTTTGTCTTAAGTGGGCTTTGGCGCAACACAAATTTTCGTTTAGAGGGCTTTCTGTAACTTTATTTGAAGATGCCTTCCTTGCATCTTGTCCTATCGTGGATTTGTTGGAATTATTCAATCAATAGGTAAGTACGAAGATTCGACAACACACCTGTCATTTCTTCGAATTTGAAAAGAGAATCCTTTAAATAACACAAATCCATTATGTAAAAAAAAAAAACATTGAATATGTTCTGAGAGTTTTATTTTATTAGTAAAAGGAGTGCTTCCTTCCGCATTTAAGGGTGATCACCTTCCATGATGCAATTTTACTTTTAAGGTCATTTTTCTAAGAATCACTTTGAGTTACAATCTCTATTGCGAAACAGAATCAAAAGATACAGAAAAAAGGACGAAGATGCGTATACAGTAAAAAGTAGGCGGAAGCATATCATTGGTCCTTCTTAGATAAAGAAACAAAATCCTTTTCAATGCAATCGATCTTTTCATTTCAGGAGCAGGAGCAACAAAAGTGTAAAATAATATGTATGCATCTAACAATTCTCAAAGGATATCCGGTTGTTACAGGTAGCAAGTTGCATCGGATTCACTGGTACATACGAGTACTCGTATTTGCATAACACCGATTGGAACCAATTAGTCCAAAGTACTTATGACCCCCTTCGGGTAGGGGTTAGAATATACCCGAGGTAGGCATGCCTGTCGTAAGAGGCGACTAAAATCCAATCTCCGTATACCGAGTGCATAGTGTATACAAAAATGCAATGGACAAAACAAAAAGATTGATTACCCCAGGTGGCAGTCCAGCTTTACTGGAAAATCCACCCTCTTCGGAGGTCGGCTCTACGGATTCTGGGGAGAGCCATTTATTGCAATCCAATGACCCTTTCACAAGAAGTGCAAGGGTATCTCGATCTCCTCCATCAAGATCGAATAACTCCGGGAAAAAAAGTCCGCCGGGAGCGCCGCAGCGCGAAAACCAGGACTTAGCGAAATATAAAAGCTTTGAGGAAGAAAATAAAGTACTCCGAATAAAGCTTAACGAAATGGATCTACTCTATCAAGATCTTAAGAAAGAGATAGATCTATTAAAAGAAGAGAATAAGGTTCTAAAGAACACACACTCGCAGAAAGAGCGCGAATGTGCTCCAGCACTATTAGATAGTCGGGAGTACCACACCGATGAAGAAGAGCTAGCACGCGAAACGAATCGGGTCCCTAAGAAAAGACCTTCTAAAAAACGGAGAGCTGGTTCTTCGCCCGAAGTCGTGCCCTTAAATGAAGAAAAGCGTAAAGAACTGCAAGAAAATCAACGTAAAACGCAATTTCGTTTACCGCCACCAATAAACATCGTCGGGATAACGGAATATAATAAGTTGCATAGCCTCCTTAAAGGAACGATTACATCGAAATTTAAGGTCACATCTTTGAGGAATAATGCGTGGAGGATTAACGTCGACGACCACGATGACTACCGAGCAGTGTCCCAAAAACTTAATGTGGATAAGATTCAGTGGTATACTTTCGAAATCAAGTCAGAAAGGCCACATCGTGTTGTAGCAAGGGGTCTTCACCCCTCATGCACCAAAGAAGAGGTTATGAGCGACCTTCAAGCCAAAGGCTTTAAAATTCTTGATGCCGTTAATATCATCAAGAAGGAAAAGCAACAATCTGAAATAGATACAGACATATTGGTTAGGCGTGGACTTCCACTTTTTATGCTAACATTCGATAAATCTGACAGCATCGACGATATCTACCGAATTAAAACCATATTGAATATCGTGGTCAAAATCGAGCCCATGCGTAGAAATTTAAAAATAATTCCGCAGTGCAAACGTTGCCAAGGATTTAATCATACGCAAACGTACTGCAAAAAAGAACCGCGTTGTGTGAAATGCGCCGGAAATCACCTCTCCCAAGACTGTGGAGTGAACAAACAAGCCTCCGCAATCTGTGCTAATTGTAAGGGAAAGCACCCGGCAAATTATAGAGGCTGTGAAGTAGCTAAGGAGTTGCAAAAACGGAGAGATGCACTCCATAAGCCTCAAAATAAAATAACAAGACCGCTAACTAATGCAAATAGTAAGATCGGTCAGGCGAACGTAGGCAAACAAAAACCACCGGGTTCAGAGCGGAAAGAGTTGGTGACAGGAGAAAAGCCCTCGACTTCTGGCCTTAAGAGAAATGGTAATGAAAAGCCATTAGAAAAGACATCAAGTAATAGCCCTCGGACAGCAGGAGTGCAGACCTACGCCCAGGCTGCAGCATCCGAAAAATCAAAAAACATCGAAATCCCGACGGACCCTGCTTCTCAAGTTTTCTCAATTATTCTCGCGAAACTTGAAGAGCAAAGCAAAATAAATAAAATTATTCTCGATAGGTTGGTTAAGCTCGAGAGTTATTCACGGAAAACGCGTACTTCACCTAGAATATGAATGAAAAAAGAATGTTAAAAATATGTACTTGGAATGCAAACGGACTTTTGCAAAAACTTGACGAATTGGAAATATTCATGCGAGAAAAAGATATTGACATTTGCTTGATTTCTGAAACTCACGTGAAAAAGGAATCGCATTTAAAAATAAAAGGCTATACTGATTACCACGCTTGTCACCCTTCGGGAAAAGCAAGAGGCGGATCTTCCTTGTTTATTAAAGACTACATTGAACAATGCGAAGACCTAAAGATAGAGCTTGAAACTCTGCAACTGTGCACAATCCGAGTTAAAAATAGTCAGCGTACTATTAAAATCTCATCTATCTACTGTCCACCGCGTTCCGCGCTTGAAAAAAGTGATTTTACTAACTTATTTAAATCGCTGAAACCTAATTTCATTATTGGCGGCGATTTTAACGCGAAACATACGTTCTGGGGCTCTAGATACATCTCGCAAAAAGGTAGAATGCTCTATGGGGCAGGTATGGAGTACAGCTGTGATTTCCATTCGACGGGCAAACCGACTTACTGGCCAGCTGATACTTTTAAAATACCTGACCTGATCGATTTCTTCGTGGTGAAAGGAATATCTAACAACCACATAAAAGTTGAAGAAAGCTTTGATCTGTCGTCTGATCATTCCCCAGTTATTTTGACATTGAGCGAAAAACTATTATTTAACCGAGAGCCAGCGAAATTAACCGGCAGAACAACTAACTGGGAAGGCTTTAGGAACGAAATCGAAGTAAATATTGAACTGAGCGTACCGCTTACGACACCCTATGAACTTGAGGTTGAAGTCGATCGCTTCGTTGAGATAGTACAGCTCGCCTCTTGGAATAATACGCATAATCCAAGAAAAACGCCAGACAAATACGGTCTACGATATCCTGCTGAAATAAAGGAATTAATTAGGGAAAAAAGAAAAGCGCGTAAAAGATGGCAACAAAGTCGTGCTCCACAGCATAAAACCCATCTGAATCGTCTCTGCAATTTGTTAAAGAATAGCATTAAGGATTTTAAAAATCGTGCGATAGGCTCTTACCTTGAAAGTTTAACAGCGAAAAAAGATTCCAATTATTCCCTTTGGAAAGCCGTAAAAGGCACCAAAAGGCCCAAAATCCCCGCGCCGCCACTTAAAATAAATCAAAATGAATGGGCAAGGGAAGATAAAGAAAAAGCGGATATTTTTGCCGCCCATTTGGAAGAAACCTTTAAACCGAACGATGGTCAAGTGGTTCATGACAACATCAACCTCACAAGGATGGTAGTTCCACCATCTGACGATTTAACGCGCAGATCTGCAACGCTTAGAGAACTCGAACGTGAGATCGCGAAACTAAAACCTAAGAAAGCTCCTGGTTATGATTTGATTACCGGAGAAATTCTCAAAGCCTTACCTAGAAGAGCATTTATTAAGCTTCTCCATATTATAAATGCTGCACTCAGATTAAAACACGTGCCGAGCCAATGGAAAGTTGCGGAAGTCATTATGGTTTTAAAACCAGGAAAACCGTCATATGAAGTAAAATCATACAGACCAATCTCGCTTCTTCCAGTCGTATCAAAAATTTTCGAGAGGATATTACTAAGGCGTCTCCAACCGGTTATAGAAGAAAATAATCTAATCCCTGACCACCAGTTTGGGTTCAGAAGTAAGCATTCGACAATTGACCAGGTGCATAGAATTACTAACGTAATCGAAAAAGCACTAGAAGAAAAAAAGATATGCTCAGCCGTATTTCTTGACGTCTCGCAAGCCTTTGATAAGGTGTGGCACGATGGCTTGAAATGCAAATTACGACAAGTACTCCCCGTGTACCTATACGAGATTTTGGATTCATATCTCGGAAATAGACTCTTCCGTGTTAGAAATGGAAACGAATACTCAGAGCTCAAAAAAATTTCGGCCGGCGTACCGCAAGGAAGCGTTCTGGGGCCGCTTCTTTATCTGTTATATACTCGTGATATACCGAAAGAAGATGGCACTATGCTTGCTACGTTTGCCGACGACACCGCTATCCTAGCAGTAGGTAAAACAATCGAGGAAACGACTGCCAAACTGCAAAACGCATTGAATAAAGTAAATGAATGGACGAGGGACTGGCGGATCGCCCTTAACGGAACTAAATCTGTTCACGTGAATTTCACTTATAGAAAAATTAATGACTTGCCAATTTTTATAAATTTGGCCCGAATTCCTATTGCAAATGAAGCCAAATACCTGGGAATGACACTTGACGCAAAGCTGAAGTGGAATTCGCACGTGAAAATGAAACGTAAAGAATTAGAAATCAAATATAGAGAAATGTACTGGCTGATCGGGAAACATTCCCACCTCAGTACCGAGAACAAACTGCTTTTATACAAGCAAGTGCTAAAGCCGGTGTGGTCCTACGGTATACAACTTTGGGGTTGTACCAAGAAAACAAATGCCAATATTTTACAGACCTTTCAAAATAAAGTGCTTAGAGAAATTGTCCAAGCACCGTGGTATGCAAGAAACGACGATATCCACAGGGATCTCGGAATTCCGACAATCGAAGCTGAAACTAGAACCTTCGCGCGAAAACATAGAAACCGACTAATCGGACATGTTAATAATACAGTCCTACTTATTTTGGATGAGAGCAATTTATTGCGCCGACTACAAAGGATAAAACCTTTCGACTTGGCGAGATAAGGATTAACCGCATCTAAATTGCGGAATATGCAGGATCTTTCATTGGAAAGTAACCTGCCAAACGTTTATATTTCGTGATAGAAAAATTGCTTGATAAGTAGTATAACTTAGTTGCAGTATCTAACAAATTTATATCGAAGGGAGAAAGTACTTATGTATTCAAATTTTATCCAAAGTGCACAGATCCCTTATTTTTTAAAAGCGAACATGAGTAACAATTCCACCGGAAATCCACATCCATAGCGTGGTACAATGCCCCGACAGAATCCCAGACGGAGGATGCAAAGCAAAAAAAAAGACCCACAAACGAAGAGGCATTCCTTTCCTTCCGTCTGGAAGAAGGTTACACCTGTTTTACTGCGAGGATATCCTTTTTGAATTGAAAGGAAGTTCGTCGAACTATTAAGTATGCCAAGGATATTAGTTCTATTCATGCATGTGCTGTGAACTAAGAGTACTTAGGACGCGTCTCTTCCTCAACCGCTGGAATTCAAAAAGGAAGAAGCAAGAACCAAAAAAAAAAAAAACAACTACACTCAGGTGCACAACGTGAACTTGTTGCTGACATATGTGATGTACCGGTCGACTGGTGATCATAGACCAAATCCACTTTTAGCCATCCCAAGCCAAACCGATAGTGTCTGCCGTGCAGTGTTCATTTGACCATAGGAAAGGAGGACACCACTCTTGTGGATGGCACGAGCGGCGAGCGCAAGTATCTCATTATTCAAATTATTATTCCGGCGTGATGGAATGGTGCTGCAGGTTCTGACCAAGTCGTCTCACTGTCATGCACACACCTTAACGGCATGGTCAGTGGACCGTAACTCTGGATAGGGGTGCAAGCGGAGTGTCACTTCTAAGCGTGCTCTCTACCCTAACACCAGAATACCAGAGTGCCGCTGCCGCCAGTACTTAAGGGTGCAGTGGTAATGCCAGTGTAACCGGCAGATATGGTGTCGTCCTAATATAATTGAAAGATAGTGTGCAGGCACTGGTAACTGGTGAACCCAACAGCGTACAGGTACCACGCGCGTACCATACGTGAAGTGCATTCTAAAACAAAGACGGGAGACATTGGACATGGAATGTGTCCTTTTTCTGTTGTGTCGTTGTAATTTGTTTATAAGAATTTTTTTTTATTTAGGGTTAGGACTTGTTAGTGTTGTAGTTGGAGGGTTAAATGGCTTGAACAGGAGAGTGGCATTATGCGTCAGGTGCTAGTATGTGGTGCGGGTTTTGCCACGAGACCAGCATAATGAAGGAAGAGCAACCTGCTGTTCTTTCTGGAGTATTGGAGTACTTATGAATTATAAATTCAATTCAAAGCCAGGAGGATTAATTTCATAATTTTTAAGTCTTTGACTCTTTCTTGTGTAAGCGTTCCTGTCATATGTTTTGATGTTGTAAATGTGATTCATCATGCGTGATAAAGAAAAGGAAGACAGACATTTTGGGGTTTGGTATTTTTTTTTGAGAGTATAGATCTCCCAAGTCTTAAGACTTATCCCATCTCCTCTATATTGGTAGATAATGGAATTATTTCGTCTTCCGCCAGTCACAAACAAAATGCCTGCCAAGTTTCAGGTAGAATCACAAATTCTTCTAACAGCCTATCTTGCCACAGAATAAAAACCTATTAGTGCTCGCGTTGCGGAAATAGAACCTATTGGCCAAAAAGATATTTGAAAATGATGATATGTCAAGTCATGGACAGTATGGACAGGATTGTACAAAAAAAAGGCTTCTAAAGGTCACAAATTTAGCCCGAGGCCAATTTTTGAAATAGCTTTTCTGTATTGTAAACCTAAAGGCAAAATATTAATATTTTTGAAGTCTGTAAGTCTGTAATAATGGGCACCGTAGCGCAAGTGGTTAGTGCGTCGGACTACTGTGCCAGCGGTCTTGGGTTCGAATCCCGCCGCAAACACCTAAAAGTTTTTCACAGTGCCCACCTCTTTCGAATGTCTGACAAGCATCAAAGAGTATCATTTGTCACGATTGAGCTTCTCAACTCGCCGTTCGGAGTCGGCAAAAAACTGTAGGTCCCTTCCATTCGTGCAAAAATATAACATGCACACACAAATGGTTGCGAGAAGCAGGCCCAGGTTCCCCTCGAGCTGTAGCGCCAACTAAGTAAGTAAGTAAGTAAGTCTGTAATAGGCAACGTCGAAGATTTGTGCATTAGTTGGGTCTTGATGCTCTTTTTATGTGGCGCCACAATCTGCTGTGTTAGGGCTGTGATTATGAAATATAGTAAGTATCTATTCTTAAATTCTATAACCCGGAGAGAGTAAAGTAAGTCAAGACAATCAATCATCAACAAGAGAAACGTTCAAACAGAGTAGGTTTAAATGATACCTGCAGCATTTGGTTTCTAAAGTTATTTCTTGGCTTGGGATTGGGACTTGTCTGTGTCGTAAAAAAACAAACAAACCAAAATACACCTTTAAGCCAATTGATACAAAGTGTGATGACGAAAGATGCTATCTAGAGTTTCAGTTCGTTCAATCAGGTACTTACATATGTATGCCCTTAGATTCCCAGCTCATCTTTTATGGTATGGTCTCCTATACTACAGAAGGGTTTATGAACCACGAAGGGCATAACAGCCCATTTCCTGGGCAGTTTGATCAACTGTTCGTTGCGTACTATCTCGAAATATCCTTGTACCCCGAAAATGGTGAAGTTGTTGCCTTCACTTAGTCTTTTAGGTTTACCTTAGCCTTCCCAGACAATTCTAGATTTGATGACTTTTAGCTCTGTTCTGCTGACTTAACAGCTCCGTAGATTTTTGATTGAAAGATGCTTATGGAGCTGCCACGGATTCGCATAGTTTGATTCCAGGCCCGAATCCTCCTATATCCGTCCATTCCTCAGTTTTTGATCCATCCGTTAACCTAGAAGAGGGAGGCCAAATCAACCATAGACTCGTTCTTAAATTTTGCAGGGTAATAAAATGCTTTGAGGAAATTGTGGTGCCATCATCCTTGGATGGATTCTTAGGTCATCGTGATGGGCTCACTTTGACACCTGGTGTTCGGGATGGCTCAGCTTCTCAACCCCTCTCAACCTAACCTAACCTTGAACCATACGTGAAACATTTATGGGGTATAGGGACTCAATGCCTACCTAGAGGTAATCTTGAAGTTGCTTTGTCCAAACTGAACGCCGTTTTAATTTCAATTTATTGAGTGGTTTTTTTCGCTCGCCCTTTCTAATATAGGTAAGGTTTCCTATAAAAAAAAACGTTATCGAACACTTTCGAAAAAAAAACCGTATCAAATTCCTTCATGGCGTCCATATGGGATATCAGCTAGAGCCTAGACAAGAACGTGACCACCATAGCTATCCACATAGTCAGCCGCACGTTGTTGTATGCGTTATAAATAAATTGTAATGAATTGGCTCGTGGAAAATGATTAATTTGCTTCCACTCCGAAGTGGGTCTCATTTAAAATGATAATGGAAATGGAAATGACCATACGGTGCCATAAAAGGAGATCGCACACACATCAGGACTCCCTAACAGGCACGGCTCCCTGAATCGAAATAAATTTTCATTAAACAAAATTGAACCGTAGACAGGTTAACTGAATGAGAACTGGAATCCATTCTCTTTCCGACTTTTCTACCTCTGATCTTCAATCGAAAATGTTTCCGTTGTCGTTGGCATTGTTGTTGCATATCTGTCGCTATGGTGGTGGTAGAAACACCCACAATCCCAGTCGGTCACCAGTTTACTTGCATTCGATGTCAGAACATTCACCTTGAACGTGGACTTGTGCAGATCACTTCCACGAAGGGGATTGGCAACCAGATACACACTGGCGCTGTGGTGGCACCTTAAAAATGCAAAAAAATAAAAAATAAATAGCAAGCAAAACATTGAATAACTCCTCCACACTTATTCGGTCGTATTTTGTGGCATAGGCCTGGCCAAAGCCAGGAAAAAATTTCTTGTCATAAAGTGGCCGGTCTGACGCCTGGAAATTAATAATAACTTGATCCAACGGTTGCGTTGCATTTCTTGACATATCCACTGCGCATTCGAGCAGGGAGAGGTTCCCTCTCTCAGTCTATCTCTTTCTCTCTTTAGCTACGCCAGACAGATACAAATACAACCAACAGATGTACAGATACTCATAGTCGTACTCGATCTCATCTCGCGTGCCACGCAACGCATGGAATCGCTCGTACTTCATGCATGAACGGTATTGGAAACTGATCGGTGCTTGCAGCTGCAGCAGGAGGTTGGAGGCATCAAGTGTTGTGTCTGTGCCGGACCAACAAGTGGGTGTTTATTTATTTAATGGTGTAAATGCACAACTTGTATCTGTGTTTATACTGTTTTATTTTTTGTATCTTTTTTCCCTTCGACCGATGAATTAGAGATTGCAACGACTGACTCAGGTATGATGTATGAATCAAAAATGATTGCAGTCACGGGAAAGCCATGACAATGTTGCTTAAAGGCTTTAACTGGGAATTTCAGCGAACATTTTTGAGAGTAGATCACGGGAGGGGTCTTTAGGCGATTTATTTCGTTTTTAAACAGTTGACCTACAAGCTGGTAGGAGATGGACATTGGAATAAGAAAAAAATAGAGATGGGAAGCTCTGAATTCCTAAAACACGGACATAAAGATCAAATGTCAAGTTCTTATATTTGCGATCATTTAAAAACGTATGATCTTCTTTGGCTGGATGATTTGATCTTCGAATATATTACCTATTTCATTTGAATGTGTTCTTTTTGAACTGAAGTCAATGTAAAACGATCTGGTTTATATTTTCTAGATCCGATCACTAAGATCATATTCCGACCGTGAGCGTTGAATATTATTGTAGCCCTCCGTTGGGAATCTGGCAAGGAATTCAGTCGTTTTTGACATAAATTCAAACAAACCAAAGCACGTCAGGAAAACTGTGCCACATACAGAGCTACACTGGCATAAATCTGATCATGATTGCGAAGATCACTCTGCTAGTTCTGATGCTGCAAACGATTTAAAAGCAGACACATTACATCCGAGTCCAAAATAATCATCACCTTCCAAAACTCTCTGTTATAAAGATCAAGCCATCGCGGGTACCACGAAGCTTGCTTAACACTTACCGACTGATGCAAATTTACACACTAGAGCACCCACAGGTGGTACCGGGGTACCGCCATATATTTCGGTGCGGTTTATATAGAAATCATTCGATCATGTTTGTAGAAAGTGTGCTGATTGCTTGTCTTTCCTTAATTTTTGTAGTGATCAACGATCACAGAGTGAGGGTCAATGTCAAGTCTTTGTTTTTAATTGTCAATCGTCAATTGCAGTGTTGCGTTAAAAGATTTCTTAATTTCTTTTGGGTATGTTTTGTCTATAAGTGACGAAGGAACTCATTTGTGAATTGTACTACAATGTTTTGGCCGGATTTTCACCACAGTGAACGTGTTCACATCATTACGCCTGCTAAATAATCTCAAGAGCAATGGATTGACATTGCTGAGAACGCTTCGGAAAAATGAACCGTATATCCCAATGGCGATGCAGCTATCGAAAGACCGCGAAATCTATTCAACTTCGTTTGGTTTAAGAGCCGAAGCAACAATATGTTTGTATGCCCCGAAAAAGAAGAAAGCCGTAATTTTGATATCCAGCATGCATTACGATGGGACAATCGATACGACAACTGCATCTATAAAATCACAAATCATATTCGATTATAACTCGACTAACGGTCTAATTGGTGGCCTTTGGCGTTATTCTACAATATAATTGATGTTCCTTGTCGAAAGCATGATCCAGAAAATGTCCGAAAACATCTTCGCATTTTTTTTCCTGAAATAACTGGCTCAAGACATATGCTTGCCATCGATTCAAGTTCGGAGCTTAGATCCACCGACAACACGATTCTATTTATCAAAACAGCCATGCGAAGCGTATTTGGCTCGCCAATCGGAAGTATGTATGTACTTCCATTTCGCTTCCACAACCAATCGAAGAATGAGGTAGCGCCGGTCGTTTGAAGAAGCAAAGTATTTGCAAGAAATGCTGTAATGATGTCCGAATCAAGAGAAGGCGTCGTAACGTTGCCAAAATTGTTGTAATACTGTTCACGACCTGCATATACACCTGCACCTGTACACCTGCTCCGGTTATTTGCTTGGATTGTACTAACAATATCTCAAATAAAATTATAATAATACAAAAAAAAAAGTTTCCATACAAAATGTACTAGGTTAGTACCCGGATACCACCCATGGGCATTTCCACCATAGGTTTGAAAAATGGTAAAAAAAACCACATGTCCTTTTCACTTTTTTTTCAACAACTTTAAGATTTTATTGCGTTAATGTGACTTTCTAGAGATGTCATGGAATCTCAAGAAAATCTGAACAGTGGAAAAAAAATACTTAGGTTTGAATGTCCAAAGTACCCGGGTGCCACCTGTGGGTCGTTGAGGGTTAAGCGAACAGTAGACTTTTTCAAAACCCCTTTTTTTTTTTTTTTTTTTTATTTATTTATTTATAGTCTATAAGTACAATTATTGGTATAATTTACTTTCTTAGAGCTAATGTTCCTAGTATAATATAGATATACATATATGTACATAAGTAATTAATGCCTTCAATCATACACAATTCCGTTCATGATAATATTTTTAAATATTTCTTTAGGACAATTTAGATCAATTATATCGGCATATTTATTAAAGTAATAACAGGCTTTAGTGACTGGCTCATTACAGCCATAGTTTGTTGAGTGAAAAGGTATTGAAAAGAAGTAAAAAGCCCTCGGTCTTAAGGATCGAGCTGGTGAATAAAGCTTAAACAAGGATGACAAGGGAGCACAATTAATTTGTCCAATTACAACATCTCTCGCAAATGAGACAAGAAAATAGATTCTTCTACTTTGAAGAGGTTTGAGTGATATAAGATTGCATCGTGTTTCATAAGGTGGTAGAGGCAATGTCCAATTTAGCTTCCGAAGTGAATATTTCGTAAACCTTTTCTGTATTCTTTCGATACGGTTCGAAGCATTTTTGTAAAATGGGGACCAGACTATGCAGCAATATTCAAGGATGGGACGAACGATGGTAACAAAAAGCGATTTCAGTGTGTACGGACATCGGAAATCCTTAGAATTCCTGAACAAAAAACCAAGCAAACTATTACCCCTAGAGATTACATAATCTATGTGCATCCTGAAATTTAGATTTGAATCGAATATGACGCCTAAGTCTTTATAGCTGTATACTCTTTGAAGCGTAGCACTCGAAATAGTATATTCAAAGAGAACTGGACAGAGGGACCTCGAAAACGATAGGACACAGCATTTATTTATATTCAGATGAAGACGGTTTAGAGAGCACCAGTTTAATAAACTGTCCAAATCTTTTTGGAGTTCGATGCAGTCGGTCAATGTTTTAATTGATTTATATATTTTTAAATCGTCAGCGTATATGAGACATGATGAATGTTGGATTTTTGGCGGTAAGTCATTTATAAATAATAGAAATAAGAGTGGGCCCAGGTGGCTGCCTTGGGGCACTCCAGAGTGATTGAAAATTTTATCAGATATATTGGAACCAATTTTGACATACTGGATACGATTTGTTAGATAACTTTTTATCCAGCTAAGCAAACTTGAATGCATACCGGTAGCTCTTAATTTCTTCAACAATACTGTGTGGTTGACTTTGTCAAATGCTTTGGAGAAGTCAGTATACACGGCGTCTACTTGATATCCTCTCTCCACACTATTGACACAGAAATTCGTAAATATTGTTAGATTGGTTGTAGTTGATTTACCACTGACAAATCCATGCTGAAAGATGGAGATACTGCTTTCAAGAGTTTCATAGACTTTTTTTTTAACAAGTGATTCGAATACTTTCGGTATAACTTGTAGTTTGGCTATAGGTCTATAATTTTCTATACATTGCTTAGAACCTGCTTTGTGTATAGGAGTTATGAATGAACTTTTCCAACAATTAAGAAAATCACCTTCGCTTAGAGATTGATTAAAAATTAATTGTAGAGGCTTGGACAAGTAGGATCTACAATTCTTTAGGAACACTGCCGGAATATTATCAGGAGGCATACTTAAACTATTATCAAGATGTGATAGTGCACTCAAAACTTCATTCTCTGACAGAGACATACAAACTGCAGTATTTACGGTTGGAAGATCAAGTTCAGTTTCTCTATCACATGAGAATACATCGAAATTCGATTGAAAAAATGCAGCAAATAAGCTACAAATCTTAGAAAGATCACTGCTTACTTCCCCCTGATAGCACATGTTAGCAGGAATACCAAAGGAATTCCTTTTAACATTGACATGACGCCAGAAACAGCTCGAATCCTGTTTGATTTTTGTTTCCAGTGACCATACATATTGTCTATGCGTGAATTTTTTTAAAAATTCATATTCCCTACGTAGGCGAATATATTCACTTCGAGAACCAAGGTCGACTCTGCTTTTTTTATACATTTTGGTGACAATATTTTTTAGACGAGATAAGCTTTTATTGTACCAGACTGGCTTATTACTTCTTCTCAAGCGCCTCATTGGAACAAATCTAGATATCACAAAATCTATTAAGTTTTTAAATACATTAAAATTACTATCTAATTCCTGATGACGCAAACAAGAATTCCAATCAATATCAGAAAAATAATTGTTGATGCTGTTGTAATCAGCTTTCAAGAAATCGTACTTATAGATAATTTCTGGGATTGTATGAAGAACTGCGTCAAAAATTGTACAATTAATAGAAATACATAGTGCCTTATGATGCACACTGTTATTAAGAAGAGGAAAGTCATCCTCAGACAAAGTTACATCGAGGTTTTCATGTACAAAGACAAGATCTAAAATTCTACCAATAGAGTTAACTACATTATTTTTTTGCGCAAAGTTTAAAGCAGACATAGTATCTAGTACTAATATTTCTCTATCATTAATTACATTATAAGGTAAGAAAGCTTTATCCTCCTCTGAAAATATCCATTTTACAGTACTAAGATTGAAATCACCTAAGACTATAACATATGAATTGCAATCTAATTCGCTTACTAATGTTTGTATGTTACCTATATGAGAGTTATAAATATCAATATGAGAATTTGGAGGTATATATGAAACAACAAAATAAATATTAATATCAACATGGTGACTAGAATTTACATGTGGAAAAACAACATGAACACAAACTTGCTCAATAAGACCTGATGAATCCTTCAGAGTTACTTGCCTACTCATAAAGTTTGATTTCACCGCAATCAGCACTCCACCTCCTCTGGTAAGTCCAGTGCAACTCCTACTTCGATCTTTCCTAAACACATTGAAATCTTCGTTGAAAACTTCAGTATTGGAAATGTTGTCGCTCAACCAAGTCTCCGTGAGAGTGACGATGGCGTATGGACAATCAGCGACAGAAGAATAAAAGTCCATTAGTTTTGATCGCATTCCACTCACATTCTGATAATACACCAAAAGAGTATCGTTAACAATAGTAGCATGAGCAGCAACAGCAGCAGTAGTAACAGGATTAGTTCTTGACGGTGGATTTCGATTAGGCCTTTTTGCCCTTTTTATGCCCGATTATCTACAGGTTGTGACTGACATCTCATCACTTTAAAACGTATACCTATCTTTTGAAAATATACAAACATACGAGTATGTAGCCAACCAATGCGGGACATAAAATATTTAAATCGATTACTTAAACCACACTGCATTCCAAAACAAGCTATAAAGTATCTATATATGTATCTATTCTCCCATTCTATGTATCTAGGTACCAGTTAAGTATAAATAATGACTCCAAACACGCACCTGAACCTGTCTGATGTGCCCTTCCTCCACTTTCTATTCCTTTTCAATAATCGTAAAATAATTCCTCCCTCCAATGTCCTAATCAAAACATAATATCTCAAACCTCTTAATCAGGTGACAACATCAGGACATTATCTCAATGTCCCGGCAATCATAACACATCTCTAGAACGAGTCTATTTTCACCGTCTGTCCCCCGGCCCGCAGTCATAAAATAAAGATAACGCTATCAAGAGATGAAAATTGTTTATTGATTGTGAAGCATACAAGGGAAAACAACCCGTCCACCATCCAATTCCAAGGTGGTGGCCAGAGATCACAATATACCCACATGGACAAGGCGGACAACTCTTTTTACACAAATGCACCTTCCACCAAACAAACGATAATGATGTAACTCCCTTCGCCGCTGCGCCGCGCCGTGGCCATTCTAAACAACACACACGATCGGTCGGCACAGCATCTGATCATTAAGTGGAATTAAAATAATAATAGTAAATAGGATTAGATACTTAGATACTTTCACCTTACCAGACGCAAGGGAGAGAGAGAGATAGAGCCGGTCAAAGGAACATTGATATGGATTTCCCATTAATTTTCTTGTCGTTACTTGGTCATCGAGGAGACCACCTGAATCGTTGTCGATCTAGTAAGTAAAGGTGCCCGATGCAATTCTAAAGCGAGATGCGGGAGAGGTGTTCCTTACAGGTTATGTGTACGAGTACTTCGATCCAACTCGAACAAAGGAAATCAATGAATGAGGAATTTCAATTCCTGGATTTTTCCTCGTTCTCAAGCGTTGAATTACATTAGATTATTCAAACTCCCACCACAGAGTAATAGGAATCCATCAAAGAATCGCAACAGGTACGCCTAGCAGGTTAAAGTATCTGTGAGATATTTGGTTGGTTTTTCATGAATGGAACCGAGTTCAGTGGGAAAATTAGTACCAAGGGTGAAAGATAATTTTCTGCAAAACAAAGTGAACTGAGAAATTCATCATTCACACGCACAGGTGGCACACACAGTACACAACACAGGTAGGTAGCGTCAGCGAACAAGCGACCTGATAACTGGACAAGTTGCAATCACAGCTCAACAGGTAGATATATTTTTGTTATTTTGAAGATACAATTTTTTTCGTTGCTGCTCTTAATGCCGTGTGAACCTGTTTTTTGGGATTTCGATTTTGTGAACTCGTTTAATTTTTTTGCAGAGAATTGTTTTTTGTTTGCTTGTGAGATATCCTTTCGCCAGAACTGAGTGAAATCTTTGCTTTGTTTATGGATTCCGATAATTCGCTTGTTGGGAGTTCCATAAGCACCACCTACCTAACTGTCTGTTGTACCTCTATTTTTTTTTGGTTGATGCTATTTAGCACATAAAAAAACAAATACAAATAATAACAACGACAACCTCCAAACAAAGTATATTGTTTTGTGCTGATTTTATTTAATTTACCTTTGGATGCGAATTTTTTTTTTTAATACTTTTTGGGATGCTTGCTGTTAGGGATATTTTTTTTTTAATTTTTCTGTGGGAAAATGTTGTAGATTTAAAGATTTTATTTTATTTTTTTTTTGGGATTTTGTGCAGATTTGTATCTTCTTATTGGCAGACGAGTGAGAAATGTTTTTTTTTTTTTGGGATTTTATTTTCAGCGGAAATTTATTGTCATCTTTAAGTGGTCGTTTGTGGCGAATTAAAAAAAAATATAAGTAGGTTGCCTCCTTTCTTGCATCTGATTATGGCGAATGGGCTATAATTACGGCTTCTACCGTTTTTGGGTTCGGAATCGCTTATATGAAACATGAAAAATGTTTTTCGATTTCGTAAAAAGTGACAATTAACAGTAATTTAGAGTTTCTATTTTTGCAATTTATTGGGGTTGTTATTAATTTTTTTGCTTATGCAATGTAAAATGATTTTCAAGGAATTTAAGTTTTAAACTCGATTGTTTATGGCGCAACTGCAAAACCGATAAATTCGAAAATTGTTTAACTTGCTCATACGAGTGAAATTCCAAAGAGATCAAGTTAAGTTTTTTTTTTTTTAATTTAATTCAACAATCTCCAAATGTAGCGACTGCATGCAACGGTAGACCGTTGTGCTGTAGCTACATAAGTGTGTGCAAGAACTCAGCTTTAAATTACTTAACTCAAAAACTTGGCTTTAATGAAACCCCACATTTTTAGTGAAGTGGACTCGGATGATCCACCTATGCGAAATTGTGCCACAAAGTAGCTTCTTCACTACGATTAAAGTAAAGGAAGCCAAATATGTTCTAATCTTCTATCGAGAGAACTTCGCCTCTCACAGTGACACTATTGAAGAAAATGGCGAGGAATAAAACAGAGTAATCTTAAGAACTTAGCAGTATATAGAAAAACACTGTTAAGTTGAACAACTGATACAGCAACCAAACAACGTAGTGGCTAGAACGACGGAATATTCCACAGGTGAACCCAAAGCGCCAAGTATTTAGAATGAACAAAGACTAACCAATTTAACTCTGGCAGCACTGCTTTTATCGCCATAGACATCTGTTTTACAGTTTTTTTTTTTTATTTTCATTGGAGTAACGTAATTTGACGACTTTTTTGACGTCAAATTTGGTGCAGTGAAATAACTTTGCGGGCAAAAACTTCACATGGGAAATAACTTCACCTCGAGTGGGAAATAAATGCACATTTTTGATATGAAGATATTTCTCACTGAAGGTGGGCAATAACTTCACATTTAATGATAATTTAAGAACTATCATGACCCGTGATTCACTCTTGCACTTTTAACGTAAACAAAGTACCGTAATTTGTAATGTTTAGAATTAACTTATGTTTAAAAACTAAAAATTCCATTCAAAAATTAGATACTTAATTTTTTGGCCTACATTTAAAAAAAATTTTAGCTTGCATGATGAAGACAAATTTTAAATTTAAATAACCAATTTTTAAATGGAATCTTTAGTTTTTAAGCATAAGATAGAGTATAAGTGAAAAAAATTAAAAATTATATATTAAATTTAAAATTTGTCTTGACCATGCAAGCTAAAAAATTAAATAGGTATCTAATAATTTTTAAATGGAATATTTAGTTTTTGAGTATAAGATAGAGGAATAAAATAAATAAAATTCGCCCGAATGTAAGCATGTGCATACATATGTAACTGTTATATTGTCTTATTATTTGGAAGGAATTTGCACCTCATTATTTTTTAAGTGCTTTTAAAGTAACAAAAATTTAAATCTTTAAGAATTTAACCCTAGGATGGGCAACTGGGTCTGGCCAGCCCAAATTTGACTCTGTCGTACAATAACTTTTTTTCCATCCAATATAAAAACCTGAAACGACTTCGACTTCTATAAACATACATATTTTTCTAAATCGAATACAGCCATTGTTGAGTCAAATCGGATAAGTTTGTGGTAGAATCGTTTTTTTTAAATAAAACAACTGCTAAATAGACCACTTGGTCTGGCTGGACCACAACAATTTTTCTAGGAACATATTCGGGCATATGTTCATAAAATGATCATTTTTTAGGTTGTCAAAATTCATGAAATAATTATTTTCTATATTTTACCAATTTCCTACCTTATATGGCGGGAATAAGCATCATTTAGTATTGAGTCAAAAATAACAAAAATGGCGTTCATTAAATTTTTTTTTTTTAATTTTTTTTCTCTAATTTTTGTGAATAACCGTGTAATTTCTAAAGCTGTTACCAATAAATACAAATATGTAATTCCGATGCATAATAGTACAGCTGGCAAGCCAATAAAAGTTTATATAGGTCACATCTCATACCAAAAAAATATTTGGTCTGGCTAGAACAAGTAGTATAACTTACCGCCCTGAAAGTAGTTGCCCATCCTAGGGTTAAATCTTCAAGAATTTCTAAAAACGAAATAAGGCCTTTGGACATTATTTTCCTTTGTTGGTGGAAATAACGCCGGTGGAATTTTTCTTCATTTGGCCCTAATTCCACTAAAAAAATAGAGATAATGCCAAATGCGGCCTTATTTCGTAAAGGGTTATTTCACGTCCGCAACCGATGTTACCCTATGGTAACTAAACCGATCGACATTATAACTTCTTTCTTTCATTTACTTTTGGGGCCTTATTTCCATTTTAGTTATAATTTTATTATGACAAGTAACCCCAATTTACTTCACGGTACCCCTGTATTTTTCGAAAAAATCATAGGTGGATTATAATTTCACAAAATTTCTCGTTAAATTACTGCTCACCTTCAGTGAGAAATAACTTCACATCGAGGTGAATTTATTTCCCTTGTTTAAATCTTAGCCCAAGGGATTTCTTTAAGTAATTTGATGAAGTCCGTTACGTGAAAGAAATACACTTTTCTTTGCGATTTTCCAGACTCGAAAACAGTCGGTGAAAGAAGTATTTCTTATAAAGTTTCTAACGTTTTTCAAATTCAACTTTTCGTGCAATGAGATTCCGTACTTTTCGGTTTTTTTTCGGTTATATTTTAGAGTACATATATTTATATCCATAGTTTACTCACAAAGTACGACGACGCAATCAGGATGGTGACCATTCGGGCACTAGGCAACAAGCACTTACCACCCTGATTACAGTTAGTTTAGGCTAAGCAGCTTAGGTTATTTTAGGTAGGTTAAGTTTTTTGTAGTTTTAAGGAGAAAATAAATAAAAAAAATGATAAATTTTCCAAATTTTAAGACTTTTCTTGGCAGTAAATGTAAGATTAGCTAAGTCGTAGTATAGTTAGGTTAAAGCCGAAAGGCAATAGTTTGTAATAATAGTGTTAAGAATAGAATGCCCCCTAAGGGCCAGTAAGCTAGATTGAGACATTTTGTTAGTTTTAAATTAGATTTAAGCATTTTTGTATACTATGTAAGTTAATATCGAAAGTTGAATAATAAAAAAGAAATGTTTATAAAAGTAAGTACGTGAACGTAGTATGCAATGCTGTGTATTTTTAAAGAATTAGGTACTTTCAAAGTATAGGCTTCAAATACGAAGCGTATTAATGATCACAATAAACAAAATTACGGCTATTTAAGAAAGGTTGTTACAAACATGTGAGCAATTTACTTGATGTCAACAATTATTTTGTCCAACCAAAAGATGTGCCCGCTGTTATTCGATCTTGGATCATTAATAACGAAATTGATAACGGTTTGGTTTTAGTCTTTTAATTGTAAGTGTCACATCACAGATTCCGTAGATTTCATCATTTCTTCTCAATGAACAGCGTTCTTCATTCACTCAAATAATTCAACAGAAAAATAATTAACCAAATTACAAAAGTCACGTCCAATTAATAAAAAAAAAAATAGCAACTACCGGGCAAAGCTCTCAACGTGATTACCAGTGAAATGAAACCATTAAAGGTAACTGAGCACTGGCAATAAAGATAACAAGTATTTCAAAAAACCGCAGCAGCTAAAAAAACAACAAAAACCAAGAAGCGTTTATGTACGAGTATCTTCATCTTATGATAATCAAAAAAAAAAAAAAAGCAGAAGCAGTAGCATTGTCCGTTTGCCCGGTGGTGGTACTCGTATCTTCATCATCATAATGAACGTTCTTCGTCCATAATGCTCATCAGCATCACTTGCCACCATCATCAAAGTCTCAAAGCCAGTGGTTATTGCCAGCGCATCTTGAATCTTGATCTGTCTTGCGCTCGTCGCTGTCAGCGCTCTTCATGTGAAGTGGTATGGCCCGACAAGTGGCCGTAACCGCTGCTAGCACTCAATTGGGCATTTTGTCAGGCATTTCACGGTATCTTACTGCGTCGAACCGAAAAAACAGGTGAGATATGAAATGTCACTGGTTTTTTGTTGATTGTTTTGGCTTCTGAATCAGAAATGTAGAAATGTGCCGCAGTAAGCACTTTACGCGGAACCTGAAGTCTTTATATATATATATATTTTTTTTTTTAACCAAATTTGTCCAAATGTCCACTTGTTGTTTAGTGGCATAAGAAAGTACGTGGAATTCAGGGTCGCGCTTTGTTCATCTTTTATTGCTCTTCATGGAGGATGTAGCTCTACCTGTTGAGGAGGCAAGCAATCTTCTAAGTTTTATAGAATAACACTGGCGAATGAGAAACCCTCCCCCGCCCCCTCTAGTAGCGACATTGACAAAGTGCGGCAGCGCGCCCGGTTGGCGGCGGAGAAACAACAGAAAAGTGGTTGTTAAAACGATACGACACTAATGACTTTTGAGTTCGGTGAGGTGAGTTAAAGTTGTATTTTGTTTGGCATTTTGTTGTATAATTAAATTTAAATTTGTCCATTTCGCTGTGGGCTGTATTGGGTTTAAAGTTTTTTTTTTTTTATACGATCATTTTTTTTTTTACCTAATTAGATGGTGTAGCAGCGAAACGGTGGTGTTAACTTGTCAGCACATTAAAACAGAAATAGCTTTAGGGCTTTAATTGTGTTCACAAAAAGGGTACAAGTGAACACTTAAAGTTGAGTTTTAGGCTTTCAAAAAGCGATTTTCAAAGATTCGATTAAAGAGATGGTAAGACTGGTAAGGCTGGTGTTTTAAATTTCTTTAGAAAGGGGTTAACCATAAATATCTGTAACCATATTGTGTGAATGAATCGTGTTTTAATGAGTTTTGTTAACCGAGAAAGAGAGAGAGAGAGAGCGATAAACTAACGTGTTAACTAAGATATTTGAGTGATAAGCAAGGAAGAATGGAGTCTAATTGAGCAGACAGTTATTCGACTTAATGGATGGCTTGTGAAATGGATTAACATCGGTAGCAATCAAATTAAATTGGTTCTGATATTGGATATATGTTTGATCTCTCCATTAGATGCCGCTTCTATAGCTTCCTTCGTAAAAACGGTGGACTATTGTGTGTAGCTGTATGTACACTGTTGTTTCAATAGAATTTTTTTATCTATACGCAGACGTCATGATAGGGGGTGATTAACGACAGGTAAAGAAAAAGCCGAAGAAACAACCTTCTGGTGAAGATTCATTTAAATGTATTTTCCAAATAAGGTTCTTGCTGCTACAAAATAACACGTCAGAGGTCGTTTTACAGGCCTCTAGGCTTTGGTTAACTGTTAAAAAACCAGACTACAAAAGGAGACTTTGGACTCAGGTCCAGTGAACAGGCCTCCAGATATACTAAATAAACGGGAATCTTCCAGACTACCGGATACATGCAGTATTTTCCAGGCGGAATTACTGAGGATTTATAGGGCTGCAATATTCATAAAACGAAGCGACCTCCCTCCGCCGGAGGCAGCCATTCTGGTGGATAGTCAACCAGCTCTAAAAGCAATAGGATTAAACACAATAAAATCGAAGGCAGTCCAAAAATGTCGCTATGCACTAAATGCCATAACAGGCCGTCTCCACGAGCTAAAATTTATAGCAAAATAATTAGCATGCTATGAAAATAGCTAATGGCATACGGCAAATAGCAAGGTAATTGAGATAGCAAACATAGCAGGATATTTAGCAAGCTAAAGATATCTTGCTAATTTTTGACATTTGAGTGAAAATTGGTTGCGTTCGTTGCGTTCGTTGCGTTTGAATAAGAAACAAATAATTATGGCCGACTGGAAGATGTCACAAGAAGAGATCATTAAAATAATAAGCAATTTTCGGTAGTTTCCATGTTTGCAGAATTATAGAAGTGCTGAGTGCAAGCGGTTGGATCTAAAGCCTAGTGCGCTGATGATACGAAACGAAAAATCCCATACAAAAGTGACACGACGAAATCGAAAACGGAAAATTTCCTCGTGATTTTCGCTTTGCAGTACGCTGTTCCGCTGCGAAATTATGCTGATGGTGATTGTATTAGATAAATCTCTCCACTTAGTATCGCACAGAATTTATTGCCCAATACATTAATTCCATGCGAAATTTTGACATTTGTATTTTTTTGAATTTTATATTTTCTTCCTTGTGTTTGTGTTGTGTTTTTTTCGTTTGTTTTGTGCGGGATAATTTTACAGCGTGAATTATGCAGTCTTTTTATCATTCAATTTATTTTTTTTGTTAATGTATTTAAATTATTGTCGCCTGTCACTATTATCAGTTGTATTTTTCATAGCAGCTGATTGAACTCTACAATGTTTTTTTTTCGTTGATATTTCGCAATCTTTTCGTACTCAATTTGGAGACCACAGGAAAATTTCGTTTCGCATCAGCAGCGTACTAGGCTTAAAAAAAAAAGAAATATCAAGCTATAGTTTGCCAACACACAAATTTGACAGTTCTCTTTTTTATAGCTTGCTATGAAATCCTGCTATCTGAAATAGCACGTGGAGACGCGGTATAAGGCAGCACAGGGTTACACTATACTGGGTACCAGGACATATCACTATCGAGGGGAACGAGATAGCAGACGAACAAGCTAGAGCTGGATCAGCCATGAACAACAGTGATGCTGATACCTCCATACTGCGGGCGATTAAAATACTGTGAAGCATAATCGACCATATAACCGAAAAAGAGACCAATGCCTTGTGGCTCGCAAGAGCCGACTGCGTTAGGTTAGGTTGGGTACAATTAATCACTGAAATAATCAAAGGACACTGTGCCATACATAGGTGACATGACAAGCAAATGGCTACTTGAGTCCAACGATATCTGTTGAAGCTGCGGAGATGAGGAAGAAAGCGAATCGATCTAGCATCTACTCTGCTACTGCCCGCCCTCCAAGAATGGCGCCTCCGTACTTTAGTTCAGACTTTTGAAGACATAACAGAACTCGGAAATATAAAGATATCGGATCTTGTAAGATTCATCAAGAGCACAAACTGGCTTATGAGTTGGTAAAAAAAGAGGATTTACTCCCAAACTATGAGCGGATTCACAATGGACCTTCGGGTTTCCGAGTGGAAATGATTGCTTCTTCAATCACACACCCTTCCTAACCTAACCTAACCCTGACAGCTTCCATAAAGTGGGTAAGATTTCAAACTTTTTAGGTGTTAAAGAATAGGCTTTCCCTGGTCGTATTTCTAGAGCTCTGTGATCACACTTTTATCTTCTCTCATTCTTTGTCGAAAATCGGGTTGATCAAGACTACAACAACTACGTTGGGAACATATGAAGATCCGATACAGGGGAACTTTTGAAAAAAAGACAAAACAAACCTTAAAAAGCAAAAGCACAATATGCAAACGAGGTTAGCTGGAATACTGGTTAATATCAGACTCCAAAGCGACAAAGTAAAGTCTATTAGTGTATGGTGCCATTATTAAGAAGACTTATGTGAGGTCTGTTCGACAGGTAGAGGTAATACTAGAAGTCTCCGTTTAGACAAGAGTAGGATATCCCACTCGGGATACAAAGAGTATAACAAAACAAACCGTCGGTCGTCGCTTCGCCTCTCACAATACAAAAACAAGCTAATCCATGACCCAATTTCGGCATCGGTTAACTATACAATTTCGCAAGTGCAAAGCTCTAATTTGACATAATTGGTCTTCCGTTACCGTTTTTGTCAATTGCAAATGTTAATTTGTTTATTACCGCTGCGGTGCATCCGCGCTGAACAGATGTTTAGAGTTTAGCGACCTGTTACTGTCGCTGTTGTTTTGTTAGACGTTCGCTTGGCTACATGCAACTTGTTGCGACATATCAGGAGCGTTCAACTTTTCCTTTTAGTCTCCCTGACTTATTGCGGATTAAAGCCGCTCCCGCGCGCTATGTACAACTGTTCCCATTGTTAATTTGTGACATATGTGCTGTGCAGCTAAGCATGTGTACAGGTACACCTGCATATTAGCATAGCTAGCTACCGATGTTCCTATTGCTACCGTTTCTGGTGGTTACCCCAATTTGGCCAAACCAAAACATAAATACGAACTCCTTCGCTGGCATCGTTATGTCACAATGAGAGAAACTATAGGTACTTGAAGCATTCGGTACACGGATGAGTGGCTGACTTGAACATGTTGAGGCATGTGTACTACCGGCACTGGGTAACCGAATGGGGAATCATCCGTAGAGGGCTGGAAGATGAATACAACAATGCTGCAATCGACCATGACGGTGATGATGTTTTGTTTGGATGAGTTTTTCCACTTCAAGATCTTGACTATGCAGGTGGAATCGAGTGGAATGCAATTTTAATCCAGTTGGATAGATTCCGATTAGAAACTAGGACTAGAAGGACTAATTAGACGTATTTTGGGTTCTTGTCCATGGTGTAATGTATTTTAAAAAAGGATCCTTGAAGTGTTGGGAAAGTTTTGCTCCCTTTTGTTCGAATTTAATTTCATAAGTAATGTAACTTAACCAGCAACGAATTTTTCTCTTAGCGACTTGGCAAAGATCTGTGAGGATATAACCTGCAAAGATTCAGTAGTAATATACCGAAATCCAAGGCTAAGTTCAGTTAGTTTTAGTCCTAGATTTATGAATAATCGTGAAATATAGTGACATTTAGAAAGTACTGCCTGGAGTCGTTTCTAACATACATTGAATGGACCAATTTTACGCAGATCTGAGATTCCATAGAGGTCCATGTTTGCAATTAAGCCTTCTTTGAGTTGAAGTGGGGTGTTAAAACTTCTGGTGTACCCGTCTTGCTAGTTCTTCCCGCAAATTCTTAATGACGTTTAAGCTTGGTGGCTGAGAAGGTATCGGTAATGGTTTGGGTAGCTATAGATCAACCCAAGTCAAATATCCAACTTCTATGCGTTCTGCTTTACATTTCCTTTCGAATATTGAGATACACAAATCTATCCCTTATACCATCTATTTAATGCTCGTCGACTGGAAAAAAATGAGCAACAGTAATTATTTACTGACAAGGAAGGCGTACAATATGAAGCTGGAATGGGAGATCAGACGTTAGTTAACAAAATAAATTAAAAAATTCATAAAGATTTTGCTTTAGCTCTGCGTCGAGCGAAACGCACTTGAAACTTTAAACGCGTTTTTTTCAAAACTACTTTTTCCGGCACGGTCTGCATGATAACTCATACAGTCTTTAATCTTTTTTGATGCATTTTTTTTTTAAATATTCGAAATTGTATTCTCTTTAGTCTGTCGAACCGGTTTTTTGATATTTTGACTAAACAATTTTATAAATATAATTAAAGTGTAACATTTTTAACACAAAATGCACAGATTTTTTTAAACTGCCGTAAATTGCCAATTTTTTTGAATTTCAGAAATCCGGCTCGACAGACTTTACTTAACAAGAATTTTTTTACATTTTGCAGATCCATCAGCATTTCAATGCCTTGCAAAACGTGATTTTTTATATTTTAATTTTTGTAAAAAAAAAATTTAAATACATTTTTTTATAAAGTCTGAATACTAATAAATTATGTGTAAAAGTTATTTTTATTAATTTCCATTGTTATACTTTCTAAAAACAGTTTCTCTTTCAGCGCGTTTTTGGCGCTGCTGGACGTGTGTACCCCCTTAAGAGCAGTTCTGAATGGTGTTCAAGCACACGATACTTTCCGGAGAATTTTTTAACTCTTTTGCAGTTTTGAAACGATATTTATTTATTCCAATCAATACGCTCCATTCTTCACTATCATTCAGCATTTTGCTATGTCCGTATCTGCTTTTATATGACAGTCTCAATATAGTGGATAGTCAAACAATTTTTTCCGACTAATTTAGCAATTCCTTCTCATTGTGTAATTATAATTTTGAAAATGGTTGCTTTCCGCTTAGAGCCATTCATAACTGATAATACACGTGTATTAAGTAAAGTACTGAATGGTGCAGAAAAACAATGAAACAAAAACAAAAAGTTAAAAAAAAACCGTTATACCAAAACCTAAAGGACGTTTTTCTTTTTTTGCTATGTTGTCCGATTATTCGCTGAATGCGTACAGTTGTGTTTTTTTGGTTTGTATCACGGTTACAGGCATAAGACTGATTTTTAATTTTTTCATATTTATTGTTTAAAAATAAGAAAGAACACAGAGATAAAATTACAAATAATTTTTTTTACAAAATTCACTCATTTATCGTTTTTTTTTTTTTTTAGATTTTGTTTCAAAAGTGATCTTTGTCCGATTATTCGTTGGAGCCACTGCACATACATATATATTTGGGTAATCGTTGCTAAGTTCTTTTACATCAACACGTTGCAACTCCAGGTATTGGTTGAAACAAACAAGTGCTCTTAGTTGGCGCATGGAAGCTTCATTTAGCATAAGACTTAAGTAACTTCGATTCAAGGACATTGAAAGATGCTAACGACTGTACCATTGACCTACACAGTATCGTGTATCGTTAGTAATAAAGTGGCGTCTTTTTCTATAGGAGGAACTCTATTTTTTTCTTTCCATATTTGATAATTCATTAAAGCTATTAAAGTTCTCCTATGTATTTTATTAAATTTCTATTTTTTATTATGTATTATGTTTGCATTGACATAGCTTACACCGGTGACTGTACCCCGGTACCCCGGACCAAGCCTAGGTATAGTGTAGGTATTATCGGTGTAAGCGCATCCAACTCAGGGACTAAACTGTTTAGGTCCTCCAACTAAGCTGATTCGGACCCAAGGAAAACGAACATTTGCCATGACGTAGATGTCGCCCCAAATCGAATGGCATTCCAAATTCGCTATTTATTTCGTTTTCTTTGAGAAACCACGTAATTTACAAGAATTTCAAATACATTCTGTTGCAACATTCCGATTAACAAGAGCATACAACTTTACAGAGCAATAGAAATATTTAACTCAAACTTTCACGCTATGTTGGATGTTAATTTAGGAAGCTTAAGACCATAAGTCTGCTGACATCCCCAAAATAAATAACAAGCGGCTCATCTCTTATTTATTCTCTCCTTCGTCATTCCGAAAAGCACGTCTAATAAACAATAAAAACATGTTGAAAAATATGAAATGTTGCTGATACCGCCGGCCGCTGCCACACACCACCCTGTCTGTATCTCTTTCTCATTCATTAATTCAAAGTGATCGAGCACATGATCCGCAGACAAAAAACCACAAAAAAAGGGAAAAAACTTCAAACGAAACAGAGTACGAGTATCTAAAATCGAATACACCTCATCCACTACGGGTTCGGAATAAATCATCAACGGTGGCACAACAGAAGGAGAAACTCTTCACTCTATCGCCACGAGAGGGTGTTGTATTGTTGATTGGCGGTCGGGATCTTCGATGATCCTCATTAGCCCGTTGCGCACGTTTATGATTATTATAATTTTTTTTTTTTTTCAAAATTTCTATTTGTGGCTTAGATGAGGTGATCCCCCAAAACCCAACAAAGAGTTGCATATCAATGACGCTGAAAACTCCCTCGCATCCATGGCAGCAGTGCACATGTGCGACCAATCAAACGATAACATTCATCATCACAGGCCGCGCATATGCGCTCGAGAAGATGAACGATCTTGTCTTCGTCGGCTTCAAGATGGATCCTGGGCATGTGCTCACTGGCTGAAAATTGAAAAGTTTCCCGGAAAAGGGATTCCGTGAAAGAAATGAAAATATCCAATTTATTAGTGCACAACGGTGCCCGTGTACGAGTATGCCTTGTGTGCAGTTATGATTATGAAATCCTATGATTGTCATAACTCACGATTTTTCCCGTGTTCCCGTGTAGATAGATTTCTCTCGCTGCCGGAGGGCTCATAATTTACAATGCGGGATAATTAAATGCAAAGGGATTTTGTGATCTAAGAGCGGCTGGAGTTTCTTTCGGGGATTTGTTTTCACGCCAGGGAACGGTGGGTAGGTGGTGGTGGTGGAAAGTATAAATTTTCACCTAAAAGGAAGCATTTGTCTTGTGCTGGTTCCAATTGGGATGATTATTATGGTGATGATGTGGTGAGACTGAGGCACTGGCACCTTAATTCTGTGCCATTCTATGGGAAATTCTATTTCTTTCCCAGGACTGTCAGTGTGTCACCTTTTCCGAGGGATGTCACGAGGATTCTTATTGATTTGAATAATTTTCCCTATGCACTTCACATGACTTTGCTCTGTTGGAGATGGATTCTAATTGGATTTCAGCTAATGTATCTTCGTGGGAATTGGGAAATTGGTATTTATCTTGTTAGGAATACCAGGAATACAATTAGTTTAGATGTTGGTACACCGTGAGGTAATTAACGTGGTTGTAGTCTTTGACCTGTGTTGCATAAATTGTTAATCACCAAAGGATCTTTTGTGAATCAGTAAAGATATTCAGATGCCAAGTATCTTCTAAGGAGCTGCAATCACATTAATGTGTCGATCGGTTGGAGTGAGCTTAATAGTCTTCTCAAATTCATACAACGGAACGGTATGACGTAAGATTTTTTTTTTTTTGTAGCAATAAGAGCCCAAAGAACTGTCGCAGGACACTGGTTCACTTCACCCAACTAATTCTTTTAGATGAAGTCATTTCTTGTGTTCCTTTACCCACTGGATTTCACTCGCCATTTACCACCATCAGTAGCCACTTTGCAATTCCAAAAGCGATCGCATCAAAATTCCGAATATTCGAGAACCACATCTAGGGGTACCACCCTGCATCTGGTTGCGAATTCAAATTGATCATCTCGATCCATAGTGATACTGCACAGCAACACCAGCAAATTTCCGAGATATGCAAAAGAAAGTTTACCGTTCCGTCGCCACCGGTCGTTCGTCCACGTCGTCGGTGGCCTCGTTAAACGCAAAGGAAAAGTTCAATGCATCCATGCACTGGCCGCGTTGTCATACGGCGGCAAGTTCGACGCCCAGCGTTGATTGAAAATTCGCGGCGAATATTCTTCCTGTGATCTCAAGACGGTGGGTGTCCTTCCTGAAAATGCAAGCGGTGGGGCTCACGCTCAGTTGATAGTGCATTGCCCAGGAGCAATGCACCATAGAGTCGAGTCTGTTGTCCTCACGATTGCATTAATGCATTCATTGACGCCTGCCTGAAAGGCATAAGTTGATGAGAAAGGGCAGCCCG
Organism: Brachyopa scutellaris; assembly: GCA_949775065.1. NCBI lineage: Eukaryota > Metazoa > Arthropoda > Insecta > Diptera > Syrphidae > Brachyopa > Brachyopa scutellaris. The sequence goes on along the minus strand of OX459112.1, from coordinate 171,658,050 downwards.
CAGGCTAAATGAGTTGCATCTCTGGCAACAATGGAGCTGGGGGTGAATGATCAGTCCACCTTGTTTTTGCAATTCTATTGTCACAGTTCGGGTGTGAAATTCATTGCGATGCAGTTATCTAACTTGGGGTTTCTCTGCGACGCGACGTGATGTTGGCAAGGGTTGGAGCTGCGGAGGAGCTTGTTTTTTGTAGTTTTGTCAGACACTCTGGGAATGCATGCAACTTGCAGCTTGCAGGAGCTTAGCAGGTTATGTAAGTCATTTACATTGTTCTCCAAGCAATGACCGGTGGGCATATATAATGATTCGTTTTGACGTACGACGACGGCGACGGTGACGGTAGAGTGTACGGTTTGTGTTAAACAGCAGTTTATTCTTTCAATATTCGCAATCTCGCTAGGCATACAGATGATTGCTAAGTGATGCAAATTTGGTATACCGTAGCTGTTTGAAATGTTCCAAACGCTAAATAGAGATAGCGATTTGAATATGAAGTCAAAATTCATAAACAATGCACGTTGCTTAGTGCGCGTTTTAGACTGAAGGAGTCATTGGATCGTAATGCTGTATATTTTTTTTTAGAACGGACCTGGTAAAACTATTACACTAGGGTTGAAGGTTTATTGGCAGGAGTCGAAAGACTCGGGGGCACGCAGCGCCCCCGACTAAATAATCTGGTTGTGACATTATGTCAAATGAGTGACTTCACCTGGCCAACGAAATATTGCAATCCAACATATGTACACTGAGAAAAAAACTAAACCCATTCGTGTTTAAATTAAATACAAATAAATATGATTCGGCGCCAAAATGGTTTTTGTTTAATTTAAACACGAATAACTTTGTTATTGTTAATGATAATTTTTGATAGTTTTCGATAGAATCAACTTGTTTTCTATTTGAAATAAACATATTCAACGTAAATTTTATAAACAGATGCTTATTTGAATCGAAATGATTTCTATTTCATACTAACAGAATCAAGATTAAGAAAATTAAACAGAAATCTATTTAACTTCATATTAAAATATTTAAATTTCTTAAATAGGTATCTTTTTCAAAGGGAATTCTATTTGGGAAAAATAAATAGAAATCACTTTAAATTAAAATCTGTAATGCTTTTAATATATACAATACATACATACATATGTATATGTATACATGTAATATATATTTTTTAATTTTGTTGATTTACTTGGTTGCAAATTTCGTGTCCATTTTTTGAACTTACGAAAGAACTGGATCCTGGAAAAAGAGGTTCTTATGCGACTTAAAAAAAACTGATTTTCTTTTAGTTTAACTGATTTTATTAAATTTTTACAAAAACTTGTTTCTTAAGTAACATCTTCCGTTGTTAATTTGATACAAATGTAAGGTAGGACTTGTAAAATATGAAGCATCGAGTATGCTAAATTTTTTCTTCCTTCAGCATTTCCGAAACGAGCTGTTGGAGTAATCACACTATTAAGCAAGCTGGAAGCTATGTAGTCAACACTATCTGCAAATAATACCTAAATGTGAAAAGACAAAACTTATACGTTTAATTGCACACGGAGCTACATACCTTTGTTTGAGATTTGCTTACAAGATGCAAATTGTTCTCTCTATTTCGCGTCTTTTATGTTCTGGCCATTATATTCAAAAATGTTGTTAGTTGCACTTGTAAGTTTTAATTTGAAATACAATTACTGAACAAATACATACTACTAAAAATATCACGCATAAACAGTTAATAGTTAAACACAACTTATTCACGTCCGCATTCCACCGGTGAATATTTGAAACTGAATAAAGCAATAACAAATTATGGTACATTTATGAGTCAAGTTACATTCAAAGACGTTTATAGTCAAATTAAATATACATCTGTTCGAATAATTCATTTCCAAACGTTTTCAATATAATTCTGTTTAAAACAAGCTCATTCATGTTTTCTCAAACATGAACTTATTTGAGTCAAACATAGTCCTATTTTAAATGATCATGTATTCGTCTTTGAACCGAAATTTTGCTTAACTTACTTATTGTTAGATCAAATAGAAATCCGTTTGAATATTTCAATAAAAACTGATTTTAATAAAATTGTATTTAAAGTAAACTCTTTCATATTTCATGAATAATATCAAACATGAACTAATTTAAGTTAACAAATATGTATTTAAAATATTTGTTAATTCAACACCAAACATGTATTTATTTGATTAAACCAGAATTTAGTTTACATTTTTCATTAAAGCGTCATGTTTAAACACGAAAAAGTTAAACATGCCTCTATTTGATTTTTTTATTGTAAATTTCTCTCAGTGTATGTATGTGTGTTTGTACACATGTACCTACATTATGATTAAGTTGGACATAGTTACGATTACTAACCAGCAACGATTTTGGAACCCACAGATAACAGATAAGATACTTTAGGTAATTAAGTGAACAATTTTTTTTTAGGATTTAGGTTTAGGATTTGGTTTGTGCTTGTTTTTTCAAAATTTTCTTTGATTAAGCAATTCCTGTAAGAAAGTGCGTTTATTGTGTAATTATAAAACAAGTCACAACATCTGCCCCTATACATTCAAGATATTGTAGTGATATTATCCACTCTGTATCCGTAAGTGCTTAGATAATAGGATGATCTGGCCCTTTGAAAAACAATTATAGCTCATCATTGAAGATTAGTATACATATAAGACACGAATTTTGGCATAATATAATATTGTGGCATAACATTGTCATTTAATACGAAGAATCAAACTACCAACAAATACAATCCACAAAAGTAGTGTGAATTGTATTTGTATTTTGAATAAGTGAAATTTCGCTGGAAAGTAGCATTCGTTACAGTGTTTTTATTTATGAATTAACTAGCTGTCCCGCCCGGGTTCGCCCGTGTCTAAAAAATATAGTGTTACTTACAATACATACATTGTCATTTTGTTCGGTTCGGTTCGATTTGCAGTCTATCAATATATACAATCCACAAGTGTGGATTCTAAATATTTGTAGTTTGAATAAGTGACATTTCGCAAGAAAGTGACATTTGTTAGAGTGTTTTTACTCTTGCATTAATTTTAATAATATTGCGAATAAATAAATTTAAACATCGGCCAATAATAGGCACAGGATGTTAATAAACTGGAATGCGAAGTTTTACTTCATTGTATGCGTTAGTTGTGTTTATCTAACCGAAAGATTGACAGGTAAGAGCGTCACACTGAGATTTATATATTTATATAAGATTTAAATAAAATTACGTATAAATTAATTTAACAGGATGTAAAAGAACGGGAATACTTCATTGTGTGTATAAATTTTTGTGTTTATCGTGGCGGAAGATTGACAGGTATTGGCGTGATATTGAGATTTATATATGTATTAGTATGATATGATACCTGGAAAATTGGGTGGAAAATTTATAAAGAACTGATGTGTTTATGTCTCGGTTACAGTCAGATGAGGTGAATTATGCTCCTGATAACGCTTAAAAAAGTTCGAAGTAGGCGATTTTTTCGAATTCTTCTTTGAAGTTGCATGAAAGTTTTTTTTCTTTTTTTTTTAGTTTTTGTTTTGATTCGACACTCGCTTACAAGATAAACTGGTGCCTTTGTGTTCTGTCGCGCATGGTACCGCCCCTTTGCCCTATGAATGCGTACTTATTTAGGTATATAAGTTATTTGAACGGCATTCGACCACGGCTATACTCTGAACATCATCTTTTCGTTTCATCTTGTTTCGTACTTTCTAGTTAGTTTTTCCGTAGCTGGGTTTAAGCTTTTTTTTAACTTAATTTGTCATTTACAACTTTTTAGTTTCAGAATATATGTAGAGTGTGAGTAGGTAAACAATGTCGTGTTCTACTTGTCAAACCTTTTCATTTGATAACGGTTATCTGCCATCTTGGGGGCATCGGCCATATTGAATTTAGAATGAAGTCATAGCGATTTGTATACTATTTGCCAAGCTCTTTCATTTGATACCACTATCAAGGCCTAGGACACCCTTATAGCCTATGACACCCTCCGCATCAAGATAAATCCAACGACACCTCATTTGTTGAAATCGGTTTAGGCTGTACGAGGTTACATCTTTACATACAAATAATCAAAGATGAAAGGTAAAAGTTTCAAGGTGGCGAAACTGGGAGTCGGGCAGAATCCCGAAAACCAAAATCCCGAAAATCCAAAATCCCGAAAGTGAATATAAAAATTTGTTTGCATGAAAAAATTTAGAAGGAAATTTATTTAACATAAGTAACAAGCTTCAAATAAATAATACATAACAAAGCAGTTCAAGTCTTATTGACAAAAAAACATTTAAGAAACGATCTCTGACATAGCACTATCTAATACAAGTTCATATCGAACGCAATTCACATTAACAACTTAATTTCAGAACGCTCGTTACGTTCCACGTAAATCTTTTTAATCTTCTTTCCCTTAATCCTAAGATTAGTTACTTTTTAGCACAAGTCCATGTCTACAATTCACAGACTTAAATCGTTTGGAAGTTAAATTTCTTCAAGCTGTCGTCGGCATACTTCCGCAAATATTGGAAAGGGTGATCAAAAAGTGGAGCAATCCTGTCTGTCTGTTTATATAAATAAAGCCGTGGTAGACGCATCTTTTTCCAAACATATTATGAAGCTGCATGGTCCAAGTTTCAAAATAAAACAAAAACTAAATTGATATGCCCTATGGCCTATATTTCCCATACTACATACTTGTAGTCGCCCGATGATGAAAAGCGACTTTTAAAAATTTTCAAAAAATAAAGAAAAAACATGCAAATTGAGATCAGCTTTCGCGGGAATATTTCTCAACCATCAGTTCCCATCCATAAAGAGCTTCTAGTTGGAGACTTCCTGATATCTTAAAACAACGAAAATTGTACAAAACAAAAAAACACTTCGTCATAACAATCGCAAAATGTAAAATGCAAATTTCCCGCATTCACTTTGTAAATAATTTATTGAACGATTTTACTAGATCAAGAAAGTGTTTTCGAATTGAATCCGGCGACTTTTGATGCCGGGCTGCTGGTTCCTCATGCCTTGCGCGGTACCCGTTGTTGGACTTATTGTTGTTGTTCGTTTCCTATTCGTCTGGCGTTGTACCTACTCAAGTTGTGTTAATTTATTTTTTGTGAATATTACAGTGGGAAATGCGATGGAAAACGTGGCTTCTATTATAGTAACAAACAACGCAACAGAGTACATTCACAGTTACATAATCCCGAGCCCGGATTACTGTTAGATTGGAAATTTTGCATGCTGCCAATTTACTTCGATTTGGGTGGCTGACTTGAGTGAAACGGTAAAGACATCGATTGGGCTGAGTATCTTAAGTAAACTTTTCCCAATGAAAAACTTCACTATACTCAGTGTCAGCGGATGTTGAGTGCATTGTGTTGAGATACTTTTATACAAAGATACGAGTAAATGTATACATTTGCCTCTTTTTTGGAATACACTTTTGACAGATGAGCAACTTTGACAGTTTATGGCCAAGGTAACAAAACAAGTAACAACTTGCAGTGCTACTTTGGCACATCTAAGGAAAGAGAGGCTGCCATATCAACCGAAATCATCGCAGGCACGTTTCACAAAACAAGAACATGGCTTCACCAGAATATGGGATATGTACGTATACGTACCTCTAGTCAGACAATGCTGATGATAGTAGTGTTGATCACGTTGATGATGCGTTTGCTGACCAGCATCCAGCCACAGATACCCACTCTAACTTGCATCTGTAATCTGTATCTGTATCTGTATCTGTATCTGTATCTCTGGCAAGCAGCAGTTTGTCCATGCAACTAATAGAGTTGAAAATTATGCATTAAGTATCTGGGGAGGATCACTTGGGACAAGGTAAGAGTCAAGTGTCATTTTCGTAAATAATTCAGACATCCAAGAGGAGGACAGCGATGTACGTTGTCACTGGCGGGCGGTGATTGTGTTGTTTCCTTGGTTCTACGGCCCTCTACGCAATACGAGTTCCATGGAAAGGTGGTGGTCTACTAAGATGTTGAACAACATTAGTGTTGTCACTGGAAGTGAAGTTCTTTCTCGCACAACGCTAAGGTGACATCGTGCTGGGCATTACGGTAATTGCTTAATCATGAGAGACGTGCAGATTGAAAGATTGAATGTGGTTTTAGTTTTCTTAACCTGAAGTGGGATTAGAAAAGTACTGGGTGTAATAAAAGACATATGTAGCAGTAAACGCTGTAAATGAATCTACATATATATAAATACTTATCTATGTACAGAGCAATATTTTAGTCCAACATTTTCGGGAAACATTTTGGGTGGTACCAAGTTATGCCTTATCTCATATGGCTTACCAACAGATAACCATAAAACAATCTATGTACAGCTGTGTTCAAAATAATAGTAGTGCTTCATAGACTTTTCTTTGAAGTGGATTTTAAGCAAAGTTAAGATTTATTCAAAAATATTTATAGTAAAACACCATGCCCATATATAAATATTGTATTCATCATTTCAAAGTCAGTACAAAGGATTACATAAATAGTTTAGAAAGGAAAAAATAAATTATAATATTAAAACAATTACATATGTGTTGTTCAAAATAATAGTACTGTGTGTTAACAAGCCAGAAAACTAAGTCAATAACACCGAAATTTATACCACAACTATCACAGGCAACTTAAGTTGACATCAATATGTTATCCAAGTTTCATTATTGTCCAACTCTGCCGTGCACCTGCGTTGCAAGAAGTCCATTAGACCATGACACCGTTTTGGAGGAATTTTACTCCTCGCATCTTGAATCACTTGATAATTGCATGGTTTGGCATCTGAAACCTCTTTTATATCGTTGGCCAACATATTTCTTATGAGGTCAGATGACCGTCATGACCATGACATAACCTCAATCTCTTTTACCGGACACTACTCTTTAACTCTTCGACAAGCATATTTCAGGTCCTTGACAGGTCCATTCTAACAGCATTTCATGCTCGGCGGAATGTAACATTACATTTACTAATAGATCAACATACACTTGATGATCCTTCATCTGCTTTATCATATGGATTGATCCCACATCGCAGTATGAAAAACCATCCCGTACTATTACTTTCAATCCACCATGTTTTATTGTCTTCATATTGTATTTAGGGCGGAATTTGCCTATGAATATTTAGTTTACTTACAGTAAGTTTCAGATACTTTTTGCTTACTTTCGCCGAGTCAAAAGGGTCGGGTTTGTTATACCGCCGTATACGCCTGTTATCAATTCTGTAAGTTTTTCGCTTGCGACCCCGAGTTTTACTACAATCATAGTAGTGGCATATCTAAAAATATTTTGAAATTCGACACGTTTTTTCCTGCCCCCGCAACATTAAAATGAGTTATCGTTTTTCAATTGTGCAGTGCTCTACGCAGTTAACAAAAGAAAACCAAATGTGTGGAAAACTGACAATAAAAATGTTTTCAATTTGTTACGGGTGTGACAAGTTAATGTAACGGGTGTAACCTAGTAAAATTTGTACGAATTGAAGAGATTATAATAAAGGAAGTTCGAATGGGAAGTTATTTATTTCTATTTCAATGAGAAGAATACAATTTTATCTTTTATATCTCTTCAATTATAAATTTATAACATTGTCTTTGTTATCATTTTAGCATTAAATCTAAATGTACTCTCAAAACTATGATTTTTGATATTTATACTTTACAAAGTATGGGCGAGTTCGTAAACGTCTGACTGCATTACTTGCGTTCATAAAGCGAAAAACAAATCGAACTTACGCAGGCAAAAAGAATATAGTACGTTCGTAAACGTCCAAAATATGCAGTAAACAAGTTGGAGTCGGGCAGATATTGCAGACAAAAAAAACATCTGCATGAAAGCAGGCAAATTAGTTTTACGAAATAATTTTAGTATGTACTATGTAATGTGATTTAAAACATTAAATTATTTTAATTCAATTAATGAATATGTATTTCTGTTAGGTGGATGATAAAAAGTGGAATTTCCAGGACACAAATTTGCTAATTGCAACAAAATATACATATATGGAGGGCGATTTTCAGAAGGAAAAAGAAAACCAGAAATTTTGTTTATATACGATAACAATGTAAAATTACCTTAAATGTCGACTTTGTGATTTTGAAATGGCCAAAGAGGGTGGTCCGGTTTGGGGTACAGATATTTTGGGAACTGATTCATTGGTTCATGTTATGAAAAAAATCGTATGGGAAGCGGTGGCGGGGGGGGGGGGGGTATATTTTTGTGTTTAAAAAATATCCTTTAGAGAAGTTTGTACCTACCAACAGTTATTCAATTATACTTTCGATTTATGTAATTTAATTTAAAAAAAAAGCCATAAGTATGTATAAATATCTTATATCTTATACCAAAACCAAACAAAAGTATCAAGATAATGATCTTATTTTTTTATTGTTATATCTCGTGAAATGCATATTAATGTAAATGAACAATCATTTACTGAATGTCAGACAGTTGTAAAATTTTATTCAAAATAATAATAATAATAATAATAATTTCGACTGTATTAAACTTAGAGCAACCAAAGTGGACTCGTTTCATAGACAATTGATTAGTGTTAATAACTTTTGTGAAAATCGCATTTATCTCGGGAAAGTGTGCTTATAGTTTTTTTTAACTATTATTATTTTGATGCGCCATAACGTCACCTACAAATTCACTATAGAAAGATTTTACCTGAGGCTTACAGTTTTATAGGTATAAGGTAAATTTAATTACAAGAACCATTCAAACATGAGTATTAGCTTGTATTCAGTCTGATGATGGACATTTTATGCAAGATAATGCTCGTTTTGAATGGTTCTTGTGACTAAATTAACCTTATACTTGCAAAACTGTAAGCTTTAGGTAAAAACTTTGAAAAGTTAATTTTTAGGTGACGCTATGGCGCATCAAACTAATAATACATAGTAAAAATAGAATTATAAGCACACTTTGTCGAAATAAATGCGATTTTCACAAAAATTGGTTAAGAAAAAAATAAACAAATCTGTATTTAAAGGGAAATATCTCGAAAACGAAAGCACGGATGGTAATAGTTTTTAACTGTTGTAAACACTTATCAATTGTCTATGATATGTGTACACTTTGGTTGCTCTTAGTTTAATAAACTAGAAATTATAATTGAATAACTGTTGGAACCAACTGCTCTAAAGGATTCTTTTTAAACACCCTGTAGCTCAATGGATGTTGAAGATAGACTCCCCTCCCATACAATTTTTTTCATAGCATGAACCAATGAATCAGATCCCGAAATATCTGTATTCCAAACCGGACCACCCTGTATGTATCATCTTCATGTTTTTCTATAGTGATCATTACATTCATGATTTTAGGTACTAAACGGTTATACACTAAGTTTACATTAATTAATTTTAGGAGCTGTCTTTTCTTTTCATTTGCCTATCAAGAACTATGTGCATTTCCACTTTCTTTTCGGCAAAATTCTCTTAGAATAATATTTAAAACTCTCTGCGCTCTCATGACGATTATGAACACAATTTAGTAAAATGACTGCAGCCTGCTTGTCGTCAAAATGTTTTCGATTTGCAGGCACAAAGCAGGCATGTGATTGGACTTTCGCAGATTACTGCGTTTACGAACTCGCCCTATGTATTTTATCGTTTTTTGTCGTCGGAGTCTGTGTAAATGCCCGAATAACTCAATTTAGTGTTTTTCATAGTAATTTTGTCTGATTTTGGGCAAAACTGAGCGTCCGCAGAGCCGTGCTTATCAATTCACAGCCTTTTTTTGTTTTTTTTTTAGTTTCTATGGAAACACCCATCTGCAGCTTTATCAAGGCCTCGCAATGGCTCAGAAATCTTTTAGAAAAACATATTCGTAAATAAGACAACTACTCGTTAATTCCATGGGCAAGGTACATATGTTTATGCACTTGAAGCTAAGGCTCAAAGAGAAACCCGAATTCCTAAAACACAGACATGTAATGCAAGCCAATCGGAAGTTCAAAATTAATTCAAGAAACGTTCTTATTTGATTTAACCCACCAACCGCATGACCACATTCACGCGACAAAAAAAAAAACACACGACCCAACTTGATGTTCCACATGGCACAGAAAAGTTTTTAATATAAACATCCGAGAACTGGGAAGAAAAAAAAATGGTGGGGGGCCAACTAGATGGCAATGCGCGCAAAAAAAAAAAAACATCGGGAACAATTATATCACACCGTGACTGGGTTGACCCAAAAACAGTGCTCTAAAAAGGTTTCCTTCATCTCTCTACGGATGTAACCCAATACCTTATATATTTTTCATGATTATTATCGACCCAGACATCGGGATTGGGATGTACGAGTACTTGTAGTCTCTGCATGAACTATTGGTTGTTATTTTTTTTTCTTCTTCTTTTTTTGCATTCGGATGTGAACTGATTTCGAAGCCGTTATTTGTTAGTACACTGCCGTCCATAAGTTTCCTGACAATATTATACAGTCTTGCGAATTGCTATTTTTTTTTTTTCATTTTAGAATTCAAAAAAAAAAATTTTGACAGCTGCCGTTAATAATAATAAGCAAATTAATTGAATTTAATCAATTAAAAGACTTTTGTAATAGAATGGACGTCTTTTTTGTCGAAAAATCCACCTCGTACTCTTACAACTTTGGTCGTCATCGTGATTCTATCGATTGGCTTCTAAATAGTTTCCAATGTTAATGATATCTAGGCTAAAGGATCTCCCAGAGTTTCTTCGAACCTCTCTGTCAAGATTGACCAAAGCAGCTTTTTATTGGGTTAAGGTCGAGTGATTGGGCAGGTATTCCAGACAAATCTTGAAAGAATATTTCAGATCATTATCAGGGCTGCCGAAGTGAGTACTAAGGCAGTATTCGTACTATCGTCTTAAACACTGTGCTCCTGTGCTCCCCTCGTCATGATTGCACTCCCCTTTGAAATATTTTCACTTTTTAAGATAAGTAGTAATTTGAGTACCATTTCTTCATTGAATGGTACTTTGTTATACGCGATGACAAGCGAAACATGCGCTAAATGCCGCTCAGATAAGGTGCATGTTCGAACTTCCGGAAGTAAGAAGAGTGTAGCAACTGTTAAAGGCAAACTGTTATCATGGTTTTAGCTTTTATTAGCATGATTTGCGAGACGAAAAAGCAGTAAAAATGAGCCGGCACTACGCAGCTGGAATTGCGATGGCCTGGGGTCCCTTTGGGTATCATATCATGGAAAAATCACTTTGATGTGGCTAGCACCCAAAATGAACGGTAAAAAATACAGAGAGATGCTCGAACATGCTCTAGGAGCATTTCGAAAAATTCCATCGGGTGAAAAATTTATTTTCAATAAGACAATGCCCCTATTCACACACAAAAATAGTCCGCGGATGGTTGCAAGTCAGGGGAACAAAGTGTTTGCCAAGACCATCATGTAATCCTGATCTGAACCCAATCGAAAACATGTGGGGGATCATGACTGGAAAGGTTTTCATAGAAGGGCAGTACAAGAATGTCAAAGAACTAAAAACACAAATAACATAGAATTTGCTAATAGAATTTTCAAAGTTATTGCGAGTCGATGAAGTTGTACGAAGTACTGACTTATATGTAAAGCCCAAAACTTCGTCGTTTTAGTTCTTGAATCATCCTTTTTATGCAGGAAAAGTTAATGTTTTTGGAGTTGGATGATGAATAATTGAATTTTAGAGTTTTAAGAAGCTAGCTTAATATTGTTGTCTGATTTGTATCGTTTCTTTTTTGTACTCCTCTCAGATACAATGTAGTACTCCCCTGAGAACGTCTAAAATACTCCCATTCGAATTTTCGAAACGGCAGCCCTGATCATTATCCTGCACTGATTTGAATCCAGGGCTATAGTCTATAGTTTCATAGAAACGGATGAGGTATCTAATGTCCGTGGAAAGAAAACAAACATTTTCGTTGATCGCACCACACAACTAGGTAGCGTCTATTCTTGAGCAGACCGCGGAATGCAGACTCTCCTTTCGTGAAACAAATTCTGCTGATTAGACCTGCAAACAGTCCGCTTATAGATGTCCAATCCACAAGTTTCGACCCTAACCTAGTTTTTAAGCCGCTTCGGTGGTCTAGCTTACCACATACATTTCGATTCCTATCCAGGACTTGGTTACTTGGGGATCTGCTCGGCAGTTAAATGGATCAGAATTGAGTCTGAGTGCTCCGTCAGATTAAATAGTATCTGAAGCTAAAATTCAAAAATAAAAACGGGTTTATTATAGAACATTTTAAATATACAAAAAAAAACATTTTTTTTTAAAGTCAGAGCTTAGCTCCACTCCCTTTTGATAAAACTATATTTATGTAAAAATGTCTAATGTTTCCGCTAACAGGATTTGAACGAATTTCGTTTATTTGAGTCCTGCGCAGGTATATGCAACCATGTTACTGAAAAAAAAAAATGCTTTGTCCGAAAACTTATGGAAGGTAGTGTACAACGATTGAACGTAGAGAAGACATGCTCTGTGAGATGTGACAACCACATCTATGCAAATAGGCGATTGCGATTGCGATTGAATTTAATTCCATGCTTTTGGATTAGATTTACCTATTGGACCTGTAAATCTATCACGTGGCAGTGGTAGCGGATTTGTATTGAAATTCGAGTCGACATGTGCTGTCGGCCGTAATGTGTCTTCTCCATTCATACCACCGCGGTGACAACTGATAACGTGCGTAGGCATTTGTCATTCAAAAAATTGTATAACGGAAGCAATTCAACGAACTCAGTATACAATTGAATTACTGATTTTGGGAAACAAACACGATTTCAGCGGTGTATAACAAAGTCAAAATGGCTGCTTAATATGTGCATCATAATAACCGTTAATAGTTTCGTTCGGTTTTGACGATAGTCCTGGGGAAAATGAACACTGTGCTGTAGTTCGTCAAGATGTCATTCATTTTTGCCTGCTTATGTCACTTGCGTACATTACGTTACGTTTACAGAGCTTATGACGTAGCTTATGACTTCTGCAAGTAAACGTTTTATGTTCTTAACAGTTCAACTGCGAATAAAATGGGAACGCACAAATAAAAATGAGAAAGAAATACCACCGCATGACAGACGGTATAGCTAGAGTAGGGTTACATTACGTTTACGTTACATTGACAGTATGTTATCTGAACTGATTTGTGGTAAACTATGTATGTACGTTATGTTTTATAATGGCACTACCGTTCTTTAATACCCGTTTCACAATACGCCCGGCGTTCACTCCGTTACGTCTGATATGCTCCGGCAATGGGTTCATATCCCAATGTACCCAAACCATCACCCGAACAAAAAACCAAAAAAAAAAACTGCTGTGAACTGTCACAACGCAAGCAAAAGTTCAAACCAATCCAGCTTTTTCGAAAGCGTTTGTGTTGTTACGTTACGTATTTTCTTTCATGAGTAAACAAACGTAATGTCGCTAACAATGACAAGCTATAGTGGTTGCTCCCATTAAATTCCATTCGCTGAGCATTAGACGTCACTCAACGCTAGCACCAACGCAACGCCGTGATTCAGTCATAAATTTTTGCTACTTGCGTTTTTTTTCTTCTCTTTACACCAAACAGTTATCTTTCATTTCAAAGCTTTTTAACAGTTTCTATTGAGCTTTGTTCCTTTACGTACCACAATCTTGACTCATTCAATCTGCTTTACATAAATCAATTAATCAGCAATAAAGTTAATCCACACTTTCTGCATTTGAATTGCAATAAGTTGGTGAAGACTGTCACACCGCCCGACCGACGCACGCGACGGACTAACTGACTGACAGCTGATTAACATACGAGCGCAGTTAATAATATCGGCGCTTTGCACGTAACCTCCCTGCGCCATGAAGTTCTGCGTTGGGCACGAGTTTGCGAACGTAGGCTTACATTTTATTACCCCGGTGTTATTTGCATTTTAATTGAATCTACACGCACCGATTATGTTTTATTGGGGGGGTAACGTTTGATGAAAACAAAAGCTGCCACAGGGTCTGCGGTTGGGCTGGTGTACGTTGAGGCGGGGTCGGTCTCGGGTACGTTCGTGGGGGTGCACACGCAATTTGTACGGAGTACCTACAACCAATGCTACGAGTTGGTGCAGTTGTTCAGTCAGGTACTGCAAAGTGTAGGTGTATAGAGTCATTACTCACCGGTGGAACATGATTGGCGTGTTGTGTGTTTTGATGTTTCAATCACGCGCGCGTTCACTCTGGAAAATGTATTCCACCTATTTTTCATGGTTTGACGGTAACATCGAAGAAGGATGCGGCTCAGGGGTGACAAACTTCAATTTATTTGGGGGCTTGTACGCAAACAGTTGGCGTGTCTTGCTAAAGGTAGGTTTATGATGTATGTTGCGCATTGAGTCACAATTATTTTTTCCTTAAAACTATAAAAACTTAACCTACCTAAAATAACCTAAGCTACTTAGCCGTTGCCTAATACCCCGAGTAGTCACCATTCTAATTGCATCCTCGGATGTTGGCCATAGCCATTCCGACTCCCCTCCGCGGCACCGAGACCTGAGCGAGGCCGCAGCGTCGGTCACCTCTCGGAGACGATGCATCGAAATAGCGGGCCCGGCTACTCCGCGAAGACCCCTAGCTGACCTTAACCTATATAACTAACCTAACTTAAGAACCAGGATGTTACAAAAGTAACGAACCGACCTGGGAGAGCGCATCATCGACCCCCTCCTCTAGAGTTGTGTAACTCCTGAAGGAGCCGTTCAAAAGATCGGCTCACTTTGGTGAACTAAATGAACTAGTTCAGATATGTTTAGTTCAGTAGTTCAACGGCTCACCTCTCATCTGAATCTGTATCTGAACTAGTGAGTTGTGAAACACAAACACAATACAGATGACGGTGACGGCTCAGTAGTTCACTACGTCTACGGCTCACCAGATAAGAAGTATGTCCATACAAAACCGGATTTTTTTACACGAATTCTTTGGGAAAGTCTCCTTTGTAGTTGTAGTAGTACAGTAGTAGGTATAATACAATTCACTACCGTATAAGAGAGAGATAAAACTCGCAAGCGCAACCCAAAGGATTGTTGCGTCGATCCAATTAAACCATTTTGAGTTGCATGGTCGTGCGAGTCACCCGTACTCCAGTGTGTTGTGTCTTTGGTATACACACATTTTTTTTATATTCCACCCTTAATTTCGTATTTCCTCTCAATCGAACTTGTAAAGGAACATATACGAACGACTGACTGGTGTATTTCTGGATATAAACTATACCTTATGGATGAGTATGAGAAATGAGATGAACGTATATTGTGTCTGTGTACTGTGTAAGTGAGAGGTGAATGGTGAAGCTGAGTCTGAACTAAAAGAACTACTGAGTTAAAAGAACTACTGAGCTAAATGAGTTACTGAACTACATTGGTGAACTAGTTCTTTTTAGTGAACGAGAGCTACTGAACTACTTCAGTGGAGTGAACTAGTTTACCCAACTCTACCCTCCTCCTCGCTAAGCCACCAAAATTCGGCGTATTGCTTTTCGGTATCCCCTTTATCCCGGTCCACAATTGCAGTACTAAAACGGAGAAGCTCATGAGCATTGGCGTCGTACCCACCGTGGATGAGCCGCTTATCTCGCACACCACGGTGGTGGTGGTACAATACCGGAATACCATTCTTTTTTTGCACTAACCCTTTAGCATCAACAATATAGAGAAATACCTCTGGTTGGGTAAAGCCCGATAGGAGCGTACTCTCATGGTACATTTCGTTGGGTAAATAAGCCCCGAAGATCAGGCTATTGTCGCTGGTCATCGCCCACGCAGTATGCCTTTGAATCGCCTTAATAAGGAAATTGTCAATCCTGTTCAAATGTGCCCCACTGCATAGGACCTTGTTGGGATTTACTGGGACTCTGGTGCTCTGTACAATTTGAGACAAGTCCTAAGACATTGCCTCACAAGCACCCGAATCTTTTCCATGTAGAAAGGCGCCACATTGAACCACACCGGACGACCATATGCTATAATTGGTCTAATTAGGGCAGCGTAACAAATGACCTTCACCTTCTTCTTGTCAGAGCAAAGGCCATTTTAGCCTTAGCGAGACCAGCATCTATATGTTTGTCAAAATACAGGTACTGGTCGAGCCAAATACCGAGATATCTAACCACACTTTTCACAGCCAATGGCCGCGCGTGGTGTCCAATGATGCCAAACTTTTTCCAGTTTTTTCTGGCATCCCTAGAAGCCCTAATCAATGGAGTCCTGAACAAAACTGTTTCCGTCTTTTGGAAATTGATCTTCAACTTCCAATCGTCGCAGTTACCCTTAATTCGATCGAAGTCACGTTGCAAAAGGATATTAATAACCTCGATTTTGGACCTGATCTGTACGCCATACCAAATTTGAGCGAACCTATAAGATAACTTGTATAAATGTTGAACAGTATCGGAGAGTTCAGCACCCTGTTGCAAACCGTTTCTACCCGACTACGCAGAGGAAGGGTTATGATTTTAACAGGCTGGGTTTGTTTGTTTGTTTGTATGTATATAAGGATGTTACCTCGTACAGCCTAAACTATGGAACCGATTTCAACAAATGAGGTGTCGTTGGATTCGTCTTTATCCGGAGCGTGTCTTAGGCTATGTGATCACAGAAAAACTTAATATGGCGGGCGCACCAAGCAAAATGGCACACTACCAACCACAGCTGTACTCTGAAAATCATTGTTTTGTTTCATCTTGTTTCGTACTTTTTAGTTGGTTTTTCCCGTAGTCGGATTTTAGTTTCTTAAATTTCATTTTTTATTAATATCAAAGATTGTACTCGAAATTACGTTGCCACATTTGACGACAAACTTCTTTCCCATTAACATATCGTAGATCATGTATAGCAGAGGTTTTTGAATACGCATCCCGGTCAGCTTATAGAAAAGCCCTTCTAACCATACCGTGTCGAAGGCATTCTCAAAGTCAACCAGGCAGGCACCAGTGCATTGTTGTTTAGCGTTATTCCATTGAATGTCGGACACCAGTTTTGACGCCGCATGAATAGTGTAATGCCTCGCCCTGAAACCAAACTGATTGTCCGGGATGATTTTATTATCCTCAATGCACCTCAACAGAGCTCTATTAACTACCTTCTCAAATAGATACCTTGCTAACATTCGGAAGCAAACTAATTGATCGGAGATCAGCAGGGTTGGTTCTATCCATATTCCGTTTGGGAATAGGGTGTACCACAGCTATTTTCCAATGCACCGGATAATATGCATTATTCAGTGCGTTGTTGAATGGAGTGGTGAAAATATCTACCGCTTGTAATGGCAGGTGTCTCAAAACGACATTAGGGATACCATCTACTCCTAATTTGGATATTTTAAGAAGAAAAACGGCCACACATTGACTCTAGCGAAAGCTGTAGATATGCGAAGGGCAACCACCCCACGCTTACTACATATCAATGTAGCACTCTGTCGCCTGCTTCTTTCGAGATACCTAAGGTGACAATGGACTATTCTAGTCATGGCTTCCAAAGAACAGGTTTTAGGTCTGTGGATTATAATTTAAAAGGGTAGTTTAAGATTCAGATTTAAGGAATTCAGTACGGCAAGATAGGCCGACGTAGTCTTGTATAGTCTTCCTGTAGATACTTCAATTTCATTAGATTGGGTTTAATGCCAAGGCGGGTTATAATTGTTCCGTACTCAGATTCGGTTCTCATAGAAGGGGCAACTTGATCTATGAATCAAAAAAAGGTCCAGATATCTTAGCCTCCCTGTGAATGAATGAACACTACTTACTTGGACTCACTGTAACTGTTTGTATCTTTCAGCAGAAAAAAAAGAATGGATGCAAGTCCACAATAAGATAAATAAATTAAGCACATTCCGCCAACCACCATTCAAACCCAATGCAGTTCAATAAACTCCAATGGCACGATTACACTGTTTTGTCAGACACGCCAGCGAGCAGTCAAAGAAAGCGATGAAGACAAAAAAAAAAAAACATCTCCTCCGGCAAATTTTAACACAAAATCGAAACAAATAAATCGCGACTTCAGTTTTGTGTGTTTCCCTTTGCGAATCAATGAAAGAAAGGTAACGAGAAAAAAACCCATAAAAAGCGACACGAGGAAGACAAAAAACCAAAACCCCTTTAAACAACACCAAGGAACTGTACACAAGTACGTATGCATGTCCTCCGTTTCATCTTCGAGTTGGAGTTCAGTTTTGCGTGGGCCTCCGCCATTCGTTACATGCGCGACCATTCCCAATGCGAACGATATAAACCATAAGCCACTTGGATACGGATGCATCCCTCGGCCAGTGTTCCACCATATACGGTAAAATACTGCAGTATCGCATCGACAGAAACAAGAGGTATTGCACCTGTATCACAGGAGTAATCTAATTTCAGCTACAAGTTGTTTCCACTCACATTGTATACTCGTATTCGTTCGTACCTTCGAATTGATTTAATTCAATTACCGGGCCTCGTGCAGGCCAACAAAAAAAAATGGAAACCGGGATGAAAAAAGGGACACAACAAACGTTTTTCAAGTTAAAGCAAGCGGGTTGAGGCAGGACGGAGGCGATGCAAACACCCAAAAGAATCGTCTCAATGCCCAATCCAGTGAGAACGTTTCGGGTGTAGTACATCGCTTGGCATTCGCGCATGATGTTCCCTTTATGCACCTACGTGGTCGATAGCAGTAAGTAACACCATCGAACATGGCACGGAACCAACGAATCCTTCCAGAGGGACACAAGCCACAAGCAGCCTCCTCACACACAAAACCGACACAATTTAGCAAAACACAACTCAACTCACCGAGTCGTCAATTGAACCCGAGGAATAAATCACGATCTGTGATTTTATTGACTTCTTCGCTGCGGATTTACAAGGCTTCACTTAAAGGCTCCAACTCCGTCTTCGACTTCGACTGGAACGACACCGAAGACAACTACGACGACGCCGACTTGTTGATGTCAATTTCGCTAGACTTTTGTAGATCGCTGCTTGTAGATTGCCCATTTGGGGGCAAAAGTAAAACCGCACCAGCAGCCAATAGATACTCGTAAAGCACAACCAACAACGGGAGAAGATGCTGATGCATATATAAACTGAAATTAGCAGAGGAGAGGAGACTTTGTTCCAAAGAACAGTTAGTTGACCAAAAATTCCTGATTTATTTGGTAAGCAGTTAGGAGTTAGGATTCGGAGTGTCGCAATTAATTTTGTTCCGTGAGTTTGAGCCCTCTCCAGACTCCAGGGTTCGATGGATTTAAATTAATTTGTTGAAGTTCAAGTCGGGAATTTGCACAGAGGTGAGAATTGCACATATGCTACACGAGTATGTGGTGGATGTGTGATAACGGATTGCATGAGGTTGAGGCATGAGTAAGCGCAAAGTTCCTAATTAAGTAACAAAAAATGGGCTGTGACCTGCGCAGGGAGCCTGGACTAAATATTTATGTCAAATGGGGTAAAGGTTAAAGGTTGTCATGACATAACAACTTTGTTTTGGAAGGCAGAGTCACACATAATACGTGCATTAAGACACGATGGTTACGTTACGATTTGAGTTCAGTCTGGATAGAGTTCTTATTTGCAATACGTACTGCGGAAATTGTATCAAAGGCAGCTTGTAACACAATTCTCTTAGCAGGCTTGGAATTGAGATCCGTAAAGTTTTAATACTATCTACTCAATCGTGGCCAACTAATCTTTTGGGAACTTAGAAGAAAAACACTTAATTGAAAATCGTTTAGGAACCTTTAAGTGAAAGGGCACTATCTATAATGTGGGAATTAATTCGTAGCTTTTTTTTTAATCAAAAAAAATTCTTTATATAAACTGAAATTTCTTCTTTCCTTAGGTGGCGCTACAGTTCGGGGTGAACCAGGGCCTACTTTTCTCAACCATTTGTTTGTGCGTGTTAAATTTTTGCACGAATGGAAGGGGCCTAAAGTTTTTTGCCGACTCCGAACGGTGAGTGGAGAAGCTTCTTGACAAATGATACTCTTTGATTGCTTGTCAGACATTCGAAAGAGGTGGCACCGTGAAAAAACTTTTTAGGTGTTAGCTGGGTTTGAACCCGGTCAGCGTTGGGTAGTAGTCCAACGTACTTATCACTGCACCACGGTTCCACGTGAAACTGGAAAATTATATTATTCAAAGAACTGTCCATTGCTAGCCACCACTTTACCCCGTCTTTCGGAGAGAATACGAATACCATGTCGGAAGAACGCCTCATCTTTAGATGCAATCCACTAATCGGCCCACATTTAACAATCTTCATAAGAGGTAAGTTTCTGCTTGGACAGGCCATGAGTAATCGATAGGAACGAGTGATAATAATCAGAAGGATCAATGTCTGAAGCATACGGCGGGTGCGGTATGCCTTCCCATTTGAGCGTTTCCAAGTATGTTTTGCGGAAGTTTTTCCTTCAATGCATGGCTCAAGCGTATTAATTGTATAGTAGCAATCTCTTGTGATTATTTCAGCAGCTAATATCATCCCACCAAATACAAATCCTGAACTTGGATTCATGCATATTTGGCTTCGCTGTTGATGGTTAATGGTTGACCGGGCTTAACCCAGGACTTCCCGCATTTGGGATCGTTATAATGGATCCACTTTTAATCGCCAGTGACAATGCGATACAAAAATCCCTTCCTATTCTGCCGTTGAAGCAGCTGTTCATAGGTGAAAAAGCACCTTTCGACGTCGACTGCCTTCAATTCGTATGGCACACAATTTCCTTGCTTTTGGATCATTCCCATGGCTTTAAGGCATTTTCCTGCCGGTGACAAGTCAACTACCAACGATTCAGACAATTCTTGAATTGTTTGAAATGGGTTTGTCTTTATCAAGCACTTCCTCCAATTCTTCACCTTCGAGGTTTATCGGTCCAGGCCGTTCCTTGTCTTCGTATCCGAAACAAAATTCGACATATTCGATAATTTACAAAGTGTTGTTATTCACGCTCCAACAAAATGACACCTACATAAGTTTGTATACTGAAACTGACGCCTAATGACAGCTGTTTTACGGAAAATATTTGGTATGAAGAATGTACTGCTTACGCCATCTCGTGTAAAACTCTACGAATTAATTTCAACTCCCATTCAAGTTGGTTTGCTTTATGAGCGGTTTTATAAAACTACTTCTAGATCAGTAGACGTTTCAGTATAAGAGTACATAGATTTCCTTAAACACATCCTCACAAAATTATCCGCACAAGCACAATGTATGATTTATAAGTTGTCTTCATTCTGGTGAACGATGTAATTGAGGTAACAGGCAATGAGTGGAAAAAATCGAGAAAAAGCGATATGGTTGGAAAAAAATCGGAGACATCTTGGAAGATCGAAGCCTATCCCTAGGCTGGCTTGCCAAGGAAAGACATACCAGGAGATCGGTGAACTTGTTGAAAGATCTTATACCGTGGTTAGGGATATTGTCTACAAGCTAAGGAATGAAGGAAATTCGGAAAATAAGGGAGGTTGTGGGCGAAACAAATATTATCAGCTGCAAATAAGAGGCATATCATCAAGAAAATCAAGCAAAACCTGACTACACCTGTAAAATTATTGACCGTAGAGAACTGGAATTATAAATAAACCCCTCTCTGTCGAAACAGTCAGACGGTTTTAAGATCGGATGCTTTACATGGCAGATTCGCAAGTCGCAAGCTTTTCATTTCTGACATAAATAAGAAAAAAAAAAGGCTTGCTTTACCCAAATACCACATTAACAAGGACTCAGAGTCTTGGAAGCAGGGTTGCCGCTGAAAAATTTGAAAAAGTCGCAAAAAAAGGGTCATGGAGCAAAAAAAGTCGCAACAAAACCAAATAATGTAAACATGGTAACGACGTTAGACCTCCATATCCATTTTTATAAGGTCTGTTTGATAACTGCTAATTTTACGTAAAACTACCAAGAATCACTCAAATCGGTGTTTGGTAACCCAAAAAAATTACAAGAAATCAGAGAAGAGAGACCCAAATGAGAGTGTCAAAAAGTGTCCCCTCCAGCTATTTTCTGTGATATCTGGGTACAAATTTTTCTTGGAGTGAGCGAGGGACATTTGTCAAACCCAGCCATCTGACAGTTTGTGAAATATAATAATCTTCATTGTTAGTGGGAAACAAAAACAAATTGACAGGTGTTGACCAAGTGTTACAAAAGCGTTTGGTCACTTTCTTGCAAGTATTGCGCTCTATGAGAAGCTTTTCACCCACTTTTCAAATTATTAACTATTTGACAGATATTCCATTTTGATCACAAAAAAGTGATCAAATCACAGACCCAATAATTTTCAAAAAAAAAAAAAAAAACAAAACAAAAAAGCCGTGGGTATGTACCAGTACCAGGTATGTATACTCGTGATATTTGATGTGTTAACATATACAGAGAACGTTGATGTTACTATGCTCTTTCTATTACTCTGGCTACGCGTGACGGCGCGAAACGATGAACTGATTTTTTTTTTGTTATGAGGGATTGCTGATGAGCAACTAAATAGAATTTTCGTTGGAAATATATTTTTTGAACGAAAAAGTCTCAAAAAGTCTCAAAAAAAAACTGAAAAGTGTCAAAAAGAGGTGTTTTTTAAAAAGTCGGGTCATAGTCTCTTTGCGTCAAAAAAGGGTCAAATTGCGACTAAAGTCGCATAGCGGCAACGCTGCTTGGAAGTCTGTAATTTTCAGTGACGAGAGTAAATTAAAGGCCATGCTGGAAAGCAAACGGTTTGGCGACGAGCAAGTACAGAGGTAGAAGTAGCTAATTACCGTGGAACACGGTGGTGGTAACATCATGATGTTGGGGTGTATATATGCATTATGCAAGCTGGGGGTTTATTGATTATAAAATGGATCAATATGAATGCCTTTATGTCCTAAAAAGGGATCTCCAACAAAGTGCCACAAAATTGGGTCTAGGCTCAGACTACATCTTCCAACAAGGGAATGACCCGAAACCTACTGCCTATAACGTTAAAATGTGACTGCTTTCTTATCCATCCTCGCAACTGAATACACCTGATATTGATCCCATCGAACATTTTTGGGCAAAACTTGAAAAAAAAAATTAGAATACCAGCAGCAAAATTCTCAAAAAAGCCTTCGTCCAGGAATGGGAGGTTATAAGCCCAAATTTTACTTAAAAAAACTTGTGTATAGTGTGCCAACACGCTTAGAATCTGTAAAGGCCTATGGTGGCGCAACAAATTATTGATATGCTGCGCATCCATTGAATTTTGTTATTTTGTCTTTTTATTTGGTTTTGTGCGAATAATTTATATTGAAGTTCGTTTTTTATTACCTTTTTTAGTTCAACGAATCAAATAACATATTTTGCTTTGATTTTTTAACTAAATAATAATAATGAAGTCAAAATCATTTCTGAAGTATCAGATTTCTATAAACAATTAAACACAAACATTGCCTTAATCTAATCGTATTCACTTCAAATGTATTCTTCGACTCTATTCTCCGACTGCATTCTCTAAATGCCTGTCACTATCTGTTAGTGTTGCCAATGCAAAACTAAACCCTTCCACGCCTGCCCGTGCTGCCAATGCAACACAGTTAGTCAACATTTTTCTCACTCGTTACATTTCTAATTTTTATCCAAGAAAGTGGGTAAGTTTTGCTTTTTTCCCTATATAAAGTCTTGTGCAAATAATTTTCTGAGGATGTGTACATATTTTGAGTTTGATTGGATTAACACGTCTTCTAGCTTTAAGCGATGTCACCATTTAACAGAATTGTGGGCGAATTAAAATTCTTCGCACTGACTTCGGGCTCTTTTCATGTTTTAGTAAGAATTTCCACGTTTTTTTGGTATATTCGGGCAAATATACATAGACTCATGCTAAGCACTTCCTTGTTCCAATTTTAGGTTAAAGACACTTTCTTTTTTAGTCTGAATAAGGATAAAGTCCAATTTTTTTGTGCATGATTCGCATTTTCAAGTAATTTCAGTCGAATCTCGAATCTATATACATAATATGTATCAACTGTGATCGTTTGTTATTTCAACAAATGTCAATTTGCCATTTGTGACATTCTGTGGTATTTTTTTTTTACGTATTTGGGCTGCAAATTTATCGCCTCATAACTTGGCTTTTTTTTGGCAATTCAATGGAAAGTAGGGTTGTCGTGCCCCGATATTCAAAAAAATCGTATTTCCGTCAAATTGCAGCATTTTTATCTAAAAGTACATCTGCTCTATGCACTACTAAAATGTATCAAGAATAGCTCATATAAACGCTTAAGATGTCAGTCCTATATTAGAACCGAAAAAACCGCTATGTTTTCATTTTGATTTCAAAAGTTTCATCATCACCTGTTATACTGTCCTTTCTCTATTTATTATCAATTAAAATTTGTCTCCAATAGCTTAAATAGCTTCAAAAAGATACATATATTGAAAGTATCTGAGACAAATTCTTCCATGTCCCACACAAATACCTCCTGTCAGCCTAATTATGCTACGCTTACCTGTTTCGCTGAATTCCACAGTATAGCAAATCGTACTATTAATTAAAAACTAAAAAAATCTCATATTACCGCTTTGGATAGGTCACTGGTCACTAATTAATCACCAACAATATCAATCCACATTCGAAAAAGCAATTCGGCATCTCGTTAAAATATTTCACTCTGCAATGTAATCAAAGCCGACAAAATGCTCAATCAAAAAACCAAAAATCACCGCCTAATCAAAATCCGTTTTAATATACCTTTACAGCTAATCTCGTACACAAGATTAGCGCCAATCAATTTATCACTCTCTCAATGAGATTTATTAAAAACGACTCGCAGAATAGGAGACTATAAAAAAAAGTATCTAAATGTCGTTACTGCCCAATTTGGGGCTACGGACTATGGACAACAGCTGTCGCGCCACACTCAAATGAATTTCCTATATCATGCGGCGAATGTTTCCTCAAATGCCCATACTGTGGGCATAGCGCTGGTCTTACGTTACATCCATTCCAACATCATATACACTACACTGCCATCTCTTGGCTATGAGTGGATATCAAAACAAAAACAAAAAAAGGCTTTAGAATTGGCCATTAAATAATTCACCTGATTCAAGGCGCGCATGACTTGCGTGTTCTGTGGGAATACTCCTTCAAACGTTGGTATAGAGACCGATCGCTAGCCGCCTCCTCCTCATTCATTCACAGAGTTAAGGCACGGCACACGGTTCAGTTAAACAGACAGACAGATAGACAGACGGACGGTAATTTTGCCTCGTATGGTGGAAACAGAAAACAAAAAACCAACCATTGAATGCCAAATAGACACGTAAACGCGGTAGCTACGCTGAAGTGCAGATCTACAACACACACGCAACACGTTGGTTGTTTATGCCAAGAAATGCGGACATTTACTGCTTTAGCTGGAGTGTAATCATGACAATCATTTTATGTTGCCCTCCCCTGTGCCAAATAGTACATGCGATTGTACTTCACCTCCTTACCCCAATCAGCGCGCAGCGGTCACCAATAGTTGAACAGTATCGCTAGCAGGGAATATTTTTGTCCTCGTAACAAAAAAAAATGTCTTGAAGTCGGTCTTCTAAAGGAATCCTTGTGGAGGGCCTGGTTAAATAATTCACCTCAAACTTCTGTAGGACAGTGTTCCCGAGATGTGATAATGATAATGGTGAGTTGACAATCAGTCTACTGAATAATCCACAACGAGCGATATGGTAATATTTAGGTATCTAGTTAAAGTCAAGACGAACTGCTGTTAACCAAAGTATAACATTTGTATGTTCATCCTCTACCTACAAGCCTCAACCTTATAGATTTCAGTGTGTCAGATTTTAGACCCGTGAGTGGACTGGCTAAGTCAAAACAATCAGGCTGATTTTTCTGACGAAATTTTTTCTGACACGGATCATGGTGCATGGGTTAGTTTAAATATCAATCTAGGACAGTCATTAGGGTACATTTTAAAGGCTTTGTTTGTACGCAGAGTTCAGCTGACTGTTCTTTCTATTCATATGGTTGCAGTATATGTAGGACAATTATGTACTTCTAGGCCCAGTTTTTTTAGGTATTTTCTCAGCTTGCAGTGTGCTGTCAAGAAGACTATTATGAGTCTATTTTTGTTAATTGGTGGTAGTGGTTCGAGGTTTAAAACAACCTATAACATTCACCTCTGAAAACCTTGAAAAAATGTTGCTTTTTCGAGAAGAACAGGGTGCCATTGATAGTATCTTAATACGAATTAGATTGTGTTGACCAACTTATAACATTTAAGCAATAGTTGTTTTTAGATCGCAGGGTACAGCCTTTAGAAGAGAAAATGCAGTCCTTTTTTGCTAAATGAACAAGAATCCTGAAAGACTAGAGATATAATCTTGTTCCAGAACTTCTGCCACTAAAGGTTTAAGCTGAATATATGTAAATATATTACTTTTTAGTGCCTCAAGTACTGAAGTTGCTTACCTCTTCGGTAAGGTTAGGTTAGGAGGGTCGCTGGCAGTGGGCTGAATTTTACCCAGAGGCCATAAAAGTCCATTGTGATTACCCTAGTTGTGGATGTTGGAACACGCATTTCCCAAAACCATTGCGATCTTATAATAAATCCTTTTTGGTCTGTAAGCGATATCTTATTCAGGTCGTCCTGGCTCCGAATAACCGTGCTCCCATACAAAATAGGCGCCGTTCTTGGAAATCCGGCTGCAGATTCTACATATTTCATCCTCGTCCATACAGTTTCTGCAGAAGTTAGCCTGAGTTCCAAAACATCAAGAAAATGCGCATCGGGAATGCATCACTGCCATTGTTATGCGATGGTACGATGCTTTCATTTTGCAATGCATCATGATGCTTTAATTTTTTTAACTTTTTAGAACGGTTTGTTCTGTTTAACAATCATTTCATTTTATCAATAAAAATGTGTAAGAAATTTTGTCAATTTTTTCTGAAAATTTTTCAAGAAAATATCCAAATAACAAATAACTAAGCTTAAAATCGCAATAAACTATGATGCGTTGTTTGCTTTTATGATGCGTTTTGGAACGCGATACATTGACGATATGGAACGCTTGACTTTGCAGTACTGCGGAAGAACTGCGTTTTGGAACTCAGCCTTATTTGTAAGAATGCCGTATCTTCTGGTCATGTTTCCTATTGTTTATTTACAGCGTTCAGTTAAAACACCGACGAGCACATGGTTTTGGCTTCTTCCCATTAAAAGTAGGGCTGCTGATCGCACTATCGCTATCGGTTAGATTAGTGGTGATGGTTAGGTTAGGTAAGGTGGCTATCACCGTTTTCGGTAGGATTCACTAATGGACCAAAGAAGGTCCATTGTGTCGTCACATGAGCCGATTCTTATCGGTACTCTTGGAACCATTTTGAAAATTGGATGAATTTCTTAAGGAGGAGAATGCTGGGCAGCTACATAGAAGTTGATAGGGGGATTCCTCTTCCTCTTCATTCATGCAGCTGTGACAGAAGTCATTGGCGAGGATTCCGAGCCTGCTGGCATGTCTGCCTATTGCACAATAACCAGTCAATACGCCAACTAGGATGCCGAAATGTGCTCTGCTGATTTTTAGCAGGCTGTAAGTTTTACATCGATCCAGATGAGCCCAAGATCGCCTGTTGTGGCTACACGTTCATATCAAGGTTACGTCATCTTTCATTAGCCTGTTGCAGTGCTTGAGTAGAGATTTTGTGTTTTATTTGGTTATTTTGGGGTTCACTTTCTGTGGTAAGATTCCCCAATTTTGTACCTTCTTTGGCTAGTTCGTCTGCCTTACCTGGTATATCACTATGATCAGGAACCCAGCACACCATGAGCATGCATCTGCTCGATATCTCGTTTAGGGATGCGTGTGCCTAACTAATTTTGATCTTAGAATTTATAAATAAATTTATAGCTACTTGGCTATTGATCGGTGTATATGAAAATGTCACGTTTGTATATTGTTTTCACCGACAGCCACTCAGCGGCTCCACGAACAGCCATCACCTCCGCCTGGAAGAAACTACAGTGATTTGGAAGTCTTAAGGACAAGTTCAGGCTGAGCTGGCCCGAATAAATATCTGCTCCTATACCATTACCTGTCTTGGTTCCATCCATGTAGATCTCCAATGCGGATTTGTCATTTAGACAGATATTTCCTATTCATTCCTGTCGGTTGGGAATATTAGTCCAATTTCTCTAATTCTTGTATTTAGATTATTCATTGAGAGTATTCTGGCGTGCTCTAAGTTGCCGTTCTTTGGATACTGGTGATGCGGACTGGCCGGTAAGACTTATCTCTCAGCTAATGTTATGTCTATGTCAAAGCTGTTCCTGGCCATTTCGTCTGCGGTTTCGTTCCCTTCAATATCTCCGGGTACCCAGCAGATTTTATTGATCTAAATGCCGTGGGGCAGTCCTTTACACATTTTGAATTCACGGAAGTGGAGTCCAGTGCTTAAAGTGCGGCTTGGCTGTCCAAGCAAATGTTGATTTCTGTTACCTCTTGCTCTCTTAGGAATATCGAAACCGTGACAATATCACAAGATGCTCCGAAGACGGGTGCATTTTAGCATGCGGAACCCCTGCAGAACACACTGTCAATATTTTGACGTTTACCTAACTATTAACTCTTTAGCCATGCAGAGCTTACTCAAGCCGCAAAACTCACACATATTCGCGATCAAATTGGACAGTTAGACAGATAGAAAGAACCTAAACTTTAAATTTGAGTCTTTGGAATTTTAAGATATCGGCTCGATGTCTCGTGAGGGGAGTTTTATTTCTTTCAATTAAACGCAATTTGTTGCCTGCAACTGTTTCGATCTGTGCTACAACGCGACGGTGGCCATTTTCCCGTGTGTGTGTGTGTGTTGCAGTTGACAACGACAACAACTCCGATCAAGCCTCTAACCGACGAATGATCGCAATTGAATTGGACATAAATAAAACGAGATCAATCAATTGATTTATTTTGAC
Organism: Brachyopa scutellaris; assembly: GCA_949775065.1. NCBI lineage: Eukaryota > Metazoa > Arthropoda > Insecta > Diptera > Syrphidae > Brachyopa > Brachyopa scutellaris. The sequence continues at coordinate 171,629,068 of OX459112.1, read as the reverse complement.
ATCGCCTGTTGTTGCGGGGGGAGAGTTGATCAAGTTGATGCCTGGTTGTCATTGTTTTGTTGTTTTTTTTTTCGGCCAAGACAAGACAAGATCACCCGTACTGCTGCCACACAGCGCATGTACAAGTAATTGTCTGTCATTGTTGTTGTTGTTGTTATCGTTTTGCCTAAGGCTGATTATGTTCTTCGCCTGCTTTGGGATAATTTTTGGCCGATTTCATAAAATTCTCGTTAGTAAGCATTCCCCATACGTTGCATATGTATTCCACGACGGAGTCATTGTTTTAGCCTGGTTAACATATTGACTGACTGATTGGACAGTTGCCGGGGTGATTGGTTGAGTCTGCGCTCGTGGTTAGTGGTGTTTTCTGGTGGCGCTGCTGTCGATTTGTAAATTGATGGTCGTCGACAAATCGCTGTTTGCGTGCCTCTGTGTGGTATGCCTAATTGCTTAAGTTGCTTAACGTGTACTTTAGGCTTGCGCAGTATACAGCAGTTACTGACTTAAGTAATTCATTAAGTTTTATGTGAACAGTTTATTTAGGATTTGGTTGGCACACAAATATTTGTGTTTCCTTACTTTGTGAGTAGATAGTGTTGCATTATAAGTGGGTCACCAGCAGGCGTGAGTCATGGTAAGGAAATAGTTTTTTAAATTTGATCCGAAATTTTGTAATTGAAGTAAATGGTAGATTTTATGGTACATTGATGGTGGTTCAGAGATTAACTCAAAAAGAACAGCAATTGTCACAGCATAGAAGTTCGATGGTTTTGGATTTGCCAGATTCTAACCTAATATGCAGAGTCTTCTAAATGATGGACGGAATGTAGAAGCGATCTTAGGAAAGCGCAAATCGCAAGCAACGTTTCATGGTCCTGGTTTCTTCGTATCTGGTGGTAGATTTTAGGGGCTGATGATGAGCTTGTATTTCTATAAAAGCTAAATAAATTTCAATGTCACTACTCGTGTCTTTAGACCAATTTTCATGATGGTGAGTCAGATGTTAACTGACCGTAAAGGTGTTGTCAGAACTAGGAATTTTTTACATTCCTATTTAGGGAGAAAATGAGCTTGTGCATTCTGTTTTAATAAATTTCAGTAAATCATTTTTTAACTGATTAGCTGAATTAGAACTTGCTCAAATACCACCTTGATCAAAAAGTTCAAGGAATGTATTCAGAAAATTAAAAATACAAGTTTATTCATCTAAATCTATATTGTCCCCTTCAAAGTAATCCCGATTGCAACACACTTAGGTATGCCAGCGCTTGATCCAATCCCCGAAACATTTTTTATATTCGGTTTTCGGTATGTCCATCAGTGCTTCCTGCGATTTTTCCATTACTTCCTCTTGGCTGCTAAAACGCGTTCCCCGTAATGGTTTTTTAACTCGATTGAACAGAAAGAAGTCACAGGGACCCAAATCAGGTGAATTCGGTGGCTGTTGGATGGTATTTGTTGCATTTTTCGTTAAAAAATCATGTCTTTTGCGACGTCAACACGGTCTCTTTTTTGCATGAAAATTAGGTCTTTTGGCACCAACTTTGCTGCTACACGACGAAAACCCAAATCATTAACCAAAATGTCTTGGACGGATCCATAGGCAATGTTCAAGTCCTCCGCTATCTCTCTAATAGTTAATTTGCGGTTATTGACCACCATTTCTCTTACTTTATCAATGTTTTCGTTGGTCTTCGATGTCGATGGTCTGCCACTGCGTACATCATCTTCGATTGCCTCACGACTACTTTTGAACCGCTCGTGCCACTGGTAAACGACCGTTTTCTTTAGAGCGTTCGCGCAACATTAAATCCGATTTTTACGCAAAATTGAATGCAAGTTCGTTGTTGCAAATTTAAATCCATTTCTAAAATTGTAAAAAATCGCCAACACACACAGAGATAGATGTACTCTTGGCTACGTAACTTTTGCAAATGTCAAGCTATGACGCTAAGATGTAGAGGGAATATCAACAACAGATGTACCAACTTAACAAAAAAAAAAAAAAAACAGAACTCAGATCGGAACGATGGGAGCGTCACACGGTGGTTATTCCGGGAAATTTTTGATCAATGTGGTATATAATCACTCCGCATAGGGAATAGTCTCAAACCTTGTCCCGATTAATCCACGTCCGTCGGGTACTTAAATGACTCCCCAAATCTCTTTCCAAATCTTTCATTTTTAAGTCGAACTGTTTTACAAATCTTACGTCGGATTCTGTACTTTTTCGAACCAAAAAGAAAGCGGAAATGGTTGATCGATTTCTGGCAGAACTTTATCGATGATACCTACAAAATGATTTGTTGGAATGGTGAAGTTGTTACGCTGTGATGCACTTAACACTAAAGTATTGCTGAATCTACCCGTAAATAGCCGTCGAGTTTTCAAATTCCGCATAGTTTTATACTTATGAAGTTGCCAAACGGACAAAGGCGGCCAACAGAAATTATAGTCGGAAAAGCTGATCTCTATGCTCAGATGTTCAGCTCAGTTGGATATGTATGGTACCATACCACCATACGAGAATTCGGGGTTACACAACATATTAAAAATTTGTTTGGATATGTCAAAGCTGTCAGCGATATGGGTGCCACCCCTCGCTCACTCTGAAAAAATTGTCCCAGATGACCACTTTAAAGCGATATTTGGACATTTTTAAGCGCAATCAAAACAAGTTTCTTCGTTGTTTCGTAACTGTTGAGGAAACTCGAATCTATTATTACACGCCGGAAATAAAAGATTTGTCAAACCAATGGATTTCTGCTGGCGTACAGAAAATGAGGCAAAGACAGCCGAAAAAGTCATGGCCACCGTTTTTGGGGATTCGCAGGAATATATATATCTTTGACTTAACTTCAGTCCTACCAAAATGGAACTATATAGGTAGTTCTTTTTACCCGAAAGTACAAGATACCACCGTTCAAGCTCGAGAAGCTAGACGGTGTTGAACTCAGTCTATCAGATCATGCAAAGTATCTTGGTATGTATTATTCTAGATAGAAGTCGGAATCTAAATTCAAATGTTTGGACGGAAATGTTTCGGTTTATGTGTATGATAAGATAAGAGATTCGCATCAAATTAAGATGTTAATGTCGCAACTGAGACCTGTTTTGCATTTGCAGTTCGACAAATTCTTTTACTCTGACAGCTTACAACATTCAAAGCATAACTAGGGTTAGTGTATTGCTTAACACGTCATTATGATGAAAAATAAGATTGAATTTTGTCAAAAAGCCTTGTTTTCGTATTGAGAATTTTTTAGTTTAGTGATAATCCAAGATGGCGTTTATGTCATTTGTACTACATAGTATTGATGGCGTTAAAAACTAAGCCTCTAGGCTTTGCTGTTTCCGAGTACTCACAATTGTAGCTTCGAAATGTATTCATGGCGAAATTCCAAATAAAATTAATTGAAATGCATTTTTCCTTTAATAGGTGCACTGTTGCCCAAACATTTTTATCTTTTATGTAGTAAAATGCGGAGAAGATGTCGGTACTAAAATACTCGAACCTGCAGCACCATGCACCTTCTTTTTTTTCGACAAGCGTGAGCGTACATTAAACCCCAAGTAGTTCACTGAATTTCTGACGTTTTTTTATTTATTTTGCTTGGTCGACTGCGATGAAGACGAACGTAGGTGCAGCACTAGCGGCGGCGGCACCATCTCTCAGCTGCATCAACGGATTTGGCCCAGATACAGATTAAACGATTCTTTTTTTTTTTTGTTTGAAATTTTACCAGACAGATGTATACACATGTTAACCTGTTGACGCCCACTTTCAGTCATTCGAAAGTTATTGAAATTTCATTACGCTGCCATAGCGAACTACATTTGGCATGGTTTCCTCAAAAGGATGCACGACTTAAAATCACATAAAAACTGTTTTGTGTTCGCCCCACACACCTAAGCGTTGCTGTGGAACACATTAAAAAATAAATAAAAATCGTAAAACAAAACCTCATAAATGATCAACGATGTAATCGGAGGGGTAAAATCGTTCTCTCCGCACAATGTTATTAGCAATTTTATTTCTCTCTTTCTCTCCCCTGAATCATTGTTCTTCCTACCCATTAATTAAAAGTGAATTACCTCACGTGGGTATCTGTGCAGATTGATAGAGAGCTGCTTTGCGTGGATTCTCCATCTATTAATTTATCTATCGGATCTGTTCGATATTTCCATCGTCACAATGATGTGCTGTGTGCATGTGCAGGGTACACACTGCACAGTGTACTACTCTTCCTACAGATGTTCAACACACGTTGATGCCTTAAGTGTGGATTAAGCTTTAATTTAAATCACATTAAATGGGATGAGGCGCAGGTAAAAGAAAAAAAAATTAACAAAACACACCGCCGCCAAGTCGTATCGATGGAAAGAGATAATAAAAATCGAATTAAGCCGTAAGAAAGTTTTATTCGAACCTTAATCGAACTGCGGGAGAAAACGTGATCATTAAATTTTTATTTTTATCGGAGGTAGAAAGCTTCTTAAAGGGTTCTCGAAACTTAGAATAAATATGAATTCCAACAATAACTAATTATGACAGATCTGTCAGATTAATGACATCTTTGCAGGAACAGAGAAATAGAAATTTAATCCAATACCATTAAAATAAATACTTTTTAATCATCTCAATCTGAAACTGAAATGTTAACGTAACGTAACTTAATGCCTACGTAACGTAATACATACGTAACGTAATGTAACGTAAACCAAACATTGCACGTAGATACGAAACGTAATCACAATAAATATGATGAGAGGAGCTGCCCCTTTCAGCGATCTTTCATAAGCTTCTACCTACTATAAAGTCTAGCCGAATGCTGCAAACTTTTTCGATTAAATTTTATTCGTCAAACGGCATAAACTATCTGTCTAGATCGCTTTCGACACTCTTCCCCCAGGAAATGCTTTGCAATTACTCGATGTAAAGTGTCTTTTATTTTTCTTCTCTCTCAGTTCCAGATTGCCTTCCTGTGTGTTTGCTGCTCCATGCTGACTTTCCTAGTGTAATTATCGATTTATCGTTACTTTATCATCACTGAAAGTCGGCAGTGTGTGTACGTGAATGTATCCCACGCACCACCTGGCTCTAATTATTTAAATACAACCAACCGCACTATCTCCAATGTCGTATCTCAGAGACCACTGTGCTTAGGTAGACGACGACCGACGCGACGCGATGAGACACGACAACACTTACATAGGGCGGATTCAGTGCATTACCGATGTGCAATGGCTCTTCTAATGATGCCCTAAACTAGTTGCTTAGTGATGCACAGCACATGTGTGTACGAGTATATCTTATCACGCACTTTTCTCCCATTTGGACGGTTCTACTCGTAGCATTCGCATCCTTGCATTTGAGCCGACTTCCAAGATGAATGTCTTGCGACTGAATCTTTGAGCTTCCGCTGCACACAGCCCGGTTACAACGACCACGATTAATAATTGCAGTAAGCGAACAAGTTGTCTAGCTGCAGATGATGACGATGGTGATGCCAAGAGGTCTTCTTTACTGCCTGCGTCTTTGGTACGGTTTGTGCTAGTTGCTAGATTATCTGGATTAATTTTAATGGATTTTTGATAGGTAGGCGGGCAACGAGGGACGATTTGCCTGATGAGGAGGTGGACAGAGGTGGAGACGATACTACATCGTCTTCACTGTGACTATGACTGTGACTGTGACACATTAGACAGGCGATCATTAAGCAATGTTTGTGTCATAGAGATACTCGAGTCCCTCCGCTGGCTGGTACGTTCGGGACTCAGTCGGAAAGTATTAAATAAATTAATCTGCCAATAAACGAATGGCGATAATAATCGCATCTTATATCGAGACATGAGAGGATAGGAAATTGCTTTCGAAATTATCGATTATTGGAGATTGAGCAATAAGGCTATTGTTCTGCTTTTTTTTTCTTGTGACGATAAAGCGATATTCGAGTGCATGTGGAGAGATACTATCGATGTAGGGTGGTAGCACTGTTAGCTACAAGAGCAATATTTATTTTCATAATGCGATATTATGCCGTTGAAATAGGGAATTGTTAGTATGAAATGGGGACAATGAGATCGAATTGATTTGGATAATGAATTGAACCCACCCAGCGCCTTGTATGCGTTTATTACTGTACCCACTGCGAGTGACCAAACTCAGTTATTCGAATAAACAAATTATTAAAAGGAACAATTGTTGCTTGTAAGGTGATATGGAAAGCACAATACAATTTTAAAAAATATGTATGAGCCTCAAACACATAAGCTCACGGGGGAAGTGAATAAATATCCAATCCAAAGCAGTTATATGTGTAATGTATAAGAGAAGAAGAAAGTTGTCTAGTACAATCGATAGAAAATGTTTAATAAAATTTCGTAAATATGCTTACACATATGTATAATAATATATATAGAGTCGTTTGGGGTAAGAGTGCGCAGCGGGTAAGAGTACGCAGTTCCATTTTCTCCATCTGTGAAAGAATTAGCAGCAATCGCTAAATAAGAAAATGTGTGCTTCACTGACCGCCATTGAAGAACAACTTTTACGAAAATTTTCCAATTGATAGCACAAAGATAATCAACAAGGAAAAAAAAGCCGGATTTTGTTAAAAAAAAAGTTAATTTTTAAAAGTGTGTCAGGAAAGCATGGCAACTCTATACCCCTCTATAGTACGTAGGCATAAACAGTGTATATGTGTTTTTGATTTAGCATACAATTTTAGTGGATAATACTATTAGTTTTTAGAGTTTCAATACAATAAAAAAAATATTTCGTCTAGGAAAAGGGTGCGCAGTCGTTCTGTGGGTAAGAGTGCGCAGTGCTTTCTTACTTAGTATTTAACTTTTTATAATAATAACAATTTTTAGGCTATTACCTTCTATCGAAAGATGCAATGAGCTCATCACAGTCGTAGGCGGTAGGTGGTAGCTCGTAGCTGAACTTTTTTTTTCTGTTTTTATTTTTCCAGAAAGATGCCTCGTATCTACCAAACACAAAAGGTAAGGAAATTGATAGCCCAAAGTTGATTTAAAATGGAAGTAGCCCATGAAACGCTGCCGAAGAACTTGGCTTGAGCAAAAGCGCAGTTTCAAACCATTTCAACTACGAAAACTGTGGCTCAAACTGGTTGCGCACTCTTACCCATACCTCTGCGCACTCTTAACCTGACTTCGGGGCAACTTGACTTACTTTGGTTTTTTGATGAAAACATATGAAACCTTAAAAAAATATATGAAATATTTTTGTATAATTTTGTTCCCAAAATATAGAGCTACCAAAAAATAGGCTCTTTTGTTTTTTATCTGTTGTAAGTTATTCAGAATTTAATCTCGAAGTCCAAAATGCGCACCCTTGCCCCGAACAACTATACAGCTGATACATATTTAGTTTGGTCAATTAGTATAGAAGTTGTTAATAACTTGACTCTAGTGCCTTTTATCGGGTCAAGATTTTCTTGTTTTCTCTTTAGATACTATACCAACATAAACTGCGAATATGAGTCATTTTAGTCAATTAATAAAGAAGCTGTAAATAACTTGACTCCCAGCACTACCTAGCGGGCGGTTTTTCACCTTTATTCTTTCTTAGGCCCCAGACTATCTCTTTGCCAAAATACATTACAATTGGTTCAGCGGTTTAGGCGTGAAAAGGTTTTGTTAATAACTTGACTCCAGCGCCCCCTAGCAGGCGGTTTTTCCATCTATGTCCTTCCTTAGACAGACAGACAGACGGACAGACAGACATACAGTAAGACAGACAGCTGATTTTTTCTGTATATACATATTTCCTCGGTATGGAATCATTTCCCCGTTATCGAAACACATTTATCGAAATTAGTCGAAATTTATCGTAACACATTTATCGTGACACATTGATCGTAACTCGTTTTCAAAACGCTAAAGAAGTATTCACTTCAATAATGACAGAAAAATAAAGAATTTGGCTAGAGTTTCAGCCATCTTCAAAGGTAGTGTCAGAAAATAAACGGCAGGAATTTTTAACTGAAACGAGTGACCTTCTATTTTACAACCAAACAGCCTTTTCCAGTTGGTAGTCTTTGTAAAACGAGCATTTAGGGTGCCATCTGGTATTTTCATCGAGAGGAGTTCTATCGGAATTGTAGCTTTTAGACTCATGAGTTGATTTCGCTTTAGCATTGATCTTAAAAAATTGGTCTTTACTATCAGTTTTCAACATCCGATCTAGATTATCCAGGTTGCACTTTTTCAGACTTTAATCAGGTAAGGCCTTAAGGAAGTGATTAGAATCTTTTTGAAATGCGCGATATTTCACAAGATACAGATCATTTTTTTCGGGGGTTATTTTCCAATTGCCATAAAATGCACAAAACCAATATGATGCTGAAACCGTTATTGAAATTAGTATTTAAGATATATTGCTCATTCAGTCTGCAATCTTCGTTGTGTTAACATCATTGTAAGCATTTTTAACTGAATTTAGAAATGGATGTATCGGAAGAGCATATTCGGCATATTGTATGGTTTTTGTTTAGAAAAAACCAGAATCAAAAATGTGTTTGGTCATGGTATTCTCAGCGAGTTTCAGCAGTGATGGTTAACGTAGGGGAAAATCCCTACATGTTGGTATTTTCAGCTCAAAAATAAGCTATAAATAAGCGAATATGTATATGTAGAGACTTTCCATATTGAAAACTCCCCCAGAATAAGCTTAAGCATTTTAAGCCTTTTTTATTTGATGAACGCATTGGGAATTATAGGGGAAATTTCGCAAATGTGTAGATCAAAGTAGGGATATTTTCCATCGTTGGTAAGTACTTTTCTTTTTTTTAATTACCATCACTGAGTTCCAGTGTCAGCGTTGATTTGCAAAGTTTAGACATGGCGATTCTGACCCTGGATGCGCCTCGTTTGAGTAGGCCAGCAGAGCTAGACAATGAGCTCCTGAAGTCCACCGTTGAATGAAATCTCACTGTTACGGTAAGAAAACTCGCTAGGGAACTCAACGTTAGCCATATGACCATCCATCGCCACAACCAGGAAATATCACTCTTCACTGATGGCTCAAAAATGGACATGGGTACTGGAGCAGGGTTCCTCTCAGATACACTAAATAAACGGGTATCTTTCAGACTATCGGATACATGCAGTATCTTCCAGATGGAACTACTGGCGATTGAAAAGGCTACAATATCCATAAAAGTATGCGACCTCCATCCGTCGGAGATAGCCATTCTGATGGATAGTTAGCCAACAATAAAATCAAAGGCAAAAATCGAGCAATACTAACATATGTTATGTTACAGCTGATTATTTTCAGCTTCGATGTCTCTTTAAGTCTATTTACAAAAACTAGATTTGCATTGCAGCTCCGAATCTATCGTCGACGTGTAATATTCGATTACACCAATGGATAGCCAAAGGATTAGAGAAATTGTTTCGTTATTGCAGCATAATATGTAGCTATTGACTTGGAAAATCTATGGGTGAACCCACACCGAATAGAGCAAAAACAAACAAATCGAAAATGACTGTTCGTAAGTCTACACAAAATAAGCAATCAAAAAATCGTTTTTGTTTTGCTTCATTTGGTGTGGATTATTGATAAGCATGATTTAGTAGTTGTCTCCTAACCAGCCAAGGCCTAACTAACTTAACTACACAAAAGTTGAAAATGATTGAAAGAAACATTAATTCCGATAGTCATCGCTCGCATGCCTCAGACGTTTTTGTTTGTTTAGTTTTGTCTCTTTGACTGGGTTGCTGTGGGCACTCCCATTTGATTTCATGTGTTTTTCGTCTGTCTATTCCTAAAACGTTTCCTCGGGTTTTCTGCCTAACTTAATTGTTTTACTTAACAAGCACGTGCAGTGCTTGACATAGGCAGTAAAGCAAAAACGTTTTTGTTTGGCAGCTTTGTTTCACTTGATTCAATGGGGGTACTCGCATTGAAATGTATGTATTTTAAGTTGTATACTTACTTACTTAACGGGCTCCCGATTGTCGCTATGCGACTTTAGTCGCAATTTGACCTTTTTTGACGCAAAGAGACTATGATCCGACTTTTTTAAAAAAAAAACACCTCTTTCAGTTTATTTGGAGACTTTTTGAGACTTTTTTGTACAAAAAATATATTTCCAACAACAATTCTATTTTGTTGCTCATCAGCAATCCCTCATAGCAAAAAAAAAAAAATCAATTCATCACTAATTTCAGTATATTACACAAAAACTCACCAATTTATTTTTTCCAATGTGTACAGATTTAGTTTAATTCAATGTTTTTTTTGTCTATAAACATCTTAGCTCTCGGTATGGGCCTCACGGCTCACGAGTTTCTCGCCATCACGCATAGCCAAACCTAGTATTAGTTCTCTTTGTTCAATATCAATATCATAGCAACGTCAACGTTCTCTGCATATGTTTACACATCAAATTTCACGAGTACCTGGTACATACTCACGTCTTTTTTATATAATCTAATGCGTTCTTGTTTTTTTTTTTTTCTTTAAATATGAAAAAATGGTTACTTTCTTGTGATCAAAATGGGACATCCTATTTGACAGAAATAATTTGAAAAGTGGGGAAAATCCTCTCCGAAAGTACAATACTTGCAAGAAAGTAACCAAACGCTTTTGTAACACTTGGTCAAACCTGTCAAATTGTTTTTGTTTTCCACTAACAACTATGACATTTCACAAACTGTCAGATAGCTGGGTTTGACAGATGTCCCTCGCTCACTCGTCACTCCCAGAAAAATTTGTAACCAGATATCACAGAAAATAGCTAGAGGGGAAATTTTTTGACACTTTCATTTGGCTCTCTCTTTTCTGATTTCTTGTGATTTTTTTGGGTTACCAAACACCAATTTGAGTGATTCTTGGTAATTTTACGTAATATTAGCAGTTACCAAACAGACCTAATATGGAGGTCTAACGTCGTTACCATGTTTCCATTGTTTGTTTTTGTTGCGACTTTTTGTTTGCTCCATGACCCTTTTTTTGCGACTTTTTCAAATTTTGCAGCGGCAACCCTGCTCCCGACCCATGAAGAATCTCTGCCTGAGACACGGCAGCCTTCCACTCTGCTCGATCCCGGGCGAGCTGCTTCCGCTTGTCTAGATCAAGCGCCCTGGCATCCGCGGTAGCTTGGTCCTTTGAAAAACATAAAAAATGTTTTGTTTGTCTAACACAGTTTTGTTCTATTTGGTGTGGGTTCACACTATGACTCTCATTTGTGTTAAATAACTTAACGAAATGGAATCAGAAAATTCATCGACGAATTGAACAAAATTGACGAGGACTATAGTTTGCATGAAGCAGAAGTGGAATATAGCGAGGGTAACCTGGCAAGGGAAATTTATCTATTATGCTGCCTTTTAATTATTTTTTAACAAAGGAGCGTTAAAAAAATTAATTACAAATAAACCATGAATATCCGGAGGACTTCCTAGTAATCAAGAGATATGTTTAATGCTATCAAAGCCAACTGCCTCTTAATTCTTTATACCAACATAATTCGGAAAGTCAGTTCTAAGGAAACATAATCGATTCATTTGTAATTGGCGCCATCATTAAGGAGTAAGACTCACAAAGCTATTAAAAGATTCACATAAACGTTTAATCCACACTACTGCAATTCCATCAACATTGTGACAATTAAATTTTTCTCATGTCTGTTTTTCCATTTTACCGTTGCCACTTCAAACTACGATCGGCTGGCATTGCCACCCCGTCATCACTCTCATTGCAACTTGTGCTAAAAGACAGAACAAAAAATATTGAAACAATGTCCGCGGGCCATCGCTGTACACCAAACACCATAAATCGAAGCCCGCGGCGGCACGGCATCAACGCCATAAAGCAACACCTTTTGCTAAGCTTTTCATCGCTTTTCCAGGGAATCAGACGCAACAAAAAAACACAAAAAAATCACAAACTTATTCCGCTCCTAAGACTCCAGTCTTCGACCTGTGGACAGCACGACGCGACAGCGACGCCTCGTCGTTGTCGTCGACGTCGTTCCACATGAGAGATCCAAACGGTTCAGCCCATTACACACCTGAAAGGCTGAAAGGATTAATTCGGAATCAATTTGTTGTGAAATTAAACGAAACGTTGAATCTATTAATTATATCATTATTACCGTTGTGTTGTGCAGCGCAGCACATTGTGGCGAGTGTGGGGCAGAGTTCCTCCATACACTCTATAAGAGTCATGGAGTGCATGAGCAGTAGGTGGTCTATTCGCTCCGGCTATGGTTTAATTTGTTGGCGGTTTTTTTTTTTGTTTTGTTTTGCAGATCTTAGGTCGCAACAGGTTCGCGTGCGGACCACTTACGCAATGCGGCTGTAGGGTGAAGTCAGTCAGCTAGCCGTTCAACTAGACTTAACGGTTAATTGTCGAAATTTGTACGAATGAGCGAACGCGCGCCAGGATGAATTTATTAATGACACAGTGGGTGCGGCCGTGCTGGGCCAGTTGGGCGGTCGGGATCGGGATTTTCAAACGAGTCTCCACGAAAATACTCAGACAGTTGTGGAGCATATTTGCAGCAGTGGACTGTCAATTAGTTTGTTGGTTTTGTCTTTTTTTTTTTACAAATGAAAATAGGAAATCAACTCCATGACTTGTGGTTTCCTCTCAAAGATCCAGTAAAACCATTTGCATGGGTTGTTTGGACATTTAAGCCGGTAAATTGTTTGGATTCATTGCAATTGAATGTTAAATTCCAAACCAGAACTTAACGTGTTTTAGTGAAGGAGTCTCGATGGGAGGGATGACTTTTATGCTAAGTGGCGAGTACTCTTTTTTATTTTAAGAATAGGTAATAAGAATGTTGGACAAGGACAGTGTTTATGTAAACCCTAGTACAGGGGCAAAGTCCATTTACAAGTTTTAAAGCCTGAGGTAAAATTTTACCTCACGAATAAGAAAACGTAAGCAAACGGTAAATGAAGGTTAGATGTGGCAAGACTATTCACATCAAATTAAGCGTGATTCTTTTTAGACCAAACAGAACTATAATTTAGCACGAAATGGACTACTTTCAAGAAGCAGTTGTCAACAAAAATGCCATGAAAAACAATGCCCAGGCAGATAAAAATAAAATAAATAAATGAAAATAGCTTGAAAATAAATCGTAGACTTTTGAAAAAAAATATGGAAAAAATATATGGAGTGCTGATTGTTGGAAGATTGTTGGAAACGTTAAAAATGGACTCAGGACAAAATTTGTAGCAGTAGCACAAAAATCCAGGTTTTAAAAAAACTTGGCAGAAAAAAATTTGTCCGTTTCCAAAATAGCATTGGGGTAACATTTTACCCCAGTCCCTGTACTAGGGTTAATTTAATGTGCAACGTGTTATAGTAAATAATAGCCACGGTAAATATCCTTTGAAAATTGTGTCAAAATTCGTTAACGAGTTCTTTGTCTTGCTTCCGTAAAAACCAGGAGAAGGTAGATAAGCCACGAACTAAAAAAAAAAAAAACAACAGATAACGGAGTGGAAAACATCGTAACCGCAGCTTTCTTTAACCAAAATCCGAATTTAGGAAAAGAACTAGCATATTTACTTCTCTTAATAATTAACTATCGGTTTTTAAGAGGATTTCCGAAATCGTATGTATTTAGTTTGTTTTATTTGCTTCATTAAAGTCACAAACCATATGGTCAAACGGCGGACCCACCCTAGATTCAAAAAGTCTAGTACGGTACACAGATGGATCAAAAATGCCCCCTGGTACTGCTGGTGCTGGGATCTTTGGACCCAATACTTAAATCTCTGTGCCAGCGTATTTCAAGCTGAGTCCCATGCCCTTAAGATCTGCGCATTGATAAATCTACAGCCAGGCATCAAGAGCGTTAAAATAAATTTGTTCTCAGTCAAAGCTCTGCGCTCCTACTCTTTGGACTCAAAACTAGTAATATTCTGCTTCCATGCCTTCCAATTCCTAGCCAATAAAGTCAAACTCTGGTGGATGCCTGTTCACAGTGGCATTGAAGGAATTGAGATTGCGGATGACCTGGACCGTTTAGGTTCAACTGCCAAATTCTCAGGTCCGGAACCCTTTTGTGACATAAACTGGGCAATCATTTCAGCCAAACTAACAAATTAACAAATGTGAACATAATCTTCGACTCTTTCATTGAAAACACTTACCAGGGCTCGGACAAGTCAAACTGTTAATTAAGCCTTATACCCATCACAGGGAACTTGTGAACCTCAATAAGAAAGAAATTCGGTATCCAACAAGCTTCCCTTCCGATCATTGCCAGTTACGATGAAATCTAGATAAACTAGGCCTGTCCAGCTTAGCGGAGGTTGAGATGGCTGAGCACATGCTTTGTGAATGCCCGGCACTTTTCAGGACCAGACGGCTTACCTTCAATAAAGAATTCCTCTGACATTGAACTCATCAACCAGCGACTTACTAGCCTTTTTCAGAGAGATTGTTTGCCTCTTGCACTAATAGAATACGATACAATAGATCTTTTAGGAAGATAATTCCGTTAAAAAATGTCACAAAATTATACCTTATACTATACCCTCCTCTTCCAGATTGCTCTGAATGGAACACCAGAAGAATACCACTTTGAGCAATCTATTCCACTAGGCAGATTTACTACTCACTTTCAGGCAGAGGTGTATGCTACCGCTAGCACAGCGCACATTGAACTTAACAAGAGATGGAAAAGCAAGTCCATCTACATCTGCTCTGATAGCCAAGCAGCTATTAAAACCTGTTCAGCAGCGTTGATCAACTCCAAAATTGTTGAGGAAGCTGTCAATAAACTGAACCCGCTTGGGCGATCTAATAAGATCACATTGGTCTGGGTCCCGGGACATTCTGATATCCTGGGAAACGATAAAGCTAATGCTCTAGATAGAGCTGGATCAGCGACTCATTTTATCGGCCATCAGCCTGTTATTGGCTGCAGTTCAGCTTATGCTAAGAACAAGCTTCTTGAACTGTTGCAACTACAACAATACAACCATTGGCACGAACTTAGGTCATGCCGACAGTCCAAAAAGTTAGTAGACGCGCCCAGGGCAAACAGAACTAAGTTTCTGTTACACCTTAGTAGAAATGACCTCAAAATCTTCACAGGACTGGTCACTGGGTTCACTCCCTTAAACGAACACCTGAACAAAATTAGAATCAGAAGCTCGGGCCTTTGCGAGATGTGCCTGGAAGAAGATGAGACGGCTGAGCACTTCATTAGCGAGTATCCGGCCTTTGCTCGGATCAGAAAGGCCACTCTAGGCAGCTACGTCCTACGGATATACTGGAGCTCTATCTTGCCCTATTGCTTCGGGCAGATTTAGATCGATGTATAGGTCAGCAGAAAACCGCTAACTTCACAAAAGTAAAATGGGCCTACAGTCCTACGTGCTTGGTATCTCTATGGGATAACCCCCTTCTAAATACAATACAATACAATACCCTATACCCTACCTGATACTTATACAGTCTTCCCATACCTATTGCTTTTGTAATTTCTGTCCCAAGAATTTCTTTGGTTCTTTTGATCTTTTGCCATGAAATTCCAAAGCCTGCTATCCAATATTTGAGCACCAAATGACAAGATCACTGTCGATAGCGATAGGCAGCAGCAGCATAATTACTCACTTATTTATTTACTTAACGAACTCCCAACCCGTGGAAGGTCACTGCCTGAGATATGGCAGTCTTCTATCCTCCTCGGTTCTGGGCACAGTCTTCCGCACTCGGGCATCCGCAATAGCTAGGTCCTCCAAACGGAATGCTTCTTCCTTGTCGTCTCGAAACTGAGGGCTGGGATTCGAAGATCCTCTCAGCTGGAGCATTATTGTCTATTCGCTCAATGTGGCCGAGCCAGTGTAGTCGATAAGTTTTGGCTTTTCGGACTGTTCTCCACATCTTGATACAGTTCGTGGTTGTATCTTCAATCGTCCTCCTCGCATAACGGATAAAATATTCGACGAAGAATTTTTCTCTCGAAAGTGTTCAAAACTTGTTCTACTTTCCTGCTTATCGTCCAGCACTGAGTACTATACAGCAGAACTGGCAGGATTCATGTTTTGTAGAGGATGCATTTCGCCTTCCGAGTTAGGAGTTTTGAGCCCAAACCGAAGTAGCAGAGTTCTTCTTCCTAAATTCCAGCAAATAAAAAGGACGAAGAAAAGGGTCACTCAATTTAAATCTGTTTATCACTCTTATCACACCTCATAACATCACACAGGAATGTATTTGGCCCATAGTACTCGTAGTCGTAAGAAAATTACGAAAAAAAGGGGCTTAAGCACTTTAAATATAACATGCAGCTATCACCTTCTGCTACAACTTCTGCCGTCCTACTACCTGCACTTAGTCCCATATCTCAACGCTCTTACTATCTCTCTCCCTGCGTGCTACTTCCTATATCAGGTTCAAGTCTTCTATTTTAATTCTACCTAAAATTAGCATGCTCGCTGACCTGTTGAACGGTATCGATCCAACGCCGGCCGCCATTCGTATAGCATCGTCGATACATTTGGACACATGTCCAAATGTAAAATGTGCAAAAAAGCCAACATCCGTGTACATGCCTCGCCAGTATCTACACGGCCAGCGCGACAAAGACCCCAAAGTGCTCCACTTGCCAATGATTATTGCAAAGATATTCCGCCTTCCATAGCTTCTTTGCAGCACACACACAGCAGATACAACACCAGCAGCCGGCACCTCATTCTGCTGGTGTCTAGCACAACAATAGAAGCTCAGGCATAACCAATTCCAGCGGAAGCATTCCAAGTCACCATTTATCACATCTAGCGTTGGCTTAATCTCCTCCACGCCGTGTATAAATGAATAGCGAATAAGCTGGCAATTCGTGCGCTCAGCTAAACACCTGATAACAGAGCGTTCCTGCGCAGCGCAGCGTCCGCTGTCTCACTACCGAACCGATACGATATGGTGGACCAGACTGTGCAGCCGATGCTGCTGCTGCTGTGGCAGTGGCAAAAGTGTCCATTTATCGCATTTGCTCGCTATTCGTGTCTTAAATTAACTTTTTATAGAAAAACAACAACAAAAAAAGTTATTTATTTCCTTTTTTCTTGCATTGCGGTTGTTTGTGTCTCCCTTCTCTGTGCTACCGATTTTCTACGTAGTTCTTCATTTGAAATATTGATGCCTCGGCGTGGTATACGTTGGAGCGTCTCCCCCAACTAAAAAAAAAAACTCAAAATCCATCGAAGCCGTCTTTCTTTCGTTCCGCAAATCATTTAGCCAATCTTTTATGCGCCATAAATTTCCCGATCCATAGGAAAAGCTGGACGGTCTTCAAAGCGGGAAGAGAGAGGGAAAAGTAAGAGGCCGCGCACAGGTAGCCCATATTTGGTAACGCATGATTCTTCTCCAAGACGACGACGACGACAACGACGACGAGAGCTATCCCTCCGATAGATGGTGATAGTGTGCGCGCCCTTAGGCCTTCCGCCTTCTGCGTTCACGCCTGACCCCCAAAAGCGATAAAGTGTCCCCATCGCAATCCTCTTCCAACACAATACGATCCGATACACCATTCGATTGTAAGCCACTCGATCCATATTACTGGGAAGATCCGTTAACAAATTCCATTCCACCTGGAACGGTACCAATCTGTGAGACGCGGTCAATATGGTCATTGCACGACAAAGCACTCTCGGGATTTATGTGCCAAAAAATCGTGGGCACGATTAGTACCAACCAAACACATTGGTGTCAAAACAAAACCAAACCGTTTCGGCTGCACTTGTCATCTGTCATTAGACTAAATGGTGAATCGATCAGTCGACGATCCATCGATCGTAGTCGTCCCAAAGTGTTGGTAGTAAATAGGCACCAAAACTGCCCGAATAAGCACCCACAGGGTTAAATTTCAATCGATGCCGCGCACCATCATGGATGCGCACACGCAGTGACATCAGCTCAGCTCGGTGGTGCCAAGTTACTCGTATCTCTTTCCCAAATTGGACTTGGCAATAAGTCACATGAATGTTGTATGTCGAATGTTCGACTGGGCGATATTCGTTTAAGCATTTAACTTGGCTAAGATGGAATTAAATGTTCCGCTTGTTAGGAATCCGGTGAAAACGTACGAGTAGCTACTTATCTGATTGGAAGTGTGCGCACCGAAAGTCATCTATGTGTGTGGCACTGCACCATACCTACCCATGGAGCGAGTAACTTTATTGCAGCTGAGTCTATTAGTGAGACAGTGATGCCAGGTTGACAGATGATACATGTGTGTTGCGCACTTCATGGGGAGTGAAGTTGAAACACGTGTTGTTGTCGTGTAAGGAAAATGTAAGGGACTACTGGAATTAAGAGGGAATTTAAGTACATTCACACATATGTTTGTACCTGTGGGGCGCAAGAGTTTGTTATGTTCCTTCTTTGCTCATAAGAACTAGAAAATAAAAAAAAATTTAAAATATTATTTAGTTCTTTAATTTTTATTGGAGTTATATGTGAAAAATGATATATCATTCAAATGGGTATGGGTCCCGCTCAACGCGTTCACAGATTTGTGCTGCATTTTGCATGACAATTTGTAATGTTTCAACGGGTATCATGTTTATTTCCCGCACAATTTCATTGTTGTGGGGTTTGTGGTTAAGTAACCCCAAAGAAAGTAAACAGGTGGCCATCGCAAACCGCCATTCTTAGAAATAAGTCTGTCCGGAAAATTGTCTCTTAGAAGCTTTATTCTTGTTTATCGAGAAGCTACTCGTGACAAATGTTACACTTGTAAGACATTTGAAAGAGGTGGCACCGTGAAAAAACTTTTGGGTGTTTTACTGGGATTGAACTCGGGCAGCATTGCGTAGTAGTCCAACACACTTACCACTACAACACGGGACAAAGGCTTCTGGTGGAGACTTTAATGGTTAGCAGTTTTTGCTTATTCACAAAGCTACTTAGGTGAAAATGTACATCGGACATTCAAAAATTGTTGACGAAATTTCCAAATTAAAAATCGCACGGCTATACATATAGTTAGCGTAAAATATAATCACAAATGTTGGGTTGTTGAACTAACTGTATTTTGTACGAATGCATATGAAGATTTTGCTCCAAAATTATTTGCAATTTCCACCGAGACATTCCTAGTTGTGCGGAACGATTTGAACGAGCATTTCTTGGTCCTCCACTTTTTCTGGCATCTGTTGCAGACCGCTGGTGCTCAAGTTTGTCCACAAGTCGCCGAATGGAAAGGCCAGAAGGCGTATACGCAATGTTAAAAAAATCTTCTAAATTAAATGCTTTACCTAATGCTACTATTTCGGTCAAGATAAATTGTGACGATTTTAATTCCCTGGTCGAGTGTGTATAGCAAAACTTTAATGTTCAATGTTCAAATCTAAAAAAAACACAAATAATTTGTAACAACGGAGTAGTGAATTTTCAAAGTACGAGTACGTACGTATGAAACCACTCAGTACATGAAAGGCATAAGTATTTTCTTGCACATATGTATGTACCTATCCATGGATCACATTTTAGTTTTTGTGAATGTTTTCAAATATTTGCGATCTTTTTCGAATACAGTCGAACTTCGATAAGTCCAATTTCGATAACTCGAATATTTAAAACTCGAATGAAATTGGTTGGCAATAGCGACAAGTCTGAAATTTACATGTAATTTTTATTTTATAACTCGAACTTCTATTCCTCGATTGTCTTGATAACTCGAAGAGATTATTTGGCGTTAGCTTCGATAAGTCGAATTCTGAAGGGAAATTCTCAAATTATGCGTGTTTTTACAAGTTCGTTTTATAATGCATCGCTTTCGTTATGTGAGAGTAAGAATTGTCAAATTTCTTGTTAGTGTATAGGTATATTGGTCGATACGACCTTAAAGCTTAGCTTTTATTTTTTAAAAAAATTATAGCCGCCTAAAACACAAAAAGGAAAGGCGTACGTTAAAAACAATCTCTTGATGAAAAATTACATATTCATATCAATTTTGTATTTTACTTATTAACTCGAAGTCTTGATAGAATTTCTTTTCTGGCAAGTGGTGGTTCGAGTTATCGAAGTTCGACTGTATTTTCAAGTAAGGTCGCGTATTTTTGAGTACGAGTTCGAGATGATTTCATTTGGTTCACTTTTAAGGGGGTATTCTAGTCTAGCGGCACGAATTTTGGGTGTTTTTTTAAAATTCGATAAAAAAAAAAATAAGAATATTTTTACCTGCCTTTTTTTTATTAGATACTAGTGGTTACCCAGTGCGCTTCGCTACACCCATTGAGAACAGTGTTTATGTCATAAAATGTTCTGAAATTTTTTCGAGTATTTGTAAGTGAATTGTGAAGAGTGAATTGTATTTGCAAATGTGTTTGGAATTGATTAGATATTTACATATTGCACGTAAATATAATTCTGAATCAATTTTCATCGTGCATTGCTGTAGTAATAATTTTAAGATTTTAGGTATCAGCGCCATCTATCGGAAAACTGGGAAAACTTTTGATTTACAAACATTTATCACTTCATAACAAATATATTCTGTAAGTCTCAGCTCAATCGGATGGTTTTGAAATTTTGGTGTTTCAGCGCCATCTATCGGAAAACTTGAAAACTTTTGATGTACGAATATTTCCCACTTCATTACAAATATATTGTGTAAATTTCAGCTTAATCGGTGAATTTAAAATTTAAAATTTTTTGAGTTCCAGCGCCATCTAGCGGAAAACTTGATTTTTTTTGATGTACGAACACTTCAAACATCAGAAAAAGTATATAGTGTAAGTTTAAGTTCAATCGGATGGTTAGTTTATGAGTTCTGAGGTATCAAACGAACAGCTCATTTTTATATGTAAAGGGTGATTTTTTAGCTGGTTTGGTTTTGGCAACACTGGTTTTGACATCTGACGTGTGTTTAGTACCTTGTGTCACTGTCAAACAGCTTCAGTTTGGTTTGCAATTTAACCGTTGATCGTCTTACAAATGAACAACGCTTGCAAATTATTGAATTTTACTATCAAAATTCGTGCTCGGTTCGAAATGTTCATCGCGCGCTGCTTCCATTTTATGATCGGCATTCTCGACCTTCTGAGCAGTCTATTCGGAAGATTGTGACCAAATTTCGCACCAAATTTACTTTGTTGGACATTAAACCACCAACACGTTTACGTACTGTGCGTAGTGAAGAAAATATTGCGGCCGTATCAGCTAGTGTGACAGAAGACCGCGAAATGTCGATTCTGTCAATGGTGAACGCTACCGAGCGATGATAACAAACTTTTTTTTGCCCGAAATGGAAGTTCTTGACTTGCATGATATGTGGTTTCAACAAGACGGTGCCACATGCCACACAGCACGCGAAACAATTCAATTTCACGTTTCGGGCCGGTCAATTGGCCGCCTAGATCGTGCGATTTGACACCATTAGATTATTTTTTGTGGGGGTATGTCAAGGCTAATGTCTATAGGGACAAGCCCGCTTCGATTGACGCACTGGAAGCCAACATCCATGCATTCATTCGTGAGATACCGGCCGATATGTGTGAAAGAGTATGCCAAAATTGGACTCAGCGGATGGGCTACCTGAGACGCAGCCGCGGTCAACATTTGCATGAAATTATCTTTAAACATTAAATTGCAAGGTTCAAACTATCGATTCAAATAAATATTTCATTCATTTTTTCGAATTTTTTGTGTTTTTTTTTTTTAAAAAGTTCTCAACCTCTTAAAAAATCACCCTTTATATAAAGATTTACTAATTAAGGGTTTTTCAATAAGAGCGCTACAAAAGTTTTTTTAAATAAAACAAAAATAGTTTTGGATATCAATGAAATTCTTTATTCCTGCGAAAGTACGTTCCATGCCATTATGTATGGAACTCGATTTCTTTTGCATAGCCACCACGGGCACGCTTGCAGAAGTCCAGACGCTGAACCCAATTTTCGACGGTTTTCAAGCATAAATCGGCCGATACTGCTGCAAATTTCACGTTCGATATTCGTACGAAGTTCATCAATCGTCGCTGGCTTGTTGGCATAGACCATAGACTTGGCGTAGCCCCACAGTCTAACGGCGTCAAATCGCACGACCGAGGCGGCCAAGCGACTGGACCATTTCGTGAGATAATATGTTCTCCAAACTTGGTTTCCAATAAATTGATTGTGACATTCGCTGTGTGGCTTGTGGCGCCATAGAGACATTAAACGAAAAAGCCGACGAACTCGCTAAGCTCACACAGTCAATAAAACCAATGTTAGATGGTATGATTAACGCTCGTATTTCCAAAATTATTTGAAAAAATAGTTCTTTTCGCAGTAAAAATTTGATTCAATAAAAATTAACGAAGACAGCTAATTAACCACCGGGTGAGCTTCAACGGCTCAAATGGTGTTGTCAATAGATGGAAATAGAAGAGTGCAGCGACTGCGAAATTAGTTTAAACTAGTACTCGTATCAAAGCATTGAAGTTGTACGAAAAATTCGTTGCGTATAGCAGTCATCTCATTCGATTTGTATCTACCGTTAATAGGTGTTTGCTTTTCTGCCACTGCAGTTGGCGATTAATAATCATCTTCTTGACGCATTTTTGGCGTTTCTTCGAGCTCATTTAAACTGTGTGAAACTTCAATGGCCGTGACATCATGCGTTCAAAATTCAGCCAATTTTTTCTACCTGGTCTTGCACGAATATTAATTAACCAATAAAAAATACTTAAAAAAAACATACATCCAGCATATAAAACGTTAACAAGGCCTGACAAGTGTAGTGCCCGAAATGATCTTCTTTTGCCGGTTGTCGTATTTTAAATAATGATGATTATGAATTTGTGTGATCGAAAACTTTCCTCAGCGACTCCTCGAGTTGCTAAACCCAACTCCATCCACAATAACCAGAGATTAATTCTTCAATGTTTCATCAAGATATGAGTACACTCGTACTCGTAGGTATTCAATACAGAAGCAACTCTTTCCGATTGTAGTGATGACCATTTCTTGATTCTCTGTTTCTGCATTTCTTATTCGTATGCAACTCCTTGCGGTTTGAGTGGCATTTATGAAGGAATCTCTGATCGGTGGTTAGTAAGGAGAGCCACACGCTACCAGTATGGCACATGGCACATCAGTTTTATACCAGTGACACAGAAAAGCGATGAATTTGATAATAAATTGAATTCAATGAAATCAGTTAGTAAGTGCAACATGGCCTTTAGACAATGTGAATGAATGTCAGGCGCAGGCGCATGCGCATGCAGATGCAGTCACGTCTCACATGTCACAGGCTCAGTGATTTTGGTGACATGGAAAAACGGATTAATTAACGAAGTGAAATTGGTGTACATATACAAGCACAATGGCACACGGAAATTCCGGAGGCGGTGCACAGTTGGGCGAGACACAAATCATCCTGAGCGATCACCTACGAGCATAATGGACGAGTGAATTTATTTTATTATTAGTAACACTTTAGAAAGGTGTCCACTGAGGTGGCACTGATTGGTGTCAGATATGAAAAAGAAAGGTGCATTCATCGAAGCGGATGTGCGATGATAACGGAGTGATAAGAGAAGTTATTGAATGTTTGCTCATGTGCATGCCAGGAGTACGAGGGTTTTGCAAATGAGATGAGTACAAGATTTTTTAGACTGTTTCCACCGAAACAATACAGAAAAATTCGCTAATGAAATTTCAAAGTTTCAGTTACTGATTCCATAAAACAAAATTTCAGTTCACACTACCTACGCAATGTTAAATTGGTCAAGTTTTTCAGTACAAAAAATGCTAAAAACAACGAAAACTATCTGAAATTCAGAAAAAAATAAAAAAATTCGAAAACAATTTTTTGACAGATGTTTTTGCGTTTTTTTGTCAGCTTTGGAAATTTGTGAGCTGAAATTTGTTAAAGTGGTTTGATTTCATAAACTTCCACGTTCCACCTGCATTGTAATTTGCCCAAAATTGTACCGAAATTTCGAGTTTCGAAATGTGGTATAGCCGTATAGCCAAATGGTAAAGTTTACGCTGCAATTTAGGAAACATTTTGGGCTGGAATTTTTGCAATCCGGTTCGTGGAAACGTAGGTTCTACAGTACTATCCCGTTTTTTTTTTTTTAAAGGGGTTCTGACCCGCCAGTTGCGGAGGGCACCGCGACCAAAAAGATCTATTGTACCACGAAGTCAGTTTAGGGGACCAAAAGATTTTGATGAAGTGGAGGATCTCATCGGTGGACTCGTTACGAAGTTCCTTGGGAGTAAGGATTTCTCTGTGGAAGTGTTGTCTCCTGATGGTACAAGGTGCCATGCAGTCACATAGAATATGCTCCGCAGTTTCGTCGTCTTCCATACAAAGACGACATTCAGTTTCCTGAATAAGACCTATTTTGTTTCGGTGATATCGAAGATGGCAATGCCCTGAAAGAAATCCCACTAATCTTCCGATATCATTTCTACTGAAGAGTAGGTTGTTTCTGGATTTATTTTGGAAGGGTTTAATAGCTCTTTTAGCCTGACGAATACTCTGGGTATTTTCCCAATAAGAGATACACATGCTGTTTTCCCAACTTTTGATTTTTAAGTTAATAGCTGAATTTTCAGGGCCGATAAAGGATTCGGCCGAACCTTTCCTAGCCAGTTCGTCAGCTTTTTCGTTTCCATCAATACCCTCATGTCCGGGCACCCACCAAAGTTTGACTTTGACTCTGTGGGAGAGGTCTTGGAGAGTATAGAAGACTGATTTGGAGTCAATCAGGTTTGAGCCTAGTGTTTCTATGGCTGCTTGACTATCCGTGAGTATATGGATGAGGACACCTTTTATTCCCGATTTGAGGATGACGTTGGCGTACACTTGAATGGCATGAATTGCTGCTATGCTGTGTATAGCCCATCGACGAATTATTACGCTTTGCCATAGTATTTCTTTATTCAAAAAGTTTGTATGGAAAACAGGCTGAATTAATAGGTACTTATCTTGTTACAGGTAGATTTGACTAACCAGCTTCCAAGGAGTCATGATATTTTCGATATGGAAATATTGTTCAACCTACAATTTTCGACCGCAACTAAGCAACTAACCGCCCCCTCTAGACCCTTCAAATACACAATAGATTTGTCGTGACGTTACACGGCGACATACCTACAGCAACAGTCGTTAATTTCTTTTTCCCTTTCTTTAAATCGGGACACGAAATAAAAATAAATGATCGTCAAATCGAAAAAGCATTACGAAATCGACTTTCATTCGATGCTCGTGCATTCAATTTATGAAAGTTCACCGAGGTATATTGTAGCTTCTCAATTGAATGCGCACCTGTGACAATTCGAATTCGCTATTCCACTGATTGATTACCATCGACGGACTGAACCACCCAAACGCATACAAGCTGCCACAACCATCGCCATTGATATAAAATGTTTCTCTTTAACGGTATTTATTTTGACAATAAAGAAAAATCCGCTCCTGTCCCCGATAATTAGCGTGGCCTAGCCTTTTACGCGACCAAATATGTTTACCATATTTGTACGGAACCGCCGCGCCAGTTCTCTGACTTTGACGCGTCATGACACCAGTTCCACATCCAATCTGTATCTGGAAATGGAAACTACGAGTATCTTCGCGCGGAAAGGTGACAGAGTCACGAAATTCTTGTCAATTTTTGACTGCGGACCAATTTGTTTTGTCGAATTTACCCGCCTCCCTTTCGTCTGCACAGCACTTCGTGACAAATCAAGCTTCCAAAATTGGAAAAGGTGTTTGTCTTGTTTCTGTATTTTTTTTTCAGAGTTCTCTTTGGGAGGTGTCCCGAACTCCAGATACATTGGAACATTGAAACAAGTGCCACGGGTTGTGCCTGCTCAATGCATCGTAATCATGCATATGTGTCCGTAACGTATACGTAATGCCATCGACGTGGAATTCCTTTCTCCATTGCGGAAACTGTCAAGAATTAGTTGGCTCGTAGTACTGCAGTTCCAAGTCTTAGCCGTCGCACGGATGATTTGTGGGGCGCGTGCATATGTATGAGGCGGTCGGCCGGCGCGGCGTGGGCGATAAGAATCTCTTAGAGTGAGAATTATTTGTTCATATGGAAATTGACGTCGATAGATCATTCGTCGATGATTATTGGCGGTGGAGGTGGATAGGTGGATGTGGCCGGTCTCCGAGACACGAGAATCAAGTTGGCTTATTAGACTTGAACTTGTTCGTTAGTGTCTGAGAGCCACCACCAGATGCACCAGATGCATATGCATAAATGCAGCGAGGCGCATTAAAAAGTTTCTCCGCCAACGGAGTGGGAGGGCAGCAGTTTGTGTATTCTGGAAGAGTCCGGAACCAAGACCTAAGAATACAATTGTTCAATTTGTGGAATTTGTTCGGATTGGCAGCGGCTGAACTCGTAGTGCACTGATGCATGAGTGCGCGCCTGTCAGTGTACAAATGGGCAATGCATGTAGGTGGATGTTTTTTGGGTCACACATCAAATCCTCCGATGACCTCGAAATGTGTTGTGCGCCCGGTTTCAATGCATTTTTGATTGAAGTCATTTGAATGCGCTCATTTGGGTTAGAGGTGGCGAATAGCATTGGCGATTGCGATCCGCATGAGAGGTCGTCAAAGAGAATTTGTACGAGTATACATCAAAACACGGGGCTAGACCTCGGCGGAACACTTTGATGATGATGACGATGAGTTATGGTCGATGGAAAGTTGCTCGATTGTATGGAGAAATCTTTGATTTTAGATGTTTTCTTTTGTATGGAATAAAGTATCTACATAGTATGTTTTTTTTCTTTGTTGCCTGGCAATAGGGTCATGAAGAAAAAACTTGGGAACCGCCATTTCTTGGCGAAATTTGACTTGGAGAACAAACTTGGTTAAGGGATCTATCAGAATGAAAAGCTTCCGCGAGGCACATTATACATTATTCTGCTGTTCTTGGAACCGTATTATATTAGAAGATTTGATTGAAATCCAGCCAATTGTTTTCTTGCGGATGAACTACCCCGTGGACAAACATGTAAAGGGTTTTTCAATAAGAGCGCTACTTTTGTAGCGTCCCTGTTGAAAAACCCTGTACATGTATATAGTGTCTCAATTTGACTGTTTTTTCTGACAGGAGAGCAAACTTTTCAACATTTGCCTAAAATTGTTATGTTCAAATATTTAGATATTTAACATTTAACACATTAGGTCTGTTTGGTGGCTCACTAGTTTTCATAATACTATGTAAACTTTCAAAGAATCATGACAGTTTCATGGCTCTCAATTTTGTTTACTCTCATTTGGCTCTCTCCTTGCGATGTATTTTCTGCTACACATTTTCCTCGGTGTGGGCTCATCTCATGGGCTGTTCAACTCTGTCAAACCAGCCATCTGACAGTTTGAGATATGTCATAATCTTCATCGTTAGTGGAAAACAAAAACAAATTGACAGGTTTGACCAAGTGTTGTTTCAAAAGCGTTTGGTGTCTTTTGTTCAAGTTTTCTCTCTCTGAGAGGATATCTCTCTCTTTGAGAGGATTTTACTATTTGACACGTCTCAATCACTTGCGCACACAAAACACACCAAACAGACCAATTTATAGGTTCAAAACACCCCGAATCTAAACTAACTGCTCCAAGGGAACACAATACGCGACATAGCAATTATGTAAGGCAGCCGAACAGCTATCAAGGCATAATATGTATGTGGTTCAGATCATCAAATCTAAAATTGTCTGGGCGAGGGAAACAATGTTACAATCTACTGGGTACCAGGACATCTGGGAAAAGAAGGTAGCGATGAGGCGGACAAACTTGCTAGGAAATGGGCCGCCTCACCCTTCGTGGGTCCTGAGCCATTCTATAGCATAGGTGAACACACCATAAGAAAAGGAGCTCAGATGACTGCAGAAAACAATCATGATTTACAGAATCTAAGGGTCTAAGACATGCGAAGAAAATGTTTGGGTTATTACAACCTGAAGAGATTCAAAGCTTGCAGTAACCTGAATGAAAAGAAATGTATTGTAAGCTCAAGGGACATCTCAGGAAGCTTGGCCTATCAGATGAAGACTCATGCGGACTTTGTAATAAGTCCAGTGAAACTCCAGAAACCAGAACATTCACTGTTGGAATGTGGGCAATTAATCCAGAAAAGGTTCAAGTACAGAGGATCTACCACTCATTAAACGCAATCTCCTACTGCGATTTCTCAGCGAAATTCCTCTAGATGAGGTGCTATGACTTATGGAACTTTCACCTGAGCTAGGTGTGAGCAAAGCTCTCTTTAACGAGTTCCAATATGAGTTGGATGTTCTTTCCTCTAGAACTTGTAGTGGGCATAATATATCTTTAGGTCGCCGTGCATCGCACCCTTTAATAGTTCAAATATAAAGGTATTCATGAGCATTGTGCATATTATTAGATAACTGGTTTTAGTTAACTCCAAAGGTTCGATCTTATTGCATCGGTTGGTCATTTTTTACGAAGTCATCGATGGTGTTTCGAGTCAAAAAGGTAATATGGGATTTTTATATTAAAAAGAAAAAATTATTCGGCATAGCAGTCTCTAAAAAACAAAGCAACTAGCTGCTTTAAGGGATTACATGGGTTTCACGGCTTCAAAAAATCGAATTTTTTTTTATTGCTTTATCAAATTCTACAACGTTATTCTAGAATCTAGAATATTGACCTAAATTTTCAAGTCGATCGGAGTAATAGTTTCGGAGATAGAGCCTTGGGAAGTTGCGCGCTCAACACTACTTGGGCTCAGTTTTATTGTCACTCAAAACTTAAAACGCCTTATTCTCGAAACTATATTTTCAAAGTCGGTTGTCAAGATTTCTTGAAAACTACTGAACCCATTTTGATGAAATTTTACGCACGTCTTCGAGATATTATTGGCAAGGACGTGGATGAAGGATTATTTTTTTTAATGCAACTAGCTGTTTTAAGCAAAGAAATGTAGAGCAAATTTGACCGAAATTTTGAATTTTTTTGTAAAAATGTCTGCCAGAAATCCAATTTTCACTTTTTTGATTTTTCCTTTGCCCAAGTTCTAGTTTAAGGTATTAACTAAAACACGTATTTTTTTTACTTCAGTTGATCCTGTCATGAGTTCTGCTGAGTTCACCGGAAATGACGTCGCATTGGCAAAGTTTTAAATATAAAAAGCAATAAAAAGTTTGAATAAAATATTTAATTTTTTATTTAAAAAAAAAAATTGCCTATTAAATATAAGCCGAGGAAAGCCATTTAACCCCTTAAATATTTATAACTTTTTCTTTTTTGACAGTCAATTATTTTGAATTGAAAACGAATTGTTTAAAAGACTTTTTTTTTTAATTTCACTTTTAATAAGTTTTAGAAGCCATCACTTAATAATACATGAATGAATGAGGGCTCGTGGCAAAATTTTTTCATGTGGGTGACTATGGCGTAGTAATAGTCGTTGTCGCTTGTCACGCTAAAGGTTCACGGTTCAAATCCAGATGTCTCCGAAAAATGTATTTCTCACGAAATAAAAGTAAGTTCATCGGTTTCAGAAGGTTGTCAAAACCTACTGCGAAGGCATAACACTGGCAGTAGGATGGTATGGCTGAAGAAATTGATCGCAAAAAAACAATAATAGGAAACATCTGGAAAAAAAACTTCTGTGAATCATAACCAAAGGCAACATTTTCAATAGAACACAACTCTCCAGTTATTCTGGACACCACCCATAGAGTTAGATTAAACCTAACATCTGAGTTTCCTATCACTACACCGATCTGTCTATCTTTAGTTCTTGTCATTCATGTGCTCGCACTGTGTGTAAACATTATAAGTGTATTTATAACCCCTTTGGTGTGTGTAAATTCTTATAAAAAAAAAAAAAACAATTCTGACTACAAGATGTCGATGCCATCGCTCGGAAGATAATTTGAATTAATGATTCTTGGGCGACATATTATGTTTTCGGAGTCTGAGCTTCTGCAGCAGCATTCACTTATCTCTCAGAACAAAGACTTGCTTAGTTTTTGTTTAGTTAATTATAATGAATAAAGCATAATGTTCCATTTAAACTTCAAACTGGAGCTGCCACCCACAGGCTGATTAGTCGCAGCGCCATTTAACTTCAAAGTGGAGTATTGTTTTAACCGTCAGTTTTAATCTCAGGTTAGCAGACTGCTATTCACACACACACATTTTCTCTTTTATAATTTTCTCAAGATGTCGCTTGGAAAGTCTTTATCCTTCTTACTTAACTAGGTCGCCAGATTTATTGGCAGCACTCTGTTTTAAAAAGCAATAAAGGTAGCATCTTCAATTTAAAGAAATTCAAACATTCCTTTCGCAATACAAACGAATAAACAATTCTGAATAGAAAATTCTCAAAAATGATAAATGGCGCTTATAAAATTTGACTCTAATCGATATGCCAAGAAAGGTATTATGATCTTCTTCACTTTCCCTCCATCTGGTTCTGATTGGCATGGTAGAGGAATGAAAACTTTCCAAAAGACTGTGTGTCATCGAATTTACGAGCAAATCCATAAATGACCCCAACTTGTCCATCTGTGGATGCGATGTCAGCAGCCACCGCCACTCTTCCTCCAAGTGGACAACCTGCCACTATTCACCCAGGCACATTGCTCCCTGTCTATGTGACTCTGTCCGATTGAATTGAAACGATGATCGTGCGACAAGTCACCGTCACCATGAGCCATCAAGTTGCTTCCTATTCCGCTAAGAGTCCAATGGATGAGGCTAGGCCTAGGCCTCATGTGGACGCTGCTCCAGAAATAACTTCAAATCATTCAGATGTAAGTTATGAGCTTAGTGTCATTCCATTATGCGACTTATACCCGCGAACATAATGAGAGCAAAGTGATTTCACTCCACGCTACAGTAAGAGCGGCGCGGCGGCCTCCAATGATCCTGTTTCCGTATAACTCGCTCTATGAGCGAGGACAAGTCGCCCCCATTCAACCATCGCATCGTCTTCCTCTTCTTTTTCCTTTTTTTGGACTTAAATTCCATCATCTTTCCGACTTCTGCGTCTGCGCCCATTTGTGATGAAAGATACCTGCCGGTTGGCTAATGCGCTGTACGATGTCCATGGACAGTTATCGGCCGATTCCTGCTGCTTCTGCTCTGCTATTTGATAGGTATCCCCATTTGTTGTGGTGGCCCCAGAGTGTAGTACCGGACAGTGGAATCTAACGATTCCTGGTTGAATGTGCGCATGGTTCGACGATGACGACGACGACGACAACGGATGTTTGTGAGTGTTCCAGCGGCTGATGATGATGATGATGAGGATGACGCGACGCAGAGTGGTGCGCTGTGCAATGAGAGAGATTAATCGCTGTTTGGTGTTTAAAGACACTTAAATGGTGGAGTATTAATGATTGATTAATCGACTGCTTGGATGGCGGTCCGATTCGAGGAGTAGGAGGACGTGACAATAAAGAAAACCGCTGGGGATAGGGAGGAGGAACTCTTGGTGTGGTGTTATTAATAATGGAATATCAACTTCTAAATGAGTTTGGTGCGTTGCATGTAATCAATAAGTCGGTGTTTTTTTTTTTTCTGTGTATTTTGCTTTCGTGGGTTCGGTGTGTGACTTTAAGGGCACAACAGGGAAGAGGCCAATTTTTCATTTGGAGTTTTTTTCAAATTCTTCAAATTGCTTACTCCAAGGGAATCGAATCAGCAGTCAGAGTTCAGGTGGAATTGTCCCGCTTGTTTTGGAGTTGAATTGATCTGTTCTCTCATGGATTTCGGTGTAAGAAGGCGTTAACAGGCGGGATGAATTAATGACAAACAAAACAATGTTGGGTGTTGATGAACCGTTAAAGGGGAAATTGGAAAATTAATGTGGCGTTGTTGTGAGATTTTCATCTTAAGCCATGTTAACAAATTGTTGACTTTTCCGGATAAAGGGTGAGAAAAACAAATACGGATGAGAAACATAACATAGAATGTTTTTTTATAATTAAAAGTGAAATACCATTTCTTTCATACGAGTAGCTGTCAAACCATCTGTTGGTTTGATTTTTGTGTTTGAAAACACTTTCGCAGTCAAATGTGTTGCCTTGCAGCAAAGCGGTGTTCGGTGATGGGTCAATTGCACACAGGGCCACCCTAACATTAGGGCTAAATGGCCTATAGCCCCAGGGCGCAAACCTTTTGGGGCGGCATTTTTTGTTAGTGTTATATATTTTTACCATTTTTGGTCATTTAATTATAGCTAATTTTTATTCAAAATCTTTTCATAACAAAAATCACTAAGTTTTGGCAATTTTGAGTCTGGTAATATATATACATACATATGTGTTATTATAATTTCTCCGGTCACTTATGCTGGTATAGTATATCAATGAAATCCGTTCGGTTTTGGTTCGGTTCGCGTCAGTTTTCTATCAAGTGCCAGCCATACTACTGCAGGCTCAGCAACGTCGCCCGGTTCTCTTCCGCTGGCTTCGTAAAGCGTCACTGTCTTTAAAAACACGTCTCTGCTGTCACCATATTTTTGCCTAATTTCAGTACATGTTACAATATTGGTGAAGTGAAAAGTCTGTTTCTTGAGGTTCTCTGTGACTTAACTTACAAGGTCTGGTTAGTGCTCGCTTTCAAAACTACGAAAATCTACGAAAAGTTACGAAAACCCGTTCGAAAATTTCGTAGTTTTTCGTAAAAGAGAGTATAAGAAATTTTGGGCAGATTTATGAAATCTTTCAGTCACATACATTTTTAATTTTTTATTTGTTCTTCGTAATTTTTATATCTTTTACTCCCAATATTCGAAATATGACAGAATTTGAACATTTGGTGCAAAAGTACGCAAACGGATCTATTCTCCTAGCTGCTATTTCTCAGTTACAGCTGAGAACAGTTTTAACATTATATTAAATTCTACAATCTACAGCATTCTTTACTTCTTGGTAATTTTGAAAATAATTTTTTATTGTATCGTGTAGCTGGGCTAACCCATGGAATACAAACAGCAACAGTGGCCTATTTTACTAACATACAAAAAATTTGTGTTTACAATTGCTTTTTACAACAAATTGTAAAATATTCATATTCAAACATTTGTACCATTTTCTTACAAAAAGGGGCGCATTATTTTTAGTAGCCCACGAGCGCCGAATATCTTAAGACGGCCCTGATTGCACATATGATTGAATTCTTGCCGTTATATCCATTTTTTGATAGGAATTATTTCAGAAACTGATATTTTGAATTGGACGTCAATATATTCCAAGCAAACATGAATTGTCTTTGAATAAAATTCCAGAACAGGAAAAGTTGTCAACTATTGGACAGATAGAATGCGATGTCGGGGGTTGCACATGCACATTATACTTACAAGCCCTTGCTTTTTACTGTTTTTACCGTAGCAACGAAATGTGCTTCATAAAACTTCAAATTGTCTCTTTAGCTGAATGCAATTTCAGATTTGTGGCTTAAGCTGTATTGGATAAGTTCTATAATCATGGCACACATTCTCATAGTTGAACACGCAAATAGAATTCCGCTTTAGCCTAGTAATTACAACAGGATATGCAGAAAAACGGAGAAGGAAGATATAAACTAGTTGACTTGGAAATAGGAATAATAATTATTGAAGGGTAAAATGCACAGCGACTTTAAGCCTTTCGCCCGCATGGTACCGAAAGTTTAAACAACTTTAGAATCTTTTATTTACACCAGAATTGGTTCAAATTTGGTTTGGCTCTTTATCTCTAGAGCAAAAACTAACGGTACTTCCCATTTTCATTGCATCTGCTCCTCTTTTTTGGCCATTGTTATCTGGCGTTGCATATTATGGTTTTTTTTTTATAGTGGTTCATGTATGTTCTGTACTACTCGGCGTTACTTTGAGTAAGATACCATATTTGTTTTTTGTGTGTTTCAAGCTTCCAATGGATGACGAAGATCAGAATGACCCTGGACCCTGGAGAAAGAGGCTGGTACCTCAAATGGAGAAGACCTTTCATCTGATAGTGACGATTTTTACCACCTAACATCCCGATTAGTATCTATGTACATTTTTGTACCAGGCCGCCCTGCCCTACCACCACCGCTGAGTGGTGACTTCTTTGTAAATATAACTTCAAATTGACATATTAAAAATATAAAATCATTTCTAACTTTTCTTTTTTATTTATTACATTATCAATATACATACAATTAAAATTGATATTAATATTAGATTATTCGAGCAACTTGCACTTACAAGCCCTTGTGGAAGGAGCATCCCTTTCGTCATTATTTTTATTGGAACTGGTTAGAGAGAGAGAGAGAGAGTAGTTCACACCTAGCCTAGCCTATAACATCTCATATAGGCCAATTTCCTTGAGAAATCGTAGTATGCACGAGGTTGGGTGCTATTTATATTTACCCAAGCACGTGAACCTTACTTACTTACTTACTTAGTTGGCGCTACAGCTCGAGGTGAACCTGGGCCTGCTTCTCGCAACCATTTGTGTGTGCGTGTTATATTTTTGCACGAATGGAAGGGACCTACAGTTTTTTGCCGACACCGAACGGCGAGTTGAGAAGCTCAATCGTGACAAATGATACTCTTTGATGCTTGTCAGACATTCGAAAGAGGTGGGCACTGTGAAAAACTTTTAGGTGTTTGCGGCGGGATTCGAACCCAAGACCGCTGGCACAGTAGTCCGACGCACTAACCACTTGCGCTATGGTGCCCAGCACGTGAACCTGTTCTGACTTAATGTCCAACATTCTACCAGCATGTGTCCTGAGGTTTCACTAGACTCATTGCAAAATCTGCACGAGTTCTCATCGGATAGATCTAGCTTTTCCGTGGACCTAGTCCTGTCTGTCTACTATAGTGATAGGAGTTCCCCTTTATGGTGTGTTCCTCTATACCACAAAAGAGCTCAGGCCCACGAATGATGTGGCCGCACCTTTCCTGGCAAGTATGTCCGCCTCTTCATTTCTTTCTATTCCTATGTTAATTATCCCAGACAATCCTAGATTAGATAATCTGAGCTCCGATTGGCTATCTGACATTATTGCTATGTCTTGTCTGTCAATAGCGCAGATTACGACTTAAAAGATACTTGTGTAGTTGCCCATGGGCTCGAATAGTTTGGTACCGGGGCCGAACACTCTTACGACCGTTCCTTCCTCATTTCTTGAGCCATTCGTGTACCATTAATTATTGTGAGGACTCAGCGTGCAGATAAGATTAGTTAGTTAGCTAGATAAGTTGCTTCAATCTTTCTTGTTGCTGAGTTTGATTGTGAAAGTTTCTCTTTCAGTTAAACTTCTTAGTTCCATCGTTTCTGGGAAATGTTAAAAGGAGACGCTTACTAACACTCTTCAACCCCAACTAATCGAAAATGATACCCTTTCATAATAGCAACGGGTTGAAACTGAATCAATGGTGAAGATTTAAAAGATGCTGCAAATTAGGAGTTGATAACCAGTCTTTGATAGCTGAAAAATGTAGATTCTTTTCTAACAAAAGTTTCCAATACGAGGGCGGTCCGATAAGTACTTAGCCTCAAAAGAAAAACAAAAATTTTGAAAAGTGACGATTTATTTCTCAACATAGTCTCCTTTTAGCTCGATACACTTGATCCAGCGATGCTCTAACTTCTTTAACCCATCCAAAAAATAGGATTTCTCGAGGTCTGCAAAGTAGGCCTCCGGGGCGCGGGGCGGCGATGACCTCCTCATTCGAAAATTCGCGGACAAGCTGGCTTCCACACGTGGCCAAAACAAAACTACGGGTCCGATTCGGCTGACAGTAGCCGTCTAAGGGAATGTACTAGACAACTAGACGATAGTAAATCTCTCTTGCGATACTGGCACCATCGGGCGGTGACGCTAAGTATGTACTTATCGGACCGCCCTCGTTGTTTGAACGAAGAGCAGAGCTTGGCTCTCTTCAAAACGTATTCATTGTTATTTATTATTAAGATATACATATGTATGTATGTACATATAATCAATTAAGGAAATCCAAGTTAATGCGTTCTAGCTACACGAAAAGGACATCATGTTTGCTTAGTTTCTTCTATTAATTTATATGGTCGGCACCACTATCAATGGTTGCATTCAGCATTTGGCCATGATATATATATTTTAAAAACACATGACCTCTTGATTTCGGATTTGAAAACCTTTTTTCTTGACAGTACAGGGTACTGGGCACTGGCTAATAGGGGACCATACAGCCAAACTAGCCATCCCTCACAAGAGTTTCTGTCGTAGCTGCAAAGATGAAAATGCAAAAGGTCGCTAATTCACTTTCTGTGCAATTATCCAGCTCTAGCGAGAGCCAGGCAACGTATACTGGGCAAACTATTCTTCGACGACCTTAAAGAGATATTCGGGAAAAGGATTGGAGAGCTGATCCTCTGATATCTCAACATTACATCCGAATAAACGGGACACCTGAGGTTGTGGTATCAAAGCGGCGCCCATTTAAGCGCTATTTGAGTGTTCTCCAATCGAAACCATCGCTTTTACTTACCTATCCTGATTTCGTCCGTCGCACCGTTAGTTTCATTCACAATGTCCGTCATCGTAGCTTTGACAATTTCCTGCGGCTATCCTTGTCATATAGACTAATTTCGACTGTCAACATCTGTCAGCTTACCTAATGCGTTAGGTCGCAGGTACGGGTACCGTTAAATTATGAAAGCCAAAAGGAAATTGAAAAAGCCCACATTTGCAAACACGCAAAATCTTCCACGAAATTAAAAAAAAAAAAAAAACAATGACAATCATTAATCTTAAACAAAAAAAAATGCTTTGCACGCCATGCCATCAAGAACTCAAGACCCACAATTCCATTCGTACACTCAGTTCGGTTAACGTTAATTTTCGATCTCATCGCATCCGCAAGCGTTTCTCTGTCGTGAAGTGCTCTTAAATATGATTGCTACCGATTCTCCACGTAGGTGGCACTGTGGATCCGCTATAAGTCTTCAAAATTTAATCACCTTACACGCCCAGTTTGAGATTTTTTTTGTTCATGCTACACAGCGTGTTTGCATCTCTTTTGTATGATTACACCTGTCAATCGTGCTGCGTATACATGCAGAGGCGTGATATTCATTTTCTTGTTCATCCGCTGCGGTCATCGTGATTTTAATGTCAGATCTCTACAGGTAGAGATTTTTTTTGGCAATCCAATTGAGCAATTCGAAAGTGGATCGTGTCACCACTCTCGGGACCTTCGTCGTCTTATACCGGTGCCAGCACGAATACCAACACCTGCAGCACTATCGAGAGCTGGAATCAAATTTATTTTACGATTTGTTAAAATATTAATTTTTTTTTTGTGTGTGTTTGTGTGGGTCCTGGAAAGCTTCAGGAACTTGGCGCGCACTAAACCATTGGCCAACATACCAAAGTAAGTGGGAGCGGACATGTTTATGCTGAAGTATCATCGCGATATGGTTGGTGGACGAGATGAGGCCCCTGGAGGCAGTGTGGACGCCTGTCAAAATATGGTCGTGTTTTATTCTTTGTGGCGGCGCACGGTACGGAGTGGTGCGCGTGCGCACGAGCCCGATTGGGTCGCGATAACGCGTTTACGCACATCAATTTAAGAGTTAACAACAAATTATGCTGGGTGTCCGAATTGGAAAGTCGCAAGTCGCGTTCCACGTGAGCGATGGAGGGATAATTGAAAAGGCTCTGTGGCATCATCAGAGATATCCCCAATGATTCTGGCGGTGGTGGTCATTTGAGGAAGAGGTGCAGTACACATGCACGCGCATTGATGATGATGAGGATCTGGATGTGGATGTGGGACCCTTGGGGTGAGATTGCTTTTTGATTGTGCAATAAGGTTTTTTCGCTTTTTTTTTTTTGACAACGGGGCCGCATTGAATGGAAATTAAATCTGAAATTCCAGTGCCATCTGCGGTATCTTTATTTGTAATTTAGGGCTTTTGTGACCTGTTTTTATATGCTGGTAAGGCACTTGGTTACCCAGTTACCATGTCGACGATGGTGGTGGGCAAGGATTATTGACAAGTGGGATATTGTTGGTGAGATTGAAGGTTCTCCTTGCTGGCGCTGCTGCTGCTGCTGGCTGGTGTCATGCTGGCTTTCACTTGACCTATCGTTTAATAAATTTTAGTACGATGACATTATGTGCGCGTTTTGTGTTCAGTTGAATTAAATTGAATTGGGGCTGCTGGTGGGGAATGTAGGTGAGGTTGTCATGTTTTTTTTTCGACGTTTCATCTGATTAATCAGGACTTATAGGCGACGGGTAATTTATCGTATTATTGTTGTGACAGGCAGAGATGTGACTTGTTATTGAAAGTGTTTATAAAATACTTTGGATCGGACTCGGAAAGGTTGTATTTAGGGTTAATTCATTGGCCATAAAATATCCGATTAATTGTCCGTGGTTGCTGGATTGTGGAGACAATTCATTCTTTACCGTAACTTCATATCTTAACTTGAGAGTGTAGCATTGACATGTAAATAAATTAACGTCAGATTATTTTAGGCATTGAAAATTCGAGAGGAATTACTCGAATGGCATTGCCTTAAATGCGACTCAAACTTCAAGGACTCTTCTACTTCTAAATAATTTCAATACTGCGATATTTACTGTACAGGAAAAGACCTAGAAAAACCACAAACCCTAGTTACGTGAGTGACTGTTTGTTTGTTTGATATCTTTTTTATTAGACATTCTCTCCTGTCCGACAACCACAATAGATATCTCGTCGTAATAAGCGAAGACTAATAATTTAAATTCGAATCTTATAATCTAATTAAGTATGGCGCCGTGTCTCAGTGGCTGGTGCGTCCGCTGATGTGCTGGTATTTGGATTCATCGATTGTTCGAAGGCATCCGTCTAGCAGTGGCGCACAAAGAAAGAAGACCTCCCAATAACCAGCTTCTCACTGAGGCTATGATGGGAAAAGGACTGCAATGGTACAAGGAGCTGGTCAGTGCAAGAATATGGAAGAGTATTTTTTTTTCAGATGAGAGCCACTTTGAAGCTCTGGGCTATCGGGTAGGTCCCATCAACAAAG
The DNA here is from genome assembly GCA_949775065.1 of Brachyopa scutellaris. Lineage (NCBI taxonomy): Eukaryota > Metazoa > Arthropoda > Insecta > Diptera > Syrphidae > Brachyopa > Brachyopa scutellaris. The sequence goes on along the minus strand of OX459112.1, from coordinate 171,590,097 downwards.
AAAAGCTCCAGCCTGGTCACATTATTCAGCCAAAATAACAACATCGCAACGTTATGTTTTGATGTTGTTTCATTTCCACGCGTCCTGGAAACTTGACGCATTATACTCTTGCCCTGAAAATCTTTGGGCCATTATAAAGCTAGGAAAAAAGAATAGCACGACCAAGGGCAAGCTGTAGTGCTTAGCCATCATTGAAGTGTGGTTTGTTAATATGTCGATTCGACACAACAAACGAAGTATTTCTAGAAAAGGCAGCCGTATAAAGTATTAATTGAAACAAATTTTATAACGCTTTGCAGAAAAATTATAACATTGTTTAACTTAATACGTACCGTCCCAATTGCCCATTCACCTACAAAGCAAATACGTGGTGTCTCGTTACGCTGTAAGTGTAAGACCCCGAGAATCAGGTTACTGGCTCTCGAAACCTTATGGTCACAGTTATGCTCTTCAAATGCTACCGAGAGATCTTGCCCTGAACAGCACAGACTATACAACACCTGAACTTGATTTCAGTAAATCATTTTAAAGTATGTACGAAATAGCGATCTTCTCCGATGGATCCTAGATAGACTGCGGAATCTTTTCAGCTGAAAAAAAACCTTTAAATCCCTTCGGCTTCCTGATTGCTCTAGTCTCTATCTCTAGTGTCTTTCAGGCGGTACTTGCAGTCAAAGAAGCATGTAAGGAGGTTGGTCTCAGCACTACATCCATGAAGGGGGTAGCAATATTCGTAGACAGTCAGCCCACTATAAAAGCTCTTCACATAATCACCACACTATCCAAATTGGTAGAACAGTGTTATGAGAGACTGTCCCGGCAGCAGCCAATTTAATATCACACTTCTCTGGGTTCCTGGCCATAACAACATAGAGGGGCATGGAAGGGCCGACATGTTAGACATGTCTACAACAAAAATAGATCCCTAGCCGAGATCGCCCAAATTATGGCAATATGCAGGCCCATGGTCAAACGTTAGGTATCCCATTCAACTCCCACCGTCGCAGCACCGAGAGTACGTCTGCGGAAGAAAGTCTATTTCACTTTCTGCATGAATGCACGGCACTAGCCAGAGCCAGACAGCTTACACTTGGCAGATATTTCTTCAAAGCCGTCTCAGAAATTTTCGACATTGAGTTCTGTTAGGTTAGGTAAGGTTGGGAAGGGTGAGTGATTGCTTGAGCAATAATTTCCACTCGAAGACCCGAAGGTCCATTCTGAATCCCCTCATAGTTTGGGAGTAAATTCTCGTTTTACCAACTCGTAAACCAGTTTGTGCTCTTGGTGAATCTTAGCAGATCCGATATATTTAAATTTCGAGCCCTGATATATGTCTTCCAGGAATCTATGACCTAAAGTATGGAGGCGTCGTTTTTGGAGGACGGGACAGTAGCAGAGTAGATGCTGGATCGATTTGCTTTCTTCCTCATCCTTCTACAGATATCGGTAGACTCAGGTAGCGATTTGCTGGTCATATGACCTCTGGTGATTATTCCGGGGATGAGGCGCATGGAGGATTTTATGGGAGAATTCCGTAACCTCATAAGATTCCTCAAATCCACAGGATAGATTTGATTAGTACATCCTAAAACACACTAAAGCTACGAAATTAAGCTGTGGCAACAAAATGATGCACATGCGCTAATTGTGTATGACAAGATACGCCATACAGCTATTCTCACCTATATACCTAGCTACCTACTGTGCCAATTAATACACACCGCGCTGAACAATAGGAGCTATGTATAGGTATGCACATAACATATTTACTATGTGTAAAGAGTGGTAAACCAGTTTTCCATTGTTGACTTGAATGAGTCTTATTTTTTCCAGATAACCGATCCATGATGGCATCTTTTGACATTGCCATGCACTAAGCTAGACCACTTCATTGCTCAAGTCTGGCCGCCGATAACCTATCTATTTATACATGTCAATTCATTCCTACGTAGCTAACAATAAATACCAAAACCATAAAAAAAAACTAAACATCCATAAAAATCTCTCTCCGCGTGTAATTTCCGAAATAACGGTATTTTCTGGTAATAACAACAAATTAGAATGCAAAACTTGCAGAACAACAGGTAGGTTAAATTGTAGATACAATTTATCTTTCGTAGGTACGACTACTAATGACCGTGAGTTCCGACATGAACAATAACGGTTCGTGGGTGGTATGACAAAACAGCAAAAAGGAACAAAACAGAAAAATGAAAAGAAACCGCGCGTCAGAAATTAATGACTTTTCGCTTTGGGCACGTGCGCCTTGTACTGGTTTATTCGTATCTTGTTCCGTTCTTTCATTCAAAATGGGGGAGGAAAAATACACTGTGGATTCATTATGTGGAATGTGGAGAGATAAAAGGTTTCTTTTTTCTCTGTTTTACACAATTTATACAAAAACACAAATTCAACCTAGAAATTACGGTAATTTGTTAATCTGTCCATTTTTATAATAACTGGAACTGTATGTAACCTAATTTCATTGCAAAGTCCAAAAGCTCACCTTCGACCTGCATAATTACTCTCGTACATAAAAATTCCTTAGGAAAAGGACTCTAATTCCACTGTGTAACTTTTCTCTGCAACTGCCTTCTGTTACGGCACACGATACATTTCCGCACGTCACTATTGCTGCAACCTCTCAACTAATCTCGACCACACGCGACTAGCCACCAGCTTCAGTCCGACATTGCAGGACACAAGATTAAGAAAAAAAAACCCAACGTTGTTCCGCTTAATCCCAATCAATTAATACGCCGCGATACCACAGCGCAGCGTTGAATACTTTTGGCCAAAAAATTAATTGGCTATACCCGCTGATTTTGCTAGTGCGCCTGCAATATGAATTCCTTACCCCCTCCAATCGCCAGCGAAGACACCCCATTGAGGCTGGCAACGTGGCTCATGTTAACAAGTTGCTCCTGGGTTTGAAAGTTCTGCTCGATAGGGAGCTCCTCCACTGCTGCCAACTTCATCGAATGATCAATATTCTACTCGATCCTCGATAATTAAATATTTCCCGTTGAATGTTGAGACCCAAAGTGCAGCTCCTTACTTTCGTGGTTGCATGCGAAACGATGATGATGACCACCTGTGCCTATCGTTCCAAAGGGTGGTCTCAGTCTCAGAGCTGGAGATTGAAAAATTAACAGGTATGAGCTGTGTAATTAGGACCATTACTATTATTTTGTCATTTGCAATAAAAAACAAAAACAAATATCCCGGGAGATACAAAGATACGAATGTGTATCTTTTGCTAAGAAATGAAATTAATTGTATAGCTAACAAGCTCGCGAAACAAACAAATGGCTCCTGGTGGGCTGACAACTTCAGCAGTAGCGTTGGCGAGGCGGAGACATGTCTAACGCTTAATGCCATACCCCGGGCTAATTAATTTTATTAATTGCCAGCCTAAAGCATGTGGCGTCAGTCAGATACAAATTGGTCAGCCTAATCTTTCCATTCCCCTGTGTGTTTCTGTGTATGTTTGCTCTCCGTGCTGGGAGAAAAATCACAGTCCGTAATAAAGTTGTACATCCCGAATGGCTTTGCTCCGATTTTTTTTTCCGCCCAGATAGAAAGATACTCCAGCGTAATGCCCGTTGTCAACATGGGTTAACTTATTTTAGGCCATAATGTAGGGTAAATCGAAATCGGGCCTCGTAAATAAGTTTCGGGCGCGCATGCAATTATAGCAAACTCGTAGAGGGAAATTATGACGAACGTCCTACACTGACTTTGAAAAAAAAAAAAAAAAAACTCACAAAGCCGCCATAGAGAAAGATACTTGAACAGGTTCAGGTTGGGGGCATGTTTATGGCCACCGTAGATACTCGTATTTATGAGGCTAGAATGCAGTGGCTATGATGTTATTGTCAGATTTTTATTGCACCACTGGTCAATCGGCTCGTGTAAGTCTGGGCGTAGTAACAATCAGAAGCCAATCGCTTTATAATCATCTTCAATCGGCAGTTCGGTTGGATGCGTGCAGGAGTGATGAGGCGAGGCATCATGCGGAATCATAAAGAAATAGCGTTTGGCGTGAAAATTACTGAGTGCGCTCCATAGAGGTGCGAGTGGGATGACTTTATTAGCCAGTCGTATATACGTATAGAAAACAATGCAGTAGCATAGCAGCTTAGGTTGTGGTGATTCTATTTCTGGAAGTTGTTCTCTGATGAAATAGGTCCTGTCCTACAATGGGGTGTAATTGCCATGGTATTTCATGGAAAGGACAATGAATTGTTGGTTAATTAGTGCAGTTCAATGGAGGGTTAATAAATTGTGCTGCAAATGATTACTGACTTGAACATTCCACAATACGAGATATTTAACGAATTTATTTGTAAGCAATCAGAGAGATACATTTTACGAAAGTAGAAGATTATTATGCTTCACTTGGGTCGGTGTCAGTCAGCAATAATGTATATTTGCAGTAAAATTTGACAATACAAAATCAAAAATAATACATATAGTCGAACTTCGATAACTCGAACCATCACTTGCCACAAAAATAATTCGAGTTAGCTATCAAGACTTCGAGTTATTAAGTAAAATACAAAATTGATATACATAAATACAAATTTGTGAAATGTCATAATCTTCATTGTTAGTGGAAAACAAAAACCAATTGAAAAGTTTGACCAAAAGTGTGTTTTGTTACTGTTGTGCAGGTTTTCTGTCTCTTTTTCCCCCACTTTTCAGATGATTTAGGTACTATTTGACAGGTCTTAATCACTTGTGCACAAAAAGGATACCAAATGTGTTCTCTAACCCCTACTAACAAGAAATTTGACAATTCTAACTCACACATAACGAAATCACGATTTTCTTCACGTACATATGTATACTAGGTCATAGGAACATATTTACAAGCACAGTGCCCCCGAAAGCGATGCATTATAAAAATCTCTTCGAGTTATCAAGACATTCGAGTACATAATAGAAGTTCGAGTTATCAAATAAAAATTACATGTTAATTTAAGTCTTGGCGCTATTGCCAAGTTCGACTTATCGAAGTTCGACTGTATCTTGAAATTGTCCACGGACGATTTAAGAGCAGGTGTACACGGGATTCTTTGGACTAATCAGTTCCATATTAGTACGGAAATGCTTATAGGAACATAAGACTCTGGCAAAATGAGAAATCCGACCATCTCGGGGTAAAATAATAGTCGGTAGATACACTGGCAGAGAGGCTTTCTATCGAATGGGAGATAATATCACCAGTGAGCAACTAAGGGCCGAGGATAAGGATGCATAATCAAAATTAATCTAGGAAATTCATGCTTAAAAAATATCTAAAAGAACTCAGCGTACATATAACGCCACAATTGACGGAAGCTTTAGATTCTGCAGTGAAAATGAAGAAGCCCTTGAAGTACCTTTATTGCGATTATATTTCACCAAAAACATGGAGGTATATCATCACGGAACTATCAGGAACATTTTAACAAAGCCTGGACATGTAGAGACTTAATAACCCAAAAATACATTAATGAACTAGCTATCTAAAATGTCTATATTTTAAAGAGCATGTGGAAGTAACACAGTAATATCGTCTGTAGTGCAGACAAGCTGCACCTAAAACCAACCTGCTCATCTTACAATAGATGAGAATCTACGGGCGTTTAACCGTCTGTGTTGGTGATCTTCCAAGATCTATTAAAGTGCGGTTCTAAATTTGGTCGAAAGCATCGTAACTGCTAACTGGAAATGACCGGAGAGGAAGATTGTTAAATAGATAATATTTTTTCTATTGTAGTCCAGAAGTTCCCTGTGGTGGGTATAAGGCTTGATTATCAGTTTAGCTTGTCTAAGTTCTGGAACATTTCTCCAATGAGCGAGCCGAAGATCGTGTTGCAATTTGTCAATTAAGGCTAAAATTGTTGCCTAGTTTATGGCAGTTGAACCTGAATGGGTCAGCTCACTTGTAATCGCACTTCCTTCAATGCCACATGCACTTAATTAGTACTGATTGCAAATTGTGTTAAGCTATCCTTTTTATTTTTAGGGAAAAGAAAGTCTTACAGTGGACAAACATTGTGTCATATACATTTCTATCGAAGAGTTTAGCGATGAGTCGGTAGTTCCTGTTGTCTTTTCTGGATACCAAAGGGAATTACGAAGTGTAGGAAAAACGCTCTGATAAACAGAAGTTTGAAAGAGAACCATCAACGGCAAGCAAACCATTAGGACCAGGAGGATATTGAGGTCTGATTGAGTTATCTTATCATTTACCAATGCTAAGGTTTTATCAGCCCAAACTTATGAGGTTTGCGGAGAATTTCACATAGGAGAAGTAATCATATTTCGTTAGACCACGTGACTGTTTGCTATTATTTTAGAGTCATACGACGGGGTATTGCAGAATTTTAGGGTGGGTAGTTTTTTCAATGTTAATAAAGTTGGAAAAATCATTTTGGATCTGATATGAGTTTAGACTACATTCAATTAAGATATTCAAGATAAAAAGAATGGCATAGTTATTGAAAAAGTCAGAACGAGACTTGATTGTTTTTTTTTTTTTTTTTTTTTGTTGCTGGTAAGACTGCTGCAACGCTGCTTTTTCAGGGTGAATTGAAACAACTTCTTACTTACTTAGTTGGCGCTACAGCTCGAGGTGAACCTGGGCCTGCTTCTCGCAACCATTTGTGTGTGCGTGTTATATTGCTGCACGAATGGAAGGGACCTACAGTTTTTTGCCGACTCCGAACGGCGAGTTGAGAAGCTCAATCGTGACAAATGATACTCTTTGATGCTTGTCAGACATTCGAAAGAGGTGGGCACTGTGAAAAACTTTTAGGTGTTTGCGGCGGGATTCGAACCCAAGACCGCTGGCACAGTAGTCCGACGCACTAACCACTTGCGCTACGGTGCCCACAAAAACAACTTCACGGGACTTTAATTCATATGGGAATTAGCATTATCATGTGGCAAATTTGTATTTGTTGTTTTAGTTTAAAACAAAGAAAACACAAGTCAAATGAAAACTCATAGACAACAAGTGGACTGTATTCAAAGAAGTTTAATGTGCGAATGATTTCGTCGAAGTACAATTCATATTCATATATCATATATAAGAGAAGAGGCAAATAAAAGGGTTAAATTACGTTACATAAGAAGAGAACTGCAGTAGTTCCCGTTGTCAGAGACAGATTTTCGGTTATTCTGCATGGCGTGATGTATTTTTCCATTTATCTAGCAATAGCGCCCATTTCTGTGGTGAGAAACAATTTCACATGAAAAAAGTGCATTTATTTCTCACTTGGGGTGAAGTTAACATAAGTTAATTCGAATGTGAAGTCAATGCCCGTGAATTTGTGTATTTCCCTGCACCCTTCTCAGGATTTTTGAAATCGAATAGTCTTCAAACTGTTAAATGAATGCATTGTCACCGCAAATATTTCTTCTTTTACTAATATCCTTGTAATCCTTTTTAAACGCTCCTTTGTGCGGACTTACGACTAACTTAACTCACCGATAGACAATTGATATTCGTTACTAATTATATTCCTGCAGGTTATATGTTTCTGTTTATTCTGCACTAGCTGATGTACCCGCTTCGCTGTGCATACAAAAACATTCTCTTTGTATGTAGATATGTGTATTTGTAATAAATTGTCTACTGGAAGGAGACTTGCAGATTAAATGCTACACTTGTCCTTGCACCTTATAAGTTAGCATAAATTCTTGCTCCACAATTTGCTTAGCATCAATGAAGTCATTTGAAAAGAATTATTATAGGATGGTATAGACTGAATGAATTGCTTGGATAAAAGACTTTTCATAGACTATTATAGAAAAAAGTGACGCAAGTGGGTTAGCAATTTCTTCCAATCCAACTTTCTCGCTTTCTTAAATAAACAGCACGTTCTTACCGAAAAAATGTCAAAACATAATACATAGGTACATTTATCTGTGTCTGTTCCAAGCCCTACTTATCATAAAACAAATTGCAACCAAATTTATCCAGTTATTGGATTAGAGTTGATCGAACAATTTCAATACATATACGTTAGCACGAAGCAATTCCAATCACTTATACTACATGCATGTATCGCGCATACACGCATACCCGCTGCCGCTGGTACATTGCCGGTGGCAATGGTCTCCACTGATCGTTGTCGCAAAAGCATAGATAGAGCGAGATAAATGCCCAAAAGTAAAATATAAAGTTTTCTTTTTCTCATTTAGAAGTTTTTTATTGAAATATATTTATTTTTTTTGATCCATTTTATAGATTTAATCCAACCAGAATCGATTGCAAAAAACCGCATCCAAATCCGTTCAGTAATTTTTATGTTTTTGCGGCACATAGTACATACATACTTTTTTTTAGACTTCATTTTATAAAGGTAGTGATGATTACTCCAATTACTACTCACTGAACCAGAAAAACCACAAACCAAATACTATATAACCACACGCTATTAGCTGCCCGGTGATGATTTCAATTTAATATTTCTAATTAAATAAAAATACGAACCCAACCATAACTGCATTGGAAACGTGTTTTCAATGAGTTATTGGCTCAGTTGTCTAACCAAAAAAACCTCCCTCTTAAGAGCATTATATCCACTTAAAATGATTATTCCTTCACATACACCTACTTCCGCAATCATGCACATGACCAGCGCAGCACCACCTCTAGGCTTTTCCCCTCTCAAAGTGTCAATGTTAACCATATATCACCCGAAAGACCATCGTCCTTTACCGCAGAAGTGCTCAGCTTAGCTCAGCAGTCAGCAAACGGACCGCATGGACCCAAACAAATGCATATTTATGCATCCATGACAGATGGAATTTACAGTGCATATACTCATAGCAACAGCGCACAGCGCACTGTGGAGTGCGGAGCACCGTCATGTCATCTGGCTGCGAATGAGGGTAGCCTTGTTTCGGCTATTAATAATTAAACCCTTGACATGGAGTATAATGCGAGAACGCATCGAACTGTCAGAAGTGCAATTTAGAAACCTAGCTGTCAGACTCGGCAACATTTGAATGGTCGCTCTGGACGCCAATGAGTTCCGAATTCCAAGTGTGCATCATCAAACGACGACGCCGAGGTGAAAAATGATCGCAAATTGGTTTTGCCTGTCCATATGTGTGCCTGTGCACACTGACCTTGCGCAGCAGAGCTAGAAGTCAAACTCTGATGGGTTATGAACGCCAATAGATGAATTATTAATGTCCGTCCCAGGGCCCAAGAATGGTCAATGAAATGCTAGCCCTCCGAGAATCGATCATTTTGAACGGTGATACCACGAGATCATGCAGTAACAGACCATGAAATCGTCGAAAGAATTCCCATTCCCATCAGGCCGGTCATGATTTATTGTCCACTCGGAGAATCACTGGCAGTGATTACATTCACCTGTGCGCCAGGATTCAAAGAGCCATGATCGATGATTTATCGATAGAGAGATGGGTTATCGCTTCCCCCTTTGGTCAAACTGTCACCGGAGTATGCAATTCCAAATAAAGACCCCAAAAAGTGATCAATTAAATGTCCAGGCTAAAGGAATCATCACCGCGACGGGTTACAATCGAAGCCGGTGTGCTTCGTCTATGTTGCGCAATAGTGTCTGGCATGGGCAGACATTTCTCTCTGCGTGTGCCTCACACCTTTTAACAGGAGTGTTATTGATTGAGCCATTTCCATTTTTCCAATTGCTTATTGCGGCGCATTCATAATTTTCCAGAGTTGCAGCAGGAGGCTGGGTGTCTATGCCCATGATTCTCCCCCGACATCGGAATAGCGGAATAGCGCCTTTGAGTGGAACCATTATGAACGTCAGACATGTGTTTTTTATTGTGCCTAGAGCTCTGTGGCTATATGTGGCTTTCTGACACACCATGCTATTCGGATACTACCACCAGGCCTCCTCTCGTACGAGTTCAATCGAAGTCAGGGGGATCTTGATAAGAATGAGTTAAGTGTCGGAGCGAATTCAGGTGTTTTCATGATCGGTGCACAAAAATGTCCGTATGCTACGATGTGTCCTATTGGATACGGTTGCCAATCATCCAGGCATCAGGTTGAATCAGTATGGCCTTTCGGTGTTGTGAGACTCTGGAGCTGCCATTGCGTATGAGAGTTGTGGCATTTGGGACGCCTTTGTCCTAGCGATGACACTGCACGATTGGGTCGTGTTTTATTGGGTGTCTATTCGTTGTGAACACAGTGATGGAAATGGAGAGCTTGTCTAGGAGTGGTGACTTCATCAGGAAATGTCTTTACAACGTGAATAGTATGAGATAGAGTGGTTTAGACGTGTTTTTTTTTCTTCCCCCTTTTAACCTGTGTACCTGATTAGAAACAGTAGTGGAGGCGGTATATAAACGCCTCATTATGGAGGTAACGGATCCATGAATTAAGTTAATTGTATTTAGAGTCAAGAAGACTCAGAAAAGGTTAAAAGGAACTTTGGTGATTGTGGTCAAGTCGATTGCACTGGAACCCCAGTAACTTCTAAAGCTGGCTTTACAATTTCGTATTCATTGTTCAACGGTCGGTGTACGTAAACCGGCCAGCAATGGGTCTTTTGAATTTCCGGCAATTCTGTTTACCGATTGACTCAATCGATGCCGGAAAGACGACCGCAATCCGGATCTGCAACAAGGCATAATATTTGGGAGTATTCAAAAGCTTCTTTCACCATTTATTCGAGGACTGTCGATGCAATATCAGCGGTTTATTTGATTTCGAAAAGTATCATCCCTTCTGATTCTCTTAAACGTATATCATGGGCTGCACTCTTAAAGCCGTATTTTTTCAAAATGAAGATAAGGTGGTTTTCGGTAGAACTTGAGACTAATGGATCCAATGAATTGTTAAAAAATCGCTGCCTTATTGATATACAGTCTTCCGTACCCCGAGTTAACAATCTCCTATTGGAGTCTGAGCTTCCACTAGAAAGTAGAAAAATCAGATCTCCGAAAAGTTTCAGCCTAAACTTCTTTAGAACTTAGCCACGATGATCCTACTTGTTACAGAGAGCAAAGTCACAATTAAGCTGTAAATTCGGCCATCACATCATCAATGCTGCTTGACCAATGCCTGAACTCAATCGTTCAGTAACTTTACTCTGGCAAAAAGATGAGCTTCTACATAGATGTTCGGTAGACATTTCCAAAGTAGTGGCCAATAAAGGCTGAAAATAACTCCCCAATGAGATAACTCCCCAAATGGAAAACGAAATAACTCCCCAAAATTGGGGAATAATTTCACTGTTCCCCAAATCGAAGGTGAAAAAAGTCCCAAAAAAGTTATGAAATAAGTCCCCAAATAGATATGAAATAAGTCCCCATTTTCTCAGTATTTTTTTATGTTTTTATTCCATTATAGATATTGTTACATTTTAAAATAGGGAAAGGGTGTTTATATAAATACATATCATATATACATATGTACATATATTATGGATATTTCTTAATTTATATTAAAGAACATATTTACGTGTATATAATATATGCGATAGACATATGAGAATTGAAAGCGAATAATTGCAAGACTGCAATTACCATTATTTTAAATCAGATCCCCCCCCCCCCCCCACCCCCCAGATCATTAAATATCGCCTGTTTCCCAGCGATGATATATTTTCTTCGATGAATTTCATCATGCGATCTGAGCCGAAAATGCAGAACACAGATGATCTGTCACCTGGTTCAATGCATGCTTTTCAAAAATGCTCCTCATATTTGGTCCTTCCAAAATTATTCCAAATGGATTCTCGTTAAAAAGCCAATGGACATTGAATTTTTCTACTCTTCATAAAAATAACAACAGTTAATTTCACTGTTGAGCATCTATGAAAATTGAATTTTGCATGAAAATTGAAGAGTGAAATAAGTCCCCAAATTTGAGGACTTATTTCATTGTTGAATTTGGGGACTTATCTCACCATGAATTTTAAGTATGAAATAAGCCCCCAAAAACCCATGAAATAAGTCCCCAATTTCATATAAAAAAAATCCCCACCTCCATACAAATTTTGGGGAGTTATTTCGTTTTCCATTTGGGGAGTTATTTCATTGGGGAGCTATTTCCTGCAACCGCCAACAAATAGAGAACCATGCGGCCAAACTAGGTACCCCTCACAACAGTATCTGCCGTAGCTGCAAAGACGAAAATGAAAAATTTGCCCGTACTCATTTTCTGTGCAAAAGTCGGACAGCGCTAGCGCACAAGGGTTTGCTCCCTTCTTCGAGAGATATCCTCGAAAGAGATTGGAGAACTGATCATTTTCCTAAATTCTACTGGATATAATCACGTCAAAGCTACTTCCGAACAACCAGATCACTTAAGTCGTGGTATCGAGACTGCGCCCCTGTAGCGCTAATGGAGAGTCTGTACCGGAACTACCAAGTCTAGCTAACTACACTAAACCCTACTTGTGTCCACTTGTGTTCCCGTAGGTCGTCTACTGATGATTGGTATTCTCTAACGTACACTTAGAAGGGAAATCCCCAAGCTGCAGACAAATTCACCAAATGATCGCCAAAACCTCCGATAGACTTGCTATTTTTTCAAATGATGAGTTTCAATGATTTAGACTCTTAGAGTCTTTCAAATGGTTGTATTTCAATATGTTACTTCCAGCTTAATGCATGCGACTTTATCTCTGGCAAACAGTCACCTGAATGCGCCATTACCGATGGTGTCATGCAAGCATGTACCAAACCATGGTATTCATGACTACATTTCCTGCACGTACAGCAGTCGAAAAGTACAGGGATCATAAAGAAAACTTCATTTAGATTGTCATATTCCATGATTCCGAGCCAGTACCACTGTCGGAGTATGTAGCCGATGCCAACCATTCATAGACTCACAAGACACCAGTACAACACACATATTTTGCAATCAACTCCCGATCACTAAAGAATGTGCACCTTCTTTCAAAAAGTTAGCAGACTCCGAAGACATCATGACAAGTCCAAGAAAAGCAAATAAAGCGGCGGCGTAGGATGTGGATCTTAAACAATAATTTCACCAGCACTAAATTAGCTCAAGACACTGTGCGCGCCAAGATGCAGTGTGGTGTGTCCCTATGTCTGTTCTGTTTGTTGTACGGATGAGGTGCAAGTAGCGGTTCGGTTACACTTTAAAGTCTCGTCATATCGTTTGTATTGTGATGCACCGCTATGCAAACATAACAGTCAACTCGACAAACACACACACACACACACACAGATAAGTGGATATCCAGGATTATAGTAAGGTCCACTTGTGACGAAATAAAACATGACTTTCTGTGTCCGCCATAATGAAAATATATTGCAAGTTAATTCCAGAATTTATTTATTACTCGTCGGGTGCAGTTAGATCGTAGTATCGGGTGGTGGTGGTGACCATAACACGGAAATGACACTGACACTTCACTTGTACTTGTGCTCCAATGGAGGTTGCAATGACACATGTGACTCTTGACTGGACTTTTGGTTTGGCAGCATTGTTTAGCTTCTGTTGATTATTGTGAAATGTGATTATGAGCAAATACATATTTTACAATTATCCAGTGAAAGATGAAAGCCATTCGTTGTAATGTAAAAGCTGACCAGTTGATCTTTTGTGAAGGTCAACACGATAGAAACATTTGATATGCTACTATTATATGCTGATAGAGTTCCAGTATTTCATTAATTATTATTCCTCATTTTCGAACAAGACTTATGGCAAAACAATTCCTTTCTGCCAATCACAAAACTTTTTATTGACAGGTTGATATGCCACAATATTCTGTTGTTTCACAGCGCAATCCAATTTTAAATCCTCAACGTGGAACACTTGCCACGGCTTTCAGTTTAATTTCTTTCGGCCAGTTAATCCTGTGAGGAATTCCCATTAAGATTATTCATAATATGTTATTCGTATTGCCAGCCACTATAAACGAAGAGTTTTTTTTTTTTTGCACTTTAACGCAGGAACAATAAAATCCAGTGATTCCCATATTCTATTGCTGTCGTAAAATTATGCTCTCGCCGCGGGCTATTTCAATGACACTTTACACGGGCAATATGGACCATCCATATACCTTTACAAGCCACGGCAACCGCTGGCTGGTGAATTCTTATTATTCTTCCTGAACTACTAGTGTCCCGAAGTATTTTGGTGGTATCTCTTTTTTAGTGATCCAGTGCCAAGTTAGCAGTCAGTTGTGAGGGATAATAATAAAAGATTAAAAATACGTATGCATACTCGTACGTATCCAGCGCGGTGGTAAAACATTTATCGATGCTCAGTCGTCTTCTTTGATTTATGAGGCTTGTAAATTATTGTATATTTTTTTTTTATTCAGCCTCCAAAACACTTACTACATACATACATCCATACATACATACATGGGCATATTTTATGATCTTGTAATCTGGATTTATTTAACATCGAAAAGTTATGCATGAGTGCGCATAACTGTTGTGAAAGTGAAGGCGAAACATTTGGAATCTTCTTCGGAAAGGCTTAACGTGAAACAATTAAAAAAAATTTAAGGCAACTTCTTACCACTAAATGTGGAAGTGGTCTGAATGTGATGGCCCAAACAGCGCCTAAGGCATCTTACAAAAGAATTCGCCAATGAATTGAGAGTTGAACAATTTTAAGTGAAAGCATCCTGGTATTTCGTCATCCTGGGTGGATTTCTGTAGAGTAAGCTTAGTACCCAAAAAAGGGAACAGAACAACCTGAATGAATGAGGGCTTGGTATAACTTAGATCTGAAATGAACTTTCACATATACCTACCATAGATGCGACAATAATTTGGATAACACTATCAAATTACGAATCCGATAAATGCCTATGTGCGTCTATTTTAACTCTCCTCCAAGTTATAGCCCGTCGAGATGTGACACCTCCGATTTGAATTTCGTATAGCCGCTTTAAATGATATAACTTCTAAACTTATGCAGCTTCAAAGCTTTTTTTATTATGTAAAATAACCAGCTCAGCAGCTCAGTCAACACTGAGTCGAATACGATAAAGTCGTTGAGCGTCGCAACTATCGCTACTTGGTTGGTTGGTAAGTGAGGGTGAGGATAACTCCTCTTCACGTAGGCCACAAGTTGGGCCCGTTGTGCTCCCCTCTGTAACTGTGCTGAGAAAGAAGGGTTGGGATGTGTGTTAGTGAAAGGGGGCAGTGTAGTGGAATGGAAAGGTTGGAAGGAATGTGTGGATTCAAGAGAAACGCTCTGTGTGTCGTGTAAACTCCAGTGTTTTCGAGAAATCGATAGATCTGAGCGATGTCAACCCGGGCAGGATGTGTCTTCACAGGTATTTTTGCCTTAATGAACATAGAGCAGGACAATCGCAGAGGAAGTGTTTGATACCTTCTTCTTCTTCTTCGCAACCCGGGCAGGTGCTGTGCTGCTCTAGTCCCAGTCGGTTGGCATGTTTATGTAAGTTGATGTGTCCCGTATATAAGCCAATCAACATTTTTATTTGAACTCTGCCCAAATTCAGTACTTTTCCTAGTCCGCAGTGGATTTGGAAACTCCATCATTTCTTTGGCAGCCTTGCATGTTTGTATCTGTCTCCACATATGTGCGTGGCGTTTTGCAAAAGACTACTACGCTACTTACGTGGCGCTAGAGTTCAGGGTGAACCAAGGCCTCAACCAATAACCCTTTCCAGTTAGCCCGGTCCTTAACTAACTGCCTCCAATTGCGCACTCTTAGTTGTTTGAGGTCCTTTTCTACCTGTGCGGTGCGCGCTACCTTAGGCGAAGTCGTCCTTTCCTGCGCTGACCCTTCGGGTGAGAATCCAATATTCTCCGAGCCGGAGCGTTGAATGCCATACGCTCTATACATGTCCTAGCCATCTTAAACGCCCAATGCGCATTATTTTGAGCAGGTCGATATCGCTGTACAGTGTACAACTCGTACAGTTCGTGGTTGAATCTTCTCCTCCAAAACCCGTCAACGCAAGCGGGACCGAATATCTTACGAAGGATTTTTCTCTTGAAGCGTCCAAGGATATCTTCATAATCTTTTTATAAAGTCCATGCTTCAGCTGCATATAGCAAGACTGAGATAATACTTACTTAGTCGGCGCTACAGCTCGAGGTGAACCGGGGCCTGCTTCTCGCAACCATTTGTGTGTGCGTGTTATATTTTTGCACGAATGGAAGGGACTTACAGTTTTTTTGCCGACTCCGAACGGCGAGTTGAGAAGCTCAATCGTGACAAATGATACTCTTTGATGCTTGTCAGACATTCGAAAGAGGTGGCACCGTGAAAAAACTCTTTAAGGTGTTAGACCCGGCCAGAAGTTGAACCCGGGCAGCATTGCGTGGTAGTCCAACGCACTAACCACCACGGCCATGGCGACCACAAGACTGAGATGATAAGGGTCTTATATAAGTAGAGTTTTCTTAGTGGGTCGGGAAAGGGCCTTACTACTCATTGCCTTTTTAGCCCAAAGAAACAGCTGTTGGCAAGAGTAATGAGATGTAATTTTTTGATGTTATAGCAGAGATGAAGTAGACAAAGTCCTTTATTACCCCCAAGTTCCAGCTGTCTATTGTGACGGTCTGTCCAATTCGACGATGTTGAGTGTCCATTTTCGTTGACAACGTATACTTTGTTTTGCCCTTGTTTGCCGCCAATCCTATTTTCTACCGATCATGTCAATGTCCTCGACATATGCAAGTAGGTGAACGGACTTTTGTAAAATCGTTCCTCATGTGTTTGCTTGTGAGTTTCGAACTGATGTTGAAGATGATGTTTGATGTTGAAGAAGTAGCATGACAGTGCGTCACCTTGCCTAAATTTTTTTTTTTGATATCAAAGGTCTCGGTGAGGTCATTACCGACCGTGATAGAGCAGCGAGCTTCCTCCATCGTCATTCTGCACAGACGGACGAATTTGGCAGAGATGTCCAAAACTATCTATCTATCTACTATTTGCGCTAAAAACCTGCTAAATGTCTGTGTCCGTGGTAAAGGTTGTGTAATAAAACGGCAACTTCGCGCTAAATGTCTATGTCTGAGCTAAACAGGTGTGCAATATAATCCAGTTCGTTTTTTATGCTCGAGATCTGATCCGGATCAGATTAGCATAACAAAACACGGCTAATGATTTCATATAAAAATAACAATTTCTGATCTTAGAAGTTGTTTACACATTTTATTTTTGGGTATAAATGCCATCTCGCCTGAAGAAAACTTAAAAACTTAAGAAAATAACAGCTTTAAAATTTTTCTCGTTTTTCCCTTTCTCGATTAAATGTAGTTGTAGAGTAAACTAATTACTTTGGCAACTTCCCAAAATCCCCCTTTTCTGCGTAAAACCCCTTATTCCCAGAGCAAAAATCGTTGCGAGAAAAAAAATCGTTGCAAAACCAAAATCGTAGCTTGTGGTGCGAGACTTTGAGGGTAAATTCCTAGAATTTCAAATTTCGCAACGAGATTTTTGACGTACAGGTTTTGACATTTTTCTTCGTCATTTGAGAATTTTATTTTTTGTGTTATGTTCCTCCTCTTATCACTCATATTGAATTAAGAGTATTTTGAACAACAAATTTAAATTGTTTAAAAGAGGAAATGACTTTTGAAGGCGCGAAAATGTGTAGTTTCCCTTTATGCTACTCAAAATTAATACAATTGTTTCCTCTTTAATTGAAAACAATTTCAAAAAATCGTTGCGAGAAAGAATGGTCCGGACCATTCATTTTCTCGTTGCGAGAAAGAATGGTTTCTCGCAGTGAAGGTGCGAGAATTTTGACGTTTTACGCTACGATTATTTTTCTCGCAACAATTTTTGTTCTAGGAATAAGGGGCTTAAGGCATGTCAATGACTAAGGATGATTCGATCGCTAAGACGCCAAATTAATTAAATCAAAACGATATTTATTTTCACAGACGAACAACCATTTATTGGTTCCTGTGGTCATTCCAATTTCCAATCGCTTTGAGAGGTTATCAATTTTGACTTCCACCGACTTGAAATAAAAGTTTTCACTTTCATGTGTAACACTGACGAACTATAAAAGGCTTTCCGTTTCAATTCAGTCCTTAACTCTAGGTATCGAAAAACAAAAAAAAAAAAAACGAGCTTAAGCTTCTTCGTTATATTCTGATAGCACTGTCATTGTATACGAGTGTTAGTGTCTTTCTCTTACCGTCCAATTATAAGAAACCCAGCTACGCAAAAACTTAAAAAAAAAAACAACTATTAGTCGTCATTGCATAAGCTTCTGGTTCACAGTTCACTGCCCACCTGAAGTGGCAAATAATGGAACCCCGCTGACGTAGACGAAACTAATCCACTGAATTATTTATTTACAAATCTTGACCCAAAGATGAGAGATCCGATAAACTTACGTTCATAACAGCAGCACAACTGTTACTGTGCGTATATGATCCAAAAGTCTGGAAGTCGTCAGACCGCTTAAATGTGTTGAAATTCAGTTGTATACCTACTATATGTACGTATAGTGCGAGTGCCCGCGAGCACAAGCTAACTAATCAATTACCGTTAGTTTTGATAGGTACACATACACATTTTGGCGATATTGATCTTTTCTTATTTTAAAATTTATTTATTTCCTAGACACGCATTAGATCCCATTAACCGTAATACGCTCGATTAATAATCGTGAGCTGAATGAAAATTCTCAAGAGACTTGAAATAATAATAAAATCAAAGTCCAGTATGAGCGTATGACTCATTTGGCCATGTGCGCAGCCGCACTCCAATTTCAACAGAGAAAACTGGATCGCGCGCAATCATGGTATCATAATTGACATCTAGTGGACAGTAGTCACAACAAAACACCCAAAAAAAAAACAGCAGCCGCCAATGTAATTAGTTTCGCCCCGAAATGTCTTCCAATGAATGAAGGAAACCGAGCGACCGGCCGGCCCACGTGGAAAGAAGCCATTTGCCAAAACGTCAAAATCCTTTATAATAAATTTGTTTTGTCATTTAGTGAAAAATGGCCTAATCTCGAAATCGGTCCACACACATGCGGCGGCGGCAGCGAGCCAATATCTCTATATACCCCAGCTGACTGACTGACTGTCCTGTGATCTTGCAGATAAGGAAATTAATTTTTCATTTCCCTTCGCTGTCTAGGTCCCAAAGGGGGTGATCAGTACCAGGTTAGGTAAATATTTAGATATATTTGTTATTTAAAAAAAACACACACATACACACAGAGAAACGGAAAAGGAGTGATTACGTAAAATGAAGTAAAATTTGCGAAGCTAATTCACGTTGCATAGAGTTAACTATGATATTTATACTCGCTGTCTCTGTCGTACTACCTTCCTGTGGTTTGCGGGCGCACACACACGACGGGATATTAATCTTCGTGTAGTTGTGGCGCGCACATTTCTTACGCGAACAAAAATCAAAATAAAAATAAAAAATAAATAAAAAACGTAAACAGTGAGAGACTCTATGGTGAGGTTGACAGGTTCAAAGGGAGGTGGAGGGCGGAATGTTAACGCTTTAATCGCAACCTGTACGACTCTGGTCATAAACATTAGTCAGCCGGGCACACAATCTCTGTGTGTCTGTGTATACGGTTCGGGACTGGCGAAAAAGTAAAATGTTACATTTAGAGGCAAATAAACTTGTTCGGTCGGTTGTCTGAAGCATGTTTTATGTGATATTTCACTCAGACGGTGCATAAATATTGAGATACACTGTGAAAAAAGATGTTACGCATTTGCTCAAGTTTGAGATGTCAAAAGCTACATATGTTTAAATGTGGCAAGGTAGAGCTCCGGCAGTTCCTCATTCCGAAAGGAGTCATTTATGACTGACAGTCGAACAGTAACAAATACTGAACTTTGATGTTTCTGACATTAAGTCCCACAATCTTTGGATGTTAATTTAATGGAGTTAATCCCTTAACCCTCGCCTGGGCACCGTAGCGAAAGTTGTTAGTGCGTCGGACTACTGAGCCAGCGGTCTTGGGTTCGAATCCCGCCGCAAATACCTGACAAGCGTCAAAGAGTATCATTTGTCACGATTGAGCTTCTCAATTCGCCATTCGGAGTCGGCAAAGAACTGTAGGTCCCTTCCATTCGTGCAAAAATATAACACGCACACGCTCCAACTAAGTAAGTAAGTAATCCCTTAAAAACTACGGAAAAATACACAAGTTTATATTGAGCTATTATTTGATAGTCAGAGGTCGGTACCATGAGCACCGCGGTGTAGTGGTAAGTGTGCGTTGGACTACTACGCAATGCTACCCAAGTGCAATCCGAGCAAACACCTAAACTTTTTTTCACGGTGTCACCTCTTTCGAATATCTGACAAGCATTCAAAGAGTATCATTTGTCAAGAATAGCTTCTCAACTCGCCGTTTGGAGTCGGCAAAAAACGGCAGGTCCTTTCCATTCGTGCACAAATACAACACACGCATACGCAAATGGTTGCGGAAAGCCGGCCGGTAACCGAGGTAACCGGTCATGCTGTGGAACCACCTAAAAAAGAGAGAAACTGCAACCGTGATGAATGAATGAAGGCACATCTTTTATTTTTCCAGACTTTTTGATGAGAGTACCTAATAAAACACTCAGATTCCAGCTTTACGGAACTTCATTCGAGCTGCAGCTGGAAGCACTTCCTTAACAAAAATCAAGAACTGTCCCGCTGCAGCCTCATTTTTGCTTTTGAAAATCAAACAGTATAGGTACTTTGTATATTTTGCTGTTATATTTATATAGTGAATCAGATATCCCAAGCCAATGTCCTGAGATAGCAAGCAACTTCTTTCAGTGTACTTGTTCTTGTATAAAACCGCAACTATGATGCTTCTATCATTCCGTTATCGTACTTTTCACGAACGCATGTGTATCTGTAATGTACTATGCGTACCTTCATCATCATACTTTAGTGTTTCATTTGTAAAACACCAGCCCATGAATCCTTTTAGATGAAGACTGTCGCATTAGCGCCTTGTTCCTTTGGCGACACAAAAACTATTTCGTGCCGTGAATGTACCCAAAAGAGCACGGCCTGGATGTGTCACAGAGACCGATATAAATTGACCGCATACACGTGAGTACCTTGCGGGGAATAGTGTCTCAAACCTGCAGCAACGTTGTTGCACAGCAAACAGCGGGCACGTTGGCGGGGGATGAAACTCGCGAAACAAAATTACGATAAGCCGTGATATCCGCTCCTGACATAATAAATTCGTTTGACCACCTTCGCATGGATGTATAGTTGCATGTTGCACAAAAGGTGAGGTTGCTGAACCATGATTCTTAGAGGGTAGAATCATAGTACGAACGAGTACATTAAATGGAAGTTATGACTCGTGTTTCTGATTATAGCGGCCGGAATTCAGAGGTTATTAAATTATCACATGCTTGGCACTTATAACCCGGACTTATTTATAGCCCTATATGGCGTTCGGAGTTCGATTGATACTTAAAGTTACCCTCTTTTGTTGCATTATCCGAACACCAAGACAACAGCACAAGTCTTCAAGTTTCGGTTGGACCTACATATGATCGAGGACAGATTTTGGTGTTTTCAAATGTCAGAGAATCACAAAAAGGATACATACAGTGCCGTTCGAAAAATTTTGCTCAAACGTTTACTTACTCTTTCTGAAGGTTATTCTTGAATTTTATGAGAGCAATGATGTTTTTTTGCACTATGTAGCACAATGTCTTTCAATTAATGCACAAAAGTCGATGTTATTATGAATAAGAGGTGAATTTAGCTCGTGATAAAATGGGAAAAATCAGTTCGGAGTGCAAATCTAATATTTTGTGCCTGTCACGTCTAAATTCGACAACCCGTCAAATTTTTGAAATATTTAATGTTGCTCAACAAACTGTGGCCTGGAAATTAAAAAAAAAAATGTGAGACCGGGACTATCAGCAGAAGGAAATGCTCAGGGAGGCCGAAAAAGACGACCCTAGTGAAAAATGATTTTTTGTGCTCCAAAACCGTCGGCATCGATTCAAGACTTCAGTGGATATCAGAAATGATCTATTTCGAGCAACACAAAAAATAATTTCTGCAGGCTAAGTGGGAAAACGGCTCGTAAAAGCTGGAGTAAGAATAAGAATCAGAGAAAAACGATTGATTTGGGCTGAGAACCGTTTTAATTGGATTTAAGACAATATGTGGAACAATGTTATCTTTTCCGACGAATCCAAGTTTAAGCTGCATGTTGAAGATGGGAGGATTCTTGACCGAAATGAACAATAGGAAAGACTGAGCTCTGAATCCCTCTTACGGATGCGCCCAGAACTTCTCTAGGGATGGAGAAGGTAGAATGGACTCTTTAGAATCGAAAGACACCACAGCAGTTTATCTACGAATTCTAGAATATGAATTAGAGCCCTCCGCATCAGAGTTTTTTGGTGACACTTGCAGATTCATTTTTCAACTGGACAATGCTCCTAGCCATACAGCCGATATTGTAAGTATGAACTAAGAAGATTTTACATTCATTTCTAAAAATGAGCCAGGTAGGGGAGAGTGGGGTTACTTCTAACACTTTTTACGAAAATTTATGGTGCTCCTCAGATTTTGCGAATTAGTTAGCCAAACCTGTTTCAAATCGAAGAGCAACATTTCACCTACAAAATCCACCAAAAACGTCCAACAAAGTCTGCTCAGAAGATATCAAAATACCGCAATTAAAAAAAAAATAGGGAGGCCGGGGTAAGTTGTAACAAAATTGTGAAAACTTATATCATGAGTTTTTTTTTAAAAAAAAAGATTAATTTATTTCAAGAACTTATTAAAACAATATAAAGGCTCTTAAAAACATATAAAATCAAAATACATTTGATATAAAAAAAACCAAAAAAATAAATAAATAAATAAAATAAGGTAGGTACATAATATAGGTGAGGTGGTGTTTTGGTGGAAATCGGGCAAAGAGGGTGCAGTTTGAATACCACAACCACAGGTGACCAACTACATCCAAATAAACGTATTTGGATGTGGTTTAAGATATTTAATTTATATCCACCCTGTGGAGTTTAAGAAGAGGATCAGTTCTCCAATCCTCCTCTCGGATATGTCTTTAAGCTCATCGAAAAAGGGTTTGCCCGGTATGCGCTACCTGACTCTCGCTTATTTCTTTTTAGCCTATTGTAATTTGGCAATATCGTCCTGGATATAACACAGTTTGTAAGACTGGTCGATCTGAGACCAGCTAGTCTTAAGAAGTGTGAGAGGACATTGCTCTTAACAGCTCATATAGGAATATGAACATTTTCGTCTAGTGAGCTTTTAACGGCTGACCGTCGCCTCGCTAGTTCGTCGACTCACTTTGTCCTGGAACCCAGAGAAGAGTGACTTTAGTCTGATTGCACAAGCGATTGAGTTTTTCTTGGCATTAGTCAACCCGTATTAATAAGGTGATGAATTTTAACATGTTAAGACTTACCCCTCAAAAATGTTACAACTTACTCCGCCATGAAATTTAACACAAAGATCACCATAAAAAAAAAATAGAAATTCACACAACATCACCAAAACACAAACGCATATCTACAAAAAACAACTGGCACTAGATCTCTTGCCTGTGAATAGGTATACCAAAAATAAGAAAAAAAATAAAAGTTACAAATCTCTCAATTTCGGGGACCCCACCCACAACTTTTTCCACTGACGACCAATTCAAAACGGAAGTAGACACGTCGTTTGCTCTAGAAAAGACGAACATTTTTCTCTTTCACGCAACTTTTAATTTTCAGAGGAACTTTTTTTTTAGCTGTTAAAACCTACCCGTTACATCTAACCCCACTCCACTACACAAAAAACCAATTTTGCTCCCTTGACTGCAGGTAAACAATTCTAACACTCTAAAAGCATCATGAAAGGGTTGAAAATGCCTAAGAAAACAAAACCTCATTACAGAATATGTAGTTATTACAAACAATTCGCCAAACTTCGAAGAAAATAGTTTTAGCAACATTTTTCGAACGGCACTGTATATATCGAAAAAGGTGCGTCATTAAGAACCCACCAATTTGACCACCATCTTGTTATCATTTCTTGATAAAAACAAGACAAACACCATCTGGCACCGAGTGACTTTTTCCTGACCGGGGGATTCAAAACACGGCTTTGGGGAACGCGTTTTAACAGCCGAGAAGGGATAATGAAAAAACAGCTGAGTGCTCTAGAGGTAATGTGAACACAACGCTGTACTTTTCACTAATGTCATGCTTTGATGCTAAAAGAATGAGGTGAGAATGTTAAGAGCAGTTGTACTAACATAACAAAGCAGAAAAACGATTTTGAAACGGTCGGCAAGAGCGCCACACGTTGGCTATTCCGTGAACTTTGTGAACAGGGTGGCAAGACACTTTTAATCTTTTTCTACTACATTTGTTGTATGGTTTGGAAGTATTTTTATATCGTAGTTTTCAAAGAAAATTCGAAGCTTATCTTAAGCTACAAGCAGCTAGCCATACCAGACATATTCCGAGAAGTATAAAAAGGCGCAGTTATTTCAATAAACAGGAAATATTATGCACTCGTATACAAAAACTAATTAGCCAGCAATATGAACACTCAACATCCTGGTAGGAGTAAAGTTGTTAACTACTTTCGACTCGACCGCATTAAATAATACGCCCACACACTAGTCTCCATCTCAACCGACTCCAGCTGACATCTGTCATTTCATGCACCTGTATACATGAGTGCCTCGCCCTCAAGAAAAAAGTAAATTAAATTATTACCAGCCAATAACAAACTGACACTGACAAAACATAAATACTTTATGTCATCTCCCGCCCTCTCTGCACATTCGTCTTGGATCTATGATAAAGCCGGACTTGTTGTCGCAGTCCTAGCCATAGACCCAACGACATCGGCACCAACATCTCCTCGACGGAAATGCGTAGAAAATTTTATTTTTATATTTATGAACGCGAAGCGGCAAAACCAAATTAACGATCTTGTCCGCCGATCTCCTTCTACAGAGATCTCCCGGTGGAGTATTATGTGAGTCGTAATGAATTGCTGACTCTCATAATAAGTTAACATGTTGGTGGCGGTGCCTCGTCTGTGGTACGCGTCCTGGCTGAGGTCCCGAAATGCATATTCCATACATCGTTAGGAACAGTAGGAGTACGAGTGGTTAGATGGAGGCCAGAGTCTGAGCGAGGTGGCGGCACATTCCATTTGTCTGGCATACGAAACAATTTATTCACTACAAGTATGTATCTGCGTACGAGCCCGATCTAGTACTTGCAGTTTGCAGACCCCACATCCGCACTCGTATTCAATTCGCTCAATTTTATCGAATTTGCTTGAAATGTCTATGACTGACATTTAAGCACGTTCGAAACCTCATGCGGTGAGCTGCGTTCGCGTTCATGTGTTATGTGGTCGTTCCTTGGAGATGGCCTACTCGTACGACAAGGATGACGATGACGACGACGACTACGGTTGTGCTGGTTCACCTGGGTGATGTATCTGCAGCGCGATTCCATACTGTGAAGCTTAGAAATATTGCAGATCCATGGACGCAATGCGTGGACACTCCTACGAAACACACTGTGCTGGGGGATTGTTATGATTTATTTAGTTAAAGTGGCGCTCAATTTTGATGGCACGTAATTCAATAAGCTAGAACGGTGGTGGCCGGTGGTTGCGGCATGCGTTAGTTGCGTGCCTGAGAGGTGCACATTTTTCTTCTGAAACCAAAAGAAAATCAGATTGAACGTTGCAATGCATCGAGTTGCAAATCAACTTTATTGAGGTTAGTGCGAGATGGTTAACAGTTTGGCACATATCAGGTTAGCGGGATAAACATAATAGGACAATGCATTTGTGATTTTTTCGAAAGGATTTGAGGTAGTAGCACTTTTTTGTAAGAACCCAAGTCGTCAAAGTGTTAATCCGAAAGAATTTAACTGTAGTTTGGTACTATTTAAAAGCAATGCCACAGGGCTATGTAAGCTTACTGCTCATATGTTTTATTGAAAAGGTGATTATGATGTTTGTAGGCTTCCGGGCGCTGTGGCTCAGTGGTTAGTACGTTAGACTACTGATCGTGTTGTCCGGATTCAATCCCAGCAAACACGAAAAATATTGCATACAAGAGTATCATTTGTTGTGATCAACTTTTGGATTCTTCGTTCGGAGATGGATATAACACGCACGTTGTTGCGAGAAGCTAGGCTTGGTTCTTTATAGGACTGCTGACGACGAATATTTTTTAATTGATATTTTATTTTACATATTTATTATGCTATGAATATGCAATTAAAAATTGTTACTAATACTAATTACACGAGCAACAAGTAGCAGCGGATTTTGGCTCTTCTTTAGTAATATTATAAATCTTGGCGGTAAAGTGGCTATGGAACAAGCGCTTTTTTGGAAAGACCAGGTCTTTCTGGGCAAATGACACAAAAAGTTTAGATGAGTTAATAAGGGTTTACGAATCGTCAAGTTGATTTAACAAAACTGGATTGTATAATAAGTCATAAATCATATACAGTCAAACTTCTTTATTACGAATTTCCTTATAACGAAATTCTCTATATTGCGAAATTTGTTGCCAGAACTTAAAAGTTCCTTTATAGCGAAATTTGTCTTAAACTTCTTTCTAGCGAACAAACTTATTGGTCCTTTGGAGATTCGTTATAAAGAAGTTTGACTGTACGTATATATTTCTGTAGTATAGGCTCTCACACTTAACCAATCTTAACAAATGAGGTGTCTAAAGAAAGAGAATTTCCTGGAGCATTGACGAATTGCACTTTCATTTTATAGAGTCGTTTGGGGTAAGAGTACGCAGTGCCATTTTCTCCATCTGTGAAAGAATTAGCAGCAATCGCTAAATGAGAAAATGTGTGTGTGAAAATTTTCCAATTGACAGTACAAAGAAAATCAACAAGGAAAAAAAAGCCAGATTTTGTTAAAAAAAAAGTTAATTTTTAAAAGTGTGTCAGGGAAGCGTGCCAACTCGATACCCTATAAGTAGTATGTAGGCATAAACAGTGCATATTATGTGTGTTTGATTTAGGATACAATTTTAGTGGATAATACTACTGCGAGGCTAGGGAGCTGATTTAAAATGGAAGCAGCCCATGAAACGCTGCCGAAGAACTTGGTTTGAGCGAAAGCGCAGTTTCAAACCATTTCAACTACGAAATCTGTGACTCAAACTGGTTGCGCACTCTTACCCATATCTCTGCGCACTCTGCACCCTGACTTCGGGGCAAGAGTGCGCAACTTGACTTACTTTGGTTTTTTGATCAAAATATATGAAATATTAAAAAAAATATAAAATATTTTTGTATAATTTTGTTCTTAAAATATAGAGCTACTAAATAATAGGCTCTTTTGTTTGTTATCTGTTGTAAGTTTTACAGAATTCAAACCCGAAGTCCAAAAAGCGCCCTCTTTCCCCGAACGACTATATAAACTTTAACAAATTGAAAATCAAATCAAAACAAATATTCTACCCAAAATGAACTTCCAAAAGAATAAACACTTCCCGTATGATTTTGATTTCCATGGAATTTCCCTCAGTTGATATGGAAAGTTCGGATTTTTCGGGTTGGATTTCCTTCTGCGAGAGTTCTCGCACGGGCACACTAGCTTACCATATTTGACCAACTGACTCTGTGACAGTGTGTTTGAGATTTTGACCAAGAAATTCGGTTTGAACCTCTGAACTTCTCCATTTTTTCTCTCCATTTTTTTTTTTAATTTGTGTTGCATTTGAAAAGTTTAAATTTGCTTTAGTCAGTAAATAAAATATTTTTCCAAAACGAATTTATGTATTTATTATGTTTATGTATTTATTTTGCAAAGTTTAAATGGTTTTTTCTTACTTTAGATTTGGAGAGAAATAAAGTAAAGAATTTAGCTAACAAAATGTTAGAAGCACAGTAAAATATGATAGAGGTTCGGCGATGGTGTGGGGGTGTAGGGCAGCATCTGCAGTCAGGAATTTTGTCTTTATTGAAATACAATGAACTAGCAAGACTATCTGCACATCCTAAAAAATAACATGCAACAGAGCGTGGACAAATAAGTTATGACTAGGAATTGGATCTTTAAGCAAGACAATAATCCTTAGCATACCTCGCGGATAGCTAAGGCAGGGTTGCTTTATAGGACTCCAAAACGGCTGGATCACCCTCCACAATCACCGGACCTTAGCCCAATAGAACATTATTGGGATTATTTGGACCGAAACATTCGAAAAATGACTATTAACAGCAAAGAAGACTTAAAAAGGCTATAATTGAAAAATAGTCCCAAATAACCTTCGATTTCACAAATAAACTTGTAACCCCCATGCCACGTAGACTCAAAGAATTTATTAAGTCTACAGGCGGCCAGACAAACTATTGAGTTTTTTTTTTTAAGATATTAAATTTATTCTTTAAAAAATTGCTTATGTTTTCTTACTTTTGACGCGTAAAATATGGAGTATGGTTAGTTTTTATTAGACAAAAATGTATAAGTTATTATCTGGTCTCTATAACGAACACCTTTTGGTAATAGGAATAGCTCAAGGCAATATTGGTCGAATGTGCAACGAAGACGAAGAAACAGAGCAACATATTCTATGGCACTGGAATAAGTAGTTTAGTAAGAACACATCTACGTTTCCTTGGTAAACCCTATCTTGAGCCAGATAATCGCCAGTTCGCCTGAAGATTTAGCTGTATTTATTAACAAACTCTTCTTCTTGACCCAACACAGCACATAACAATATGGTACCTTATTTACCAATCTAATTTAATTCAAGGAACATCTATCTAAACCATTTCTTTGACTGTCGTTGTGACTTGAAGAATTTCTTTCATGACAAACCAACAATCACATATATATACTCGTACATATGTACAGTACATACATAAATAAAAAAATCTATTAAAAGCAACAGCAAAAAGAAATATTTCACATTCCTATAAAACAAATATTTTTTTATTTACAGACACTTTGGAAGCACTGTGCCATTTGAATTCTATTATCGCTGCTCAACGCAACCCCATGTAGTACATAGCTCCGTGCACTTGCTGTCTCAATTGCGCTACGTCATTGAAGCAATGAAATTCAGTTTGACAGTTTTACTAGCTCGTATTTCACGATCAATTTCAGTTTACATTTTTCTTTCATAGACTGTGGACGTTGTCGGGTTTCATTCAAATAAAATGGCAACTTTAATCAGAAAACTAGTGAGCACAGCAAATGCCGCTAAGCCTGTCGCTCCATACAAGTGAGTTAATAATGTCTGCTATAATTAGTCGCTTTTTATAATTTCCACGATCTAAAGAGATCATTATCTTTACCCGCATAACAAAAACAAAAGACGGCCTTACTTTTTATCTGGATCTTGTTTGTTTAGTATAATTTATTATATTTAAATTATTATATAAATAAAAAATTGAAATTAAATACTTTTGCGTGTAAAAAGAAGATTAAGATAGATCATGGATGTTAATTAATAAGAAATAGGCTAATCGATTCGCTAGTATATATTCAGTTTTTATCCACCTCTCTTTCTTCTAGTCAAGCTGTTATTGCCGATCGTACTGTCTATGTATCTGGATGTTTGGGTTTAGATAAGGACACTATGCAGCTGGTTAGTGGTGTTGCTGAACAAACTAACGTGGCATTTAAAAATATGGAAGCTGTTCTTAAAGCTGCCGATTCTGGAATGGACAGAATTGTTAAGAATACGATTTTCCTGAAGGATCTGGAAGATTTCGGGACCGTAAATGAGGTCTACAAGAAAAGTAAGTGCAGATGATTTTATCAAGTGGTAACTAGATAAGCTAACAAGCCGGTCGTGACCTATTGATACGAGTACTCAAAATTGTTTGATTTCATTTTCATTATCACATAAGCCGCTTTATTGTGAGCTTATCAGCACCATTAGCATTTGATTGTTGTTAGAAGTGTAGAACGATCAGTGCGAAGTAAACATGTTTATTTGTTTTTTTTTTCTCTATCTCTCTTTCTCATAGTTTTCACGAAAGAGTTTCCAGCTCGCTCTTGTTTCCAAGTCGCCCGATTGCCAATGGATGCTCTGGTGGAGATCGAATGCATCGCAATGACAGGCAATGTGAAGACCGTTGCTTGACTAGGTGAAGATAGCAATGGAAGTTTTCGCTCGAAGATTTAAGCGTCTGCCAGAATAAATGTGTGAAATGTTGTTTAATGTAAAATCTTTTGCTTAATGAATAAAGTTATTTTTAAAATTCAAATAGTTAACTATGGCGTTTCTACTTTGCATTACCGTTGCTGGATAAGAGTTGGTCAAGAGGATTTTGGAAGTTATAAGGGCGCAGAAAGTGCCGCTTGCCAAATGTTACCATCCAAATGATATTCTTTTCTGCACATCGGCCTGTTATATCGTATGGTATTGTAGTGCAGATAACACAAACGTCAAAAGTAGTCTCAGTTGAAATGGTAGGCTTGGATACCTCCCATCTTATCGTATCTCTATGCTCCTACATAATTATGTGTTATAGTATGTACTTTTTTCTAATAGAGTTATTCATTGGTATCCAGGGAATATATTTTGATACGCTATATGCAAACATGGTACAGTAAAACTTGTGAATAGTGGAATGCTTCGGTCCACTTTTTTTTTCTACACAGTTGAAGTCGCTTATAACGGCGGTGAAGGGACCGAGCAAATGTGTTCGTTATAACCGGCGGTCGTTATATCTGACTTCCCTCTGACTGTTTTCAGAGAAAACTTAAAAACATTCACAGACAAAATAAATTTATTTTATTTTTAAATTATGAAGGACATTATACAGAGTTCATAAATATTTTTTTTTTTTTTTTACAATTTTAACAAAATAAATCACTCCAAACTCGTGTGCTATTATCTATTTTTTCACCTGACTCCAAACAGAAGAAAATTGCTGCCTTTTCCTCTACAGAAAAATTCCTACGTTTTCTAGAACTCATGGCTGCATAAGAAAATAAAATCAATAAACTCCTTACAAATATCCTACTTTTTGATGACAATGCGTTAACTCATATAAATACACAAAACACTAAGATCAGCTATCCTGGCGAAAATAATAATATGCAACAGATACACAGCTGCACAATGTAGAATGACTATCATTGGCGGCGCAAAAAACACAAAAAAATTTTGTAAAATCACTAGAACGAACATGAAATATTCAGATTAACGTACATACATACATACATTATGCATATTCGTGAATGGGTACTTAATTTTTTGTAAATTTTCTCTCAGTTCGACGTTATAAGCGACGAAATCGATTCTTTCTTCTCGAAAATTGGTCGTTATATCCGAACCGTCGTTAAATACGACGACGTTATATCCGACGGTAGAATAGCTTAAAATATAAAGAAACCAACCAACTGAAAGGAAAATGGTCGTAATAAGCGAGGTCGTTATAAGCGACTTCCACTGTATTTGCAACATTTCCACTATTCGCAGGTTTTTGCACAATCGGTAACCTAATTTCTTTTATTATTTTTCGATCAATTTTTATATCGGAGTTCAGAATGTGTACTTGCTGAATGTAGCAGCTAGCAGAAAGAGACACTCACGAAAAGAAACAATTGTAATGTCAAAATTCTCGGAAAAAAAACCAAGCCGACAAAATGTTAATTAATTTTGGAGCATTCATATCTTGATTCTGCTATTGAAGATTATATTCATTAAAAGATTTTCCAGTACTATTCAGATTTCGCAGGTTTCCAATATATAAGAGTGAGTTTATATGAAGAAAATCAAAATTGGCATCCAAAAATGTCCACTATCCCGGTTTCGCAAGATTATTATATTCGCAGATTCCACTATTCGCAAGTTTTACTGTACATATACTTGTACATATGTATATACACATGGTTACATCTCTCTAGACAGATCCAGATTTCGAATACCTTTTTAAAAACTCCTTTATTTCTCGTTAATGACTTAAAATGATTGGCCTTTACATTTTCAACTGTGATTTATTATTATTTCAATTATAAAATGTTCAGCCACATCCTTACACATCCACCTCCAGTAAGTACGTCCTTCCTGTCACAAAACCGTACAAGCATGTCTGTAATCTTAATAATCCCTTTTCCGCAGTGTATGTTAACTCCCATCCTTCAGCAACGATTAAGAGCAGGCAAACAACTTGATAACAGTGATGGCCCTCCCAACGAGTATAACTGTCATCGGGAAACTTTTCCACACTGCCTTATGGAATTCAGGTCAAAGATTAACCATCCCAAACTCTGGCAATCAGGTCAACTCAACTACACTCCGTCGAATTGAAATATCCTCGTAAATCAACCGTGCCGATGTTTATTAGTTAATCTCAGCAATTATACGAAAAGATGATATGAACGATGGCCCCCCTCCCCATCCTTCCATATTACTCATAAGTCAATTCGCCGAGACGTTTGTTTGTTTTCGCTTCGAAGCGTCCCCTTTATTCTGGAAATGTCCATCCATACTCATACATGAGCGATGGAAAACACATCTCTAATTATACCCTGCGACTGCTACGGCGACCATTTACTCCATATACGGAGCTTGGCGCACAATAAATTTCACCAAACGTGTGCGTCGTGTTTTCGATGGAAGAGAAATTCTACGTCCACACCTTGGTGCTTCATAAAAAAAAAAAACACAAACAACGCGCATCCAAAGATGCGCCTACGGAGGACTTTGCAACTTCGATGGTGTCCTCGTTCCTTCTGTCATTTTTCAACTTAATTACATTTGAATTGGTAACGCGAGAAGGATCACTTACAGTAATTTTTTTTTAGGTTACGACTTACGACGACTCATCCTTAAAACACCCACAATCGTCGAAGATTGATGTGGGGGATTATGGTTCATTTGCAATTCGTGTGCACAGTTGGGGCGTTTGTCAATGGAAAAAGTAAGTATACGCCCTATTGTGCTAAGCCACAAGTCAAGAGCCCTAGCGATCGATTAGAGATTCCGAAAGTCGAATGTTTTTCCACAAAAGTGGATATTTCCTGATTGATTTTTTGCAAATTCTGATGAAATATTTACATTTCTCCAACTACGATATGGGTATGCGGATACTCATATACTTTCGCCTAGCTAGCGTCACCATGGTAGAGACATGCGGCGAAGAAGTGAAGAACGTAAAAAAGAAGTTCCGAAGTACACGTACACGGTTGTCGGACGAGGTGAAGGTGGATATACCTACTCTGACTGGTGGTGGCTTCAAGTTACGGCCCATTCATTCACGGTTCATGCAGCGGCCGTAATGATAATGCAGATATATGACTGTCGTGTGGACGTTGCTTAATTTATACTGTTTGCCGCATTAAATGACATCCTTCTGGTCTAAAGGCGGTGGCGACTTCGACTCTATGCCGCTCCTCTGGCTCCGCGGCTGCCTTGTGACAGTTCCAAAAATGATTTTAATTTTAAGGCACTGTGGGTAGATTGTCGGTTAGGTTAGCTCACACTCTCTGGAAGCCTCCTTCTGTATAAATGCTCAATGCTCGTATGGGTAATTGTTCAGCGCGATAGCGTTGCACAAAAGTGATCCGATGGGGAGAGGGGGGGAATCCCCATGTAAGACAATGTACTGTGTGTACAATTTATTAAGGCTACAGGTAGCAGTCATATGTTACGCGTTGTCGGTTGTCATGTAAAACTGTACGAGTATATGCCGCGGTGTCTTAACATTTTGTTAACAATCTTCCTTTAGCGAAAGGAGCCGTATGGGATTTTTTTTTCTTCGATTCTATTGTAGTAGGTGGATACTACTATATACATATGTATGCATTGCTTGTGTGCATAACGAAAGAAACTAATTTGTTACTTTTCAGAAGTGATATCTAGTTCAGACCACCTGGCATTTTAGTACAAGTTTCGCCATAGAAGATCCTTAGTCAGAGATGTAACATACATATATGTATGTTTTGTGTAAGAACTAGTGAGAAGCGATGGTTACATACAGCCATGGACTATGGACATATAAATGACACTTATTTTTTGTTCTTTCTTATCGTAAGAATTGTTAAAAAACAACAAGTGTTTGATATTTTCCAAAGGATTATACCTCATATTCAATAATAATACACACTTAAGTTATAATTTATTAAAAAACCAAAATTATCAAAATGTAAAAAAAATCAATTAGGTAAGAAAGCTGGACCCTGGACACATAAATGGCACAACCTAAAAAAAGAGAAAAAATTGTATTAAAACTGCATAATTGTTGATTTTTGGTATGTAAAACATTTAAATAATAAATATTTTGAGCTGTAGCCTTTGTTTTTGATACAGCTCTACACCTGCGACCCATACTCCCCACGAGTTTTTGGCATTTTACTTTCGGTATGGCATACCAAGCTTTCTGTGAGGCAGACCAAAGATCATCCACAGGTTGTCTATGGGATTTAAGTCAGGGCTCTGCGCTGGACAATCCAAAACGTCGATCTTATCCGCATGAAACTAAGTCTTTACTAATAGTTTGGAGGAGTGATTGGGGTCATTATCTTGCATAAATGTCCACTTAATTGACATGAAATTGAAGGCGGTTCACTTGAATAAAGGCAATATTAAAATTTCACTAAACAGTGAGTTATGGCCAGGAAAATCGATACACAACTATAATTATTGATTGTAAACAATGTTTCGGAATATCTCCAGAGAACACACTTACAAAAATTACTTTCCCTTACGAAGTAACGCGATTTTTCCCAAAGTTTGTAAAAAGACTCGGAAAAGTATGCAATAAAATCGGTTCACATGAATAAAGGCAATGGCAATAATTTAGGAAAATTTGCGCATTTTGCTTTAATTTATTATTTTTTTTGTGGTTTTTACCATAATTAATGATTCAACAAAGAAGTGTTTAGCCACCGTTTTCTGATATCACTTCAAATATGCGGTCTGGAAGTGAGTCGTCCAAGATTTTATGTAATTAAGCGATATTTCGGCCCAAGCTGACTTAATACCCCGGAGGAGTGGTTCTTTATTGTCGCACTGCTTCCCCCTTTCATATTCTCTGCGAGTTAGCCATCACCAAACCTCTTAAGTCAGGTGAATATGGCGGTCAATTCATCATTTCCACTTTCTGGCTTACAATAAACGACTTTACTACGTGCGCAGTATGGATTGGTGCATAACCTTATTACAAAATTCAAGGCCAAGGTCCAAACAACTCGTTCAACTTAGGGAATGCTGACTACAATATTCCTTTGTAAGTGATTCCCGTCATTTTAGTGCTCTGAACATTTAGCTGAAGTGCTAAGAGAGGGATGATGAAAATAAGTTTATGATGACGTGTAAGAAACCGTTGTTCTTTGCGTAAATCGTGAAAATAGAAGTTATAGTCATCCGGTCCATCTAAATTAAACTTATTTTCATCGGTGAAGACGCGTTATCACAGCCGAAAGGGCAGAGTAGCGATCAACTATTATGGAGCACTTGAGCTAAATATTCAGAGCACTAAAATTACGGGAATCACTTACAAAGGAATATTGGAGTCAGCTTTCCCTAAGTATGGTTTTTCAAAATGTTCAAATCCTGAAACTTGTCCATTTTGCCATTGATTTTTATAAGCAGACCTACGCCATGCCAAGAAAATTCACCCCAGACCATAATGTTTTCACCCCCGTCTTCTACAGTCTTCTGGCTGAACCTAGGATAGCACTGTTGGCATTTAGGAGGATAAACAAAGACTCTACCATCTGGTCCTATCTTCTTGATCTTGGTTTCCTCACTCCACAACACGTTTTTCCAAAAATGTATGTTTTTTTCTTGGTGGGCTAGGCCAATCTTAATCGCCTTAAAATATTTTTTTTAGAGGAGTGGCTTTTTCCTGGAAATACGCCCAAATTTGCCTCGTTCTAAAACTATGGTATGTTTTCCTGATCCCACTTTCAATTAATCTTCACTTTACAATACTTTTAGTTTTTAGTGGTGGCCGTGGTGGTTAGGGCATTGGACTACTACCCATGCACCATGCTGCTCGGGTTCAATCCCAGTCCGGGTCCAACACCTAAAAAAAAGGTTTTCACGGTCGCCACCTCTTTCGAACGTCTGACAAGCAATCAAAGAGTATCATTTGTCATGAGAAGCTTCTCAACTCACCGTTCGGAGTCGACAAAAAACTGTAGGTCCTTTCCATTCGTGGAAAAATTAATACGCACACACAAATGGTTGCGAGAAGCTAGGCTGGGTTCTGCATAGGACTGCTGACGCCGTATATCTACTTCTATTTTTCATACTTTTAGTAACTTATTTTTTAACTACGCAAAATATCATGTGATTCTATTGAAAACTACGCGAGTACTGCATATTCTAAGATATTTGTGCCATTTATGTGTCCACCTGAAATCAGCATTGTCTTCGCAAAACTGATAATGGTAAATAATTAGCAGAACATAACGGAAGATTTGTACGCCGTAGATACCAGAGCTATTGTCGCAGCAAGCTGAACGCAAACAAAACTTGCATTTTAATAAACTTTAGTTGAACAATTTCAACATTTATTCGAAATCTAATTTTATGCCAATTATATGTCCATGGCTGTATGTATTTTATTTTGCAAACCAGCTGTTCATTAATTTAAATAATCATTTACTTGATTTTGTAAGTTTCATGAATTAGCATACCCATCTGGTACCTTTTTATAAGAATACACGGCGAATACACAAATAATCGCCAATGTAAACTTCACTTTTGTAATGTCAAATGAATACAACTTGTTCTTTTTCGTTTATACCGTGGAACAAGTTGGTTGCCTATTTCCTTCGAACTGCTGAGCCCTACGCTAATCCGCCAATTACATATAAATCACAAAGGTTTTTAAGAATTGTGAACACTAGCTAAAAAATGTTTATACACACACCACTCATCCGAGGCCTATTTCCAGAATTAAAAAATCTTACCAATCTTTATTAGTTTCTTTTCTTATCTTTAAATCTATGCTATAACACAAACAAAGAAACGTAACGTAACTCCTTACAAATATCCTTAGATGAACCGAATCCCACCTGTGGACCTTGAAAACTCTTCGATGTAGTAAAACTTAACTATCGATGTTCACACGTATGCAAATGGCTTATAAAGCAAGCTTTAAAGCGAGGTAAAAAATCACAAATTGATTATAAAACCTCAAAGGGCACCAACGCAACTGACCCTCATGAAATAAAAACATGCTCCCGCAATATTACCATAACGCTTTCTTAAAAAACAAAAACACCAAAATTAAATCAATTTCCAAAAAAAATTATGCAACGAGAATGACAAAGGTCAAAGAACAAAGTCTTTATTCCCCTGTAAACCTGTAAGGGTCATGTTTCGAACTCACACTCGTAACTTGTGTGCTTTCTCGTAAATCAGCGACCAATGAGTGCAATTTCCGCTTAGCGAAACAGTACACTTCCTTCCCGTCAAATTATACTCGTACACCACCACTAGAAGTCCTCGTGTTGCCCCCACAGCCGGGGATGCGATTAGCCTCGGTATAGCCTACCATTTACCCCCACTGTATAATTCACAAGCTTACCACGTTAAATTGCAAACAGCACACACACAAGGTGAGAATTGCATTAGCCTCCCATAAACACGAACGTCGAATTCGTGCCACAAACTGCTTGTTTTGCGTGTCGCCACCACGACTAACGTCAAAAACAACAGCCACCGTTGCTGCCGCTGTCGCTATTTATGGCAGATGATTTATGCGCAATTGCGATAAACTGACGAAATTAATCGATCTACATTTTAATAGCACCTGGTTATGATATGCTTACTATCCGGACGCTACTGTCGAATGTCGAAGCACCACATCTCATCAAAAGATGGCACGATTCCTTGAAATGGAATATGAAGTCGCGCTGTCATAAGTCATGTGGCAAGCGGATCAACAAAAAACAACTCCTGATGCACGTTTCGTGGCAAACGGCTAACCTAACGTTTTGATTCATTTTGTGATATGACTATATGAGTACTTTGTGGGGCGCACTTAAGATATGACGTGCCTACTGCCACTAGTGTCATTTGCATAGCTGTCAAATCATTACTCATTGGCCAGAATATTGCGGCTATGATTTCGCCTGACTTGGATCAATAGATGCAGGTAATAACCGAGCAATTGGCGGTTTTATATCGTATACACTCATAAAGTCTATTCAAACGGAACCTGTTGTTATACGACTCACTATATGCATGCATACCCTCTCGTAGGGTATACACGAACAGCGGTAATAACGGTAATAAGAGCTGATTTATTAGCATGTACACCTAGGTTTATTGCGAATTATGACATTTAGTGTGTGGAAACAGTTGAAGCAAAGGAGGAATGAAGTTAAATAGTTTCCAAGAGTGTTTTATAACGCCTGGCTAGATTTTGGAAGGAGCCGGTAGGATGAAAAAGCCTACGAGTATAACAGCTAAAAATGTGTTTTTATGGGTCGAACTAAGGTGTTGTCTGCGGAAATCATTTAATTGGTTATTAATAAATGCCATATAGAATACCTGAGTGAACAGACAGCATTGCAAGTGCACTAAATCTTGGATCTGTTTTGATCCTTTTCATCGTTGAAAAGGTTCTTTCAACGCTAGCTGTAGTGTGGCCAAAATTGTTAGCAAGTAGCTTATACTCCTGAAGTAAGTCTGGTCACATATATATAGCAGTTTCAGAACATCGGTAGATGGATCAATAGATGAAATTTGTTCGCACCAGAGTATGTACTCCTCTTTAACAGCTGACAAGGATATTGCGTTATCGAAGTAAAGAGTTAGATTTTCCATTTAGTATTTAGTATTTATTTATTAACTCGAGATTGTTTACAGACTGTAAGATACAATATCTTATAAGTTAGTCTTGAGTTAATTTTACAAAATAAGGCTGATATTAAAAATTTAACAAATTTAAATTCATATGAAAAAGAAAAAAAAATAAAATGAGAAAAGCAGAGAAGAAAAAAAAGTACAAAATTTTAAATTTCAAATCTTTAACTAAAAATTATATTCATGTTACTACAGAAAAATGATTCTTTAACTCCTTCTTAATGCGTGTTGTGTTCTGTATCTCTTTAATATGACGCGGTAAAGAACTCCACAGACGGATAGCATTGACATAAAATTGACGCTCGGATGTTAAAATTGAGCAGCGCGGATGAATTAATTGACGAGACCTATGCGAGGATGCTATCCTTATTCTATCAAAACAGTATTGTGGTTGGCGTGTTAGCAAAATATCGGAGAGCAAAGTTAAACAACGAAGCTGAAGATAATTTTCAAAACCAGACAATCTGTCATGTCTCCGTAGCCCATAGACATAGCGTACAGTACTGTTAAAAGCGACATTTAGCCTTATTTTGCTTGCATAGTTGCATTTACAAAAAAATCTCACAGCCGTAAATCAATATTGGTATTATCAAGGATCTTGCAAGTAAAAAACGCGTTTTACAGGTGTAAACGACTGAGTTACCCACAAAGTACGTAGTGCACCATATAGGGTAAGCACTCCATTTGTTGACACCCCTCCAATGGTTGGCATGCAAAACTAAAACATTTTTTTATAAGTTTTTTTTGAACAAATATGTTTGTTTTTTTTAACCTGTAATTTAACCTGAATTTTCAAGTACTATTTGGCATCACTATTTATATTTTCTTAACGTTGGCAGTGTTGAAATATAGATTTGTTATAAACGTCATTACAAGTTCGCGCCTTTTTGTAGTGAACGTTGATAAAACCGTAGAGTAGTGCGTGGCAAAGGACTTTATTTACTATAAAAAAATCGGCAATCCCTGATTTTGAAAGTGCTTTAGTGTTTCGTAACACCAATAAAACACAACACTAAAAGTATTACTTAAATTATGTTTTTTATTAAATAAAGATACACAGTTGTTTTTAGGTTTTAATAGTTGAAAAGTTAAAAGGCGTCGCTATTTCATCAGAAGGATGACAATTGAGAGAGATGAATCAAAAAATGAATTTTAAACGTATTGTATACTTCATGGTATTGCCAAACAAAAATATTAAAATGAAAATGAACGAATATTAGTATATGTTAATCCATTAAAAATGTATATTCACCACAATATCCCCCACCTAGTTATCGACTAACGATATTTAAGAGGAAATCTAACATGTCTTCCAGATGATGTCTTCTTTGTTTGTGGCTCGTTGTCGGTTTTCGATTGTTTTTGTTTTGCATCATTTGATGTAGTAATATTTTTCGAAGCGATGTCGTTCTTTTGTTCTTTACTGGTTTCCTGTTGAGGTATTGCTGTTGGTGTTGTTGTATCGTCGAATATGTATGCGGCCTTTAAACGATCGATCGATATTTTTGTCACTCGCTGATTTATTTTTAAAACGAAGTATTTTTCAGATTTGGATATTACTTCAAACGGACCTTCGTAGTTGAATTCCAAAGGCGTTTTTACACGATCGGTCCTGATAAACACGTATTTGGCGTCTCTTAATGCTGGCTGCACACAATATCGTTCCATCCCGTGTCGTACTGGTTTCGTCATTGGTAACTCGAGCATTGATTTTCGAAGTAATTCCACGAACTCGGTTTGGCTGGTTTTGCTTTTTCGCGGCATAAGGAACTCACCAGGGATTCGTAGCGGCGCTCCGTACACCATCTCTGCCGGACTTAAACCGATGTCGCTCTTAATGGTTGATCGCATTCCCAAGAGCACTAGTGGAAGCGCTGAACTCCAACAATTCGTCTCCGAACACTTGATGGCGGCCTTTAATGTTCGATGCCAACGTTCTATAATCCCATTAGACTGTGGGTGGTACGGTGTTGTGCGTAAATGTTTGATGCCGAGTATTTGCGTTAATTCTTGAAAAATAGCCGATTCGAATTGACGACCCAAATCCGTAGTAATTCGTAAGGGGATACCAAACGTAGATATCCAACCGCTGATTAGTGCACTTGCCACACTTTGCGCTGTTATGTCTATTAGCGGAATCGCCACTGGCCATCTTGTATATCGGTCAATGCATGTCAGACAGTACCGAAATCCATTTGAAGTTGGCAGCGGTCCGACAATGTCGATATTTATGTGCTCGAAACGGACATCGATGGACGCATAGTCGCTTAAAGGTGATTTCGTGTGTCGATGTATTTTTGCTTTCTGACACGGAATACATGAACGGACAAATGCAGCTACATCTGTGGACATCGAAGGCCAGACATAGTGATCAGCTACCAGTTGTTTTGTTGCTCTGATACCGGGGTGTGATAAAGAGTGAAGTTTATGAATCACTGTTTGACGAAAACACTTCGGTACGTATGGTCTTATTTTGTCTCGCAGAACGTGGCAGAAAATCTCATACGTCGAATCTGGAATGGATAGTTTTGATAACTTTATCGATTTATCGTTACCTTCGCTTAAAAGAGTCTGCAGTTCTGGATCTGTTTGTTGTTGTGTGGCCATCTCATCGAAACTAATTATTTCTTTTTGTACAGTATTAATGCGTGAGAGTAAGTCTGCAATGTCGTTGTCTGATCCTGGTAAATGACGAATGTCGGTTGTATACTGACTTATTAAATCAAGTTGTCGAGCTCTTCGTGGCGATGCTTTCTCACTTTTCTGCTTAAACGCGAAAATGAGTGGTTTATGGTCTGTGAAAACCATAAACTCTCTGCCCTCGAGTGCGTATTTAAAATGTTGAATTGCCTGGTATACGGCTGTTAATTCTCGATCATACGCGCTGTAATTTTTCTGCGCAGGTGTAAACTTTTTTGAGTAGAATCCGAGTGGTTGAATTTGGTCCTTGATGATCTGGTGAAGAACAGCGCCTACAGCATCGTCCGAAGCATCAGTCGTGAGTGTTATTTGTGCTTCTGGTGCCATATAGTTCAATAGCGTTGCATTTGCGAGATCGTCCTTGCAAGCAACGAAAGCGATCTCAGCCTCGGGTGTCCAATTTACAACACTGTTGTCATTCTTTTTGTTGCCATTGACCAATCGTTGTAATATATGTTGATTTTTCGTGGCATGCGGAATAAACGGACGATAAAAATTCAGCATTCCTAGAAATTTCCTTAAATTTTTTGCGACTTTCGGTTGTGGAAAATTTCGTATTGTTTTTACTTTATCTTCTGACGGTTTTAATCCATCTGAACTGATTGTGTGGCCCAAAAAAGTTAGTTCTCGTTTTCCGAATTGACATTTATTAAAATTGATAGCCAGGTGTGCTTGACGAAGACGACAACATACGATGCGGATGTGTTTTACATGCTCTTCTACCGATTCCGATGCGATGAGGATATCATCAATATAAACGAAGATAAAATCGAGACCTTTCAATACTTCATTTATATGACGCTGGAACGTTTGAGCCGCATTTCTCAAACCAAATGTCATATAGAGAAATTCAAATAAGCCAAATGGAGTGATAATAGCTGATTTGTGAATGTCGCACGGTTCCATCGGAATTTGGTGGTATGCTCGCTGTAAATCGATCGTGGAAAAAACTTTTTTGCGATATAAGATACTGGTGACGTCGTGTAAATATGGTATCGGATATCTGTCGGGTACTGTGATATCATTCAACGCACGGTAATCACCACATGCCCGCCACTCTCCGTTCGTTTTTCTTACTAAATGCAACGGACTGGCCCAGTTGCTTTTCGAGGGTCTGCAGATGCCTTTTTCCAACAGATATTCAAACTCTTTTTTTGCCGCTTGTAGTTTATCGGTGGGAAGGCGACGAGCACGTGCATATGTCGGAGGCCCCTTTGTAGTAATATGATGCGTTACTTTAGAGTCGGTCGGTTTCTTGTTGGCGTTAATTGTAGCGAGGTCTTTGAACTCATGTAGTAATTGTGCGTAACGTTCGTGCGTATCGTATGCCACTATTTGTACAACATTACATAAGGTGTTTTTTCCTTTTGATTTGAGCATTGTCATTCGGTCGATAAGTTGGCCTTCCTTAATGTCGACTAACAGATCGAAATGTTTTAAAAAATCGGATCCAATAATAGCACAGCTGACGTCAGCCAGTAGGAACGTCCAGGTGAAATTTCGTCTTAATCCCAACGAGAGTGTTATTCGCTTTTCGCCGTATGTTTGTATCGGTGTGCCGTTGGCTGCGAACAGCTGAGTTGATTTTGTTGTTCTTCGCTTAATGGTGTTATGGGCTGGTAGCACGGAAAGATCCGCACCAGTATCTATCAAATATCGTTGTCTTGAAATGCTATCGTTAATAACTAGGCGGGCTATCCGATAATTGTCTTCAGATCCGCCCGCTTGATCGGAGGACGTAGTTAGTTTTTTGGCGTATTTTTTCGATAAGCACACGGATCACGACACTTGCGAGCGTTTTGTCCGAATTTTTGATGATACCAGCAGAGTTCTTCGTCGGCATGTATTGACACGTTGGAGTGATCACGGGATTTTTGACGTCTAGAAGAAACTGAACGGGATAAGCGTTTGAAGTTGCTATTGTTTTTTATTAAGCTGTTTATTTGTTGTTCAATACGCCCTAGACGCTTGTCTATTTCAGTGTTACCTGAGATTGATGGTTGCACATTCGAAACGACAGCTAAATTGTGAAACTCACCAACTTCCATAATTTTGTCTGCCAATTTTGCTAGTTCGGATAGATCAGCGTCAGATGCTTGTAATATGGCTCGCACTTGTATTGGCAATCGTTGCAGCCATAATGACTTTAAAAAATCCTTGGTTATTTTGTTCTTACCAAGAGCGCTCAACTCATTTAACAATTGTGTTGGTCGTTTGTCACCCAAATCGATGTCAGATAGTAATTTCTGTGTTTTTTTTAATTCGCTCTCACAGAAACGTTCTACAATACACTTCTTTAAATTGACATACTTATCTTTTTCAGGCGGATTAAGGATTGCGTCAGATATTTGGACCAGAACATTCGATTCTATTGCAGCAACTACGGTGTTGAATTTGGATGCATCGCTTGTTATTCCGGCAACATTAAACTGTGCCTCGACTTGTGCTAGCCAAATTTCCGCATGATCAGGCCAAAAAGGTGGAACCTTAACAGCTACACGGTTCACAATTGGGCCGATGTTCATGGCTGTGGCGCCAGAGCCCGTGGACGTAGAGTCTTTATTTTCGTTGTTCTGCGTTTCAATCATTGCAGATTCGGTGCAATAATTACCTTAAAACTACTGGTGTTCGTTTGTCGGGGTCACCAATTTAGTGTTTCGTAACACCAATAAAACACAACACTAAAAGTATTACTTAAATTATGTTTTTTATTAAATAAAGATACACAGTTGTTTTTAGGTTTTAATAGTTGAAAAGTTAAAAGGCGTCGCTATTTCATCAGAAGGATGACAATTGAGAGAGATGAATCAAAAAATGAATTTTAAACGTATTGTATACTTCATGGTATTGCCAAACAAAAATATTAAAATGAAAATGAACGAATATTAGTATATGTTAATCCATTAAAAATGTATATTCACCACAGTGCTTTTTAGCAA
The DNA here is from genome assembly GCA_949775065.1 of Brachyopa scutellaris. NCBI lineage: Eukaryota > Metazoa > Arthropoda > Insecta > Diptera > Syrphidae > Brachyopa > Brachyopa scutellaris. The sequence goes on along the minus strand of OX459112.1, from coordinate 171,545,705 downwards.
ACCAGCATATGTAAACGTGCATGCTAGATTAGTTAAAATAATCGTTAAAGTTATTTACTTTTATTTATTGGGTGTGACAATTAATGGCAATGAAAAATAACTCTCTTTCTATTGTTGGCACTGCAAATCATTACTAATTATATTGGTATGGTAATGATGATTGGCATGGTGCCAATAACCCGGTGATTGGCACTATGCCTATCATCATTACCATACCAATATAATTAGTAATGATTTGCAGTGCCAACAATAGAAAGAGAGTTATTTTTCATTGCCATTAATTGTCACACCCAATAAATAAAAGTAAAGTGCCTAAAAATGACAGCTTCACATTATTTGTATTTTATCTAAGGCCGTTGTCACATATCTTAACAGTAATTTTATCTTAGTATATCAGGGTTGATATATTTTAGATGCCGAAACTACCCAAAAACGTTAAATATTGTAGAAATGACAATAAAGAAGCAGTTAACGATACTAGAGAAGTAGTTAACGAGGCCAATATCTTTCAGTGCCAATAATGGGACAGAAGACTGCCAATAACTAGCAAACTATGCCAATAAATGGCAAAAATGGAGTTTTATTTTGTTTCGTTAGTTTTATGTTTTTTTAATAGATTCTAAATCTTTTGATGTTATTTGTTATTTTTTTTATATTTCTAACAAACAAATGAATTAAAAAAAGGGTAAAACAAAGTTTGCATTTTAGTTCGATCTTTGAAGGCTAACGTTATGGTGAGGTTTCTTAAGGTGCCAATCACTGGGTGGCTTACCCTACTTTCCCGACTAATGAATTTATATGGTTATCCCAGGTCAGATAGCGATTGAAAGTCACCCCAAGATTTCATTTTCTCGATTAACGGCAGCAAAACCTGGAAGCAGGCTTGAAACGATGGTAGAACATCCTCGTTGACCATAAATCTGTCAGTAAGATTTTGTATTAGAGAATCTAGGCAGGGAATAATTATATAAACTCTAAAATAATCTTTAGGACATGATGTTTCGGGATAGGAGCGTGTTGTTTGTTTCAAAGAAATGCTCGGAGCTGTTATGTTAACTTAAAATAAATCGTCGGCAAGTTGTGATGCGGATTGAAAAGCGTCTCTGAGAAATCTCCGGCATTTCTCTTATGTTTTTAAGAGATTTTAAGACTTGTTTGGTGTGATTTATTGCAGACACGAAATTCAAAGATTCATTTTGTAGGAAAATTGATAAGGGTAGCATTAAACTAAAAAGTTTTTCGCATAGAATGAGGCTTACCAGGAAATCACTTCTTTGAATTGCTGTCAAGAGAGTTGATGCCTTTGAAGACATCGCCCACGTCTTGGTGGATATTTCTTCAATACTAATCGCAATACATTTGAAGAGCTCTACAAATGAGATAATGCTGTCATGCCTTTCAATAAACATTTTTTCACAAAGGTTTAAAAGTCTTTTTTTTCTGCTCCGCTGCATGTTTTTCTATGGCGTTTTGGAAAGCCTTATTTGCATTTGAATGGTTTCGGATGAAATTGGCTCTTTCGCTTACTACACCAAGACAATTGCGAATCGAGGGTGTTGATATGGCATTAAACAGAGCCTGGTTCAAGCGATGACTTGCACAGTGATCATATCTGGCGTTTGTATACTTTTGCCTTATTCTTCAGTATGGTTTTTGTCAGGTTTTCAGAATTTTTGTCATCAAAAGGAATAAAACCTACAAAATCAGTAAAGCAGTCAACATATCGAACACATATTGAAAGTTGCTCAGTGCTCAGCCAGAATGCTAAAACAACTGGAACTTATAGCCCGGTTAGATATTTGAACTTGCATACTATCATTTATACTTACATATACATATTCATTTATTAGTTCGTCACTACCCAGCGAGAAATTTGGGAAGCGCTCCTCCGAGAAGGTACCTATTTGGAAGCAATGATTTTTTAGAAAAACATTCTATGCGATGTATTAGTGATGCATTCAGAAGCAATCACTGAGAAAAAATCTTCTGCAATAAAACATGAATAAAAACAAAAAAAATGTGAATATAAAAACATTCCCTATGATGCCTATATGATGGCTGGGGAATAATTTGGCCATGGAAAATTTTTGTAATCACATAATTTTCTGTCGCCAAATTGACGCGACAGGATAGTGTTTGCGATTTAATATTCGGGCATTGCAATGCATTCTGAACGTTTATTTTGTAGTGCGGGGTTGGTTTTAAGTTTTGTTTAAGAATATTATAAACATTAAAATTACATAGTTGCTGGTAAGTACCTATTACATTTTACACCCTATTCTAAGGCTGTATTAATTATACTCTATCTTACAGCGTATATAAAGTTTGACACATAGTTTGTAACATGAAGAAATAATGACGATATCCCCTATAAAGAAATGTATTATTAGCACAAACAGAGAAATCGATTGAGCCATGTCCATATGTTTCATTTTTTTTAATAACAATAATTTTATTTTTAAAGTTAATTTGGTTTGTTTTTTATTACTTAGTTTTTGTTAGCTTTCAAGCGTTTCTTTTTTTTATTAAGAATAATTTTACTTTACTTGGACTCAGAAATAAATGTAAATTAAATGATAAAAGACTGAGCGGTGTTTCATGTTTATTTTTCCTGTATACTTTTTAGTAGATACATCCTTGCGACGTATTAAAAACCATTCTCTGGATGTATTCTAGATAGAGCCCAGTAACATCTCTCATTAATTCTTAGGAATCATTTTGAAATCATTGTTTGAATATGTTCTAGACATATTGCCCCAGATATATTCCGGATTCATCTGTTGGATGTATTCTAGATACATCTGTCAGATACATTCTATGTTGATTCTTCGGACACATTTTAAAAACATGACGGGGGATACATTCTTTATTCATTCATTAAAAGTGTGGATTGCTTCCCTCTGCGGACCTGCTAATGTTAAAAGGATATGGAAGAGGAGAGTCATGCCTTCTAACCTTCCAAGGGATTGCTTCAGCATGCATGGTTGTATGCTTCCATTTCCCGCTGGGTACTTACTTACATATGTTGTTCTAAAATCATGTTACTTTAATAAATGTTTATATTATTTGTAAAAACAAACGAAATGTATTCAAGGATATAATTAATAACCTGAACTTAATTCAAATATTTTCTTTTAAATCATTTCCCCTCTGGGTACGTGCCTGGCACTTTGAGATCAGGTGCTCCGTAGTTTCTTTTGTTTGTTGACAGAATCTCCAGGTGTCTGTGTTGCTGATTTTTATTTTGTAGAGGTGGCTGTTGCAGATTGAATACCTCGTCAGTCCTATGTAAAGAATTTTTAAATGTCCACTGTTTAGATTTGTTCTTATGTTGTTGTGATTAAGGAACCTTTTTGAGTGCTATAGGCCCTTCTAAGTTAAGATGACATTGTTAGTATCTTCTCTTGGGAAGCTATAGTCAGGGCCTGGTCCAATAAATAGACTGTTTTGACTAGTTTTTTGGCCAATATATAACCTTTTCGTTGTCCTCATGTCCTTCATGCCCTGGAACACATATGCATGAGTTTTACTATGTTTTTCTTTGCCAGCAGGCCTAAGTTTGAGTGGTATTTGAATATGACTTTTGATTTGTAGTTGTGGCTTCTTAGTGCCTTTAGTGCAGATTAGCTGCCAGACATTATATTTATCTTTGTTTTGTTTAAGTTTCTCTCCAGTAAGATTTGTGCGGCTGTATTGATGGCAAATAGTTCCACGTGGAAAATTGTGGGGTCTTATTTGAGGGACACATGTGTGTGATATCTTGCTCCCACTCTTTGTCCACTATTATTGAAATGTCTAGAGCCCATACACCCATACAAATTCTAGAACTTTTCATATGCGTAAAGTTGGACATAATTGAGTATTCTCCAATGAGCCAGTAAATTTTACTGCAGTACGTGCTCAACTCATCTCTCTTTTTATTAACATTTCCATTTCATTGTTATTTATGTATACTGAAATATGAGTAACATTGGAATCGCAAAGTTAACATGGACTAACTTTGGATTATTTAGTTTTGTTTGCCATTCATGTTATGACGAAACAGAGTGCACAAATAGACAGCAGAATGTCAGAAAGCGTAGATTGTAGAAACATCAATGTTATCAAGAGCATAGATGTTCCGATTTCACCGAGTCACTTTATATGCCCCATAGCCATACTCCTACAAAAAAAAAACAGGAAATCACAGTGCTGATAGGAGTGCTAACTGGCCACAGCATGTTAAGATACTACATGAAAAAACTACGACTGAATGATGATGATGATGATTTGCCAGGGATGCGGTAACGAAGAAGCTCATGAGAGACTGCCAATTTCCTCTGTCACTGCCCTAACCTCTGCCAATTAAGAAATAGAATCCTAGGCAAATTCTTCTTTGAACATATCGACAAGTTATTGGATAGATCACCATCGCACCACGACGGGTGGGAATTCACTATGGGTATCACAAGGGGTCCACATGGACCTAAGTGTGATGAGGATGTAACCATTCTCATCAGAACGCTAATCAAACCTAACCTATATGCCCCATTCAAGGTAAATATTAAATCATATCATATCATATCATATCATATCATATCATATATCATATATAATATATAAATCTCAATGTGATGCTCTTACCTCTCAATCTTACGATTAGATAAACACAAAAACTAATGTTTATTAACATCCTGTGCCTATTATTGGCCGATTTTTAACTTAATTTATTCGCAATATCATTTAAATTAATGCAAAAATAAAAACACTCTAACAAATGCCACTTTCTTGCGAAATGTCACTTATTCAAACTACAAATACTTACAATCCACACTTGTGGATTGTATATATTGGTAGATTGCAAACCTTGGTGTGCGGTTGCACTGTCTTTGATTCTTCGAACTAAATGAAAATGTATGTATAACACATAATGTCCCTTCCATTCACTTTGAATGACCCATTAACGAATTCACCACACTCCCACTATCATATATCATCTCACATATGATTGATTTCCACTGAATTGTTAACTAATTACTCGCATAACTTTTCCTTTCATTTTCCAGACACTCAAACAAAACTGCAATTGCATCATTAAATTATATTTGCATAAATATCGCAATATCATTGACCAACAACAACAGGCATAGGACAGAAACAAAAAATTACACAACTGGAATCGCCATAAGGGACTCGAAAGGAGTATCACACTCTGTATGACAAACAATCAATGATAATTTGTAATTGTCAGGTGTTAAAACTCACGGAATCCACCTGAGAAGGGGAGCCTTCTTCTTCGACCAGCGCGGCGCGGCGCGGCGGCGGTTCCCGACAGGCGTCCAACATGCGCCTACGAACAAATTAATAACAATTAAGATTGTTGAGATGCCTAAATTGTATAATCATCGCTGGAACACCATTTCGGATCGTGTATGCGTTGTACTCAATTCGATTTTTGACGCAAAGCGCAGAAATTATTATTAATTTGTCTGCGAGCGGAATAATTATTTACGGAGTATGAGCAGTTTGGGGGGAACCGAACGGTGATCGGTAATCTTTCTTCTGACCGAAGGAACTTTCACCCACGACGCTGCGCTGTGGTGGAAGTTGGTCAACATGGTGTGCTGTATTGTCCAGCAGAAACCCATGTCGAAATTAATTAGTTGCGGGTGAAGATCATCATCGATGGTTTATCATCGTAAAGTCCCTTTGATTTCATATTTCGTTGCCCGGATTGGAGCTACACCTATACGCACTCTGCAGGCGTGGCGGGATATCCTATCCCATCCGATGGAAAGTGAAATTCTCAATTAATGCGTTGAGTTATGATGCAATGGTTTTCGAAGATGGAGGATGGATGGCCTTGCGAGTTTCGCTTTTGGCGATGAGATTCCAGTGGCGACCTGCGTGTACTTGGCACAATTGTTTACGTTTCGAGGATCTTTTTATTTTTAATACTTATGTTGCAATGTTGTCAAGTGGTGTGGTGGCGACATCCAGCGAATCAGTGGTAAATGAGCTGGAATTTAGCAGTTAATCTTTGATCTCCTGCTGGGATACATCATGTTGTATGTTTAAAAAGTGATATACTGGTAATGATCGCGGTGCTTTATGCGGCATTCATTTTATCAGAAATGGTAACTGTTTGCACATGACTGTACAAATGTATTCGACATAGTATTTTCACGCGTTTCAACAGAGTTCTGACACGATAACGATCAGTCGAGACCTTAAACTGATCAGAAGAGGTTAACTTTAGAATGTAAAACTCAACTGAAACTCACACCTTCATTAGGTAAGAAAGAAGTCAAGGTACAAGCACAATGTCCGCCATCATACACCACGATCATGGAACCGACAATCACCTACACAGTGATCGCATAAAAAATTCCATCAAATCAAGATCCAATACACATTAAAAAGTTTCAGCAGTCCTAAAAGTGAGTTTCATCTTTTTATCGTAACATATTTTCATTCAAAAAGAATCTGCACTTAGTGGTTTTAGGCTACCAAATATATCAGACCTTAAAGTCGACAGCTTTACAGGATATCTAGAATATACCAGGACGACTCTGTTTATTCTTCAAAAGCTTTGAAATAGTTTCACTGACAAACATTTTGAATGAAAAATTCTGTACCCAGTTCTATAGTATATGGGCCAGTAGGTTTCAAAGAGATTTGATGCTGGGGATATCACTCTCAAGCAACAGTACTAGCATAGAGAACATTACATACATATATTCCATAGAGGTAAGCGTTCGAGAATACTTTAGATGACAACAACGGCGCGGCGCCCATATCTTACTTACTTACTTAGGTGGCGCTACAGTCCGGGGTGGATCAAGACCTCAACTAACAACCTCTTCCAGTTAGCCAGGTCCTTAGCTAACCGCCTCCAGTTGTGCACTTCAAGTTGGTTGAGGTCTTGTTCTACTTGTGCGCGCCACTTTATGCGAGGTCGTCCTCTACTGCGCTGACCTTCCGGGTAAGAGTCGAATATTCTCCGAGCCGGAGCGTTGATGTCCATACGCTCTACATGTCCTAGCCATCTTAAACGACCAATGTGCAGTTTTTTGACCAGGTTGATGTCGCTGTACAGCTCGTACAGTTCGTGGTTGAATCTTCTCCTCCAGAACCCGTCAATGCAAACGAGACCAAACATCTTAGGAAGGATTTTTCTCTCGAAGCGACCAAGGATATCTTCATCCGCTTTCGATAAAGTCCATGCTTCAGCTCCATATAGCAAGACTGGGATGATAAGAGTCTTATATAAAGTCTCCTTAGTCGATCGAGAAAGGACTTTACTATTCAATTGCCTTCTTAGCCCAAAGAAACAGCGGTAATCCTTTGTTTGATTTCCGACGAGATGTCATTTTTTGATGTTATGGCAGAGCCGAGGTATACACAAAGTCCTTTACTACCTCGAAGTTGTAGCTGTCTATTGTGACGCTCTGTCCAATTCATCGATGTTGGATGTCCCTTTTTGTTGACAGCATATATTTAGCTTTGCCCTCGTTTACCGCTAAGCCCATTTTAGCCGCTTCCATTTCTATACTCGCGGACGGACCGGTGACAGCTCGCTGTGTTCTACCAATGATGTCAATATCGTCGGCGTATGCAAGTAGTTGAACGGACTTTTGAAAGTTCGTTCCTTGTGTGTTGGCTTGTGAGTTTCGAACAATTCTTCCAAGTATGATGTTGAAGAAGTCGCATGATAGCGCGTCACCTTGTCTGAATCCTTTTTTGGCATCGAAGGCCTCGGTGAGGTCATTATCGACCTTGATGGAACAACGAGCTTTCTCCATCGTTATCCTGCACAAACGGATGAGTTTGGCAGGGATGTCAAAACCATATGCTGTCATAAGCGGCCTTGAAATCGATGAACAGGTGGTGGGTATCGATTTGGACTTCTGGGGTTTTTTCCAGGATCTGCATAAGTGTAAAAATTTGGTCTATGGTGGACTTTCCTGCCCTGAAACCGCACTGATAGAGGCCAATCAGGTTGTTGATGAAAGGCTTTAGGCGCTCACACAATATGGCAGATAGAATTTTGTAGGCGATGCTGAGGAGACTGATGCCTCTGTAATTGAAGCAGTTGAGGGGGTCTCCTTTCTTGTGGACCGGGCAGACGATGCTGAGATTCCATTCATCTGGCATACTTTCATCTGACGAAATCTTAGAGATGAGTTTGTGTATGCTCACTACCAAGTCATCTCCAGATGCTTTAAATAGCTCTGCGGGTAGACCGTCAGGTCCAGCAGCCTTGTTAGACTTTAGCTTGGATATTGCTATCCGCACTTCGTTTTGATAAAGTAGATGGGAGTTTTGGCTATCATCATCTGAATTGAATGGTTCATTCTGCCTAACAGCGGAGTATTGGTCTTCATCGCCATTATACAGTAGCCCGTATCTACATACATATTTTTGGGCAGCAAAGTCAGCGCTTAAATCGTATTTCATTTCTATCTGAATCTGTCCAAAGCTTTCCCACGGCTTCTGTATTAGTTTTCATCTATTTTTAGTAACAGAGATCACAACTTACATAATCACCACAACTATGCAATAGAATAAGTGGAAGGATGGTTGATCTTCAGCCGAAAATACTCACAATGACTTAGTGGATCTAGATACAAACGAATCGAAGATAATTCCAAAAGTATGTGGTTGGTGACCTTATGTCAAATCGACCATACTACACACCATAAATTATGAATTTGTCCTAAAATCCCAGATCCTGCCCATTTGTGGTAAATAAATCCACGGATTTGAATATGCAATGGTGCATCCCATAGATGGCGTAATTGGTATCATCCCGATGCTCATCCGCATCCCAAGTTGACTAACAAAATGAAATGTTTTCCTCCAGAAATGGTCAAAACAATTTACCATATTTCCTACCCGGTGCAACCTGTAAATGGTAGCAATGTTGTTCCCCAAACCACATGCTTCATTAGTTGATCTTCGGTAATAAATTGGATTCGCTGGAAACACTGCTGAGCACAACCATACAGAGCAGAGATTCAAAATATACGAGTACACACAAACAACTCATTATTTAATCCAACAACACACATTTGGAATAAATGAAAATCGTGCTGCCATGAGATGGCCTGCCAGGTTGAACCAACTGTTCCATTAGAATAGGATTAACCTGTTGAAACCTCTGGCTTTTTAAGTCGGAAGTGCTTCGATCAGCCACGTATCCATTGTTTTTTTTTTTCTATGTCTTTAAGATCTAACGCCCACATTCCCTCTCCTGGTGCACTATAAGTTTCCAATTTTTAATTAATTCGATTGTTGTGTGCAAAGGGACCAGCGAAAGGGACTTGACCCACTGTTACTCCGGACATTGTATCTTCGATTTTTTTCACTGTGTCCACTTTCTACTCCATACAAATGGGAAAAAAGTGCTACACTCTCTCTCTAACGATCAGGCATCGGGTATTAAGTGTTAAGTGTTAAGTGTATAGGGGTAAGTGAATTTTAATCATATTACACCTCGTTAAAGTATCCAACTGAATTATATCATGGCATCAACAATAACAAAATAATCCACACCGTTGAGATGCAGGCACGATTAGCCATTAAATTGTCTTTTTATACTCTTCGCCATCACCGGACTACGGCTGCGGCTGCGGCTGGTGCGGTGCTGCACAGTGTGGATCCATCCGTAATGAGTAACATTAGAGAGGCAGGTTGAATGCACGCCTTAAATCATTTGACGTTTGATATCTTCATGGATGAAGTTTGAAGACGAAATTATGCTAAATGCCAGACAATCTGAATGGGAGAGAGTAAGAGTTACAGTGTGACTCAAAAGAAGGAATAAAGTTGAGCTTCAACTGTTTGAGATAAGCTCTAAAAGTTTAATTTTATTAAAAACTGATTTTAGAAAATTTGCTCCAAAAGTGAGCAAATTGGTAGCACTTCAAAATAACTCCATCTGAACTAGGCAATTCGCTATTCCTTTATTTGATTTGTAGGTACATATTTGTTCGCTATAGCACGTTCAATGTTCACTGGATCTGCAATGTTTGAGGGAAGCGGAACTGGTATGTACAGTAAGAGGTCCCTCAAGTGGACACTCATGGTCCCCTAATTTTTGTCCGGCTATGAAAGCCGTCCGTTTATAAGAATGCGTTTTATATGGGAATAATGGTTCCTGAAAATTTGTCCGTTTAAGGGAACTGTCCGCTTATCGGAGTATTCGCTTATGGGAGCTTTTACTGTACTGTACTTTATGCTATTTTGCATTTGGTGTTTTAGCTGAGTCTTCAGACAACGCTGAAAAAACACTAACACTTCGCCCTGATGTTGGCATCGAACAACCTCCATTGTTGTAGCGTCTGTAAACTGTAAAAAAAAATTCAACACGGAATGGAGGTAGAGGAGGTCGGGGTTGGTTGTATCGGGCTTGTCTTGAAAGAACTGTTGAGGCATATCGCTGCTAAATGTCTCATATGAGATTCTATTTCAATCCCTTCCCGTGGCATACTAAACGGTACATTTGGATTCTGGCCCGCAGATCTATGATCGATCAAGTATCTTGGAAAAGTTCAAAGCTCTGCAAGTCAAAACTAACTACTTTTTCATCGACTTTAAGACCGTGTATGACAGCATTAATCATCTTGAGCTCTACATGGTGATCTGATAGAGACGCAGTGCAATGTGCTCTTTGGAAATATTCAAACATATACCGGATGCGGTTTAATGTGAAATAGCGCACAGGCCAGGTGCCAAGAAAAACAAATCTCAGAACCTACTCCGCTAATCAGTTAGAGCTACTGAAGTTGAGAGACGACAGCTGATGACATTAGCCGTGTTTTTTTTTTTTTTGAAACGTAGCTAGCCAGTAGTTGCTAGCAAAGTCAAATTTCACACGTAAAACAAATACAACAACCGGCTGGCTACAACTCTTGATTTTATCCCCAGTCAAAAGCGGCTGGCTATAGGAATGTTGCGATACATCATCCTCAGATGGCGCTGAAAGCGATTTGTAGAACATTTGACAGACTGCCGTGTATGAAAATTATATTGGTAACATCAATTATTAAATGATGTTTCACAAACATAATCAACTATGCATATTATTATTTCTACGGTGTTTGGTCAAAAAGACATAAGTCCTAAATCTTAGTTTTGAGATAAATGCATTTTAAAATTCAATAATTTCTTCTAAATCCAGTTTTACGTACTCAACTAATATTGTAATGCCATAATAATATAAATTATAAGATGTACACCATTCAATTAATTAAATTTAAAAAATCGTCCCAAAAACATGTTTTAAGGGAGATATATTGTTTTGACCAAACGATACTTTGATCTTTTTCATCGGGTTGAGATAAGATCCGGATTGAAAATAATTTTGGTAACAAGTTTTTTAAAAAAATACATTTATTTAAGTTTTAAAATAAAAAAGCAAAGAAAAACGTGAATAGTAGTTGAAACAAAAGAATACTATTCATTTTTATTTTCGCTTTCAAATTTTCGCTCGGTCAAAACAACACAATAACACATGTGGAGTTATGTCATTCTGATCACGCAATTATTTGGAAAATTGAAAGTTTTCGCGCAGTCAACACAATAAATGAGGAGTTATGTCATTTTGATCGAACACAATTTTTAAAATAATTGTAATGTGTTTTTAGGACCATGCAATAACTTTGGATTCGGGCTACTGAAACGTATGCTCTTAAGACCAATCGAATATAGATTTTTTTTCTGAATAGTTCTACAACTCAATTTCGCAAAAAATGGACTTATGGCTTTTTTGACCAAACACCGTAGATTTAATACCACTTTTTGCAAATCATCCATTGAATAAATTACAGAAATTAATTGTTTTTACAATAAATGACAAAAAATCAATTTGGTTGAATGCCGAATACTTTGGCAGTTCACACTTAACAGCTGATTTCATATGACCGAAATCACATACACCAACCTTTAGGTAAGTCAGCTGGGATCTGCTGGCTGGCAATCGTTTTAATGAACGACTGGCTAGCTACGTTTCAAAAAAACACGGCTATTTTCTTCGACGGCACTATAGCAGTGTCCGTTCAAATTATTTTCAATTTTGAAATGTCAACCGATTGTCAACGGCGATGACAGTTTCTCAATTATCTTTACCAATAAATATGCTTACTCTCAATTACTCTGAATGAACTTCAATGCGTGAATGTATGAACAGCCAACGCACAACGCACTAAAAAAGTAGAAAGTAAATCTACTTTCTGCGTCGAGGTTCATATATGCGTTGGTTATGGACCACCTTCCATAAGAATGCGTGTATTCTATCGAGCTGTCAGCTAAGAAAACGCACTGATGCAGTCTATAAGCCGGGGCCTAGAAATCTAGTTACGTACGAACTCTAAAAACTCGATGGCCACCTACGATATTCCACATGTATTTAAAGTATTGAAACCATTTTCGTTACTTTTATCTCCGATAGTGTTATGACTTTTGATTATGACAATTTCAAAGGTAATATGTAGTAGGTATAGGTACCACTTTACAAATTTTGGGAAATATCATATTTTGACAAGTTCCAATATCAGTGACTAATTTGTCTTTAAATGATTTATTACTGGGAAAGTTTATGATCCAAAAAATGTTACAAACCAAACGCATTTTAACAAAAATTAACCGATTGTGCAGGTGTCACGAGATCACTTCCGCCACAAAACACATTTTCCACCCAAACTTGTCGCACACACAGTGAATGCAAATGGGGAGAAACCACCATAATTAGATTAGATTCCACTGAAATAGATCTCACGACGGTTGAAACAGAAAATAAGCGAATGAAAGCAAATCTACGAGTAATTCAAATACCTTTCGCTGATCATCGGGATGCAAATGCTTAACATGACCTGAGAGTTTATATCCATCTACATACTCCCAAGTCGCAGCTTGCAAGCACTCAACTCTGTCACTCTCCTTCCGAAAATCTTCAGCGGCTTCGTCGTAATGATAATCGGGCCAATAATACCCGCAGTAATAATAACAAAATAGCAGTAATAATAGTATTTTAACAAAAACAAAAACAGGTTGATGTTGTTGTAAAGTTCGGATCGTGTTGCTCACATAGTATGCGGGATCATGCACACGGTTTGCCCCACAGCTCTTAATATTCCACCATTGATTCGAAAACGTTGGACTGAGATCTCAGAAAAAAAAAAAAAAAAAAAATTACATACAATTGCCGTGTCATTGTAATTATCGATCGAATTGTTTCGCTATTGTAGATCACTTCCCATAACAGGTAAGGCAACCAGCACAGCATTGGCTCGTAACCTGCTGAAGAGCGGCAAAGAAAATCTACAGATAGAGATCGAAATTTGGAACGATTCCAACCTGTCTCGGTGGCTTTTGGTGCTATTGGAGGGCACTGGAGTTGGCGGGACTGTGCTGCCGGAACAATACATAGTTCAATGAGTTTATTATTTTATTTTGCGATTCCTTGTTATGAACTTTCTTCTTGTGAGGGTTTTTTTTTTTTTTTTTTGCTTTGTTGGTGGGTGTTATGGGCTCTCTGGAATTTCCGTGATCTAATTATTCTACATCGTCTGACCGGTGATTGTTTTTCTATTTTTCCAATAGGAATCAGCATGACTATGGGAGATTTACCGTTTTTAATTTGAGTTGATGAGCTATGTTTGTACGGATGGTTAGATGAGTTAATCTCTGTTCTTGTTGTTGGTATGATTTTGTTTTCGTTTTAAAGTTCTGGGACCTGACCAGTGGGATGCCTAGGTTTGGTGTTTAATTTTTGACCTAGTTCATATTAAATTGCTAAGCAGTATCTGTAGCTTTATACCTTATTATAAGTGGAATAGTTTAATGGTCTTTACTTCCTCTGGCAAATGGTTCCCAGGCTCCAGTATTCGGGCATATTTTAACAAATCATATATCCTCTCCAAATGATATTTTCCAATAACAGACAATATGGGCTTAATTGTCAATGCGTTCAGTTACATTAATCGTCTACAATTAAAATCCATCCATATTTTCTACTAGTTTCTGTTTCAATCTACATTCTTAGCTGTTTTTTTTTTATTCCTTTCTCAAACTTTAAATTATTTATTAATTTTACTGGATATCGTTTTTCCAAAAGATTTTTTTCTATATAAGAACATTATTTGTTTATTACAATTATTTACTAAAGCACAATACATACAGAAAAGTTTAATCTCCGAACACACCTCGATTTACACAGAGAAAAATATGGACTTGGCACTACTGACTGCCGTCTTCCATCCAACAAAACGTCAAAAAGCACCTGCTTCGTTTGTTGACATTTCATCAGATGGATAACCGCCAGCGTAATCGTGAACTCCTCATGAACATTTTTAAAATCCTTTCCTCCAAACAGTTTGTGTTGTGTCCACAAAGGTGACGGTTTCCATTTCTCGTACGGTACCGTGTAATGTTTCGTTCACCCATCGTCGCATTCAACTAGTGGCTCTGCAATGGCTGTGTACTCTTGGGTAAGTACGAAATTCCAACCCATCACCACCCAAATTGAATTAATTAACTTCTGCGATTTTTACCTGCACGTGTATAGGGCGCCAACTCTCATGGTCAACTTGGCCTTGGCATAGAAAGTGAGCTCTGCATGCAACCTCAGCTGGTTTCGAGGCTATCATTCAATGTCAATGCTGTACGTGCGATATGTGGTGGCGGTGGACATGTCCTGGTACTAGATCAATTCGGACGCCTTCACACCTGTGGGTGGAATAATCGTGGACAGTTGGGAATAGACCACCCTACGGATAATCACAGCGAGTTCTCTGCAATACCAAGCGAGTTTTTCAAGGATTGCACCATTGAAACCATCGCCTGCGGCTGGGATTTGTCGGGGGCAATAACATCCGATGGTTGTTTGTATGTTTGGGGCTCTAATGCTTTTCAACAGTTGGGTGTATGCCAACGTGGATTTACCGCAGTACGTAGGCCATTGCAATTAAAGCTACCGCGAGGAGAAACTCCTCGTCAGGTTTCCTTCGGTCTGAGGCACTGCTGCGTCCTAACCGATGACAATCGTATTTACATACTTGGTCGCCTGCGAGTTAATGACCCACATCCGGCGTTGAAAGTTACACAGGTGCCATTTAATCGGATGGGAGACGTTGTGCGGGTGCAGTGCGAATATAAAATCGACGCCATCGCGAGTGGACAAAATCATTTGTTAATATTGGCCGATGGTAGGAAGCGGGTACTCGCGTTGGGCGATAACAAGTTCCGTCAAGCTAATTGTTTTGAGTTTGAAGACGAGGTTAAGCAGTTAGTCGCTGGGTGGACGCATAATGGAGTGCTAACGAAGGATAATAAAGTATTTGTGTGGGGAAGGAATTGCTATGGGCAGTTAGGGAAAGCGGCATGTGAAATGGTTGCTCAACCGGTGGAGTTAAAACTGCCCGATGGATTGGTGCCTAGAAAATTGCACTTGGGATCAGAGCATGGTCTCATCTGCACCGCAGATGGTAAGGTGTATACTTGGGGATGGAATGAACATGGAAATTGTGGCAATGGATCGTCGGAAAATTTGTAAGTCAAAGTTAATTTTCCGATCGTTTGATTAGAGCTAATATTTTTCATTATTTCAGGTATAGTCCGACTCTGGTAGCGTTAAGGTCCGCATGCAAGATTTCCGGCACTGGTGCCGGGTTCTGTTATGCCATTTGTGAATTTTAGGTGCTGTGCATAGTTTTTTGAAGGGACCAATATTTTTAAATATAAATATGCATAGCCTGGCCGCCCATTCTGGTTCTTCGTGTGTTGGTTAAGCAAAAATCTATTACGCTTTAATAAATGTTTAATTTTTTTAAATTTAAAGTTTCACTATTTTAGTACATTCTGAACACTTCCGCTAGAATGTGGCATAATAAACACCATTCGCTAATTCCCATTGAACAGTACATCTATGACGTACGGGTCTGTCACGTCACAAAACAGAAGTTATGTTCAACATCCGTTTCACAATTGCCATTCAAAAATCCACACTTGTCACATGTTTAACAGAAAAAAAAAACTTTCCAACGATTTTCCCTGGATACAGACTTTCAATTTTAATAGTCATCCAAAGTAGGCGGTTAGAAAATTTAAAAATTCAAAAATTAAACGTTCGTCATCATGGATTCAGAGGCCAACTTTCAACATAAACATAACACGGAACAGTTGATTGACGGTATGATGTCATTCCTGGACGGTATGCTACATGTGATTCTCAATTAATTCTCTCCCTTAATCTATGAAAGCCCCTCTTCCTCGTCCTCATAGATTCAGCCGAAGACAGCCAACCGGAAGAGTTTGATGAGGAAAAGAACCCCCTCTGTTGGGCCATTAAGCGCATAATCAACATCTTCCCTGCACCAGCGAGCTCGACAAGTTTCAATCCATTAGATGCGCAGGACAACATAAGAGATCCGGTAGGGAACTTCTACGAGAACCGAATTCACGCCAATCAAATCGAGAAGGACTGCCGTTTCAAAGATCCGTACATGCTTGAGGTCAATCGTTTAATGTTTTGCTCATCGGTGGGACACCCGCCGAATGGTTCGCCAGATTACCACCAAGCGGCAGAAAACTACGCACTGTTTGGAAAGGAATTTCTAGATTTCCCTACAGACATGAAATTCCCTCAACCACTGGATGTCGGTTGTTTCGGGGAGATTTCCTCTATTCCATCTTCGTTGTCGAAACTGCAACCACCTCCTGGATTTGGGATGCAAATAGGCAAATACACAAAGCAACTGACCGCAACCAGTGCTCCACAACAACAGATTTTGGTGAATCAAACCAATTACTGCAGTTATCCTTTTTTTCAGTCTCAAAATCTCGTCCAACCACTTATTTATTCGAATCCCTTCCTGATGACACAGTATCTGAATACGTTTGTTAAGGAGACACAGATTAATACGTCACTGGTGCAACAGCAGCAATATTTGGCGGGAGGTATCCACGAAAGGTTGGTATACGCACAAATGCTACAGCAACAGATTCAAACGAATCAAGCCGCACTGATGAGCTCCTGCTTCGTGGGAAGTGGAGCTGGTGGTGCCACTAAGCGTAAGCACGAAATGGTAAAGATTGGTTTAACACATGGAATCGATGGAAGTAGCGCTTCACTGAAATCGGATTTAGATGGTGGCGGCGTGGAAGAGAATCAAGCTATAGACTAATCAAATTGTTATTAAATTGTTAGATTTTGTTTTCTTTTTGTTATCGTGTTCGATTGGAAATAAATTTAATTTATTCAAGATAAGAGTCTTGTCTTGGCAAGGAAGCAATAATTTTGGATTTAAATTTGAAATAAACGAAAACGAACAAACTCTTGTAAATGAACGCCAAATGGATTTCTCTTTGTATCATCACTCGGCTTCTCAAACTGTTATTAGTATTTGGTATTCTAAAGCAGATGGCGATAGCGTCGCATAAGAGAAAATTAAATTACTACTGCCAGGTTTGGATTATTTAAAATGAAATTAATCGTATGCATAAAAGAACACCCTTCAAATTTGTTGCGTTTTGCAAATCTACTTCACTTTAATATTAGGCGTGTTTTTTTGAAACGTAGCTAGCCAGACGTTCATTAAAACGATTCCCAGCCAGCCGAACCCAGCTGACTTACCTCCAAGTTGGTGTGTGTGATTTCGGTCATATGTGTGTGATTTCGATCAGCTGTTAAGTGTGAACTGTCAAAGTATTCGGCATTCAAACAAATCGATTTTTTGTTATTTGTTGTGGAAACAATTAATTTCGGTAATTTATTTAATGGATAATTTACATAAAGTGATATGAAATCATAATATAGTGGATTATTTCTGTGAAACATCATTTAGTTATTGAAATTATATAATTTTCGTACACGGCAGTCTGTCAAATGTTCTACAAATCGCTTTAAGCGCCACCTTGCCATGAGATATCGCAACATTCCTAGCCAGCTGCTTTTGGCTGCGGATAAAATCAAGAGTTGTAGCCAGCCGGTTGTTGTATTTGTTTTACGTGTGAAATCTGACTTTGCTAGCAACTACTGGCTAGCTACGTTTCAAAAAAACACGGCTATTGTGACAAATTGACTTAATCATTTTTGAAATTAAGTAAGTTAAGCAATACAAACAGTCAGAGATTGGAAGTTGGTAGTAGTTCATTGAGAATAAACCATTCCCAGCTTGATTTGTGATTTTAAGGTTAAACTTATTTTCCGGACATTACGATAACTGTGTCCCAAAAAGTTTGAAAATGCAAATTTTGTAAATCTCGGTGAAATAAGCACAAAATATTAAGTAAAACATATTGATTAATCGTTTAGTTTAGAAGATATCGAGGTTTACAAATTTGAGTAAAGAAATTTATCCAATTTTAGTTTTTGAGGATCAGACTTTGAACAAATAAATTTAAAAAAATCGCGCTTATTTCACCGAGATCTACAAAATGCCATTTTTAAACCTTTGCGCAATATTTATTATTTATCGTAACAATGCCTTCTGGTCTTATATTGATTTTTTTCTGTTATACTTTTTCAACAAAACGTCTCGTTAACCTCTTGACAGTGGCTAGGGGTTCCATTCTCTTTTCACTAGTCACGGCACGAACTCATGTTTATTTCCTACGTCTAGACCTATGTAAATATTTTGTAATCAAGCAATGCACTTCAATTTATTTAAAATTATTCCAAATAATACTCTCTGTTGTCAAAGTAATCACTCCAAACAATTTATTTTATTTACATCAACTAAACAAATTTTACCCTGGCAACGTTTACACTGTCAAGCTTAGCACTGTCAATCGCATTTATTTCGCTTTTGCAATAAATTGTTGTGTTTGGTGGTGGCCAGTTCGCAGGCAAAACAAGTTAAATAGAAAAAGTATTTTGCTCATCGTTTTCAGTTTTTCACAATAAAATGACTGACCTTAAAGCATCCGAAATTGATAGTGACTTGGAGCAAAACTATTCCTTAAACAGCAATGCGGATCCAAAGAATATGCAGGAACTGACAATCTATGTAAGTACCTACTATTACAAAACAAAAAAATAAAAGGGCGGGTAGACACCAACATACTAATTTTTACCTCCGCAGGTTCAAAATCTATTACAGAATGTTCAAGACAAGTTTCAAACTATGTCGGATCAAATAATCACCCGAATCGACGACATGGGCAACCGGATAGATGACCTAGAGAAGAGCATTGCCGATCTGATGAATCAGGCTGGAGTAGAGGGACCAGAGAAATAGTTCTACAGCTCAATAAAAATTAAACCATACTTTTGTTTTCTCATTTAGCATATAATGTAAACAACAAATTAATTTTATACAAATGTATCATGTTTAACGAAAACACCTATCCAAGCACCCAGAGGGAGGGTGCACACTTCTTCCTTCACTTATCAGCGGTGCAGTAACAGGAACAGCATTAGTGTTATCATCGTAGATAGATGACAAAAGAATTAATAAACAATAGTTTATAAAATACAAATGCTGCTTTACTTTCTTCTTCCAGTGCAGTCGATTGGTTGACGGGGCGTTGCTGTTGGTGGCTCGTCCTTTGTTTCGCTGACTGTAACCATGCGACCAAAAGCTGACGATGCTGGGGATTCCTTTGGTATGCCAATCGATCTAGGTGATTTTTGCTTAGTTGTCTAGGTGGGGGGTTCGGAACAAAAATATAGAAATTTGCTGACCAGGAGCCATTATAGTTAAGTTTATTATTTCTTTACCCTAGATGTTTTTTTCGGTTTCTCGGGAACATCAGAGTCAACTTCTGATTGATCTTCGTCTTGGGAGCCTGAGTCTTCACTTTCGCTGTTAGAGTCCTCATCTTCGGCTGATTCGGCATCAGAGTCCTAAAAGAAAGGAGACTTCCAATTTTATTAACCCTATTAAGCCATTACGCTCACCTCATCGTCCTCATCATCTGCTGAATGTGTTTCAGTTGAAAGATTCTTTGTGCTTCTTGTTAGTCTACTCTTACTCTTAGCTGGACTCATTAGTTCATCTCTGTCTAAGTCATCCATAGACTGCGCCGCTCGTAAACCCTTTTTGAGCGGAATCTTTTTATGTGATTCATTATTGCTTTGCATTAGTTTTTGGAATTCTTTCAAATCATGTTTCTCATCGACATTTGAAATATCGTAGTACGTTGCAGACAGAGCTTCTAGTGCCTTTGTGTGTTGTTTCATGGATATTAACACAAAGTCTGTAAGGAGTTGCTTAAGGTCATGAAGTTTGCGCTTCTCAAAGTTATTAATGATCTCGTCTATTTCTTTATTTGTGCGATTCACTTCAAGCTTTGCTTTCATTAGTTCCGAATCAGCAGCTGACTAAAGGAAGAGACAAAACATAATTAAAATGGGGAATAACCCAGAAATCCACATATTCTTACTGTGTTGGCAGAAAATTTCGATTTAATCTCGATCATTTGTTTCTGCCGAAGAACTTCCCTATCTCTAGCAATGACGGCTATTCGAAGATTTTCTCTGGTGGCTTTACAGATATTCTCGAATTGGGCTAATTCATTGATTATCTGTTAAAAAAGAATAAATGAAATATGTTTCGGTTTAAAAACGCACTTGTACGACATTCTTTACCTTTAATTCTAATCGATGCACCTCAATATCCATGTAATCGCCCAGAATTGTCATGGAATTAGTAAAACTTTTTAGTCCACCACACATGCTCTCGTTGATGTCTTCCTCTTCTGCATATGATTTGAATCCTTTTGCTAGTTCATCGTATGAGTTCCTACATCTAATATCAAGTTTCAATAGGTATGTGAACTAAATGGTTTGTATTGAGTAGGTACTTAGCCAACTTCCTGGTGCAAGAAGAAAAATTCGAACACAATTCCATTAGATGCTTTTCGGTCATGTTAATACGCTCGTTGATGACTTTTATTCGGTCATCTTTTGTTGTTAAAAGAGATAACTTTCCCCCGCGACGAAACATAGTTGCAAGAATTAAATGAATTATTTCGTTCTTATGGTCTTATGGAATGGTCTACGATTTGGGACAACACAACTGCTTTGATGTTTGTCCTAAAAGTCGTTACTACGGTTACGAGAGAGATTCATTTTTATGTCAATGTGCTTCTGGTTGTTGTCTAGGGTGGATTGAAAACCTTCGTTGAGTTGATACAAACATTCGATAAGTTTGGTTTATGCAATGGATAATAATATTCTGTTTTTTGCACGCGTAATAAATATAAAAGGCACAAAAAAACGAAGTAGAAGAAGCATCCAACAAATTGGTAATTTTGGCTTTGCTAGGCATTGATTGATAAGAGCGTGGAGCTGAAAAACTGACTGAAATTTACTAATTTCGTGATGATAAGTATAAACGCAACATTTGGAGAATGCGATATAACGAGTTCTGATGTAATGTAATTTCAAGCAGGTTAGCCCCGTAGAAAAATATGCATACATAATTAACTACTTTTGAGGTCTTTCTGTGGAATGGGCCAAAGCGTTATCCGGTATCACGTTAGAAAAGAAGAGAAATGCATAAGAGCCAGACTCTGGTTTGAACTCCTGGACAAAGACATGCTAAGATGAATCCGACCAGACACTGCAAGCTGAGAAAATACCTAAAAAAAAAATCTTTTTTCTTTTCTTTAGGTGGCGCTACAGTTCAAGGTGAACCAGGGTCTACAAGCTACTACTATTGTGTGTATGTGTTATATTTTTGCACGAATGGAAGGGACCTACCGTTTTTTGCCGACTCCAAAAACCAAAAGGCGAGTTGAGAAGCTTTGACAAAAAATGATACTCTTTGATTGCTTTTCAGACATTCGAAAGAGGTGGCACCGTGAAAAAACTTTTAGGTGTTTGCTGGGATTGAACGAGGGTGTACGTATGTAGATGAACTGCAACGTAGGTGGGAAAAACCCAGTCCACAGAAAATGAGAGGCCCTATTGAGTTTAAGGCTTAAACACCCAAATTTTTTGATACGTATTGATCCAATGTTGCAACACCCCAAAAGTGAGGGTGACCGATTAAAAAAAAGGCCAATCATCCAAAATGTTAATAAACACTCAGTAAAATCGTTATGAATTCAATTATCGGCATTTTTCTGAATATTTGTAATAGTGGTATTAAATGAGTTAATTTACATAACTAAAATATAAACAATAGCAAACTCAATACCATAAACATATTCCACTTCGTCATATGAGAGTCCATCAAAATCAGCAGCCTTGGATTTTGGATATACAATACAATAGCTTGGTCTTATAAATTTTGATTTACAAAATCTATACGAAAGCAAAAGGCGTTTAAAACATTTTAATTCGACGAATGGGAATTGCATCCATGTGTTCCAAAGACTGCATAAATAAGGTATTTCTTTCGTCATACTGGAAAATGTAAAAATAAATGATCATTATTTTCATTTACACTTCATGACTTGATAGCCGTTTATTTACATATGTATCTACATCCTTGAATATTCTCAGAATAGCATTACATCCATTTATTCGACTGGGTGTACCTAAGTCTACATATACCATAATCGGCAATATGTATACCATGAGGTACTTAGTGCTTTCATCAGTCTCTCAATCAATATTCTATAGGTTTATTCCATTAACATTGTGCTTTATAAATAATTGAAAGTGAACCATGTTAAGCAAAAAACAAAACATACAATTTTACAATTTGATGTTTCAACAATTGCATACTGTTTCAGCACTAAACTTAAGTTCATGGTCGTTTCGAAATATGAGCTCAACCTTAAAGAGGCGAAGATGGAAAATGCTCGTTCATATTATGTGGTAGGATTATTAATATTGATGTCGGCTATTAAGAGAGGCCATATATTTTAAATAACAGTTATGACAAAAATCTGAATACCGTGGTGTAGTGGTAAGTGTCAATACAAGCAAACCACCTAAAAAAATCCACGGTGCCACCTCTTTCGAATGTCTGACAAGCAATCAAAGAGTAAGTATCATTTGTAATGCGGAGCTTCTCAACTCGCCGTTAGGAGTCGGAAAAAATTTTAGGTTTGCGAGAAGTAGGCCCTGGAACACCGCGAACTGTAATGCCTCCTAAAGAAAAAAAGAAGTTATGACAAAATTCAGGTGCCAATCAGAAAGACTTGTTAAATTCTGAAATTACAATATGATATTGGAGATAGTTGAGGTTGAAGATTGCACTGAAAGCTAACTGCCGGTTTTTGCAACTGAAATATTTAAATGAAATGGTACCTTACCAACCCCGGGGACAAAAAATAAATAATAAATACATTTTTAGATGCGTAAGTTTACCATTCAGTTCTTGAGTTTTCTAGATTAGTATCTTTGGAGAATATTTTGCATAGATCAATAAATTAAGGTGAACAACAGGCCTCGTAGGTTCATTCAAATGACAATCAGTTCGTGTCCCCATTGTAGACAAATAAGCGTCAACCCATAATTTGCAATTTTTAATTTTTAATTTGTTTTACCTATTTTTTTAACTCTCTAATCGATTTGTCATATATCTACACACTCAATATGTTAATATGTACCTATGTACATAGATATTTACCACATAATGAAGATGCCAATCTCCACTATTGCTTACTTCAGCTGCTACCATACGGGTATGTTGACATATTGTTTTATTTAATACTAGTTGGCCCGGGGGCGTGCCCTTTCCTGTATGTTGCGCGATGAGTTACATATGTATTATGTACACTGCGGTTCACTAGATTAGAAGCATGTAATTTCGGAAAATGAAAATGATCTATCTCCCGATCCCGATATATGGCAGTTTCAGAACAAAAAATTATGGTGAAAGAAAGAGTGGTTTGTGCTGAATGCAACGGTGAATTCCAAAATGTTAAGAAAACAGGCTAACTGTACTTTTGAGACATTTTAGCTGAATAGTTCATAAGATTAGAAGCAGTCAAATAACTATCGTTGTTTGTGAAGAGATTGTTTTTTTGTTTTTGTATAAAAAGTAAATTTTGTCGATAAGAAAGGGTTAGCTTTATTTGTTCTTCAAGAAAAATACAAAAAAATTGTTTGACATTGTCAGAGAGGGCGAAAATAGACGTTTACCATTCGGAAGGCCTGCCTAAGCGTGCTATCATTGGCAGGATCAGTCGGAGTAATCATGCTGTTGGTTATCATTTAAAGGATCCCAAAATGTACGGAAATAAATACAAAGGAAATGTTTCCTAGGCCCATAAAGCTGCGGAAAAATGAAATATTGTCCGATTAGCCTTCAATTCAGAGGTTTTGACAGCTAAGATCGGAGATGCAGTTGATGTTACCGCAAGTAAATCTACTGTTCGTCATGTGATTCGTAGTGCCAAATACGACAAGCATCTTAAGCTGAAAGAAAAACTACCACCTAATGTTTCTCGAAATAGACAAAGCTTACAATTCGCGAATGACCACATGATCTGCGATATGCAATAAGGAGCAAGTTCGAATAGCTGGAAAAAGGAGGTCTTTCCTGACGAAACAAAATTCAATTTAGTTGCACCGGATGCCTATAACTGTTACTTCCACGATCTAAGAAAAAAGAAGCTCTTTTTAAACCTCCATCATAGCAGAGAAGGTAACGTAATAGTCTGAGGTATAGTATCTTATTAGGGCACCATCGACTTGGTAGTTCAAAGCTCTAGAATGACAGGAAATAGTTGCACAGTGGTGATGAAATCTGGTACCCGATCTCTTCGGAACATTTTCAGGGATATTTCAACACGACAGCGCTCTTATACACACAGTTCACATTGTGAAATCGTTTGTTGCAAGTAAACATGTTGAACTTGTTCCATGGTCCCAATAGTCGCCAGACGTTAACACTATAGAAATTATCTGGGGCTGGTTCATACGAAAAGTATACGAAGGTGGAAGGCAATACGATGATAAAGAAGCGCTTTCGAACCAGTTAAACCTGTCTGGAATGAGATTTTACTCGACTATTTAGCCTCATTGTATAGCTACCTAAAATACCGAATTTTTGAGGTTATTTTTTAAGAAAGGTAATTCTATTCATTATTAAAAATTGTACCTGGAGTATGAATTCAAAATAATTTTCATAAAAAGAAACCAAAAAACATTGTTTTTTTCATTAATTTATGAGGTGCTTCTAATCTTATGAACCGATTTAAATGCATGCGAATCTGACTGATTCAGCTAAAATATCTCAAAAGTACATATAGCCTGTTTTCTTAACATTTTTGAATTCACCGTTGCATTCAGCACAAACCACTCTTTCTTTCACCATCATTTTTTGCTCTGAAACTGCCATATATCGGGAAATAGATCATTTTCATTTTCCGAAATTACCTGCTTCTAATCTAGTGAACCGCAGTGTATGTTGTGAATATGAGAATATGAGAATATGATTTTGGCCAATAAATATAGAATTTGTAATAACTTGACTACAGCACCACCTATCGGGTTCAGATTTTGTGGTTTTCTCTCTTAGCACAAAACCAACATATGTTCTGAATATGAGTCCATTTGGTCAATAAATATAGAATTTGTTAATAACTTGACTTAAGCGCCACCTATCGAATTTTTATTTCCGGTAGAACCTCATTCGGACTATAACGAACATTTTCTTCACTTGGGCTTTTTATTCTTGTTCATATAAGTATCTGGAAACACTTAAGTTGCGCACAAAAACGGTGGATTCTTTACCGGTTACCTTATTCACCTAACCAAACCATAAAAACTGTATTATATAGACAAACTGAGAAAAAACGATGCCCATTCTGGAACCAGAGCTTTTGTGCAGGGTTGGAAAAACTATCAGCCGAGAAAAGCTTAGCTCTGAAACGAATTTTCAATACTTAGACAGGCCAACATGTTGCTCCAGAGCTACAATAGAAAATGGTTCAAAATATGGTCTGAGCCTTTCATCCGCACTCTAAGCTTAGGAATCTTAGGAAAGAGTCTGCAAAAATGAAGACGAAACGCCAGATCACCTGATTGGAAATTGTGAGACATTATTCTGTCAAAGGGGATCGTCTGGATCATTACTTCATTAACAGGAAGGAAATTCAAGCAATCAACCTTTTTATGATAAAGAAGTTTGTAAGAGCCACCAAGCTAGTGAAGATACCAAAGCCCGAAAACAGCTTCACTGTCTCCAGAGTGGGGCAATATTTATTCATGTACAAGGCCAATAAATATATAGTCTTCCACTCACGTCTAGTCCTCTTTCGCACCTGTTGCATGACCCAATTCTTTATCAGATTTAGAATAGATCATCAGTCTGATCACGAAATCCAGAGCCAAAAATAAATCTTCCATCATAATCCATTTTACTTAATTTTCTAAAGAAATTCGTAAAAGTTTTCAGTGAATTCTGAGAAAAGTCACTTGACATTGACTTTTAAGTAAACAAATATTTTTTAGAAAAAATAAGCAACATAAAACCGCAAATAGTCGGAAATACGTACACGTATACGTCTTTATTGTATCGAATCGGGAAGCTTGACGTCATTCAGAAATTGTCTCTGCATTACTCATCCAAAGTTGCTACTAATTTACCACCACTATTGGTAAAAATCTTAATTTGGGTGAGTCTGTCGCTATGGAAATTCCAATATTATTTTGACCTTTCCATTGGTATTTGTGACATTTATTAAAATTGCATACCTACATAGTAGCTTTATTGGATGCACTTATTCTATGTGGGTAGAACAAATTAACTCATTAAAGTCACCACAAGTCGTATCTGTATAAGTGATTAACTTATAATTATGCCTGAAGCAATTTTCCACGAAGTACAAAAAAAATAATCTTTGAATTTTTTATTAGAATTTTCTCTTTGTTCATCATTATCACATGCATTTATATTTTTTTACATACATATGTATGTATGAAATTAAGCGCGTGTAAAACGCGTTCCACGAAACGTCAATCTGCAGGCCACCTTGTGGGAGTGGGCCATAAATATAAGAAAATATAAAAAATCTTTTCACACGCGGTTTTTGCCGAAACCTATAAATTAGATTGTAAACAACTCAAAACGAAGAAAAAGTAAAAATAGATCAAATCGTCTACTTCAACCGGCTTCGTCTCAATCAAGCTCATACATACGAACTACTGACCGTGACCCCTATTCTAGTTGGAAACATCTCATATCACTTAATGACTGCCCCGGAGTGTAGGTAGTATGCTTTTGTTGAAATATATTTTTACTTCATTGTAAAGCAACCCAAACAAGATTATTTGTAGTCTTGTGATTTAAATAACAGGTTCTTTGGAATTGATTAATATTTGTTTGAGATGCATACTCACAGAATAATTCGCCGGAATAAGTACGAAAGCGGCAAGCAGTAGTTGTTAACCGTTCGCAGCGGGAAATAATTTTAGAAGTTTAGTGAAATTATTGAGGTACTAGATGTTCAATCTGTCAGTTAGACAGTTTCAAATTTCAAAAGGTTACACCAAGGATTTTCGGGATTTTGGATTTTCGGGATTTTGGTGTTCGGGGTCATGACCCCAACCCTAATTCATAATCAGGTTTTAAAAAACTTTTAGAACGACATAGCGATACCTGGAAGACCTGTTTGCCTAATGAGTCAGAAACAATTGCATATAAATTGGGTCATAAGATTAGTTTTTTCTTTTTATGAAAATTTAATTTTTAATTTGAATTCATAATCCAGTAACAATTTTTAATACTGAATAGAATCATATTTTTTTTTAAATAACCTCCAAAATTCTATCTTTAATGTAGTTTTACAATGAGACCAAATAGTTGAGTCAAGTCTCATTTCAGGCAAGTTTAACGGCTTCGATAAGCGCTTCTTTATCATCGTATTGCTTTCCACCTTCGTATACCTTTCGATCAAAGACCAAATCTATGGTGCCACAATAAGATACTATACGTCAGAACATTATGCCCCTTTTCTGCTATGATGGCGGTTTAAAGAGCTTATCTTTTCTTCGATCGTGGAAGTAACAGTTAACAGCCATCCGGTTCTTCTAAATTAAATTTTGTTTCGTCAGAAAAGGCCTCATTTTTCTAGCTATTCGAACTTGCTCCTTATTGCACGACGCAGGTCATGTGGTCATTTGCGAACTGTAAGCCTTAACTTTTTCGAGAAGCATTAAGTGGTGGTTTTTCTTTCAGCCTAACTCGTTTGAGGTATTTGGCACTACGAATCACATGACGAACTGTAGATTTACTTGCGGTAACACCAGTTGCATCTCCGATCTTACCTGCCGAAACCTCTGAATTGATATGGCTAATCGGACAATTTTTCGTTTTTCCGCAGCTTTATGGGCCGTGTAAATATTTCCTTTGTATTTTTTTCCGCACATTTTTGGATCATTTAAATGATAACCAACAGCATGATTACTCCGACTGATCCTGGCAATGATAGCACGCTTGGACAAGCCTTTACTTTCTACACAAACAAAAAAATGAAAAAAATACATCTCTTCAAAAACAACGTTAGTAATTTGACTGCTTCTAATCTTATGAACCAATTTAATTGCATGTGAATCTGATTGATTCAACTAACATGTCTCAAAAGTAAAGTTAGCCTGTTTTCTTAAAATTTAAGAATTCATCCTTCCGTTCAGCATAAACCACTATTTCTTTTACCATCCTTTTTCGTTCTGGAACTGACATATATAAGAAGGTAGATCATTTTCATTCCCCAAAATTGCCTGCTTCTAATCTAGTGAATCGCAGTGTATGTATTTAAAAAACATTGCTTATCCGCATAATTTTAACGATTTTTTATTTTATTTTACAATGTCATTTCGACCCATACATACTGCATAGCATGCTATCGTGTACCTATGTTATTTTATTATATCCTAGGATGACAAACACACTGGGGGTTCATTTTGTACCACCCACACTGTGTTTGTTTTGGACATCGTATCCACTTCCACTACCATATGTATGTACATTATATTTATCTTGACTTGCATACTCGATGTACCGTCTCTTATCTCATCCGCAAATATTTGTATAGTATTAAATTTCGATGATCTCTAAATCATTATCTCAGAACCTATTTATCTCATAAAGACGCCATCTAACGTTCTTCACGCTGTGCTAGTTAGAAAGTATTAGTATTCACATGCGAATTACATATAAATAATTTTAACCCTTAAACTATGTGTAGGAGGGTGTTTAAAAACAAATGTTCTGTTTGAATTGCTGGAAATTGATTTTTGTGTTGAATTAATAGCAAATCTTATTAGTAATTCCCGTTAAAAACCGGGCTCGGTCAGTCAAATAATAACCTGTAGCTTTTTGAACTAAACAAAACATCTTCTTAGCCATTTTAAT
This sequence comes from Brachyopa scutellaris, assembly GCA_949775065.1. Lineage (NCBI taxonomy): Eukaryota > Metazoa > Arthropoda > Insecta > Diptera > Syrphidae > Brachyopa > Brachyopa scutellaris. Next base: position 171,516,462 of record OX459112.1, on the reverse strand, counting down.
ATATTCAAAGAACTACTGGCAAGACTATGATGATTAGTTTTTACATAACATTTAAGCCACTTTCTTTTCGAATAATTTTGGATTTTCGGGATTTTGGTTTTCAATGCAGAGATATATATTTAAATGAGCAATCAGGTTCTTCCAAACTCAAAACAGGCCAAGTTGCTATGAATAGTCCTTGAAACAAAACATTGGTCGAAACCTAATGTCGAAGAAAGAAAAAACGGAACCCTTAAAAGATCACTTTTGCGTCAGTCTATCTGTCTGTCATGGAGGTTTTTTTCGAAACCGGAATGAATACAATTTGGTTTTCTTAACGCACACATGCATACATATTTCGATCGATAAAAAAATCAAAGGTCAAAGAGTTGGGCTCCCTTACCCTAATTATTTTAATTTTTAATGCGGGTGAGTTGGAACTTCCTAAACAAAGTTTTTTTTTTATATCGTTGAAAAAATATCGTTATCTTCTAATTTTCTAAAGCTAGAATCTGGTACTTATTAATAACAGGACAGCTGGTGCTTTTTTGTCAGTCTCGTAAAAAGTGAAAACATTTTTTTTTGTTGTACGCCCAGAATACGCGAAACCGACTAACTCTCTGGCAATTTTTGGTTTAGTTCTTTCTTCCGTTTTGTGTAACAAAAGTACAGAACAGTTGAAATTCTAAGGGAGTGGAAAATGCAACTATAACGAATCAATTTAATACGTGTACCTACTATACGAGTAGAAACATGTCAATGAAACACAGCAAGACAATTGAAGGCCATGCAGTAGTTACAATTACAGTTTGAGCGCCATTCTAATTGGTTTAACTGTGTAATTGGTTAAAGAATTCTTTTGGGCTTATACGCAAAATACCTACATACATATACATGTATGTATGTATATGTACACTGACATTCAAACATGTTTTGAGTCCTATTGCAAACTAAGATTTTTTATTTTATTCATATTAAGTATCCAGTGGGTTGAGAAAAATATTAATACAGAATCTAGACAGATCTAACCCAGCTCGGTTCAAAGGTCTAAGCCGATTATAATTTAGTGGCCCATTTAATATTCAAAACTTGTTACAGCATCGTACTCTCTCCCCGAAATATATATTGTTAGTAACTTGGCACAATTGACAGTGCATCCATCAATATCCGGTTTAAAACTGCAAATTTTGTGTGTTTGTGAAATGAAACCGGTACGTATGAAATGAAACTTACGTATGTATATGTACATGTAGCCACAAGTTAAGGAAAGGTTAAATCTTAAATCAATATAAGTTTCAAAAATGGTAAACAAAATTGTTAACTTGTAAATCGAATGGTTAAAAATACTCGTTCGTTGTTATGAAAATGTTTCGATCAATTTACAAGAATTAAAGATGATTGTGCTTATGTAAGAAACTGCACATATAAAATAAACAATACCTACGCGCATTTTAACTGATATTTTTCATTTTAATTCAGTTTAATTTCCAAGAATAGCATTTAATACCAACCCACAGATTTGAATACATAAGAACAATCAAGCAGCGAGGAACTTCAAATGCAATTGTATTTTATATGATTCTACGAATTTAAATATAAATTAGAATAATGAAAACACAAGACAACTGTGGTTTTCTAAACATTCAATAGGTACTCGTATCTAATTTCAATTGCATGTTCACTATTACTGAAAAGAAATAATGATTTATAGACCTGCAGGCAATAGATTCAAATTGGATATTATGTACATTTGAATGTTTTCCTTTATGTATTTTGAAATAACAAATAACTTTGTGGTCTATAATTATTTTTCTCTATGGGAAGCGTTGGTTTTACGGAAGTCAGCAATAAACCATTCAAGGCAGTTAATAAAATCATAGAAAATAGTAAACTCTTAGATTAGGTGATTAGATAAATGGAAAATTAAGTTTGACGGTTTCTATACAGGGTGTCTTAGTTAAGAGGTACAATCCTTTGACTGGAGATTCCTGAAGTTTCGGCCAACAAAAAAAGTCGTATGGCAAAGGAGGTCTATTTTCACAATTATGACCCCCCTGTCATACGATTAAGGGGATATGAATACCTATGAAATAAATACTTTGCACAGCGCGGCCTATAGTAAACAACTATGGAAATAGCAACCTTATGTTGAAGAGCTGCCGCTATCCTGTGAAAACATTCATTATTGTATAATTAAACAATAAGAATAAAAGTAATAAAAATTAAGCTTAGCACACATATATGTTTTCTCTCTGAAACCTCCATAATTCAAAAATCTCTGTATTTCGAAGTTTTTCCTTGGTCCGGTGAAATTCGAATTATCGAGAGTTCACTGTAAATATTTTGATCTGAACAATGTGCTATGCGATCGGTGATCGAGAAACTGTATCCCAAATATAAAATACCATTCAAAAAATCGATGATTGTTGGGATCGGAACCCAACATTACTTTGTCATAATGCCTTCGAATAGTTATCGGTAGCCTAGGTTTTCTAGCGATGCAATAATCCTTAACATACTTCATGACTTGTGATTGTATTAATGATTTGGATTAACCAGCTCCGGTCTAGACAATAAATCCATCTTGGGCATGATGCTAAGAGAAGCTAGTGTTTGAAAATAGTTAGACACTCTTGAAAATCTCTTTTAAAATATTAATTAAGAGAGTTGCGCGACAGCAATGTTTAAGAATTGAACCAAGTAAAAGATACTCGACAAAGAACTGACTAAACTGAAAAGTGTAAATTACAAAAACAAACCAGAATATGACCTTGATGTTAAACTGCAATTTTCTTTAACCCAATCTGCAGCACACTGTGCTGCATTGTGTGTGAGTTCAAAAACCTATGCGTCCAAAAGTAATGTAGTGCATTTCCAGGTACTGCGTTTCCCATGTGGATATTATTTTCTATTGCATGCATACCTGTTTAAATGCTGGCTTCAACATTCTCAGAATTTTCAGGTAAAAAAAGTAAATCACTGTTTATTTGGAAAAATTAAAAATCTGCCCTCAAACTAATCGACTTATGTCACTTCCATACTTGATGATGAAATTAACAAAGAACTGCGAATAAACTACGGTTACGGTAAATGCGGCTGTAACATTCAGAAATGAATGTAATTACTACAGAAAGTGGTTGTAGATTTCATAACTTTGCGATTCAGATTTTACAAATTCGTGTTTGTAGATTTAAGAATTAAAATTGACAAAGCGCTGTCACTTTTACAACAAGAAATGGTGATCATTTTAACAATTTTATTGCAAAAAAAAGCAAACGTTGTAAAACTAACAATTAATTCTGAATGTGAACGCATTTGCTGTTTAATACACATATTTGCAATTTATTGTAAATTTGACTGTCACAACTGAATTAAAATGAAAAATATCATTTACAGAGCAGATTTTTTTGGCTTTTATCGAGGTATTGCTTATAAAGGGTTTCTTTTATTCTTTTATTATTATTCTTTCAATATACGCACATATCTATCTTCTTAGCTTATAGCGATTAACAAAATAAGACACATATAAACTACATATTATGTTTAACTATGGTGGTTCAATATGAAGATTTCTCTTCTTAAAAATACCACTTATCTTCCTGAGACCCAAGCTAAAACCAGAATGACCATGTGTTTGATGTTACTTATGGTCACTTATAGCGCTTATCTGAGAGTAAATTTCGACCTTAAAACAAATTGGGTTATAATAATATACAGTGTATCAATCTCATATTCGTACACCAGCTATTAAGAAAAACATTGAATTCCTGATCAAAAACGACTTGAGATATTAAGTTAAATATAGAATAGCATTTTTACTGGATATTGAACAATTGCATTCCATTTAGTTTTGACATTAGTTAACATTCCCTTTGGTTTTGAAATAGATAAAAGTAAAAAAATAGACAAAAAAGAGCTCAATTTCGTATTCGTACACCGCTCGTTTATTCACAAAAAAATAAAAATTACTAATCTGTTCCTTGTCAAAGTTGTTTTTTTGCATTGAATTATTATTTTTCAAAGTGAGATAATGAAAAAAAAAGTTACTTTGTAAAGTTATTCGAAATTTCTTGGAAAAATGGGTAGAATGTAAGGTGAGATATCAAATTAACTGCGGGAACAGATAATCAGATATAACGGAGCAGGAAAATCTTATAGTGTGATATCAAGTTTGGTAGGTCGGCCAAGATCAACCATCCAAACAATCATTATTCGATTGAAACATGAAAACCACATCGAAAATAAACCAAAAAATACATCTAAAAATGTATTAAATGCACATGACATGAGAATATTTATACGGTAAATTTGAAAAAAACCTACATATAGTGCATCAAAACTGGCAAAAAACTTTGTCGAACTTTTAATAAAGGTTTCTGAACAGAAATGCCAAGAAATTGCATCCGAAAACAAGGGTACAATTGAAGAGTTATGTGTAAGAAACCTGTCAATAGTTTAATGAACAGAAGCAAGAGATTAGAATTCACTTAACAACACCAATTTAAAGATTTCGACCTTTGAAACACAGTAATATTTACAGACGAATCTAAATTTAATGATTATGGGTCGGATGGCGAACAAATGGTTTGCCGAAAAATCCCTACCGGATATCTTCAACATACCAAGGTGGACAGTCAAACATGATGATGGTTCGGTAATGCTGTGGGAGTGTTTTTCCGCGGCTAGAGTGGGATGACCGCATATAATTTAACGAATAAATGGACTATAAGCAATATATTGAGATATCTAAGCCAAATCTGAAGAAAAGTGCTGTTCAAAAGGGGCTCTGGAACAAACATAAAGCTTATTTATTTTGAATGTGGCTTCTTTATCACTCTCGAAAAGTGTTGGAAACATTTCCACAGTCATCGGATATTAATGCCGAAAAGAATTTGTGGGACGAGTTGGGCCAGGATGGTTGGATGTTGTAGAAATAGGGTAGGCACTGATTGGCTTTAATTTGGCTAAGCCCAGTGTTGTAACTGTTACTACACATCAATTGTGCTTATTTTACCTCCAAGTGGTAACCATCGGGTACTGGTCGCTGCCCATCCGGGGACGACTTGCTAAACTTATAAGCGCGAGTGCTGAGCAAGGGAAAATAGCAGCACTATAATTCACGTCAGCGGATGAATTCCATCAATGGAACCAACGGTGGCGCTAAAATTTCCAGAACGGAAACAAAACCTTATCTGAGCTACTCCGACATATTCGGAGCTCAGGTCGATAAGGATTTCCAAGTACTAGTCAGGGTCTTGGAAAAGAGTTGGTGGCGGATGAGCCCCTAGTGGGCCAACGGCAGCGCTCACACCCCGTAGTGGGTTACTGACACCGGTGTACCCGGCCCCTTGTCCTAGGGGTATACAAGGATCTGGCCCTCCAGGTTGGGGGTTGTGCGTGAGGTTAACTACCTAACCACGTAAAAAAAAAGAGTTCCAAAACAACCAAAAGCCTCGGAAAAGGACGGATCTACTGTTGACAACCACGCTAAACGAAATAAGGACAACGACGTTCGGATATGTACCTGGAATGTTCGTTCAATGAACGGCGACGGTGCATCCGAACAACTGGCAGAGGCCCTAAACTGCTACAAGGCAGATATAACCGCCATCCAGGAAGTGCGATGGAATGGGCCAGGCAGAAAAAGGATGGAAAACTGTGATATCTACTACGGTGACTGCTATACAGAAAATAAACAGCGCTTATTCGGATGCGGATTTGTCATACGCGGCAGACTTAGGCAAGAAGTCTTGAGCTTTCGGCACGTGAGCGAGCGTCTTATGACAATCCGTGTCAAGGCAAAATTCGCCAACATAAGCCTTATATGTGCTCACGCCCCCACAGAAGAAAAAGACGACGCTACCAAAGATAGTTTCTACGAGCTCCTCGACCAAACATACGAGCAATGCCCTAGACATGACGTTAAAATCGTACTGGGCGACTTTAACGCCAAGATAGGAAGAGAGGACATCTTTGGTAGGACGGTTGGAAGGCACAGCCTACACGACACCACGTCCGAAAACGGACTAAGGCTGATTGACTTTGCTGCGGGGCGAAGTGTCAGTATAGCAAGCACACAGTTTCCACATCTCAATATCCATAAGGGGACCTGGCGGTCTCCGGATCGAATAACCGTCAACCAAATCGAGCACATTGCGATCGACACCAGACATGCCTCCAGTATTATGGATGTCCGAACCTTCCGGGCGGCCAACATTGGCTCGGACCACTACCTTGTTGTAGCCAAGGTACGAATGCGGATATCCACAGCGCCACAACAACGAAATACTGTGAGAAAGTACAATGTCGAAAAGCTACAATCGCAAGACACCGCCAGAGCCTAGAGAGAACGCATATCCCGATCTCTTGCTACGAGTCCTACCGCAGCAACAGCTAGTACAGAAGACCAGTGGCAACACTGCCAGCAAGCCATCATAAGTGCCGCGAATGTGTGCTGGGTTTCACACGACCACCACCACGAAACCCCTGGTTTGATGAAGAGTGCAGACTAGCTAACGCGGAAAAACAACAAGCGTATAAAGCGGCGCTGCAAAGAAGGACTAGATCTGCTCGCATGCTCTACGAGCAAAAGAGACGGGAAGAACATCGGCTTCTTAGAAGGAAAAAGAAAGAGCACGAGAAGCGTGCGCTCGAGGATATTGAGAGATGCTACTCCAGGAACAATGTACGGAAGTTTTACCAGAGGGTAAAAAGAATGTGCCAGCAAAACAAATCCCGTACAGAAACCTGTAGAGACGCGGATGGAAACATCGTAGTAGAAACACAGTCGGTGCTGAGAATTTGGAAAGACTACTTCTGCAGATTGTACAATGGCGATGACGACCAAAATTCCGCTGTCAGGCAGAATGAACCATTCAACTTAGATGATGATAGCCAAAACTCCCATCCACCTGATCAAAACGAAGTGCGGATAGCAATATCCAAGCTTAAGTCCAACAAGGCTGCTGGACCTGACGGTTTACCCGCAGAGTTATTTAAAGCAGCTGGAGATGACTTGGTAGTGAGCATACACCAACTCATCTCTAAGATTTGGTCAGATGAAAGTATGCCAGATGAATGGAATCTCAGCATCGTTTTGCCCGGTTCATAAGAAAGGCGACCCTCTCAACTGCTCCAATTACAGAGGCATCAGTCTCCTGAACATCGCCTACAAGATCCTATCTACCATATTGTGTGAACGCTTGAAGCCTTTCGTCAACAACCTGATTGGCCCCTATCAGTGCGGTTTCAGGCCAGGAAAGTCCACCATAGACCAAATTTTCACACTCAGGCAGATCCTGGAAAAAACCCAAGAAGTCCAAATCGATACCCACCACCTGTTCATCGATTTCAAGGCCGCCTATGACAGCATCTGGAGGGATGAACTGTATAGAGCCATGTCTAGTTTTGACATCCCTGCCAAACTCATCCGTCTGTGCAGGATGACGATGGAGAAAGCTCGCTGCTCCATCAAGGTCGGTAATGACCTCACCGAGACCTTCGATGTCAAAAAAGGATTCAGACAAGGTGATGCGCTGTCATGCGACTTCTTCAACATCATACTTGAAAGAATTGTTCGAGACTCACAAGCCAACACACAAGGAACGATCTTTCAAAAGTCCGTTCAACTACTTGCATACGCCGACGATATTGACATCATTGGTAGAACACAGCGAGCTGTCACCGGCGCGTTTGCGAGTATAGAAATGGAAGCGGCCAAAATGGGTTTAGCGGTAAACGAGGGCAAAACTAAGTATATGCTGTCAACAAAAAGGGACAACCAACATCGACGAATTGGACAGAACGTCACAATAGACAGCTACAACTTTGAGGTAGTAAAGGACTTTGTCTACCTCGGCTCTGCCATAACATCAAAAAATGACATCTCGTCGGAAATCAAACGAAGGATTACTCTTGCCAACCGCTGTTTCTTTGGGCTAAGAAGGCAACTGAGCAGTAAAGTCCTTTCCCGATCGACTAAGGAGACTCTATATAAGACCCTTATCATCCCAGTCTTGCTATATGGAGCTGAAGCATGGACTTTATCGAATGCGGATGAAGATCTCCTTGGTCGCTTTGAGAGAAAAATCCTTCGTAGGATATTCGGTCCCGTTGCGGAGGAGAAGATTCAACGACGAACTGTACGAGCTGTACAGCGACATCAGCCTGGTCAAAAAACTGCACATTGGGCGTTTAAGATGGCTAGGACATGTAGAGCGCATGGACATCAGCGCTCCGGCTCGGAGAATATTCAACTCTAACCCGGAGGGTCAGCGCAGCAGAGGACGACCTCGCCTAAGGTGGCGCGACCAAGTAGAACAAGACCTCAACCAACTTGGAGTGCGCAACTGGAAGCGGTTAGCTAAGGACCGGGCTAACTGGAAGAGGTTGTTGGTTGAGGCCTTGGTCCACCCCGGACTGTAGCGCCACCTAAGTAAGTAGTTGGGCCACAGAGTAAGAAAATTTGGTATAAGGTACAAAAATGATCTCAAAGAAAGGCTTATTGAAGAGTGGGTAAAAATAACCCTTGAAATTACAGAAATATTAGCCGAATCCATGCCCAGCCATCTTTAATAGGTCTTAGCTAACAAAGACTTTGATTCAAAGTATTAGTTTTTAGATAAAATGTGAAGAAATTGACTTAATATCAAAGTATACGAATACGAAATTGACCATATTTTTCTTAGGGCCGATTTTTCAATAGTCAGATAAACCTCAGACAAACATCAGATAGGACTTATCAGTCAGATAACGAAAAATTCGATTTTTCAATAGGCGAATAGCAGTTATTCTAGGAATATAATAGATATCTGTCGAATAAAGTTATCTGTCCGATTGTGAGCTGGATAAACTTTAACTGGCTGTTTATGAACTGTAAATATTGAGTTTTAAGTGACAAAAAATGGATATTTTTCGATATTTATGATGATTTTGTTATTGAAGAGGAGAATAAGATATTCTAGAATATCTAGAATTGGAAGATGTCGATTTCAAAAGAAGCATGATAGCCTTATATTTTCAAACTCTGCTCTTAAATATGTACCATTCCGATAATGGTTCCTGTGGAAATGGAATATTAACCGGGGATAGTGGATATTTCCTAAACCATTATCTTCTTACTTCGTCTAAAAATCCGAAAGCAGCACCTCAACGTTTGTACAACGAATCTCATTTAAAATCGAGATATGCAATTGAGAGATGCTTTGGTGGAAGCATCGATTTCCTGTTTTGAGTATTGGAATGCGATGCAAACTTACTCTTGTGCAAGACGTTATTACATATTGCGTTTGTTGGAATATGTGAACAGATAGAAGCAGATATAAATAAATAAATAAATAACGAATAAAAGTTTGTTACCAACTAATGTTACATAAACAAACAAAATACATAAACTACTTTAATTTTTGCATTTTAAAATTGTGTTCTTCTTGCCTTCAGATGAAGAGTTCGAATTTTATGCTCCTCTATTTATTTTCATGTTCAATTTTTGTATATTCAAGTTCAGCTTCTGCAATTTGTTTTTGCAGCTGCACTACTTCTATACGCGCTTCACCCAACTCATCAAACTTCGTCCTTTTCAAGCCACATAAAGTTTTATATGTTTTTTTTATTTTCTATTGTTTCTTTAAACTTATACACTATATCCATCAATACACGCACTTCCGATGGTTTAAAATTGACCGCCCTTTTTTCTCTTTATGGGTATGGGTACATTTTTCGCCGTCGCACAGTGTGGTATTGAGCGCCAAAACCTGGTCATAAATGGATTTTTAAAAATTGGCGGCCTACCCCTTATTAATATTCCTTAAAATAGATAAGTAATTACTGCATTTAAATACGAAGAGTGCAACGCGCTTGTGAAATATAGCGCGCCGCATGACCAATCGGAAGTTACCGTTCACTCACCGTGTTAGCGTGATTGTTCGATGAACTCAAAATTCATAGTTTTGAAAGTTCAGTGATTTTTTTTATAAACATTTTAGAGATCGTTTTTGTATTACTCTAAGGTCCAAGCCATGTATGTACTTTATGTAACAGTATAGTTTTGTAATAATTCTTCAACCAATTTCCATCTATGGGGTCTAGAACTAAGATGTAACTAACTCTTGCTTAAATATTTATTTTCAATGAATGAATGAATGATTTTTTTGTTGCTGCCCACGTTTTATATGTAAATTCAATATGTAAATTATGGTTATATGTAAATTATGGATGTCCTGAATAGGGTTCTTTTAACTTCAGACTCCCTAATAACGGGTATGAGAGGCAACCACCAGAGGAAAAGATAACCTTTATCGTCAGAAGTTTTAACTTTATTATCAGAAAGTGATATAACAAATGTTAGCATTATCGGCCATAGTAATAGTGATGAATAAATGCCTGGATACCTAAATAAGTCTTTGTTTTACTATTTTTTTACTCTAAAATTCAAATAAAACTCGGTTTTGTAGCTGTTACAAATATAAAATATTTTTGGCCAGGTTTTGGGGCCCAATACCATATACTCTTCGTCGTCCGTCACGTGTAACCAAACATAGTATTAGTGCATTCTCTGTACATGATTCTCTGGGTATTAGTGCATTCTCTGTTTATCCGACATCATACAAATTTTGCATAGAAACTATGGCCATTTTACGAAAGAAACCACTAGCAGTCCATGTATGTATAATATGTAATCAAGAAAATTGAAAATAAATTTTCCTACATATTCTGTAAGCGCTCGGCCACTCTGTACACATACACTAAAACCGTTTGCTTACACATCAAATTTCACGAGTACCTGGTACTCACGCCTTTTTTTTCACAAGAGGGTCAATATTTTCCATTTTAATTTTTTTTTACTTTTTAAAATGTGCTAATAATTGAGTTTGACTGATATAAAGAAAATCATTGAATAACAAACTGGCAGTTATTCGACGATTGAAAAATAGCAAAAACTTATCTAGCAGATAAACAGTCGAATATATTTATTCGTTAGATAGCAAACTGACTGTTTATCTCACTATTGAAAAATCGGCTCTTAATATTATGTTTTTTATGAAAAAATTTCAATACTTTATTTGAAATATTTGAATTAATTGAAGTTAATTTTTTCATTTTAATGTGTTCTTACTGAAATCAATAAAATTTTGCAGTATTTGTTCAATTTGTTTGGATTTTTCCTTAAATAAATATTACCACATCAGGTGTACGAATATAAGATTGATATACTGTATGTATTATACATTGGGTCTATACCTAACAAACTAATTAATTTTTTATTTATTTTATTTGTTTATTTTGAAGAAAAAACAATTGTGTATTAAATTGTGTAAACAAAAGAAAGAAAGAAAGCAAGAAATACAATGCTTAACTAGTTTATAAATATGTGTAGTTACCTCTTCTTCAAAATACAAAAACGACAGATTTCTGAAAGCACAACATTCAACTAATAATATACAAGACTGTGCAAAGTTTAAAATATATATAATAATTCCTACTAATCAGGACATATCTCTGTATAAATGTTACCTTGGGCTTCCTTCACAATATTCGATTGGACACCGAAAATAATTGAATTAACCAAGGTATCATATATGATACCGGGGGTCTCAGGAGGTTATAATTCTGCGTCGTATATGTTTGTATATAATTCGTTTTTAAAAAAAACTACCCTTAGCAGGTTTTTTTTTACCACATGACTGTGCTATGTAGCAAGAGATTGATTGACTCTGTGTGACAAAACTTTAACTCCTACAATTTTTCCCAACTATAAAATTTGGTTGTTTACTTTCTTTGTTTTTTTTTTTACTTTATTTTCCTGAAGCATTTCAATTATTGCTGATTAAATTTTAAATTTTTTGTTTCCTATAATAAACATTCGCATTCAATCAATCCAGTGGATAGGTACTTGTATTTAGGTGTAAGTCGTATAAACCTAAAAAGAGGATAAATCAGCAAAAAGCAATAAGAAAATAACATTTGTTTTCGTTCTAAATACAAATTGCAGATGTTAAAATACCGTAAAATTTACGATTGATGTGTTTCAGATTGTTCACGTTGTTTTTGTATTTTTTTTTGATAGTACGTGATTCGTTACGTTTTCTTTATTGTAATAAACGGTCCCGTGCCTTTCTGACACAATTCTGAGGTAATCCATCCTCGTTACATTTTAAGGCACACATTACTTTATTCGAAGAATGAATTTATTATTTTTTTTTTATTAAAAGAAATGGGTTTAAGCTAATTTCCCAAACGAAGCACGTGGCAACACTCTTTTTTTCATTTATTTATTTCTCTTCGTTCTTTAAACGATAAAAAAGAATATAAAAATAAAAGAAATCATTGCTCATTCATAAAAAAAAAACACAAATGACTCTGAGTTTGAATGAGTGTATATGTACGTATCTGTGAGTAGGTACCCATCGCATCGCACCGATCGTTATCGTAGGGAAGAGATCGCCCATCTGAAGCATATGATCGAGCCGGTAACCAGTTCGATGGTGGCGGATGGCGATTCTGTAGGGGCTCTCTGAACTAATGGATGCGCGTCTTTTGTTTGGACACCGATTCGGTATAAATTTAAATCGAATCCCATGCACTGTTTTAGTTTTTCATTCGTCTGTCGAACGATTCGGTGTATCTGTAGCGTATGTATCGTGTATATTTTATTTTTTGTTTACCTTGATTATAAGCCATCTATGTGTCCAGGCCCAGTATAAGTGCATTATTATAATTATTCAATCAATAGAGGGAACAAAATTCATCAGCTAAGTGCTGTAAAAAAATAATAATAAAAAATAAACGCCGGGGTGGGTTCTAAATAGTATAGCGCTTTTAATCGAACGACCAGGGGAAGCGGTAGTGATTCGTACAACATTAGAGTATAGTAGCGTGTGACGACGTCAGAGGTGCTTACTTGCCTGGCTGGCTACTTAAAAAGCATACAACACTATAGAGAAATCAAACAAAACCAAAGTATAGCAATCCGGCATCGTGTCGTTGGTGTATCTCCAGTGAATTGTCAACCTTAGTTCAAGTTGGTTGTTACGTTCGGGGAAATTTAATTTTATTTTTCTCTTCTGCCTTTGTTTTACAATTTTTTATTATTGTATCAATTTTTTTAAAGAATATTGTAAATATAAATTTTTGTTTAATTTTTTATTTATTTTTGTAGAATTTGAATACAAAAAAAAAATATTCCTATCCAAACCGAATTTCTAAGCACAAACCGGTGGTCGTGCGTGTGTGTTATAAGAAAAATAAAAAAAGCTAAATAAAGTGATAAGGATTTAAACACATATCCGCATACAAAAATAAAACAGGATCATCATGAAGCTCCTATTCGGATTACTAGTATCTTTGGCAATAAGCTCAGCATTTGCTCTTCCAGGTGAGTAAATATCAATAAATGTTTGCGCCACTTGTTCATCCAGCATGTGTACGCTCACTATACACAACAAGGCGGTGGTAGGTACATAGCTACCAATCCTACAATCGATTCGATATTATGTCCTTAAGGGGGGTGGATTATACTTAAAAACTCTTTTGGAATCTTCGAGTTTTGTTTTTTGTATTTTCCAAAATTTATTGGTTCGAGTTGGGAATTCGCGCGATGGTTGAGTGCTTCGGTGAGTTATTTCATAAGGATGTTACACCATACTATAGGTACATCCTTGCTTTGAGGAGTTATCTATTATGTACAGTAGCTTACATTTTGGTGTATATGCTTGTTGATTCTTTTTCATTTCCTTATACATATATGTATATCGTTTGGTTAAATTTTTAAATATTTACGTATCTTTTACTTACTCATGGTATCTCCTCTGTCCCCTGAATTGCTGATTTGGTGCTTTTATTTTGTACACAGATTTACTGTAGGAAAAAGAATACAATTTATTTTGGAAAACGTGTCGCAAAATTTGTGTCTTCTCGTTTTCGATTTGAGTTTTTCATTCTATCCGTCATCGTGGGTATCTATTTTTGGCGACATTTTGCATGGTCTGATTATTTTGATTATTTGTGTATATTTTTGAATTTCAACAGGATTGTTTTTTTGTTATACATTTTTGTTGGTGAAAAATGCAATTGCAAATATAAATTAACTTTTTGTTGAGTAATTCAATTGGCTTGATTGAGTGTAAGAGTTTCAGTGACTGTGCCATTGCACTTGCGACGAATTTCGCTGAATCAAATAATTAACATTGATTTGTATACGATTTGAATTGGTGTCTGTATATAGTACATATCTGTAATGTGGAGATACATAATAAGCAAGACGAAATTACGGATCAAACAACTTCCGGGGTTATTGCGAAAATAGATTGATTGCTCCATATTATTATTCACTATGTACACATACACGTACATTACGTACATACATATGTACATACATATGTACTTGTTTTTTTCTGGTTTTAACTGATTATAGATCGATTTGTAAACATACAATTTTGCACTTCAGTTTAAGCATAGCTTGTGACTGTACCTAGTAATGACATCATCCGACAAAAAATCAACTGAAAATATTAAATTGCGCAACATTCGTGGAAGTCAAATGATTATTTTACTGATCATTAATTTAAAAACTTGTTTGTTTTTTTAAGTCACCCACTTCGACATTTTAAAGATCTTGCATTGTAATGTGACCTTGAGTTGAAATTAACAGATTGTGGCTTTTTATCGACAAAATTAATATAAAACTTACTAAGAAGAATTTGGAGCCTCCCAGGCGGTAAGGAGAATCTACTTACGTTATTTACTGTTGCCAGTTATTAGTTATTATCCATTCGTCGTTCTGTACATCTTCTCGACTCCTTTTCCTGGCAACATTATTGATAGTGATTAAGAGAATAAAATCCACTTGCAAGTGGCTGTGATATCGCAATAATGCAATGTATTTTGACAGCTTCCTTAGATGGTTCATTGATATCGATATTGTCTATAAAAAAATTCGGTTACTGAACAGACTTTTTGAAAAGAGTCCAATCCGCATTGGGAGATTGACGAGATTGCTTTAGGTAGCTTAGGTAGGTTTTTTTTCTAGGTTTGGTATATCGATGCTTGTTAACCCATTAGTAGATTTGAGACATCGTACATATCTCTCTTTAAATATCTGGCTCAGTCTCACCCAATCCTTATAGATACCAGCTTTAAATGCTTCGACGTACCTTATGCAAAGTATAAACTACATAATTGTATCAACTTAACAGTGGTGGCCATATCGAGTACCATCTAGAGAAGGCCTGCGCTGGTATCTGGGGAATACGATGTCTCCCGTTCTTTATTTTCATGAGCTTGCACTGATATTAATCTTCAAAATACGAATACGTTCAGATAAATCCAATTTCAAGATTCTCAGTAGGTAATTATTAGGGGTTACGATACAGAGCACATACTCGTAGTTGCTGTCTTCTCTGTATGCACGGGCTTACAGAAATGAAACGAGACACACTTGTGTCTACTTACTATGTTATCGAGAAAATATTACTTTAGTTCCATAGTGATCTCCTACCTAATTGGTTATGAGCGAAAAAATTCTTCTTTTTCTTTGAAGGTCGTAATGTATGTAATTAGTGTTCAGCCATGACGACTGTTAATAATGTGCAACGTTTCAAATAGGATGAAAAGTGCTTTTAACTCTTCTTTTCAGTGTTTAGGTAGTTGAAATTCCCGCCATTTCTATATAGAGACATGCTTTTTATATATAACCTAATTCGGGGAAACTACATCTCATTATACATTTTGTTGGTGTTCCTAAAAACTTTGCTTAGATTTCCACACTCTACTGCTGCCAACACATATGATTATTTAAGTCAACTAACGAAACGAACGATTCTATAACGAAAGTGTTTATGAAATTGTGTGACAAACTTTTTCTCCGGAGGAGGGGAATTCTGGCTTAAATGGGCTGATTTTCCAATTACTTTATGAATCTCTTTGACTTCGAGTATTTACTATACTATGATGCTACTCCAAGTTCCTTCTGTCTTTGTAATTATTATAAAAATCATGAGAAACGGTATCCAGTCGGCTAGGTTGGGTTAGGTTAGGTTGTAAGAGTTTATGAGGCTGAGCCATCACAAAACACAAGGCACCATAATGGGCCCATCGTGATCCGCTGAGACCATCGCACGATGAAGTACCTAAATCCAAACATTTCCGTCAAAGAATTTCATTTCCATACAGAATTTCAAGATTTTATTGTGGCCAATTTGGACACTGGAAGAGAGCAATAGCCTGACAATGACAAAGAATATTTTAAATATCCTCCGATATACCTATGAATGTCGTTGCAGTATCTGCATTCGTTCGTATTAGAAAGTCCCATGCTTTTGGCATGATTCCTCAGGAAACAATCCCCGGGGAGTATTCCTATTATAGTTCTAAGCTTTGCCCTATTCAGTCGAAGGATACCTTGGTCCTTTTGCAGTCTATGGCCGGCCAAAGAGCCTTGGATACCCTATATGACTCTATTTTTGACCATCTGTGGTCCGCTTATGATTATTATTAAGTTTTGCCCTGATGCCGGATGATGGCGGTGCTATGTCCATCTCGGTTATAGGCAATTCCCCCCCCCCCCCCCCCACCTTGCTAACTCATCTTTTTTCTCTCCCAGGCACCCAACATAGTTTTATTCTGTTGTGTCTACTCAGTGATCTGAGCACAGAACGACATCCTTCTACAATTGCCGATTTAACGATACACGGTTCTAGTGCTCTAAGCGCGGCTTGACTGTCGATGTAGATGATGAAAACCTTGTCTTTTATTAGCTACGAAGCTAATACAGCTCGGCCGCTCTCCACACAGCTAGGACCTCTGCCTTAAATACACTATAGTCATCTGAAAGTCTTAGACACATATTAACATAGCTCCGGTTCTCTTGAGTAGATACTAGAGCCTGTCGGTTACATCGAAATAAATTTGAATTTGGATTGATTCTTCCTTTACGTCCCTAATAATCTCTGGAATAAAAAACATAACAAGCCTTTTGCAATGACCGAAGGAATGGTGTTTTATCTTAGAATTGAATCACGGCTGTGTAGATACGAGATAAAGGCTTGTAGTCATATTCTATGTGTGAATTAGTATATTACACATCTGCGTATGGTTGTTAGCGCCCGTATTCTTAAGATATTAACCTATGTACTTATCAAACTCGTATGTCCTAAAATCCTACAACCCCTTAAAATAATAATTAAAATGTTTAAACAATATATTGTAGATATACAATCTCACCGCCCGCCGCGCCATCATTCTTCAAGTTGAAATGCGTCAAATGCTTTGACATTGTTTTGTTAATGACCCATTGAATGTAACACATAATACGAGTACTACTATGTTGCTCTGTGTGGAGGTCTTCCCAAGCCCCTTTGAGCAAATGCTAATTCTCAACTTTGAATGCAGAACATGTACGTAGGTTAGGTATCCATCTGGGTAGGTCTACCTACATACAGGCTGTCAGTTTGATAGTGTTGTTGTATCTTGTGTGCTGCGAAATTACAATCGGAGCTTAGAGACAACGAAGTAAAGAAATTTAAATTAATGTCAGAATTGAAAGATTTGTTTATGCAACTCGTTGATGTTGTTGTTGTAAGCTGTGTGTAAAGAGTTAAAAAGTACTGTGAGCTAAGCAGGCACACGTACATACATTTAAATTAAAACTAACAATCTGTTTTTTTTTAGGTGGAAAAATTAATTTATTTCAATTGTTGCTCGGTCTACATGTGTGCTGGCATTCATAGATTTATAATTGAAAGATGTAAAATACTGCATCTAGTAAAACCGTAAAATAGAAGTATAATCCGTTAAAACATCTTCTACATACTGTTATATATTGTACATATAGATAAAAACACATACATACATATGTATGTATGTAGTGCTACCGCTCAATTCAAATAATATGTTTTTTGTTTACGTATATTACAACCGTAAAGTATTAATCACTAATTTATGTTAAAGACTTGTGTTTAGGCGATAACAATTTTAAATGAATTTTCAAGAAAAAAAATCTCAAGATTACAGGCAGCATCAGCATGACTCTGTTCTCCAATTTTATAGTACTTTGTCATACTATTTACGTTAGAAGTGACGTTTGCCTGAAAGCACGTTGTGTAATCAAAGCCTAGAACACTAGTTAATTTATGATTTTCACAGGCTGGGTTTGTTTGTATGTATGTATGTAAGGATGTCACCTCATACAGCCTAAACTAGGAAACCGATTCCAAGAAATGAGGTGTCGTTGGACTCGGTTTGATCCGGAGAGTGCCCTAGGCTATAAAACATCACGAAAAATGCAATATGGCGGATTACCTTTTGTTTTTTCTTTTCTTTTTCTTTACAACCGCCTTGATAGTGGTATCAAATGAAAGGGCTTGGCAAGTAGAATACAATATGCTATGACGTCATTGAAAATATGGCTGATGCCCACGAGATGGCGGATTAGTGTTATCTTAACGACCTCCTTAATATGGGTGTCAAATGAAAGGGTCTGACAAGTAGAACACGACATTGCTTACCTACATACACTCTACATATTTTCTGAAACAACTGCAACTAAAAACCTTAAATCCGACTACGGGAAAAACTAACTAAAAAGTACGAAACATTTGATATTTGATTGAATAAAATCAATAAAATTAAAAAAAATAAATAATGGTGGTACGGTACGCCGACCATTGCCTTCAGAGCATTCTCAGGCCAGCCGTCAGACTATAAATTGTCAGGGACAAAACCTGACAACCGTGTGAATACTATATAACCATCAGAAATATGTTTGAAAGTAATCGGAAGTTCATATTAGGGAACGTACCACATGGTCTAACGGCGGTGTGGAATGGTACACTGATGGATCGAAAATGGCATCTGGTATTGGTGCTGAGATCTTTGCGCCCAATACCAGAATCTCCCTCCCTCTTGGATCATTCCCCAGCGCGTTTCAAGCTGAGGTCTACGCCATTGAGATATGCGGCTTGATTAACCTTCAGAGAACCATTAAGGGAGCTAACATAAATATCTTTTCAGACAGCCAAGCCGCACTCTAAGCTTTGAGCTCCTACTCTTTCGACTCAAGACTGATAAAGTGCTGCTTCAATGCTCTCCAATCCCTAGCTGCTCACAATGAGGTAAAACTTTGGTGGGTACCTGTTCCCAAAACACATATACCTAACGCATACCGTATAGTTATAGTGCTATTATAAACGACATTAAAGTTTCTTTTACTGACCGCGTGACAGCTGCAAATGATTTCACATCCGTATATTAATATAGAATGACCAAACATTTAGCTAACATAAATCGCGCCTTGATAGGGGTGAAAGACTGTGTTACCCAGAAATTACGTAGTGCCCCATATTTAAGCCCCTCTATAAAACGGAAATATCTAAAGGTTTTCTGGATATGACTAAGCACTTCGATTTCTTCGCGTCTAAGGAAAATTTGTTTAATTCAGGCCAACGTGCAATTGCCTCTAGGTCCAGATCTTTACTTACATCACAGACTCCGTTCTCAATAAGACCAAGCGAACAGCTCATATATATTTGAACATCAACGGCATACATGGGTGACGAGCAGTTTCTTATGATAGATGGAAGTTCATTTACATATAATGAGAAAAATAGAGGACCAAGAATATAACCTTGAGGAATGCCACTAACAATTGGAAGAAAATCAAACAGACTGCCGTTTAACTGAACTGCTTGCATTCTATTTGTTAAGAGAAGTTAAGTTTAACCCTTAAGTAAGATATTACTTAAAGTGACTTTTCTGATTCTGCAGATTCTCTGTTTTGCTTTTTTTATCTTTATGGTTCACCGTATCCTATTCCTGAAGGCATCCACAGATTCATATTTCGATCTCGTTTATTTAAAAGAAAATTCAGTAGCAACTAGCAAGTCTCAAATTCGGACACTAGCTCACACTCCTCTCAATTATGACCAGTTTGCCATCTGAGTATGAATTGATTAGAAGAATATCTCCTTTCATTTCTCTTATCTCTACGTCTAACGTCAAGTAAGTGCAAATTTACGTACCTATGTTGAATTTCTTTTTTTTTTTTTGGTGGAATCTTTATCTCAAGTCATTGTTGTATTTATAACCTTGTGTGGCATATGTACAAATATATGTATTTATGTATGTATTGCTTCAAGACTGATGACGATACTGAATCTACATCTTGTCCATAATACAGACTAAAAATATGCGAACTTTGCAATAATTGGTGGCATTTACTTATCTGTTCTCAAAGCAACCCTACCAAGGGGAATTTCGTTTCATAATATAATTTCTCGGTACAACACTGATAGCCTCGTACTTTTCGTAGAAAATATTATTTTCTTTAAAAGATCAATAAAAAAAAAACATCAGCTTGAAAAAAAGAATAAATAAAAAAATGTAATCAACATAATTATTGTATTCTAAGAATTAACAAAGATCCTTATGCAAACATTCGTATTCCCAAGAAGCAATCAAAAGCAATCATTTCAAGGAATTAAAAAAAAAAAAACAACAATAAATTCAAATTAAATTTCAAATTGCCTGTGTACCACCTCACCTACCTACTGTTACTGTTCCACTTTATTTCTATTCAATCAATTTCTTACTAATGAAATACAATTTCCACCGCCCTCCCCGCTCGACAAAAATTAATTAGCCATACTTTGATGTCTCGAATTTCAATTACAAGTAAAAAAAGAGGAAAGCGAAAAAAAAAAACCTAATTATAAACAAAACACCCAAAACGAGATCCAGATCCAGGTGCTGTGTATATTTGTTTCTTAGTCAAAATCCAATTGGGTCCTTCTAAACATGTACAAATAATCCTTTTTTGCCTATTGACAATTTGCCACCCACCACAGAAAGAAGCCCCTTCTGATTTTCCAACAAGTCTCAGAAACCTGTTGGAGTGGATGGCCCGGCCCGTCTCTAAATACCCCTACACTTGGGATAAAAACCCCCAGTAGACTAAATGTAAACAAGACTTTGCCTCGATTTTTGGGTAAACATTTGTTATAAATACAAGTTGTGTATACAAACGCATACATATACATATTTTGAGAAGATGCTTTTTGCTATAAGGATTGGGTGCTGGGTGGAGTAAACGGTTAGCAAAGAGAAACTAAACGGTTCCCTCTACCGTTTTGCGTTTGCGAAAATATATTGCTGGGAAAAGGGGCGATTTTTGGAATTGTATCTACCCTCACTGACGTGTATGCCTGAGCCTGCCTTGCCTACCACTTCTTTATTTAAGGAGTTTGTGTTATGTTGGCTGTTTCTAAAGATATCATTGAAGGATTGTACATAGCTATTTTGGTTGGAGAAGTAGAAAGGTACACCACTTTGATGAGAACTTCAAATATTACTTTTATATTCTATCACATTAACATGTTTGTCTATTGTGTCAATAATAAAATTTACTATTCTTAATTTAACAGTGACAGTTATTGGAAGGTATGTTCAAACCATAAGAAGTGCTGTAGCTGACTGCAATTAAAAAGACAGTGCAATATTTAAGGTCATGATGTAAATAGTATGACTGTGTCACTCGCTGTTTTAATGTGTTGCAGTATCATACCAAAAGGATCTCGAATGATTCATGTGAATGTTAATAGCAACAATCAAAGCTGAACTTAAGTGACCTTTGCGCACGATGAGTCACAATTGATACGGCTTTGAATGTCAGATGATACTCGGAAGCAATTACTTGAGCAATTTATTGCGCAAATTGGGTTGACAGTATCGTGATAGTGTTGTTAAGAATGTGTTGCATGGAATGTAATACCTTGATTCTCAAGGATATCGTTGCTTTCACCACTTAGCGCTAAAGACCTGGAGAGAGAGATGCATCTTGAGCGCTTTCGTTTTATCGTAGACTCATTGCTTCTCTATACACTCACTTTACACTATTTAAACTGTACGCAATCAATATTGCTTAAAGGTCATAGGTGATGCTACCAACAGGTTCCCTTAAACTTAGTTATCTGGTTAGCGCTCCTAGGTTACAGCGACGGCATTGCGTTGCGGAATTCAGTCCCAATGTGGGGATTCTTATGTTATGCATAACTCAAAGCTATTCTAAGTGCATTTAGTATGTTTTTGCACGGGCCGTCGGTATGAGCTAAAGCTACATACTTTCTATCATTGACGGTTATGGGCATGATGTTTCCAGTTGGTTAGTCCATACCTTCTGGCATGTACCATCGTTTGATTCTTAAATCAGAGGTTCGCTCTTTATACCATTCCCTAACATTCTCTTATTTGGAGTGGGGTCGTTCATTTATTCCAAATGGCCGGTTGAATGTAATCGACAGAGTTGTGCTTTTCGGACAACGTCCAGATATTTACATATATAGCTTATAAAGTTCGCGGTTATAGGCAGAAGTGCGCAGATTAGACCAAATACCCTACGAAATATTCTGCAACCAAGACTGGCAAGATTAGTGTTTTGTAAGTCACGATTTAAGTCCCCCGAGTCCTTAGAATCCCAATAGCCTTTCTGACTGGACACTGCAAACTTAGAAACTCAAAGTACTTGGTTTAGAAGAAAATGAGTTCTGCAGATACTGCACCTAACCTCACCCAAGCTGATGCGACGCCCTGTTCAACAAAAGGGACACGGAAGAAATTCTCTCACGACAGGTAGAGATTCTATAGACCTAGACACTCAGTGGTCTCCAGTTGGGAAACACAATATATTTAGAACTCTTATAGGTCGCAGTATTCACATTTTCCCCACCTCCTCCTTTCTCATTCAAGTCCTTCGAGTTAGGAGCTTTGACCCTAGTTGTTTGGACAAACTGAAGTAGCAAAGGTTTGCGAAGTCTTCACAACGATTTCATTTATGATGGGAGGTATGGACTTGAAACTTATTACATATTTTCCAGGATTTACCACAGTATCTGTGCTTTAGAATAAAACAAAGTGAAAAGTGAATCATTGCCTATATCATTTGTGAAGAATTTTTTTATGACAAAAAAAAAAAAAAAAAAAATTGGGTTCATGACAACTTCGATACGTACCCCTTCCTCCTAAACATCTGTTACCAGTGTGTATAGCAGAAAACATAGCCATCACTCGGTGCCACTGTATAAATAAATCAAATGTTCCAAACTAGGTTCTGGGGAATAATGCCGAAAGCAATTTAAATCAATTTACATTAAATAAATTGCGTGCATTGTGTATTGTACTTGAGCGTTAACGAAAATTGCTGTTGATGTTGCTCAATTTAACGTTACGCTGTATTTGCTGAGCTACGTGTTTATATATTTAATTTTTTTTAAATCCTAATAAAAAGCAGCTACACAGCTAACTACATATAGTTTAAAATGATAAATAAATCAAATTTATTAAAAAAGGTTTAGTTCATGTAAACACGCAATTCTGGCAATCTGTAAATTTTTATACGAAGGATTAAAGGAATTCTTTTTTTTTATTTTACTCTGGAAGTGTAGTTCTTAACATTTTCACCTGCGCAGTTGAATCTCTTGAAGATGGTAAATAGATAAATAACTCCTTCATTAATCTAACTAGCACGGCAATTTATGGTCAACGTCTCTTGATCTCGAACTTCAAATGCTCGCGCTGTTAGTAAACATTATTAGGGTATTCATATCCCCTTTAGCGTGTGTAGAATGTAGATTAAAAAGAAAGTCAAAGCTTTTATTTGACTAAGAGTGCAGTTGAATTGTCAAATCTGATCTCTAGTAGACATTGGAAATGTCTGTCCCTGATCTCCATAGCAAGTTTTGTTGAACACAACGTTTCAATCAGCTTCTGAAAGTTCTGTATAGTTGCTAATTTTCTACGGAAATATTATATGTATTATTATAACGACATATTTGGTATGTATTTAGATTTAGATATTTGTATGTAAATTATTAATTCCAATTAACAATAAAAAACCATAAAATTCATGTTAAGAACTTATCAACGAAAACAAAAAATGTATTTAATTTATTTTTTCCATTTCTAGTTTTTTTTTGTATTTTTCCGGCATTATGACGAACACTTCGGTACTTTTTGATTGAAAAACCACCGAAAATAGTTCTTTTTGCTAATAAGCGCCGAAGTGGGCTAAAACCGCAAATGAAATTCGGTCGGATTCTTGATATTATTGCTGTTGGGGCAAACAGAAAAAAATTCCATGACACGAACAACACAAAGATTGTAAATTTTAAGATAATAATAAAAGAAAAGAAAATTTAATAATACTAATGTCATTCATCTTGAAGTAAAATTTGAGACTTTTCTTGTAATTGTTCGTCTACTAAAATGGAGAACTACATATATATTTATTACGGACTTTATTTAATTCACTATTCATTAGGACTTGTTAAATACTAGGTCTGTTCATTTACTATCTGCTCCCAAAATAGTAAATTATTGAATTTCAAGGAGTGGGGGTAAACTTCTCTCAGAGTAAGGCAAAATTACGAAAATGTAAGGGAACGCGTTTAACCACAAAAGTTGCAACATACGAAATGTCATAAACATATGTAAAGGAAACGTAAATAAAGCGGTGTTGTACAATTTTGGATTTAACAAATTAGCGGGTAATCTTATATAGCAACGAACCATTCCTTACATTTATTTTTTAAATATAATTTATTTCAAATATTGGTCGTTACTACTGCTAACATGGTCCATTGTTAAGTTCCAGTTTTCGAAGACGAATGATGCGGTAATGTTGGCTTCCAATACCTCAATCGTAGCCGGCTTATCCATGTAAACTTTGGATTTTACGTAGCCCCAAAAGAAAAAGTCTAGGGGTGTGAAATCATCTGATCTAGGCCAATTCACCGGTTCAAAGCGTGAAATTAACTGCCAATCGAATTGTTCTCGCAATAAAGCCACGGTTTCACGGGCTGTGTGGCAAGATGGCGGTGGTTGAAACCAAATGTCGTCATCATGGGCAGCAAATAGTCCATTATCATCGTAACGGACGCCATCCACAGTTACGTTCTAGCCGGCCTCAATTTTGAAGAAATATAGACCGACCAGCACATATCAACTACACCGAGCCGTTCTTTTGCCTGCGGATGTAATGGCTCTTGAACCTCTTTGTTTTTCAGCCCAAATATGGCAATTTTGCCATGAGCCTGATTGCTGAAAAAAATTTGAAAACAGTGGATCTTCTTCAATCTTTTCAAATGTCCAAATACTCAAACGGTGATGTTTCGGAAGGTCGGCCGCTTTCAATTCTTGCACGAGTTAAATTTTGTATGCTTTTAAACCAATATCCTTATGTAAAATATGCCAAGTTTTTGCATACGACAAACCAAGCTGTTGAGAACGGCGGCCAATCGATTCATCACGGTTATCGCGTACACTCTCAGCTACCGCCGCTATATATTTTCAGTACCTACGTGTTGAATGTGCTCTATTTCGTCGCGTATTTTCCAATAATGAAAATTTCAATTCATATGTTTCGATGATTATAGCGAATTGTGCGTTCGGTAGGCCGATTATGCGGACCATAAGTTGCTCTAAGCGCACGAAAAATATTCCTCGTAGATTTTCGTTGATTTTCGTAACACAGCTGAATAAAAGACGTCTTTTCTTGATCAAAAGTCAAAAATACCATGACAGTATGTAACGACATGCGTGATCTGTCATAAAATCCCTATTGAAAAAAGGACCTCTAAACGAATCACCTGTATTTTCGAAAAGGGCGGCCCAAATTTACAAAAAATATTCATAACGTATCATCGTTCGAATAACGTTATTGATATGTACTCATTTAAGGCTTAGTCCAAGTAATCGATGTAATCTCTACAGATACAGATATATATGTACTTAAATACACACACATATAAATGTACATAAATGAATTTAAGTGTAAACGGTTAAAAATTAAAGATTTTATCAAACTTTTATAATCGTACTTCAAAAAATATAATATTGTGTTAAGTATACGCCTAAAATGTTAATTTACAGAAATGAAATAATTCAGTGTCACTAAATCCATGTGTATTGGTCAAAATTCGATAGTACTATGTTAAGTACATAATCGAAAATTTATTATTTAATTTTTGTATGTATTATACTTAACGAACAATTATGCTAATGCAAAGCCCAATGGATTTTAAACTAAACTGTTTACGTTTTAATGGCAGCGGAAAATCACTTTATTACTTTTCAAATCAATTTGATTTTCTATTTGACTGTGGTTATAGAGCAATCAAATTCATTAGGAATAATTGAATTAAAATCAAAATCCAATTATTAATTAAAATACACCATTCATGCGTATACAATAAGGTCTGCCATTTCCAATGAACCGGCAAAATGAACACGTATTTAAGAATATTAAATATTTACCGGATAAAATTATTGAAAACCCATACAAAATTTGTTTATTTAATAGAATGCAAAAAAGGTGTCAATTATAGTAGGAATGGGACTCACTAGTTGTAGCTTTTGTAGTTCTAAAACCCTATTGAACATAGATATTTTGAATGTACAGCAGCTGCGGTTTATTTTTAATCGTTATCAAAAGTATTTTTTTTATTAAATCACATTATTTTTAAATAAATAGTGTGGCAACAAAGTTTTGTTATGGTCACAAATATTTAGAAGAAAACAACGTCTTCAAGGCAAGGAATTGGGTCGGTTAAAGAAAAGCAGTACGCGGTATACCTAATAATTTGGAAAAAGTGGGTATTGAAAAAAATTTCAGAAAAAAATGATAAAGAAAAAACCCCCCTCTTCACTGCGCCACTTTATGAAATCCACCAAAACCTAACATCTGGCAATAGTACATCTTACCAAGCAATCTTTACCATGGGCCCAAAGTTCATTATTATTTCTGGGTCTTGAAGCTTTTTGATATCTGCACAAAGGTTCTCTATTAAGGTCACGCGATTGGGGAGACCATTCTAGAACGGAGATATTGTTAACCCGAAACCATTCTTCAGCATTTTGGCTGGTGTGTTTCGGGTCGTGGTCTTGTTGAAAGACTGATCTAATTGGTATTTCTTCCTCTGCATAAGACAGCATGGTTCCCTAAAGTATGTCAACATAAACATGCTGAACCAGGGCCCCCCCGCGCCGTCGGGAGCGCCCGCGTGCCGTCGCGCTGCCAATTTGTACTTTAGAATTTGGCCACCTTTATATTATATTATACTGATCACGCGTGAACTACAGTATATTTTTGAAGTTAGGTAAGAGCATGTCAATTACAGTAATTTTGCTACAACAATGCTCTTGAAATTAAGTATGCATGTTTGTAAAAACATGTGAAGTTATGGTATTTTGCGACAAATATTATAATGAGTCATAGAATGCAACTTTCTGCCGCTTTTTATGTGTAAACATCTTGGCTCTGGGTATGGGCCTCACGAATTTCTCGCCGTCATGCGTAACTCGTAACCAATCTTACTGGTATAAGTGCGTAACCAAACTTAGAATTAGCGCGTTCTCTGTATACGATTCTCTTTGTTCATTTCTCTTTCACACAGAGTAATAAAATAATAGGAATAGTTATGTTTTCACGAGTACTCACGCTTTTTTTTTCTTTTCTGTATGGAAAGAACTTTTCCAATTTGGAAAAAAAGGCCAAAAAATGTTCTGGCGTCTTTTCTAAACAATTTTTTTTGGCGTTTTTCCATATTTCATAAATGGAAAAAATGTCTAAAAAAGTTATGGAAAAAATGCCAAAATTCTCAGCATTTACGCCAAACTATTTGGGTGATTTTTCCCAGGAAAAAACGCCACAACTTTGTATGGAGATTTTCGGGCTTTTTTTCCATTTTCTTTTTTTGGTGTAATTTCTTTTGGCATAATTTCAGGGAGCCATATGGGGCCTACACCATGGTATGAGAATCGACCCCATACCTTAATGCTAGAGCCACCATGTTGAACTGTTATACGTGTATTTCTAGGCACGTATTCAGCGCAGTGCTGCCACTAAGGAAAAAATTCCCATAGCAAAACTAAATTTTGCGTAGCAAAACTCAATAAGTCCATAATATGCCGTTTTGTATCAACAAGAAACCAAAAACCGCTTAGTTCTTTGTTAAAAATAAACAGCTTTGGAAGGACTTGTATAGTTCGTTTATTAAAAACATTGCAATACCAGTCAGATTCCAGTCAACTTCAAACATATCTGAAGAAATGTATACTGCCTTTGTAGGGTACGATAGAACAGTAACATAGGTTAGTGTCGTAGAAGTGAATAGTTTGAAAATATGTTCGTTCCATTTTTATTTATCTGTAATTTTGATTAAGAGCGGTTTAAAAATTGCAAATTCTTGTGGACAGTTTCTGTTTCAAAAAAGCGTAGCAAAATTGCGGTATTTGGGCAGAGTACGTAGCAGCGCAGCAAATTTGACTTCTTTGAAAATCGCGTAGCAGTTTTGCTACAATCGTAGCAAAGTGGCAGCGCTGATTCAGCGTTTTGGTCGCATATATTCACGGGAATAAGAGCCGCCATACAGGAAAATTTTACTTTCCTCTGTCCACAAGATCTGCTGCCAGTCTTGAAGGGACCTGTCAACATAAGTCTTGGCGAAGTACTTTCTTTTTGAAATATGTTTTTTGGTAAAAGTGAAACTTTTCTGGGCTTCTAGCATTAAGATTGTCTTTTCTTAATGCTCTTCTCACTATTTCCACACTTCAACATTTAATTGTTTTTTAATATCGGTAGCGGTATTAGCGCCGCAAACACCTAAAAGTTTTTCACAGTGCCCACCTCTTTCGAATGTCTGACAAGCATCAAAGAGTATCATTTGTCACGATTGAGCTTCTCAACTCGCCGTTCGGAGTCGGCAAAAAACTGTAGGTCCCTTCCATTCATGCAAAAATATAACACGCACACACAAATGGTTGCGAGAAGCAGGCCCAGGTTCACCTCGAGCTGTAGCGCCAACTAAGTAAGCGGGCATATTGGGTAACACCTTCGAGCACCTTACAATTCTGCGTTTTCCTCGTATTTCTTAGCATTTACAATCAATTTGGTCCTCAAGAGGTCACACTGCTATTATTTTCACCGCAACTGTAGGTACATGTAGAACCCATGCATCCGTTGTTATATGAATTTTAAAAAACAGTTTCTGCTCCGTAAAACATGGAAATTACACATCGACGTTAGTCCCAGTAATTAATTTAGAATTAAGTTTGACAACAAAAATATAAATCTCGGTTTGCCGCTCAATAAACCACCAACTTCTCATAACTGTCACAGCAAGCTTCAATCTCATTATTAGTTAATTCCCCCACATCCTGATTATTCAGCATATTTATAGCATAGACCAATCGGCTATGATTACAGTTTACCGACTTTGAAGATGCACGCTACATCAACTTCAATTACCCAAGTGCTCATACTGCCAGCCTGTCTTCCTCGGCTGTTCCATCCTTCTGCATCGTCCAAGAACAGTAAATTGCAATCAGAAACACTGTTTAAAGTTTTGATAAACTTGTAAAAGAACCTTTTATCCAAGCAAAAGAAAAACACGTCCTTCTATCCTTCCACTCCGCCCGAGTCTAATCTTTGCGCTTTGCAAGAAAAATCAACTGACTTGAACCTGGAGCAGTTTCGCCGCTCTTACATCAGTCTGCTTTTGTTTGGTATTTTTCCTTATTCTTATATTTTCCAACCGAAGAAAAGGATGAGAGTTTTGAACTTTTCGGGAAAACGAAATGTTTCTTTTACGTGAATACTTGCATACAGAATTTAGCTTTAGGGCTTTCTTGGCAGGACTTCTGTAGCTTCGTAGCTTCTGCAATACGAAAATAAAAAAAAAAATTTAAGAAAAAAAAAACTCATTCTCATCGTCTACTGCTGCGAAACAAATAAAAGTTTCGAGATATTTCAATTTTTGACACTCGAACAAAATTGCACTCCAAGTCTTTGTGGATATCCTTGCACAAGGACTTTTTCGGGGTCAGACTGTGTTTGCACTACGCCTTCTCTATTTTTTTTTTAATTCTCTTTTTTTTCTAATTTCGTCCTGACACACATCCAAGCAGAATTGTGGCAGTATCTATGTATAGATACTCGTATACCACCTACGATTCGATGCACTTTAATCCTGTAAAAGTGTTGCGCAAAATTGATGCAAACATTTGTCTTGTTTGCCAAACGAAATCCTAAGTGTAAATTTACACAGAATTCATGGAAATCATTTCGGAAATGATTCATTGGAAATGCATCCAGCATGGGTTTTTAGGGGTTTGGGGCGTATGGGGTTTTGGCATTTAGGTCAGCTTGGCAGAAATGCAATTTGAGAATGATTTATGGAGTAGCTGTACCCACCCATATAGATATGTATATTTTAAATGAAAAGTTTCAGATATTTGATGATGAAATGGTATTTCGGTTTAAGTTGCATTTTGATGGCACTCGATTTGAAGTTGAATGTAATGAAATGGTCCTTCAAGTATCGTTTTGCATTGTTGTTCAATATTGTTTTAAGAATACTGTGTGAAGGTAAATACCGTTTTCGGTTTTCCAGGAAATGAAAGATATTTATCGAATGTGATAGTTAGTTGAAATGTAGGTCCATGTAGTCCGAGTATAACCAAGATTGGATTTTATTCTGTTAAATATGTTTCGAATTGACCATTCTTCACTCTACTTTCGGTAGTGATTGAATTCTGACATCTTGTAATAGGTCGAGTGGGCTACTTCATAAGTCTGTCTAACTGACTGGTTTACTTAGGCCATTAACAGCTCAAATTGAACCTCAGTTGTTGGCAAGACAATCATTTTCAATAAATTAATTAACTTAAAATACCGAATTTTAAATCAGGTGTATGAGCAAAAAAGTCTCTTTAAATTCACAAGTTTTACTGCATTTGCTATTTGCATTTCTATTTCCGTACTGCATTTCCGTACTGCAACTTGCCATGCAAGTTAACAATTGACAGTTGATAAAATGTGTGTTCAAGTACTTTCGCGGAACCAAAAATGAAAACTGTTAACTCTCGAATACCGTGAGCGGATACTCTTATTTCCATAGAAATATGTTCGTTCGGGTACGCTCCCAAAACTACGAAAATCTACGAAAAATTACGAACACCCGTTCGCGTACGCGAAAATTTCGTAGTTTTTCGTAAAAGAGAGTGTTCACGAGGGAGTAAGAAATTTTCCAATGCTACGAGTCTTAGCATGACAAATTTTTGTTGGTAGATATAAGAAAACTGCCAAATCACATACATTTTTCATTTTTTGTTGTTCAACGCGTTCGTTTACTTTTTCGTTGTTTTCGTATCTCTGCGAGCACTTCACCCCCACAGTACACGTAATACAGGTAATATATTGCGCAGGAAAAATGGCCGCAAATCGTGCCTTTTCTATAATTGTACTGATTTTGGCGCTTAAAAGTCAAATTCATTTGTGAGTTTGGCGTTTAATTCAGTCATTTGTTTTTGTTTTTGAATGTAAACAAATATTCGCCGGGCACGTATGGCGACCATATTTTTGAATTTTTGACAGGTGCGCGAACTTGATCGAAAATTAACACTCTGAGTATACTACCTTATATATGTGTACTGTGCTTCACCCCCACTCTTCTGAATTTGACAGAAAATACATATTTGGTGCAAAAAGTACGCGAACGGACCTAATGTTCACGAACGCTTTCACATCAAAGTTCGAAGTATTATTCTAAAGGAGACGTCAAACTCCTCGTAAAATAATCGTTATCATTTTTACCGAACAACAAACAACAATTTGAATGTCAAACTCCTGAGCTGTCATTTTTTGACAGTTTGTATTTTCTCACCAGCCGGAATTCTGTATGGAGAAAAATAAACAGTTCATTTCACTTTCGTTCACTTTTTTAACAACTTTCTCAGCACATACTTTCGCAGAGTTTCACACCAAAGTTTATCTTTGTAAAACAACACGATTGAATATGCGAACGGACCTAATGCGGATACGGAAGAATTTTTTTTATATATTTTTCCCCAATCTTATTGTGAATATGAGAAATGAAAAAAACGACGATTTGACAGATGGTAAAGTTGACAAAAACTATTATGAAAGTGATTTTTTCATTTGACACAACGAACCTTCTGGAACCTATCTAGATTGGCATCGTCCCACATCTAACATTTTACTTTTTCACGATTTTCGTTGGAGTACTGCTCAAGAACCCAGTCAGAAAACGTCCGATGCACTCTGTAGTATTGTGACTCTGTAGTCTTGTGACTTTATTCTAAAACTTGGTGGCTACAAAACTACCAACCTATAAATGCTCGATTTATCAACTGAACAGGTTTCGAATAAAATTAATTGTGTTCCAAGCAGGACGTTTGTCACAAATATTATTCCATGTAGCAGGAAAAGTCATGATTAAACTACAGAGAAATCTCTCATTAGCGGACACCCTGTTTAGCGGACAACTCGCATTAACGGACACCTTTTTGGGGAACCAATCTCGAATTTCCCATACAACTGGCATTCTAATAAACGTAGAGCTCTCATAAGCGGACAAAAAACTCCGGTCCTGTGGCCAATCTTCACAGAATGACAGTGCTGTATTGTCATCATTGTCACCAATTGGATGGCCTTTATCACTGCTAGAACCTCGGCTTGGAGAACGCTGCTGTGGTCTGGGAGTCATATGGAGCTGTTCATTCTAAGTTCCTCCGAGAAGCAACCCGCTCCTATACCTACTATTTCCATTTTTGACCCATCATCGGTGTAGATGGAATCGGATTCGTTATTATCTTGATATATCCATAATGTATTTGGTCTCTAGTGCTTTGGCTGGCTTATTCTGAGAGCGCTCTTTGCTGCGATCTCCTGCATGTAGAGGTCTAGAGGCAGAAGGCTAAGAATTGCGCCCAATCGCGCTGTTGGCGCTGTCCTCATCGCGCTGGCTGTTCAGTGCATGCTACATATTCTCTGTGCTTTGGTCATAACCTTAAGGTTGCTGATTTTTAAGGTAGCATGCCACCAGACCAATCCTACAATTATATTAGTATGAGTCTAACTATCGCCGAGTACATCCATAGTGATATTCGTGGTCTGGATCCCCAGTTTTTCCCGAAGAATCAGCTGCAGGAATAGAAGGCAACTGATGGCTTTTTACTCTTTCCTTTATGTTAAGCTTCCAATTAAGCTTTCTGTCAAGTGTGAGGCCCAAGTATTAAGTACTCTCGGACAACTTAAAGGTAGTGCCCTCAATGGTCGGTAGCCTGAATGCTGGTATCGTTCTCTCGTTGGTGAACAGCACAAGTTCGGTTTTCTGAGGGTCGATCCTCAGTCCACATTGTTTTGTCCAAACGTTTAGCGTATTCAAGGCTCTCTGCACTAGTGTGGCTACGAATTTTCCCGTAGAAGTGCAGGTTGTTAATGTTGATCACTTTAGCTCATGTAGATATATTAAAAACTCGACTTGCATTGTATTGTAATTGTGTTAAAGCTGCGTTTCTAACTTTGGTCTCAAACTTTGAGTGAGTTTGAAATAGAATAAAAGCATCAGTCTTTCAAGTCGAAATTTTGGCTATCTACATTATTGTATGATTTATGTTAATCACTTTCTTATAGTAATCTGAGTCAATCTAAAGCGCTGTTCCGTTTGCATACCTGTTTTATGTGCTAAACGTGTTCTCATGCCTACAATTATTAAAAAAAACAATACATTTTCAGTTAGTTACTGTATAGTAAAATACCTCAAGCTGTAGCGCCTGTAAGCACGATTTTCTCATCACTTCCATAATTCTGAGAATCAATAAATTAGCAAACAATCCATAACGAGAGTTGTTATTCCAATCGAATACTTAATCAATCGGTTTAACTTCGTTTAATGGTCCGTCCTATCAAGATAGATAAATCGTGCTCTACCGCTGTCGTCCCATCTTCACGCCGCTCCTAGTTCCTCTGTAACATACCTTGGGACTGGGAATTTCCCCCTCAATATCGTATCGCATAACTTTTCCACAAAACTAATTAAAAACCAATGAAACAATAACTTTGTGATAAGTCCTCCCGACTACGCTACCGGCCACGTCCAACCTTAGAACTTGAAATGTTGTTCTTCAAACAACAAAACAGACTTCTCGTCATGAGTCATCCGCAGACAGCATCTCCACAAGCGACGACGACGCGACGCACGGTGACATGGGGGAATCAATGAAAGTTATCCAACAGATACGCGTTGTATTTTTCTAGAAACAATACGTAAACAATCCAAAAGCTTGTTACGCTCTTTGGATTGTATCGAATTACGTATTCTAGAAGCTGACGCGACGCAGCAACTTTTTTTTTCTTTTAAGACTTTTTTTTTTGTTTTTTTCGGTTTTCGCTTCTTTGCTTAAGTAATGTCAACTGAAAGGTGTTTTGGTTGTTGTTGTTGTTTGCGCGATTGCCGTTCCTATCCTACCTTCTAGATTCGTATCGTAAAAGTTTAATCGCAAATCAAAAGGCAGTCGCATTTGATAGATACCATGAGGAGAATTTTAATTTGTCCTTTTTTTTTGCTTTTCCTTTCATTTTCCTTTTGCGGTCGAACTGGGGGAAAATGATTGGAATAACAATATTTATCGACCACCAGGTGGTTGTGGAATTAAAGTTCCAGATACATTTTGGGTCGGTAGGTCAAGCGGAGAGCAAGACGTGCAATGTAATGAGATGACTCCCTTCAATGCAATGAGTTCGTTCACACTTGGGTCTTGGGTCCGGTAGAAGCCTTCAGCGCTTAGTCAGAGTTTTGTGATGACAATGGTGTTGGTGGTGGTGGTGGTATACAGGTTCTGATTTTATGGAAAAACCCATCCGCTTTGATACCTAATTGTGTCGTGGAGTTATGTCGCGACGACGCGACGACGAAGAAGAAGATTTAATGTGAAATACAATATAAAGAGTGAATCCGGTATTTTGTGTTCAGCTTTTGCAGAATGTTCTGGGGGAGTTCATTCGATTCAAGCGGATTTATTGTGGTCTGCACGGTAGATAGTGAGGTGAATTTTATATTTCTTGGTAATTTCGATTATTGTCTGTCCTTTTGAGGAATGCGGATAGTAGGAGCATTTTTTTTATCCATTATCAGTGTATGGTAATTTGATGAGAAACGAGAAGGAACTGTAATTCCTTACCATCAAATGGGCTATTGGATTGCTAAAATAAAAATTTAAAAAAATTGGCATTCTACATTTTGAAGTTCCTCAATAGAAGCTCCGAGCTGAGATACAAAAACCTAAACTCTCTATTATTAACATTTAAGGAGGAGAACTGCTTCACTTCATTCACACCGATCTTCGAACAAACTGCTCAAGCAGAAGTTTAAAAATAAAAAAATCCGGTCACCAATTAACTATCAGTTAATTTTACATATGAGATTTATGTTGATAGGCGACAAATTAAGTACCTATACAATAAATATATGCATATGCATCAAATTCCATTCTTCGTCGAGTTATTGGTTGCATTGTATTAAATGTGTGAATACAGAATTCTATTCTGTACACAAATTCAATTTTTCCCAATGAATTGTTACCCAAAACTATTTGAGTTAAATTATTATCAGATTAAAGCAAAACAGCAGATTCGTTTGGATTTAGAAAATAACTCTTTTTATAACTTCCAATCTTTTTATAACGAGGAAAAACTAAGGATACTGTATTACCGTCTCTGCCTTACCGCTGTTATCGCTGAAGTCGTCGGTAATCGTGATTCTGGCACAGGCGATGCAGCCACAAATGTAGTTAAAGTTTAAAATGTATAGGAAACCATCAAGATTCCTTTATGTGCATAAAATCATCGGTTTAAATATAAGTATAGTGCATATTTCAGTGCAATTTTGGTGCATATTTCTAGGATCAATCATTAAATTTTTGCTCTCGCGCATACAAATTTCCCTATACATACATATCTGCTTTCAGGTGATTGTGAAAGGGTTACGTCATTTCTGGATTTGTAAACAGATGGGTTGTTGAAATAAAAAAAAAAATTAAAAAAACTGTCGAACGTAGAGCAGTCCTGATAATTTTGGTTCCATCTACACTTTATTCTTAATGTTTGTGATTTTATTCAACTTTTTCTGAGCGATATTTTCGGAGATAAAGCCTGGGACAGCAATTTGTTTATGTTTTTAGAAAAAATAGTTAAAATTGAATTCGTGCATTAACGATCTTTTATTTGGCACTCCGACGATTAGTAAAGTTTAAAGTACCCATTTTCGAAATTCAGCTTTTTAAGTCCTGGTCTGTGTTTTGGCCACTTATTTCACAATAGTCTACGTCAAATAGTTTCTGAGAAGAAGGCCTGTGACAGACACACACCACACTGATTCCATTACTGTTCCGTTTTTGGGTACGGAAAACTAAAAAACCTGAACCAAATCCGATAATTAGGCCTTCTCAAAAACTAAAATTAGACAACAGCTTGACCCATAGTTAAATTAAATTTTGACACCATTTTGAGAAATGAAGCGGCCATTTTTATTTGTACTTGCAGTTTATATTGGTTTGAGTCTTCCAACTTCTGTGAACCTGTTGAATCCAGCTTACAACTTAGAGTCGAGCTTTGTACATACATGTGTATGTATGTACCCCACGTCATATGGATCTAAATTCGATTTCACATTTCCTTGCACAATTAATTGATGAAAATTGTGTCGGTTGTCGATAGGGCTTTTTATAATTTTCACCACTCCATACCCGTCTAATATAAGATCGCCATGGTGGATGCATTCATGGACCAGTGAATTCCACTAATTCCACGAGCCGGATTGTTCTAACTCTAATTCTATATACATTTCAATGCATACATATATTGGCAAATACAATCAGATGGCACAGGATGGTCGTGGATTGTGGTGGTCCTGCTGCCTGGAGTGGTTTGGCGATTTCATCACAAATTGCTATTACAGAAAATCTAATCATAACCGGAAATTAATTTGGCAGGAATCTCATTAAATTTACAGCTACACTTGCTCCCAGTCGACGCATATGTTATGCGTCCGCAGTCACTATGTCTATCGGGGATGTCCACTTCTATGGCTTATTGGGGTTGTTACATTAATTCAACTGCGCCCACATAATTTTCTAACAAAATGAATTCATCCTCTCTGCATACAACGATGATGCATTTTCCATAGATATACGATTACATTGGTCCTGCATCCCGAATATGGAATACTGCAATAAACTATTCATAATTCATAAAGTTGTACGCGTCAATTTGATTTCGTGTCTTTAATGAATTCCGCAGGGTGACCGATGTGTGAACTGCCTTTAACGCTGAGTTCTTGATAAATTTAATTATATCTAATATTGTTATGCTATTAACAGTAATTTATTGGTGAATATAACAGGGTGGTGCATATGTCATGAATTTGTTTGAATCATTCATGTGATTTGGAATTTTCTTTACACAATTTTGTTTTTTTTTATATCACTTTAATTTCATACTAAAGTTTGGTGTTTTGAATAATTTCTGATTTGGGGTTTCTTTTTGTAAATTATTGAGTCGAAATATCCAGGGCTAGTTGTATACTGAATGCTTCCCATCTGTTCCACTGACCAACATCAATTCCACACAAAAACTTAGTTGTCATTGTGAATTGTCTTTATTTGAAGTGGGAACAAAGAAATCCTCATTATAATAAGCCATTAGGCGATAGGCTTGTTATGCAAATATGGTCCAAAACGAGATCAATGCTTATTAAAATAATAAAGGGCTGTGTTACCATACTTAACCAATTCACTACCCTGTACAATATGTGGTTTAGAAACCAAAGCAATATATTTCATGTTTAAGGACAGCAGATCAGAGTTATAAGGCTTTCGAAAACGCAATTTTCGATCACAATTCAATGAAAAGAAACACCGTATGGTGGTGCACAAAGCCCTTTAATTGAAAAAATATGGCAAACCACTCGAAAGTTTTACCGCATATTAATGAAGCGTTGCCATTTTTCCGAGGTTTCCTGGACATGTACTCTTTTTCGCCTAACGTCCGGGACAGTTATTCTAAACTGTCCGGGGTTGTACGGATTTTCCATTATTCGTGAATTAAAATATTTGGCTCATATTTATTATTTTTAATAATAGAAAATTAATTTTAGTATTGTGTGTTCCGAAATTCACTCAGGTTTTGATTTTTTTCGTCATTTAAGGAGCTCACACACCACTGCGATACCCGACAAATTGTTGTCAACGAAAACAAACAGCTAAAAGGGTTATTATTATTAATGGAGTTCTACACGAAAGAACAACGCATTTTCATTGTTTAACTATAGTTTAAAAACTTAAAAACTTGATTAGGCTCATTTTCATCTTGATGGCTTTGTCAATCGTCAAAATCATCAAATTTGGGGTTCAGAATATGCACGAGTGATTGTTGGGAAGCAAATGCATCCACAACGTGTCACTGTTTGGTCCGGATTTTGGGCTGGAGGCATCATCGGACCATTCTTCTTTGAAAATGCAGCTGGTCAAGCAATAGCAGTTAATGGTGTTCGCTATAGCAAAATGATAATCCAGGTTTGCAAGATATGGATGGTTCTAACAAAACGGTGCCACATGCCATACAGCCAGAGAAACAATTCAATTAATGCATGCAACGATTTGGTGATCAGAATTATCCGCCCAAATCTTGAAATTTAACGCCGTTGGACTTTTTATTTTGGGGTTTTTAAAAGTCTAATATTTATGCCAAAAAGCCGACGAGCCGAATATAAAGTGAGAACTAAGAGTTATTTAATATTTAAGACATGAAGTACCGCCATAAAAGTGTTTTTTTTTTTGTTATAATTACATAGTACCTATATGCGTTTTGGTCTATTTTGTCTGTTTCATACTTGTTAACTAGTTTCTTCAAAATATTTCTGGCAACCCTATATTTTCACACGGTACAAATATCGTAAAAACTTATAATCTCCTTACATTGGCTCTTGGCAAACAAAATGTCATCCGTCATGGACTATCTAGCTGAGCTTGCTTTTGGTTTTTAAGCATCTTCTAAACAACCACATCCTATTTCGACTTCGCGATATGCTGGCTGACCGCTATTTTCACGTTTGGCATGTGGCAAGTCATTCTCTGCTGTCATTGTGGTCACTGACGTTTATGTGTTCCTTTGTTTTGTCTGACCGCCTTGTTGTCATTGTCATCCGCTTCTTTAGTAAATTCAACTCACCATGACGATATGTACATAGATAATAAAAGATTGCTACGTTAATAAGGAATACTACATATGATGTTATTCAATGTTGTTACAGATAGGTTGGGTAGCATTGAGAGGGGTTGAGAGACTGAGCCTTCCCAAAACACTAAGGATCAGAGTGGGCCCATCGCGGATGGTACCAAAACCGCCCCAATTTCCTCAAAGCATTTTATTACCCTGCAAAATTTTAGAACGGGTCTATGGTTGATTCGGCCTACCCCCTCCAGGTTACTAAAGAAGTAGGAGCCTGAAATGTTCCTGCGACTACGTGCTATGCCCTCCTGATATTCACACAGAATATGTGCGATTGTTAGAGTTAAGGAAGACCTGTTATAGGCTCACACGCCATAACTGGCAGGATGATGAACTTAGGCTCAAAGATGAACTCTTCCTCAAGTTGCGCAGAAATCGACATTTTGATGTCGATCTGATGGTTGTGTAGGTCTGTCCGATTGTTGGATGAAAATCAATAGTTTTGTTTAAACGTGTCTGTGTGTAAACCGAATCAGTTGATGAGACAAATTGCGTCGTGTATTGGGCTTTGAACTTGAATATCCACGTGATATTTCACGACTTCTCTATTTGACATATTGACCTTTTGGTTTCGACTTAATCAGTTACTTCCGGATTGTGCTACAAGCCCATCAATTCATATCTCATGATTGTATTGTATACCCACAAAAAGTCTAAAGTGTAAGGCATAATCTTTTTCAATAAGTCATCCACCTATCTACCCCTATTTCATGGTTCACAATTCAAATGCCCACATCAATGTCAAACTGCTACGTCCGAGTATCGTATCTTCTAATTTATGAGAACAAATCGTTGGCCAATTTAACGACGTCCGTGTCATTCCTCTTTTCCGTTACTGAAGTCTGGATGTAGGTACGAGTATCTTCTATTCAAGTGAGTAACGAACTACCAGTAACAGCAACAGAAACACAAAACGTAAACGTGCACTGGTTCTCGCCATTCCCCGAAAAGCTATCAATCAGTTCGACCAATTAGCTGCAATAATACGCCACTCTGTAAACTTGTACTCGTACCTTTAGTCCGCTTACTGTGGATATTGTGTAGTGTAGTGTACTTTTTGAACCCGTCCTATCTGTGTGAGATGTCGATGTCAATGCCGGGACTACTGTACTGATACATAGTGGATCTGAAAATGCTTGTTGACATATGTAATTACAATTGATTTCATTTATCCGTGTACAATGACGCGATTTCTGTTTGCGTTTGCAATGACCAGCATTCAAACACTCTTCCTTCAAATTATCGTTTTTTTTTTTTATAAATGTCAGTCTATGCATCCCAACTGGGAATTGTCTGCATTATATTGACATCAACTCATTCTCTAGCCTGATTGAGGGGGTGATGACGCGAACATATGTATGTTCTCGTATGTATGTACATTGCAGACATGATGCACCAGATAATGGATAGCTACTCGTTGTTGTTTTTTTTTTTTTCGTTTTCAAGCTTCGAATCAATCCAATTTACGCCTAGTGGGAGGGTTCCTTTTTCCTACCCTCTAGAGTCCAGACCATGCACCAAGCTTGAAAAAAGTATCCAAACTATGTACATACATGCCGTATACAGAGTTGAAAACAAGTGAACAAGGGGGAGGCGAGTTACTCTAACTTGGATCATTTTGCCGCCACCTTCTCGTCGTCATCGTCGATAGCGAGAATGGTGCGATTTTGGGTTCAGTTCACGTCGCATCGTATCGTGAATGACTTTTCAAGCAAACGATTGGGACGTGTTTCTCTGGATTTTTTTTTTTGTTCTATTTTGGGGTCAGAACAGAATGCCCGAGACTAGTGTAAGGTTGAAGTACCCCTATCGGCCGGCAGTATGTACAAGTACATACCCGTTGGTTTTATTCTCACACCAATGAATGAGTGACTCTGTCACCGAATCTGAATTGCGCGCTCTATAGAGATACGAGGGGTAGTTTTGGCTACGCTAACTTGACATCACTGTCCCGTCGAATCGGTCGGTATCTTCTGCATTGCAAGTTCACTTTGTGTTTGTATATTTCGTGGATACCTAGACTATGAATTGAAGCTGAACAATTTGTGGAGGTGGCATGATGATGTTACATCGCGTTGTAAATTTTAATTGAATGCAGTACGAGTCGAGTATGATTTGTGCATTTTTTTTTTTCGTAATCGAATTGTGGCTACTGAGGTGGTTAACAGCTTAAATGGAGACTGAGATGACGATGAGTGACAGTTTGTCTTAATTAATTTACGCGCGGTTAAGATGATATAAGATAGTACATAAGTGAAGAAATTCTGTAACGGGTTTCTGCGGCAAAATAGCGTGTATTGCTGTTTAAAAGCTCAATCAATCTCTTCGTACTTTTACCCGGCTAGATAGTAAGAAGAACTTAAGACTTTTTAATCCGGATTCGATCACTTTCAACACTATTCTGTTTTTTTTTTGCAAACATTTCTCAAAAATTTATTTACGAACACCGACATACAGTGCTGAGAATAATTTTTCATACAAATCGGTATCAAATAAATCAACAGTATTGTTTAACCAAAAAAGAACGTAATTTGTATTTCATGTATAATATTTAATTAAAGCAACCTTTTAGAGAACAACTGGAAGAAAAAAACCAAAGAAAGTAAAAAGTTTAAGAAGATACTTAAAATAATTTGATTCTTCTTCAAAAATGAGTGGCAAAAATTGTTCATACAAAGTATAAAATTTATATTAAAATGTTAATTTTAATCTATTAGCACTTAGTATGAAGGCGTTTACTTTCAAATAAAGCATTTAACCTATGTACGTGGCATTGACTGTACAAGTTTATCCGTTCTGCTTGGGTCCATCTTATTCCACTTTTCGTCGATAGAGGGTCTTCTAGTTGTTAGTTCGTCTGAACTTTATGGTCGTATTTTTCTATGAAAATGTTCCTACAGATGCCCAATTGGGTTGAGATCTGGACTTTGAGCTGGAGTCTGAAGAACATGGGGACAAATATAAAGCAAACAAAGCCGAA
The DNA here is from genome assembly GCA_949775065.1 of Brachyopa scutellaris. NCBI lineage: Eukaryota > Metazoa > Arthropoda > Insecta > Diptera > Syrphidae > Brachyopa > Brachyopa scutellaris. The sequence continues at coordinate 171,474,373 of OX459112.1, read as the reverse complement.
TATTCACAGCTGTATGCTTCGGATCGTTATCTTGGAACAAATAAAAACCTGTGTGCAATTGGTTATTGAGGAAAAGCGACCAAATTTAGCTTGAAGATATTTATTATTGTGTCCATGTTTCCTTCCACAAATACAAGATTTCCACTCCGTAATATCATATCGCCCACCGAACCATAACGCTCCCACCATGGTGTTTAACTTTCGCCGATACATGTTTTGGTTGCATCGTTTGGTTCTTTTTTCTACACACATTTTCTTGCTGTCTATCACTTTTAAAGATCTTAAACTTACTTTCGTCTATGAAAATTACTTTTTTTTTTCCAAAAATCAATCATCTCGTTTTTATAAGTTTCCGAAATCAAGTCTTCGTTTAAAATGTTCGTTTCTCAATAGTTTCTTCCGCCATGCAACACAACACTTGAACCCTAGAAATTCTAGTTTCTTGTGTATTGCCGAGTCCGAAACTTTTTTGCACTTGAATCTTTTAATTTCCTTTTTCCAAAAACAGCTGTAATTTTAGATTCGATTTTCTCTCTTCAGAAACTTTTAATCTAATGGCTTAGTCTCCTTTTTTGTCCAGCACCACTCTTATGTTCTAAATTACCTTCTCTATAATAGCGATCACAAATACCTTGCACTATTGAATGGGTTAGCACTGATAAATTACCGAGTTCCCGTTATGTTTTCCCGATTCTCTGTGATAAATCGCTTGAGATCGCTCATCGATCGAAGTATTTCCGTGAGTTTTTACTATTTTATCCAAACTTCTGACAAAGTACAGCCTTACTATTAATTTATTCGAGCAGAACTATGCAGAACGTACAAGCACGATGTGGGAATTTGTCAATTTGTGCAAAAACAATAAAATATTCATACATGGAACTAACGGTACACTTTTACGTTGCCAAATCCTTTAATCTAATGTATGAAAAATGTTTCTCATTCCTTTCGGAGCAAGCAAATATTTAAGTGGTACATTTTTTTACCTGACTTTTTTGTACACTTTTTGTGTGTAAATATTCTGCATGATGTATTTTTTTGTTGAACTCCGTATTTAGAATTCAAATTTACATATATTTGTATGTATAAATGAGAATGTTTTACTCAATGTAGGCTTGTATGAAAAATTATTCTCGACACTGTATTCCTTTTTTTCTTTACATTCTTTTACATTTAAATACAGTGAAAACTCCTTGTAGCGAACTTCCTTATAATGAAATTCTCCATGTAATGAAATGTTTTCATTGGCAACAGCCGTTCCCTTACGAGCAAAATACCGTCTATATAACGAATTTCTCTATTCCGAAATTCCGGTATAAATTTTCTGGGCACAAAAGTGTACAACCAGTCTATATCCACCGCCTAAAACGAATTCAGGCGAAGCGTTTCCCACGCGTTATAATTTTCGGGGAATCCTCGAATACGCAACTTGAAATTTCATAGGATGAACAAATTGTAGTTAATTAAAAATGTTGAATGATGATGATGAAATAAAAGTGGAGACAAATGTATTTTTTTCTCACTATAACGAAGAAATCTAGTTGCCAGGTTGCATTTCGTTATAAAGAGGTTTCACTGTATATACGTTTTGTATGTACATATTTATGTATGTGCTGCCATCTATAGTGTACATTAGTGATCGATTTTATGTTAGATACCGTGGAACGGAGATGGCTTTACTTATCCCTTTTTTCAGGTTTTTTTTGCATCTTCTTTCTTTTAAATAACTAACCCGTATCTCCTCCATGTTACCTTATTCCTACACAAAACAAGCTTATTTAGGCAGCAAATATTTACAAAGCAAATGTTAGTGCAAATATGTCAGTGATTGTTTTACTCTCCATCAGTATGTTTATTCATTTTATTTTATTTTATTTTATTTTTAAGAACTAAATTTAATCGGTTTGCCTTTTTGACTCATTCATTCCCGAGTAAAGTATCAACCAGCACAGCAATAGAATTTGGTCGCTGGTCAGGTCACCCCTTAACTGGGATGCGCTTCACGTTTACATTTACATTCACATAAAATATTTCAAAATGAGGAATGAACGCAAAAAACTCGGACCAACCGTCCACTGAAACCGAATGGGGCAGTAAACAAATGATTCCGGGATAAAGAATCTGCGCCGGAACAACGACAGCTTCGGTCCCGCAAAAAAAAAAAAAAATAATTGAGCATCGCTTAAACGGGCAGCGTGCTTAAAACGAGTGAATAACTGTACTTGCTGAGTGTATGTGTGTCCAAGGGCCAAAAAGGGTGGACACCGATAGTTGAATACCCACAAGCATATGAACCGTTATATGGATAGCATTTAAAGTGCAGCACCATGAATGCAAACAAAAAAACCCCAAAAGTAACGTCAGATTGATGTTGATTTTGGAAAGTCAATTAGTGTCGAGCGAAAAGGCGAAGAAAAAACAATAAAAAACACTTAAGTGAACGGATCCCAACTAAATTATGCACCACGGTACAGAAGTGTTGGGATTAAGGCGATTTTCGAACGATTAAGAGTGTAAACTTGAAGTTTATTTCTAAACAAACAAACTTAACTTAAGTTAATGGAATCGCCTACAGGGTGTTCACAAATAAATCATTCAACTAAAATAAATGAGAAAGGGCGGTCTACAATTATTCTGAGAAGAAATTTTAACGCAAATCATAAAATGATGGGAAATCGTTGTTGTTGTTGTTTTTCGACCCTCTCTGCCTATGTTTGCTTTTCGAATGACATAATTTGTGTACATACAACCGAGCGAAAACAAAGATGGCCGCTGATCGTCAGTCAGTAGCAAAAAATTTTGCACCTCGTCAGTTTTGATCGACAAACCATCAACCAGTTGTACACACTTTCAGTTTTGATGGACGTCAACCAAAACGGTCAGCTTTGATCGATAGTGTGTACTACGCTTAAAGCGTTATGTATATAAGTTACGATATAGACAGCCCCGAAATCGTATTAAAAACTACAAATTTTCACGGGTAGATGTCGGTAATGTGTTATCGAATATCATTGTCGCTGGTGAGAAAAATAGGTGAATGGGTGGGTTTAGATAGTGAATACTTTATGAAATACGTAAAAGGATTTGTTAGGTTTAGGGATTTTTCCCAGAGCTTGATCTGGTTTAAAAATCGGTTTCAAAATTTTGCATATGGTGAATTTCTAAATGTCTGCTCCTGCACATAGAAGCTTAAGTTAAAAGTTATCAATAGTATCATGTAAGTCCCGCAATACATACAGGGTGGCCCAAAAGCACTCACCCGATGCTATTTTGATGTATCTTTAAAATGAAATGACATAATCTTAATTTTGTTTTTTTTTTTTTTAAATGGTTATTTAAGATTTTCTCCATTACTTTTTGAATATGATATTGGACATCACCATTGCTAATGACCATTTGGGCTCTTTTTACCGCATTTTCAATCGTTTTGGCGAGAACTTCGGCCGATAATTTCTAGCACTCTTGTCGGATATACTCTTTGAGAGGTTATGGAGTGACTTTAAAAAAAAAAACCCTAAAGAAAGAACTCTGGAGTGTTCAAATCGGGCGATCTTGCCGGCCAGAGTAAATCGCCAAAATGAGACATTTGGCGCCCCGGAAACGCATCCTTCAAAATGTCTATTGGCGTGTGAGCTGTACCGTCCTGTTGTAAACCCATGTCCTCCAGTCCCAATTCATCAAAACTCATTGATCATGATCTTGTTTTGGTCGCCAGTCGTCTGGTCGACGTGAATGGCTCAGCCTTCTTCAGCCACAGCGGCGATATCCTCGTCGGCACGAGCACTACGAGACCTTCCGGCGCCTCTTTTGCTACGTGTTGTTCCAGTCTCTTTGAGGCGAGCGGATAAATGCCTTAGACTGTTTTAAAATTTGTTTGTCAATCGTTTATTTGAGCTTGTCAGAAAGTAACGTATGTGGTAGCGGTTGCCGCCATCATCTTCCAATAGGGTGATACATTTTTGGCCAACGTATTTTGAAAGATGAACGACTACTTCAAAAGAAGACTTCGTAGCATGAACAGTGCTTGCAGTCAAAATGGTATTGTGATGCAGAAAAGAAGACCAAATATAGAAAAAGACTCTCGCGATTCAAATGGCACCCAAAGATCCTAATGGCTGATGGCTGAAATGTGGGCAGAAAGGGTAATAGAGCAAAAAAAACCCAAAATCCAACTCAAGCTGTTGTTAAGGTTTGAAAAAAGTTCATATCATCGCATACATACTGTCTTTAAGAGCTTTAAGTCACTGCTGTATCTGTTAACGAATTCATCTACCCCTGTGCAGGATACCTTTCTCCCGAAATAGCCTCCAACTCTGGAATAATTCTTTCCCAAAAAGTTTCCCCACAACTTTACAAAACTCCATTCTTACTTATAACATCATTAGCCAAGAAGTGAACACTTCATCATTGGCCATCTGTTGAATGTACTAACACTGGTAATAATTTCTTTGTTTCACATTACTCTCGTGGATTATTATAGCCTCCAGTCACTGGAACATTAAGATATTCAATTTCCTCCGCACGTAATATTTTCCCGCCGCAGATCCCCACATTTGGCAGGATACGCACATGCGACAGTCTATCAAGGAAGCACCTCCACCTTCGCTTCGGTCGTGTTGGTTGATTTCCATTTTCGTAGAGGCAACAAAAATTCATCATTAAAACACCATATGCTGCGTAAATAAATCACTTACTCAAGCATAAAGACAAACAATGGCGTAAAAATTCACCACCAACCCTCCCGAAAAATCCATGGGCTCACCGTCACCACCCTCCTCCAGATACCGACCGACTCTCGAATTTCCCTTGCAGATGGCAGTGTAAGTGGAAGCGTAAGTGTAAGTGGGTTCGTCATGCTTGGCTTTCCTGCAACCAGCTGGGGCAGTTTGTTGTTTAAATTGATGAACGTCGCCATTTTCATTAATCAAAAGCAATAATAATAATAATAATAATTATCGCACAGTCAGTGGTGTGTTTGTAGTTTTCACCATCGCTTCGTCGTCATGTCGGTCGCTCGATGAATTATGGAATTAATCTCGTTTCCTTAATAAACTTAATTTATTTTAACATCATCTCCAGGTCCAGTTTGTCGCTGGATGGATTGATGGTGGAGGCCGTCACTTCAGACACTCACTCCTTAACCAACCTTAATCGTTTTGGTGGTGGTTTATTATATCAACGAAATCAGGCGTCATTGACAACCCCGAAGTGTCATAAATAATTTTGAACGAGGTGATTCCGTGATATTTTCTTGGAAAGCTTTCCCCACATCCCCACCCACGCACAGTCTAATGAGAGGTGTTCTTCTATTTTTGGTCGGTTGCGTTGCGATTATTTTAATTGGCACACCGACAGAATTGTCCACCTTCTGAGAAAACATTTATCATTCCCACCAAAACAAATTTAAAAATACAACTCCTATATTTTATTGTTTCATATTGTATAATTAAAATGCAATAAATGTTTTTTTTTTTTTTTTTTTTTTTTTAATTTAGCACACCTACCCAAGGATGAGGTTGATGTTGTCGAATTGCCGCGTGGACTGCAAACATCTCAGGAGAATGATGATGGCGCCAACGTTGATGATACCGATATCGATCCGGATTACAAGAATTTCAAGGGTGTTGTAGATACAGGCGCGGGTTATCCATTCCTTGCGCCATTGCCGCAACCGTTTAGTTTCAATTTGGGATTCTTTGAGGCGTTCGAAGGTATGTATTCGGTTTGTGCATAACTATGGATGAGAAGAATATATTCCTAAAAGTATGCAAGTCGAAGTCATTAAAATTTGTTTTATGGCCAAATAGAATAATTTTTATTATTTAAGCCAGAGATGGCATTTTATGCAAAATATTATCTTTTTTAAGTATAAAGCAATTTAAAATTTTGTTGTTTTGCTGACTTTTATTACGATAGCGAGGTTGTTAAAATGATAAAAGTATCTTAGTCGATGATGTTAAGGCTTTGCTTTTTCTCAAAATATTATTTTAATGTTACTCTTGAAGATGTCATTATTTGCGTCCCTAAGGATCATTAAGAGACCTCGTCAGGTGGATAGGATAATTGGTTGAGATTGTGGGAGGCATGCAATGTTTTGGGAATTTTAATAAGTGAATGCTATTAAAGTTGATTCTTGTTTGTATTCAATGTCAGATTACGAGAGAAGATTAAACCCACTCGCTTACTGATTTATCACCTTAACTTCGAAACCTTGAACCGAGAAACTTTGAAATGTGAATATAAGATGATTTAGGAGTTTTCAGAATTTATTTTTCCACCGAATAACAAAGAGCATTATATCAACTTCCACGCTCTTCTTCAGTCTTCTTCATATTTTACAGAAACAACGATTCTGTTTTTGGAGACCTCATTATCGAAGATTTTGGCCAATATATCAAATTCCATTAAGGCTAAATACTAAATTGTTTTTATATTCAAATAATATCAGTCAGTTAGTTTCCAAATTACCAAATTGTTTGCTCTCGCTTTTACTTCTTTAAAAGATTATAATTGTAATTTACTGTAAAAGTCGTTATATTAAATTAATAAATCTAAATCTAAATCTAATGATGATCTCGGTACGTGGGTATTAGAGGTGGGAAAAATCCCTAATTTCACTGAAGCGCTTTAAGCCAAAATCACAATGTCGTGTTCGCGCTGTCTCGCGTTGACAGATAGAGTACAAACAATGCAAACATATGGGGTGCTCTTAAATGTGACCTCAGACGTTATATCGTAGATATCGTAAGCGCCTGGGCAACGGCCAAGTAGAGCTACTTTCTACTAGGGCGTGCGTTGTGACTGCTCACAGCTGTCGTGACATTATACTATTCGTTGGCCTGATCAATTAAAGCCACAGCACTATGTTCATTTTCTTAGCATTCATTTTTCGAAGCGGTTTTGCGAATTTTGAGTTTGTGCGTTGGACAGAAATTATCGTAAAGTCGATATAATGCCCATTAATGCAAGACCGCGCGAACGCGATATTGTGATTTAGGCTTTACTACTCATTCCCTTTCAATAGAGTGAAGCGTTCAGTTAATCATTCTTTTTTGAAGCATTCATTTTACAAAATGGAAAACGTAATTTTCGAAAGAGGGAATCGGGTGATATATTTTATTTTATATAAGGAGCTCCTGTTGAAAGAAATAAAGAAAGAGCCTTAACGTCTCACTAGCGGAAAATGTTCATATTCCTGTAGGTACAGCTAAGAGCAATATACTCTCACCCTGATTAAAATTATTATAGCTGGTCTCAAGTGGACCAGTGTGACAAACTGTGTCATATCCAGAAAGATATGGCCAAATTACAAAAAGTCCAAAACAAATGAGCTGCTACAAAGAACTCGCATAGACATTGCATGAATAGTGGCAGTTAGTACAGGGCACTGGCCAATAGGGGACCATGCAGCAAACTAGCTTTCCATCACAACAGTTTCTGCCGAATTTGCAAAGATGAAAATGGAAAAGAGTCAATTATTCATTTTCTGTGCAAATGTTCGGTTCAAGCGCAGCAACGCATACATGGCAAACTTTTCTTCGTCAGCCTTAAAAAATATATCTAAGAAAAGGATTGCAGAACTGATCGCCCCGTCACTGGGTGGATATTTATTCTCAAACAACGTTCGAATAACCGGGTTACCTGAGGTTGTGGTAAACGGCGCAGTACTTGCGCCTGGGGTTTTCTTCTATCGAAACCACCACTTTTACCGATCTATCTACTGAGTGTGGATTCTTTATTTTTTTTGCCGAAAGCAGGATCAATATTTGAAAAAGTACGATCATCTTAATGGCTCAGTTTTCAGTTTCGTAAATAATTTTGCAAATGAAAGCTTTTTCAGTTGAACCGTCATTTAACTATTTGCGTCCAGTTTCACTGATGTCCTAATGTTAGACATTCGAAAGAGGTGGCACCATGAAAAATATTTTGGATGTTTGCTTGGATTGAACCCTGGGTCACATGTGTAGTAGTCCAAAGCACTAACAACTTTGCCACGGTCCTCAAGCTTTTGACCCGTTTACGGAAGCGTATTGATAATTGCAATCACACAATCACAAATCAATCGTTCACAAAGTCAATACTTTTGTCGCTCATCTGACCGGTTGGTTCTTTCGATTAATAAAGAATGAACGAAAAGTACAATAAAGTTGAGCCAAATAAAAAATCCAATGTAACAGCGGAACAGCATGAAGGTATGAACCGGCTTTTCGGGTAGTTGATTGTTCAATCAATACAATCTGTCTATCGCTACCAAATAGTAAAATGAACGATAGCCTACTAGTTGGTTTTTTGATTGTATTGAAATCAAGTGGACCAAAATAATATGTCTATCTCTATCATTGAATGAGTGAATGAGATTTATTGAAAGGACCTAATCATTTTCGAAACCAATAATTGGACGAATCGATTTTCAAAATTGAACGATTGTCACAGCTCTAATTCGATCTACGTTTCCTAGCTCAATCAGTACCTACATTTCTGACGTCCTCGCTGTATGGTCTTCTCCATTCACCATGCCAAAATGCACAATTTTAACCCAAATTTTTTGGTACTTTTTGGAAGTTCTGAAACTTTGCATTTCAATCAATTGAAGCCAAATGTGCATTGAGATTGAACATTCAATGCATTCAACAACTCATTTGTAAGCGCTGGCAAAGAGAAAGCAATAAGCTGTCAAATAATTGTCTTTAAGTGTCAGTTATTATCTGTCAACTGTGATAAATAAATGACAAGTACATACATTTTTTTAGTTCGATATTCTTATTGAAGCTTTTAAATGTCACCTGCGAATTTTGGGTGGAAAACTGGAAACATGCATAAAACTGCACCTGCTTTATGTAGTTACCAGCAGTTTTTAAGTGGCCCACTAACAAAAGAATATCTTAAGTGATTTCAGTTGCCAATTAAACATCGAAACATCAATATTGCTTCGTCTTGAACGTACAACCACTTGAATTTAAGTTAAGCAAATTGATAGGATGGCAAGCAATTCAAAATTCTCTTTACAATTCTTTTGCATATTTGCATGCGTCCAAAAAAATATATTTTTTTTTCATTCTTTTCTTATGCACTTCTTATGTCAAAAGAATAACCGTTGGGCTTTCAAAAGGAACTAAGTGAATTAAATAGTCTACGCCGTTGCCATAAAAACATCTGGAATGTGTGCTCCCTTCTTGAAAAACTGGGTTAATGTGAATACTTGAAGCTCATTGCACTTTGAAGTATTCTTGCTGAATTTATTTATTTATTTATGGCAGTTATCATTCTTCTTTTGTCAAATGAAGTCAGCGCGTAAGGCGTGAAGAAATGTCATTTTGACATTACTCATGACACAGATAAATTCATGCTAAGCTAAAGGGAACCATTGTGTATGTGCGTGTGTTTTTTTTTTTTTGACTTTAAACTCATGACTTTGTAAATAAATCATTTTCATGTCATGACTAAGAGGAAGTCACACTAATTATTTTAATAACATTGTAATTTGAGGATATTTTAATTAGCTGCAATAAATAGGTAAAATGTGATTACTGATTACCAACAGCTAATTATTACTATGTAGCTGGAATTTAAAACTATAATCACAACTTAAGTGTTTCCCTGATATAATTAATAGCTTGGAATTTCCAATGAAATACACGACCATGAGTTACCCGACTAAATTGTTTAGGTAAAGCGTGATCAGGCGCTATCAGCTACAAAACATCAATTTAGTTTTTCTATCAAAGATGAGTATTGAACAAATTATTTCATTAGCGCATCGTTATACTCGTACGCTGTAATATACTCTTAAGGCGTGTTTTTTTTTCCAAACCTATATAGGCTTAACATGTTTCCGCAACATGTTTTCAATGTAAAATATGCACAACAAAACCTTAGCCTGGATAATTATCCAGTCTTATTTTTGTATGGAAAGCTTTTTCGAAATCTATATAGATTTGAAAAAAACGCGCCTTTAGACGAAATAAAAGTGAAAAACACTTTAGAAACTTAGAACACTTAAATTGAAAGTTGTCTGCTTATTGGTTAAAGTTCCAAAATAGTTTGAGTAGTTTGAACTTAGATCTAAAGCGGAGTACAAACCATCATACAAGAATGCCAGTTTTGAGTGATAATACGCAAAACTGAGTGACACTACTGAGTGACACTCAGCAGCCATCTTTGTTTTTCTTCAATTGTGTGCATAGAAATTTCGTCATCCAAAAAGAAAACACAAGACGGTCGAAAAACAACAACAACGATAATTTGAGTGTCATACAAAACGTACGCTCGTTCCATAATGCAACAATTAGGTACATATATCAGTTTTGAGTGACACTCTTGTATGATGGTGTGTACCCCGCTTAAGAATTTACAGTTTTTCATCATTCTCTTCCTTTTATAATCTGAATAAATTGCACGCGCAAAAGCAAGGGCGCCTTACTTTTTAGCTGCGTTTTGTTATGGGAAACAAACTTATTTACTTACTTACTTAGACAAAAATGCTTAAATCTAATTTAAAAACTAACAAAACTGACTTGATCTAGCTTACTGGCCCTTAGGGGGCACTATAGGCTTAACTCTATTTTTACAAACTATTGCCATTCGGCCTCAAACTAACTATACTACGACTAAGCTAATTTAACACATATTTTATTCCAAGAAAAACTGATAGGTTCTTCGTCATCCTCAGTAGTCGGATCTTTACGCATATTAGGTAAATACATTCACAAAATTAGGTTTTGATGAGGTTCGGATTAATAGCTAAGCAATTGTGTATGAAACCGGATTTGGATTTCAGAAGCATAATTTTAGGCTGGCAAATTTTTAAGGATGGCAAATGGGTTGGTAGACAGATTTTGGCCAAACACTCTCTGGGTGAGGACCCAATTATGCAACCGAAAAAAAAAAAATTCAGATTGTATGTAGCGCATCTTTGCGATGGAAGTTCCTGCTTTCGGCATCTTACAAGCAATTTCGTTATTCTCTAATGGACTTCGTAGCAGATTAAATGATCTGTGTAAATAACACTTAACAAGTGTCCTTATAAATTGGAACATAGAACAAAGGAAATCTGATTCATAATCTGGGTGTGCCAGACACTGGCACAGTAAGTGTGCCGCTGTCTCAACATCCTCCAGGCATAGTATAGTACAAGGCCCATCTTCTTTAGACGATGCCAAAAATGTTCATGATCTGTAATCTGTAAATAACGCTACTTCCCATGCTTAGAACGTTTCTCTGGGCCTGTCTACATCGTTTCACGGTTGATAATTTCTCTGATGTACCGCTTTGATCCATTTGTTGATCAGGTCTTCTACCATTCCACTTTCAATCGCGGAAAATGGTTCTGGTCCGAACAACGTCAAAGTCGATTCCTATTTTGCAATTGACTCAGCCTTTTAATTGCGCTTAATGTCCTCTTATCCAAAACAGTGTAACTTCATTTTTAGATGAACACCCGTTGCGCTTCAATACACATTCCAGTGCCAATGATGAAACTTACAGCAAGAAATGCATTGTTTACCTAGACCATTAACCGAGCCCTATCCAGTCACAGTGATTTACTATTGAGGTTATGTGCTATTGATTTGCACACAAATTGCCAACTAATCAGTTCGATCTGATCTTCAATTTCATTTCTGCTAATTTGGCAAAATATTTCACCATCTTTCCTTCTCCACTTAATTAGAAACCGCCAACCATATCAGCTGATTCAATCTGAACAAATGTCAGCTTGACATAATTAATGGCCAATTGCATGGGTGAATATTTCTGCGATTCATATTCACATAAAATAAAAGTGAAGGGAAATACAAGTGTGTATGTAGAAAATAACATTATTTTATTGGCGCCAATATAACAGTAAGAGCAGCTTTGAATCCTATTAAGTTCGCATTTGTATGTTTTATTGGATTTTTCTTTTGTGCTCTTTTCGTTCACTACTCGCATGCAATAAGAATGTCAAGAAGACTGTCATCATCATCATTTCGTTGTACACTTTGTTGAGTTCATGTTATTCGAAGTGTATACCACCTTGAAAATGCATTCACCGGGACCGACAACCGGCAGTGTGACTGGGTTACGAAAACCAGGGCGTATGAGTAATCTGTGAAATTTAGTGCCAGGTATTTGTCATCCAGTATCTGCAACTACCCTCAATCTCATTCGCATTTGTAAGGATTCCAAAAATGATATAGCTCCCGTCTCACTCCTTTGTGTTTACAGCTTGCGAATATTGATTGAGTTAACTGTATCTTACTGTAAATGGTGTTACGAGTTGAGTCCTAAGTGAGTGAAATATTGAAGGTACAAGTTGAGGGGAACAGAACGGTTGGATGGTTGGTAGGTTTGATAGGTAAAACAAAAACGAAACATTTTTTCACGCATCGATTGGAATAAGAAGCTTGAACTTCTGAACTTGGTTTCAATTCGAATGACACTTTCTAACTCGAGGGGAAGGCTAAAATAATTACTGAAAGTTGTATGGTATTCGGGTCAAGGTATTCCCAGTGGTTGAATTATTTGGAGCAGAAGTTATTGGCTAATGAAGTGAGTTCAAAGTTGGAAATTACCTAATTGGCGGGTGGAACTAATACCAGTCGAACTTGATGGTTAAGAAATTAGAGTTTTGGTGGGGACATTAAATGTTTTCATGCCCCAAATGACGGTAGGTGCGAGCTGTGTGCCGTTCTAGGCATACTTTAAGAATTACGTTGTACAGCGATGTCTATCGTAGCTATCCACACTACTATTTTGAATTCACTTAGACCAAGCTCTGTTCCTTATGTTACCAAGTGTGTCCCTGTTCTAGGAACAATGTAGAGTTTTGAATAAATTTAGGTCATTAAAAAAAATAATATCCGAGAGCCCGTTTTATACAGGAGAAGAGGGCAGACCAGTTCCACGGGAGGTGAAAATGAGTTAGACTCCAGTTATGCTGCTTGTTGGATCATACATTTCTAGTAAATGAGTTGAGGTTTAGCTCAAAGCTTTTGATTCAATGCCTTGCATTATAGGCTACTAACAAGCTTTTGTCGAACATTGTTAATTTACGAGTATGTATGTGGCGGAAATGCAACGTTGTTATGTTGACTGTGTTCGCGCTTAGAAACAAGATGTTTTCTATGTACAGCTCGTATAGTTTGTGGTTGAATCCTTTTCTTCAAAACGCGTCAACGCAAACGGAACCGAAGATCTTACAAAGGATTTTTCTCTCAGAGCGACCAAGGATATTCTCATCCGCTTTCGATAAAGTTCATGCTTCAGCTTCATAACTGAGATGACAAGGGTCTTACATAGAGTCTACTCAGTTGATCGAGAGAGGGCTTTACTGACTTCTTAGCCCAAAGAAACAGCGACTGGCAGGAGTAATCCTTCATTTGATTTCTGATGTGAGGTCATTTTTTGATGTTATAGCAGAGCCGAGGTAGACAAAGTCCTTAACTACCTCATAGCTGTAACTGTCTATCGTGACGTTCTGTCCCTTTTCTTTGACAGAATACACTTTGTTTTACCCGCCAAACCTATTTCAGTAGCTTTCGTTTCAACACTAGCAAACGCACCAGTGTAGGCTCGCGGTTTGGCTTGTGAGCTTCGAGCAATTCCTTCAAGTATTATGATGAAAAGTCACGTGACAGTGGGTCACCCTATCTAAATCCTTTTTAACATCAACGGTTTCGGCGAGGTCACTACCGACATTGATGGAGCAACTAGCTTTCTCCATCGTCATCCTGCACAAGTTTGGCAGGGATAGCAAAACTAGACATGGCTCTATACAGTTCATCTCTCCAGATGCTGTTATAGGTGACGGAAATCGATGAACAGGTGGATGGTATCGATTTGGACTTATTTTTTTCCGGGATCTGCCTGTGAAAATTTGGTCTATGGTGGACTTTCCTGGCCTAAAATCGCACTTGAAACAGTTGAAGATGTCTCCTTTCTCATTTGAAAGAATATCATACTTTAGTTCAAGGCCTTCCGTCGAGACCTATATGGCATGTGATTGAGGTTTCTAGGTTGTTAACGGCTTGGCCATAAGAAGACTTTCACAAAAAGTCCTGTAAAAGTGTCTTAAGATTCACTTTTACCATCCAAAGAAAGTGTGTTCCAAAGATGTAAGCTGAATCAGAAGTTCTAAAAGCTTTTGCCAATTCATCCTCTTAACATCTTCCATCAGCATACTGGTACCGTACACGTTCAGAAATAAAGAATGGATGCGTAAATCATCGGTCTTCTAGACACAAAAAAAAGAAAGGAAAACTGAAACGAAACAGAACCGAATACGAATGAACCTAATGTCAACTTTACATACGTTTTAGTGCAAAAAGAAAAGTGAAAAAAAAACACGTCCTTTTCTTCAGCTCACACATACATACTCGTATGTTAGCATACTTGTACTCGTACATACATTAAGAAGGGATGAATCGACTTAGCACTTAACTACACCTGTGCACGTTCCCATTAGGCTTTTCTACACTAACACCGGGCGACAATGTTTGTTCTGTTGTAACTGTACAAACCGTTTGTGTTACTGCTACAAAGCTCATCGACGGCGTTGTTATTGTCATTGTCCTTGTGCGTTGATGTTACGTTTTACTTTCGCTAAGGGTCCTTTTTAGCGCATACAACAAAAACGAATTTTCGCCTACCGCTCGAATGTAATGCTGCTTTCACATCTAAAGTTGGAGGCAGCTGGTGGCCCATCATACAGTGATTTTAAGGACTTACAGGTTCCTGACAGTGATTTGCATACGGAGTGCAAGGGATTTTCACTTTTTTTCGTTGGCTTTTAACCATTTTCTTTGCTTTTCCGATGATGTGACACTTTAAAATGAAAATGTTGTTTTTTTTTTCAGATATTTTAGGGCGACTTCGTACACGTTTATGGTCATCTGGACCTGGAGAATCCAGTGAGGAGGACGGTTTCTCAATGGGCTTGGATCCTACTAAGGGTGGTAATAAGACTTCAGTTATTAAGGTAAGATTCTTTTTTGTAAGATAAACTTCTTATTTTAAATGTGAATGGGTGGTGTTTGCATGGGAATTAGTTTAGGGGCTGTGCAATGAAAAGTGATGGTGGGCCTTTTCTAAAAGCAAAGCAACTATTATTACTGTTCTAAAGAAAACAACGTTTCCTTGCAATTCTTTGATATGTTATTTTACATAAAAAGGTTTGTTTTTTAAATAAAACTTTAAATGTGTGGTGTAAATGCAAATTTTCGAAACTTATTCATTTCATTTCAAGCTTTCAAAATGGTAGGTTGCCAATTTAAACTGAAGTTATAAAATCTTAGGGTTGGCAAAGGTATCGGGGCGGAACGATAAAATTTGAGCACCATGTCATTGGTTCAAAAATACACATACACAGTTTTGTATAGAAATATCTTTTAAGGATAATTTTTTTATTTATTTATTTTTGGAATAGACAGGGTTTATTTCGATTACATTTACCAATGGTATGGTACCAATTCATTGGATGATATGAATTTAGACCGCGATGAAAAAATAAAATTAGACCGCGCGGTCTAGATTCATTAGACGACATGAATTTAGGCCGCGATCAAAAAATGAAATTAGACCGCGCAATCTAAATTCATCAGACGATATGAATTTAGACCGCCATATTTCATTTTCAAAATGAATTTTGAACGCCCATACAAAACCATGCGCGGCCTAATTTCACGCGGTCTAATTTCCATGCCCCCTCGGCTCTCAATATCTTCGTAAAAACTATTGGGTATAGAATTTATCAAGTTCTGCAGCACTTCTACATCGAATTTGAACTTGAATTTCGTCCGAAATTTCATTCGGGCAAAATAAAACGCTTGACAGTTGAATTTTTTCCTTGTTTTTAGTAGACGAAAAAGAGAACAACAAGGCGGAAAATGTAATTTGTTTGTTTGTTTTAATGCAAGAATAGTAGAAATTGATATTTTTTGAATCTGAATAAAACGAAGTTACATTTAATTTGGGCGAAACTCACAATAGCTTCCTAAATTCCGAGCGAAGAAAAATATTTCGGGTGAAATATTTTCTGGGTGAAACTCACAATAAGGCTGATTATTTGCATAACGTAAACAGTTCAGTGGCACTGTATCGAATTGAACAGTTTGAGAATGTCTGTCTTTATACTTATTTCGGCCACTGTATTTCGTTATCGTGTTGGCATTTTAACAAAGCACCTTGCAACAACGAAAAGGTACTACTTGTTTTTAAAAAAGAAAAAAACAAATATTGTATAGGGAGTACAATCATGACGAAGGGAGTACGGAAGTACAGTGTTAGAGAGGGTAGTACAAATACTCCCTTAGTACTCACTTTGGCCGCGGGGCAGAAAACATGGATTCTCAGATTTTGGCTGAAGTACTACATCCCAATTTAGAAAGATGCATAAATGAGAATAGGAACCATATAGAATTAGAAATTTACTATTTTAGGATATTTTACTTTACCTGTGCTGTGCTACGAGACCTTCCTTCTTGCCAGATTTTCAAATTCTTGGTCCAGAAAGTTCGGAACGATGTAACTTAATACATCCAGCCGTGTCTGAAAAAACGAAGTTCGGTCTTTTCATTCTGAGACACGGAAGCTTAAAAATGTATCCTTAACAAAAATGAACCTCAGTAAATCAAAGAATAGAAAAACTAAGCACTTACTAACTAACCAATAGCATGCGGTTAAGTACTTAATGTCTAGAATCAGTCATATTGTGGCACTTCCTACTGTCTACCAATTCCACATTCTCTTTCTTTAACTAACTCTCACCGAGGTACTCTCTCTTACTATTTTTTTTAAAGCAACACTCGGTATTTTTTCTTTTTATTTTTATCTGGAATAACCCCTCGACTCCTTCCTCTAAGACGAACCATCCATCCCCTAATTAATTACACAAGCCCCAAACAGTTTTTAAATAAATATTTCCACAAAAAATAAAAAAATTGAATTTTTTAACAACTCGATTAACATAAATATTTCCCTCTTCGCAGGTCATTGATGGACACAAAATCGAAATAAACGATACCGTTTATGGTAATGGTGATGATTCCGGTGGTGCTATATTCAAATTCCGTGTCATCAATATACGCCCACTGGAATCTGACGAAGAAGTATCCGAAGGTACTCTCGCAGAAACCCAAGCGCCCACAACCGAAATTCAAAATACCCCACCCACTCGGGACATCGAGGGCAAATCCGATGAGGATAGCACCTCCAACGAGGAAGATAACGAGATCAATGCCAACGTCGATGATCCGGAGGTAAAAAATTCTAACAAGTTCTAATAATGCTTGGCCTATACCGCAGCGCAATGAACATAATACCACTATAAATATTGTATAAATGATATTATTGCCCCCGCTCCCCATATAATATGAATATGCCTTGTTGTTGTTAAATTTTTTTTCTTTGATTTTATACAGTTTATATAAAAGAAAAAAAATCATTTAAATACATATATACCGATATCATACTAATAAAACAAAACAAGTAACAATTAACTAACAAAAATAAATAAATATGAAAAATTATTATAAAACGTATAACCGCTTTTCTTGTAAATATGAATACACATGTCCTTTTATATGTGTATGTGTTGCAGGATGCAGAAACAATTAAGATAAACAATTGGAATGGATTACGAATTAAATTTAATTTATATCCTTTTTTTTTTTTTTGAAGTGTGTTGAAAGTTGATATTAATGTCTGCCTGGTTGAGGGGTGAGCAAGTGTGTGTGTGTGTGTTTGGTTGTGCGCTACTGCCAGGATGAAAAATCTACTTTTCCAGTCCGCCCATGGGACGACCCATCCTGTTGAACTGCATTAATTTGCAGCTAATTACTTGAAATTTCTTCCTAATTGGAAGGAAGGATATTTTTTCAATTAAAATGGAGGGGATATACGAGTGAAAAAAAAAAATTTGCTGGCGAATGCATGTTTGCTATTTTTTGTTTTTACTTTATTCAGCTTCCTTTAGTCCTAGCTTTACCTAGTCAATTTTTTTTTTTTTTTGTAATTGCGAACGACAACGTGGCAAATTGGTACTAGGATAGAAGATACACATACTCGTATATGTTAGCATAGAGGTATCTAAGAATGGGAGGGGTGTATCCTAGAACACAAGGTGCTAACAAACATATACTTATATACATGAGTACGATTATATGGTGTTGATGATGAAGAAGGATGCTAATGCATTCACTGGAGACTTAAAGTGCATTAAGTGATGCTAAGTTGAAAATGAGATGTGAATTTTTGAGTACCCATCTAGACTAACCTCATGTAACTGGTAATTAACTGGAAATTGCCTAGTAAAGGTTATTCGCATACTTTGAATGCAATCGTTTTCAATTTTTCATATCACAGTTCAGTTAAATGTTTGTTTCTAAAAGGTCATCGCCTTATGAATACAATTTTATTTCTACTGGAGAATTGTAAAAATAATATCCTGAAGTAGCAACGCCTGATTTTTTAAACCTTTCTTCGAGCAAACCCCACCATCGAGTGCTTAAAACAATTATAAAGAACTCATGTCCAAACTCCTGGAAAACTTAGACCTTTGCGTTGTTTACTTAAGGATTATAAAAGTGAGTAAATGATACTGCGGTGACTTCAAAACATCACTTCACTTTGGATTCCTAAGCCTGTGTCTAATTCCACTAAAATATGCATTAGTTTCAGAATGAATATTGATTAAAAAAGCAAATCTAGCAGCAAAGATAATAGGATGATCCTACTCCTGGATCCGAAGACTTCATCTTATACGTAAAGGATCTCTTGCATCTTTAGACCTCTGAATCTAAGACCTTTGAGTTGTTTGCTTATGGTTCAAGATTGATAGAGGTGAGCAGATAATCTTTTAATGTGGTCGCCGTGGCCGTGGACGTGGTGGTTAGTGCGTTTGACAACTACGTATGCTGCACGGGTTCAATCGCAGTGCGGGTCCAACACCTTAAAAAAAAAAAGTTTTTCACGGTTGCCACCTCTTTCGAATGTCTGATAAGCATCAAAGAGTATCATTTGTCACGATTGAGCTTCTCAACTCGCCGTTCGGAGTCGGTAAAAACTGTAGGTCCCTTCCATTCGTGCAAAAATATAACACGCTTGTACGCACACACAAATGGTTGCGAGAAGCAGGCCCAGGTTCACCCCGAGCTGTAGCGCCACCTAAAAAAAAAAAAAAGAATGTTCTTATACGTAAAGGATGTTTTGCGCCTTTTGTCTTCGGGTTGATCTTTTATACTGGTCTTTTCCTTACCATGGATATTTGTTTAGACATGATAAGCCTCATATTTTCGGATTCTAATTTCCGTATTTCCTTCGAGACGGATGATGGAGTTGTCTTCCCTCTGCGGTTGCAGATCATTCGCGGGGTATATTGTCCGCCGTTTCTTTCTCTCCGCCGAAGAGTCAATATGAATCGTTTTCAGTTAGTCCCATTAATGGGGGTACCTACCTAGTGCACCATCAACCAGCTAAGCCTTCTTGGTTAAGCTTCAGCTATTTAGCTTTCTCCGAGCTGGTTTGATGATCTGCTAAGCTAACTATTGTCCTTTGGGCTTGGCATAGGATTCAGTATGGCTTTTCCCTTCTAGCTTCTCGAATGTTGAGAATACATTATACATACACTCGTGGACAAAAAAAAAAAACACTCGCGCCATTACTTTTCTTCAATTTTCATTGAAAAATCAAAGTTCTGTATAGGGAATTGTTAAATCTGTATACTAGACGTCTTTTATAAAACGTTCCAGTTCACTAACAGATTTTAGCCTTTTCCTTTTATTGTTGTTGCCCATGTAATGCCAATAGTTTGCTCTGAGGTTAAGATCCGGGCTAATACCAGTCCATGGAAGAGAAATAATCCCAATGAATCCTTGTAGTTTTATACCTTAAATTAGAGTAAAGAACTAAAATTATAAAAAATTTAGTTTACAGGTCATACGCAAAAGAAAAACATGCCGATTTCGCTCTATGAGGAAGAGGTGAATCGTCCTGAAAAAGCCCACTATCTCAGTGTTGCTGTAAAGTAAGCACAACATCGCTTTCTATAATTGTTTGGTATTTTGCTCATTTACTTTACAAGCATGACAATTTATCCAACACCAAATCTGGTTATTGTCAAAATACCATAATTTAAGAGGAATGCATAACGGTGGGCATAAAATGCAATTATCTGAATATCGTTCACCGTTTCTCTGGAGAACCACCGCGTTGCCTTCTGGGCCAAATCAAATTGAACCTGGGCTTGGACTCATACGAAAATATCGCTCGTGTCCTTTCGGCCTGTGTCCAATTTGTAAGATTGTTTGCCCAGCCTTTGTTTTTTCCATTCGCGGTGTTAACAGTGTTTTCTTTGCATTCTATTAAGCAGCCTCGGTATTGCCCGATCACTTATTGTTTCCCAGTTTGCTCCTGGAATGACCGGCTAATATGCATGTGCATGTGGATGTGCATGTGCAAACCGATTTTTTAAGCAATTTGGTGGATCAGACGCTGATTTCTAGGAGATGTCTTTTCGGGTCTTCCGCTTCCAGCTTTCCGTGCAATTGAGCCCTCTTATTGAAGATTTTTCACACTCCATTCAATAGTCCCTAGTCGACGGGCGATATCGCGATTTGACACGTTCTCCTCACGCAAAGCAACAATATACGCTTATTATTCAAGAGAAAACACCATTTCAAATCTTTGAAAAAGCTATCTATTTGTGACTTATTACCAAGTTAAAAAAAATACCGAGCACTTAGCAGTAGTCTTGAAGGATATTCAATTAGTAAAAATATTGAAAATAACTAAAAACATATATATGGAAAGGAGGGAATACAAATTATTGGGTTGTCGGAAAAGTTATGACGCATTTTGCGAATAGATGGCGTAGGTTTATATTTATTTTTTAAAGTAATAGATTGAGTAATAGATTTTTGCTATGCCATTGGACAGTTGATGTTTTATGTTTCATTCTAAAAATATTGGACGGGATTGCTAATTTTGCAACAGGTTAAAAATGGAAGATCAAAGTGTGCATTCTCGCCATATTTTGCTATTTTACTTCCGTAAAGGGAAGAATGCTAGTCAAGCTTGTGAAAAGTTGCGTAAAGTTTACGGTTATGATGCTCTACAGAAACGTCAGTGTCAACGATGCTTCCGGAAATTTAGCGCGGGTGATTTTAATCTTAAAGACGCTCCTAGGTCAGGAAGGCCCACCGAGGTTGATGACGACAAAATAAAGGCATTGATCGAGTTAAACCCACGTAACACGACACGAGAGATTGCAGAAACATTGAACATCCATCATTCAAACTTGATATTTGGGTTCCTCATGAACTTAAGGAGCTTCATTTGACTATGCGTATAAACATCTGCGATATGCTCATTGAACGCGAGGAAAACGATCCTTTTTTGAAGCGACTGATAACTGGTGATAAGAAATGAATTGTATACGAGAATGTGGTATGCAAACGGTCTTGATCCCAACGTGATAAATAAATAATCTTTAAAAAACATAGAAAAATGTGTCATGACTTCTTCTCCGACATAACTTTCGATTGCGAGTTTTTTTTTGTCCGCGAGTGTAAGTAACTCAAAATGCCCAGAAAACTGGTAAGCGGGTGGCAACCGCCTCGTCACCTAGTATCCATTCCACAGTAATTAGATTTTCGATGAAATCAAGACAGTCCCAAACAAGTTCTGAGTATGATTAAAGGGCCTGAATATTTGCTTGCCTGCCGAAAGGATTAAGACACATGCTCTTTCGGAAGCATTCCAGAAAACATTACGTCTATTGGGTACACCTATGCTGGGAAACATATATCCATATAATCCAACTGAAACAAAAATACTCCATAGAGTTGGAATAAGAACCTACAATATCTTTCGCTCTAATGCGTCTAACTCCTCTTTCCACAAACCGACTGGTCCACTTTCTCAGCTATGCAAACCATTTGCTACAAAAAAGTCCTCCTTAATTTTATTATCCTCTTAAAGTTTAATCTGTCTCCCTGAACTGCACCCAGTAAGTAATTTAAATCACAAGCTTATCCATAATTTATTATCTTAAATTACTTGCTAAAGAAAATAAGGCAGAAAAAAAGATATATATTAATATGGAAAATAATTTCTGATTCATAAATTGTTGCCCTTCTTCACCCCTTGGTAGATACGCGTCACGTTCACAGCCTTAAGGTCAGGGAAAAAAAACTGCAAACCAAAACAAACCAAAAGGACTCCCTGGCTGATAGCTTGAGGCAGCATCATCGCTCCGACTTTTTTCCCAGTTTTATTATAACGATCATCCGCAGTGTGTTGTAAATCGAAAAGCTACTGCAGCAATTCGGTAGTTAAATTTCCCGAAAAGAACACCCATTTATCCGTGTGTACACCGAGAGACATTTTGCACTTTTATTGGCCGCCCTTCCATAAAAAAACGCAAATCCCCACAATAAAATGTTACATTCGTTACGGGTATTAAATTCAAATCGATGTGCGCTTCTTCTTATGCTTTCATTTTTTTTTTTGTTTCTGTTGTATGTGACTCAAGGCAAAAGTAAAAAAAGGATAACCAAGCATTTTGACTTCTTTGGCCTGCGGGCAGGCACTCTTGTTCTGTTCGAATGCTAGTCTCACTCTGAATCTGAACTTGGAAAAAGAGGACTGTCAACGACAACGATGGCAATCGGTTGGAAAAGTCGTTAATGCCAAAATTGATTGGAAAATGAATTGAATTGAAATAAAAACTGAAATTGAAGACGAGAAAAATGCTAGGATTTCCACGACAACGACAAGCGAGGACTAGCATATTGCGTATGGAACGTGAATGTAGGTGCGAGTACCTTCCACAGACAGATTTGGTACCCTTGTGTATGATTTGAACATATGTACATTTTTGATTTAGAAGAAGAAAGCAGGCCTTGTACGCTGTACGGATGTATGAAATCCCTGCCTAATGATTGGAGAAAGGAAGATTTATTACGTTATGCGTGACGAGACATAAACACGTTTCATTGCACATAAAGGCGTCAATTGAAGTTCGATGAATTACATATACGTTGACGAATTGCAAAAGGGTAGGGATGGCAGGTAGAACCAGTTGGGTGGTGACTAATGTTGCGTAGGATTTCTTATCGCGGCTATATTTTGATGAATGTGTCTGAACTGTCATCGGGAGAATTAAACCCATAGCTCATGGGATCTGAGGGTGTAATGGAATTTCAAGCTCTCGTTATAAATGGGTTCCACACTCAAAATAAGCCATCGATTATTCGTGACCATAACTTTTGGCTACGCATTTGAGTGACTATTCGAAATCGATATTTTCCAAATTAGAAACTAAACCCCAATTACCAACAGCCTTTCAATCAAATTTCCGCCTAAATTGTTAAACAGATTCAATTATAAAACCTTAAAAGCAGCACCTCTTCAATCTGCAATGAATAAAATTATATAAATTTGTTATAATTATTTGCTAATGAAAAGCTCCCTCATTACGTATTCAATCATTGCTCTCACCGCAGCACCGCCGGACCACACAAACCAAAATACAACTAATTCAAAGCTCATGTTCCGCCCCCAAACAGTGCGCCATTCAAAATACAATAATTCATTACATTCAATGACCACCTACTTTGCATGCTCCAAGGGATATAGTATCTACAAACGTTCAATTTGTTATATTACATACCCGATGTCCTGCCATAATGACACAAAACAAATTTGAATAAAATTAATATTGGTTTAGTTGTGTGTGTGTGTGTTTGTCAGAATCGTTGTGGTTTCCACCATAACCCTCTCCGTCAAATAGTTCAAAATAATTTCCTACAAAATCTGTCGGATTAATATTTGACAGCAAAATTGTGAATTTTAGTCATCAAATATTCTGGTCACAAAATTGTTAACTGCGTTTTTTTTTCTGATACACATAAACAATAAAAAAAATAAAAATAAAAATTCATATATTCAAATTGACTGCAACAACAATACACTTCCGGCTGTGTGTTATTTTTTTTATTTTTATTTTGTGAGTATACATTCTAGAACAGATTTTTGTTACTTTGTTAAAAATAAAAAATAAATAAATAAATTTACATGAAACATGTAGGCATCTATGTACATAAATATGTATATCTATTACGTTTCAATATTTATTACCTTGCCACTCATACGGCCGAGTTGTTGCATTTGTAATTAATTGCAAATGCATAATTGGTATATCATTAGGTACATAGTATCTGCTAAGCTACAGCGTCAATAATGCGAGTATTAAATGAAATAATTAATCCAAATGCGAATATTTAAACAATTTTTTTTCTGCCTCATTTTATTTTGTTGACACATTGACGGAGATTTTTGTCTTTTTTTTTATTATTTTTCCCCCATTCCAATGAAGGACAAAATTGCATTCTTTACCAGATTTACTGTTATACAGGAAAAAATTAATTTGCTGGTTGTTGAATTTACACTCAGCGACGAAAATGTGTGACCATTTGTCTTTATAAAGAATGATTAAATTTTTTTTCAAAAGAAATAACTATTTAATCTAACAACTTTACATACCTACACATACATATGTATTCATGCATGCGTCTTATATCATTTTTTATTGTTCTGTACCCAAAATCGGAACACTAATGAAATAGTTCTAAGTCTGTGTCTGTCTGTTACAGGCCATATTTCTCAGAGATTATTTGTATTTGACGTAGACTATTGAAATTTGGAACAGTTGTAGCAATTAGTGGCCTAAACACTAAAAGATCTGAACTGAAAAAGATTATTTTCGGCTATTGGGGAGCTAGTTTTGGGAGGTTAAATGGGAAGTTAAAAAAAAAAAACGATTTTGAGGTATGTAATCGTGTTGTTTGTCAGAGCTCGTTAAAGCACGAATTTAAAAATTTATGAAATATTTTTTTGTGTTACTTTTTTATTAAAAAAAATAGCTTTTCCCCCTACCTTATCTCTAAAAATAAAGCTCAGAAAAATCTGAATAAGATCACAAACATTGAGAATAAAGTGTAGATTGAACCAAAATCATAAGGACTGCAATACGTTCGACAGTTTTTTTTTTTCAGAAGTGACGTAACCCTATTACAATCATATAAAAATGAATACATGAAGTGAAATTTGTATGTGGAAATTCGCTTCGGGTATAACCATTGAGCTTAGACTTCAACCAATGACTTTAATCATATAAGATAAGGGAATCTTGGTATCTTCTTTTACTACGAAAAATTGAATTTGAAATTTCTTGAAATACTTTATTTGTTGTTTTGTGAGGATGTGTAATTACTTTTCTGAGCAGATGAGAAAGGGCATCAGATAGGCAATTTTGTCAAGTTGCTTACATTTGTGTCCATAAATCTATCAACATACTTGTAAATCTGTTACATACATATATATGTACATACATACATATATATGACATTCGAAAGAGGTGGTACCGTGAAAAAACTTTTAGGTGTTTTTGCTGGAATTAAACCCGGGCAGCATGTGTAGTAATCCAACGCATTAACCACTACGACCACGGCGGCGACCAATTTAAACCGTTACTTAATTCAGTATCGTTTTGTTACAAGATGGGGATCTGTAAAGTATTAAATTTTATTCGTGATCAGTTGGCAGTTGAATTTGTTATCAACCAATTAACTATATATTACTTTCTAATGAGAAATTTCAGAAATGGGATTATGCACGAGTATACCAAAGCAAAATGGTGACTCAAAAATATTGTTCCCGAAAATTGTATTTTGTTTGAATTTTATTCTAAATCTAAATGGATGACTTTTTCGTACCAGGGTTTGTGTAATTCCGCTAGTACAAGTATCAGTTGTAACATGGAGATGAGATTGTCACAGGAGTTTTGTAAACATTTTCATCAGATGACATTTTTATCAAATCATGCGAAAGACGTAAAACATCTTTGTACACAAAAATCGTATCGATGCAACCCTGTAATGAAAAGAATCACTTAGCTAATGGGGAGCTGTAGAAAAAAAATAGCTACCCTCTCCAATATGATTTTTATTTTGTTAAAGCTGTAACATCCTTCTGGCGCTGGAATTCTCCTTTCCACGCCATATTGTCAGGTGCTAAAAATAAATGATTGAGCATTAATAATGAACGGAATATGAAACAACATGAATCAACCTAATTTACTTAACTCTATGTTAAATGTTACGGTGGGTCCAGGCCGAGCGAAGCATTTCAAAAAGATTTCAGAAACATTTCAGAAACAAAAAAAAAAATGAGTCTACTACGGCCGAATTCACAATACTAAAGCCCCCTTTGTAGCTTTGTTTTGACATTTTAAATACATAGATCAAAGAGTGCCACTGGGCCAGAAATAGAAGTGTTACTGACTGCTAAACGTTCTTCAACAGTAACGGTCGATCTGTAGTTCATATCTTGTTTTCTACTTCTAGAACCGATCAAATTAACAAGAAACTTAAAGTCAATCGCTTGATACCCGCGCGAAATTTCTGTATCCACTTAAACTGTAGATTTTTTTAAATGTTTCTGTAGTACATATATGGGAAACAATCGGTGTACATTTTTTAAGCAATGTTTCTGAGAGGTTTCGTTCGGTCTGGATAAACCTTTAAAAATCGAACTTAAACGGAGGTCTACTAGGTCCGTTTGCGTACGCTCTCAAAACTACTAAAATCTACGAAAAGTTACGAAAAGTTACGAAAACCCGTTCACATACGCAAAAATTTCGTAGTTCTTCGTAAAAGAGAGTTCTCACAAGACAGTAAGAAATTTCCCCATGCCACAAACTTTACAAGAACTTTCTTTGGGCTGATATATGAAAACTGTCAAATCTGTCAAATCACATACATTTTTAATTTTTTGTTGTTAACGCGTTCGTTTACTTTTTCGTAATTTTCGTATCTATGAGAGCATATCACCCCCACTCTTCGAAATTTGACAGTAAACACATAGTTGGTGGGTGGCCGTGACGTAGTGCTAGTCGTCGTCGCTTGTCACGCTGAAGGTTCACGGTTCAAATCCAGATGCCGCCGAAAAATTTGTTTCTCACGAAATAAAAATAAGTTGATCAGTTTCAGAAGTTAATATCAAACCCTACTGCGAAGGCATAACACTGGTAGGATGGTGGTATGGCTGAAGAAATTGATCACACAAACTAAAAATAGGAAACATCTGGAAAAAAACTTCTGTAAATCATAAGCAATGGCATAACTTTCAATAATTCACAACTCTCCAATTATCCTGGGCACCACCCATAGATATAGTTGAAACCTAACATCTGAGTTTCCTATCACTACGTCGATCTGTCTCTCTGTCTCTCGTTCTTGTTCTTCATGTGCTTGCGCTACGTGTTAATATTATAAGAGTATTCATATCCCCTTTAGCGTGTGCAGATTATAAAAAAGAAAAAATAAGGACCACCTATTGTTTAGGTATTGCCAAATGTCAAATTACAGAAATAATAAGAAAATGATTTTTGCTGGCTAAGTTTAGTTTAACAAAAGAGAGACAACAACTTCAAATTTTTTCAAGTGTTTATATAGCAAATAGAACACGATAACATAATTTGGTAAAGCCTTAAAAAGAAGCGAGACGGAAAGAGAAATTCATTGGTTTCTAAGATAACCATGGCAATAACTCTCCGGTATAGTTCCAATTGAAAAGGCTTAGACCCGATGGCTGAGTCGACTTATTCATTATTTCGCATAAACAGCAACGTTTCAGTTAATTGATCTTAGTTCAGAGGTTTAGACGACAGAAAGGAATAATCTGAATAATTGGTTGCGTTGCCTCGAATGGCGAATATTGGCCAAAAAATTGTTCAGACAAATATTAATGGGAAAGAACTATACAAAAATTGCAGTGAACACTCCACTTAGGTTATGTAATTAATTTTAGATTGTGGTGAAATTTTCTGTGGAAGTTTTAATACAGTTTCCTTTTACTTTTAATTAATCCTTTTTACTTCTGTGCGCCCTTTTCTAGAACACTTTCTTTCGTATCTGCACTCACTTCAGATGTTAATTTATTTTTTATTTCATCAAAATTTCACAAAGACGACAGCACTGGTTGTCACTCACCGCGTGTGTGTTAATTACTGTCCACAGTGACGGTAATGGCGCTCGTATGTCATGATAATTTCTTCACTAAAATAAGCACAATATTTTTTTTATTTTTTTCTTTGTAGTGAAAAAAAGTCGTCATAATTTCCGCACGTTTTAGTGGTTTTGTTGACGCAGTTCGATCGAGTTGTGTACACTGTCAGTGCGGTTTTTGTTTTTAGTGGTTATGATTTATGTGGCTATTTTTGAAATAAGATAAATAACCGCCATTGTTTCGAGTATAATTCTTTTGTCGACAGCTGACCGCTAAGAAAGCTCTTCAAAACTTAATGCGTCATATTTGTACTCCAAGCTTACTCGTAAGCTTTAAAGAAAAATATTTTCTCAATAATTTATTAATTACCTCACTAGGTTCTTCATTCATACTTTACCAGCATCAAGTGTGGGTGCTTTTCTATGATTTTTTTAAGCAATTAAAATGACAAATAAGTAGGTACGATGTTAGTCATAAGAAAAATGCTAATGAAATACATCCCACTGTCATAGACTGTTCATAGTCCAAAAGCATGCGGCTGGGGAAGGGGGGAATATACTATTTTATTAATATTTAATTGAATACGACAGGATGTGAATTTTAATATTCGGTTGTCATGAGGTGAGATATTAATACCCACAGCAGGATGTTAAAACTAACCACGAATGAAATTTTCGGCCTGTTAGCATAGCGTACATCAATTTTTATGCCAAATGCAAATTTGTGTGTAAGTGCTGCGGACACTGGTCTGTGGTAAGGGTACAGTTTTTTTGTAAGCCTACAGTTGATGTATTTTTTTAAAAAAACATTGTTCATTTTTTTCATGGATGAAATATGTCATTTAAAATGTAAATTACATTTTGTTGAGGGATTTTGGTAGATTTTGTAGAATGAATCTCGTATTCAATGTTTTTTTTTTTTAATTAATTCTTCTATAATACAAAAGTTTTACATTTAAATGTAATAGAAATCCTTTATGAGTATACATATGTTACATGCTCTCAGAAAAATAATAATAATTAGTTGCGACAGTTGCATTGTTATAGTCCTTATAATTAAACGTTCCCCATTAGAATCATCGTTGTGATTATTTGACTACCTTAGAATGGCGGAAAAGATAGTTGGTTATCACTTTTGGAACTAAGGGACCCACAGTGAGCATTGTGTGTCTTACAAAGTTATGCCAAATCAATTTAATATAGGATGAATCGAATTGAATCAAATATAAAGTGGTGGGAAAAATAATAAGGACAAGACGAATAAAAAAAATTGTTTGTTATTTTTTTCTGAATTTTATTCCACTATACGTTTAAAGATCTTCTACCACATAACTGCACTGTCATAAACCTCTCCGCGAACTCGAGTCACCCAGTATCTAAATAATTTTTCCCTTTTTATTTTCACATTGAAATAAATGAAAAATGGAAATTCACAAAACTCAAAACAAAAAAACGCTCAAAAATTAGATCCTCAAATTCTAATTTTAGAGCATTCAATGTATTAACGGTGACGTGAAATAGCGTCCTACGAAATAAGACCACATGTGGTGGCGCGATTTTTTTAGTTTTATTTTCTCAAATTTTCACAAACTAATATTTTATACGTTTCTCAAATACTAGAATTTTGTAAGTTGCTCGTATAAGATTATAGTTTTTATTAACAAAATCGCGCATTTTTTTGTTTTAATTTTTCTGAAATGTGATCTTATTTGCATGTTTGAATGTCGTTTATTGGGGGGCGTTATTAACAACTCAGGTTCTAATTTCTGGAAGATTCGAATTTTTTAAAGTTTTAATTTTGAGCGTCCACTGTATTTGCATTAACAGGCTTAAAAAAGTAATAGAGACAATTGAAATATTTTCAATTCTACGTAATTTCCTTACATTATGAGCATTAGATCTTGGTCTTTTTTTAATATTTGGTACTCGTAGCTCCTCCGCTGTTTCTCATTACAGTAACACATCTGCGTGGCAAGATAGATTCGACTATTGCTCTGCATGTCATGATTGGAATAGGTAGCATTCCAAGTTTCTTAAACCACCTGCCAGAAATTATTACGATTTCTAATTTTGGCCTTTGAAACTTTCTTTTTCAAGACCCCCAAAAGATGTTCAATTAGGAACATACTTGCATTACATTATGTCAGGATATGAATAGATGAAGACTTTCATGTATGCTTTTATCGATTTTCTTTTGAGCGCTAATTCTTAAAGTCTTTTATATTAGGGGCGTACACACGATCCGACATATCTGACAGACTTGGTCTGTTCGACCAAATCTGACAATGTGTACGCAAGAAACAACCGGTCGGATAGACTTATCAAATGGTTTTCAAATTTTTTTGATAGTTTGGTGGTCGGATGGACATAATGTACGAGTATCTCATAATGAGTACTACGCTTGTCTTTTCAAGCAATGTGGTTGTCGTCGGAGAATTTAAAAGGGCTGTGTTTGGAAATATTGAACTTTGAAAATAATTTTTGGAAATATAAAAAATTCTGATATTCGCCTGAAGAATACAATTTCGTAATTCTGTTAGCAAATTAACATTAAGAAGACTTTGTTCGTTTCTTCATTAATTCATGTACCAAATTTCGCTTCCTTTTCTTAAGATTTGTTCTTTTGTAAATTTTATCAATCATAAGTGCTGTCCTCAGTGCGTCCAACATCTTTCAAATCCACTTGCAAAGTGAAGTCGGGCAACGTGTTGGACAATGTGAACGCTAACGACATCGGTCTTTCAGACATCCATACGACCAACTCTGTCAGATATGTGGGATCGTTTGTACCTCCCTATTCTCATGCTGGGAAATTCGTTGGATGACATTTTCGGTCAATGCCTATAAAAGAGTTTAAATTTCGTTAGCAGAAAAATGCCCAGTACAGGATAACAATCATCAAAAAGAGTAAAGGCAAATTCTTTTATGGTTGCGACCAAAATCGTACTTTGCAGTATTTTTGAAGCCACAAATGAATTTCTTTTTAAGCTTCGGTTGGTTTTTAAAATGATGAACCGGTTTCCGAATAAAGTTCCCAACCGAAACACTTTAAGCCGAACACAAATGTCGTATTGATATTTTTGCCAAAGAATGAAACCGAAATTCGTTCAAAATATAAGACGACGAAGGGCATCTTAAGAGTGCATATATTTACATATGTAAACATTTTATTTGGATAAAAGATTTGAGCATATTAAACATGCTAAGCTCGACACATGTTGGAGTGATGATTTGGTGAGTTTCCCCCTTTAAAAACATCACCTAAATAATTGTGATTTTCGGTGGTTCGGCAATTATACATTTTAATCCATTTATTGGATACGGCTCTATCAATATCTCTTGAATTATGGTTATAGAGCAAAAAAAGGAACAAAACAAATAGCAAATATTAATAGGCAAACTACTTAATTTAACATTAAAAGGTATTTACCATTTACCTTGAGAATTTAAACAAATTCAGAGCTTCAGCCACCTATATCGCAGCTCACGTTGCTTATATGCACATATTTGTATCTCAAGTTTCCACCGGTCCGATCTTTAATGGATTCAACTGATTAAATATCATCTATTTAATTTCCATTAGCGGAAACAACGCATGCGTTTATTTATTCCAAACACTGAAACTAGAGGGAATCCCTCAAGGCCACAATCACCAACACAACCACCTTAGTGTGTGTGCTTAGTATGGAAAGCAAATAATTTGCATCTATAATATTCGGACAAACTCGACGTGACTCAGTACAACAACAAAGACTGGTTATATCTTGTTTTTTCTCCCACAATCAATCAAAACCTGGAATGCATGCGACGCATTTATGCCCATATATGCGGAAACAGCCACACTATCGAATTACTCTTTTCTAAAGATGAAACATCGACATTTCATCGGAATCACCTAAGAACCACCATCACAACAACAACAATAACAACAAATATTGCCTCAATCAACCGCACAGTGCGGCAGAAAATTACAAAGGCAAGACGCGCGTTCAACACATCACACTTTGGTTGTGCTCTTGAAAATTGTATCCACTTCCAATCACGCAACCGTTTCGAAGGTGACATCACTCGCTACGCTATGAATATTAATCAAATATCCCAGTACGAGTATCTAAGCTGTTCCAGCTACACACAGATTCAGTTTCATGTATAATCGTTGGTTAAGTATTGTAGTTGGTATATGGTGGGGGGTTGGGAGTAATAATCATCGCTGATTACTAAGAAAGCTCCCAACATTTCGAAGAACTGTGGCCACCGCTGAACGCGTATATAAGGAAAGTATCTGAGAGATTGAATCAATCATTCGCGTTGAATTTACAGCTCAAGTTGTACACAGAGTGAGATTTTTCTGGTGAGTATACGAGAACGATCCCACTTGGAAGGATTCAATTTATAAATTTATTGTTATTTCTTTTTTTTATTTTATTTTTTTCATTTGGTAATTGGCATGATGCATGAAAAAAAGAACTCATACTCGTAACACTAATTAACCTGACCATAATTACAGCAGAACAGCAGTAAAGTTATCAACCATAAAATTAACACGCAACACACAAGGTAGCCAACCGCATGTCATACGTGCTGCACGTTGCACGCGTATCCTTTTTCTTGTTTCATAGTTTTTTTTTTTTTTTTACTTCCAATTAAATTTACAAAAAAAGCAAACAACAATTTTAAACAAATTTTCTTTTTCAATTTCACGCACTTTTTCCACATTTCAACACACACGCACGCACAATTCATATTGTCCTTTCCACACACAAATACCACATACACACACAACCATCGATCGACACACAATGCAGAGCACCACAGAAGCAATTACCACAGAAATGCTCGACACAGTACCACACCGTATACCATCGTCTGACAACAACGCTGTCGACAATGACAATCCTGTCAATCCAGATGAACTTCAAGTGGACAGCGACGCCGCCGATTTGGATGTTGTGGGCGTAACAACTGAATCCTTGGACACTGATGTAGCCATAGCCACCCTAACTGAGGATAATCCAAATCCAGCCGGCAATACAATAAAAAGTGAAAAACTCTCAGCACTCGTGGATCCGGAAAATGTTAATGATGCCAACCAGGATGAGGAGAAGGACGAGGATGCCGAACAAAGCACCGAGTCGACGACGAAGAACGATGAGGACGACGGTGAGCGTGAATTTAATGAATCAATCTCTGAAAATCAGAATTCCGAAGAAATCGAAGCAGTAGAGGAACTTCTGGAGCAGCAGCAAAAACTTAAGGAAATACTCGCAGGGAAACAGATGCAAGAGCTAGTGGAGACGGTTGGCGAACAGCTATCAATGGCCGACGATAAGGAGGAACGCTTCGCCGACGAAGTTGAAGAGATGCTATCAGTTGGCAACGACGACGAAGAGGGTACTGTACAAAAAACAGAAAAGCTCTCCAACGTCGAAGGACATCATTCATTGCGTGAAGATCTCTCGTCGTCAGATGATGAAGAGGATGCCGAGGACGTGAATAACGCCAGCAATCAGGGACTGAATTCCGAATGGGGTAGTCTGGACGACAATAATGTTTTGACGAATGAAATCGACGTGTACGAGAAAGTCCCAATTGATTTGTCAAATGACATCGCTATAAATGACATAATGGCTGATCAGGGTGCACCAGTGGACCCAGATGCGGAAGTTTTGGATTTGCAAGGATTCCAACAGAACCCGAAAGAATCGGACTTTGCCATCGATATTAAGTGAAGAATTTAATTTTTCATCTATTCTATTTTTTTACATAATATGTATGTATGTAGGTTGATAAGTTTTTTTTTCTAGCATTTAGATTTAGATGAATCATCAAAGAAATACTCAAAGAAAAAAAAAATAGAAAGAAATTTGCCATAAAGCAATAATTATGACTGCGATTGTATTTTTTTAATTCAGTTGTTATTATCTTAAAAGAAAAAAAACAAAATAATTTAATCTTCAAAATTTCATTTCAAGTCTGATTTTTTTTTTTATTATTGTTTCATCATATGTTTTGTTTTAAAAATAAAGTTGGATAAATGAATGGAGAAGTATACAGCTTTGAAAACAGCCGATAAAAAGAAAAACAACAAATTGTAGAGCGTAATTGTATTTTTAAGAAATTATTATTATAATATTGTTACCAAAATTATTTATTGATATTTATGCTGTAGTACTTTAAGGATATGAATAAACATTTAAGTTGGAGATTCCAAGATTTCAATGGGGATTTTTGTGTTCGAACGGGTTACGGGGGAAAACTGATAAATTAATAAAAAAAAAAAAAAAAAAAAACAACAGGTGAGTATGTATCTTTGCCTCCCATCGGAAAAAAGTCAATAAAATATCGAAGAGAAGGGTTTAAATTATTTGCTAAGCGAAGATAACCGAAAGATTATTATTATGACAGGGCTTTCGAAGCTTTCGAATTAGTATCTGTCAAGGTAACTGCTGAAGAATTTTGACGCATCGTCATAAATTATAAGATCATCCTTCCTTATTTCTGCAGGCATACAGCAGGGACTCCATTTCTCTTATCGGAAGAGGCTCCAGAGACTCATTTGACAGGTTTGTATGATGATAATGCTGCCTGGATCTGCTCCTACAAATATGGGAACATAAATATCTAAATTCCTTGCCTCACTTGAACGCATAATAGAATAGCACAGTGCAACCACTAATCTCGGGCCTAGGATTTGAGCATTGATCCTGAAAGTACTTACCAAACCTAGAAACTCTGCACCATTCGTTTTGCCAGATTAGCTGCCTAACGTATTTTATAGCCTCAAGAATATTTTGGCTCAAACCTTATACTGAACACTTTTTGGTTTTTTCCCCATGGCTTAACGGTAGGGACTTTTTTTTTCTGTCTTCAGCAAAGTTATTTTTTTTCTGATCCAAAAAAACTGCATTCAGGGCCTCAAAATCGTAAAAATGTCCAGAGAAATTAAAAGCGTCAGAGAAATGAATAAAGAAGAAAAAAAATTACGTATACGCCACATTGTCCACAAATTTACTGTTACAATTATGTTTCAATTCATTTTACATAGAAAATACGTTTTTTTTGTGTCAACTAAAAAAAAGAAAAAGCTTGGGCTGATTTTTTTTTCAATTGATGGTTATAGTTATAGGCCAAAAATCGTCGAAAAATTTGAAAAAAATTGGCATTTATACGATTTTGAGGTCATGGGTGCAGTTTTTCGGGTCGGTTTGTTCTGCACTGTTTTTCTCCTAATCAATACCATAACTTTGCTAAAGACAGAAAAAAAAATCACTAAGGTTAACCAAGATATAGCCATGAGAAAAAAACCAAAAAGTACTCAAGGCACTTTCTAATAGTCCTCTAAACTTTTCTTTCATAAATCTAAGACCACTGAGATAGAGGCACGTAATGTCCATGAGTCGTTTCCTTTTATTGTCGAAATCTAATGAAGCATAAGGCTGCGCTTACTCCATCCCTTAGCTTGTTAGAAAAACAAAAAAAAAAATATTGAAGCTCTTGGAATAAAATAAAATGAAAGATTGCAAAATTTCAAAATGTGGTAAAGGAACTCGTTGTCTTAAACATTTAATTTATTCAATTGTTTAAACTTTCAGCACAATCTAGTTAAGTGCTATTAAATCATGATTATGATGCATGTTTGCATTGTTTACTCAAATATTCCTTCTTTTTGTTTATAAATATTTTCTTATACTCGATAACGGGAACTTTTCAAATCAAGTGTCAAATATAGTTTACAAAGTCATAGTCAAGTCATACATATGTAGGCGTAAAGCGGGATCGAATAACTACCAAATCGCCGTGGCCGTGGTGGTTAGTGCATTGAACTACCACGCAATGCTGCCCGGGTTCAATTCCTGGCCGGGTCTAACACCTAAAAGACTTTTTTCACGGTACCACCTCTTTCGAATGCCTGACAAGCATCAAAGAGTATCATTTGTCACGATTAATCTTCTCAACTCGCCATTCGGAGTCGGCAAAAAACTGTAGGTCCCTTCCATTCGTGCAAAAATATAACACGCACACACAAATGGTTGCGAGAAGCAGGCCCCGGTTCACCTCGAGCTTTAGCGCCAACTAAGTAAGTAATAACTACCAAATTTACCCAGTGGTAGGGTTGCCAGGATAGTCTAAGTTGACAAAGGACAAGTGGTGTTAAAATCGAGGATTTAAAAGGACACCGGCGACCTAAAAAAGAGTTTCACTTTGCGATTATGCTGGGCGACTTTGATCAATGAGAAAAAAAAGGCAGAGCATGCGGAACAAATTTATGAAAAATGTCAGTTCAAGTTACGACCGAAAATTACAGCCAAAGATGATTGGCCCTTTCCGATTGAATTTCGCTTTCTTCCATTCGTCGATCCACTTTTCACTTCAAGTAAAAAAAAAATCAAATAATGCAATCACAGCTGATTTTGACAAATCTGATCTACCTCAAGAGTAGGTGCAGAAAAGCTGTTCAGATCTGCCCAAACATTGAACACAAGCCAGAACAGGTTCAGAGAAATTTTTCTTATTGCACATGAAAACCTGATATTTTCCTGTTCTGAACTGTTCGGACCACCTTCATTGAAAAGCTATCATTTCAAGTCTAACATCTAGACTGATACTTGAACGTCAAATTGAGATCGGTTTGTCAACTTTTACATAAATAAAAACCTTATGTGATTTTACAAGAGTCTTAATTCTACTCAAAGTGAAGGATACTAGCCTTTGGATCATTTTAGTCTCAATGGTGAGGTCTCTGTGTCCGGATTCATTAAATTCCCGGCGATCTCTTAACCTAGAACATATTATTAATCATATTTGGTTCTTATATTTCACTGAGCTTTAGATAAGACCTTAATTTCAATGAATATGTCAATACTTCTGTCATGCTAGCTTTTATCTATGTACGAGTGATTTGGTCAAGATTTGTACGAGTAATTTGGTATTGATCTTGGCAAACAAAAAATACACTTTTAGCAGCTTTAGTTTTAATATACACATAAGCTCCATAAGTAGGAGAATATACGTTATGTATATTTCATTTAAGCCGATACAGACCTTACAAAGTCAGAACCAAAGTTCCAAGTGGTCTTTCAATAACAACAATTCTATCGACAATATTCCTACGCAATCTAGTTCGTTAGTCTTTTACTGCATTAAAGTTTTCCTAATCAGTTTAAGCGGTTCAAATTTAGTGATGTTGACTTGGCTTAAAAATATAAATTTGAATTCAAGATAAAAACAAAATCAAATGTTATTTCCATGTTAATACTTATTGAAACCAGATATAGTTTGTCATGCAGCTCTTAATACCCCACACTGTATTCGTAGGCGTTATTAAGTTCGCGGAATGGAGGTGAAAATAGAAATGTACATTTAGTTTTCCTTTTCAATATACTCACCTTTTTCTGTTCTTTCAATTAGTTTATGTAGGTACACCTTCTAAAAAAAGGTTTTTTCTTCATTGGAAAAAATAAGCCAAAACTGCGTCATTCATTTACTCATTGCTTGAAAACATCTTCCCACGAAGTTCCTTTTTTCAATTTTCGCTGGGAGCCAGGTCAAGGCTCTACGGTGGATGATCCAAAATATCGAAGCCCACCTTATGCAGGGCAGCCAACGCAACACGTCTCCCTTGAATGACTCGTTGTGGTGCAGACGGAGGACATCTTTTGTTGATTTTGTCCTTATTTTTTCTTTGATGGCTTCTTTCAACTCCAGGATTGAAGCATAATATTCTCCGGTTATATCCCTTCTGAGTCCAAAAAAAACAGTCGCATTGATTTTTCCAGCAAACTGTGCCACCATGGGTGGTGGTGTGCCTTTTTTGTGACACTGCATTGAGTCTTGTTTGGAGTCAGGCTTATAATGATAAGCCCAAGTTTCGCCATCAGTAACAATTCGACTCAATAGTGCACCTTGTTTTCACTACAAGGGTCCAAAAATGCGTGGCAAAGTACTCCACGCGCTGCGCGGCGTGAGCATTCTCGGCACCCACTTTACGCTGACCTTAGTCATGCCAAGATGATCGAAAATATTTCAAAAATGGTTGCATCTAATACTCCAACCATTTTCGCGAGCTGTTTCTTCTTTCTTAATCTAGCATCTTCCAATACAGTCAACCCTCGTATAACGCGGTAGTTAGATTCCCGAGAAACAGCGCGTTATATAAAATTGTGTAGTACGATACTTGAACAACATACTAAAACTGCGGTTACGTCCTCGACAGAAAAAAAAATGCATCTAACTTTGTTGCATTGCTTTAGAAAACTAGCTGAACTATAGTTTTAAAACGAAACCGCTGCACAAAAGATAAAAAATAATTATGTTAACAATTAAAAAATGAAGACAGTTATTTTTATTGCAATTTGAAATTAATGTTTTATACATACTGAACATGATTTTTAATTAAAAAAGAAAATCCGTTACATATACTAGTTCGCTGAGCACTTCTCTGCAATTCCTTTCGGAGGAATAAGAAGCTAGAGTGCGTTGCAAATGCCTTTTAAAATTGTTGAAGCGTTCCATAGAGGGATCAATACCTGCGAAGAAATTCTCTAAATTAGCAGCCAATCCAATCGTTGGTTTATGTTTTATGTTAATACGTTTGAATCCATCAAACACGTGAATGTGTTAAAAGGGAATTCCCCGAAATACAGGAATGCGACACACATTTTTCGCGTAAGAAAAGACTGAGAATCGCGTTATAACGAAACCGCATTGTAGAAGTACCGCGCTATAGGAGGGTTTGCCGCAATTCACAAATCGCGTTATAGCGAATCCGCGTTGTGAAAGTACTGCGTTATACGAGGGTTGACTGTATTATTTTTTCGATTTTTTGAACAATTTCGTGGTCCCTCCCTTGTTTTAAAAACCGTGACCTTTATAAATCACGGTTTTACCCGGACAAGAGTTCCCGCAAACAGCCGTCATCTCCTCCATTATGGTTTGAGCCGACTTTGCCTGTTTGGTAAGGAACTTTATAACAGCGCGGCAGTCGATTTTCTCCAAATTCTATACTTTCTTCCCGATTTAGTTGTTAAGTCAACGATAGTTCAAAAACTAATGGCTTGATTAAAATAAAACTTGCTATTTGCAGAAATGATTCATAACTCCCTATATTTCGGAGGACAATAGACTAGATCACTTTCCAAAAAGGAAAGAATCCTGCATCTGAGTTAATTCCTCTTCCTGAAAATGAAATTTAAAGGATTCAAAAGATTTTCAAGCTACCAATTAGAACACATTAGTATCCTTCAATCTGAGTCCTTTCATGTGGTATTTATATTCTCTCAAATATTTGCATTTTGCTCATTCCTAAGTACCTCGAACATATTCCCAAATAAATTAATCAAATGCTATGCAATTTTCTGCATGATTTGATATCAATTTCATCCACATGTCTAACAAAAGCCTAATAACCACACACATCCCCGCGCCACCCTACCCATTTGTGGTGATTCCATATGACTAGCAAATTATCCGAAAATATTTGAATTTTTAATTAAAAAAAAAAACACAACCCTTTCCTCTCCAATTGAGCAGAAACAAAAAAGCAGATCGTCTGCAACATGTACTCGTATCGTAGTAGTCCCAGTAGGTGGCCAACCTATTAGATACGCTATTGAATTATCCTCCTCAGTGCAAAGCCAAAGGAAATTATCATCTAGCAAAATAGCACTCCCCCAGTTGCCATGTTCTTTCTTTCAACATCCCAATCGATATGCTCCAAGGTTGTAACATCAACCTCCAGCCGTTGGTCCTTGGTAATCAGCAGCAATTACGAACAGCAAAAGGAACAAACACCCTCGCTTCGTTGTCTTTGTCGATGCGCTCCATTACATCTCATTTACAAAATTTCGAAGGCTTCCAGGAAAATGGAAAATAGGCTTATTCGTGCTGTGTGCGGCGGCGGTGGCCCGTCTTCACCCATTTCGTTGTTAACAGGACCATCATTAAAACTGGATTAAAACTGAACAGATAGGTCGGTCTAAAAACTTTATCAATAAAAAGCAGAGCATGAAAAGTTCTCTTATCGTCTCCCAGCCTCACAGTACGGCACTTTGTTGTTACTAATAGCAATGAATGAACACATACATACATACGCACGCACAAAGGATAACATTATTTAGCATACAAATGATTTAATTCGGGTCGACAACGAAAGCAAAGTCCACCCCCGCTCATTTGGCAACCCTTTTCGCAACAATCAAAGAAGGGTTGAGGGTGGCGTCACCGGATTAAGGACCAAATTAAATTAATAGCAGTGTGGTACATTTATGAAAAGAAAACTATACATCGAAATTATTTGCATAATGAGTAGAAAGGATAAGGATCCCCATGATTACTTCCATTCGGCGAACGCAAATAAGGATCCAATAAATCGTTGGCATCCCTTTGTTAACCTTCCATCAGCAGCAAATTGTCAAGGATATGAGGGGATGGATAGAAAAAAAAATTTAATTACTCTTTTGATAATGACAACTAAGAGGGGAGATGTATTCTCATCAAAATCCTGTTTGGTGGAAGGACGGGAAAAGGATTAACATTTTCTTTTTATCAAAAATCGGTTACAAAAGTATAAATGAATTACAGCATCCATCTGACTGTCAGTCTTTTTCGTATTACATTTTTAACGCTTCAAGGACTATTATGGTGATGTATGTACGAGTTAAATTCAGTCCGACCATCAAAAGGATTAAAATTTCGCTACTGAATTATACAAGAGTTTGCTGTTTTGCGAAAAGTGCACATGAAGCCGATGAAGAGTGACATGCATAGATATCAGTATATAAAGTAAACGACGACTACAGAACAGATGTTCTTCACCGGTATGCATCTATTGGGGTTTCAAGTTAAAGTGGCCGTGGTAGGATGTGCACTTTAAAAGCTGTTGATTGTTGTACATGAGTACAATTCTTTTCCATATACTCTCGTACTCGTATGTAAATGCTATTAAATGCGAAATTCAAATTAAAATGTCTGCCCTCCTCAGACAGGATTATATGGTCCTTTTCCATACCGTTTATTTGATGCAGTACCTACTCGTACCATATGTTTAATCCTGTTGAGTTTTAAGAGTATTCGTCTGGTTGCGTCTCATTGGTCCTTATGGAGTAATGACAGCTTACCTTTTTCTGTTATAATTAAAAGAACATCATGAAAGAAAGAAAAGAGGGAAAAGGATAACGCTCCACTTACTCACTTGCAGTATGACGTTTGAAATGTCAAGTGGTTTATACAGGCAGTTAAATGGTAATATTTTTTTTAGAAGAAAGGAGACCCCCTCAACTGCTCCAATTACAGAGGCATCAGTTTCCTTAACATCGTCTACAAGATCTTATCTGCCATAGTATATTGTGTGAACGTCTGAAACCTTTCGTCAGCAACCTGATTGGCCACTATCAGTGCGGTTTCAGGCCAGGAAAGTCCACCATAGACCAAATTTTCACACTTAGCTAGATCCTGGAAAAAAACACCCAAGAAGTCCAAATCGATACCCACCACCTGTTCGTCGATTTCAAGGCCGCCCATAACAGCATCTGGAGAGATAAACTGCATAGAGACATGTCTAGGTTTGAATTCGCTGTCAAACTCATCCGCCTGTGTAGGATGAGGATGGAGAAGGCTCGCTGCCCCATCAAGGTCTGTAATGACCTCACCGAGACCTTCGATGTCAAAAAAGTATTCAGATAAAGTGACACACTGTCATGCGACTTCTTCAATATAATACTTGAAAGAGTTGTTCGAAACTCACAAGCCAACACACAAGGAATGATCTTTCAAAAGTCCGTTCAACTACTTGCATGCGCCTACGACATTGACATCATTGGTTGAATACAGCGAGCTGACACCGGTGCGTTTGCGAGTATAGAAATGGAAGCGGCCAAATGGGTTTGGCGGCAAACGAGGGCAAAGCAATGTACATATATGCTGTCAACTAAAAGGGACACTCAACATGGACGAATTGGATAGAATTTAATAATGGACAGTTACAACTTCGAGGTAGTAAAGGACTTTGTCTACCTCGGCTCTGCTATAATATCAAAAAATGACATCTAATCGGAAATCAAACGAAGGATTACTTCTGCCAATCGTTGTTTCTTTGGGCTAAGATGGCAATTGGGTAGTAAAGTCCTTTTCCTGATCGACTAAGAAGACTCTATATAAGACCCTTATTATCCCAGTCTTGCTATATGGAGCTGAAGCATGGCCTTTATCGAAAGCGAATGAAGATATCCTTGTTCGCTTCGAGAGAAAAATCCTCCGTATTCGGTTTCGTTTGCGTTGACGGGATTTGGAGGAGAAGATTCAACCACGAACTGCTTGAGCTATACAGCGACATCGACCCGGTCAACAAACTGTGCATGGGGCATTTAAGATGGCTTGGGCATGTAGAGCGTATAGACATCAACGCTCCGGCTCGGAGAGTATCCAATTCTAACCCGGAGGGGCAGAGGACGACCTCGCCTTAGGCGGCGCACACAAGTAGAACCAGACCGCAACAATGTTGGAGTGCGCAACTAGAAGCAGTTATTTAAGGACCGGTCCAACTAAAAGGAGTTTTTGGTTAAGGCCTAGGTCCACCCCGGACTATAGCGCCAACCGTCCTTCTTTATTCTAGTTCATTTGATCTTTTTCTCCAACATCCTGAATTAAGCCACCGTTTTATGAAGGAAAGAAAATCCCTCCACCAGCCTATTTATCAACACAGAAAAAATGGCGTCGAAAGATTTCGAAATCCGAATTGGAGTCCCACAAGGTTGCACTCTTTCGCCAGTACTATTTTTTGTTGCCTATAAGTGATGCTTTCCATTTCACTCTTTTCTGAAAATAACTGAATTCTGTTCTCAGTGGCCATTGGTAGTCGAAGTGTGACATCTTTTACCTCTGTTTAAAGTCTTTAGTGTCTAGGATGTAATTTTTGGTGATATAACTAAGAATTCGACATCCCCATCCAACTCAATTATATTTGATTTTCGTTTCGAACATCTGGATAGAGCTAAGTTTCTGCGTAGCTTCACACATTTTCAAAAAACCTTGAGCTCCTGATCAGCGGATAGCAAGCCGCTGAAGAAGTAATAAATCAAAAACAGTTTTGAGTTGACGTGGAATGAATGATGAGCTGAGCTACTGCTATGATATGTAGTAGATCCCATCCACGACTTAATTAAATCCGTCACTGGAAGGGTCGTTGCTCTTGTCAGTTACAACGTGCGTACATATGAGTTTCTAGGCAGAATAAATAAAACATAAATCAAAAGTAACAGCCTACTGACAACTTACTCCCATGCACCTGCACGAACCCCATACACGTTCAAAATGACGACATCACACACGAGACCCTTCAATAAATCGCTTGACCCAAATCAAACTCACATGTACAACCCAATATTGAGCTAACATGGCACTGGCAGTTAACTTGCCGTTAACGTGAGCGCAAGTACCTCATTAAACAACGCCATCAAATCCGACCCGTACGTCCATTTATTTAACGCGATACAACCAGCTGCGTTCACGTGAGACTCGCCGACTGCCTTCCACCCCCACCCATTGGAGGTACTCTAATTAAGTCCTACACACCGGTAACATATTCCAGCTTCCGCAACTACGTTGTGTGGTTACAGGGGGAGCGTTGCTATTCTTTTTTGCTTCCCATGTCTGGTTGGGCTCCTTTCACCGTCTACTGCTGATTGTGCACAATCCTCTTCCAGAGGGAAATGCGGCTTCACTTGGATGTCATTACATAGAGAATGCCATCT
The DNA here is from genome assembly GCA_949775065.1 of Brachyopa scutellaris. NCBI lineage: Eukaryota > Metazoa > Arthropoda > Insecta > Diptera > Syrphidae > Brachyopa > Brachyopa scutellaris. The sequence goes on along the minus strand of OX459112.1, from coordinate 171,430,584 downwards.
GCTGCTGCTCGCCTCGTTTTGCTTTGCCATAAATGGACGTGTGTGCCATCGGAGCGGTCTTATTTCAGGCAATCAGGGGCAAAATATTACACACTACCACCCAACGTAAAAAGGATAATATTTCTGTGACACAAGCAGCACGCTTTTGTAGGTGTGTCCTCATTTACTTTTTCAAAAAAAAAATAAAGAAAAAAAAAGCCAACGAAACGAATAACTATAAAGCTGTGGACACACCGAAAAGCCCTACTTTATAATTTTTAATTTAATTTGACCCTTTCGGCTATAATGATATGCATACGACAGGATGTGGTGGCAATGGCGATGGGGATACGGTGGCACGCGTCGTAGCCATACTCCTTTGGACTCCAGTGTACCGTGTACACTCACTTGAGTTTCAAATTCACATGTGGTCCACTGGCTACCTAGCGCGCATACTGGGTTTTAAGTTAACACCACTTAGTCCTTAATTATATTGTTGTGAATGTGAAGGACGACGACGACGACGACAACGACGACGACGACAACGACGACGTTGACAACAACGAAGGACATATGTTTGTTAATTTCGTTGCTCTGTGTGCACGTTAAGCAGTTTTTTTTTTGTTTGCTTCCCCGTTTGATGGCCGCTTTGCTTCGCTTCTCGCTTGTTGCCATCTTCATTTATTTTTATTTGTCCCCATTCCTCTTGCTGTTGCTATGCGATGCGCCCTCTGTGCGGTGCGGTGGCGCGGTTAAGTAACAGAAGAATCCTTAACAAACTGCAGAGTGTATGGTTTTTTTTTTTTGGTGTTTCTATTTTTTACGGTTATGGTAATTGTATGCTAAAAAAGAAAGGATTTTGTTACATCCTTCGACGGGAAGGGTTACCTGGTTTGGTGTTTGTTTTAATATTTAATGCGTTTACTGTTTTTAATTATGGTCCTGCAGTGAATTTTATAACGAAGGACATTTTTAATCACTTTGCTGGTTTGTCTGTCGTCAACTGGATGTTGTTCTGTCCTCGGGACGCCCTATTTAGTCTCATTTTACAAAGGGAAATAGCATAAAAAGGAACTTTGCATTGTCAGCAAAAATAAGATTAAGGGGGGATAAGGATTTACTCGTAAAACGTATGTTACGAGTATGTACATACATATATAAATGGTGGGTCATCTGATGGTTTCTTTTTAAAATAACAATAAAGCAAAATCCATTTGATATTTTTTAAAGTTGTTTTGCTTTGCTGAAGCGAGTAGACTTTTCGATTAAATGGCCCATCCTGTTAACTCCATTCTGCAGTATATTTTCGAAAGTTCGGGATTCAACTGCAAGAAAATCTCAACTAATAACGTGCTTAAGTTAGGTTAGAGGGGCTGATGAGAATGATAACATGCTCATCACACTTAGAGGTCCATGTGAATAGGGCAGAGACAGAGGAAATGGGCTGTGTCCTCATGAGCCTCATAAGTCATAAGCCTGTCTTATACTGAGAGCGCTCTTTGCTGCAGTCTCCTGCATATAAAGGTCTAGAGGCAGAAGGTTTAAGAATTGCTTCTAATCCTGCTGTTGGCATTGTTGTTATGTGCTTAAGTGCATGAATCATTTCTAGATTGTCAGCACAATAACGATATTATTTATCGGCATCCCACGAAAAAAAAGTCCAACAGCGTCAAATCGCAGCTTAGCGGAGATCAAGGAACATCACCAAAACGGCTGAATATAAAGGATTTTTCAATAAGGACATAACGATGTTATATTCAAATAAAATACAGAATAATTGAGAAATCGGGCTGATGTAGTACACATATCGTAAAGCTACTAGTGGTCGGCCACTTTAAGCCTTTTCCTCATGTAATATGAATACCGTTAGGAATTTTCTTAATGTGAAGATGCAGATACAAGCAGATACATGTCCTACATATCTATCCTCAAATGATACTATGTATTACGCAAAAACTGCAGCTGGTAGAAACACATAAATCCATGCACATTTGCGAAAGTGTAAAAATGTGGTGTTTGCTTGTTTTTTTTTTTAGTTGTGGTGCGTATTTACAAAAGTGTGAATTTATATTAGAATTTGTTTGGAAGATAACATTTCAATGAATTTGTATTGTTCTTAAAAGCAAAAGGAATGTACATATTTAGTGGTGCAAAGATTACAAAATATTAATATCCTGGCCTGGTATGGCCGATCACTAAAGAAATGCACTATATAGCTTAAATTTATCTTTTGACGTACAATATTGAAAGTTTATTAGTGAATTGCTTTGATTTCACCGTTAAGCATACAAATGTTTGAGAAAATTTAGTGCTTGGCCAGGTACTAAAGTTGTCAGCGCACAGCCGGCCGACTATTGAAATTACCAAGCTAGTGCGCGGCAACTAAAGCCTATTTCAATTGGTATCGGCCTATTTGTCTAATTAACTAATACACTGTTCAGAAGATTATTCAAAACAAAGAAAGGAAAACACTCTTCAAAGATTGCAGGCCTGGTTTTCTTTATTTTTAAAACGAAATCCAGTACTTGCTTCAAGGGAAGCTTAAGGAATAAACGAAGCTATAAATACGGTCCATGCAAACATTTTTGAAGTTCCTTAACTATGTATTTTTTGTTAATTTGTTGTTCAATAACTTTTTTTTTTTAGATCAAAAGCAATTATTTAACTTATTTCTAAATAAGCAAAAAGAAAAATAAGTATAGGTATAGTCGTTCGGGGCAAGAGTGCGCATTGCGGACTTCGGGCTTAAATTCTGGAAAATTGACAACAGATAACAAACAAAAGAGCCTATTATGTGATAGCTCTATATTTTAGGAACAAATTTATACAAAAATATTTTATATTTTTTTTAATGTTTCATATGTTTTGATCAAAAAACCAAAGTAAGTCAAGATGCGCATTCTTGCCCCGAAGTCAGGGTAAGAGCGCGCAACCAGTTTAAGACACAGTTTTCGTAATTTAAATGGTTTCAAGCTGTTCTTTCGCTCAAACCAAGTTCTTCGGCAGCCTTTCATGGGCTGCTTCCATTTTAAATCGGCTCCCTACCTTTGCTTTTGGGTTATCAATTTCCTTTCCGTTTGTGTTTGGTAGATACGAGGCTTTTTCTGGAAAAACAAAAACAGAAAGGTTGTTCAGCTACGAGCAACGATCTGCCGCCTGGAACTATGATGTGCTCGTTGCATCTTACGACAGAAGGTAATAGCCCAAAAATTGTTATTATTATAACAAATTAATTTTGGGTAAGAAAGCACTGCGCACTCTTACCTACAGAACGACTGCGCACTCTTTCCCAAGACGCTATTTTTTTTTCATTGTATTGAAAATCTAAGAACGAATATTATTATCCACTAAAATTGTATCCTAAATCAAATACACATATATGCACTATTTATGCCTCCATACTACTTATGGGGTATCGAATTGCCACGCTTTCCTGACACACTTTTAAAAATGAATTTTTTTTTATGAAAATCCGGCATTTTTTGTCTTGTTGTTTTTTTTTTGTACTGTCAATCGGAACATTTTCGTAGAAGTTGGTTTTCATTGGCGGTTAGTGAAGCTCACATTTTCTCATTTAGCGATTTCTGCTAATTCTTTCATATCTGGAGAAAATGGCACTGCGTACTCCTACCCGTTGCGCACTCTTACCCCAAACGACTCTATAGTATGATTTGATACAACAAAACTGATTTCAACAAACTGTTGCCAACTTAGTATTTTTTTTTTTTGTTTATGCTATGCTATTAAAAATAATCAAATATTATTTATTAAATGTTTTACATTCAAATAAATCCTTAAATGATCATTGAATATGTTCTTTTCATTGATTTATTGGACCTGGCCACTAGAACTTTTATGGGCGACCACTAAAATTTGGCGGCCGACCAATAGCGCAATATGACAATATGAGGTGGGCGACCACTAGTGCCTTTACCATACATATTGCATTTTAGAATGGAATTCCATCTCGTTCATATGATCTCCGCGGGCACGTCTGCAGCGATCGATTCCTTGGGGCCAATTTTCCAACCCTCTTCCACACATATCGGCCGGAACGTTGGCAATTTTGCGTTCGATATTGTTCCTGAGCTTTGGCATAAACCAACGATTTAACAAATCCCCCCTCCAAAAAAAAAAAAAAAAAAATCCAACGGCGCTAAATCGCATGAGCGAGTCGCCAATTCGACCGCACCATTTCTCGAGATTACACGATTACCTAACTTCCCCTTCAATAGATCAATTGTTTGGCCAGCTCTGTGGCATGTGACAGCATCTTATTGGAACCACATATCACTGATGTCAAGTCCATCCAATTCAGGTCAAAAATAGTCTTCCAACATTGCACGATAGCGTTCACCGTTCACCGTAACATGGCGATAATTTTCATCGACGAAAAATTACAATCACACCTCCGCTCCTGCATGAAATCTACACCACATGGCCACATTTAGTAGATGCAATGGAGACGCTTGAGAAACATGTCGGATTGCTGCTGTCCAATAACGCATGTTGACAAAGCCATTAAGCCAAAAATGAGCTCATCGCTGAAGATGTTTTTCGATGAAATTCAGGATTTTCTTCAAACTTTTGCAAAGCCCAATCGGAGATGTTACGACACTTCAAATGATCAAGAGGCTTCAGTTCTTGAGTTTTTTTTTGTTTGTTAATTTGCACATGCTAAAGGGGATATGAATGATCTTGCAGCACTTTTCTTGGTTGTGTTATTAACTAACAAACTTGACAAGCCTGCGTACAGCGGGAAAGCTTAATGTATGCAGCTCAGGCCATCTCACAGTGGTCAAGTAACCAAACCGGCTACTCCACAATATTATTAGCCTGTACGGCTATGTTTTCAAGGAGAGTTAAGTGCCGAAGCCCAACTTTGACAAAAAAAAGTATAGTCACTTTTCCCAATAAGTCCTTTTTGGGATGACTTAGGAGCTAAAATAGATAATCCTGTACAATTCTACAGTTATGGTTCTAAAACCAACAATGGTGTAGGAGGAGATGTTTTTTAAAGCAGATTAAATTTCAATCTCTCCTTCCGCCTTACTGATCACTGCAGCGTGTTTTAAGTGGAAATTATGGCGATTTCAGAAGCACTGTCTTGGATCAAGAGGAATATAATATCTTCTAACGATACTAGCATTTTCTCGGATAGTCAGGTCAGATTTGAAATCTCTGGAATCAGTCTCTTCTACTTCAAAGACCACCTCCAACTGTCGTTCATATCTTTAAGAGATGGCTAAGCTAAGCAGTTGAATATTCACCTGTACTGGATGTCGGGGCACACAGACATTCCAAGAAATTGTAAAGCGGACGAACTCGACAGACTGGGACCAACAATACCTATTCTACCGAATAAGAAGAATAAATGTAGGTATGCTCCATGCTACTTATGTATAAGCTATCACTCAAAGTTGACACAGTCAATAAAATCAATGTTAGATGGGAACATGAATCCACTTGTCTTACTATCTAGATATGAAACTAACTATCTTCTGTCCCTAAAAAGACTACATATAAGCACGATCATTGGTGTTATCACAAGATACTGCCCTTATAAGCAAGAATGCACCTAGGCTTGGCGTCCATTTAAATGACTTCTGCAGAAGTTCCAGAGATGAGAAAGGGGAAGAAAGTCCAACACATCTTCCCTGTTTATGTCCAGCTCTTTTCCGTATTGGAAAATTACACTTACGAGAATACTTCTTCAACAATCTCAGTGACCTAGAACAAACAGATGTTGGAAGCCTATCTCGCTTTATTCAAAACTCCAATTGTGGTTCTTATGAGTAGCGGCGATACACATCCCCAAGATCCCCATAAGCCTAAGTGTGCTGGTACTCTAATCAATGGCAGTCACTGCTACTACGCTTTGAGAAATGGATTTACCTACCTACACATTCAAATCCCGTGGGCAAACTACGCTGAACAACAATGACCTAGAGAATTCGTTTTAATTTTCTTCGCCAGACAGGATTTATATGCCTTCTCTAAGTTCAAGGACCACAGTCATCCTGCACTATAGTCTCACAAAAAGAAGGTCACCCTCCTATACAGTTCCTATTGGAATATACATATACCTACTCGCTCCATGCCGAAACCACTTAGACTACACTAACTCGACATTATGATCAACCGCCGCCGTTTGTATTTGATAAACTCTCCGCCCATTAAATCCCTCCAACTCAAGCAAATCATGTTCTGTTGTTGATCTAAAGAACGATATCCTCTAGGCGAAAAAAAAAACCGATTTACATCCAGGGCAACATAATAAAAGAGTCCTGAACAACAGCACTACCAATGGTATTCATAGCAATAAAAAAAAGCGTTCGTTCGCCCACCCAAGGCGTAATGTCAACAACACATCCAGGAGATTTTGGTCTTATTCTTCTCAAAAAAAGGAAAACATATCAAATACACTCTTCTATTCTCCAATACGTCTCTTTTATTTCCCCATCTCGATGCTCATTTTAGTTTTATAACCCCCACAACCGAAATGTCTTTGCATCATTCCCAGAAGCAGGTCGTCGACAATACTCGCGTACAACAAGAAAGGAAAAAGGAAAAAACAACTCACAGCAACAACAAAAGAATTACGAATTTGCCACCAGGCGTTGGGAAATCGCAATTGATTGATTTAACCAAATTTAAATAAACCCACATATCCTCGAGGAAATCCGACCACCACCTCATGCCATTCCGGCCGTGTCCTTGTAGACATTCAACATTCTTCACCATCCCCAGCAGAATAAGGGCACAGGGCGGGGATGGGAGAAACGAATAAAAATGTCCTGTTACTGGTGCTGGTTCTGGTACCAATGCCAACTATAAATCCCCGACACACACATAATAATTTGCTTCCGCAAGGACTCCCTCTACATATCGATTTCAAAGGGATGCCTCTATTCGGGCTGCCTTCATGTTAACCCACCCAGGACCCAATCTTTTTTAACCAATGGCGGGTGGTGGTGGGTGACGGTGGGTGTTGGTGTTTGGTGTGCAGGCTTGTTCCTTTGATGTTGAAACCACTTTAATTTTTAAATTTTAATATTTGAGTCCTTTTTTTTGTCTCCTGTATTCCTATGCTTGCTCTTTTCTCGTGGCAGTGATATAGAATGGATGGATGGGCAACGAGAGCTTCTTCGCTGAGTTAATTGCCTTTTGGCCAGGCTGTTGTTGTCATCGGTTTCTTTTCTTCTTATTGTTGTGCATTTTTGCTCCTCTTTTTTCTCGGTCTTTCTTATTGTGATGAAGTACTAATAATAAAATGTGACAGGCAGAATTGAAGTAAATTAAAAGGATATGAGGGAGGGGAGGGGTTCACCTCACGGACTGGACATCATCAGTTGTGGTGTCAAGGTTTTGTGGGAACCTTTATCAACCAGGCTGACAATGGGCAACAAAAGTAGCCACAAACTCTAGTGAAGGTAAAAGATGGGTAAAGGAGTGTTCTTTAAGTATAAAGTTGTTAAGGAAAAAATAATTCTTAAAGGTACTCTTTGTAGCAGCCTTTCAATTAGCTTTCTAGAAGCTTGGAAATGCTCAGAGGGCAAAACAATATACGATGTATATCTGTTTAGGTACTTAGGTAGGTCTTTCTATTATTGACGTTCAACTGCATGAGCTAAAGGGAGGAAAGGGCTGAGTTTCCAGCATCTTACTTGCTTCAATCTTAACTTCATGCTACATGACCTAATGACCCGACCAATATAGCAAGAGAATCCATACTCCTGCAGTACCAATCTCTCCGGAGGGCGAGAATCCATTTGCAGGAGAAATATTTTTCTTTTGTTAAAAGCTTTATCATCGTTAACTTCCTGGAAATGTCGATAAAAAGCATTTGAAGCCAATGGCATCGGCAACACTGAAATGCATTCTTAGACTTATGCGTTGCAGAATTTGCTCCTAGAGTCCAAAAAAGCAATGAAAGGCAGGTGGAGTCTGGATAAAGGACATACTTATTGGGAACTCATTGGGAACGTAAGCCTTTGTGCTATAGTCAAAAGAAGTAGCATATTATCATCCTCGGGAATTGTGAATTAGGAAAACTTAGTCATGTTTTTCTATGGACAGCTATAGTACCGAATCAATGGATGGAATCAACATTCGTGCACTCTGGTTAAACTGGCAGAAATGTTTGTCTTACCTGAAGTTGCAAACTAGATTTTAGGTGAAAGATGGCTTAGTAAAATCATTGGCATCTGTAGTGACAGTCAGTCGGCACTCAAAGTCTCCAATCTTCCACAAATCACTGAAAAATTATCACAAAATTCATATTTGTCTTTGTCAGCAAATCTTGGATTGAAATTCAATTGCAGAAGTCGTACATTGAAACAACTCTTATAAAGGGTCCATTAGTATGTGTACCACCAGTAGAGTGGCAGTCCTTAAGGACACAGCCCCCTTTCACTGTCATTTTTCCCAGGCCATAGATTTTTTCGGATACGAGTTTCAACGATGTCAACCAAACGAATAATATTACTGCGAGTACACTGCTTTAGTATCACAGTGGATTTGAACTGATTTAAGTGTGGCGCGCAGCGTTGCCGCAAAACATTTTTTTTCCGTGCCACCACTGGTAAAATAAGGTGCCATTTTGAGCCATTGCGTGCCACCAGCACAAATAGATAGAAAAACACATTTTTTCAGTCTTCGTAATATAACACGTTATGACACATTTCTCCGACTACATTCAAATGATTCAAACTAAAAAATAATTTGGCAGATAAGGAGTTGGCACCAATGAGGATAATCGAAAATGAATGTTTTCAGCGCAGCGTATGTAAATATTGTGAGTGAATGCAAAAAGCGTTTGAGAAAAATTGTTCTTTTAAGGAATATTTTTGTGATTCCACCTATTTTACTTACACTAAAATCAATGTGAAATGGTGCCATATGAAATCTTAAAGTGCCACCGTGCCATTTTAATCAAAAAGTGCCATAATGGCACGATCTTGCCATATCGGCAACGCTGGCGCGGGAAGGGACTTCGTCAATAGCCTAACCTAACGCAGGTAACAGAGGACAATACTTACTTAGTTGGCGCTACAGCTCGAGGTGAACCTGGGCCTGCTTCTCGCAACCATTTGTGTGTGCGTGCTATATTTTTGCACGAATGGAAGGGACCTACAGTTTTTTGCCGACTCCGAACGGCGAGTTGAGAAGCTCAATCGTGACAAATGATACTCTTTGATACTTGTCAGACATTCGAAAGAGGTGGGCACTGTGAAAAAACTTTTAGGTGTTTGCGGCGGGATTCGAACCCAAGACCGCTGACTCAGTAGTCCGACGCACTAACCACTTGCGCTACGGTGCCCACTAGGCTTAGAAAATTGTTTCCATGTGAATCACACTAACAACTAAGCCTATATAGGCTTACGAAAACTGGAGTGTCCAGTCTTAGGACAGTTATCGAAAATTTTATCGAAATGTCAAATATGACTTGGAAGTGAGGGAGAAATATTAAGGCCTGATGATTTTGGATAGAAAAGAAAGAAATACGAATCTATCCGACAAGGAAAAGAAAATTATAATGAATTAAGTGAACATGTTCCTTATTTTACTATTTAATTGAATTAAATTTGACGAAAAAAATTTTATTCACTAACATCAATTTCACCATCTACAGCTGTGTTGCATCATCCCCAATATTTACATTGCCATATGTCACTGAGATCTTCGAAAGAGCGCCAAAAACTTAAACTTAAAAGCGATTTATGAGCGCTTCATAACTATAGACCTTACTTGGAACGAAAACAATGCCGATGTGAAACTGTCAAACGTCAATTACAATAGTCCTGCCAAGTCACTGACGAGCGTTTTTTTTTCTCACTTATAAGTTAAGCCTATATAGATTTGAAAAAAAAAAACACGCTAATGTTTCACTTATGTAGTATGAGTCTCAGTGTTACTATAGTCACGACAATTCAATAATAAATTAGACATTTCCTCACATGAAGATTTTTCTCAAATTTTTCCAGATAGGAATCCATGATTGAACTTAAATATTTTGCCATTAGATGGGGTTTCTATTCAGGATGAGACTGGATCATAGTCAAGTTCAATGTATTTTTGGAATCTACTTAGCCTGTAACGTCTCCCTTTTGACTCTCTACAAAGTCTAAGTCAAATGATTTTAGACCTTCGAGAATATTGTATGAAATGGAAACTGACTGTGAACCCATGTGAGTCTGAGGTGGTTGTCACTTTTCTCGCAATGAACAATGGAGCTTTGGTGGAGAGGAAATTAAAATATCTTCCAATCTGAGCCTGAAGATTAATTTCGAAAGAAAATCACAAGTAGCCAAGGCTGCACTAAATTCAACCTACTTCGATTTTTTCTCCCAGCTATCTAAGAATGTCATGTAGTTCAGAGCGCTACATGATGTTCTTGGAAATAGGTTTATTACCACGGTTTACTTTCACTCTTAAGTTTCACTTCGATTACATAATCAAGCGGCCAACCGTCTAAGTTTGCTCTAAAACTTTATACATATGTATTTTAAAAAGTGCAGTCTTATGGCACGGCAGAGAGTTGAATGTAACGATGAATAATGTGGAAGTCTGGACAGATATATTTTATATATTTAGCTTCCTGCAATTCAGACAGCAAGGTTAGGTTAAGTTAAGAGGGGTTGAGAGGCTGAGCCATCACAAAACACTAGGCACCAGAGTGGGCACATCGCGACCCCTTAAGAATCTATTCAAGAATGAGCACCTAAACTGCCACAATTTCCTCAAAGCATTTTATTACCCTGCTAAATTTAGGAACGAGTCTATGGTTGATTCGGCCTACCTCCTCCAGGTTACTAAAGAAGTTTGAGCCAAAAATGTTCCTGCGTCTGCATGCCTAGCCCTGATATTCACACAGAATATGTGTGATATCCTCTGCTACACCTACATAATGTGTATATCATTACAGTATCTTCAAATATCCGTGCCTTTGAGTCCGAACCTTTTGGCGTATTTGTCCACAAGGCAATATTTAGACATCATGCTTAGAGACGAGTTCAAGAAACAAGCTTAACTTCCTTGCCCAGACAACTTTACAACAAGCTCAATTACGATTTGGTGAAAAGGAATTATTTCTAAGACGAAAGCAGTGTATCGAGTATCTGAATAATTTTTAAAACCAGAGGTGAACTACTGAATCTTAACTTCAAGCCACATAAAGGGGATCTCCCTGTACAATGCACCCGCTCTAAACATGGGGTAGGTGTAGATGTTTTCCATTTCCTGTGAGTGGGTCCAATTTTGATGGAGAAAAGACAAGTTTACTTCAAAAGCACGGTTATATGTATCCTTAGAGAGAACTTTAAGCATCCAGAATGGTAGCGAAGGCTGGATCCCACTGTACGCAATTTGCAAGGAAACTTCGGGCCCAGATAACAGCCGAAGAATTTTAGTTATATCCTAAATTAAATAGTTATGCAATATTTTGTTTATCGTTTACCCCTGAACTTTTCTAAAAAATGTGACTTAATGTAATTTCTTTATTTAATATATAAATTTAAGGTGATGGACAAAGCTAGGCCTTGTATGATTGCTAAAAAAAAACAAAACTATAAAACATTTTTGCACTTGGAGCAATAAAATAATTTTTTTATTAGTAATTAAAAAAATAAAAATTCTCCCCTAATTTTTCAAGATGTTCATTTGCATGTCCTTGCATTACCTTGTAAAATGTTCCTCGTATACATATCAGCTGTTGATCTTTATTTATTTTTTATTAATATTGATTTTGAAGTTCACAATTCCCACTCTTTGCCCTTTTTAAGTCAAACAAAAGAGTGTAAAGCATTTTAAATAAATAAACATTCCTTGCACACACTTTTTGCACGTACTCTGTGGTGAAGTATCCGGCCGATGTACCGTGTGGCATACGTTACTCCTTTCACCGAGCATACTCTCTCGTATATCAAATAAAACTGATAAATGTCCTACAAAACGGTGCGCAACGTTGTTTATCGTAGTGTTTCAACGGCGGCGGGCATTTTTTTTTATGTTTTTAAAATCGACTGAATCGAATGGCGGACAACGGACGCATTTTGTATGCAAACAGTTTGCCGATTCAAAATTTATTGAAAAATATTTCATTATTGTTTTATTTACTTTTATTTTAGCGAAAAGAATAGCTTTATGTACACATTTTTATATGAGGGGAGGTGGACAGGAGGTGATTGTTAGCGCGTCAATTGAAAGCTCCGCCATCCTGATCCTGGAATGAGACTGACTGCCTGTGTCGGAGCGAATTCCTGTGTAAATTGGAAATGCTTATGTTGCCCACCTGGCAGCTTGATGAAATATGGCAAATGAAATCCAATTCATGATTTTTTTTGCGTGTCTAATTTGTTTTTACTGGAACCATCATAACTCATGTAGGCGCAGCTCGCAATCGAGGAAATCCGATTTTGGTATGCCGGCCACATCCGATGGTGGCGGATAGGTACACGTGATTTTGCTTTTTTTTTTATTTCTACCTATAGTCATATATTTTGATTTTATAGATATAACGATACGGTCCAGTATCTCTCTGATATTGAACAAATATGTATTTATGAGATTTTAACGTTGTAAATAGAGTGGAAATGAGTTATTTTGAATTAGTATAAAATTTGTTTTTTTTTTTTTTTTGAGTTCCGGTGCGGAAATAAATTATTTCGATGCCGTGTGGAAGTTCATATTTTAATGAGCGATATTGTGTGGTCGTGTTAATATACATAAGCAGTGAAAAACAATTTTATATACCTAAGTGGCGAGCAATTGAAGCTGAATGAGTTCAGAAAGAAGAGCAGCAGCACGTTGCCAAGTGCAGTTTGTCCAGTTCTGGTGGGTAACTCCGATCCTAGCGAGTTTTGAACATTTCAGTTTAGTGCAACTAAGGAACCAACAAGGGTGAATTGTTTTCGATGCACTTATTCGCTTATTATAAAAAGCAGAAAGCATTCCATAAATTCCAGTGAAATTGCCAAGCTTCTTCTCTACTTTTTTTTAAATATACCATATACACTTGCTTACATATATATATATATATATATATATACCTATGTACTTTATTTATACTTATTTTATAAAAACGTGCCAGCCATTGAACTGACAGTTGAAATAATTCTTTCAAATTCCTTACTCCTAAGATTATACAAGCGATTGCTAGAAACTATATTATAACCAAACAATATTTAATGCATATTTTTAGGAGTGTATTCAAAAGACGTGTCACATGGAGTACCTACCTAGTGGTGGAAATGCAATAAGCGCCAGGGCTGCCATATAGTGCGAATTATTATAAAAAAATTAAATGTACGATTTTTGCGTTGTCTTCGGAGATTATGATTTAAGACATGTATGTACATATATGCAATTACAAAAAAAAAATTTCTATCAAAGCTTAACAATACAGAGAAGCTTGAGCCACAGAATGTTATAAGCTCCTCACAGTTCAAGCAAATATTTTTTTATTACTACATACATACATATGTACATATGGACAGCTTATCAACAGATAGTATTTGATAGATGGTAGAAAAACATTGCAGGATTTTTTGCATTGATATGTTAAGGGTTTAATATCGCCCAGCAGATTAGGAATCTTCGCCAATAACTTCAGTCGCAGCTGCATATATAGATGAGGAATAGGAAGAATCTTCGTAAAACCCCCTATGCAGCTAAAAGGATTCTGGGAAGATCCCCCCTGTGATCAATACCGACCGGATCGAAAACGAACGGAATTACAACGGATGAATTCGAAACTAACGCATTTTTTTCAAATGGATCCCTTATAACTCCGTTCGTTTTCAATTCGGTCGGAATTTATATCACAGGGGTGAATATTTCTTCACAGACCTACAAGATATGTATTCCCTCAACGGATATCAATAGAACATGGGAATTTATCCAACTCTCAAAATGGCTCAATGACAACCGATAGGAGGCGGCCCACGTGGTAACAGAATGGACCTGCTTTGGTTTAAGTGAATCCTGCCAAGTACGGTGGATAGCCAAGCCGCCTAACCTAACTTTACCTAACCTATGGGTTTAAATTACAGCACAAGCTTCGGTCGATTTTTATTTCAAGCATTTAACTTCGAGTCTCTGACGTCTTTATGCGTCTATTCAATTGATGGTTGGTCAGGAAGTTGCCACTGGGATTGGGATATTCCCTGCCTTACAGTTTTGGTGATGAGATGAAGTTGTTTTTATTTCCAGACTGTCGATTTTTCAGAAATAATTTGGCATCAGGAAGCATATTTGTCTCATACATCTTATCAAATTGACAACAGCTCATCCAACAAAAGGTGTGATTTTAAATTTTGCGCCATTGTTGAGCTGTCAACAATTAGCTATTATTGCGATGACTGGTGAGAGTCTAGACTGAAAACAAGTGTGTGACCATTTCGAGACGGTCACAGGAATTGGGCCTATCTGCAACTACTTTGCACCACATTTTGCATAAAGATCTTGGCTTACATGCTTATAAGGTCCAGTTGACACAATAATTAAAGGTAAAGCAGACCAAGCACAACGTCGTACTTTTTCTATTGTTTTAAAATGACACCTCTTGTTGTATGACCCTACATGGTAGAGCAACTTTCACAGCATTTTAATTTTTAGTTGTGTAATTCATTTTACAGCACCGTGTTGAAGTGGAAGGTGCATTGGACTAATACGCAATGCACGGGGTCAATCCCAACAAACACCTTAAGGATTTTTCAATGTGACGCCTCTTTCGAATGTCTGAAAAGCATTGAAGAGTATCATTCGTGCAAAAACATAAGATGCACACATAAATGGTTGCGAGAAGTAGGTCCTGGACTCCTGGTTCACCCCGAACCCCATAAAGAAAATACATTTTGCATAGAGGCTTCCAATTGCAAGCTCGGGAAAGTATACGGCTTTGACTTTTTTACTTATAAGTAGGTACATTGTATTTACCAAATTCCTTCCTTCATAATTATCTCAACATTCACTTTCCGAAAACCAAGTAAAACTCTGTTTGTTCATTTGTTCCCATAATGTATGTATAGTGTAATTTTTATTCCATATCTATAATTCATCTAAATTAAATACAATATATTTTATTTTATACTAAATACTAGTAAAGGCATTTCGATTACCTTAAGTACACTTGCGTTTATAATTTTAATTATTTATTTGTTTCTCTTTGTTTTACTAAAATACATTTATTTTTATTTATTTATTAAATATTTATCCAACAATTCTAATAGTACAGTTTTTAAATGTAACACACATTTTTTGGTCAACTATTATATACATATATGTATATTTCATATGTACACATGTAACCAATTTTTATTTTCTAAATATTTTTTGAAAATAAAATAAATAAAGAACAACAATTTACAGACCCACATACGAAGTGTGTCTAACAAGAATTTATCTATCTTAGGTATTAAAGCAGACTTGTTTTTTTTTTTTACTTCGCTTAGATCGCTTGGTAATAAAATATATTTATGTATGAATGTTTTTATTTTTAATTTTACACATCCTGTAACAATTATTAAATTTTCTTTTTTATAAACTGTCGAGGTATCATTAGTGTTAAAGTGATTTTATTTTATTTTCGTTTTTATACAAAAATAACATTTTTAAACTTTAACTGGCTTTTTTTTTTATTTTATTTTTATTTATAAATTAAATGCATTTATACATGTTTGTTTTATTTTTAATGCAATTTTAATTGAATCGTTTTTTGGTAGTGGAAAATTGGGTTCCTTTGACAATTTGTTTCTTTGGTTTACATTTATGTGATTTATTTTTTATTATTTAATCAACATCGACTGTGTATAGATAATTATATTTTTTTCCTTTAAAACCAGTTCAAAAATTACCTAAAAAATAATTTATTTAGGCACTTGTAGGCTCATATATATTTGGACCGAAACTGCATTGTATTGCTTTATGTTGTTTTTATTCAAAAAAATATTTTTTTAATTTAACTGAACTTAATTATTGTTGTATTAAATATAATTTGATTTTACCAATAAAAACTATATAACCAAATACGACAAATAATTAAATTGTTCTAGAAGTGTTTAAGAATTAAAACATTTTGTGATCTTAAAATTATATAGCTACCTTACGTACATCCAAATCATTAGGAATTTATATTTATTTATAACAAAACAATTTCGATTTTTCAATGAAAATATTCTACGAAAACTGCTTAGAAGAAAAGTCATTCCATTTATCGCTGACTGTCTTTCTAATCCGAATAAATTATGACACTACCTTCTATTGATCCCATGTTCCAGCTTAAAATTTCCCAAAAGGTGGGCTTAAAAATGCACGAGTTGCTGGCGCCACCTACAGTCGAAAATAAAAATCACCCATTTTTTTTCACTGGCGCCAGTAAATCTTAACATACTTATTTAATTTTTAAAAATTAATATTTCTAAAAACACGACATACAGCTACACAAAGATGTAAATACATACATATTTTAAAAATACAATTTTTATAGTTTTTTCTTATCCCCAACTCCTTAAACACAAGTCTTAGGCACAAAATACGCCGTACATTGGAACTTTCAACAACAAAAAAATAAACGTTCCAAGGACTCATCTACCACAATATTTTATTTTTTCTTTACAACTTTCAAACTTACACTATCAGCTGATGTTGACTCGTAGCCCTTTCCCCGTTCTACCATTTTAAAATAAAGTTTCATTGTTTGGTTTTTGGAAAACAAAAAAAAAAAAAAGAAGAAGAAGGGATTTCCTCGAACTCGAACTCGAACGCGAATCTCCCCCGTTGGATGTGTGTCGTAATTTCAATAGTAACATCATCCTGTTAGTATGGCTTCGCAGCATCCTTGGAGCGTTTTAATTGAACCTTCAGCCGTTTCGTGCCAATTTGAAAGCCATGCATGGCTTGAATGGCTGCATTCGCCGAATGTGGATTATCATATGACACGAAACCGAAACATTTCGACAAATTGGTTTGCTTATCGATGAAAACTTTTGCGGAGAGAACATTGCCAAAGGGTAGAAATGTTGTAGCGAGATCGGTATCGTTGAATTCCTGAGGTAGATGATATATGAATAGATTGCTCCCATCGGGACCTGTGGAAAGAAGAAATGACAATAAGAAAAAAACCGGTAACAAGTGTTATGAGTAATGGTTGTAATCATGGGTGGTGGGTATTCTTTTTTTGTTACCAATTGTTCACAGAACAAAGGATATTCTTCCAGCAGTTGTGCGAAATGGGTCGGCTCTTTTTTTGGGGACAATGTGGTTATATTTAACTATCTGCGATGGGGTTGCGCATAATATCAGTGAATTAAAATCTCAAATATCATTACTCTGGGAAGCAGAGATTGCTCAAAATAGCCACGGATAGCGGTGGGATTTTTCCAGAAGTTAATCTGCCCCCAATAACTTCTGGAAAAATCCCACCGTCCCATTCAGGTCCCGATTCAATTTGTTTATTTTTTGTGTCTGTGCCAAATCATTCATTAAAATACATCGAATATAAGGAAATAGTTCATTTCATTGAACTGCCTTACCTTCAATTTGTTTTCCAGCTACGCCTGCCGCTGCCGCGGTAAGTGCTGATGCTGTGGTTGTTGCATAGCTGCCATTGGATAATTGCGTTAAAGTCTGTGCATATGGAGACGTTAGGCCATCAGTTCCAGCCCCTGTTAAAAAAATTATTTTAAATTATAACATATTATAACAAATAGTATAACAAATTAAACATATTATTTATATTTAAGGGATATAACAGGTACATAAGGCCCATCCAGGATTAAAATGCTTAAAAAAATATTATGGGATCATATAATACGCTAATAATTTAAATTTTCTTTTTGTTGAATGGTGAATATGCTTATCGAAAATATGTTTAGTTTACTATGTTTTAAATTGTACGAACGGTTTATATTTAGTAAAAGCTGACTTTTTCCTGCATATTCTCTGATTTAATGTCAGCAGTTATGAACTAATCCTGCAAAAACTTGGAATGTATTACATTTCAGTGCGTTGTCATCGTCATAGGAAAACAACGATTGGTCTCTACCATTTCTCCTCTTACTACAACGTCAAAGGGCGTAATCAATCTACATGATAGTCATATACAAAATGGTCGGCGTTGTAAACAAACGGGTCTAAAAACTTGCAGGTTCAAAACACCGTTACAATTAACAGGGTTATCAGCACCTACTAGAATTCTTAAACTTTTAATAACCGTTGTTGATGTTTTTTGATTACATTAACGGAAATCGAATTTTGAAAATCAAACAATATTTGTCCTGAGTTAATTCTGGGTTCGAATCCCGCCGCAAACACCTAAAAGTTTTTCACAGTGCCCACCTCTTTCGAATGTCTGACAAGCATCAAAGAGTATCATTTGTCACGATTGAGCTTCTTAACTCGCCGTTCGGAGTCGGCAAAAAACTGTAGGTCCCTTCCATTCGTGCAAAAATATAACACGCACACACAAATGGTTGCGAGAAGCAGGCCCAGGTTCAACTCGAGCTGTAGCGCTAACTAAGTAAGTAAGTAACTCTGCGACGGCTATCGGTATTATTAAGCTTATATTGCAAAATTAGCTTTAAAAATTGCTTATAGTCTAAGAGCTAGTGAAATTTTTTCATGATTATTTCGTGAACAAAATTTTGCTGTTTTTTTTTACACCAATAAAGAGTTATTTTAATACATACATATGTACATATCTATCTTCCAAAGTATACGCGCAATTAAAAAGAAATAAGCTGATGGAAAGAGTCTTAAGACTGTATACAAATTTTAACCCTGACATTTATGGTTTCGAAAATATTTGACTTCGAATCCTAAAATTTGCAAATGACCCAAACCCTTTTTGAGCTTATGGTGTTTCTACGGCTCCCTGAAATTACACCAAAAGAAATTACGCCAAAAAAATGACATGGAAAAAAAGCCCGAAAATCTCCAGGCATTTTTTCCTAGGAATTTTCCATAACAGTTTTAGAAATTTTTTCCATTTATGAAATATGAAAAACGGCAAAAAAAAAATTGTTTGGAAAAAACGCCAGAACATTATTTGGCCTTTTTTTCCAGTTAGAGCGAACTTATAATGGTTCCGTATTACCATATGCAGGGCCGGTTTTAACAGTTTTGGCGCCTAGCGCAGGAAAAAAAAATAAGCGCCCCAAAAGCAACTTAAAAAATGTTTGGTCTTTTCCACATCACCCGAAGAGATAGAGTAATTGACGCGTTGACTTTAACATAAAATTCAACCCTAAATCTTTCTTGAGGGTCTAAAATTACCTCATCCCTATCCTCATAGGAAAGCTGAACTACTTTTTTTCGGGACCGTTAAGTTGAAATTGTTGGGAAAGTGCAAGGAACTTTAATTTCATTTGCTATAAGGCGAGACTTATCTAAATATTCAAAAAAAAACTTGAAATTAGTTCTTAGTTCGACTGCTTTGTGTCTAATATTGTGTACCAAATAACAACACAACAAACAAATTTAAATTCGCTAAGCTACCAAGAGATTAAGGCATATTTTGGACTTTGTGGTCCTCATTTTCTGAAATTTCAACAAGAGCCTTATAAACATCTCTCAAGAATAGTTTTAGTGGTTTTATTGCATATTCTGCTTAAGAGTCAAACTGATAAGATTTTTTTTTTAAAACCGACCATTTGCCTACAGAACTTGAATAGAAAACATAGAGACTCTCAACTGTACCGACGAATGCAACTGCAGCAGAAGAGCATTGAACATCATCAAAGATCTAGGTTCCAAAACCTTAATTCTCGCTTGCATACCACAATGTTTCCCTCTCATATTAGTACCATTATCATACCCTTGTCCTCTACAATTCACTAATAGAATATCAAAATCAGCAAGTTCATTCAAAACTAGGTCAGTTTAGAAAGACCCAGCTGTTTTTTTTCGCAACTAACAATCCCAAAAAATATTCTCTAATTTTAAACTTTTTCGTATTTTGGTCCACTATTCTAACTACTAAAGTTAATTGCTCCTTTCTACTTATGTATCTCAGGCATACAATCTACTATAATCGAAGCCAAAGAGAATCAACGCATTATTACTAAACGCAGGGAAAATTGAATATAATTAGAATTACATACTAATTTTCAATATTTCTAAAAATGTGCTATCTACCACTTGAAGTGCTAATGTTCTGAATTGAATAATATCTTTTGTTTTCGTACCCTCAGGTTGAATTTTTGTTTGTAGTCTTGTTTTGTTATCAATTAAATATTAAATGCACAACATATAGGAAAGAAATGTTTTTTTATTGGTTGAAAACACGACAATGCAAAAAGGATCCAAAAAAAAAAAAGCTAATGTGCTATCTTTATGTCACGATCTGTACATATGTAACAATAAATTTTACTAGGTATGCGTATGACCTGAGTTTGACTCTCTTTCTCTTCAGTCAAATCGTAGGTTTTGATATATCGAACAAGGTTGTGAAACCAAATTTGAAGTTCGCATCGTTTTAGGTAGGCGCATTGCCTTGGCGCAAAATTTGAATCCTGCTCCACAACTTCCGACATGTTTGTTGATTTGTATGGATTTTGGTAGGCGCAAATGGAGCGGTATGATAAAACTGCTCCACAGCATGTTGGCAGTGAAAATTGCGTTTTCGGCAAAGGGCTGAAAGGGTCGACTGGATATTTAATATGAAACAACAGAGTCTACTATGGTTGCAGCGGAGACCTTGCTCTGGTTTGCCTCTGGTTGTAGTTGGGTACAGATAAAAATTCTGCTAACTGGGCTGTTCCTGTTATACCAATTAGCAGCTATGAAGAGAAAGAGAATAAAATGTTGAGGGAACGGGGAACGGGAATGGATAGAAAAAAAAAAAACATTATGTGCATATTTAGATGGAAATTTGGTGATTGAAATGTGTGTATTGTTATTTGAGAAGTACGGTGAGAAATATTTGTTTGTGAAGAATATAAATATGTACATATTATGTATTAGCAAACGAGTAGATCTGTTTTTTGGATAGTATTTTTTTTAGTTCTTACGCCTCTTGCTTTCTAGCGCTTGGCCACTCGCTCCTATGTAAGGTCCGGCCCTGACCATATGGGTACGGAACCCTAAAAATGTCAAAAATCTCGGAAAAGAAAACGAAGCCGACAAAATGTTAATGAATTTTGGCGCATTCATATCTTGATTCTGCTATTGAAGACTGAATTTGCATAGGGAAAAAACAAAATTCATTGAAAAATTTTCCAGTATTCAGATTTCGCAGGTTTCCACTATATAAGAGTGAGTTTGTATGAAGAAAATCAAAATTGGCATCCAAAAATGTCCACTGTCCAGGTTTCGCAAGATTCTTTTATTGGCAGATTCCACTTTTCACAAGTTTTACTGTAATATTAATTATTTGTTTTTTATCTTATGTTCTGTTTATTTAAAAAAGTGTATTGTAAACAAATTTGTTTTGACTTAATTAGTTTTTAATTAAATTCCGATATATGCTTTTTTTTTAAAATAAAATAAATAAATAAATCAAAACTCATTATCACTAAAAAATGATAACATCATCAAACACAAGAATATGTACGAGAATTTAAATTTATTCAACACCAAATCGATATATGATTATCGGTTATAAGGATTTGAATATGTAAATTTATTTATACATACAAGTATGTATGTACATCCATATGTAGCCGAAAAAAGTCCCTATATAGATGGTGTGGGTGACTTAATGATGTTTTGCTGGGTGAGCGTGATACTATAAACCTGTGGTGTTGAGTTCTAAGCTACTTACGCCTTAGTATGGTGCTTATAATCGGAAAAGGTAGACCAAAGATTGTCTGTGTCCAAAAAATATGTCTAAAGCCTCAAAAACTGTAGTTGGAAGGGTGTTTTGATTACAAAACAATACAGAGTCCTGGACACTCAAGAAATGCAAAGGAATAATATGGAAAAATATGTCTTTTAGCATAACGAATTTAAAATGTTTTGAAGAATGCAAGCGGTCCTCTAGCCAGGTCATCTCAGGTGTACAGGAACGTCCAAGGAGCAATGGGGTCAACAAAAATTGCACTGTTTTGATTTGTTGGCAGCAATAGTTTCTTTGGGTTGCAGGCAATTTTCCGGACCATTTTTAAAGAGCTTTGGTATGGCTCAAAATATTGGACAAAATGGAGTTTTCCCTTTCGGTGCGGCAGTAACCTTTATTGTTTATTGACATACCCGTAGGTATGCCCATTCAATTGCATATATTCTAGTTTTTGCTTTTGAATCTGAACAAAGCTTTAGCTGCCATGTCTCCAAATTAATATACCATCATGCCTCATGTACGGGGGACAGGATATAAAAAGGGAAATTTCGAAATATTTCCATGAATTTGATTGTGTCCTTTTATGTTCCAACCATAAAAAGGGAAAAAGGAAAGGTAACTACCCTTTTTTCTCTGTTTTCCGTGTGTCACCGGAACGTACCGTAAGATATCTCTTTTATGAAAAGGAGAGTGGGCGGTCGAACACACGTATAAAGGACATTTCAGCTGATTCGGAGAATTTTTGTTTTGTTTTGTGTCATTTATTTATTTCGGGGGTTTTTTTTTGTTGCTCTCCACTCCACTCCTTCCTGTATTTACGTGAAAACATTTTATTGTCTTTTGTTTGTTTCGAGGGTTTAATATTGGAATTTTACGATGGAAATTCTTATCGAGGATATCTTTGTCGGGTAGCCCGCTTTTGATGAGCACGTTGGTTGGTTACGTGCGTTACAATATAGGAATTGGATTACATACATATATGTACATACGTATGGGAACATGTGAATTTTTTCCCATTTTTTTTTTAAGTATTTTAAAACGCAAGAGATTCCAGGTCAAAAATGGGGATAAAATATTTAAAACGAATTCTGTTTTGATCGTAGACACTTTTTTATTCCATTATATTCTATAAAGTTGAGGGAAAACAGAAGGCCAGAAGACCGATTTAAATAAATACATTTAGCATGGAATTATTTAATAATATTTTTTTTTTTTAATTTCTTGCGAGACGTATGTTTTTTTTCATGGTGATGTGGATACTCACAGCAGACCTTGTTTTGGTTTCTATAAGTGACAGATCGGAGAACAAGATTTTGTTGAAGCTCTTCAAAGTCAACGTGATATTGGTCACATTGTATCCTTGTCACCTGTGGTGGTCGTCGTCGCTTGTTACGTTGAAGGGCCACGGTCACGGTACAAATCCAGATATCTAAGAAAACTTTATTTCTCACGAAATAAAAATAATGCCCCTATTCCGTAAGACAACTTTTGTTAAGTTGAGTTGAAATTTGGTTGAAATTTGAAATTCGGTATTACTGAACACAACTCTGAGAAAAAGAGTTGCCTGTCAACATAAAATCAAGATGGCGAATCCTCTCTAGAGTTGTGTGGGAATTTTTCTGGTATTATGGTAGACAACGCAGTTATGTTTTGGTTGCTAGAGCTGTCAAAAACTAACAACTGGGTTTAAGCAGTTGTTTGAGAGTAAATGTTGAGATACGAAAGATGGAAAATGGACAAAAAGACGTATATCGGACAAATGAAATAATGCAATATTATTAATAACGTCATTAAAAAAATGTGTGCAGTTTAAAAGCCTTTAGTCCACATCAGTTGGAGAAAATAATTTTACATCTTCAGCACTCGGAAGTGGTAGTGGTATTGCAATTGCAGTCGAGCGTCCATGCAATTTTAACAAATCTTCGGTTTCGATTTGAACAAAGCAAAATGCTTCTGTGTTCAGTATAAAAACACTTGTAAATATTTAAAAATAACATAAGTAATTTACACATTGCAAATGCATATTCTTTACTTAGCATTTTTTCTAGTTGGAATTGGAATATGTCACGGATAGATTTTCATATGCGCACAACAATAACAATATTATCTTCATCATTATTATCATTAAAAAAAAAAACAAATCAAAACTTCTTTTCATTCTGTTTTTATTGAATATTGAGTTTCTGTTGGCAAAATTATTTTCTACTTCGACCACCAGAGGTCAGATTTACGTTAAATAGTCAATTTGTAGTTGTTATTCGCATCTAAAAGTATGCAATTTATTTTACAATCACAACTGAAAAAGGTTGTTTTATGTAATATGAAAAATTCGTTGAGTTGCGCGAAAGTGGAGTTGAATGACAGCCAACTCGAATAAATTGAGTTGTGTTATGGAATAGGGGCATAAGTCTATTAATTTCAGAACTAAAAACCTACTTTGAAGGCAGTAGAATGTGGTATGTCTACGAAAATAGATAGCGCGAATAAAGAAAGAAGAAAAATTGGTGCTAAATTGTAGTAGACCTGACCTGGCATCATAAGATATAAATATTACAGATGCCACGAATATTCAGCTATTATTCGGTATTCGGGCTAATCAGCAACTTTTCTATCGCGGGTTTGTCAGAGTTCAACTGAATATGGCATGGAATTTGGTATACTGGGGTTAATTAAATTTGTAAAAAAATTCCCAATTTCATACGATCTATTAAACGAAGATTATAAAAATGTGAGGAAGAAGCATAAAACGTGTGGAACGAAATTGGAATAGAATTAAAGGAAAGTTGTTAGGGTATTTTTTTTAATTTTTCATTAAATAAATTAACAAGTTATCATAGGTATAATAATAATCTTAAACGTAATGATAGAAATGCAACCTCGGATTTTCTTAATCTTCTAAGGCAAGAAATAAAAGCGCTTCTTCTTCATCTGATCAGTACATTTTCGCAAACACTGCGACAAAACTATCGCTTTGGTGTGGGTATGCTCGCGAATTTCTTTGACGCTGTCGCCGCGAATTTATCGCCGTCGCGGCGGCAGCGGTTAAATCGCGTTGGTGTGGGGGTACCTTAACTCGGCTGAACATCATCCGATTCGCATGTGGATTTTTTTCTTGGATTTGCATTGAACCATGTAAACACACAACGGAATCGAAAATTTGAACATTTTAAAGGAACATTGTAAAATTATCCATACATTTTGTATGGGGTATTTCCTTTTTTTCATTTTGATCGTAATATTATAGTTCAAATGGTTGCAAAAGTTCAAAATGTGGAAAATTTTCCCGGAAAATCGCTTTTTTCATTTTGACAGTGAAAATAATTGTCAGAGTTCCACTCCAAATTTGAAAAAAAAAATCCATAACACTGTCATTTTCTAAACGTTTTCAAATTTTAATTTTCGAACGAATTGACTATTCATTTGAATTTCCAAATACAGAAGTGTGATTGCTGTTTTTCAATTTTAAATAAAAATTTTAAAAAATATTTTGTTCTGTGATCAACGAAGTGAATAAAGGTATTTGCTCAGTGACCAAGTTAAATTCAATGGATTGGTGTTGAATTTTGTGCTTTTTTCCAGATCATTGTGATTTCCAAAACTAAGGTTATCGGAATATTGAATCTGGAGTTGCGTCAATACAAATCCAATGTTTTTCTGAGATTTGGTAATTTAAGATATTCATTCATTTTGTGGAGAACGAATTTTGTCAACGACCAATTTGTGTTTAGCCCTTAAATGCCCAGTGTATTTTTAAAGATACAACCATTCAAAACATGATATCTTCGTTAATATTAGCATTTAAGATTCGAAGTTTATATTTTTGGGTTTACTGACTCAAATTCTACCTCCAATAAAATACTCAGTTTCTTAACTATCAAATTGCAATTATTATTTAAACAATTACTGGCTGCAATGTTTTTTAACAAAACTTAAAAAAATTGAGTTTTTTTTTATCAAATATCTTATGAATTCGTAGCACCAAATTGATAAAAAAAATCATGCGGATGTAATTATATTATGTGAAATGATATAATGTATTCATAATAAATCATTTTCAGAACGCGTTTGAGGGGTTAATGCCCAGTGTATCTTTAAAGATACAACCGGTTTTTTATCAATAACTTGATAAAAAATTTTTTTTATTTTTTTTCGGCACCTGATTCAATATTTATGTTTCATTTAACATATAATATACTTTTTCCAAACAATCGGTGTCGTTGGGCATTTAAGGGTTAATGCAATTGATTGACTGTTTAGTGTAGTAATGCCACCAATCACACATTGGAGGTCGCAATTAAAATACGAGACGGGTGGCTAATCTACGTGCAAATAAAACTGATGAATAGTTTGCACATCACGATGAAAAGCCCATGTACGAATGGATGACATAGAGCCGCAGTTATCCACGAACGCGGTGATAATCCCACCTTTAAGGTAATGTCGTCAGACGAACCCATTCCATTCTAATTGTTCCATTCCAGAAACAACGTTGTTTATCACAAAGCGTTGCAGTGACCTGAAATGTGTTAATTCCATTTTCCGTGCAAATAAAATGCATTGAATTCAATTTAATTCCGAAATTGAATAATTCTTTCAATAGAGAGGTTCGACGAACGGGACATTAATAATTTAATCAATTTTAGGCGGAACAAAGTTCACCGGGTCAGCTATATTAGTATACAATACATAGATGTGCTGCGCGAGTGACGCGACTGTTTGCATGCACGGGTGAAGACGGGCGGGTCAGCTTGTTATAAATTAATAATACATAATATCAAATCATGAACAAAACAACGCATATCATATCCATTTTACTCATAAATTATTATTTTAATACT
The DNA here is from genome assembly GCA_949775065.1 of Brachyopa scutellaris. NCBI lineage: Eukaryota > Metazoa > Arthropoda > Insecta > Diptera > Syrphidae > Brachyopa > Brachyopa scutellaris. The sequence continues at coordinate 171,403,992 of OX459112.1, read as the reverse complement.
TAATATCTATCAGTGGTAAATTGAGATGAATGAAAACAACTTTTTCGGCATTTGTTGGTAACAAACGATTGGCTCTTTTTCTCATAAATAATGCCAGCTTCTAAAAGCAGCCTCTTACTTACACTAGTGCCAGGATACGATATTGGATATTGTTTTGGGTCTGCTGACCACCACTTGTAAGGCACTACCGTCCAATCTTGGCGAACAGTTTTTAAATAAAAATCAATTTCGTGTAGAATGGTACTTTTTGCCACATCTTCATCATTTTGAAAATTGTCTGTAACGGCTTTCTCAAAACATTTCCAGAAACTGCCGTGTATTTTATTAGACTTATCATCGGTTTTTATGTTCGTTTTCTTATGAATTGGAGAGGAATCCTCCTCGGTACTGGTAGAACTAGTACTAGACTCATCACAACTAACATTCAGGGATTTTAAAAAATGTTTTGTCTTGCTCTTTCCGTTTGAACCTAGTTTTAAAACTAGGGTCAAAAAAAGTGGCAACCAGATATTCTTCGTTCCCATCAATGTTGAACCGTTTTTAAGCTTAAATTGTAGTGAAGATCGCATTCTAAAAAAATTGATGTCCTATCTGCTGTCTCTTCCTTTCACAGGTATTTCAACAATGTGACAACGTGTGGAATAACTTCAGAGATGCAGGAAATACTCAGGTATTACTCAGGCTGGTTATTTAAATAATCTCTTCGAACGGTTTGAGGAGTTTCATGCATTGTTCCATTAACTCCTACTGAGAAGGTGTTAAGTTTTTTAAAGATTCGTAACCTGTGACTTACACATTTTTCGCCGAACGAATATTCAGCGCTTCGACCGAGAGCGTGGCAGGATTTTCGGTATTCGGTTATGTGGGTATTCTAGTCTAGAATTTTGAAAAAATCGTTTTTTTTTTGTCATATTTTTAAAGATTAGACCTTTAAAAATATATCCTCGAAATGTTTCCTGAAATATCCTGCAGAAAATTTCCTATACGCCATGAATTCTCAGAAAGTCATTATGTGAAGGCCGTTGTAACGTATTTCTTTAAATGCGTGTTCTCGAAACTACTTTTTCGAACACGTTTGACGTGATTTCTCAAGTTCTAATGAACCGATTAACTTGAAATTTGGCCCTCTATCGTTGAAACTATAGTTATGTAAAAATTTTGTTTTTTTTTTACTATTTTTAAAAAATTCAAAACTTTGAAAAAATGGCAAAAATCACTTATTTTTTCAAACAACAGCCATTTTGTGAAAACAATTTTGATTTTGATTTCCGTAGTTTAGACGGTAGTGCCATTCTTACTGATTAAGAACCTTTTTTTCTTTTTTTTTTCTGATCACCAGAAGGGTTGGAATCATGTCAAGAAGGACGCATCCTTATTTTTCACCAACCTTCTTTACCAGCCTTAATTTTTTCAATTTTTTTTTCTGTATTGTTAAAATAATAATAAATCCTATCCTATCCTATCCTATCCTATCCTACTAATATATAAATGTGAAAGTTTGGATGTTTGGATGTTTGGATGTTTGGATGTTTGGATGTTGGGATGTTTGGATGTTTGGATGTTTGGATGTTTGGATGTTTGGATGTTTGGATGTTTGTTGCTCTATAACACCTTAACGGTTTAACAGACTTGAATGAAACTTTCGTGAATAGATAGTCTACTTCCTGGATTAGAGATTAGGCTACTTTTTAAACAAAACATACAATTCCTCGATTCCATAATTCGAGTTATTCCAATTTCCGCTTTTATTATTTGGTCATTATTTTTGGGTACACCATTGTCATTGATCGTCACTCTGTTGGGAGAGGGTTGTTTTTGTAGATGTTATGCTCTTCTCTTCGCCACAAATCCATCGCTATCGCTTATTCTTTAATTTTCTTTCTACCTATACGCGCATTGAATGATGGGTAAACCATTGCCATTGATCGTCACTTTGTTGGGAGAGGGTTGTTTTTGTAGATGTTATGCTCTTCTCTTCGCCACAAATCCATCGCTATCGCTTATTCTTTAATTTTCTTTCTACCTATACGCGCATTGAATGATGGGTAAACCATTGCCATTGATCGTCACTCTGTTGGGAGAGGGTTGTTTTTGTAGATGTTATGCTCTTCTCTTCGCCATAAATCCATCGCTATCGCTTATTCTTTAATTTTCTTTCTACCCATACGCGCATTGAATGGGGGGTAAACCATTGCCATTGATCGTCATTCTGTTGGGAGAGGGTTGTTTCTGTAGATGTTATGCTCTTCTCTTCGCCACAAATCCATCGCTATCGCTTATTCTTTAATTTTCTTTCTACCCATACGCGCATTGAATGAGGGGTAAACCATTGCCATTGATCGTCATTCTGTTGAGAGAGGGTTGTTCGTGTTAATAATTAATGCTCCTTTTTGGGATTGTGAGTTGTGACTCAAAGTAGAGAAGGGATGATTTTGCTGATATTTGCTACCGACTTTAGTTAGTTGTGTTTTTGCTTCATCAGCGTGCGGATCTAGATCTGCGGAAAGGGGAAATGCACGATTTTTTTTACTTTCTTTTTTTTGTCACTTTACAGCGGTATTTGGTTACCTTAATTCAATTCACAAATACATATATTGTAGTAGGGGTAGGCAGGCGATGTTGAGTCTTAAAATTAGTAAATAGTTGGTGATTTCAGACAAACCTCACCAGTTACTCCACGATCAATGCTTACAACAAAGCCTAATATCTTTGGCGTTTACAGGTATATTACATTTCCATCAATTTTTTATGCAATCGTTTCATCTATAGGGAACAACCCCTTAGTTCAGATAATAATGTATTGGCTTCAGAATTCTTTAGAATCTTAATTTAAATAATATCACTTCCTTCTACTACCTTTCTATCATACTACAATCAAATGACGCGACTGATTTAAAGCACGGGCAACGCCGGGCAGGCAACAGCTAGTCTATAATAAATATTATGTGTAACTTTACCTTTTTCAAGACTACAAGGTCGAATTTTAAGGAGAATTCGTTCTTAAGGATATTTTTGTACGAACGTCTTCTAAAACACAACATCCGATGGTAGATTTCCCTTACGTATATGTTATGCAATTGCAGATTCAAATGACAAATACATATTGGAGTTTAAAAAATTCAAAAATACACAAATTCCCTTGAGGACCCAACGCCAGTGGAATTCTCTTAAGTTCATCCCGCCGATTTCTTAAGAAACGTAAGCAAAACTTAATTTATTTACAAAACTAAAATATTTTTTTTTCTTTTTAACATCACCGCATTATGTAGAAATTACAATAATTAGCATTCCTATATTAACACCGTTTCTACTTAATACCTTGTAACCCAATCGTGTTCCCAATTTGTGTGTCCAACATAAAGACATTTAACCACATGGAAAGCATTTCCCACGAATTATTGTCAAGCATAATCTTATTTCTTACATATGTATGTACAAAAAAAACCAAAAAGAAAATCTATTTTTCCCAGTGACAGTGTACTGAACAAAACCGAATACACATTGCGTTAGAAACGAAAGCATTTCAATATGTTTCATGCTATTGACGTGTTGACAGCTTCATTAGGAAACAGAAAATAGGAAAACCCCGAAAAAAAAAACACAAAAACCATTCATTAAATATTATTTTAAGATATTCAACTACAAATACACTAAATAATACGGTAAATGAGTATGTACACGCTTTAGATACTGACGAAGGCTATCGCGCTCCGGATAACATGCTGTGAGTCAAAATACAAAGTAAAAAAAAAATCGGAAAAGTATCTTTTGCTCCTCTCGAGGTTAGTTAACATTTTGTTAATCTTTTTTAACAAACACATAAGACTCATAAAATATAGAATATAAATATTATTTAAAGAATAGAAAGTAAAATTAAAAAAAAAAATGTTCAAACTTACATAATGCGGTTGATCCTGCCGTCGGATTGGTCAATTGTGCTGGAATGGGCTGTGCTGAACTGGCTGCGACGGCCGCACTCAATTGCGGATGCGTTAAATGTTGATGGTGCGGATGCTGATGATGAAGATGATGATGCGACGGATTAAGGGCAGCTAATGCGACCAACCCCTGCATGGACATAGGTGCAAAAGGTCCGCCGGTACCCGATAGAGTTGTTGCACTGTGATCCGGTGGGAAATTTAGTCCTGATATTTCCATATTTTTTGGATTTTTTTTGTTTATGTATTTTTTTTTGTTTGTATTTTTTTTTTAATGACCACAGAGTCATAAGAGACATTACCAAAAAATCAACAAATATAAAACATAGAAGAAAACACACACCCAAAATGGATTATTTACATTTACAAAAAAATTTAAATGTTTTAATTTTTAAAAACTAAAAAAATCAACAAAAAAAAAGAGCTAAACAATTGTACATAGAAATGCAAATAAAAAAAAAATAATAATAATTTTGATCGTACTTGTTTGTTTTCAAATATACATACAGCAAAAAGGAGTTTGTTTGTTTTTGAGGTTAGGGATGGTAGAAAAAAAATAGAGGGATGGAGGGATTTTTTTTGTGGGTGCCATACACATACAAAAACATTCAAAAACAGATTTTCACATGAAAAACGGATGAAACAAGGTGGTCATGCTTATCGGAAGAAGAAATTGAGTCTGACTATGAGTGATGCGATGTCTCTAAGGACAAGCAATGGCAGAGAGTGCAGCGGATATTCTTATTTATGTGCATGTTGAGGCTACAAAAAGGTAGTTTTTTTTCTTGCTAGGACGATAAAAATAAAGAAACAGCTCAGCTGTTGATTGAGAATTTCGCGACAAAGCTCCAAGATTGACGACCAGAAATTACATAGGTACATATTTAAATTAGCAGATTTTACAAAAACAGGTTTTTTCAAAAAAAAACAAAAGACTAATACAGGCATACCCCGGTTAACGTCGTTAATGTGTTGTTGGAAAATACAACGCTAAGCGAAACAACGTTGTGCAAGGCAGAGGACGAGGAGAAAAACGTTGTTTTAGGCCGATTGACCCTCGGAAAAAATTATTTTATTTTATTTCATTTTATACGAGAATGAGTCCTTTTCTGCTTGGGTGTGCAAGCGGCTTCTTTTATAGACATCTTAGGAATAAATATTTTAAATAATATATAAATTTAATAAAGTTAAGAACGCCTCATTACTATGACTATGACCTTACAATAAGATTTAAATCTCGAAGAAACAATACCTACCACTAACCTGAGCTAAAAATGTGTGTAGGTGCATACCTGTCTAGAGTGTATACAGGGTGGTCCGGTTTGGGATACAGATATTCTGGAAACTGGGGGCCAACTATCTAAGGCTTGGTACATACATGCGATTGCAGTCGCACGACTATTCAGTCGCAAAATAAACGAAGAAAGCCAGGATCGCAGTGGTCAAATTGAGCAAAGACGTATTAGGGATAAATCCAATATAATGAATGGAGCTGAGTGAAAAAGTGTTTATTTAGAATATGTAGGTACATTAAATAATCAAAACTTTTGTAATCAAATGATTTAATTTTAGTTTAATAAAAAATTTCCAAATTTCAAAAGATGCCTTTTTGTATTTGCTGTGCGGATTTTCATCTAGCCTCCGGGGTTCTCAAGTATCCTGTGTATATATCTCAAATTGAGACGTCTTCTCATTTTAGATGATTACGTACGCACAAAATATATTTTAACCCTAGTACAGGGGCAATGTCCATTTACAAGTTTTAAAGCCTGGGGTAACATTTTACCCCACGAATAAAAAAAAGTAAGTAAACGGTAAATTTGGGCTAGGTGTGGCAAGGTTATTCACATAAAACTAAGCGTGATCCTTTTTTAGACCAAACAAGTATAATTTAGCACGAAATGGACTGCTTTCAGGAAGCAGTTGTCAACAAAAATGGCATAAAAAACAATGCCCAGGAAGATAAAAATAAAATAAATAAATGAAAGTAGCTTGAAAATAACTCGTAGACTTTTGAAAAAAAAAAATATGGAAAAAATGTATTGAGTGCTCCCAGACCGTTGGAAACGTTAAAAATGGACTCAGGACAAAATTTGTAGTAGTAGCACAAAAATCCAGGTTTCAAAACTTGGCAGAAAAAAATTTGTCCGATTTTGAAATAGCGTTGGGGTAACATTTTACCCCAGTCCCTGTACTAGGGTTAATAGTTCTATGCAATGTATAATCAAATATGAAAAAATTTGTCACCTATATTTTTGAAAATTTCGCAGCTCGCAAACACATTTGGACTAGTACGATTATTTACGAATATAAACGATTTTGACATTTACTTTAGAATTAGGTAGTACCAAATTCCCGAAAACAAGTATGATGTTCGAGATTCGTTCGATTTTCGAATACTAGGGCTTGCTATAGAATTATAGAGTACGCATTTTGCGAATTCGAACATTTTTATTGTAGAATCGGGTTACATAGTTGGGCCACTGATTCATTGATTTATGCTATGAAAAAAATCATATGTGAGAGGGGTCTATCTTCAACACCCATTGAGCTATAGCGAGTTTAAAAAAGATCCTTCAGAGAAGTTGGTACCAGCAGTTATTCAGTTATAATTTTTAGTGTATTAAACTTCAATGAATAAGTTTGTTGTTACTTGGCAGCTATCAAAGACTCACGACTTCATCTTCGACAGTAAAAATAATGATCAAAGAAACCATTCAATTAGTAAGAAAACATTTGAGAAAAGTTAACTGTCTCTAAAAAGTATCTTTTAATGAGAATATCTGACCACTTTACTAAACGAATGACACAGCATACCTACCAATAGGCTTATATGTATATTGCTTTACAAATACGAATACTATTTCTTTACATTTTAAAAAATTGCAAAGAACAGACGAACACTCAACTACATATAAAGGGGATGTTGATATTCTACACAGAATTTTAAGCATATTTCATGCATAAAAGAAAAAAAAAACCAAAAGACAGGTTACAAGATACCGCAAAAAAGCAAAGGACTAAAACCTGAAGAACTGAAACGAATTCCACTTTTCAGCCTGCGGGGTTGATGAAAATCACAAAGTGAAAAATCATCACTTTAGATAGCGTGACGAGTGAAATATAAATTCTGTAAATGTACATGTGTCCCGCTTTATCTTTCAAGGACTGGCATAAATATTTATAAACTTTACACATCTAGTAAAGGAGCGAAAAGTGTTATCCTTATGATCTTTTTTGAGAGGGGGTTAGCCCAAAGCCTTGGTTGTTTGTGTTTCTAGAATTTGCATCATGCTTCTTGAGAAAATAGTGAATATGCAACAAAAATAAAAGAGGGGAAAAAAAGGAAGGGCTTCCAAGAGGTTGTCCTTTGAAGGAAGCCGCACAAAAGAAAAGAGAGAAAAAAATCAACATACTCCACTCCATTGCGTTATTCATTTTGTGGCTGCATAAATGCTGTAACAGCTTTTTTTTAATTCTCTAGAATTTCTTTCAGTTTTAGTCAATAGGGGGGCGAAAATAATTTTAAAATACTCCTATAAATATTTATTTCAACTTTTAACTTTTTTCAACTTGTTTACAACTGATTAATATTTGTTAAATATAATTATAACTTAATTATAAATATAAATTTCTTAATTATTTACCAATTTCATCATAATACATTCAAATTTATAGCCATGAATTGAGCAATAAGTATAGAAAAAGTTCATTGAAATAAGGATTAATATACACTATGTGGTATGGAATACCAGTGGAAAGTGCATTGTTTATTTAGCTAAAATTCAAATATTTGATAGCCGCGAGAAGAACGAAGAGTTTGTTGCTGAGAGTATGAGGTAGACGTGCAATGAAAGGTAGACAGAAATGAAAAAAGGTGAAAATTTAAATTAATTTTTTTTTTTTATTTAAAATATAAATTAAATTTATATTTTAACTATGAAACTGTAGCCGATTTTATTTATAACTAGCTGAACCCGTTCTCACCTTTCCTCGCCCTCTAAAAGCTTCATTTCAAGTATAGATTTCATAGTTCTCAAAAATCAATGTGCTCAACAATCGTTATTAATCTCTTAGTCAGAGTGCGTACATACATATGAATACTCACACATACAATATTGCAACGATACCCACTGCTGCATGACTACTGGGGCTGCCAGTGGTCTCCAGCTCCACTGAAGGAAAATTGTGGGCGATGATTTGAATAATTGTTTGCTTCTGGACAACGCAGGAGGATGTTTTATATGTATCTCAAGTGAATAAGGGATTTTACTAATTTCACTTATTTTTTTTTGTTTTTCAAACCGATAAGCCATGATAATTGGGCTGTATTATATTATAATTTTCCTTTTTTTTTTTTTAACTATTTTGTAAAAACCAGTAGGTTAAGCAAAAAAGGAAAGAATCTATGTCCTTCCCTGATGTTTAAGAAACATTTCAAAAAAAGTTTCATTGAAATCTGTCTAGCGGCTTACACGCCATTAGGTAACCAACAAAAAAAAACCCCACAGTTTTATTATATTTACAGATACAACGAATCGCGAAGCTTTTGGTCCAAAAGACGTAAACATTTCGCGTCTTACTTTTTTAAATTCTTTATTGGATATCTATGAAGCACCTACTTAGTAAGCTCTACGAAAATCATATACAACGGTATATCTACCGGTCTTTATAACATAAAGAAGCTGAATTATCAAGTGTGTTTGAAATAATGCTTCAGTGTCTTATCTGTGGAGCCCTATTTGTCAGATTTTTTTACTTAATCCATCTTAACAATGAGGACATTCAATTAAAAATGAGTCTTATGAGTCTGCCAATCCATCACTCAGTGGCGGTCTTGAATACATTTTAAGGAACTAAGAACGACAATTCTACGGCCTCTTTTTAAAAATGTTATTTAGGAAAGCCTCATCGTAAAATGTCAACTATTGTAGTGGTATTTGGTTGAATTGTTTTCCTTTTCTTCGATTTTTTGAAATTTGCGCGAAATCCCAAAGAGAAGTGAACCATAAAAAGTTTATTTGAGTGCGTTCCATAAATAAAATAGTTTCTCTTAAATAAATAAAAGCTGAGAATTTTTGCCTGAAGTGCCCATGTGCTCTTCTAGCGAGAAGAGGTTACAGAAGACATCGACACTTTAAATTTGTACTCAAATTTCCTGCAATAGAGGAACTGGTATTTTTCAAGATGGTTTGGGCAGTAGAATCGCCATATTTGAGCCTCTTTGAGCTTATATAGGATAATTTGGACAGAAATGTTAGCCAAATATCTGTCTCTTCACGAGGAATCTGTTAGTAACAGTTGAACGGCACATGGAATAGCATTCAAATCGAAACAATGTCGAAGTTGATAATGAGGGTGTCTAGACTTGGTAAGCCTGTACAAAAAGCTCTAGGAGGATATCTCGAAAAGTCAAAGTGGTTTGCGTTTTCCTAGAAATAATTAAAAGTTAGTGTGTATTAATTGCACATAATTCTTGTGCAAGAGGATACGTGTACTCGACAGTACTCAGTAAATCTTAAAGATAATGAGGTAGGTATCGGAGAATACTCAAGTATAAGTTAGAGAACAGTTTGTTGAAACTTCTGAATATTCGCAACTACTACGGCATTCTTGAACTTTTTACATAAGTATGGATTTCTATAATTAATCCCACCGAATGGTTGATGGCGGTGGACTATAAAGTAGAGTCAGGAGCAGGGTTGTCGTTTTGGCAAATTTGACTATGAAACATATTTTTGAAAATGGACTTAAATAACTTTATTATTTTAACATTTTCAGATATAAACAAATTTGGGCCACTGTTTACTACAAATCTTCCAAATTTCAATTGAAATTCCTACCACTTAACCGATCTGTCTGTGTCACTGTCCTTAACGTATCATGTCCCCTTTAGCGTGAGTGAATTATAAAAAAAAACACACCAGTCCGTACAAAAAACAAAAACAGACAGACACCGAGGTGATTCCATGAGTATTCAATTTTACGAGTTTGGGTACGGAGGATTAAAAATTAAATGGATGTGCCTATACAAAAAAAAAAATTGTCAGCTTTTATTCAAGAAACTTACCGAGTTTCGTTTAAGTGTTTCGATGTACATATGAATCTGTTTGTTAAAACTAAACTAGTACCTACAAGTTTCAATATAATAACTGTCATCAGCAGATCAAATAAGGATTTAAATCCAACTAATTCCAGCTGGACCTGCCAAGTGTGGTATTGATCTTATCGAGATCTTTGATGTCAAAAAAGGATCCAGACAAGGTGACGCACTAAAATGGGTTCGGCGGTAAAGACGGGCAAACAAAGTATATGCTGTCAGCGAAAATGGATAATCAACATCGACGAATTGAACAGAGCGTCACAATAGACAGATACAACTTTGAGGTGGTCTACCAGCAAAAAATTACATCTCGTCGGCAATAAAACGAAGGATTATTCTTGCAAGTCGCTGTTTTTTTTGGGCTAGGAAGGGAATTGAGTCCTTTCTCAATCGACTAAGGAGACTCCCAGTCTTGCTATATAAAGCTGAAACAAAAACTTTATCGAAAGCTGACGTCCTTGGTCGCTTCGAGAGAAAAATATCCGTAAGATATTCGGTCCCGTTTACGTTGACTGGTTTTGGAAGAGAAGATTAATCCACGAACTATACGGTTCAGCGACAGTGACCTGGTCAAAAAACTGCGCATTGGACGTTTAAGATGGCTGGGACATGTAGAGCTAGCGGACAACAACGCTCCGGCTCGCAGATTATTCGAATCCAACCCGGATGGTCAGCGCAGCAGAGGACGACCTCGCCTGACGTAACGCGCACAAGTGGAAAAAGACCTCAACCAACTTGGAGTGCGCAACTGGAGGCAATTATCCAAGGACCGGGCTAACTGGGAGGGGTTGTTGTTGAGACCTTGGTCTACCTCGGACTGTAGCGTCGCCTAAGAAATAAGTAAATAACCTTTTTTTCTTGCAATAAGAAAGACGGTCATCTGGTGTCGGGATGGGTTCATTTGCATCAGCTTTGTGGATTTTTAAAATAAGAAGGAGGACGTTATGCGTTATGAGTGTAAAATATTCTGCCTTCAAGTGGAAACTAAGTGCAATTTTTAAGGCGTATATAAATATCATGTAAGCTATTCAATAAGTTCTGGAATCAAGAGTCTAAATATTTTTATTCTTCTTGCATTTACACGCCATATGTCAATTTACCTTCTTTTAAATTTAATAATTCAATTTAAATGCTGTTTATAGATTTTCTTTACAAAAATAACACATTTGCACCTCGTTATTGATACACAGTACACATAAATGTATATGTATGTAAATGGAAAAGTATTTACTTTGTGCATATATCACAGTTTGAATTAGCTACACAAGTATGAAAATGCGATAACAAAAATATTATAAACAACAAATAAATATAAAAGAACAAAAATACAAAAATTTAAACATTTATTTCTGATTTTCTGATATTTTTTTTATTCGATTTTTTTTTTAGAAAACAATGTGTGCAGGTGGCAACAAAACAAAAAATACACGCCTCCAATATTATGATTAGCAAATTAGATTTGTTCGAATTACAAATACGAATGCGAATGCGATACATTTTCACGTTTATTTTTGTCGTTGATTAGCAGATACGAGTACATCATTACATGACAATGACGAGGACACGAATATGAGAACAAATTTCATAGAAAGAAATTGCCATGGTTACGTACCTAATCGTACCTTCATTGTGCTCGAACAAGAGTATCTGAGCTGCTGTTACTGATTTCGGATTGATTCGGTAAATAATTTGTGCACCCAGCTCAGCGCCACGTTATCTGTCGGAAATTCAAGGGGCGTACGCTACTATTGCCGTGACAACTAGTCACTCATTCATTGCACGTTTTGCGATTTTTAATTATGTATCTATTTCTGTTTAATGTGCAACCCTCTTTTGATTATAATAGCTCTGGGATTTAATTGTTAATTGATATTGCCATTGGAAAATGTTCAATGATTTATTTTGTTGGTGTAAACAAATCCATCACATCATCAGCGCATTCAAATATTCAAATTTAATATCTTTTATTTCATTGCCTAAAGTTTTTTAGTAAACACAAAAAGAAAAAGAAAGACATTAATAAAAAAAAAAAATACAAAAAAAGAACAATAAAATAAAGTATACACACAAATATTCTAAAAGGAAGAAATTGGAATAAATAAAATTGAATATCCTTCTTTGTGGGTTTAGAGAAGGCTAAACGTGAAAAGTAATAAAAATTTATCTACCTACATAGCTCATACGGGTATGAGATTTATATAGAATTAAATTCGGAGATGTCTGGTAATGAGCTTGTTATGAACTGGGGGCTGATTTGAATGGAAATTTTAAATATAAATACTATTTTAGTATTTTTTACAAATTTGTTCGATGCTTTTCATGGACTGGTGTGGTTTTGTATGAACTACAGTCACATATACATACTTACACATTTGTATGGAGTGTTTTTCGTTAGACTGATGTGGGCAATAGTAACATGAAAAATTAACACACGAGAAAAGCATACACTGGTGGGGGTAATAAAACCAAAGAAATCAAGTTATTGGTGAATTAATGAAACTCACAGGATTAGCTACTAATTCTACTCGGGATGTATCTTTCATGAAATGTCGCCTCAGATGTCCCTTGTACAGTACGATCTCAATAAAAGCAACAAATAGAAATTCGGGCAGTTGTTGCAATAACCGAGTCAAAAAATATTGGTGTCAGAAGTGGAACAAAATGGTAAAAGCGGGGTTCTTCAACAGCATTTCGCCATTACTTTCGATTTCTTCGGCATCCAGATTGCTGCAAATCTTTAATTGATGCAATTATTATTTCGTCTTTGTTATGATCAGTATTTGGCAGAGTTGTAAAGGATGGCAATCATTTTGAAATGCATTCTTTGATGAATTAATTTTTTTGATTGCATTCATTGACTTCAATTTGAGACTTCAAAAATATGAACGCAATCACCACTCATTTTTCACGCAATGCAATTTCATTCATTTAATTTTGTAATGATCGATGGTAAATGTATATTTTTTTTATTTCTGGAAATAAATTAAAATTAATCCAAAAGAATGCAAATGAATGCAATAAGTGCAAATGATTGCAAAAGAATGCAAATGAATGCAAAGAGTGCAAATGAATGCAAATGAATGCAACAAGTGCAAATGACTACAAAAGAATGCAAAGCATTCAATTGAAGTCACAAGTGATTGCATTCAATGATTGCATTCAATTGAATGTTAGAAAAGAAGAATGCAATCTTTTGAATGAAAAATGAATGGTGATTGCATTCATATTTTTGAAGGCTAAAATTGAAGACAATGAATGCTATCAAAAAATTTAATTCATTGAATGATTTTGAAAGAATGCATTCCTAAATGATTGCATTCCTTTACAACTCTGGTATTGGGATATATCTAATGGTGCCAGCACTTTCGTATTGCGCTAGACTGTACTTTGACCCATAAAATAGCGGAGAGGCTTCCGATCAAATGTACCAATGGTTTTTTGGTTTTAATAGAGTTTAGCCAAGTCGATCGCATTTTAAGTCTGTTCAATGAAGCTGTGTTGGACAGAAAAGAACAGAAAAGTACAAGGATTTCGTGTACAATGAGAAAAGGTTCTGTCTGAGACTGATCTGCTTTGTGTGGATAGAAAAGATTTGTGAGAAATGTCAAATTAAGCTGTTTTTGCAAGTTCGATTTATTTATTTGAAGCGAAAAGTGTTTCGACGGGATCTAGGTTTACCAAATGGAAGAAATCGAAATTCAATCGCAAAAAGGGCAATCAGCTATTGTAAAATGCTATAAATAATCGGAAAACACTAATTATTGTCGTTTTTGACAAAAACATATGGCAAATTTTGTGTGCTGACTTTATCTGATATTTTTCAAGAATCTGTTTGGATCTGCCTTTTTTCTCATTGAACAAACCTTTTGATATATTGGCTGGGGAATGCAGTTTGTGAAATAAAAATAAGTGAACAAGAAAGACGAAATGCAAATAACGAAAGATGTAAGAAGTTATGAAAGAAATGTTGTGTTTATCGAGTCAATTTTCTTGAACAGTTGCAATAACTGAGTCAACAATGGTAAGATTTTAAGTGTTGTTTAGCTGTTTATTGTATTAAGCTAAAATATATTTTAATAATTAGCTTAAGGATGACTGCAAAAACCGCATGGCCGATTGTATTCTGTAAATCAGCCCTTTCATCACTATTACATAAAGAAGACGACTTAAAAAAAAAGTGGGATCCCAAGTACCCCAATATCAGAACTTCAATATCTCTAAACAGAAATATCTTTTTTTAGCACAAATGTAGCTCTTAGAAATCCAGAGGGTTTAAAACGGTCAAAGTGAAACTGTTCTTGTTTGTATACGTATTGAAAGATCCTAGCTCTATTGTCCTAATTTGTCTAAGGCATAGACTTAGCTACAATAAAGCCTGTTCTTTTCACAACATGTGAATGGGATGATTTGCTGTGATAATAGGGGAAAATCACTAATCAAAGAAATAGTTCATATTTGCTGAGGAAACCTCAAATAAGAAAATTCTTTGGAGTTCGATAAATGGCCACGTACAGTTGAATTCGTCGCCCTGGAGCTTCAAATTCTGAAGAAAGACTATCTTCATGGTGACGCAATCTTTCTTAAGACTATTTTGCAATGTCCAGCCATCTCCCACTAGTACTATACAAGGCAGATGTTCAGCGACGTGATAGTCCAGACAAGGTTCGTCATTGTGGTCCATATAGAAATAGATAATTTCTATCCGCAGCTGAAGATCCTTATATCTGAGACTTTGAAAGTATCTCTTAAAACTGGTATTTATTTCCAAAGACATTTAAGCCACTCACAACTTTAGGGTCAGATCGTAGATACAAGCTATTCTATACAACTTCTTACACCAGAACAAATCTCATTCGCAGTATTTGTAAATACAAATATCAATTGTAGCTCAATAAAACGTAAGTTTTTGGCATACGATAGCTACTAAGAAAAGTTAAAAGTTAAAAAATAAAACATTTCAATAAAACCACCATTAAAAATTTACTGCATTGCATTCCTTTAACAAATTCAATGCGGATACAATGGCAGCAGGGAAATTTACATTTTTCTCCTTAATCCATTCGGCATCCACCCTGTGTAACGCTTAAAAAATCAACCAACGATAACGATCGCTGGTGGCCAAAGAGTGCCATGAAGGCAGAGACGTCCTGCATACACACAGCAATATTCATACACAACACAACAACAAGTCACAGGACAAGTGAAACTCTTAAGTGAAGAAAACCGGTAGCAATGCGGACGGAACGGTACTTAAAATAATGCATTTTAATGGCTTCAGGTTTTGGAATGACTATTTTCCCGAAGGACGAAAAACAACTTACTCTACACTGCACGTTCTCCGACACGTCTGCAGAACCACTTGAGGGGAACAGAACACAAAATTCAAAACAATGGACATTGTACAAATCATGGACGAAGTTGCCAGAGCTGCAGAAACTGGAGCGAAACGTGGGTTACACTTAAGCGCCATAAGGTTGACTTAACAATTTGCACCCCACCGCACCTCCCCCATTATGATACCAGCTGCAGTATCTAGCGCAGCTATGTAGCATTCTTAAATACAGTCGCAAATGTAACCGGGACTGTGAGTGATTGAGGAAAACGGATACTTCCACGAGAATGGTGCTCCTGCGAAAACGTGAGAGGTTACGACGACAAAAATAGCTATAGTCTAGGACTAGGTGGTACCACATCAGTTTGTGACCGGATGGGGGGTAAGAGAAGCTGTACAAAAACAAGAAAAAAACACAAAATTCAAAACGTTCTACATACAGAATGAAGCAGTCAGTTACAGTTGACATATGCTTTTAGCACCTACAATTCTAGAAAACACATAACACACACAGTGACAGTATGATTGGCAAGATACGAGTACACTACACATGCATGGGGAATAGAAGAGGATACTTTGAGGAAGGAAGAAAAAATATTGTGCAAAGGAAAAAAACTGATAAAGGGTTACAGCTCAAGATGAAAGGTAAGAACAAGGTTAAAGGGAGACACAGCATTTTCGGTTCAGCGAGTGCTATAGTAACCGTTGCTTAGTGGATTAAAACTTTTCACAAAAAGGTGATAGAATTAGAAGCTCCCGATAGAATTTTGCTGAATAATATTGCCCAAGATTTTGGGTAGCCTTGTCATAAAAATCCTTTCGGAAATTGATCTGCAACGAGGTTGGGTTGGCGTTTTTTTTTTTTTGTAAAGGTTCTGATCAACAGTTGCGGAGGGCACCGCGACTTTAAAGATCTATTGTACCGCAAAATGAGTTTAGGGAACCAGAAAAGGCTCAACTCTTTTTTCGAATTTCCATGAGACTTAGGATTTCTCTGTGGAAATGTTGCCTCCTGAGGGCACAGAGGGCCATGTAGTCACATAAAATGTTTTACAGTTTTATCGTCTTCCATGCAGAGACGACATCTAGTTTCCTGGATGAGACCTATTTTGTGTTAGAAATCCCACTAATCTCTTGATATCATTTCTACTGAGGAGTAGGTGTTTATGGATTTATTTATGAAGGGGTTAATGGCTCTTTTAGACTGACGAAGACCCTGGGTATTTTTAAGTTTATAGCTGGATTTGGAATGTTACAAAACGGCTCAGTGCCGATAAAGGATTCAGCTGAGCCTTTCCTAGCCAGTTCGTCAGATTTTTCGTTTCCAGCTCGCTTAGTTGGTGTCATTTTAGTAGTTTTTGAAAAAAGATGCAACACAGGAAGAAATTCGTTTTGCCATTCTCTTCGAATCTCGACGTCAACTGCCAGTCAAAAATGCCAAAATGCATTCGAAATAAATGCACCTCTTGCATTTCTCGTTACTATTTCAAAGTGGTTTCGCAGATTCCAGACTGGCCATTTTTCTGCGGAGGAAGAATCTCGTAAATGTCGGCCCAAATTCACAACCGACGATACAAATGTGCCCTGGTTAAGGCTACAATTGACGAAGATGCCCCGATGACACAGATGATGATAGCGAACGAACTGGTCTTGAATGCCATGGCTGTGTCACGAATTTTAAATCATCAAATGAAATATTCGAAGTAGTCAGCTCGATGGGCTCCAAAAATTTTGAATGGAGAGCAAAAAGAGGCTCGTGTTCGTTTTGCTCAATATTTCCTGGAGAAATTTGAAAATGGAGAGTCGACTTGCTTCAATAAGATCGATACAGGTGATGAGTTTTGGTATTACAAGTTCGACCCGGAAACCAAACAGTAGTCCATGATATGGAGCCCAGAAGGTGCAAATCCTCAAGTAAAGGCCAAACAACAAAAGTCAACGACGAAAGTTATGATGCCGATGTACTTCACCAGGGTGAAAATGGTCGCCGTCCACCCACTTAAATCTGTTCAGACAGCCACTGCTAATTGCTATACTGAAACTTGCTTACCAAAAGTTTTCCAAAATTTACTAGGACACCGGAAAAAAGACTACTTTTTGCATCACGACAATGCGCCTCAGGCATCATGGAAACTCGCCCAGCACCTTATTGTCCGGATCTAGCTAGCTCCGTGTGATTTTTGGCTGTTTTCGAAAATAGAAAAAGATTTGAGGGAAAAAATCTTCACAACTAATGAAGAGATTATTTTGTTAGTCCATATGTATATGAATGAGGACACTTTTTATTGCCGATTCAAGGATGACGTTGGCGCACACTTGAATGGCATGAATTTGGTCGGCATTTTACTTTTTAATCGGTAAAATTCAAAGCTGATTATGGAATTTTGAAATAAATGCTAAGACGTTTAAAATTAATGTCAAGTCGACATGATAAGCAAGCGTCTTTCCATTTGCATCTACAACGCATCAAGAAGGCACTTATTTGTTTGAAAGCTTTCGAGTTGTCTTATCCATGCTTAAGGATAAGAATAGTCCTGTCTTTGAATATTGGCGCCCAATTTAATGCCAATGGTGTGAAACACAAAAACCATGCAAAATGGCTGCCGCATTACAGTCACTTGCTGCACATACTGTGCCCACATCTGGGTAACTATCCAAACCTACAAAATGCCCACATTTTCCACAACAACATGATTAAGTATTCAAGGAGCATGACGCTTTTCGTGTTTTAAGCTTTAACGATTGTCCTTTTGATATGCGCTCCGCATACACACTCACTGACTACACTGTAGCCGTAGGAGATGGGATATTATTTCTTTCCTCGCAGCCATTCTTCTTTCTGCACTTCTGTCTTGTCTCACTATACAACACACTGTAAAATATGGAAATCTGAAAATGATTGAAGATAGAAAAGTCGACAAGTCTATCCTTTCTGCAAGTTCCTTCTTAATCCCTTTATTTTGTGTTATGCTGATGTTGGTACAAGGTTTTTGTTTTTACTGGTTTTTTGTTCGTCCTTTTTTCGAACGTTTAATGCCACAAAAATGTTGTGGTCTTAGGAATGGGTTTACACTATCTTCTCACGACATATATGATTGAAACATTAAACGAGGAAGAGAAGCAAAAAATAAAGGATCTTGGATTTTTTTTCTTCTTTCCAGTGAGTACGAGTAAAGTGGGCAAGGCAAGAAAAATTATCCTCATCACTCTAGAAGTCCTGACGCTATGAATAAGGTTTGGGAACAAGCATGACATTTGAATATCCTTACGCAGGAAAGAAGTAACACAGATGTATACAACTGAATAAGATAGAGGAAGGATAGCTCCATATGTTAAAAATGCAATGCAAACTAGCGGTGCGATATAAATAAATACATTTTTTTTAGAGGGCACAAAGGAGCAAAAAGATAGAGAGGAGATTTGTTTTTTTTTTGGAAAGCCACATTCGTGTAACACACTCACAGAAATTACAAGGACAATAGAACAAAATCCATTCAAAACATTTACAGGGTTAGCTTTAAGAGTATAGGTACTCTCGTATTGGCGGCTTGTTTTACTGTTAAAACTGCTGATGGGGCTCATTGCGAGGGTGAAACATAAGGCTTTGAGATTTTGAAAACATTGGGAAAGGACATTTTTTTTTATCAAACAATTATAATCTTTTTTTTTTTAACTGAATTACAAAGATGAATGCAAACACATTTAACTGTATACATTTGGTAGTAATGTATGTACGTATGTATATAAAAAAATTGAGGGGCTAAACTCGAATGGGAAAGGACTCACCTTGCAGGAATTGCGGATGGATTCCGAATGTTTGCAGCTGTTGGAACAGCTGCATTTCACTGGGCGTTGGCATTGCATTTGTCGCTAGATAGGGTGAAGGCTGTTGCGGTTGATTGGCAGCTAATAACGATGGGGTTGCGGCAATGGCAGCTGCACTCTGTGCCAGCGTTGGCGTTGTCAGAGCTTGGACGGTGGGATTTGTACGCGTTACAACTGGAGCGGAGGAGACTGCTGTCGCACTGAGGCCATTGCCGCAGAGGGTCGCCTGCAGCTGTTGAAATTTCTTTTGGTCTTTCTCTTTTTGGGTATCGGCGAATTTTACGACTAGGGGTGCGGAACAACCTTCCATGGTTTGACTTTGGTGGAGTCCCTGTAAATAGATTAACAAAAAATTGGTTAAACATTTTTTTTTTTTTTAGAAAATTGTAGACAAGTCTCGGGATGAATTGCGTAATTAAAGGGAATAAGAAATTAAGCCTATCGTTTCGCTACGCTGGACGCTTTTCATACGATCTTGCTAAGTCTGTTGTTTAAGAATGTTTGGGAACATCCCATTTAAAATCAAGAAATAGTCTTACAATATTGTTTGCTCCTCTCCTGCGTTCATTTATTTGGGTGTCCTTTAAATAGCCAAGAACTATGCACCTACACTTTACAGAACGTTTGAAGTACACATTTTTTGTCGGCCCGAATGCCACGGTGTACGGGCACTGACTAACCACACGTCTAATTCAACACTCAACACCTATTAAACCGATTTTATGAGGAAGCACTGTGCCATCACCTAGCAGCTTGTAAATTTATTTCCTGAATCTGCTCTGGTTCTATTGAAAGTTCAGTAGACAGTGACGGTGCAAAAGAGTATACTACTGCCTGACTCTTCGTTTACAATATCTGAAGCACTGAACCGATTTTAGTACATTTTTCGTGAGTGTAATACATTTTTTTTTTTATTACGGAAATGCGATGAACTAAAAAGACCGTTGTGACGAATGAGTTTTTGAAGACCTTTTACGATAGAAAAAACTGATGATCGGTACAGTTGTATGTCACTATGTGAGAATGTGCAACACGCAAACACAGAAATCATAAAAGTTGTACTATACCATATGTAGGAAGAATTGGATGGTGGAAAGAAAGGCCCGTATAGCACAAATGCTTTGCCTGGAGCTAGAGCTGGACACAGAAAATGGAAAGTCGACTCTTTTTCATTTTCATAAGTTGTTCAAACTGTTCAAATTCAAGTTGTTCAAACTATGGTAATTAAAAAAAAATCGATAATCTCATCATTCGATGAAAATCTTTTTCCGCCGAGCCATTTTTTCAAATTAGGAAACAAGAAATAATCAATAGGAGCCAAATCTGGAGAAAAGGGTGGATGAGAAAGCAGTTAATAGCCCAATTCAGCAAATTTTACTGTTACTACTGCGGTGAAAGAGCCGGTGCATTATCGTGATGAAAGAGTACTTTTCTCTTTTTGAAATGAGGCCATTTTTCCATCAATTCTGCACTAAATTTATCCAATAAATTGGCATAGTACTGTCCGGTAATCGTTTTTCATTTTTCCAAGTAGTTAATGAAGAATACGCCGTGGAAATCCGAGAAAACCGTTGCCCTAGCTTTCCCGGTCGACGAACACGTTTTTGCCTTTTTGGTGCACGTTCGGCTGAAGAAGTCCACTGTTTTAATCGGGTTTTCATTCCTAGCGTACAGTGGTGTATCCAGAATTCATCAGCTGTTACGAACCGCCGTAAAAATTCACTTGAATTACGCTTGAAGAGTTCCAAATTCTGCTTTGAAAACTTCACCCGAATCCGTTTTTGATCAATCATCAGCAAACGCGGCAACCATCTTGCTGATAATATTTTCATGCCCAAATGGTCATGCAGGATTCGACTGACGCTATCATTTGAAATGGCTGGATTTTTTTTATAGTTTCTTCCATTGTGGGGTCATTTGGACGTCCTAGGCGCTCAGTGTCTTTTAGGCACGTACGAAATTTAGTGACCCACGTTTCTACCATCCCATGCGAGGGAGAAGAGCCTCCATAATATTTTTTTAAGGTCTATTTTCAGTCTCCTTAGTGGCTTTACGGCGCAAAAAGTAGTGTTTTATCAAAACACCAAACTCACTTTTTTCCGTTTTGAGCAAATAACACAAACCAAAGCTCTTTCGATCACTGTAAAAAAATCAATGTTTGACAGATCTGTCTATTTTTTTTTTCTATTCCTGGAAAGAAACAAGGATGGCGGAAAAAAAACTCAATGTGATTCGAGCGCCATCTTGCATCAAAGTCTCTGACTTATCGAACAGCCCTCGTATAAGCAAGCTGTCTACGAAGTTAACAAGGCTGCCCGAACTCTTAACTATTCCGTCCTATGGTATTGCCTGATAACTCGGTTCTTATGATATGCTTGAGCACAATCTGAGTGAGCTTTTATGGTTATTAACAAAACATAGATCAACGAGTCTTAGCACAGTGGGCCTTTTCCCATCGTGAATAGACAAAGGAAGACAAGAGCAGTCACAATGACCGAAAAGATCTTGACAACCGTTTTTTTTTTTCTTGGATTCATTGGACCGATTGAGGAAAATACAAATTTTTAGCACCTTCGCTTTCCAACCGGAAATTGGTTATTGCAGTCCCTAGGTCAGTATTCCCTAAATCAAAGACAATTCCCACTTAGGATGTAAATAAATCTCACATTAATTTTGAAATTATCCCAGCTTGCCTGCCTTCAACTGTCAGAGTCTTCAACACTATACCCCATGCTCTGTGCATTCTGAGTCTTTTTATTTTGCCAACCGATTCAAAAGCAAATGATAAACATTAAATGTGCCAACTGCCATATCCAATTTAGTGGAATTGGTCACGTCAAATTGGATACGTGTGTCAAACGCTTGGATGTGAAAAATTATCTTGGCGCCAATCCAAATGTATACCAAGTTTTCCCACTGTGCAAGGATCCAATACTATTTCCGTGTGGCAGTACTCGTCTCAGAAGAGACTCATTAGGTTCGGTGAATTTAGTTTATTTAGCGTTTAAGGCAAATCATTCGCAGACGTACGGTACGTTCCCATACGAAATCGCCATTTAGACGGCAGTAGAATAAACCGACTTTATCCCGTTACGGAGATAATTTAAAGCAACAGTCTTATTTCGTTTTAGTACACTCGTTCAGGTTCAGTATACCTGTGTGGAAAAGACGAATTTCCATCGCAGGAACGTCGTCGTTTACCTAGTTCCTTGCCATTGCCATTCATTTTCTGGTTGACATTTTGCCCAAGTGCATTCCGGAAAATTCCGGATTGCTCCTGCTGGTGTACTCTATGGTAGCCTTTTACTGCCGCGATGCTTGGCATCATAAAGCTGAAAGTAGTCTTTAATTACATTGGTTACATCGTTATGAATAGCGGCTCCATTATACGCCAGGGAGACACTCGCTATCCTTTCTGGACTCGCTACATAGTGAGATGGTTAGAAAGTAATTAGGAAGTCACTCTCTAGCTGATGAATGTTGCTGCGACGAGGGTAAGGCGAGTATAGTAGAAGATTTATTAAACATTTGCTGCTAAATGGAAAACAGTATGACTAGCAGAAAAGGGGAAAGCGGTTAACAACTCAATGAACACCAATCTGCTTGGAGTATTTCAAAAGATTTGTGGTTGGACATTAATAAATTACTTTGGCGAGTTATTATATTGTACAGCGGAAGGTTTTCCATGATATGATCAGTATCACGAACTTGTTTTCAACATGGAAATGGAATTAAGACCGGGACCATTTTTGGAGATATATGTAAGATTCAATGCTAAATTTAAAAGTCCTTAGATGAACACACATAGCATAGGACTTCTGCCTGATATAAACTACACTTGTGGGTGGCCGTGGCGGAGTGGTAGTCGTTGTCGCTTGTCATGCGAAAGGTTCACGGTTCGAATCCAGATGTCTTCGAAGCATTTATTTCTCACGAAATAAAAAGAAGATGATCAGTTTCAGAAGTTAATATTGAAACCTACTGCGAAGGCATAACACTGGCAGTAGGATGTTGAATATGGCTGAAGAAATTGATCGCACAAACTATAATAATAAGAAACATCTGGAAAAAACTCCTGTGAATCATAAGCAAGTACAAAAATAATACACAACTCTCCAGTTATCCTGGACACCACCCATAGAGTTAGTTGAAATTTAAACCTATCATCTGAGTTTCCTACCACTACGTCGATCTGTCTGTCTCTCGTTCTCGTCCTTCATGTGCTCGCGCTGTGTGTAAACATTAAAAGAGTATTCATATCCCCTTTAGCGTGTGTAGATTATAAAAAAAAAAAAAAAAAAACTTATCTGGAAGTCTGAAACACGTATTTAGCTCCGGTTTTCTTGAGTAGATACCAGAGCCAGTGGCTTTGTCGGTTTTCGACCCACCCGTATAGACAGCATTGAGCGTTTACCGTGTAGGCTATGTCTTTCCCCATTCTTCTCTCTCCGGGTACAGCGTTTTGGACGGTGCACAGTGGTCGGATTCACTAATCTAGCGGGACAAAATGTAAAAATCAAAGTCAAGCGAACTGCCTCAAAATGAAATGGCTAACTTCGCAATACAATAGGTAACTGTAGTTCATATTTTGTTTGTTGATCTCTTTCACTGGTCAGAAAATATTAAGCTTAGAAGTTAGTAGTTCAAGAAAGCCACTTTTAGCGATAGCAGAAAAATGGTATTTTTTGTGCAATTTCGTTTAGCTACTAAAAGTGTAACGGTATATCTATTGCAATAATTTTATTTTTCTTGAAGAGAATTGCTTATGGGTAGTAAAAAAATGATTCCATAAATTAATAAATTTATTAAATAATTTTGCTGTAGTTTTTTAAATACAACGCAAAAATTAGGCTTGAAATTTTTGTTTTGCATTTTCAACTAGAATAAAACTAAATAGTTCCGCTGAGTTCCGGCAAGAAATTTATAAAAAGTAGTTCTGTGGAATATTGGCTTTAAGGTAAAACAAGAACTTTCTGCGCGTTTTTCCGACTCCCATATAAATATTTTCACTTTTCAGAATCGTCTCCCCAAATAACGATTCAAATTTTTTTGAAATTTGGGCGCAAACTGTTAAAACAAAAAGGATTGATGTGGTAAGAGCGCTTGTTATTGACAAATTTGAACTTTCGGAGCTGTCTCAAGATCCTGGAAAAAAAACGAACGCTTCCATCAAAAATTTGCTGTCGAAAATTGGTGAAAAGTGGTTAAAAAGCGGTAGGCATGTTCACCGATTTTTAGGTACAAACTCCTTGCCTTGTATAACGGATGGAGGAACGGTCGGAAGAACAAAAAAGCGTTTTTAGAATGTTGAGAAAAGTAAAAAAAAAACGCAAAGTTCAAAATTTAATAATTTCAACGAGCCCTCAGGAAATAATAAGAGCTTGTGAAGTTGTGCTTCGTGAAATGGGTAAACTGGATTCAGCAAACATCATTAAGTATCTTTCGAAAACTTCGTCCGATAGAGGTGGTGAATTGAAAACATTTTATAAAAGTCGAAGTTCTGATCACGAGTTAATCGAAAACTTATAGAACGGTTCCAAATTGTTTTAGAAATATTGGGCAGTGGATATGCTATAAAGGAAAATGCACTTGAAAAGTATGTAACCAAAACAAGAAATATTTCTCTAAGGGAATATTCATGGTACACTAAGCCAGTGAGCGTTCATAAAGTGCTTTTTCATGGAAAAGGCATCATTGCATCCTGATCCTGTATTCTTGGTGAAGAAAGAGGCACAAAAGGCTAGGAATAAGGACACAAGAAAGTTTAGAGAGATGTTCACACGGAAAAATTCAAGATTAAATACAAATACAGATCTCTTGAATCGGCTGTTGATTTCTTCAGATCCATATATCACAAGCTTACAAAACGTTCCAAAATGATAACAAAAGAAGTCCTTTCCTTGTTATCAATTGATAATCTCGAAGAGGAAGTTTTATCTGATGGAGTTAAAAGTGAATAATCAAAATATATTTATTTTTACTTAAGACTAAAACAAATAACAATTTAAACCGAAAAAACGTATTTTATCTAAAATTAAAAAAAATATAAAAAATCTGCTTTTTGTTTTGGTGTAACGACATTGATTATTTGTTGGTTATTTTTGTGAAAAACAATATTATTTCTATCAAGATTAGTACAGTCTATCTAATAGTACTCATAAAACATAAAATAGTTCATTTAAAACATGATTTTCCTTTTTAAAATAATTTTGTTCCGCTAGATTGGTGAATACGACCACTGTGCGGTGTAGCGAACTCCAGAACAAGTAGGATGTCACGAGACTTATACAATTGAAGAAAATACTCTTATGGAATCTGTAGGAGATACCCTTTTAGGTGACATCCTACTCGACTGGGCGATAAAAAATTTGTTCGTTAACTTCAACTCCTAGGTCCCCAAAAGATAAAACATTGTTGTTCTGACGGTTGGGCTAGGGCAAGATGTGGCTAATCGACGGAGAATTTGGAGAAATTAGAAGTCCAGCGTGAAAATTTCATCTTTTGAACTAAACGTAGTCCAGGACTGTTTCATTGGATTACGGAATTAAACTAAATGTTTTAGAAACTCACCGCAATTCCCATGGTGTAGTTTTTCTTTCCAAATAGACTATACTCGGTGGAAATACCTTTCAGCGTACTGCATTAGATCACGCGAAAGTTTGCCTTTGTGTTCTTACAATGAAAAAAATTATTGAAATTACAATCTCATTGGATGGATTCCGTTTAATTTTTTCCAACGGATTCCATACCATCCCAAGTATCTAAATGAAAAAGGCAAAAAAATAGAATCCTTCTGGCACAAAGCACAAATAGTGTACAGCGCGTTCTGAGGCAGCAACAGCGCAAAAAAAGGAGCAAAGATCAAAAGGATTGCGAACCATCCTTTGCCCTAATGAAAGCGGTGTGCTTCGGTCGCTTCGCTTCGGCACTGAGACATTAGTTTCTCTTTTTTTCGCTCATTCTCGTTCTACACCATGATTAATTGCCAAAGATGCACAATCCTCGCAGGATACAAAGTGATCCCATGAGGCATGTATAAAATTTTGAACAGCGCGCACACAGAGCAAAGCTAAATTACGAACTTCCGACAGTGTTTAGGTTTTTACAGACCGCTTTTCCGTCTTCTCTTTCGTTTGGTACTGCTTCCGCCATTTATTTTTTTTTTTGTTTTGAAGCTTTTTGTTATATTTGCCGGCTTTTTGCTCATAATGACTGTCGCCAATTTGTGTATATAGGAAGTATGTTGGATTCTACCAACTACCACCTACTATCCTCCATCATCAACAGGCGAAGGCTATAGACGTGCCCCGTGCATTGCCAACCCACCCAAAGCGAGCATTGTTTTCTGGGTCGTTTACCCGAATTCTTTCGCTTGCACTGGCATTTTAAGCTAGCGGAAGGCCGTCATTGTTTAAGTGTTTATGCTTGCGGTATTGTGCAGTTGTTCCCTGTACGACTCCTTCCTCAAAATACCGGAATGTGTAAGCAACAATTGTCACCGGTTGGTGTCTGGCGGCGGCTAGCAACTGCACATAGCATTACTCGTACATGGTGAGTCATGATTTGTGTTATATTGTACATAGCATTACAGTGAAATATTTGAGGTTTTACCCTCAAGCTCATGGCTTTAATGATTTTAATGTACACGAGCTGGGAAATGCCATGATATCAACTACAAACAATAATGTAACTTAAAGTGACTTCTTGTAATGCTTGGGGTTTAAGCACCGAAGCTGAACATTTTAAAGAAAACTTAAAAGTTAGGTTTCCATTTTTACAGATTTTACAGTTAAATAGTTGAATCTGCATGAGAACCTAATGCTTATCCTTCGATTAAGGTCTGAATAAAAATAACAGACCAAGGTATTTCATAACATTTTAAGACTAGACTAGAGAGCGTGTTATATTTTTGCACCAATGGAATGGACAGTTTTTTGCCGATTCCGAACGGTGAGTTGAGAAGCTCAATCGTGACAAATGATACTCTTGATTGCTTGTCAGACACTCGAAAGAGGTGGCACCGTGAAAAAACGTTTAGGTGTTGAACCCGGGCTGCGATTGAACCCGGACAGCATTGCATAGTAGTCCAACGCACTAACCACTACACCACTGTGCTCACAAAAGTGTTTCACTTCGTGAAATTTCTTTACTCCGATATGCCATAATCGTCAATCTGTGAAATTCAAAAAAACATCATAGAAAAACATTAAGTTGGCTGGCACACACCAATTTACAAGAACTGGTTGAACTATGCTTACCAAGTGAAGCTGGCTGATGGAAGTGATCTTTTTAAAGCTCCAGATAAGCATGCTGAAGCAGTTAGGTCTTTAGCCAATATGCTAGTACCTACTCATATGAACAAGTTTACTTTGATATGTCTGACGTATTCACGATCGACCGCAAACATATCTTTCGTTATATTGGGCGTCCACTGTAACTCAAAATCTTTAACCCTCAATTCACCTCCTTCTTCCCTGGGACTCACGTAGCATTTTGTAGCCAGACAAACAATTTAAAAGATATTGAAAGTTTTTTGAATAAAAATAGGAAACAGATGAACCTCTTTTATCCGGAATGCTCGGGGCCAACGGTGTTCCGGATAATCGATTTTTCCGGATATTGGAGATTTGAATACAATCGAGCTCCCACACACTTATTTCTCGAAATTATTAATAATGTAAATTTTATTCACAAATGCTTGGAATTTTTCTGGCCCATTTTCACATGGTTAAACTCTCAAACGAACTAAAAGCGGGTACACAACATACCATCCAATAAGAGTATAACGCAAAACTGATGTCATTCTTGCGTGATGATGATAAAGCAAGTGTAAGGTATGTAGGTTTTGTATCATTATCATTCAAGTTGTTATTTTTCTTCCATCACTACCTGTGTCTGCTTTTTCAATGACAAGATTTGTGTACATACTTATGTACAATCGAACATAAACAAAAATGGCCGCTGAGTGTCACGGCCCACGCAGTAGTAAAAATGTTATTGAGCATAATTTTTTAGTGACATACCATCACGCAGTTGTACAGAGCATCATATCATCAGTCAAAACTAACACTCTTGTTGAATGGTGTGCACCCGATTTAAAACCAAATAAAAGCGCACACTGTTACGACGCAATTTGCAAAATAACAAAACAAGCAAATGTATGTATATTTGTGCATAGGCCAGGCATAACGGTGTAACTCACTATATACAAACAAATTTCCGAATATTAGAGGTTTTGCGAATAATAGAGGTCCAAATTTAAAAAAAAAATTCTGTAAAAAAAATTGCAGTTAATAGAAATTGCCGGTTATTGGAGTTCCGGATAAAACAGGTTTATCTGTATTGTTACTCTCTTAAAAATGTCATTGTTCTATTAAGTCAACACATAGTAAAAGCTCTAAGAACAAAAGTTGATTTTTTGAAAAGCATTTCCTAATTATTAAAAAACAAGATTTTACAATGTGATTCCCTGGGAGTCATAAAGGTATTTAAGCGACTTTTCCTCACCTAGTGAATCAAAGGTTGAGGTTGTTGAGTTTAACCAGAGTTGTTAAAGAATGCACTCTTTTAGGAATGCATTCGCAGAATTCACAAAAAAGACTTCAAATTTTTGATTAATGCAATCGAATTAAAAAAAGATTGGGATTTAAAAAAATCCTAAATCACCATTCTTTTGAAGTCAGTGATTAATGCATTAAATTTTTAGCAGTTACTGAATTGAAATAATTTTGAAGTCAATTGAATTCACATCATGTCAGTTGAAGTCAGTAGTGAATTCACTTGAAATTAGTTGAAGTCAGTGAATTCAGCTGGAATCAGTTAAAGTCAGTCAAATTCAGTTGAAGTCAGTGAATTCTGGAAACTGAAATATTTTGAATTCACTTGACGTCAATGAACATTAGTTACTTCTGAAACCAGTTGAAGTCCGTAAAACTAATCATGAATCTTTAAAAAAATTAAGAGTGAATGAATGAATCTCCTCACTGAAATAACGTGAATTCAATGAAATTTTATGAATTCACTACTGACTTCAACTCACATCAAGTGAATTCAGTAATGTTATTAGAAAGAATTCAAAACAATTCAATGATTTCTGAAAATTGAATGCATTAATCACTGACTTCAAAAGAATGGTGATTCAAGTTTTTTTAAATCCCAATCTTTTTTAGAAAAAACTTCAAATCATTTCTAGGTGAATTCAATAGAATTAATCCTCCAAAAGATTTAATTCTTTTACAACTCTGAGTTTAACTGATCCTCTGCACGGAGAAGGCATTCGTTGGTTTCATTTTCGCTATTCTATTTCCTTTGCCGATAAAGTCAAAGAGTCAGTCGTATTTGTCCGATGTTCAAGTTGAGCATACAAATGACTGAATGGATATAAATTACTCACCTTTTTACTGATACGTACATTTTTTAGTCTGGTTTAATTAAGCTACATTTTAAGTATTTTTTAAGTGGCAAAGGACACATGGGAAACAATGTCACCTTCAAAACAATTTATCCTGGCATTTCTAATATGTTCTGAAGTGATTTCTATTACGCACTAATAACCAGCAGGACCAAGATGTATTTCTCCTCGTAACAATGACATTTATTGTTAAACAAATGTTAAACCCATTACGCTAAAATAAACTGTGTCAAGATTATAGGAGCTCTTCCACCTTATACTCCATTGTTATATCACAACAATACCTTATAGTATTCTGCACCTGCACTATGACCCACTTTTGGCACACGCAACAAATACTACATAACAATACGAGTACAAAAAGCAATAATGGAAAATCACAATTCATGTCCATTGCACTGAAAGGAGATCCTTTTTCTCTCCCCCCGCCCTCTCATTCTCGACATTAATTTATTCTCCATATTACTAGTGTACCTACTCATTCGTTACAAAAAAAAAAGTCCTTCATTATAAAAAACTGAATAAAAAGTATATTATGCACATTTCCATCTGGATTCGTCGTACGGTGGTGCGCACAGGACCGTCCACAATACGTACGTTTGAAATTACCTTAATTGCTCCAATTGCTGCCTGTTTCGTTGAGAACGTAACAAAGGCACAACCCTTGCTTTGTCCATTTTGATCCCGTAATACGGTGCATTCCTCTATTGTTCCGTGTCCAGCAAATAGTTGCCTCACTTCGCTTTCATTGTACTTTTTGTTCAGCATTCCAACGAAAAGTTTCCTCTCTGAAATGATGAGAAAAAGAAAGGATTTAAGTATTTCGAATGAAAAACAGAGGATAAGAGTCCTTTATTTATTTTTTTAAATTTAATTTGCTATTATAAACTATAACATGTTGCATTGTAGGACCGGATTTTGAAAAGTAAAAGCTTTTGGATAAGCCAGAAGGACATTCAGCATCGGCAGAGCAGAGAGAAAAGTCCTTAGATCCGCTTTTTCTGTCGAAAATACACCAATGGAGGGAATAATAATCCTTTGTCTTAGTCCTGCGGAGCAGTTTGCATATTGTCGAAAAATGAAGGATGATATGGAACGACGAGCAATATGCGTTGCACCTTTAACTTAGTCAAAAGGCTCTGTCAATGACTAAGGAGCCTTTTGACTAGCTTCGAACATCTGGACCTTTTTAATTGGGAGAGAAAGTAAACATTTAAAGACTAAAGTTGACACTCCGGACAACATCGTTACGGTATTCCAAAAGAATAAGGAGTCCTTATACAGTGGTGTCCTGTTCTGATGAAGGAAAGCAATGAGGTTGAAGCCTCATAGATCTACTCTGCTATAATGCACGAAGAAGTTTAACTGTACAATTGCCTGAAGTTTTGAGTCAAAGATGCATGCTGCATTCCATCGTCAACAAACCCGAAAATCACAAGGATGTCCCATCCCAATAATCTGATCAGCAGACCGTCAATCAGCACAGTTTTCATTCAGTCTTTTAATGTCACCCTAAACCGCTCAAATTCCCATTAATTTTCTTTTATCACTTTCGTATGCTCTAGAAAAACACATCGGGTGTATGCTCAAGTCGAAAGGTTAAGACCATTATTATGCTAATTCCTTGCAAGCGTTTCCATCCCCAAATCCAATGAAAATGCATTTTCGATTTAGAGTCACTTCCCGTTTTCCCCAAAACAACACATGAAATTATTCCTCAAAACACTTGGCCTAGTTAAGAGCACACGAACAAACACTTTAAGCTGATTTTCCCACCCCCATTGCGCACCGAAAAAACATTCACTTGTGCCTGCATTTACCTAATCTGGATCACACGTAAACAACATACACACATCTGTATGTGTGGGTGGGTATGCAATGCATCTCTCTCGCTGAACAAGATTAATGAGCAAATAACTTCCAACTCTGAAACCTCTTTTGTCCCGAGAACTCTTTAGCTACTAGTACCATAGCTATCACCACCATTACCACCACCACTATCGTATAGCATCCTTGTTGGCAGGTACGGGAAAACAAATTTTACAATAATTACCTGTTTGCAAACTTAGAATTTGCATAGATTTACCAGATTCTGAATTCCGACAGCGTACCCAAACAATCAGGACCGCCCGCATCAATCCGCTGGTTGATGCATGTGCACGTAGCATGCAGGATCTTCGTTGCAGTCGCCGCGTCCTCGTATAGATATGCTTGATGGAAGCTCTGCATCTGATAGAACAAAAGGGATATGTTCAAGGAAATGCACATTTAATAATAGGTACGACTGCAGAAAGGAGTGCGTTGCGTGATTTTACAGGCAAAGAGATAGGTACTCCTAGTCCTGTGTGAATAATCCATCTAGTGGGACAGAGTGGGGAATACGCGGAGCGCTGAGACCAAAGTAATTTATGCGATATCCTGAAAACGATGATGGCTTTCGGTTGGCTATATACCCACAAATCTATGTGTATGCGAGTACTTGAGGCGACAAATGATTTGTGAAATTTGGTTAAGTTCATTAGTTGGTTGTAGCGCTGCGCTGACTGACGATGCGACGGCAGACAGGACTTAATTGTTTGACTTCATAACTTTGCAATGAGCAATGATGAGTGTGTTTTGGAATAGCGAATGAAGTCAATTATATGTGTTGGAAAATGTATGACTAGGAAGCAATATCCTAGAATTATAGCGAATTCTGTAAGACTGTAACGCTAAGAGGCAACAACAATAAGCTGCGGCAAATTTCTGCAGCTATCACTTATAGCAGGAGCATAAGACGTCGTAAGGGACTCTAGAAAAGGAAACTTAATGCAATGCGACATGGTACGAAGTAAGTTTATTGATGAACATCCTCCAGATACACATCATCCAGCGCAAGCTTATCCCTTCTGTAGAACCTCCTTTGGTTACCATATCCAGGGCAAGACTGTTACTTTGTATCACTATTTTTTTTACTACTTCCAGATGAAACCGGCGATTTTTAGGCTGTTCAATCAAACCTCATTGAATATGCTGCAAAACTCGTAATTTTCTATTGTGACTGACTCAATATTTTGTTGAGAATTATGCAAAGCAAAGTTATGGCCTCTCACCAAAACGATTCACGACTAGTGCGTAAAAAAAGAAGAGTAGAAACAAAGCGGAACGGAACGGAATCATCGGTTTTTACTGAAGATAAAAGATAAAGTGATTGCCATTAATTTTTTTGTTATTGTACTACAAGTTAGATTTCAGTTAACACATCAGTTAAGCACATCTCACCATCTAATGTAGCAGTATCGTACAGGGTTACCGATGGGCGACATATGTCGACATTTGACGATTTTTATACTGTCAGAATTTGGACTGAAAAAAAGAGAACTTTTCGCTCTTTTTCGCTGTAGCACAGCACTTCCTATTCATCATTTATTATATGGAGTCTTATTTGTCTTGGGCGACATTTTTAAGAAAGCCCCTCGGTAACCCTGCTACTATATCCACACTATCTGCAAGTGTTTTTCGTTAATTTTTCGTAAATTGTTATAATTTCTGATTTTCGAATTCGACACGTGTCAGCTTCACTTTCCACAGCTCGTGATTTTCACTAAGAAGGACAGCATTCCCCAGCATTCTGTACTGGAGATCTATACAGATGGATCCAAGACAGGTGATGGTATAGGAGCGGGTATTTTTTCTTTTCTTTCCAGCTCAGTCTGAATTTGTCTTTATGACTTCAAAACCTCTGGAGTGTTTTCCAGCCGAAAGTGATGGCTATTCGCAGTGCCGCTGACTGACTGTCGATGAAGTCGATGTACAATCGCGACATTTTTATTTACACCGATAGCAAAGCAGCTATCTATCAAAATTGGCAAGGCACTGTCGCGCATCTCTAAACAAAGTATCGAGCAGCTGTATGCCCATGCTGTGCTGGATTCCTGGTCAAAGTGATATACCAGGTAACTGTGAAGCAGACCAACTTGCCAGAAAAGGTACAAAACTGGGGAATTTTACCACAGAAAGCGAACTCAATGTACCAATAGAAACAATAAGGCACAAAATCTCTACGCAAGCACTGCAACAGGCTAATGAAAGGTGGGATAACCTTGATACATGTAGTCACACCAAGCACACCCGGCATCAGCTGGATCGACGTAAAACTAACAGCCTGCTTAAAATTAGCAGAATACAAATCGGCATCCTAGTTGGGTCTGCACCCACCTACAAGATATTATTTCCTCGACGAATATCAATAGAATATGGAAATGTATCAACCTTCCAAAATGGCTCCAAGAGTACCGATAAGAAATGGCTCACGTGGCAACAATATCGACCTTCTTTGGTTCAAGTGAATCCTACCGAGTACGGTGGATAGCCACCTAACCTTATCTAAGCTATATTTTAGCAGAAAGCACAAGCCATGTTCATACTGATTCAGTTTTTCTACACTTTTTAGGGTTCCGTACCTATATGGTAACACGGAACCATTATAAGTTCGCTCTAACTCAAAAATGTCTGTCATGATAAAAAAATCAAGAACCGTTCTTCCTAGAAACTTGAAATTTGGCACACTTATACATTATGGTGGTCCACATACATGGACAACATATACATAACTCAAAAATAAATGCAATCTAAAAAAAAAAAATCTGAGAAACATATCATGTGGGACATCATTCGAAAGGGTTCGAAACAAAGATTCCAAAAATTTTTTCTTAATTTTTTCTGCTAGAAATTTTGGGAGTTATTGCCAAAAATGTGAGAAAAATATCATACCAAAAGCCCCCTACTGTTTTCTCGGAAATTACTGATGTCAAAAATATCTAAAAATCATACTTTGTGGATAATTAACTGTATTTTTAAAGTTAACCTAGCGAATCTCGTAAGTTGTATAGTTTTTGAGAAATTCACGTGGAAAAATTCAATTTTATGTCAAAAAATTCAATTTCTCAACCGATTAACTCGTGAGCTACTGGACCAATTTTGAAGAAATTACCATTATTCGATTAACAATAATTTTGAGAAAATTAAAGGCTATCCGAAATTGTGCTGCTATATAAAACAAATAAAAACTAAATAAATAGAAATACGGATTTTGCCAGGAAACGAACCTGAGACCCCTGAACTCAGTAGTACATCGCAAAAACGGTTAATGCACGCGCTGCACACTCAGTCGCATTCTTAATGTTTATCCAATTTCTCAAAGTGAATAATATTACTTATTATAAGTTTGTAAATTAAATATAGAGGTGGATCGTTTTCGTTTCCTGTGTAAACGAAATCAAACAGTTATTTAAACAAAATATAACTAGTTTTACCAGAACTCCAAATTTTGGAAATATCGGCTTTACTCTTACTTTAGGTGGCGCTACAGCTCGGGGTGAACCTGGGCCTGCTTCTCGCAACCATGGAAGGGACCTACATTTTTCTGCTAACTCCGAACGGAGAATTGAGAAGCTCACTGACAAATGATACTCTTTGATTGCTTGTCAGACATTCGAAAGAGGTGGCAACCGTGAAAAACTTTTTTTTTAGGTGTTGGACCCAGACTGGGATTGAACCCGAGCAGCATACGTAGTAGTCCAACGTACTAACCACCACGGCCACGGCGACCACAAAAATATCGGCTACCTCACAATTTAAACACATGGCAACCGCAGAGTAATAAAAATGCCAGCACTTGAACTACTCCGCGGTGCACAATGGACCTAAAAATTGTTTGAATCGTATCGTATCGCAATATATCTTATCGTAGCGTGTCGTACAGTATCGAATGCACTCATTTAGGTGAGAACCAAAATTCATTTGGTTAAATTGTATAAATGTAAGGTACTGTCGAGGTGCTTGCCAACTAACAGACT
The DNA here is from genome assembly GCA_949775065.1 of Brachyopa scutellaris. Classification (NCBI taxonomy): domain Eukaryota; kingdom Metazoa; phylum Arthropoda; class Insecta; order Diptera; family Syrphidae; genus Brachyopa; species Brachyopa scutellaris. The sequence goes on along the minus strand of OX459112.1, from coordinate 171,368,546 downwards.
GACAAATACATGGGGTTCCATCTTCCATGGCAATAGAAACCAGCCTATAATACTTTTAAACAAAAGGAGATCCACTTAACACGAAACAAAATCAAAGGCACTTAAGGCGCATCCACATTAACTTTCTCAGTGCCTTCATCTCCACAAGACAAGTCACAAACTTAAAAGCTACCTCGACAGGTCATAAATCAACAATTCGGAATGAAATATGCGACAAAAGTTTCCTTTCGACAGTAGATACCTCTGTCAAAAACCCAAAACGTGCCAATATTAAATTAAATATAATAGTCCTGCTCCTGAGTCATCCTTAAACGGTATCAACACATAAAAACCATTCATCTAACTTTGACTAACTTCTTCAATTATAATAATTTAAACTGAATAACTGTATAATCATATAAATAGCTAGGTATATATATATATATATATATATGTATGTTTATATGTAACCATCCTCAAATGGCAATTAAATTAATTTCTGTAATTATTATTGCCAGCCCTCGGCTATCATGCACAATAACAGTATCCATCGTCGTTATTATCGTTTTCGTTGAAATTCCCAAAATGAAAATTTAAATGGGAAATATGAAATTCAAAAATTCACCCTCAAGCTAAAAATAAATATTTAATTCACTTAACATCATTTCCACACCATTCAAAGGAGAGCGGGACTTGTCTGCCTTTGAACTCAATGAACAATTCAAATGTAAAATTCAGAATAACATCCTTGAGGGCAGAATGGTAAAAATATTCGCTGAAACTATTCGAACATGTTTCCGTGCATATCTCACTTCAATCACGTTCTAACCGTTGCGTTGCATTGCGTCGTCGTCGGTTTAACTTTTCCGCAATGGAAAATTATTAACAAGCGGAAAATGAATAAAATGAACTGCACTACAAAAATTGTACCCACCTACGAGTGTAGTACTCATTAATTAACTCCGAAGAGGTTCCTTTTAACGGCGAGAAAATGAACAGGAACTGTTACAAATGCTGAAGGCCTCCATCTGCCATCTACCATCTGATACGCAGGCAATGCGATTTAATTGAATTTCATCTGCAAATGGTACGGGGAAGGACTTTCAACTTTATTCGTCCATAAATCTCGCAAATTCATCTTGTTTCATCAGTTCGCAGCTAGGTAATGCGCGCATACAGACAGGAGAGTAATGTATTTGTATCTTATGTATGAGAGAGCGGCAAAAAAAAAAAAAAACAAACCTACCACAACTTAAAAGTAGATTCCGGCGCGGCGGAGCGGGCAGATATTTGAGAACCTCATTTCTGACAAATTAGAATGAGATAAGTTGAAAAGTTTACTTTCTTTTCATTCTGAGATTTTATTAAGACATATCGTTTGAAGTTTTACACAGTAGGCGCCAGAAAATCATAGACACCCACAAAAAGAAAGAATGAAATTAATTTTCTAATTTAAAATTTTTTTTTTGTCCATTGAGGACAAGTCATTAATAAATAGTTAAAATAAGCAAGGGCGTACGCAGGAATTTGTTCAGGGGAGGGCAAGATATTAATTTATGAAATGTTCACTTTAAAATAGGACATAAATGCTTGTTTTTTTATTTTTATCGCAAGATCAATCTTCTAAGATCTAAAGCGAATCTATTGGTGTATGGTGCTTTTGTTTTCATGTGCCATTTCCCGATGAATGCTTACAACACACAACCCTGAAACACACAATTGATAAAATGTTGTCCAAATTTATGTGTTATGCATAATTTTTTTTACCATTGATTCTATCTTCGCCCATTGTTGAGCGCAGCCAAATTTTCACTCTTCTTAAGGTACTTAACGATCTTTGAATTGTGCACGTTGTACAGGGCTGAGCAAATGATGTTTGTAAAGCCACTAAGCCAGTTTCACAGAAGGAATAATAATTCTAAATTTTTTTGGAGCTCTTCATCCAACTTTTTATCTTTCCAAAGATCAAATAATAATTCTATTTCGTTGTTTAAATTGTCTATGTCAAGGTCGTAGAAATCGGCAAATTGTTTCCTGTTTCATTTTAGGTCTTCGAAGTTAAGTTTCTGCATATTTCATGGATGCAGCGAAAGCAGTTAAAAGGCTGTTCAAATTATTATCCGAAAATCGTTATTTTCGGGTGAAGACAATAATGAATCCAAATATGGAATCAGAAGCGATCGTTTCCAAAAATCCGAAAATTCCGATGATGGATGATTTGAAAGGTGTTGTTGAGCATTTACGACAGGCTCAAGTAGAGCTGAATATTTCGCAATAAGAAAAACGAATATCTTGAAAGTTGAAATGCGGTTAACGTGTTGCTATATTGCCTTCTTTTGAAAATGTGTCTAATCGATTTACAAGCATTTCGAAATATTTTTTAAAAATGGAAATATTCACTTTTATATTTTTGTGACCATCGTATTTGACAAAAAGCTGTAATATTAGGAGCGTATTTTCATCATGCGAACGACTCTCGAAATAAATAAATGATGTCCTTTATTGTAAAAATAGAGTAAGGTCGGGTATTGTGGAATACACACAATAGAAAATCTACGACTTTAATGTATTTTCTAAAATTAATTTGAAATAGCTGGAAGTATTTTGAGAGATATTTTTGTGAAAACTTAAAGCACTTCGAATATCGAGGTTCAGAAAATTGGAGGGTAATGTGAAATACTATGCCGGAGTACCCGGAGCATAGTACTCCACATTATCCGCAACAAAATCGTAGACAAAATAAATTCAAAATATACGAGATTGGTATTCCACATTAGCCCATTTGCAACTACTAAAAACAAAATACATATAACAAATAATAAAGCTAAGAACTCACTGATACAATAAAGTGTTCAGCTTTTTAGAACAAACTTTAGTTCATAATTGAAGAAATTAGACTCAGACAAATGCATTGGTTAATGGGAAGGAATTCCCAGCTATCAATTGACAACAAACTGCTATTACACAGTCAAGTTTTAAGACCTGTATGGACTTATGGGGTACAGCTCTAGGTAGAGAATGTTAGCGAAATTATTAAAAAACATGCAATAAGGCATAACCAACAGATCCGAGACCATGTAAGCCCTAAAATTCAGCAAATGGTGGAACAAAACTACAACACTAATAGATGGCTTAAAAGGCTTAGGCCGTATGACTTACTTTCTTAAAGAAAAATAAAATATAAATAAATTATTACACACATATATAGGTATGAGATATCTATAATACATAAGTAAAATTCAGGTTACAAAGTTAGTTTCGGGGTCAGCTAATGTGCTACACCCCTCCAAAAAATTAATATTGCAATATATTAGAGAAAAATTACTGGATGAGAGTTACTCTCAGTTGTAATAATAGGAGGTATTTTCTTTATGATTGGGATGCTTTCCCACACTATGGAATCCACGGCTAAAAACCCCACCGGTAGACGATATGCCTTGGTACCATCGCACACTGGGACCTCTTCATACAAAGCAGTGCTCAAAATTATGTATCTTGTTGAAACTTAAAAAAACTTAAAAATTTACCTGAAGAAGGACCAAAAGGAGATATATAGATACATATATATATATTATATACAAATACACATAGTACGAATAACTATATAATTTTCACATGTTTTTTAGAAAATGAGTGATGCATTTTATGTAAACAAAACAGTGCATTTTTTCAGATTAATCGGAAATTTAAACAGCGTTATCTTAAAATCGCGCAACTGGCTTTCACTTTTCTCTTCGGATTTATAACAACAAAGATTTATATTTTCATACTGTATGATTAGATTTAAAAGCGCCTTGCGCAAATTGAAAAAAAACCGTTCGAAAAATTTTGTTATATGGGAACGAAAGCCTTTTTAACACTAGAACCGCCGCCGTCCCATTTTTGTCCCACCGACGCTTTCAATCACCTCAAACTTCGTTTGTTTTTAATTTAGAATCATTAAACTTCCTGACTTTTACTCAATTGGTATATTTTAATAATTTTCAACACTTTCATCTTTGTAATTATCATAGGTTTTGAAAAAAATATTGATTTACCTAGAACCGCCGCTAGGTCATTTTTGTCCCACCATAATAAAATGAAGAGAATCTATCTATCTGTCGCTAGCGCAAGAGCTTGTGATTCCCCCTTAGAGTTTATTTTTACACCGATTTCAATGATTCTAACACTGATCGAAAGCTAATAAACTGAACTTTGTTTATCAGTATAAACAATTTTGAAAAAGAGCATATGAGTAAAGTTATTACGAAAAAACTTTATTACCAATGCCAACGGGTATAGGGTCTCTACATGCGAGATTCCTCGCACTGGTATACTAGTATTAATTATTATTACATTCGATTTCTCCCAATCAATACAAGAATAGTTTTACTATAAATCACCGTGATATGACTATAAGTTTTAGTTACTGTACCTAATATTCTAATGTATCTAATACAGTCTAATATATTTATAGATGGCATCAAGAAAATTTACTTATTTATGTAAAAGTAAGCCCGTACACAATTTTTGGTTTTATTACTCCACGAATGTTGGTATTATACCCGGACCGTACATAATGATCGATGAACAGATTTTTCCTTCTGAGTGCCGTTGTCGATTCACTTAGTTTTTGAACTTTAGACTAAATAAACACTGACAAACATTTTGGATGGCAGTAGATAAAGATAAAAATTCTGTGGTAAATGCGTTCCCTTACGTCGGAAGAGATAACAAAAAACCTCAAGATGAGCATCCGGCTGAAGAAAAAATGTATCGAAAATTATATCAAGGGGAAAAATATTACATATGTGAAAACGTTTTCACTTCGCTACTATTACATGAATATTTGATATCTAAAAAATACTACTATCATGTCGGTACAGTCAATAAAGCTCGCAGTGAAATACGAGTGTGCGTGAAGACTGCACAAGAAAAATTGTACAAATGTAAGTACTTGTATATATCTACTAAAAAAAGCCAATCCTTTGAATATTTATCAATCTCAGGCTAATAAAAAAGTCCTAATGTTAAGCACTATAATGAAGCAATAGAAACTGGTTCTTTGAAAAAACCATTGGGAGAGGAATCGGGCAAAAAGTATTTAGAAATAGAAAGACGAGTTTGTATGTGTTCCTATTGCAGTTCCGGAACACCCCGAGAAACGAGACAAAAACAAATCAGAATTCATAAATAATAATAAATCTTCTATAAATATATTATTAAAAAGTAATTACTACTTACTTGCATTTCAAATAATAATACATAGTAATAATGATAACTAGTGCATAGATTTTGTCTTCAGTACTTGCAGAAAAAATATTAATTAATATTGTGACGTTTTTTTGTTAATCAAACAATACAAAATATGATTTAAAATCATTACAAAAACAATAAAAAGCATTTTACTATGTATTTTTATGATGGCTTCAAGTGGGTCAAATTTGTCCTGCCGGCGGTTTACGGGGGGTATAGAACTTCGGCGGTTCTAGTGTTAATTCACTCACTATATATATTAAGTAGAACTATCGGCACGAAAATAAAAAATTAAAACGTAATCTACATACCCTGATCAACAAATGACATATTGTTTTTTTTTTTTAATTCAACCAAATTTCACCTTTAAAATTTAAAAAAAACGAAGCGCAAATTCTCAACTATCGATTAAGTAAAAAGAAAACAAGTACCAAGTGTCAACTTTACCGTACCATATCTCAGTGACTAGACCAAGTAAGAACTTAATACTTACGTATGACAAGTACAATATAGTTAGCATTAGCTTCGCATTTTCTTTTTTTTTGGAATTCGCAAAAATGAAAAACGGTATTTTGAGCACTGCTTTGTATGAAGAGGTCCCAGTGTGCATCGTCGGGAAATGGGGTTGGAAGCAGAGGTGGTTTTAGTTAGGGTTAAAGTCCCACACACTGGCTTTTGATGCTTTCCACCTTCCTTACAAAAAAATAATTGAAGAAAATGTGATTATTTCCTTTGAAAAAGTCCCAACATCTGAAGCCTATGAAAATAAGAGCGGCCCAGGGTCACTAACTTAAGGCACTCCAGAGGAAATACAAATATTACAAGGGTGTTTGAGAACAGCGTTTCGCCTGGAGTAACATCAGACTGGCTTAGCATGTTGCTAGCTAGGTATAATGCGCTTTTAGGGAAGTGCAGTTTTATTCCTTATACCTAGTTGCCCAACATTTGGAAGAAATTCACACTGAGGCATTAAGAACTGCAAATTCAATTGTAGCTTGTTATTTGTTCAATAATGATACTTAAATGTATGTTTCATTCAAAGATCCAATGATTGCGTAAAAAACTCTTTAAAGATAAATTGTAGAATACAGATATGTAATTCACTTTGTCGCTCACTGTTATTCCTTATTATTACGCTGTTAAGTTTCCCCATCATACATACATGGACAAGTTCTTCCTCGGTCGTTCATTTTCTCACTTTCCTTTCCTTCGTCATATAATATATTTTCTAATTTTTTTTTCTTTCTTTTCTTCCAATTACCGCAAATTGCCACACACAACTTATTCGTATATTAATGTCAATGGAAAGGTGAACTCAAGACGGCTGCATCATCTTGCGTTTTGCTGTTTAAAGTTGAGAGGAAAAATGATGATTATTGTGTCCTAGTCTACTCGTACGTACTCTCGTATACGGTTTTTCTTATTTTCCCTCATTTGTGTCGCTGAAGAAGTAATAAACGAATCCTTAGGATTTTTTTTCTTTATTTGACTATTGAAACGTTGAGAGGACTAGGTACAAACTTCAGGCGTCGATGAACATTTCAAAGGTAAACTTTTAGATAACTTGTTTCTCCCTTTTTTTTTAATCTCAGTATGTATCTGTAATTTTCAAAAGTTTTCCTTAAAATAAAATAATTTTCGAATGTGTGTAGATCGAGATAGGAAAGTAGGCACGGTTAAAGAAGCAATCCGTGCGGGGATACTCGTATGTGAAGAAATAGTGGAAAATAACTGAATTGTGATATTTACCTGACAGCTTATGTTTAGGGGTTTCTATCGGTTGAACATTTTAGAGACTGACACCTTTTTAGGTTAACTTTTGAGTAAGAATCTTGTCGAAATTAATAAAATGGTGATCACTTCACAGATCTCTTTGAAGGGGAAAAAAGTTCGATTACTCAGCAAAGTAGATTTAATCAACTTTTCAAAGGATCAAATCTTGATCTAAAGCTCCTTCAGCGCTTGAAACCTCGAGCTGGATAAGAGCCTAACGTTTTATAGCCAAACCCCGACCCAATCACCACTACTTGATAACGTCTTCATTCACAAATTCACCAAACAAGAGTTAACAAGTAACCACAACATCCGCTAGTCAACCATGTCGCTGCTGAAAATTGAAACAATAGATCCTCTTCAACTACAAGAAACTTTCCCTTACAAGACTCCGCGTCTACCGAACCTGAACTGCATTGGTTTTCGAGTTTCTTTTTCGCTCTCACCCACGAAAACTTGAAAACATTTTTTCCCCAAATTCAGCTGATTGAAAAATCCTCGAAATTCGATGAATAACTACGAGTTCTAGTACAAAAAAAAAGTTTTACTTCGATTTAGGTAAAACGTCTTATCTGCGGCTTGGTTCACCGGAGTTATCCCACAGTTTTATTTCAGTTTTCCCTTCTATGTACAATTGCACAAAAGTTCACTGCACGGTGTAGTGGATTAGCTTGAAGTATGCCAGGCAGTTTCAGTTTTCTCCCAGACATCCTACACACATACAAGTGTACAGCATTAAGGATGTTTGAAAGGAATCAACGAAGGAGGTAGTTACAAAAATAAAAAAAAATAAAATAAAAACTTCTGCGAATGAAAATTGATAATCTGCCCCAGAGAACTGTCTTCAAGGATAAGACAGAAATCTGCTACCAATGCGCGACATAGTCTGGAAGCGGGCGGTTCGGTATAGCGGGGGGTGCAGAAAGTTATCTTTCAGAATAAATCCTATTACTTTCCGTATTTTTCTCTGCAATCGGAAGCAGCTTACCGTTAAGCAGATAAAGATTTCGATTTCGTACTTGATAACGTGAAATTTATAAGTTTCAGATCTTTCATTGTTCGTTGTTTTACCGCCCTTCACTTATTTTTGAGGAAGATTCTGATTCAAGCAGATTGTCCTACTTATCTGGGGATCCAAGCAAATGATACACATGGTGCATTTAACAAATGCATTTATTTTGGGAAAAAAAAACGTTGGGTATTTTCAATTAGGTGAATCCTTATGCGCTTCCAGTAATCAGATTCCACGTTGGCATTGAAAGGGATGCATAGCTCTTTATGTAAAACTATCACTGGCGCTTTTGAATCTAATAAAGTTGAGCACTGTGGAACTTGTTGACAGTTGAACCAGAGTGGATTTTGCTATATAATAAATTCGATGTCAATAGGTGGCACAAGTGGCTGCAGGATGGATTTTTTTTTATTTTTAAGAATGATTTGAAAAAAAAAAAAAAAAAAAAAAAAAAAACTATAAAGACAACTTTGCCTGATTCAGCAATTTCTTCCAACCCTGATGATAGGGTAAACTTGAAATCGACACTTGGTCTTCCTAGTCATTTGAAAGTTGAGATTTTGGCATGACTTTTGCTCAACAGAATAACATTTTCGACCAGCGACAAACATTTTCGAATATGTTTGAATTTTTTTTGTTTTTGTTTTTGTATTTCCATTACAAAGCACACAGAACTTCACTAGAAGAGGTTCCCATTTTTTTTTGGCCACGGAACCCTTATTGATCATACTTTTTTGCGGAACCTTGTAGTTTGAATATTTTCATGTTTGACAAGAAAAGAAAGAAATTTACAAAAAATTATTATTATAAGTAATTATTATAATAAAAAATATTTGTAGAAAAAAAAATACAACGTAACTATTTAATGTGAAGAATGAAATTTTTTCACATATCATCTTATTTACTATTGCTGTAGTATAGGTACCATTTGCGGCTCTCACCCTTAACCAATCTTAACAAATGAGGAATCAAAAGAAAGAGAATTTTCTGGAGCACTGACGAATTGTACTTTCACTTTATAATTTTGGATTTTGGGGGTTGGATTTTCTCTTGCGAGAGTTTTCGCACGGGCACACTAGCTTACTTATAATAGCACTAATATTAGGCTTCATATCTGACAATTGAACGTGAAGGTCTGGAGATGCGTCCAGTCTGTTTCTGTATGGCGCGGCGTTGTTACAGTATGACTGGGTTCCGCAGACCACCTTTTGGGAAACGCTGCTCTAGGTCTAGAGAATACTCTTAGTATCGCTTTATACAGCCATTCTTTGTTGTGACACTAAGGGCCATTCACCGAATCTTATAGATTACATCAAATACACGATATTAAATTAATCCGAAGTCAAAAACACAGTTTCTGAATACTGCTTGTGATAAAATTAAGGTTTACTTAATTTGCTCATTTGTTCATAAAACATATTTAACTTACGAACCGCGTATCTTTTTTATTTTTATGGAACTCTTTCTAATCTGATTATTACTAGCTGACCCCCGTCCAAAACGACGAACATTTTTACAGAGCTTAATGGGCAAAAATATATGTATGTACATAAAATAAGAAAATAACTGTGTGAATTATATAACCAATAAAAGCTCAGTGTAGTTAGAAGATTCAATGTCTACCTCTGCAGATAAATAATTCGCTATTCATATGTGCTCGTATACCTATTCCATTAACGTTCTTTAAGCGTAGCGCCGCGCCGTATAAACTGAATTTGAATTCATAGAATAAGCTATAATGCAGAGTTGAATTGGGAGAACTGAAAGAAAGAAAAAGACAACAACAGCATCCGTTAGGCTCACAACATCACAATGTTCTTTTTATCGACATTTCCTTCTGGTGCAAATCATGCTTTCGTTATTTGCCTTTGCGCGGCAGATTTGGAATTTGAAAACGATCGAAATTTATTTCAATCAAAACTCAAAACACTAAATAAATATTTTTGAAAACCTCCAGCCTGCTTTTCGTCGCACTTTTGAATAATTATAAATTTGTTCCTCAATTTTATTTATAAGATGGATTTTTTTCTTTTTCAATTCATACGCAACAACTTTCATACAAAATTGTATCGCAAGAGGAGAAAAACATGCGAGGGATATACACATGTATGTACATGTAAACACGTTGACGTTCTTTTCACATTACATTGTATTCTTATTGCTATTTCACTTTTAAACGGTTACTATTATGAAAATTGGTAATACCGATCAACTGAGCAGCATCCGAAAAATAGCCAAGTAGTACCGTTTTACATCTTTTTAGACAAAAACCTGGTATGACATTTGATAGCATGTGTCTAAGCTAACCTAAATATGAAATTTTAACAAAATCGTTGGAGGCGTTTTTAAGAAAATCCGCTTTTTATAAAATCGGTCCCAAATAGAATAGGTACCTTAATTTTTGGGGCTAGAATGAAAATTCCAAATTAGACTTGTGGTATAGTCCCACTGATCCCAGTTATGAAGTTTCAAGCAAATCCGCCCAGCCGTTTATGCTCCAGTCTGAGATACAGCCGTGTTTACAGAATAAGCGTTACTGCTTTATTATATAGTATATGATATAGATAATTTTAAGGCTATGCATATTCGATTTTAAAAGCCCAATTAATAGTTTGACTTGACACTGCCATAATCATAATCCAAAATAAAGTTTAATTTATTGTCAAACATGACACCTAGATCTTTCACTTCATCTAATCGTTGAAGTCGAAGATCATTTATAAAATAATTATGAAAAAGTGGAATGGCAATTCGATGCCAAAAAAAAAAATTACATTTTGAAATACTAGGTTGCATGGCATTATGACTACACCATTCCGATAATCTAATAACCCTCCAGTGGGCGCACGGTCTACGATCGTAGACTACACTTTTTTGAATGCTGTCACTACCTAGATATAATTTTTGATGTGTAAACATCTTAGCTCTCAGTTTGGCAAATTTTTTGCCATCGTCCGTCACGACGATTTTTTCTGTATATGATTCTCTTAGGCCTAGTGCATTCTCTGTTTATCCGCCATGATACACAAACATATATTTACAGCTCAAATTTCACGAGTACCTGGTACTCATGCTTTTTTTTTGGCCTGTCCTATTCAATAGATTCCTAAAATTAACTGATTAGTGGGCAAACTGCAGTTTGTGAAGGCGGACATTGGTTTTATAAGAGCTCAAAGTCAGCTGGTCTTGATCGAATACCGCGCGCCCTCTCGTGTTACAAAATACCGCGCGCCCACTGGAGGGTTAATGTCTGATTGCAAACGCATTCAATCAGTAATATTTCATGTCTGCTCACTTAAATGGCAATATTCAATCTTATTTGGTACTCAGTTTCTTTCAATTTCTTTTTTTTAACAAACAGAGAAAGGTACATATACTTATAGCTTCATTAGTCAATGTGACCACTAATTTCATATCATTGTGCCCCATAGGGTTCTATAGTTAGGCTAATACTCTTCCCTCTCTATTACTGATGTTGTTGCATAGTTAGAAGTGGGATCTCCCCTCTCCACAGAGTAATTCAGTCAGAAAAAAATAAAAAATGAAAACACAAACCCTCCTTATCAACTTCTCTCGAGCACAATTGCTTCAGTTGTTGTCAAAATTGATCAAAATACTGAAAATAAGCACACAAAACACCTGTACCAATACAAACAGTTGAAATCCCATTAACATCATCACTCTAATCACAATGCAAACCACATGCCACCGTCACCAAACGCGCATTTTTATTATGGTTGTGTATTACCACAAACTATGTTCGTATTGTTTTCATGATAAAAATACGGTTTCGTTGTTTTTTTTTGAAATTTTTTTATTTCAAGTCCAAACACAGTGTAAGACAATAGCTAACAAATGACATTAAATGAAATTGCTGCAAAGCGGTACTTTGGAATTTCCTTCTTTCTATCTCTCTCTCTCTCTCGTTCTATTTATTTCTGCCTCGCCATGAATATTTAACTTTTGGACGATGTGGCAATATTGTCTAAGCCACTTATTGTAGTTTATTCGATTTTCGATTGAACAGCAGCACGTTGACGCGCATACAAAAAAAATCGCCAATGAACGCCAAACAATGCGATGCGACAAGTCTCTGAGATTTAATTATATAATATCTGCGCTTAGCTATGCGAGTATCTGTGAGTATCTATGTCTGGTGTACGTGAGCAATTTTTCGCAATTTGATTTGTTTGTTGATTCATTGTGGCATTTCAGAGGGTGGGTATTCCAAACCCCATCCCACCCACAGTGACACGGATTTTTTTTTTATAGCACATATTGGAGCGCGCGAAAGGAGAAAGTATGCGCCTCCATTTCAATTAGTCTAGACTGAGTGACACTGCGTGCCTCATGTAATGGAGCATGAACAGAACAGCACAACCCCTAGTGCAAATGGCAAAATGAACACAAAATGTACTCGTAGTATACTCGTGCACTGCAAGTAGGTCGTCGGTACGATATCATCTCTGGAGTGTAGCAATGTTAACCTTGAGCGGGTTTCCATTATTTATATTTTTTAATTAATTTTTGTTGAGGATTGCTGCATGTGGTTGACATCTGAGCCGTCCATTGTAGACTATAAACACTCGGTTTTAATTATCAAAATGAATGATGCAGAAATTTAGGACAATTAAATAGACGAGAACGAATTCGTACCAGCAATTGCAAAAAAATACACAAATTGGAGTAAAAAAGAACATATGACATATGCTCATTAGTATATCGAAATTGTGTCCTTAAACTCTGTGACGTCAGATCTGTTTCTATGTTAATCCAGCTAACTTAGCTCTGCTCTGATTTCTAATATCAGCATAAGGTGCAGATTTAATGGATCGTCTCTTTGTGCATAAGAATCCCCTATTTATCAATTTTGGAAATTGGCACACCTACTACCCTAAAATATTTATTTGTTAAAATAATGGGTGAGTATCGGACCCCAAGACTTTAGGTATAAGACTGTTGTGGATTTAATGAAATCACAAGTTATAATTTTTCGAAATAATAACAAGAAGTTGATATTCAAATGTAGAAGAGTAATTCTCATCCTATCAAAAAAACAGATCGCCGGAACTAGCTCAATCGAGGGCAGTATTAAATGCAACTTAGACAAATATGCAACAGCTCCTACATTTTATTAGCCAATGGCTTTCTGAAGGGACACTGTAGTGTCAAAAAAAGCAACTCTTAGCAATGAAAATGTATCTCACTTAAGATAACACCTTTTGAATGTGCAACTAAGTAAGACGAAGAAGGAGCAGAGCATAGTCTATGATACCAAAACGACTAATAAGTCTTCGTCTCCCAGGATTACTCTAAGCAAACGGAAGCAGATGACATTACCTCAAAATCAATGCTGGCTTTATTTCCATTTTAAGCTTTATGGTGGATTTCCAAATCCGAGGACATCACAATAGATCCAATTGAGGCTGCAGTTATAAGGGAACTTAGTATCCATGCAGACTATGCGAGTTAAGAAGTAGAAAAGGTTGTAGGAAATTTCCCGATGAGGTAATTTAAGCAACCAAATGTTCTCTAAAATCAAGTTTTTATGCTAGTATTATGTAGATTACATAGTGTTGAAGGAGCATAAACAGAGGATTCCTAAGAAGATTTCGATGCTGATTTTCGGGAAGAGAAGGTAATGGTTTGAGCCTTACAAAAGCTTGTTGAAAGCAATTGGAGCTATCACTAGGATATCTGTTACATCCAGAAATATTTGCCTTATGATCTGATAAGCGCAATCGATAGCAGGCAGTGATATGTGATGTCAAAATGTCTATTGATGCGACAAAGCTGGTGAAATATTTTTGAAAAAAAAAAACATGTTAACCCGCCGTTACTCGCGCACCTGTTTATGGACGCCGTTACTCACGGGGTGTCACTAACACCCCAAGCTAAAACCTCAATTTTCTTTAAGTAATGGACTCATACAGGTCAAGGTCAATGTATTGTTCACATAAGGGATTTAACTGATCATTAAAACAATTTTTTTTATAAAAAGTTAATTTTTTTTATATAAATTTTATACGACAGAAACGGGTTAAAACATTAAAATATTTCATTTTATTTCAGAAAAGGTTATTTCAGTGAATTTAAGGTGAATACTTAGATTGTTTTACAAGTAGATACATATATGAGTACTATACTTGTTTTAAGACATTTGAATAAAATCAAACGTTGTTGAAGAAAACATATAATGTGTGTACCAAAATTCACGCAAAATTGTTCGCCATTCGTGCGGAAAAGTGGTGCCAACGAAAAAAAGACAGCGTGACAGCTGACAGTTTAGTGTTAAAAAATGGAGTGCTACACGGAAGAACACTATTTTGTAAATAATGAAGGTTTGACAGCTACAGTTCGCTATTTTCGATTAAGTTTTATCAACTGTGAAGAGGTTAATCGAAAATTTCAGGGAGACTGGACCAATTAGTGAATTTAGATACTCTGGCCGTCTTTCAGCAAATCGTTCAAGCGAAGCAATTAGTGCCAAAGTGTTCCTGAGAGTCCAAGAACATTGATTCGGCACCGTGGTCAACAATTTGACATTTCCAGAAGCTCTCTGCAGCATATTCTTATGAAAGATTTGCACCTTCATGCATGCAACGTGCAATTGACTCAAGAACTGAAGCCTACTGACCACGCACAGCGAAGCGAGTTCATCGAATTGATTACACTAGTCTGCAAAATTTAATTTTTTTTTGCCTTAATAATAAAAACACATAATTTCTTGTAGATTATTTGACGCTGAATCTGAATCTGGCAACATAATTGCTCTAGTAGCTCAGAACTTTGATATATACCAATCTCTTGAGAATAAAACCTCGTAGCGGAACAAACTAAAATGGGATTGAAAGGGAAAGAGAAGTACTAAAGAATGCTTTAGTTAGAAATGACTATAAAAATTTGCTGTTTTCAAAAAATTACTTCAAATGTCGCCAAAAACAGTGTTTTTAGCACTTTGAGTTTGGTATAACATATCTCGAAATTCTGAGCTACTAGAGCAATTATGTTGCCAGATTTAGATTCAGCGTCAAAATAATCTACAAGAAAGTACAGTAAAACTTGTGAATAGTGGAATGCTTCGGTGCACATTTTTTTCTACTTCTCGCAACATTTCTACTATTCGCAAGTTTTTCCACTATCGGCAACCTAATTTCTTTTATTATTTTTCGATAAATTTTTATATCGGAGCTCAAAATGAAAAGAAATAATTGAAATGTCATAATCCTCGGAAAAGGAAACGAAGTCGACAAAATGTTAATGGACTTTGGCGCATTCATATGTATCTTGATTCTGCTATTGAAGAGTGAATTTGCATGTGGAAAAAACAAAATTCATTGAAAATTCTTCCAGTATTCAGTTTTCGCAGGTTTCCACTATGAGTGAGTTTGTATGAAGAAAATCAAAATTGGCATCCAAAAATGTCCACGATCCAAGTAAGATTCTTTTATTCGCAGATTTCACTATTCACAGGTTTTTCTGTATCTGTCTTATTCCTAAGGCAAACATGTTGCAGACGAGTATTATGGAACAACAACAAGTGGATGCTGGTTTTTCAAGCAAAATCATTTTCAGCGATGGCTTTGTTAATCGTCAACATTTTCGAAGTTTTTGTGCCAGTTTTTTGTGCCTATATATGGACGTAGATGGCATGTGGTTTCAACAAGACGGAACCATATAGCCCGAGAAACAATTCGAATACTGCATTGGTCATTTCCTGGTCATGTAATTGTCCGTTTTGGTGATCAGAATTGCTCGCCCAGATCATGCGATTTAACGCCGTTGGACTTTTCTCTTTGGTTTTTTTTTAAGTTTTAGGTTTGTCATAACAGGCCCACGACCACCCACGCAATTGAGCGCGAAAATTCAGTCACATTTGTGCAGCACGGTCATGGAATATCGACAAAAGAATGCGTATGTGCCAGCAACGCCGTGGAGGTCATTTACCAGATATGCTATTCTATGAATAACCCTATACCGAATATTTTATGAATCAATAAAAAAATTACAATATTTAATTAAAGTATTACTTCTTGGGAAATTTTTGGACACCTCATATAATCTAACAACTATCAAATTTTAGTTTAGAAAAATTTAAAAGAATAAAACCTCTGTTTCTATGGTACACCCGCAATTATCTGGAATTTGCAAACTGGATGCACTCATCAATAACAATCGATAACCGTCAACCCTATCAGTGACATCTGACAAGTGCTATATCAGATAACAAAGGCCATTTGTATAGATACGACAACATGTGCAGTCAAGTGTTACATTCGGTGGTTTATATGACCAGTAATTTGCACACTCCCATTCCAATAACAAAAGTTCAATTTAATCTGCAGATAATTACAATATCACCGCTTGAATGAATTGCATAGCCATACAAGTCAATCGGAACAAGTGACATAATTCTCTCCTTTTTATTTAAATGGCGCAAATTCTATTAGTGCACTCGCCAATCCCATAAATGTCACATCCACCGATAGATCCGAAACCAAATGGTGTACATTAGCTTAACCTTTTGCCATCCTTGAGTTCGTTTCGTATCCGTTCGATCCATTTTTTTTTTCTTTAATAAATGGCTTATCGCTTTCGATATGAGAGTAGGTACACATGTATTGAGGAATGTTCAAGTGTTCTGTTCGGATGAAAAGGCACGATGCCAAAAACCGAACGAGTACCAACTTAAGGACGTTACGACCGTGCTACCTCCCCACCGCTCTTAAGTAGATAGACTCAATTACCGGAAACAATTTATGGAAAATTTCATCTCTCGGACTTATCGTTCTCGTCTTTCGTGATGGCACGACTACCACTATACCAATGGAAACTATATCAAAAGGAGCATAAGAAAATGTACTTAATGATAAATGCATCCCCTTTTAACCACCCACCTTCATTGAGCGATTGATCAAAGCGAATTCGAATTCGAGTAGCGCGCATCCCATTTATCGATTGCACACAGCTACGACGTGTATCTTTATACATTCAAGTGTAATGGGATAGGTTTACATTAATGGATATACTCATATGTACATATATAGTGAAGACCGGCGGCGGCGGTGACGGCGACTGGGCATGTGGCATGCATAATTAATAAATGAAATCAATTAAAATAGACTCTCAATGGAACGGAAGAGATAAGAAGAAAAAATAATAATAAGAGAAAAATAAACACAAAAGCCATCGGAAGAAAGGAAGGACGCAACATGGAGTGCTGTTTCTATTTCTGGATTTGGTTTTCGGTAACCGAAGGCGCAACTTGCAGGCAGACAATTTTAATTGATTTTCGGGCCAATTGATTGTGGATGGTGTTCCTTTTTGGAAGGTTTTTATGGGATACATTTGGCCCGCAATGACGTGGATATACATATTCACGCAGTCATATGTAGAAGTTGAGGTCGTATAAAGGGGGTTGGAGGGAGTAGTTGTGGGCACCGTAGCGCAAGTGGTTAGTGCGTCAGACTACTGTGCCAGCGGTCTTGGGTTCGAATCCCGCCGCAAACACCTAAAAGTTTTTCACAGTGCCCACCTCTTTCGAATGTCTGACAAGCATCAAAGAGTATCATTTGTCACGATTGAGCTTCTCAACTCGCCGTTCGGAGTCGGCAAAAAACTGTAGGTCCCTTCCATTCGTGCAAAAATATAACACGCACACACAAATGGTTGCGAGAAGCAGGCCCAGGTTCACCTCGAGCTGTAGCGCCAACTAAGTAAGGAGGGAGTACCAACAAAACAAGTGAATAAGAAACTTTGTGATTTAGCTCATGTTGGTTTTAACCTCAATCCAAATAATTTTAATAATTTTACGATTTGAAGATAGTTTAGAGTCTTATTTTAAAATGGTGATATTGCTGTGGAGAAATATAAGGATGCTATCTTCCAGAAGGGGTGCTGCAATAGTTAGCGGTTATTGAATCGGTGAGGTATACAAATACTTGGCTTTTATTTGAACAACTTTTTGTGGATTAGTTAAATACAAAAAAACGTGGTTTTTGAAACTTTAGGGATCTATCTACAAAGTGACCATAGGTGTGGTGCGTTACCACCATTTATTTCTGTGCGGTTTACATAGAAATCGATTCTCCATGTTTGTAGGAAGTGTGCGTAATAATGAGTATAGCTTATTATGATAACGTCGCGACGTCGTACTTTTTTCTCTCTGATTTTTGTAGTTATCAACGATCACAGAGTGAGATATATCGTTAATGGCCAGTAAAACGCACATACGACTGAGCGTCAGTTCTGCTAAAGTCGTGTCAAATGAAAAGTTAATTTGTAAGTTTTTTTTTTAATAATAAAAATCGTGTACCCCAATGACGATGCAGACATCGAAAGAATTGTTGTAATCCTGTTTGCGACCCGCGTACTAAATCTGCTCCAGTTATTTGCTTGGATTGTACTAAAAATATTTCTAATTAAACTATACGATAAAAAAAATGTTTCTATTCAAAATGGACACTTCCGCCAAAGGTTCTTTTTTCGAAACTTAAAAATCGGAAGAGTGGAAAAAAAAATTTTGGGTTTGAAAAGTACCCAGGTACCACCTATTGGTCATTTAGGGTTAAGCACGTTCATACAAGACTAACGCATTGATTCTCAAGCTCCTTATTTTAGAATTGTCTGATAGTTTTTAAGGACTAAGAGTATGACGAACAGGTATTACTTATTACTGTGAAGTAAATTATGCGTTCTTCCTTTTCATCAACACTGAAAATGGGCTCGTTCTATTCTAATTAGGCTATTTTAAGTAGGCTGTAAATAAGCGCTGAAACGGGTAACACAAAATAATCCTTTCGGGGAAATATCTCGTTATATATCGGTACTATGACAGTCGTATCCTACTTAAAGTTTTCCACAATTAAGTCAAGCAACTGTAGCAAGCTATGAATTTGGAACTGAGTCTGTTCAAAGAAGTGAATGAAATTTGATCTTCCAGAGAGAATGGTGAAATCAAACCCAATAATCCCTTGGAATATTACTATTGATTGTTACCAAACTTACAAAGTTTGAGCAATTTTGGTTTATAAATACCAGTCGCAAGTTGAAAACTCTAGTGCAGATAGAAGATGTATCTGATAGTTCACTCAGATACATTCAGATGGAGTCCGCAAACAGGTTAAGTTAGGTAAGCGGGCTGATGTGAACGATTACATCCTTATCACATTCCACCTGTTATTTGTTTTCATTCATAATGAAGTCCTTGACTTCTATCCCGCTATGACCAGGGACCCAGGAGAGTTTTATATTGTGTAGCGTGCTAAGAACTTTCAGTTCTTCACGAAAACACTTTACAAGCTTAGATGTTAGTAACGTGTCAATAATGTTTGGTACGGAATTTCAATATTTTCGTTATGTAAATGGACATCGATTTCATTGGTTGGTTGGTTGGCTTGTGAGGGTGGGGAGAGATGTCTGCTTCTTTACGTAGTCTGGCCCGTTTTTTTTTCCCTCTGGAACTGTGCAAAGTTTGGTGAAGGGGAGTGGAATATATAGATTCAAGAAAAGTGTTTTCGAGAAATCGATCGGATATGCCTTACTGTGAGCGTAAAGCAGGACAGTAGCAGAGTGTTTGATACTTTCATCCTTTTCTTTGCAAACCGGGCAGGTGCTATGCTGCACTGCTCCCAGTCTGTTTGGATGTCTGTACAAGCTGGTGTGTCATCAATCATCAGTTTTATTTGTTCGGCTTTTCGATATTTTTACATGTTTGTATTTGACTCCACATAAGCAAGTGGCGTTTTGCAAAACACAGATTGTGAAATTATCCACTTCTTCCGTCACTGCTGTTGCCAATTCATCTGCTCTCTCGTTCCCCAGTATGTCACTGTGGCAGATTCACCATAAGGTATTGAATTTTTTATTATATTCCTTCACTAGCTTAGAGTTAGTTTGTGGATTTGCAAGTGCTTTAAGTGTGCTTGACTATCTGAGGAGATGTGTACATTAGGGTCTCTGGTGTTGGCATTAACGAGTTAGCGATTTCATAACTTGGATTTTATATTTTAAGGCCACGGTTGGGACTTTATCAAGCATCTTTTCTCTTCAAAACTCATCCGAACTTCTGATTACGCAAAATCGTCTGCTTCAACAGGCATAACTTCCAGCACACTCGTACCCTCAAATGAAATC
Source organism: Brachyopa scutellaris (assembly GCA_949775065.1). Lineage (NCBI taxonomy): Eukaryota > Metazoa > Arthropoda > Insecta > Diptera > Syrphidae > Brachyopa > Brachyopa scutellaris. The sequence goes on along the minus strand of OX459112.1, from coordinate 171,348,412 downwards.
GAACATTCGCCGCATTTGCCGCACATATAATTTGCGATTGTTGGTACGTCCTCCCTTTATGACATTATTTTTGTTTCATAGCTGATGTAATGCAATAATCACAACTCTGCAGAATAACCAACGAACCGGAGTTACACAATTTCGAGCATTTAATTCTCATTTCACATTTACAGCGCAGATAGTACATTTGTCATGCGAATCCATCCACTGTCCACGGATACGGCTACTGCTCCGCTTTCATCATACCTATATACGCAATATACATTTGATTCAATTTTATAACAGCAATACTCGAGCTTCGATGCTCAATTGCGGTCAGCTAATTTGCATATTTTTATTACCAGCAGAACAACAAAAGCCAACAGATGTATACAACAGTATCTACAGATACATATCGGATACCTGATGGCTGCAGCAGTGGCATATAAGAACTGTGGTAATCGCAAGTCGTTATAACTTTGGTACGAGTATCTATCGGTATGTACCTTCCACTTGTGAAGGTGGTATGTATAGGTGCTTTAATTATGAATGAAATGCAAAGTGATTTAATAAATGATCGATGTTATTATTTTTGTGTCGAAAGCAGAGTCTACTGATACATCGTTCATGTGTCCGCAGACATAACGAGAATTTACGTAATTTTAACATTCGAACGATAATTGTTGAACTAATAGATACACGATCATGAGATGGGTTTATGAGCTGATTGTTGTTGCTATATTTTGTGGATTCAGAATTGAGTACAAAAAAGAAAAAAAAAAGTTTGCTGAGTGGTTGCGTATACGTCAAAGGGAGAGGCTTCAAAGCTTTTATTCTATTTTTTGGACTTGTTAGCGAAGAAACGCTGAGAAAGCCTAGGGGAGATATGGTAAGTATAGGTAAGAGAACAAGAAAGTAAGTGGATTTTTGGTTAATGGACACACACGTACATAGATCGATTCTTGACAGTGGTCCATGCCAGTCACATCTTATGTCAACGTGCCTAATGCGGCCCTCATACGACAATATATTGCGCAGAATATTGTAGAAGCTTCAATAAAGTTAATAAAGGTAGCGCTACAGCTCGGGGTGAACCTGGGCCTGCTTCTCATAACCATTTGATGAAATTTTTTAAATTTTTTATTTTGAACATTCACATCACTTTCTAAGACACAATAATAAACACGGAAATAATTCTTTCAGCGTTGGATTCGACCGATTTACCACAAATATGTGTGTGTGAAAATCGCAAATTCACAAAAAATGCGTATCGTCGTGCGGCGCAAACTCAACGGAATTTCAAGTTTTCAAATGCAGTTGGTTTCAAGCGGCAACAGGTGCAAACTGTGTATCGTAGAACGTACTTAAATTATTCGCACGCGGTTTGAAATACAGTGCACTCTCGATTTTTGCAACTAATTAAAACAGACGTTGTTGCAAAAATCGAAAAGTTGCACAAATCGAAGAGAAAATTAAAACACTTTAAAAAGACTGACACACAATGTCTGTTCGGTTACCTTGGAATTCGTACGAATTCTCACAAATTTCTGTTTGCTAACCCAAAATATTCGTAACATAACAATTCGTAAAAAAGAGAGCCAAATGAGAGTCTCAAAAATGTCCCCATAACTGTGAGACTTACGAATTCTTATGAATTCTTACACCAACTTTGTCTTTGGGTGAAGTGGGTAAAACCTGTCAAACCAGTCATTTGGCAGTTTCCGTCAGTGAAATAAGCTGTCATAAGGTCTGTTTGGTATTTTTTTTGGCACACGGAATTGAGATATGTCAAATAGTAGAATCCTCTCAAAGAGAGAGAAATCCTCTCAAAGAAAGAGAAATCCTCTCAAAGAGAGAGAAATCCTCTCAAAGAGAGAGAAATCCTCTCAAAGACAGAAAACTTGCACAAAAGTAAACAAACGCTTTTGAAACAACACTTGGTCAAACCTATCAATTCGTTTTTGTTTTCCACTAACAATGAAGATGTGACATTTTACAAACTGTCAGATGGCTGCTTTGACAGAGTTGGGTCGGCCCACCCCGAGGAATAGGTCTTGCAGAAAATACATCGCAAGCTGAGAGCCAAATGAGAGTAAAAAAAATTGAGAGTAATGAAACTGTCATGATTCTATGTAGTTTACATAGAACTTTCGAAAACTAGCGTGTTACCAAACACACCTATAAATTCATTGTAAAGTGGAAAACAAAATCAAATTGACGGTTTATACCCACAAAGCGTCAACGCGTTCGTTTACTTTCTGGCAAATTTTTCACACTGTGAGAGAATTTCGGACCTTCTGGAAACATCTTTCTGACAAAACTCGATCCCGAATAAGAAGCAAAGGAACATGATCAGGAGTTCTGATTACTTTGTTCCAACATTTGGCAATTGTATTCGCTTTTCAGTGCTTCTTCATAATTGCAAGAAAAAACAAAATGACTTAACAAACTTTTTTTTGAAGTAGAGTTTAGTCAACATTTACATTTGTGATCGCTCGGCTGCGTATTTTAAAGCGATGGAACTTTTTTGAGTGCTGCTACATGGTCTGTGGATTTATTGCTTTATTGCTCAAATGATCATTTCAATGGCAACACGGCTCTATGAAAGAAAGACAAATGTTATTTTCCATTGGTTTCACTCCGGGACTTGCGGCAACTAAAGAAAATCTAGACGCGTTGTTATCATCATAGTATCACACTGCGTCAAGACGATTTATAACATCAGCAGAAGTTTGCTCTTGCCTGCAACATTGCACACACAAATTGTGTATGCTGTGGAAATCAAATCTCAAAGTTGCGAAACTCGAGAAATTTTTTTTGGATTTGTTGCAAAAATCGAAAAATTTAAATCCATTTCCGAAGGTTGCAAATATCGAGGTTTGCAGAAATCGAGGTTGCAAAAATCGATAGTGCATTCGTGTGCGTGCCCAAAATAGGTATGTGGGCATTTAAGGATTAAGGGAACGTAAAATGTATGCAATCTTTAACATAAAAGCTTGGTTAGGAAAATTTGTCCACTTAAGGGATCTGTCCAAGGGAGCTCTGGGAGCTTGGGAGATTTCACTGTGCTTGAATTTTAATTGAACTTCCTGGTCGAAGCAATATCTAGAAAACAATTGGACGTGTAGATTCGATAATTCGAGTTAGTGAGTCACTATTTAAGCTTTTCTTTTTTCTTTTCTTTATTTATATAATACGTTTTAGTAACATGATTGCCATTGAACAGAGACAAAATTGTTATTTATCTGTATCTATGTTCTATTGTTTTTTGTTTCCATTGTTTTCTCACGGTTTAATTCAATGTAATATGTATGTATTTTTAACATGGAACATTATAGTCAGATAATCCATCCTTTCAGCTGCTCTTCAAAATGTACTTTGAAACTAATCCAATCATTGATTGATTCTGAAGCCATCATAGTCGTCGAAGGCAGTTTTTACCCGACTACGCTGAGGAAGGGTTATGATTTTAACGGGCTGGGTTTGTTTGTTTGTTTGTATGTATGTAAGGATGTCACCTCGTACAGCCTAAACTATGGAACCGATTTCAACAAATGAGGTGTCGTTGGATTTCGTCTTTATCCGGAGAGTGTCCTAGGCTGTGTGACGTCATAGAACAATTCAATATGACGGGCGCACCAAGCAAAATGGCGGGCTACCTCTTCTTCTTTTTCTCCTTTTTTTTTCTTTTTTACCTGACAAGCCTTTATAACCGCATTGATAGTAGTATCAAATAAAAAGGCTTGCTGAGTAGAATACAATACGATATGACGTAATTCTAAATTCAATATGGCGGACGCCCATAAGATGGCGGATTTCTATTATCTTTACTACCTCCTTCATATGGCTATCAAATGAAAGGGCTTGGCGAGTAGAATATAATACGATATGACCCCATTCTTAATTCAATATGGCGGACGCCCCCGAAGATGGTGGATTTCCGTTATCTTTACTACATCCCTAATATGGGTATCAAATGAAAGGGTTTGGCAAGTAGAATGCAATGCGATATGACGACATTCTAAATTCAACATGGCGGACGCCCCCCGCTATCTTTACTACATCCCTAATATGGGTATCAAATGAAATTTTTTGACAAGTAGAACACGACATTGCTTACTTATATGTACATTACACACTACATATTTTTTGAAACTTAAAAGTTGTAAATAAAAAATTAAGTTTAAAAAACTAAAACCCGACTACTGGAAAAACCAACTAAAAAGTACGAAACAAGGTGAAACGAACAATGATTTTCAGAGTATAGCCGTGGTCGCATGCCGTTACAATAACTTGTTCATATAATTGCGCATTCATTGGGCAAAGCGGCATGCGACCACAGTTGTACTCTGAAAATCATTCTTTCGTTTCATCTTGTTTCGTACTTTTTAGTTGGTTTTTCCAATTGTCGGGTTTTAGTTTTTTAAACTTAATTTTTTACTCATTTTTAGGTTAATCTACAAAACCAGAAGCTCTCCTGGCTTATTTTCAACTAGATTGACTTAACCAGTCACCACCTTAATTATCAGTGTAATCAATTATGCAGAATTGTGCTGTTCATACTAGAAAATGAGTCTTAAAAGTAGGTTAAAATTTAAACAGATAACTCGTTGAGAAAATCAGCATGGCTTCTAAGAATTTCCTGACACTAATTCATTTAAAAAAAAAAACCCAAGCCTCGTTAACTATCCATTCTCCATGAAGTATTTCAATAGAGCTGGGGCATTCCTTCTTAACTCTCGCACTAAATACCCTCTTACTCATTTTAGGTCAACACTTAAGAATGCCACACAATCCTTGGCAATAGCTTTAAGATCTCTTTCCCCACACCCCGCTGCATTCTCAAATTGGAATATTCGTACCTCTTCATCTTAGCGCTTATCGCAGTGAATTTAAATTGTCTCCCCGCACTTAAAACCCAAAATAAATCCTGCCCTAAGCACCCCATCTGTCCTTCTACTCATAAACTTACAGTGGAAATTAACATTCATGTGACTTCATGATCCGAAACCGCAGCAAGTATCTTAATTCATCCCCAGTGATTTGAATGCTTCAAAATAGCGAGGGAGAAAAACCCAACAGCACACACGTATACACACATACATAATCGGAGTCTCGCAATTTAATTTCTCATTTTGAATTACCATAGATACCGCCAGTCAGTCGTTGGTTTACTCATATCTCACTGAGGAGCTCACAAATTCACATCAAGGACTACGATAGATGCATAGATACTTAAAGCGAAGACCTACATACTTTACCCCACCAGCGCGCCAGTGTTCCGATGAATACGTAGGAGTGGATGACTCTTCTTCTTAGCAACGTCAAAAAGTGAAGAGTTAGAGAGAGACCGTACCTTAAGATACCGCGAAGTCTAAACACATGCCCTGATTATTATGCAACCCACATCGCCCGAGTCCCACATTTCATTTTTTGCTCTGCCTCTATGCCGTTCGTTCTCTTTGTCATAATATTTTTGCAATTTGTTTGTACCTACATTTACTCCTTTTCTGATAGATGTATGCGAACCGGGGCCCGACGAAGGGGGTGGCATTGGTATAGTAAAAGATTTGATAGTGGTAGTACGTTCCAAGTCGTGTCGCACTCATTTTGAACGACAATCTTTTTTTTTTCTGATTTTATTTTATTTTATTTTTTATTTCTTTTTTCTTATAACAAAAGGAATATAATGTGACATGTGTGTGTATATGTGTCGGTGGGATCATAACTTGTCAACCGCATGAGCATGGATTTTAATCCAAAAATATTTTGAATTGTGAAACTTTTTATATGTTTTCCTGTGTGATTGTAATCTTTTTCTTTTTTCCTTTTGTTCGAAGGAACAACGGATGTAAGGACTTTTAAGGCGTATTGAATAGAAATCTAGATTGTTAACAAAAGGACACGGGTAAAATATTAGACATTTACGATTTGAATCCGAAGGCATAAACAGATGTGTGGGATGAAATAATGTTGAGGTATAAACTTATCAGACATTAGATCGGTATAGTCACTTTGGGAACAGGGTTTGAACACATTTCATTTTCTTGCGAATATCCTTCTTTAAGTGGCCTTCTGTTCACGTGTCTTGTTTTTAAAAAGCTTCTCAACCTTCTTTTGTCAACAGAGATTGGCTGTCATAGTCTTGTTAGGTTCATAGCGTACTTTGTTAACAACTTTGATGGCAACCAGACTGTCGCCTGAGTAACCATCACCGTTAGATCGGCTTTTCACCGCACCATCATTGGGAAATATTTTATTTCGAAAAATCTGCACAGCGTAGAAAGTTTTCGATTAAAGGCATATGAAACGCTGCCGAGTAAGTTAAAACAAAATCACTTTCACTTTCTCTGTGGATGCCCGGCACTAGCCAGAGACAGACTGCATACACTCGGCAGATATTTTTTCAATGACGTTTCAGAAATCTCCGAAATATAATTCTGTAACCTCGTAAGATACGTTAACTCCACAGGATGGATTCCAACAACGCATCCCCAAAAGACATACAAACACCCAAATTAAGTTGTGGTTACAAAATGGTGCACACGCGCTAATTGTGTATGATAAGAGACGCCATTCAGATATACTTATGTAGATACCTATCTAGGGCATTCAGTTGACCATATCGCTATAAATTTATTCGTGCCTACAAAACAGCATGAGCAAAAGGCTTTGGCGATTCGGACTTCTACTACTCTTACTTCTAATAGATATGTATCTTCTTTAAAGTTAGGTGAAGTAAGGTGAGGTTGAGAGGCTTAGCCATCCCAAAATACTAGGCACCAGAGCGAGCCTATCGCGATCCCCTAAGAATCCATCCGAGAATGGCACCTAAACCGCCACAATTTCCTCAAAGCACTTCATTATCCTGCAAAATTTTAGAATGAGTCCAAGGTCTCCATGTTACTAAAGAAGTAGGATCCTAAAATGTTCCTGGGACTGCGTTTTATGCCCTCACATTCGCACAGAATATGTATGATATATAGCAGACTACGCCTATAAGTGGATATGAGTCGGAGCCTCTTGGCGTGTTTGTCTTTAAAGTTAAGTTTAAATAATTTTAAATTTTCTCTTTTCCAAGAACACTTAATATTTTTCTACTCCTTTGCCAAATTCTTTCATTTGAAGTATCTCAGGTGTCATTTCTCTATTTTAGATACCAGAGTTCTCTCCCTGATATAAAAAAAAAGGACAAAAATGACAGATCATCAGAAATCAAACGAAGGATTACTCTTGCCAATCGCTGTTTCTTTGGGCTAAGAAGGCGATTAAGTAGTAAAGCCCTCTTCCGATCAACTAAATGGACTTTATAAGACCCTAACCATTTCAATCATGAAGCCGAAGCATGGACTTTATTCAAAAGCGGATGAAGATATCCATGGTCCTTCGAGAGAAAAAATCATTCGTAAGTCATTCAGTCCCGTTTGCGTCGACGGGTCTTGGAGGAGCAGATTCAACCACGAACTATACGAACTGTATATCGACATCGACCTGGTCAAAAAACTACGGGGCATTAGACGTTTCAGATGGATAGGACATGTAAGCGAATAGACACCAACGCTCCGGCCGCAGGTATTCGACTCCAACCCAGTGCAGCAGTGAAAAACTTCGCCTAATGGGGCGCACACAAAAAGGCCCTCAAACAACTTGAAGTGCGCAGCGGGAAGCAATTAACTAAGGACCGGAATAACTGAAAAGGGCTGTTGGTTGAGGCCTTGATTCACCCCGGACTGTAGTGCCAGCTAAGTAAGTACAGTACAATCTCGTTAATTCGGACACTTTCTAATCCGGACAACGCGGTAATCCGGACACTCAATTGTTTTCTATTGTTGACTCTGTAATCCGGACAGTTGGCTTATGATTTACCTCATAAATCCGGACAATTATTTTTTCTTTTTCTTTTTTGTCTGCTATTACTACGGGGATTTCCCGGTTTCATAAACTAACAGCGGTTTTCTATGGAAAACAAAGTTATATCTCTTTCTTATACCAATGTGTAATGCAGACTATCAGATGTTGCTTTTTTGTCTTCAAAGGCTTGGGATATGGTGGATGAAGGTGTCATGTTTCAACAAAATTCTTTATGATGAAAAATGGGATTCAGATGACGATCTACCTCTTGCAATGTTACGTTCCAGTAGCTCAACGGAAAAAGCTGACTTATAAGCCGAAATAGCACCGGATATTTATTATGATAACGAAATCGATCAGTGATTGAATGACGTCGCGGATGATCAGACTGAAGAAGACGATCTCGATAGCAGTAGTTGCGATGAAAATGAAGTTGAAAGTCAAGACCAAAACATTTTGCATTCTGAAGCTATATCTGCTTTTAACACATGTATTAAATATGCAGAAGAGTAGGATTTTACCGCTGGGGGTATTTTAAAACTTGTCGGCCTGAGAGATGTTGTATATAAAAAGAAAACTTCGATAAAACTTCGACAAGTAAAAATTACAAATTTTGTTCAAAATCATTAAAAATGTTTATAACATAGGTACATATAAAGAAATAAAAAAAATTAAGGTTTAAAAACTTGAGTTTAGCAGTAGGACTGCTTTTATTTTTTTCACGCTAATTTTTTGTGTCTCGGTAATCCGGACATTTCGATATTTCGGACACTGCTTGGTTTTCAATTGTCCGGATTAACGAAATTATACTGTAATAGTTCTCTCCCTACAGAGCTATGGCTTAACACATAACATTTTTCTTAGCGCAGGAAATGAAGAACAGACCTATTATAAGTTTAGTCACAAGAAAAAATACACACCAGGTTCGAAAAATTTATTTAGAAAAATTATATTACTAATGTAAATTAATTTAATTATTTAATATTTAAATTTAACTAACTTAAATTTATTTAAAATCAGCAGAAAAGATTTAAATAAAATAAATCAAAAATGAATATGTATTGCATGTACATACATATGTATATTGGAACCATCTGACAGACAGCCTGTCCAGTTTGAAAATAAGTTTAACAAGGTGACTCGGTATAGTACATTACAGTTAACACGAACAAAACACAGATTTGGAAAAAATAAATTAAAAAAAAAATCTGACTGTGGCCATAGAAATATCGATTTGTGAGAGAAATTATAATATTTGCTCGTATATTAGAAAAAGACAGTTTTTGTTTTTGTTTTTGTTTAAGAAAGTAAAAGAAAACAATAATCCCAACCAAAATCTATATTAAGTTAAAAATTGTAGATTTTTATTTTTTTTGGTCTTCGGTCTTTGAATGCCTGCCAAATACAAATTAGAATTTAAAAGCAAAACTGATTGATGACTGCAAGTGAAGTGAATCGCTGCGTTGAGAGGTGGACGCTAGGTAAATGATGAATGCGAATGCAACGAAATAGATGAAGGATGAACCGTTGATATAATGTATTTGCAATATTTCATCGAAAGCGAATAAGATCGAAAAAAAAAAAATTTAAAATTCCTTCAAAGTGTGTCTGCATATTGGGTTGCTAAACTTAGAAACAATTTAAATGGTTGGATGTCCTCAGACTCGGTAAGTGGATGGATATAAATGTTTATCTTAATAATTTGAAGTAGATGTGTTTGAACTAATTGTGTATTCCAGTTCATGGACGTCTGGAAAAAAAATACCATTGATAATTGAAGCAAATTCCAACAGAAGAATGGCCCAAACTATGAAGATGAAATGAGTTCACAATAAGGGAAGAAGTCAATTCCCTGGCATAATTGAGACGAGAAAGCCAGAACAACTCAACGTCTAACAGCAAATAAGGTTGAAGAAAATATATCTTCAATGGAAAATCAACTTTAGGCTCTAGCGAAGTAATCCCGTCGCGATTAGTGATGTCAAACATAAAAGCGGCAGGTCTCAGCGTTCCAGTAATTCGGATGAAGATGATCTGCTTCTTCTTCTAACGCCTGCATCAAAGAAGAGAAGAGAGTGCACCTTTAATGTCCACATGGAATTACTTTGCTTGTTAAAAAAAACATTTTATCTATATTTTACCTAAAAATTATGTTCCGAACTGGTATCGAAATTCGGAGCTAATTATTCGAATCAAATGGACTGTTAAATATGGTACTTTGATATACGACAAGAAAAGGAAACTCGTTGGGCGAACGTTATAATTGGATACAGCCGACTTATCTTCGGAGACATTGACCTCCTTTACATTACAATGTTACTCGTAGGTTTCTTGGTGATGTGTGATGGCACATACATATAATTTACCTAAAGCGATCTCTCCCTCTCAATTTAAAGCGGCCATCATTGATTTCTTGTTCTATAATCAGTCATGTTGGATTTATTAACGGCCCTACCGGTTGTCGCTTCTCAGGATCGATACTCGACACATTTTGACAGTTGTGATTAAGGTTTTACTTGTCGGTGGTTTGTCGCGAATTTTATGTTCCTTTTTGATTGATATTAAACCTACGAGAATATTATTTTAAAGTGATTGTGCATTGAAGTTAGTTGCTGCCAATATGTCTGGGCTTCTTTGTTATGCCAAATATCTTTATATTGCAGTAACGTATCCACTGTACAACTAACTCATTGTTTCCACCGTCAAATGTACCGAGCTAAGCAATATGTTCAATGTGTTTTTACGTGTTGAGTGCAAGGAATTTGTTTAATTTACAAAATTAATAGAGTAATAAATAGTTGAAATAATAAATTACACTGGGCAACAGTAAATTTTATCGGATATAATTCCAACCAATAAACTAATTTAAGTGCGCTGAATTCAAAAACGACAACTTAATTTCTCGATTGGTTGCGGGTTTGAAAATACATACATATGTATATACGTATGGTAGTAGGGATTTAATATTTTTATAAGTTTTCTTGAAACTGTTCAGTTTTCACCTGTTTAAGTTTTACAGGTACTCTCAAATATTTGTATTTATCGAACGTATGCGTCAGTTTACTATACTGTATTGAATCGGTTTACAATTTAAATGCAAATGTCTCACATTTGTGTAAACAAACCAGATTTTCTATGTTATGCGTGTGGTAAAGTGACTTTGACCTCTCAAAAATGTTCTATTACCCTGTTAATTAAAAAAGCGTACTGTTTTGATTTTGGTTTTAATGTTGAAGATCAGGACAAGTGTTGGGCCCCTCATAGATATTGTATTTCATGTGCTACTAGCTTGAGATTTTGGCTTACTGCAATGTTCCAATGAAGTGGCGTGAACAAACAAATCATTAAACCGATTGTTATTTTTGTATGGTATCTACTCGCTTGGAAAAGATTCAGGAATGACTAAATAGATAATAATCCATTATGAACTATCTCAACATACCATCCGCTACACTTCCAATACTCCATAGTGAGGAATATGCAATTCCAACACCTCCAACCAACACTTCAACTAATAGCACTGAATACAATGCCACTTTATCGACATCTCAGGATTCAGATTTTGCGTCAATTCTACTTCCAGGCAACAACATTTACCTACTATCGCCACAGATAACAACCTTTATAAAAATAAAGAATTCGACAAAATTATATGTGAAGATGAGAATGTTGCCTGGGACAACTTTCGTCTAGTGGCAAGAAATTTTTGAGCCAAATATTACATAAAACTAGTGGAAAATATGTTACTATCATATGGGCCTTAACATGTCTTTAAAGATCTACTTCCTCTATTCACATTTAAATTTTTCCCCGATGACTGTTGTGCTATAAGCGGCGAACACGGTCAACAACGTTTTCACCAGGATGTTTTTGATATGGAAGAAAGATATCAGTGAAAGAGGAACCCTTAGCTGCTGACGGATTACTGCGAGACCTTAGCAAGAGATGCTCCTCAATCAACTCAAAAGAGATCAGAAAAAATAAGCCACAATTCTTCTTAATTCTATCACTTCTATTGTTTTTTTTTTGTTTTGATACTTTGTTGAATCCTTAAATGTATACTTTTCAAAAATATCAACTAGTATTCAATTGCTTCTATAACATTCATACGAAATACACAAAAATATAAATAATAAACTAATTTTGAGAACAAATAAAACATGTGAGTTAAAATTCGTTGTCCAGTGCTATTGTTGGGAAGCAATACACAACTTGTCCAAAAGTCAGAACATTCGCTATGAGAGAAGTTCAAGGTTAGGGAGAAACAAACAAAAAAAAACATAAGGAAGGGGACCCATAAAGAATTACATAACCGCATTTCATTCAATTTTTTACTTGCAAATATTTGCCTTACATCTCAAATTCGTGGGGCAATTCACACTGAAATCACTGATCTAGTAGTATGAATGTATGTATGTGTATTGGTTTAACAAAAAAAAACAAAAAAAAAAAAAATAAAAAAACCTTGCTAAATTATTCCGCAAAAATGCAAAAAAAGAAAACATTTAATATCCGCTCTCATTTCCGTAATTTATTTGCTGACATCGGATATGGCGTGTGATACTTTATTAATTTACCAATCAAACATTCTTTGCTGTTATTTAATAATATTTCGAAGCAAAAAACACACGAATACAGACAAACTTGAAGACTCGAAATGAGAATTCCATTTAAATCGCTGACAGAAAGCATGCTTCGACATTGCATAAAACGTATCTCAGGAAGACATGCCACAGACATTAACACAAAGCAAGTAGCAGCAGCAGCAGCACCATCATCATTTGTGCTGCTATTTTAATTGGCCAGGTGTTAATGACCACTTGATTCAACAAGAAGTGCTCTAGTGTACAGATCCCAAAATGGGGTTAAGTGTATTCTCCACTCGACCCAATCTGGGCATGGCAGCAGCGTACCACCAGAACCTCCCACGCTGCCAATAACTTCAATTGCTGCATTTAATTAGTATTTTAAATGGAGCTACGAACAAACACCGGAGGTTGGTTATTGATTCACTCGAGAGGTCTAGATAGGTAGGTATTATCAAGAGGATATGTTTGGTGCGACAGGATACTATAGAGTACTCGTATATAGAATTGGTAACCACAACCGTTGAGAGTAGAGTAGTGATAGAATAGTTAAGTATGATTCAATAAAAGATGGTTAGTTGTGTTCTCAAACGTGCGGACTTAACAGCATTTAATGTCCTTCAAGGACCTGCTGCTTATGGCTCAATGCGATGATATTAAATGCTTGAAAGTTGGACGATTTCTTTATTTTATTTGCTCCTATCTGCGGAGCTGCGTGATATTTAACAGAGATCGATATGGGGAATAGTTAACAATCCTATCGCTTGTACTTAAAAGATGTCATCCAATGTGTGACTAATTAATTCAATTTTTGTTATTACGGTTAACGTGTCAGTGGACTTTTGACTTTTATATAGAAGAGAATTCTAAAAATAAAAACAAGTATACGCCTTAGGAGCGCGTGAAATTAGGACAGTATCGATTTCATATATGTACATACTCACTAAACTATTCAACGTCTCGCGTTTAACAAACTTGCACCACATAAGATAAGTAAAGATCTCAGATAAACTTTACAGCATAGCAAGTGCCCAAAAAAGTTGACTTTGCAATATCAACTAGCCAACGAGCGACACAATCTATTGAGTTTTCTATATGACTCCACACTAAATCCTGATGGTGCAACCACTCATGTGTGTATTCAGTGTATTCAGGTCGGCTATTAAATTTATTTTATAATTTTTGATTTTTTCATAGGTTTGATATTTTTTCATAAGTTTCAAGTGCATTTGCTAGGACATTAGTCAAAGTCTATCAAAATAGATAGAGAGAGAAGACCTATGGATATTTCATCGGCATATTTAAATAAAAAATAATAAACAAGTTGAAAGTCGTAAAAATAATGTTTTTGTACTTATCTCTATATATAAAACAGTTCACTGACTAACTGAGAGACAACGCACAGACCAAACCGCTGGATCCAAAGGGCGGAAATTAGTATATTTGTTTATTATACTGTCTACTGTGAGGGCTTTTGTAAGCTACTTCGATTAGATGGGAAAATTGTGTTGATTACAGGAAATCTTAATGTTTACAAATGTCAACTTAAGCTAGGTACTCTATCTTATTGCCACACAGTATCTATGGAAAATATGTATCATTAAATGTGCAGTACTTTTTTATGTTTGAACCTTGAACAGCACTGAATATTTAATCGGATTAATCTGCGTGCATAATCGTAGTTGCTTCTGGGGTTTTCCCAAATTCTTTTTTTTTTAATTTGTGACGTTAGAGGCAAAATGGCATCGCCCCTTTTCTATTTCAGTTAAAACTAATGAGAATATTGAAAGATAAATTGGAAAATTAATTCAACTTGTTATTAAAACGAAAAAAAACTATATATACATATGTATTTGAATGTTTTAACAACCAATACGAGCATTAACTTATTTATTTTAATTTGTTTGCACAATTGTCTGCTTTTGTATCCAATTAATAAAGATAGAAACAAGAAGCGTATAGCTGCTCGAATACCGCCCAAATCGGGTTAAGGATTCAGCTCTACATAATGAAGGTATGCTTTATTAGTTGATAAAACGTGTTTTGCTAGGTATTATTCTAATCTAATTATGGAACTGTTAATCCCTAGTTAAAAAATGTTCCACTAATTGTTGAGCTGTACAAGCAGAGTCTGCTAATTAGTAACACGAAAAGTAAGTATGTACTCTGTTCTGCGTCAATGACTTTATTTAAACAAAATTTTTCAATTCTTATGAACATTACATTACGCAAAAACAGTAAAAACACAGCATGCGAAATAAAATCCAGAACACCTTATTCAGATCTACAGAATTGGTGTTCAAAAAAATTACTCATCTGTAGTATATACAAGTCTGACCCAAGTTAACGCATCTCAAAACTATGAAATCAACCGAATAAAAGAAAACTCAATTTTAAAATAAAAAGTGAATTTCAATCACAATAAAAAACAAATATGACTTATGAGTAAATAAATTCATAATTTTCTAATATTCAATACGTTGTGGGGTGCCCTTTTGTGTTGTAAGAAATCCATTGTCGAACTAGATAGGCGTTAAGCTTGGCCTGGCTTCATAGCATTAATTTGCAGCTCTAACTTATTTGTGGCTGCACTCATAGCTACCCAAACTAACAGGCGCAAAAAAAAAAAAACAATTGAACTTCGTCAGCATACAGAATAGAGCACTGTTCTATAACTCCAGACAATTTATTGATATGAAGGGAAAACAGTAAAGAACCAAGAATGGACCCCTGTGGGACACCGCTTTCAAGACCAAGAAGACCTGTCTATCACCTAAATAGGAGTATTAATAAGATTTATGGATGCTGCAGAAAACTTAAAGTTCTTGTTTAGTTCAAGACAGAGTGGTTGATAGTGTCGAATGCCTTAGAGAAGTCCAGAAGCGTAAGGAATAAGGTTTGTCGTACCTCATCAGTTACAAAGAGTAAGACAGTTTTGCAACTTCTCGTCGCCCGAAAGCCAGATTGATTTGTGCACATATAAGTTTATAGGTGTTGAGATGTTCACGTATTTATCTGTGACAGCACTACTTTCTTAAAAACATTTAACAAGAATGACAGGATGGCAGTAACGTTTCTATTTTTTGGTGTAAGAATGCTCTTTTTCCTTTTTCTACAAGGAATAACTGCTATGATACTAATAGCGTTCAATTTTATTAAATTAATAGCTTGCCCGATATCCTAATCCCGTATTCTAGTGAAGTAAAAAGATTTTTCGGTTTTATCCTCCGATTGTTGGTTAAAATCAGAAATGCATCGCTTTTGATTTCGGGTTTTCTTTATCCGAAACCCAGTTGGTGAAGCTGCTTGCAGATAGAAATTCCCGAAGGAAATCAAACCTGCTGCTGTACTTTAGAGATAACAGCGTTACGTAGTGAGCGATAATTGCAAAGGAAACCATCAATATATGTGGTATTTCCCCCAACGCATTGACTCATGAGAAGCACAATAGCAGGACATGGAGGCATGGAAACGTTCCGTCCTCTGCGTTTTATCGAAACGTGCTTATTAAACAAAATCAACAAAGTTAGTTCGTCCACTGAAACCATATAATACATGCTATCCCAGTTAGCACGGCTGCCATCTTGCGCAATAAAGCATCATATTGGATATGACGGAAGTCTCTAAACTGAAACTCTAAGTCCTGGCAGTCGTTGCTTAGGTTTAGTGCTAAGTAACCGGGATCCTGTTAAGAGAAATCAGGAGCAGGAGAAATCATCGCGAAGAGATGTGGGGGACGGGACTTCAGAGATCTTCTGCTCACAGGTGGTTCTCGGGCCTTCTCTATAACTCCCGGTATTGTCGAGCCATTTCGTTTTGTATTTTTAGATCTTTCACCTTCTACAAAAATTTCTAATTAGCTGGTTCCCTTTATCTCTTCCCTTTCCTTTTGTCCTCATAATATACAGAACCAAAAAAAAAAAGATTCATTTAGAGAAAAACAAAAAAATTAATTTCACTCCGTTTCGCAGAAACTAATTTCAGCATCGTGCAATCACATTTTGAAATACAATCACAATTTTCCGGAATCAATAAGGCTTGCTGTGCTACGCTACCCATACTCTGTTCATTTCCACCATACTTGGTCACAGATGCAAATAATCAAATTACATAACCCAATATCCTGCAATTAAAAACGGAAAGGAAATTACCTGGAACTAAGTACGGTGCTGGATTCGGTGCCGGCAACCAATAGGTTGCCGTTATCGATGGATACGCTTGTTGCAAATTATTATTGTTCGCCATCGTGGTGTTGCATCCATGCTGACTAGTTGGCGATGAATTTTCTTGTTTTATACGATTTTTCATTATTTTTATGTTTTGCTTTTTTTTTAATTTAAATTATTTTGGTTATTTTTGTTTTTTTTTTTGGTTTTTCTTGTTGCACTCTATCACAAGTCACATGTGGGACTAACTTTCTTGTTACGAATAAATTATTTCTTCTCACTTTTCTTCTTATTTTTTTTTTAAAATAAATATATTAATGGCTTGGTTTTTGTATTTTTTTATTTAAGTGTAAATAATTAATTAGCATTAATTTGGTGTTACACTTTTTGTTGGTTTGAATCACTTAAATACACAGCTAAGCGAAGAGATAAAAAATATCGACGAGAAGCTTATGAAATTGAAAAACATTTTTTTTTTTTAGATAAATATTAGCGCTAATTGCGGAACACGAATAATAAAATATGTTTTATTATTTATTTCCCTCTCTCATTTTCTTGTTATCACTTAGCACATGATTTTTTGTTTTTTTTTATACCTACTCTGTATAAAATATTAGATACAAATTTCAAGATCAACTTTGAGTATCAATTTATTATGTCAGATAGAAATACAAAACTAAGAATTAGAGAGAAAAGTAAAGAAAAAAAAATATAACAAAGCAATAAGAAAAAAGTATCTACTACTGCAAATATTATGTACATACGTATGTTACATTCATATATCGCGAGATACTTCTACTAAATGTTTTCATAGAGACGTTTCCTAGCCTTTTCATTGTCGTGTGTACCCCCTGTCTTTATCCAAGTTAGCCACGATCGGTGTGCTGCTGGGTTCTCCTTCTCACATCTTCTCGTGTTCGTTAAAATTACTTTATCACACTTTTAGCCATAGGTGAGGAAGCAAATGTATTTCACACATTTTTTTTTATTTCGCTCTTCTCATTTTTATTATTATTATTATTTTTGTTTGTATGTTCTTATTGTGGCTTACCGCGAAATAGTAATGTACACACATGTGTTGAGGAAGAAATAAAAAAAATAAATAGAAAGAAGATACTTTTTTAGATACAGCATACGTACTGTGAGATACGTGTTCTGTATTCCTTGAAGTAGAGTGCGAGTGATAGTGACACAAATTCAATGTGTTTGTTGTGATGTGTTGGACAAAAAATATTGAAAGGGTTCCATTGTGGATGGAAAAGAAAAAGTGTGACTGTTTAATTGTCATGGAATAACATTGAGATCTTCTTAAACTAATGACAGGTAACAGTGGGATGCCATGGGGCTGCTTATGTCCAAAAAAATGACAAACGGCTTAAAAAACACTTGCTATGGTCTGAGTACACTTCAAGTGGAATTTATGCATTAGATGGTTGCGCATTCCGACATCTGTGTGTTTAAAGTCCTACCCAATAAATACCGACAAGCTTTTCGACGCATTTTTAAGAAAAAATTGAGAAAAAAATTATAAATACAGAATGCGATCCGCTAACCTGCATAAAACCGGTCAAAAGGTGAACAACTAGGGCATGGATAATTCATACATCCAGGAATTTAAGAAACTGTGACAGCATAGAGAATTTCGGCTCTTTTCCAATGTAGATAGTAGATGTGTATATTCATGCTCAGAGGTGTACTGAAGCATGCCTGATCATTGAAATATTTTTAAAAAATAGTTTCCCAATATGACAATTCTATGTTACGTATGGAACCAACAAATGAAAATAATTTGACACAATTGTATTTCTTATAAACGGACAATCGAATCCCGTCATCAAGTTTAAAACAACGCAAGCCGAAGAAGTCTATTTGTTTCTAAAAATGACCGTGATCGTGGTGTATGGCAGAACTTTCATTCCGGAGGATATTTTTTAACTGTCCTATCATACACCAAGATAATGAGTTTACCTGACCTAGCAGTCCACAAATGGACCAGTTTTTCCATCGTTTTGACGATAGAAGATGAATAGTCCTAACACAATTTTCAACAATCGACTGTCAAGGTTCAAGTGATCGCAGATACCAGAAAACTGATCAAGTGAACTAAAATCAGTGCACTTAGATATAGGGTAAAGTCGTGTGATATGGCAACTTTCAAAATAAAAAGAGTAAAATATTATTCATTCTTTTTAGGGCTCTTAGTTGGGGACAATCAACCTTCCAGTAGCTCGTGCAGTTTTCAGTTGTCAAGGTGAGAAACAACAAATTGAGTGAATTTTAGAAAAAAAATTGTGTGGCTTACTTAAGTAGGTGAAGATAGTTGATGCCGGCTGACCGTTTCAGTTTACAAAGAAGATCCTTATTCGTTTTGTTAACTGTGGTGAGTAATCGTGTGCGTTTGTTCGTGTTATTTAAAATACCATAGGTAACGTCGAAAAGAGGAAAAATGGCACCCAAAAATTAGGCATGGTGCCGGTGCCATTTCCTCCTGCCTTAATTTTTCCATTACAAATTTCAAATTTCTGAATTACCAACACTTTATAAATGAAATTATCTTCAAATTGTCAATTGTGCATTCAAAGCAAAAAACCTTAAGCAATTGCTGTTGTTCAACAAAATAAAATGTTCTTTAAAAAGGCTGCAAAACACATTTTTATTTATTTTAATACCCTTAGAAGACGCCTTAAAGATTATGCAATAGCCAGATGAATAGATTAAGTGCATAATATGCCACTTCTGGTCATAGGCAACTAGTGTGGTAATAATAACCAAAAGAATAGGTAGAGGTCATATATAGTATACCCAACCACTTGTTGCCATATCAGCCTCCATTTTTTGATTTGTTTTTGTTTTAATTCTTTTTATTTTTGAAAATGTAGGTAAGTATTTCTTTGACTCTTAGCTCTTGTAAAGTTCTTATATTATGCCTTTAAATTAATTAAAGAATGATTTTTTTTTTGTAATAAAAATCTTGTTTATTTTTTGAGTTAAAAAGAAAAACAAAAATGGGTGCCATATCACTCGACTTTACCCTACAGTATCTCAGTCCTATAGAAGATTTTCCAGTTGTAGAGAGTCTAGTAATTCTTAACAGGTGAGACTGTTAACTCTTACAGCAACCTGAACATTAGAAAACACTTTCGCGGCAACAACTTTTGCTATTTCACACGAGCATATGTAGCTGCAATTTACTAACAAAACTATGTTGTTCACAAGAATAGTTATTTTTGCCTACAGAATGAACGGTAGTAGGGACAAAATAATCTCTAAGTGGTTCAGATTTTGTACCACCATCGCGAATTAGAAAAAAAAAACTGTGGTTCAAATTTTGAACCAGCTGCGCTGTAAGAGTTAAGACACTGTCTCTTGAACAGATATTTTTCCCTTAACACTTCTTAGCTGAGCAACAATACAACGTAAGAAAACTAATTGCCGATATTTAAAAATCCATACAGTATTATTTTTCCTAATTATCTGCGTGCATCTTAAAGTTATTAATTGAAGTTCTCTGTGCGATGCACACTCAATACTCAATTATGTTACATTATCGCATGTTATCAATAGATCTAAGCGATACGTAAAGATACAAAATAATTAAGCCCTTACACGCAACTGTTATACGTACGCACGCATATGGGCAGTTATTTTTGACACAATTTCTTTTTTTTAATTATTATGTAAAAATATTTAAAATTAAATTATCTAAATGTCAAAGGTATTTACGTGTGGAGACGTATGGAAGATACAATATACTTGAAAGCAAGAAAATGCAGCTGACCTTCTCATAAATTTTTGAAGTGATTTTTTACCTGACGAGTGACACGCGATTCTACCTAGCGGTCATGTAATATTTTTTCAAGGTATGTCAAAGGTGATACTACATACGTCAATAACATAAGTATCTATAAATTCCAAGTTAGAACTTAACGGCTGGTCTACGGGTTTTTCTAAATGCAAGAGCAGCAAAAATGTATCTATTCACGTAACACTATCCGCACATGTATCCACATACTAATTATTGTACACGATAACTGCCAACACACGAAACTGATATTTTCGTTTTATGATTAACGTGCTAAAACCGAACCAACTAACAAACTGGTGATCGAATTTGTGTGATCTCAACTGTATGTACGTACATATGAGTAATTTGAAAATACAGAGGATGTGCAATTTAATAGCTTTTATTACGCGCCTGTATGCGGCATAAAATCACAAAAAAAAAAAAAACAATTGCCACCAGTTGCACTATGCCGCGGCGCGGCGAGTGGATTTCTTATCAAATTTCAAAGCACTAAAATTCTCACTCATTCAGCATAAATTCTGTAACTCTGAGTATCTCCGGTTGTTTATTATTATTATTCTCAAACTCCGGCGAAATTGTTTGTTGTTTTAGCAAAACAAAAAAAAAATTAATTAAAAAAAACCGCGCGACGAGGTGGAGCTTGAAACGAAGCACCACCATGCAAGCGAATTTAAAAATATGTCAGGAAAAATCTGAACAATAAAAAAAACACACCTCCTCCTCCACTCAATAACCAAATGAATGACTGACTAACTTGACTGATCGGTCGCGTACTAACGAAACGACGTCGTCTTCCGCGTCGTAGCCGTTCGCGTATTTGTTGCGCGTTCTATAAAGACGCTCGGTCAGACAGCGGCAGCAGTGAGCAAGCACCAATGACTTCGTCTTCGAACAAAAATTATTGTCTTTCGACAATCGACCGACGATGTATTATTATGAATCCGCTGCTACTCGTACTCGTCTCGTACTCGTCGTAAATAAATTACACAGATACATTTCGGTAGAGAGCGAGAACTACAAAGCCAGAGAGAGAATGAACAACTATCGTATAAGCCAGAACCTTTGCCAGAGAGTTTAAGTCTAAAATTCCATACGACCGTCTTGCGACGTCTTTCTATACTCGCACTGGTACTCGTGCTCGTACGTCGTACCACACCTCACCGATACCGCACGAGTATCTACTTAGCTAAATGTAATAACAATAAATGGAATGACAATCGGCAAATAGAGAGATCCAACTTTAAGACGTTTACACTGTCAGCGGATACTCCCAAGACCACATGCACATGGGGAATATACAAATAAGTATCTCAACGATATAACTTTACTCCAAAATGATGATTGTGCTCGGAGTCAGCAATGACAAGACGATGACGACACTGGAAACACTTGGAATCGCATTAGTGTACTTGAAAATAAAACAGCCAACACACATGCACTGCGCGATCGTTTAATGAATATGTATCTCTATCTGTAGTGCGCCAAGTCATATGGAGTGGAGGTAGGTAATCAAATTTTATTTGAAATTTAAATGTTGGCTTATCCATTACGGTGCGAACGACTGTGGTAGGTTAAATAATGTATATAGTGGTTGTAGGTAATAGGAAATATGGGCACTGTTTTCGGCAGAACATTGAAATGGAAATGAACACCGGTGGCGCACGGTAGCTTAGGATAGATACTCGTCATAAGTACATAATATGCGTGCATTTTTAATGGGCAAGGGTTGCCAGATGAAGGCTTGTAGTTTTATTTCTAAAATACTGAATAGTGTGCAGCTCAGTAGGTTAATTGTGCAATTAAAATTAAGATTCTGATACAGTCGTGGAAGCTGCCCGAAAATCAGAACGTACTCAGAAAAACTCCTGCCAGTTCTGCTGTATAGAGCCGAGTGTTGGACGATAAGTAGGAAAGCAGAGCAGATTTTGAATACTTTCGAGAGAAAAATTCTTCGTCGGATATTCGGTCCCGTATGCGAGGAGGGCGAATGGAGGAAAAGATACAACCGCGAACTCTATGAGCTGTACCCAGATTTGGATGTAGTCCGAAAAGCCAAAACACGTCGACTACACTGGCTCGGCCACATCAAGCGAATGGACAACGATGCTCCAGCAAAGAGGATCTTCGAATCACAGCCCCCAGGTTCGAGACGACAAAAAAGACCGAACCTCCGGTTTAAGGACCAAGCTACCGCGGATGCCAGTGCGCTTGGTCTAGACGACTGGAAGCAGCGTGTCCTGGATCGAAGAGAGTGGAAGGCTGCCGTCGAGAGCCCGTTAAGTAAGTAAGTACTCAGAAAAACTAATTTCATTTCATTTAGAATTTAAAACATTAGTCCATCCAGGTTTTATTGATTTCAAAAGTTCACCTTACCAGATTCTATCTGTTGAGTTCAGTTTCAAGCAGTGGTACTCCCATTTTTGAACCAATATGAGGGAGAAACAGGAGTATAGGAAGGTTGCATTTTCTTTTCTGGTATTACTTATTTTACCACTTTATTGAAAAGTATGTGGACGACACCTTAAATGTCACAGATACATCGATTTACAGAGCAAGCTTAAAGCATGTTAAAGACTTAGGTTAAGTATACATACTCCTGTCACGGAGCCATCACTTAGCTTGAGGTATTGAACAAGTGTGTTGATCTAGATTGAGCAATATTTGAAAGTCAAATTGCTTAAAAAAAATTATATCTAAAATTTTATAACGATGGACCTTTGCACAACACCGAAACCTTAAAAGCTGAAACGGAAATGAGTAGCGTACACAGTTGAAAGGCCTAATACCTGCAGCGGAAGGTGAGCTCTTCGTTGAAGCGCAGAAGATAGTCGAAGCCCTGTAGTTTCGGCACAACCATGCGCTAGATTATCAACAACGAACTTCTGGTATCGCAATTTTTACGGATTTGGCCAAATGTCCTAGGCATCCCTCTCTTTCTTTGCTGCGAGGTCCTTTCATGGAATTAATTTGTTTGAATTTAATGATTTGTGGCAGTTTCTTCAATTTTCTTTTAAAATGCTTAAATAAAATGAACTGAGTCTAGCAGAAAGTGTACATAAAAAAGCAAAAAGTGGAGTAAAGTGGAGTTTAGTGCAAATCGCAACTAAGCGATACAGGTAGAATGGTTCACACGCAAGTCCTAAAAAAAAACCGAGAGGTAAAATATTACCACGCAGCGAAAGGTCCGATTTTTAATACGATCTTCGCTTAAAACCCGGAAGAAAACCGCATCTAAACTTGCTGCTGCGTTGTCGGACTATCTGGGAAAACAATTTCTTCCAGAACCGTTAGAAGAAGACTTGGGGATACTGGGCTTAAAGGATGCAAAACGAGAAGGACGCCATGCCCTGGTTCTTGGCGAAAAAAAAGAAGCCTCGCTTAGAGTGGGCGAAAAGACATGAGCATTTCACTGAAGAATATTGGTCTAGTTATATTGTAGTCAGACGAACCTAGCTTTAAGATAACATTAAAAAATTTAACTAACTTTGATGTTCTCTAGAAGAATTTATATTTTTTGAATTGTGTTTTTTTTTTTTCAATTTTCAGATATTTGGCACCACTGGAGTGTCTTTTGTTAGACGAAGGGTTGAAGAAAAGTACAACTCAAACTGCGTGGTACCTACTGTTAAGCACGGTGGAGGCAGTATTATGATCTGGAAAGGCTTGGCCGCCAGCAGTGTAGGTGAGATGCATGTGCAATACGGTCGAATGGACTCCTACAAGTACATTATGTACATCCATTTTTTTTGGAAAATGTGATACACAACTTTCCTCTTCCAACATTTACGGGCATACCAACATTAAAAATGCCAAATTTAAACAAGACAATGCATGCAACTATAAATCAGCCCTAATCATGAGCTGGTGCTTGAGTGGTCTGCGTAGTCCCCTATAAAATATTTATGGAATATTCTGAAGTATAGAATCCAGGGGCACTCGATTACCTCAAACGAATCACTTGAAAATATGTAACAGGAAGATTGGAGTGACAGGAAGTTGTCTTCCGAAGAGTGCTAAGAGAGCCGCTGCAGTCATAATAGGCAAAGACATACCAACTAAATATTAATTATGTCTAATAGAACTTCTAATTTACCTTCGATTTCATCCTTTTGCTTTTAAAAGGTATAAAGCATACCTTTGGCTAAGGCTGTATATGGAATATGACGTCTTCATAGAAGCCTCTAAGAAGAGTAAGTTTTATACGATTTACCTAGCTGCCGTATATTCTACTAGGGGAACCAAAGTGGTGATCAATAGGTAGATGTAGGCCTTTTATTTGGTATAAAAGGATAATCATGGAGCTTAGAATGTTGCCAAGAAAAATACTAACCCAGTTAATTTTCGAATTTCATGAAACGATTATTATATCGATCATGACATCGAACAACTACTTAGTGTAAGAAGCTTCGAATAAAGGGATTCTTGTATCATGCCCTGGATGTAGATATCAAATACCTTAATTTGTTATCATCATCATTTGCCAAACATTTGATAAAAGTTGAACAGAATCCTAAAAACAACATATAAGCGTAGTCTTCTCTTTTCGTGGCGATCTTATGCACACACTAAAGCTTATAACATTTTATAAACATTTTGTGCCAAAGCAACAATAACTCGATTAGCTCGGGTCAGCAATTCTGTTTCCTCTGCCCACTGTTCTCTATTCAGTCGTAAGGAAAAGAGACTCCGATGACGAAGGGATTGCCAAAGGGGTTCATAAGGAAAGTGATCGTGGATGATCGTTGTGTCAACAAATGTATATTCATTCATGAAAAATGATTATTATTAGTCATCAAAAGAAATCACGATCGACATCCGTAGCATAAATAAAAAGATCAATTAAAGATCAGATATCATTAAGAACTAAACAAACTATCACTCAAAAATTTGAATCCTTACATGACGTATCTGTATATTATAGTTGATGTTCAGTGAAAGCTGTTAACACCCCCACAAAAGAACAACAATATAAATTATTAAATAGAATTTATTACACGCAACACACACCCCTCGATCATCTTCTTCTCAAGTGAAATGATTTGTTTTGCCACTCAGTCAACGCGAACAAATTATCATCGAATGAATCCATTTATCTATTAGCGGCGTGTTCATCTTAAACGTTTTACTAAAATTCACTCGGAGAAGTTTACCACCACCCCGCTCCCACTGAAAAATTAAAGAGAACTGCTTTCCCACCCGAAAAGAAAACATACTTAAATTTCTTAAAATAATAACTAAATAGAAATGTATTTTATTTTTTCATTTAGTGCTTTTTTGTTGGAACGATTGTGGCATTTCTGTGTGCGTTAGTCTGAGTAAGTACCTATAACTCGGTGCGGTTTTGTGTTATGTATGAGTACGGGTGCCGAGTATGTCAATTGGTTTATTTTCATAACCATTAGACTAAACGAAGACAAGAAAATCTTTGCGGTTTCTATACAACTAACTATGTAGGTATCTTTTGTATCTTATATCGATCATAGAAACTCTGCCAGTCGCGTGATTCAGTTAAAAAAATGCATCATTTATTTGCTCTCACATCACGATCTATGTGTTTACACAAGCGTAGATACAATTGTACTTATGTTGTTTTTTTTTTCGTATCTAGATACAAGTACATATAGCATGATCGGTCGTGTTGTCGATCACTTTATGTTAGCTATTTTCACTTTAAACAGAGAAAATAAACACACAGATACTCGGTAATATAGTAAACATAATACCAGCCGGTCATCAGCTGAGCACACACATAACACACTTTCTTCCGGATACTCTACGTGATGATCGTTTTCCTCTCGCATGATCAATTGGGAAACTATTTTTTTTTTCACTGAATTGTGGGTGAATTCCCGATGTACCAATCTGCACGCACTTCAAAACTAAAATGCACATTTGCCAGTGAACGCAATTTTATCAGCTGGTGCCGGTTTAGCGGTCGATCGCCGTTTTTTGATGGGCTGATTGTCGCGAGCTAAAATTCGCGCGCGTTGCTATTTATCCATGCGCACATACTCTACTCACAGCGTAACTCACTCAAATGCATGCAATTTAAATTCTCGGCGTAGTGAATAACACAAAATTTTGAGTAAAAACCAACCAACCTACTGTAACCGACTGCGATAGAACGCTAACTGGCGGCGATAATCGTGAATCCCCAATGAAGCAACAACGCCAACTTCGTCGCTCGACCGACAACAATAATTATTGTTGGGGACGATCAATCGATCAGAGGTTGGTTTAGTTTGTTCTCCCCCTAGCGGTGTGTTTTTGTTTACTCTTCTCTCTAGAAAAGTATCTACAACTCAATTTGGCACTTCGAAGCTTATAATACAATATGCAGTACGTGGAAAATGTGCTGTGGAAAAGCATGAAAAATAAATAAGTAACGTTTTTAGTCACCTTTTCTGTTGTTGTGGTTATTCTGATTCTGAGAGTGTGTTCTGGTGTTGTTATGGGATATGCATAGGTTAATTACGTATTCCGGAGTCGTGCTTTGCGAGAGCTCCATACGAATGTGCAAGGTGTATATGTATGCAGCTGCCATACCATGTAGTATGCCTATGTACAGTATACACGGTTATTAAATATTTATTTATGCGATCGTTGCACGTAGGTACACTGAGGTTTAAATGGAAATCATTTTACAGTACAGTGTTTTGTGTTTTTTTTTTCCCTTTGTTCAATTGTGAGTGTGTGCATGTGTGTGGGCTCTTCTTAACCCAGTAACTTGTGAAGTTTCGCGTTAGACTAAATTTAAGTTTTTTTTTTTGTTTTTATTGTAAACATCGTGATCCAGCAATATTTTTTTAATTGAATTATGCGAGAAGTGCAAAGTGCTAGCTGGTTATACTAGATACTCGTACTAAGATTCGAAGTTCATCAACACTGATAGAATATCTCAGAGAGATTTTTTTAAGCTTGTAGGTTGCTACGTAATGATTATTGACACTTTATGTATTTTGAAATCATTAGAGCCGATGACGAGGTGCTGAAATTGTGAAATACCTACCAACATTCTGTATGAAAACTATGTAACTTTATATTTTACAGTTTTAGTCGTTTTAGTCAGTCGGTGGGATTTCGCTTTTTTTTGTTATCTTTATCGGTACGTAATTCTGTCAATAATACAAACATAACTGGACTGTACGCGAAAACAAAAAACAAGAAAAAAATAATCGTGTTGGGCGCCACTTTTTGTTTGTGAATATACAGTTCTGTGTAAAAAATTAAGACCAGTAGGACCTACATTTTTTCTGTAATACTGCGAGTATGTGAACATACTGTCATGGACATTTGAATAATACACCAAAGTGGTAATTGTGATACAAAATCTTTGGAGGCTATTATGACGCATCTATTAGGTGAGCCATTTCAGCTTTGGCTTTGTCTTTTAAATTTGAGACAGTAGTGCTTTTTTGAATACTTCTTAACACCTTCACTATTGGATACCCTTTACAAGAATATCATAATTTGTCTTGTATCTTTCATAATAGTCGTTTGAATAGTGAATACCTGGCGAAATGGAACGTAAACAAACTTCAACTGATATGAAGGAATTAATTCTAGAATAAGGAAAAGAGAGAAAAAGGTTTCGCGAAATCTGAAGAAGCCTTTATCCACAGTTCACTATGTAGTGAAAGCATGCAGCAAAAAGGGTTTTTGCAAAGGCCAAGTGGAAGTGGCAGGCCAAAAAAAATGTATTCAAAGCATACAGAACAACAGATCATGCGAATTGTAGCAACGAATCCCAAAATGTCTGCCATTAGAATAGCAGAAGGTTTAGAGCGAAATAATATTATTTCAAAAGTGAACCCGCAAACGGTAAGAAATTGTTTGCGCTCGAAGGAATTAAGGGCTAACACACCACTTCTTTCTGCAAGAAATATAAAGAAACGTTTGAAATACACAAAAGAATATATTGGAATGCAATTAGATTTCTGGGATTCAGTATCTACTATTTACCGACGGCGTCCAGTCGAAATTCAATTTCTTTTTTTTGATCAGATGGACGGCGTTTTGTTTGGAGAAAGCAGGGGACTGCACTTGATTTGCGAAATGTAAATCCAATGGTAATGGTGTGGGGTGCATTTAGATCAATTGGGATCAGAAATTTGACTTTTGTGGAGGGAAATGAGTAAAATAGATTACCTAAATATTCTTAAACAAAACTTGCCACAAACGGCCGTAAGATTAGGCTTCACTATCGGATTTCGTTTCGTTCACGACAATGACCCCAAGCACTCCTCTTTTATTGTTAGGGAATGGCTACTTTATAACACCTTATAAGTTATGCCCCATCCTCCTCAAAGCCCGGACTTGAATCCCACAGAATCCCAGAGCGATCAATCAACAATAAAAAATATCTAAAAAGTGCCATCCAAAACGTTTGGGAAAATATACCTCTGGAAATAACTACTAAAAATTTTGTTTTATTTATTTATTTATTTATTTATTTATTATTTATTATATTTATTTTCTATGTAAATATAGAAGTAAGTGTTCAAGATTTTTTTTTTGGTTCTGAAATTCGTTCTATTTTTGTTTTTTGTTTGTTTTGAAGTAACATTTTTAATTTTATCAAATTAATAAAACTAACGAAATTGTTTAAAAATTGTCTTATATCAATTGGTCAACAGGTTGCGAAAATAATTTAATAGAGAAATCGACAACAGGTAGTGTTCAACTTTGCCTTGAAGAAGTGCTTCAAAGCAAGGGCTTGTCAACTATCTGTGTGTACTATAAACTAAACATTTTCTACAATAATTTTATTAAAAGTGTAGTATAAATAAATTGTTCAATGAATTTTTGATTGTATTTATTTTCATGAAAAAAATATTGAAATACATATGTATTTGTTTTATTTATTAATATGAAAAAATTAATTTAGTTCTAATAAAATATAAATATAAAAACCATTGCGCAAAGTTGTAGTCAACTCCACTTTATCAGTTTAACTCCGTACTAGTTTACACTTAAAAGTATATTTTAACTTTTGTTCAATAAGACACTTTTTAACAAGCCGTTAACCATTTTCTACTTCGCAGCGTGCCTATAAGAAATTTCATTCGAACACATATAAAAGTTACAGTTCGGATAAAAAAAAAACACTTTCACTGCAGTCATTTGTTTATTTTGGTTTGTTTTTTCTTTATTGCGGCAGTTCTTAATATATATTAAAATGACAGATGGCATATAAGTCTAACTCCATGTTAAATAATATTTAATACGAGGTTTGGGTGATTTTAACTTTAACACGAGGCGATGACGATAAAGTGGGCTCTATGACGACTATAATTATAAAAACACTTAGTTCCATGCTAAAATAATTTGAAAGTACAGTGGTGATCCAATATAACGAATGATATAATGTCCAGTTGCATTCGCTATATCGAAAAATTGGTAATATCGAACACATTTTCCTTGTACGAAACATAGATATATGTATGTACATATATGTAGATAGATATGCATTTATTCAATTCTCGCTTAGTACATTAAATAAATGTATAAATATTGTTTCTTACTCATAACATTTTGATACATATTATATTTTATTGGGAACATTCTTTGAACAAGAGTCATTGATTTCGTAACTACGACCATCTCTTTTTCGCATCGTAGAACTAAAAGATGTTCAAACTCTGTTTCGAGGCTTAGAGTTACTTATTTTTCCAGCACTTGCTAAGCACAACCGCTGATATTTTTTGCCATGCCAATGCAATTAGGGAAACAGCTTCAAAAAGATTTAGCTCCTTTAAAGCATTTCTTATGCCTTTTCCTGAACTTAGGATTTTGCACACCAAGCTATTTCTATAAAATAAAAAGCGAGTGGCATTCTTCTGGTCCATTGATTGGATTAAGGAATGGCATGTACAACACCCACATTTTTCCATGGACCATTCCCGAAACATATACATATGTCATTCTTAGGTAGACTTGTCTCATTCATTTGTTTTTTAAAGAATGTACACAGATATTGTAAAAACATTCGTTATATCGAATATCGATTTTTTTTTCGTTCGCTATATAGAAACACTAATGCGTTTGAGAAAAGTGTACGTTATATCGATCATTCGTTATATCGGCATTCGCTATACTGGACCACCACTGTATACTTTAACCGACTATGAATTTGCGCCCCTATTCATTAGGTTTCAAGAAATCTATTTGAACTTATTTAATTTTTCTTGAGTGTTTCTATTTTAATGTCCATGACTGTTCATATAGCAAGTTAGTTTGAAATCTAGATTCTAAAAGTTTTAAATAACAATTTATATCTTGAAAGTGATCGATCTTATAAGAACTACAATATGAGAATAGAATTTATGTTGGCTTGCAAATTGCACTAGCTAAAGTAGGGAAGTTTCACAAAAGGTTTAATCTCTTTAAAAAGATAAATGCAACGCATGAATCCATTCATATATATCACTGATTACTACAAGTAGTGTTCAACTCTCGGCCAGTAAGTAAACATTCGTAAATAGGAACACAAATCTTTTAATTGGGTTATTAAAACTTACTTTACTAAAAAAATAAAACAATCCATAAAATTATTCATAGTCCACATAATTAAGGCCAAAATGTTAACATTCCACAACTATATTTATTCGATCGGCTGAGAAACACATCATCATCAGTAATTATTCACAGCAAGTGCATGTTCCCCTACCCCACCGAATTACTGCTGTTATTAATCATTTATAGGAATAAAAAAAAAATAAAAATCGAACGCGAAAACATAATTTCCAATAAACCCAACTGTTATTACTTTTTCATCAGTTTCCGATGCTAAACACTCTTATATGCTCGCTTATTTATTTATTTACTTCTCTATCTGTTTATTCCTTTTTTTTGCAATTTTTCCTATGACTCAGTTTTCCAATGTGCAACCAACACATACCCGTGCTCGTATTCGTTGTGAGGGAAATCGGGGAATGGATGCATTCAGCTGGGTTTATTCGGTATCAATCGTGATTAAGTACGAATGGCTGTTGCACTAATTGCGAATTTCAACTCAACAACCAACCCTGCCCTCATCAAAAATTCGAGACCATTTTTAGAGATGCGGTCGGAGATACTCGTAATGATTATGTAACTCTACATCCCCCTCCCTCGCTGGCTACCTATTATCCTGGATGAAAGTGTTTGTATGTGTGGAAATGTGTTAAGTTGCGATTTTCGATAATTAGACAATTAATTAGAAACTAAATACTGATGCAGATAATGTAGATGTAGAGATACTCAAATGCAGCAGTAATGTGATTAATTAGTGCAGTCGCAGAGTTTGAATATTAAAACAACAACATTAGCATTAAAAAACAACCTACATACATTTGTGCGAGTATATGGGTGTACGTTAAAATAAATAAAAAAGAAATGCGAGTTTATACTAATAATTAGTATTCCAGTTTTAGTTGAGTAGTGTGTTTATTTTATTTTTATTTTCTGTAAATTAATTTAACGGTAATTGAGGAACTTGTGCAAAAAACCAATTTATAATATACACTCGTATAGGTTAGGAAATATTATTTCTAGATCATTAATTTGACTCGATTAAGCGTGAATTATGTTAGCAATCGACTAAATATTTATTTTTTCTTTTCTATTAAATTGGGAAATAATAAAACAATATTTTTTATTTTTCATTTGTATATTTAGTGGCGTTAATTGCATTTATGTATTATTATTGATATTTTGGGTGGTTTATATTGTTGGTTTTAAATTAAAATTCGATGTGAAACTTTAAGCAATTATATTAAAACGAGTCCTCGTCGACAGTTCATTGTGATAGCAAAAACTGCCGGGAGAGGGAGGTACATAGTTTTCTAGTGATAAAGTTCAGACAATAGGTACTCTAAATAGAAATGTGTATTCTATCTATAACAACTGGTCATAAACAGTCGACTTTCGATTAACCGGAATCTCGTTTAACGGGGAAATTTCAAAATTTCCTTTCACGATATGTTTTTATTTTTTATGTTTATTTATTTTATGTATGAATGTACATAACATTATAATGAATCGTCAGATTTTTTGTTTTTTTAATTTTTTCTTCTATTTTTTTTTTATGATTTAAGGAGTCAGCAAATTATTCATTCGTTTAATCGTGATTTCAGAGATTCCGGGAAAGTTGACTGTGCTTGGAACAGCTTTTCAACACCAATATTTGAGTTCTTACATATTTCATTTATTGATTTTAACACAGTAAGATACAAAATCTTGTAAATTAGTGATAAGCATATTAAGGACTTAGAGAATGGATGCTACAAAAAATGAATAAAGCGAATTGAACTATATGGAAACTAAGTAAAAAATGAAAGCAAAAAATTAATATTAATATTATGTTTACAAAAGATAGCTAAATTTATTAAGAATTACTGTAAAATGTGCTTTTAATTCATTTCTAAATCTTGCAGTGCTATCTATTTTTCTTATATCGCGAGGTAAAGAGTTCCACAAGCGAATAGCGTAAATGAAAAATTGTCGTTCATATATCAAACAGGTGTGTCTAGGTGCAATGAGCTGACCGGATCTGTTTGAAGATGGAAATTTGATTTTCTCGTATAGATAAGCAGGCTGATGAGTTCGTAGTATTTTCGAAAAAAGCATGTAATGTTCGAATAAGCTATTTATGTTATAGTCTCCACACAAATGGATGCTTAAACTAAGCTCTAAATCGACCATACAAGATGTTATACCAAATTGGTCTAAAGAGCAATAAATCGCGTTAGTTATTGACGTACGTACATGTGTACGTGTATAAGTAAGTATTTTCTCATCAAAGACCTTTGAATATTTATAGTTGCTCTTACATATGGGAAAATAATTGCCATTGGTCCCTGCCTTGAAGTCGAGAGTTATGTGATCGTGGTTCTAGTCTCTGCACTAAGAGTCGATTGAAGCCATTAAAAAGAACTGGACAAGGAACTTAGAGTTGGCGAAGTAAAATAAAACTAAAAATTACTTTTTAATCTTGGTTATTAAATTTATTCTTTTCGTCGATATGTCAGACAGATGGCTCAAAAAATAAGGACAACGATCCTCGATATCATATTTGCACCTGCAATAAATGAATTACATTCTTCTAGAAGAGAAGACTGGTGAAATATTGATACTTACAGTACAGATAATAGATAGGCATATGACGAATGGCAGAGGGAAGGCAGGTATGTATCTGCTCAAAAAAACTAAAACTAGCCTGTCAGAGAAATATACCCCAGTATACCAAGCTGAGTTGGTTGCTTTGCTGCATGTATTAAATTACTTAATAGAGGACATGGTGGAGGCAAAAAAGATCCTTATGGCCCAGTACAATCAGACGTATGGTACAAACAAACATCACAGCATCATTGGCACTGGAATGCGTACTGAACAAAGTAACACTGCTCTAGGTAAGAGGACACATAGGGCTTAAAGGTAATGAAAAGCCGGACTCCTTTACGAACACGGGGGTACACCAGAACTATTCTCTTCAATTGGTGGGTGAATAGTAGAGGACCTTGATTGAAAAATTGGTCACGGCGGAACACCTGAGAAAATGGTAAATCGTGGAACGAAGAAGGCTAAAATTAGAAAAAGTTCATCGACTTGCTCAGAAAAAAGTTTGAGCAACGTTGAAATGGGAAGTAATGTTAACTACATTCTTAGAAAAGATGATACTTGTAAACTATGCCTGGAGGAAGTTAGATACAAACATGACAGAGGTATGAAGAACTTGGGACATCAGAAGATACAAAACCCAGAGGATAAAACACGAGGAAACAGGGAAAAGCTATGGATAAATCCAGACAGCCTCTCTGGGTAAGACGAATCGTCTGTTTGGGCTAACTCTAAATACAATAACTGATTGATATTTCATAACGAGAATATAATATCAGGACCTACAGAAACAAACCCAAAATGGATGATTCGCTGACGTAATTGAACCTTAACGATAGGAGTGGCAGAACTAAGGGTGCTGAAGAAGTAGGTGACGGAGGACGAACCGGAATTCTGACATCTGTATATCGGGCAGCTTCGAGAAAGTCAGTCGAGACCTACCTTTTTAACGAAGTAGACAAGTACGTGGTGTAATTTATCATAGAAAGGTTTTTTCAAAATAGAATATTCACAACGAAAATGATTCTGAGAAGCTCCACTCCACTCCAATCTTTTTTTAAACTTATGTAATTAGTCTGGATACATCTGTCTGCATCTACGCTCTCACTTAACATGTCAAATTTAAATACAAAATTCCAAAGATAAATTTACTTTTAAAGACGTCATTTGTCATAATGCCGCATGACAGTCGTACAAATAGAAACGACGACAAAAAAAAGAAATGGTATCATAGATACTTTCTTTCAGTGTATTTAAAAGACTTACCCAATTGCCAGTCATAGCTTTAAAGGTGTTCAACCTTAATAGTTTAAATTTAGACCACAACTCCACAAACCGTTTGTATATTCAAAGCAAGACAATACGATTCCCCTGTCCGATAAGCGTCCGCTGTTGACTGTTTTAACTTATCTATTCGAAGAACAAAGGTTGAGGTCTTCAAGTGTAAGTCCCTAAAACATGACGATATCACAGGAGCACTCAACTCATACCACAATCATAGAATATTACTATTCGAAGACCCATGTGATTAGAATTTTAAATTCATTCAAAGGAAAAAAAAACAAACAACACATGGCAAAGGTAAATTCAAGTAAACACCTATACACACATCCAGAGTCACACACGAGCAGCAGATGTCACATTAAATGTCACTTAAGTACACACTTGATTATGTACTTGGGTATGGAGTATCTTTTCCGTGAAGTGTATGCGTTGCTTTTTTATTTTTGAATTTTTTGTTTATTCTTGAACACAAAGTGGGTGTGTGTGTGTGATATGACGGCCTGATATGTAAAGAGTACATGAAACGAACGTGTAGTGGGTACACATTCACGTTGGAACAGAATAGCGACATGTTGTGTTGAGTAAGGCATATCGCACATGTAAGATACAACAAAACTCATAAAATATTCAGATACACCTGTTAGGCGACCAATGTAAAGTCCATGCAAGAATGACATCAAAGAGGTCCACATTGAAATGGAGAGCTATAATTAAGTAGGTTCTCCGCTTTGAAGTTACTTGTTTTCCATTTGTACATCTTGAAAGTAGGCTAAGCTCACAAAGGTGGGGACAGCGCCGATATTTTGTTGCTTTGTAGGAAATTGAAAAAAAAATTTACATATGAACACAACACATGTATTTTTCGGTTTAAGAGGGAACATTAATTTCAACGAAAATACGGTGAATAAAGTACCGAATTGTGGGAGATACTTATATCGTACAATTTTTGTATTTTACAACAACACACGTTGGAAGGAGAGCAACCGATAAACTTGTGATTGTCCAAGATATTTATGTTTTTACTATAGGGGGGCGCATGAAGGCTGTCTATTTTCACCGATACTGTTTGAAGTATTGCTTTAGTCATATTTGATGATGAATGATTTAGTGTTCCGTACCAAAATTAGACAAAACGGAACAATTATAGCCTCACTTCAGTGTCCATCCATCCATCTGTTTATACGGCGTCAGCTAAGCGATACAAGCTGAACTTGGGTAAATTGTGGTTAGGTTCATTGTGGTTAGGTAAGGTCGTAAGAGGATAGCAGCTCAGCCTTAGATAGACTAGTGTTGATCCATAGTGATACATACCACAATTTAGATTACAGTCAACCCTCGTATATCGCGATATTTAGATCCTCAAGAAACAGGGCTTTATACAAAATCGCGTAATATGACACTTGGGCCTCATATTTAAGCTGGGGTTCGTTGCGTTCTTCACAAAAAAAATGCATCTAAATTTGTAACGCTGTTTTTAGAAAACTAACTGTACTATAGTTTTAACACGTTGGCTCCCAGTGCATCACCGGTGATCACAAAAAAAATCCACCCCCAGAGCGCAGTGTATCACCGGTGATCACATTAGAAATCATTCCCCAAAGCCCAGTGTATCACGGGTATCGATTTTACCACAAAAGTGAAAAGAGTTTATAGAAATTTATAAATCAAATAGGAAAGTAAACATATTTTATTATATAAAAAACAAAATAATTGATTCATTGTACCTTCAAAAAAATTGACAAAAAAGAATTAAATTCATAAATTTTGTGTTAATACAAAAAGGCTACACCATTGACAAAAACAATTATGTTAACATAATTGATGCTGATAAAATAATTATTATTTATCATAATATAGAGATTTCAGAATTCTGGATTTGAAAGGAGAAAACTGTATTTTCGATATTATAGATCTATGTATAATACCTACAAGACGTTCAGTTTTTTATTGAAATATTCTGTTGGTCTTTGAGGTAGTAAAGGACTTTGTCTACCTCAGCTCTGGTATGACAACAAAAAATTACACCTCATCAGAAATCAAACGAAGGATTACTCTTGCTAATCGCTGTTACTTTGGACTAAAAAGGCATCATCATTCCTGTCTTGCTTTATGGAGCAGATGCATGCATTTTATCGAAAGCGGATGGAGACGGGTTCTGGAGGAAAAGATTCAACCACGATCTGTGCGAGCTGTACAGCGACATCGACCTTGGGCGTTTAAGATGGCTAGGACATATGGTAGAGCGTATAGACATCAACAACTCGGCTCGGAGAATATTGTATTCTAACCCAGAGGGTCAGCCAAGCAGAGGACGACCTCGCCTGAGGTGGCGCGCACAACTAGAACAACTTGTAGTGCGCAACTGGAGGCAGTTAGGTAATGCCCGGGCTAACTAGATGGGGTTATTGGTTCAGGCCTTGGTCCACCCCGGATTGTAGCGCCACCTAAGTTTTAAGTAAGGTTCATGGTGTTAGGAGTTATTGGAGCCATCGTTGAGTTTAATTAAGGACTCTTCGTTGCATACAACTGTGCTGTGTATCTCTTTAAGTTGAAAAGCTCTATGAGTCTATGATAGTTCACTGGATCTTGGAAGTCTTAACACTCATAAAATCGAAAAACTAACACCAAATAACTTAAATCGCTTTCCATGCGCCAAACACAAGTTCTAAAACACAACGGACCTGCTCCTCGAATTTACTTTAGTTGCGTGCAACTTCCGCTCCTATAATTCGATTTCAAGATATGTATGTCTTATAAAATAAAGTTTAACGATAGGTATTATCGCCACCGAAACTATTATAACTTTAAGTGGGGATATAGTAAAATGTTGGCTCACTTAAGATTCGATCTATCAGGGTTAGACTGTATTGCATCATAAATTGTATGCCATCATAAAGATTATAGCTTATGATGTTAACCTCCAGGTCTTAAACTACTTATCTACCTAACTCGTATTTACGAGTAGGTACTTATGAGTATGCATGTACATATCGTTATCTATAAGCATTTTAAAACACACAAATGAATAATTGCAATTGTGTTCAATAGTAATTGTTGCCAACAAAACGTTTGCCAAATTCTATCCACGTAATTAACATTTTAAATTGTGTACACATTCGTAAGAGTAAGAACTATTCACAATTGCAAATTGAAAATAATTAAGACAAGCCGATTGATATTTAAAAATTCAGCGTTTTCAACTGACAAACGTTGTGTGGTAAGATATTTCATGTAAATTGCTTGCACATTCATTAAGGCACATAAAGAAGCGGCGAACCGACATTTAAGTGTCAATCTTCGAAGAAGAGATCATCGTGTTTTTTTTAGTGAACGTGTTGACAGTGTCCAAAATAAAGTTGGACGATGTCCAAGTAATTTCCTCGCACATTCATCATAAAAACTACTAAGCTGGTATAAAATTAGGATGCAAATGCACCGTATCCGAAATAGTTGTAAATGGTGGCAAGAATTAATAACTCACGGGAACAGTGAGTGGAACATGTGAATAATATGCGAGATGAGAGATTAGGTTTTTTTGCAGTTAATATGAGAGGTCTGAGCTATGCAAAACTTTGAACTATTTAATGAATCTCTATGAAGAACTAGATGAGTTAAACTTCGAATACAAATTTAATTGGCTGACGTGAGATGATCTTGACATTTTTTTTTCACACAGAACGCTGCGGAAAGTAGTCAATGTAAGCAGGGCCGAACTAAGGTTAAGTGGTGCCGCTTTTTCCACTTTTTGTGAAGAAACAGGAAAGAGCAAAAAAAATCTTGATGCAACCGCCTGCGGTATACAGCAGAAATGCAGTAAAGATGTACATGACCAACCTCCCCAGTGCAGCGAAGTAAAATAAGAAGAAGAAAAACCTAGTGTTAATAATAATAGCTAATTTTTCAGTATGACAGTGTTGCCATACGAGACAAATCACTGCACGCACTTGATATACAAATATTTGCATTTGATTACAAAACTAGTTTTGATAAACATACTGGTTGTCCGATAAATTTTAAGAATTTGGCAGCACTGATTCTTTTGACGTTTCTAAATATCAAATTCATAAAGTTCGAAACTTCTAGTGGTAGGAAACAGTGAAATGTCAAAGAGCGCTTAGTTGTGTCGTTTTTATTTATTTATTTGTATTTTTTTTTTTACATATTTTTATATTTTTTTGGTATTTTTAATTGACAATTAAGTCTAAAAATGGATGTTTCTCGTGAAGGATTTCGTTGGATGATTTTTTATTATTTTAATTGAGGTCTAACTCAACAACAATGCATAGATGATAGATCGATTTCGTTTGGCTTTTGGTGACGAAATACCATTTAATACCGTCGTGCTAGCGTCAATGATAAATTTCGTGAAGGTCGTGCTGCAGTGCTGTTGTTCCAGAAAACATTGATACCGTACGCGCCATGATTGAAACCGATCGGCATATAACATACCGTAAGATAGAAGCAATCTTGGGCATTAGTAAGAGCGCAATGCAATGAAAATTGTATAAACATTAAGCTGTGAAGAAGCTTTGTGCTAGGTGGATACCACACAATCTGACCGAGGCTTCAAAATAAGGGTCGAGTCAAATGATGCAAAGAAATGCTAAAGAACATTCAATCGTGAATCGTGATGCTTCAAAAACATTTAGAGCATAGTTATAGGAGACGAAACTTGGATATACTCGTATTAACCCGAATCTAAGCGATAGTTGGCTATTTGGGTATTCCAAGGCTAGCGAAAACCGACAAAAGTGACTCGTTCTCGGGTCATGTTGCTACTGTGGCCTTAGAGCATCGTTTCTCAACCTTTAAGCGTGTGCGGACATCCAACATTGAATTTATCAGTCGGAGGACACCCTCCCAATAATAATATTTACAAAATTCGGTATAAACTTTTAAACTTTCTTTCATAGGTAGTAGAATTGTTTGGTTTTGGAAGATACTCGTATGATTGTTTTCAGTGTCCGTACTAAAAATGGAACACTGATGGAATCAGTTCGGTATCTATCTGTTAGTCTGTCCGTCTATCACAGGCCTTATTCTTAGAGTCCATTTGACGCAGACTATTGAAATTTGGAACAGTTGTCGCAATTAGTTGCCCAAACACTGATCTGAACATAAGAAGTTGAATTTCGACTTTGGGGGCTAGTTTTGGGGGTATAAATGGGATGTTAAAAAAATGTTAAAACAAAATGTATTCATTTAATTTTAAGATAATCGTATGGGATGTCAAATGAAGGTCGTTAAAGCATGAATTCAAGAATGTATGAAATATTTTTTTTTTGTGTTACATTTTTCTTAACTCTATTCAAAAAAACGTTAAACAATTCCTTTCCCTGTACATTATCCCTAAAAATATCGCTCAAAATAATCTGAATAAAATCACTAACACTAAGAATAAAGTGCAGATGAAGACAAAATTATCAGGACTGCATTACGTTAAACGGTTTTTTTTTAATTAATTTTTTTTGTTATTTCAGCCTGTAAGTCCCGTTTATAGAAAATAAAATGCATGGTAGAGACGTCCGAAAAGCATGTTTCTGGGGTGTTGGGTTCAGAGTGGAATAAATGTTTCGAAAACTAGTTCTATCGAATGGAAAACTGTGTTACTCTTGAAGGAGAATACTTTTAAAAACAATAAATAATTTAAAGTAAAAAATTAATGTTACACGTTAAAGTCGAAAAAGAAAATTCATAGAAAAGCTGCAGATGATTTCAAAATGTCTCTATGAATGTGCAGTCATTTTATGTACGACTATTTAAATCTTAACACTTCTCTGTCACTTTTCTCGTTTTTTCATAAATTATATGTACAGTTTTGGCAGCATTGTTTGATTTGTAAGCAGCCTGACTTGCTGAATGGGTTATCGGCTTTAAGAGAATGTACCGATAGTAAGCGATCCCTATCGATAAATTTATCGAAAGTGCTCAATTTTAGTATTGCGAGTATACCTAAGGTTTTGTTAATTAATTAATATGAAATATTTGATTTTATTATACAGTGAAATCTCTCATTAGCGGACACCCTGTTTAGCGGACACCTTTTTGGGGAACCAATTTCTAAATTCCCATACAAAAGGCGTTCTTATAACACTAGAACCACCGCCGTCCCATTTTTGTCCCACCGACACTTTCAATCACCTCAAACTTCGTTTGTTTTTAATTTAGAATCATTAAACTTCCTGACTTTTACTCAATTGGTATATTTTAATAATTTTCAACACTTTCATCTTTGTAATTATCATAGGTTTTGAAAAAAATATTGATTTACCTAGAACCGCCGCTGGGTCATTTTTGTCCCACCATAATAAAATGAAGAGAATCTATCTATCTGTCGCTAGCGCAAGAGCTTGTGATTCCCCCTTAGAGTTTATTTTTACACCGATTTCAATGATTCTAACACTGATCGAAAGCTAATAAACTGAACTTTGTTCATCAGTATAAACAATTTTGAAAAAGACCATATGAGTAAAGTTATTACGAAAAAACTTTATTACCAATGCCAACGGGTGTAGGGTCTCTACATGCGAGATTCCTCGCACTGGTATACTAGTATTAATTATTATTACATTCGATTTCTCCCAATCAATACAAGAATAGTTTTACTATAAATCACCGTGATATGACTATAAGTTTTAGTTACTGTACCTAATATTCTAATGTATCTAATACAGTCTAATATATTTATAGATGGCATCAAGAAAATTTACTTATTTATGTAAAAGTAAGCCCGTACACAATTTTTGGTTTTATTATTCCACGAATTTTGGTATTATACCCGGACCGTACATAATGATCGATGAACAGATTTTTCCTTCTGAGTGCCGTTGTCGATTCACTCAGTTTTTGAACTTTAGACTAAATAAACACTGACAAACATTTTGGATGGCAGTAGATAAAGATAAAAATTCTGTGGTAAATGCGTTCCCTTACGTCGGAAGAGATAACAAAAAACCTCAAGATGAGCATCCGGCTGAAGAAAAAATGTATCGAAAATTATATCAAGGGGAAAAATATTACATATGTGAAAACGTTTTCACTTCACTACTATTACATGAATATCTGATATCTAAAAAATACTAATATCGTGTCGGTACAGTCAATAAAGCTCGCAGTGAAATACGAGTGTGCGTGAAGACTGCACAAGAAAAATTGTACAAATGTAAGTACTTGTATTTATATATCTACTAAAAAAAGCAAATCCTTTGAATATTTATCAATCTAAAGCTAATAAAAAAGTCCTAATGTTAAGCACTATAATAAAGCAATAGAAACTGGTTCTTTGAAAAAACCATTGGGAGAGGAATCGGGCAAAAAGTATTTAGAAATAGAAAGACGAGTTTGTAGGTGTTCCTATTGCAGTTCCGGAACACCCCGAGAAACGAGACAAAAACAAATCACAGTTCATAAATAATAAAACTCCGGTCCTGTGGCTGTCCACTTAAGAGAGATTTCACTGTATGTATTTCACTGCAGTCAAGTATTTGAATTGAAAATCAAGTGATCCACGCTATCTAGGAGAGAAACATGGATTTAAAATTCTGGTTTAGAATTGAATCTTATTTTGGGAATGAAATCTCCAAGACAATGCTGTCTAGAGGGAAAAATTCTAGGCTCAATCACTGGGAGCTTCTGAATCTTGAAGTCTGTGAAGTCTGCTCATTTTCGAAGTTACCGAGTTTATGTCTTCTATGAACTTTCTGGGGTATAAGAATTCGCTATTTAAAATCAATCACAATTCACGTAAAAGGATGCAATTGTCAGAATGCAGTGTAAACATTAATGACTCAACAACAAATCATCAAAAGTTAGCATAATTGCAACCGCGCTGTTTGGACTTCGTTAAATAGGAATGGCCGCGCAATCACCAGTTGAAAGTCAACCAAATAAGTGGTTAATATATTTCAGAACTGCCAATTACGAAGATGAATCATAAACAATCAACCGTTACAACTCCGCCGGCGAATTGAAATGT
The DNA here is from genome assembly GCA_949775065.1 of Brachyopa scutellaris. Taxonomy (NCBI): domain Eukaryota; kingdom Metazoa; phylum Arthropoda; class Insecta; order Diptera; family Syrphidae; genus Brachyopa; species Brachyopa scutellaris. The sequence goes on along the minus strand of OX459112.1, from coordinate 171,305,668 downwards.
TTCATTAGTTGCTTACTACGCATTTTGTATTTATTATCGATTCGCGAATGAAATAATAATGAATCACCTAACGGAACCTTAGTTCAGGCAAGCATCTAAGTACGTAATTGTAGAGTTTGCACACACACGTTAACAATTCTACCCACCCGCTCCTCACTTAACAAACATATGTGAATACTCAACCCCCCGCCCAGCAACGATTACAAGGAACATCCCATTCAGGACGACCGGCCAGCGCAGCTTGCCTCGTTATAGCCCCCAAATCGTCCTGTATAATGTGTTCGCTTGTTGCGCTGCCATTTAAATGTAATTAGGTAAATGTACGTACAACTTCAGGGCTGGCTGGTTAAATAGTGCTGCTCTCCTGGCTGGCTAGAGGATGGCTGCAACTGCAACGTTCCGAGATACTTTTCCAACTTTTTTATTTTGTTCGTCGGTATTACTAGGATACATTGCTATGGCATGGAGCTACATCTCTGAGGTGGAATGGGCAGGACCGATTCATTTCCCTTTCGTGGAAAGTGTATATTTAGCCATTGAAAAGTAAAGGAAATGAATATGTGAATAGGTGCACATTGCTGGTACTCGGTATTCGTATGTGAGAGGTAGGATTTTTTAATGAATGAAAGGACTCTTCTCATCTCCACTGGTGCTGGCTGGCGATGATAGTTTTCCTTGTTGAATGCATGGATAATGATTCGAACGAAGGGGTTGTGCTGAAATAATGTATGAGTATTGAAAGTTCATATAAACTTACAGGAGCGACCGTGTTTTCGGACATGTAGCAGCAAAATGTAAGGATATCGTGGTGAGTTTCGAATTGAGAGAGTTTTTGTTTTTTTTTTTGTGTGCGCTTTGATTGAAACTTTTCATTGTACCTACCGTTGTTTGAATGTTTGCTAAATACTTCAATTGCAAGTAATGGTCAGTGTGGGAACCAGAAAAAAAAATCCTCCTAGTATTTAAGATTCAAGTTGTTTTATTCAATGGTTTAGTCGAAAAAAGGATTATGCGAGGTCCACTATGGACATATGAATATTTAAGACCCTAAGTACGAGTATACCAAAATCTATTCGCTCTAGACGTATCAAAGAATACTTATGCTAGTCACTCATGCTCAGGGAATTATGAGAACCATCATAATAATGCTCATAAAGAACAAGACAAATGGACAGAAGACAAACGGATCGGCCGGCGTAGTGATAGAAAGGTTATATTGAGAGAAATTGTGGTGCTGAGACATCCCAAAACGCTAGGCAACAGAGTAGGCCCATCTCGATCCCCTAAGAATCCAAGGATGGCAACTAAACCGCAACAATTTCCTGAAATAGAATGATAAAAACACTGCTCAGCACAATCGACCATATAATCGAAAAAGAGACCAACGCTCTATGGCTCACACGAACCGACTGCGTCACATCTCGCTCTTTATGGCCGAATCTTGCTCTTAATAGGACAAAGACGATGTTACATCTGCATAAATCCCCCATACGCTTAATCACCGGAATAATCACAGGACACTGTGCCATAGGTCACATGACAAGCAAATGGCTACCTGAGTCCAACGATGTCTGTAGAAGCTGCGGTGATGAGGAAGAAAGCGAATCGATCCAACATCTACTCTGCTACTATCCCGCCCTCCAAGAACGACGTCTCCGTACTTTAGGTCATCGATTCTTGGAAGACATAACAGAACTTGGAAATTCCAAGATATCGGATCTTCTATGATTCATCAAAAGCACAAACTGGTTTTACGAGCTGGTAAAAAGAGGATTTACTCCCAAACTAAATATGAGGGGATTCACAATGGACCTTCGGGTCTCCGAGTGGAAATGATTGCTCGTTCAATCACACACCCTTCTAAAACTAACCTAACCTTAGGTGGCGCTACAGCTCGGGGTGAACCTGGGCCTGCTTCTCGCAGCCATTTGTGTGTGTATGTTATATTTTTGCTCGAATGGAAGGGACCTACAGTTTTTTGCCGACTCCGAACGGCAAGTTAAGAAGCTTATAGACAAATGATACTTTTTGCTTGCTTGTCAGACATTCGAAAGAGGTGGGCACTGTGGAAAAAATTTTAGGTGTTGGACCCAGGCTGGGATTGGGATTAAACCATTTGCTTGCCCGGGACAGTTCCTCCTTGCACTGTTCTCCCAATTTAGGTAATGTGTGGTTGAGTGAAGAGCTTAATAGCAGACTGACTGTCTACTAACACTGCTGGTTGTAGGGTTGAGACTAATCTCCTTACATGCTTCTTTGATAGCAAGTACTTCCGCCAGAGAGATACTATAGCAGTCAGGAAGGCGAAGGGACTTGCAGATTCTTAGTTCGGCTGAGAAGATTCACGACCTGACACCGCAATCCATCTCGGATCTGTCGGTAAAAATCGCTATTTGGTACTTTGATATGAAAGAGTCATTTGCTTAAGTCTAGGTGTGACCATAAAGTTTCAAGAACAAATACCCTGATTCTCGGAGTCTAATAGCGCTACACGCTACACGTGTGAAGGAACACGCTTAATGCTTAATGCAATCCATCTCGGATCTGTCGGTAAAAATCGCTATTTGGTACTTTGATATGAAAGAGTCATTTGCTTAAGTCTAGGTGTGACCATAAAGTTTCAAGAACAAATACCCTGATTCTCGGAGTCTAATAGCGCTACACGCTACACGTGTGAAGGAACACGCTTAATGCTTAATGCAATCCATCTCGGATCTGTCGGTAAAAATCGCTATTTGGTACTTTGATATGAAAGAGTCATTTGCTTAAGTCTAGGTGTGACCATAAAGTTTCAAGAACAAATACCCTGATTCTCGGAGTCTAATAGCGCTACACGCTACACGTGTGAAGGAACACGCTTAATGCTTCGGTTGCGGCTGACCGCATATCACCACTGGTACCTATATTTAGGCTAAATATCTAAATGTAAGTGGAGAGTCACATATCTACTTACCTGAAACTTCCAAAATAAGAAAACATTCCTTCACGGAAAACTACGGAATGCTTGAAAGGAAAGTACGAGAGACTAATGGGAGTTAAGTACTTTCGCGTTTATTAATATGATTTATGACATCAATTCATATTCCTTACCGTTATTAACCTATTAATCATCAACTAGCATTGCTAAAAATTCTACAAACCATTAACACCGTCGTGCGTGACAAGTCAGAGGGAGTAACAGACAAAATACTATTATTGTATTCATAGTCGGATTAGCACTAACTCATCCCTTTCATACACTACCCACATGTGTATATCGGTACGGTATATTAGTACCTACAGGTTTTACCTAATGCCTTACCTGGTCAGCCACTCGTACTCGTTAAACAATGTTACAGTAATTGCATCCGACTCCCCACATTCGACCGCTTATCGCCTCCGTGTCTGCCACGCTGTCATCGTGATGCGCATTTAAATGTCAACCATCTATTGAATTACCACCCGCGCCCGCGCCAACCCTCTTCTGTTTACAACTTGAGTCCATCTGATTAAAACATGACAACAGACTGAAGTTCCTATACAGCCTTGCTGCAATCATCATGGGATCACGAAAGAACAAAAAAAGAAAAACCCCAACCGATTGCGCGCCAGAAAACTTCGCGCCAACAACTGCATGGCCATGTCTATCGCACAGTGTGTCATGTGGCGTGTACGCCCCCCATTTCTAAATGAATGACATATTACAATGTTTGTCCCGGTTCAGCTCCCAATAGTGTAGTTTCCGAGATACAAAAACACCAACTGCGAGACTTGAGGTTGAGGAGCATCGAGCACGCGAATGCAGCGCGCACGTGAAACGTCGCATTGATAGGCTTGGCCACCACCACCATACAAAACTTAATGACGAAATTAGTAGCCGATGGAGTGGAATAGGGGCACAGAGCTGGAATACGGACTACTCGTACCTGTGCGGAAATTCACGTTCTATTGTGTTTGCCTTTGGACATGAATTGAACCGGGGTTTTGTGCCAAATTCAATGTTTGTCACAGGTAAACATATCGAACTAATTGTTGGTGTTTTCTGTTTATTTTTTTTTTTTGTATCTGTTTGCCTCTCGAACCTTGTTGCATTTCCAATTGCAAAGCACATCACGAGTGGGTGAGGATGCGAACGGAAGTTATCCTCATTCGTAGTCGTGTTGCATACGACTAGATACACCTTTTCAAATTGGGTGTTAATTTGACTTTTAGAGTAGGCTCTAAGCCTAGCTCTGAATTCCAAAGTGAGGGCAGTCACATTCGAATGAACATTTCACGTGAAGTTCGACAATGTACGAGAGTATTTGTCATTTTAAATTTGTAGTGAAGTTGTAAAGTGAATGCAAAGTCAATGTATTTGTCATTTCAATTGAGTGTTTGTCATGTATGTATATACGCTGTTTGTTTTACTGAAAGCAAATACAAAAAGAAAAACCAGAATCTCCTAGAACCAGCGTCAAGTGGCAATTGAATCTGCACTATCATCCTTTCTAAAGTGAAACTGCTCATTGGGCAGTAATTCCAAATTCCGATGAAACGCGACAGGTAAGTGTATAGGATTAATGGTTCTTAGCGTAACTAATACTTGAGCAAATTTCTAGGTGCGACCATTTAGAGTTGTAAAAGAATGCAATAATTTAAGAATTCAATTCATTCGATTTATCTCCAAAAATGTTTAACTTATGAACTCACTGAGAGACTTCAACTTCAAATTATGAAATCAGCAATCAGTTTGAAGTTTGGATTCGATGGAACCCCACAAACGATTTTCATAAGACTTCACCGTTTTAATGTACTAAAAATAAGCTTTATTTTAATACCAGTCTCATTTCCGTACGCTCTTGGCCCAAGTTCCATATAATTTTGCCCCATCTTCTTTCGTAGTGATCTGGGGTACATATGTATGTACATTGCTAGCGAATCGGAATATTTTTTTTGTACATATACAATATACATACATATTACATATTATGTACAAACATTATGTTTAATATGTAAAAATATATGAAAATTCAACAGTTTTCTTTTTTATAGTATATAATGCGACCATTTCACCCGCTTTTGGCGGATTCTACCCGCTTTTCATCTAAAAGCCCGCCACCAAAAACCAATTTTCCCGCTTTCTGAGAAAATTTTCGAATTTTGTACTCACCACTGAACTTTTTTTGAATACTTGTCAATGTCAACGTCAATCCTTTTGCATTGAAATTGTGATAACGAAGGTGGAAGATTAAAACTGCCGTTGAGAACTTCAGTTCGCATCAGTGCGCGAAAATTGCAAATATCATGCGTCAAAGAAACAACCAACGTTATTCATTCGCTATCCGACGATACAAGGTCCGTTCGCATACTTTTTGCACCCCATATGTGTTTTCTGTCAAACAGAGAAAAATTACGAAAAAACGCGTTAAACAAAAAAAAAAAAAAATTAAAAATGTACAGATTTGACAGTTTTCATATATTGGCCCTAAGAAATTTCTTGTGCTAAAAATCGTAGCTTGGGGAAATATCTTACTCTCTCGTGAGCACTTTCTTTTACGAAAAATTACGAAATGTTTGCGTAAGCGAACGGGTTTTCGTACATATTCGTTATTTTTCGTAGATTTTCGTAGTTTTGGGAGCGTACGCGAACGGACCTACAATTGATAAGGAGAGACACACCACATCCGAGATGTCAAAAAATCCAAAAGTTAAAAAAATATGTAACGCTTAGCCAAATTTTGAAGCCGCTTTTTCTTTTATTAAAAAAAAAAAACCGATGACAATTCGAAGTTAAAATGTGAAACGTGTGGTGGTACAACTATTGGGAATAAGGGTACGGAGAACGTAATTGTTGTTCATTTCCAGTTCGTATTCCAATTCCACAAATGTATCGGCTGTGCTGATACTTTTGCGAAGCCCGCCAAACCCGCTAAAACACGACCGCTTTTAGCTTATAAAAACCCGCCGCTTTTTGCCAAAAAATATATGGTCACATTTGTACTCATACACTCGTATTTTTTCTTTTCTTTTTTTTTGTATTATTATGAGATATCTAATGTAATGCAATGACTTCAAAATGACTTCAATGACTTCACTGAAATCACAGAGGATTGTATTCAAATGAATGCATCTTTGATTCACTTAAATGAATTTCCAGTCAATACTCAATGAATGCAATCCAAAATGATTGCATTCTTTTACAACTCTGCGACCATTGCATACTTTTAGGAGTTAACACCATCACCTCATAGATACATATTTGTATTTGCATACCAATTACAAGTCTAAGAGATTGGCTCGTTCCTTTTTAGTGTTCCGTACAGTTGGCAAAATTCCAATTGGAATCACCTCGGTGTCTGTCTGTCTGTCTTTCACGGGCGTTTTGTCAGAGACTATTATTTTGACGTAGACAGTTGAAATTTGAAACAGTAGTTCAAATACAGAATCGTACTTTAAAAGTTGCATTTTTGACATGGGTGGTTTAGTTTTGAGGGTTAAATGGGAAGTTAACGAAAATAAAGGTCAGGTTCCAATTAGAAGCCAATATCGCTTGGTTTTTTTTCAATAACCTAACTGACCAAAAAATTCCTTAATAATGAAAAATTGCTACTTTATCAAAGAAACGTTTTTTAAATAAAATCTGATCTATGGTGAGCATCCTCATTTTAACTATTTATCGAGCTTCATGATGTTTCATGAAGTTTTCTAAATTTTTGTTTTGTTTGCTACCAACATTCGTGTATTTTCTTTAGTCCAATGATCCAAATTTTTTAAATAGAAAACTCTACTCTACACATTTTTAACATTTTTATTCGGAAGAAATAATTATTTAAATAACTAATTTACATCGCTGGACATTTGCAAAAAAAATCTTTATCCAAGAATGGCTCTAAGCCGAAAAATGGTCCTGGATTAAATGACTCAAAGGCAATCAAGCCCTCACATGCAATGAGTGGGTGACAAATACCGGACAGACGATTCTGTATTTATATCTCTCTAGTTTACATGATTTAATCTTTTTTATAACAAAACGTTTTATTCGGAATAGATTGAACCTTAATTTTTAATCCTGGAAGTACATGCTTATTTTCATTTTGTATAATTCGAATCGATGGGGAATATTCAAAGTTATCATACGATGCATATGCTCCAAAAACCTTGACAGTCGATTGTATTATTTAGAAAAACAACAATAAACATTTCTTTTACAGCTGGCATATTTTATAAATCGTAAAAAGGAGTCGTCGATAGAAGCATGTACTTCTGGGGTTAAAAACAATGATCTCAATAAATTTCTTTCAAATGAATATTGCAACTGCGTACTTTTGACACTCATTGCTATGAGAGGAATACTATTTAGATAAATGTAAGTCAGAGGTTAAAAGACTGCCCTTGAAAAATATGGCTTCGGCTCTCGCATTTGAATAAAAAGTAGCCTATTATGTTTGCCAACTGGTTTAAAACCTTTTTTTTTCTTTGCTAAGTTCGGTACAGCGTATAGATGATTTGTTTGCAATAACCGATATTTCGTTATAAGCGATTCCCACTGTACTTCTAAACCAGAGTTTGGCATAAGGTGGATTATCTTCATACTGGAACAGATAGTGCGTACAGCAGATGTGAAGGCACTAACATACAATGCAACAAATCCGTTCAACTGCTAGGATATGCAGATAACACTACTTACTTACTTACTTAGGTGGCGCTACAGTTCGGGGTGAACCAAGGCCTCAACCAACAACCTCTTCCAGCTAGCCCGGTCCTTAGCTAGCCGCTTCCAGTTGCGTACTTCAAGTTGGCTGAGGTCTTGTTCTACTTGTGTGCGCCAGCTTAGGCGAGGTCGACCTCTGCTGCGCTGACCCTCCGGGTAAGAGTCGAATATTCTCCGAGCCGGAGCGTTGATGTCCATACGCTCTACATGTCCTAACCATCTTAAACGCCTAATGTGCAGTTTTTTGACCAGGTTGATGTCGCTGTACAGCTCGTACAGTTCGTGGTTGAATCTTCTCCTCCAGAACCCGTCAACGCAAACGGGACCGAATATCAGTCGTTCACAGACCTTCGTGGAGTAAGTACGTGTTTCGGCTTCCAAGAGTACAAGCAGTGTGTTAACATTAACGTTTGACCAACGAAAATCAATTAGCTCGGTAGCCTAGTGGTGCTAGTGGTGAACCGTCACCCAGTAGACATAGGTTCGAATCCCATTCGGGGAAAAAATTTTATAAGTGTTTTTTTAATTTAATAATTAAATTAAAGTGGTCGGCAACAGCCGATAGTACCGGTGATGGCTGATGGCCAAAGGTCCGCGTCCCAACCAACGGGAATAGCGGACAAAACAACATCAGGCGATGATGTGTCAGAGATATCTGGTCACCAACCAGCAGTGGCCATAGAAGGCGCGGGAAAGAGGAGGAGGTCGCTGAGACCGACTCCCAACATGGGAAAGCGCCCCTCTCTGTCGGCTTCTGCAGAAAAGCTGCCTGTGGAAGCGGGGGAGGAGGCGCCATCAACATCAGCAGCAGCAAGAAAACAACAACGTAAGCGATCAGGCGATGGCGACAGATTCGCCTACGTCTCAGATGGTGGTGAAGGGCATTACACCGGCACAAGTAACAGCTTCGCATCTCTGGCGCCTTCAGACTCGGACGATGAAGACGATGAACTGGAGCTCCTAAGCCGCAGCATAAGAGAGCTGCAGCAAAAAGTGCTTATCATTAAAGCCAAACAAGTGGCCAGAAGAGTAAAGGAGCAAGAGATGGAGCTCCAGCGAAAACAGCAACAACAGCAACAACAGCCAGCAGAACAAGCTCCGCAGCAACCCAAGCAGCTACAACACCAGCAGCAGCCAAAAGACAAACCACAGCAGAAAAAACAGCTGCCTCAGCCGCAACAACAACGGCAACAACAGCAGCAGAATCAGCAGAAGCAGCAGAAAACGCAGCAGCAACAACAACAACAACAGCAGCAGTAGAACCAGCAGCAGCAACAACAACAGAAGACAACAAGGGAGAAGGTGCCCCCAATAAACACCTTCAAAATGGAACTAAAAGAGACAATCGAACTATGTAAGTCGGCCATAGGCAACAATTTTTATGTTAAAAGACTTAGCGTAGATAGGCATTCTATACAATGTAACACAGTAGAACAATATAGAACAATTAAAAAACTGTTAGCGGAATCGACGACGGAGTTCTTCTCCTTCACCCCGAAGGGGGAAAAGCTGCAAACAATGCTGCTGAGGGGGATGGAACCGTCCACAGAACCGGAGGAGCTCCTTAGAATGCTCAAAGAGAAGAAGTGCGATGGGCTTGAATTCGTAGGGGTCAAGCCTTTCACCACAGCAAGGGCCAAAAGGGAGAATCGGAAATAAACACCTTCAAAATGGAACTAAAAGAGACAATCGAACTATGTAAGTCGGCCATAGGCAACAATTTTTATGTTAACCCATTAAGGACCGGAAAATGTCAACGTTGGAATTTTATGCTGAAATTCTCAGGATCGCCTTATTTTATGCTAGAAAGCATTCCTGCAAAAAATAAAAAAAATCTATCGAGTAGTTTTCTCTCTGCTCGCCGTGTGGTCAACCACACGCTGGGCCCCATAGTATGTTTGACTTTTTTTCACAATTTTTTTTTTTGTTTGTTTTGTTTGTAAATGTAAAGTATTTAGGTAGATATTAAGAGCAGTAAATAGATTACTCCGACGACGGTAAAGATTTTCTGGTGCGCTATTATTTTGATTTCGGTAGTAGCAGATTTTGTGCAGTGAGTCCTAATACATCGTTTTGAATGTAATTCTTGAGATCTAACTGGCACAAAGAAACATTGTAATTTTAACGCCACAGCGTTTTCCAAATATTGTGCCCATATTTGTCACCGCCACTTTTTCCTCTGACACCGATAAACTAATTAGAGATTCTATTATCGTGTAAATTGTCGACGCCCATGTATCGGTTGTTACTTTTGAATATGTGGCTGTGGAACCAACCTTTTTTTCTCTGCTATAACATTGCACATTTATCATTGGCTTATATCTGCGTGGGGCACCGTAGCGCAAGTGGTTAGTGCGTCGCACTACTGAGCCAGCGGTCTTGGGTTCGAATCCCGCCGCAAACACCTAAAAGTTTTTCACAGTGCCCACCTCTTTCGAATGTCTGACAAGCATCAAAGAGTATCATCTGTCACGATTGAGCTTCTCAACTCGCCGTTCGGAGTCGGCAAAAAACTGTAGGTCCCTTCCATTCGTGCAAAAATATAACACGCATACACAAATGGTTGCGAGAAGCAGGCCCAGGTTCACCTCGAGCTGTAGCGCCAACTAAGTAAGTAAGTATATCTGCGTTAGTGGAGCTATGCGAACCACCCCAACGCTGCTCTTGAAACCATGTTCAACATGCTTCCGTTAGACATTCACGGTGGGGATATAACGTCATTTCGACTAAAAGAAACCTCACAATGGGAATTTTCTAACTTAGGGCACGCCAGAATACTTTCAATAAATAATATTAATATAGGAACTACGGAATATATAACTCCGCTCCTAGGTTTTAATATCAAACAAAAGTCTAGGTAATACATGTCTTAATGACAAATCCGTGCTGGAGATCTATACGAATGGATCCAAAACATGTGATGGCGTAGCAGCGGGTGTCTTCTCAGGCCAGTTCAGCCTGAACTTATATCTAAGACTTCTAAATCATTGTAGTATCTTTCAGGCGCAGGTGATGGCTATTCGTGAAGCCGCTGAGTGGTTATCAATGAAGTCAATGTACAAATGCGATATTGTTATTTATACCGATAGCCAAGCGGCTATTAAAGCACTCGAATCACCAATTATAGGTTCAAAATTATTTAAGCAAGCTCTGTACTGGGTTCTTGGTCATAGAGACATCGCACGTAATTGTAAAGCAAACGAACTAGCCAGAAAAGGTACAAAACAGGCACTCAACCATATAAACTGAACCCCAATATAATACACACAGCCACTATCCGAAGAAAAGGCCCATAGGTTTTACCCAAAGTGAATTGGAACCTTGTTTTCATCGATTTTACAAATAATCAGAGATCTCAAACAAGTGGAAAACACCTACACTTGATTACGGGGATTTTCAACAGTCTAAAACAGATGTGAAACAGAAAATGTTACTGTTGTTGGACTTGTAATATGTATATATAAGTTGCGCCAAGCAATAAAATATCAAAATGTACAAAAAGTACTATGGGGCCCAGCGTGTGGTCAACCACACGCCATTTTTTGCCGACACCTGGCGGTAGGTAGAGTTACCTGTGGGGCCCGCAAACATTACCAAAAGTATATTTGGACTTTTGCCAACATATGTCAAAACAAATAATTAAATTTTTATTTTTATTTTTTTTTTTAGTTTTTAAATTAAAAAAATGCTTTTTTGGGACACTTTTTCTGCCTGCACAGGTGTACCAATGTACAGGTGAGAAATGTCCAAAACATATATTTTTATATTGCCAAAATACCAAACCTAATTATAAGTCCAACAATTATTTCAATATTATTTTTTTAATATTTTTAGTTTTTGGGCAAAGTTAGCCGTGTGGTAGACCACACGCTGGTCCAAAATGGGTTAAAAGACTTAGCGTAGATAGGCATTCTATACAATGTAACACAGTAGAACAATATAGAACAATTAAAAAACTGTTAGCGGAATCGACGACGGAGTTCTTCTCCTTCACCCCGAAGGGGGAAAAGCTGCAAACAATGCTGCTGAGGGGGATGGAACCGTCCACAGAACCGGAGGAGCTCCTTAGAATGCTCAAAGAGAAGAAGTGCGATGGGCTTGAATTCGTAGGGGTCAAGCCTTTCACCACAGCAAGGGCCAAAAGGGAGAATCGGAAATTACCGTTCTTCCTGGTTCAGCTGTCACCCAATAGCAAACTGGATGGTCTACGGAACATTAAGGTCGTAGACTACCAGGTTGTCACATGGGAGAAAGTAAAGAGGAGCGATAGCATTCTTCAATGCGTTCGCTGCCAGAGGTTCGGGCACGCCGCGTCGAACTGCGAGATGCAGCCTCGATGCGTGAAGTGTGGAAAGAACCACAAGTCCGAAGAATGTTCTCTGGGGAAAGAGGGGGCATCAGAGAAATCTCAGCTCTCGTGTGCGCTATGTAGGAACTCGGGACACACCGCAAACTATCGGGGTTGCCCCAAGTTCCAAGACATTAAGAAAGTGAACATGGTTCGACAGCAGAAAAGCGTAGTGAAAAGCCTACCACGTTCAAGCCAAAGTCAAACCGTCACACCCCAAATTTCCTACGCCCAAATGGCGGCAGGAAGGGGACAGACGGTACAGCAACAACCGAAGGCTGCTTCACAGGCCCCACTGCCTAAAGCACCGGAGGCTGACTTGATGGCTATCTTGCTCTCTATTCAAGGGCAGATGGGTCAGCTACAACGTCAGGTACAAGAGCAGGCGAAGAGGGTGGACCAAATCTGCGCGCTTCTGCCGGGCCTAGCGCATCTCCAATCATAATGTGTGCGATGGCGGAGAATACCTTTAGGATCCTTGCAGTGAATGTAAATTCACTGATTAGGATCGAACGAAGAGCCGTACTTTTTAAGTTGTTAGAAGATCAAAGCCCTGATGTCCTTTTGGTTAGCGAAACTAAGCTAAACCAGAAACATAAGTTACGGCACAATAATTATAATATAATAAGAAGAGACCGACCCAACTCTATACAAGGAGGAGGTGTTGCGATCTTCATTAGTAAAAAGCTAAAATATAAGGTAGTGTACAGTGGTGAAGTGCGGAAATTCCAGGAGCTAGAAGCATGTATCGTGTGCATCCCTCTCCATAGTGGAAAGAGGATGTACATGATCTCAGCTTATGCACCTGAAGCTACGCAACCAACTCTGTTTATTTCAGAGCTCGAGACACTTTTCCGATGCCTTAGGCTGGAGTCGGAGAAGAATTATTTCCTTTTGGCCGGGGATCTAAACGCCAAACATAGAGATTGGGGAAATAATATTCCTAACTCTAGAGGGAACCTCCTTTTTAATTGGTGGGGTCAGCACAGTGTCGAGTATAGACTCGGTTTGAAAGCCACAGATAGTCCGTCGTTTCCTAGAAGCGGATCATATCTGGATCTCCTGCTGTTCGACGTACGGTTACAACTGACTAACACGAACGGACAAACTTTAAACTGCCTTCATACATTTGTGTATGACCGTGACCATTGCGGACTCAGAGCCGAAATTACAATTCCCAACGAGATTGTGGAACTTGAAGCGTTTGTTCATGCGCATCCCTACAATTATAGTAGGGTGCGTTAGACACGCTTCTCTAGAGTTATGACAAGAGCACTCTCCTCAAACTCGCTCAACCCACCGTCCAATAGGAATCTGTCGAATGAGGAGATTGACGGATACCTAAAACAAATGGACGAGACAATAAAACAAACGATGGACAGGACGATACCTCAACATCAACAAACTGACAATGTAGGAATATACCGCAACGCAACAATAAACGCACTACACCAACAGAAAAGTAGACTGCTGTCGAGATTAAAAACCTTGTACAGACGGTTTACTGACAGACAAAACTCAGAGATTAGGACACTGAAGGCGTTGATTAAAAACCTCCAACAGTTAATAAAAGAAAACTACCGATTAGCGGTAAATCTGCACTGGAACAAAAAAATTGGGGCTGTAAAAGCCAACAACCCCAGTATGTTCCCGCAAATAAATAAAATATTTCGGAGGAATAATCTCAACGACCTTCCATGTCTCAAAATTCCTCGAAATACGGACAACGAACGAATACTTGTGACAGCAGGTATAGATCCAGTAAACGCAGTCGATGACGACAATTTCTTTTTGATCGAAGATCCGCAGGAGAAGGTTGAGACTATAGGAGCGACTTTTCAGGAAGTGTATAAGGTGAATAGCAGTATTTTCCCAAACCATGACCTGGAGAATCGAGTCCTTGTGCACAACTTCTACCTTCGAAATGAACTACAGCAATGGCGATCAGAGAACATCGGTTTCACCGAGTTCAATGAAGACAATAGGGCAAATAATGCCATCGCCAACGAAGGGATACATCCCCCGTTCTTATCGAAGGTAGAGCTCCAAGCGATCTTCGAATCATTGAGAAAGAAGAAGTCAGTGGGAATCGATGGAATATCTAACATTGTGCTTAGACATCTCCCTCTAGAAGCGGTAGACATTTACTGCATTTTGTTTAATAATGTGCTGAATAATGCACATTATCCAGCGCATTGGAAAACAGCAGTAGTACATCCTATCCCTAAAAGGGGTAAGGACAATTCCAATCCGGCAAATCTCCGGTCAATAAGTCTCCTTCCGAACATCAGCAAGGTATTCGAAAAAGTGGTCAATAGAGCCCTGACTAAGTGGGTTGACGACAAACATATAATTCCAGATAACCAATTCGGATTTAAGGCGGGGCATGATACCATACATGCCGCGTCTAAACTCGTATCGGATATTCAATGGAACAAAAGCAAGAAACAATGCACGGGTGCCTGCCTGGTTGACTTGGAGAAAGCCTTCGACACCGTTTGGCTAGAGGGACTTTTTTACAAGTTGAGCAGGTTGAGCATAAGTAAACCACTGCTATACATACTTTATAATATGCTCACCAGTAGGCGGTTCGTTGTGAAAAATGGCAATGTGACCTCTGCTGGTATTTTTGAAATTAAAAATGGTCTACAACAGGGTGCGGTTAATTCGCCGATCCTTTTCAATATTTACACAAGTGATCTCGTAGGGTCTCTTCACCATGCTATTGCGTACGCAGATGACTTGATCGCGTACAGATCAGGGCCAAAGATCGAGGTCATTGCAATTCTCTTGCAGCGTGACTTCGATAAGATTCAGCGATATTGTGACGACTGGAAGTTGAAGATCAACTTCCAGAAGTCAGAAACCATCTTGTTTCGGACGCCGTTGTCTGGGGCCTCTTGAGACACCAGAAAGAATTGGCGAAAGTTCGCAATCGTGGGACGACACGGACGGCCACTTGCATGTCGAAATGTAGTCAGATACCTCGGGCTGTGGCTAGACCAGTATCTGTATTTTAACAAACATATAGATGCTGCTCTGGCCAGAGCCAGAGGCGCTTTTGCTCTTACAAAGAGACTGTTTTATAGCAGCCAACTCGATGCGAGGGTAAAGGTTATCTGCTACACGGCCCTTATACGGCCAATGATAGCATATGGTTGTCCCGTGTGGTTCAACGTCGGACCAAGTTTGATGGAAAGGATTCGGGTGTTTGAGAGGGTTTGTCTTCGGGCCTGCCTTCGTTTATACAGAACACCAGAGTCCGAGTACAAAAAATTCTATTCTAATGAGGTCCTATACAACAGGGCTAACGTAATAAGAGTGGACAATTTCCTAATCAAGATGACTCGAAGGCACATTGCAAGAGCAATGGGTTCGATGAATAGCCTGATCTTCGGGGCTTATTACCCCAATTTCACGTACCACGAAAGAGTGCGCCTTAACGGCTTCGTTCCACCAGAAGCGTTCCTCTATTTTGACCAACAGGGTCTGATCCAGGATAGAACAGCGGTACCGCTAATCTTCCATGTTGCTCGCAAGACTGTGGATAGGCGGCTCAACTACGACAGAGACGTCGCACAGAGCCAAACGGAGCGCCTCCGGTTTAGTAGGTCGGTTTCGGGGCGCGATGGGCACGATGTTGAACAGCAACATCAGAGATTCTGGTGGCTGTTAGAAAGAGATGGAATTCCCTCGTCGATTCCGTTTGATCCGGGGTAGACCCCAAGGCATAGTTGGCCGCCTTTTATGTTTATTATGTAAACATGCCGTGGCCGGCTTACATAGGTTTAGGTAGTGTAGGTATTTGTAAGTTTTATAAAAAAATAAAAAAAAAAAAAAATATATAAAATAATAAAAAAAAAATACGCACAGCACTTTGCCAACAAAAAAAAAAATATAAAAACAAATAAAAAACCACAAAAAAAAAATTATAAAATAACACAGCACAAAAAACAAAAAAAAAAATTACGTATTTAATTACGTAGCTAGACTTAAGATAGGTTAAGTAGTTGTAAGTCTTATTTAAGGTAGTTTTAAGCAAAAAACATGTCCTGTTGCTAAGTTTTTTTTTCAAACTTTTCTTAGCTCTAAAATTGTAACTTTAATTAAAATTCTATATTATAAGTTAGGTTACGTCGAAAGACATAGTATAAATATTAAGTTTAGCTTAGAGTGCCCGTGTGGGGCCAGTAAGTTAGAGTAAGGTAGTTAGGTTAGTTAAGCTAGTTTTAATCACTTTTGTCTAGCATTTAAGATTTAATTGAATTGATAAATAAAAATGAATTAAAAAAAAAAAAAAAAAACGGGACCGAATATCTTACGAAGGATTTTTCTCTCGAAGCGACCAAGGATATCTTCATCCGCTTTCGATAAAGTCCATGCTTCAGCTCCATATAGCAAGACTGGGGTGATAAGGGTCTTATATAGAGTCTCCTTAGTCGATCGGGAAAGGACTTTACTACTCAATTGCCTTCTTAGCCCAAAGAAACAGCGGTTGGCAAGAGTAATCCTTCGTTTGATTTCCGACGAGATGTCATTTTTTGCAGACGACATTACTGGTTATCAAATCGATCTCTTCAGCCATATAACCGTCCTACTGAAAGTATTAGCAGACGGTTTCACATATGCTTCTGAGATAAGTCGACTTTTTCTATTTAAAAATATAACATTTTCTGAAAGATGTCCAGAGTGAAAAACGAAGACAAGTTCCAATATGCCACAACGTCTCATGTAGACACTTTCATAAAATTTGAGTATAGAAATAAACTGAACAAAAACCTTCACAACATGATAAAATATGAAAATAATGAAAATGTGAAAATGATTTTCAAAGCGGATAGTCAGCAATTTTTTGAAAATTCCGTTTGGATCGACACAACTACCCCGGTTTTCGTGAGCACTTAAACCATAAAACCGTTCTCTTGCTTTTATACTCATATACACTGTACTATATTCTTATGCCGCTAGCAAGTCATCATCATACTGACCAAAGCCCAGCTCCAACGATGCTTCTTATGCACATGCCCGTATCTGTATCTCTGTATCCGTATATGGTTCACTGTTAATTTACTGATGTGTTGTGTGTTAATTTTATGATCTCTGTTCCCATATGTGGTTATTCATATTCTCTCTCTTCCTGCCACAATTGCTCCTTTTGCATTGTGTACTCTACACTAACCAAATGCTCCCATACCGCCCACTACACCCACTACACCCGCTTCACCCGGCATCCGTTCTTATTTACGATGTGTGGAACCATGAGTGGAAAACAGAAAAACCAAAATGAAGCAAACAAACCACACAAATGGAAAAGTCAAGTCTTAGTGCAAAATACTTTGCGGTTTATTATGGGTTGGCCTTTGTTTGCTTAACGAGCACATACAGCTGCACACATCTGAATACAGGACCTTACATGTACCCGTCGTCGTACTCCTTTTGTATGCCCTCATCGAGCATCGCGGGAATTGTTAACCGGAATCCTTCTACCAGATAGATCTCTCTCTCTCTTTCTCTAAAATGTGAAATTGTGTACATATTCGTTAGTTTTTCATACTTTTCCGCTCGGAAATGTCCAGTAAGGATAATAACAGGACGAGAAAGATATACGAGTATAACTTCTGAAAAAATAAAATGATGGTTGTATGTGAACAAAACAAAGCAGCACGTTTGCACAAGGATATCTGAAATGAGAGTTGCAGTTATCAGGATAATGAATGAATGAAGAAAAAAAATGGGGGGACAAACAGGACTCCGATTAGAGTGGGCTTGGGCGCGGTGGGGCATGACTAAGCAACATGGGTGCAATTTACTTTTACAGATTTTGTAATTTCACTGAGTTGGGTATTTGGATGTTTTTTTTTTTTTTTGTGGTGAATTATGCTACTGAGGTGGTCTACTGAACATCTGGGATGCAGGCGAGCGGCGTTGTATAGGACAAACGATGCTTAACAGATTGCGCACCAGCAACCATAATTATTTATGTATTTTCAGCTGGGCAAAGTGGTTTGCCAGTTGGAGCGCAGCAGAGTCATTAGTCGCAAGAATCTGATCGTTGGGGCTGTATTTTTTTGTATGGTGGTTAGCCCGAGGCGATTTGACTTCTTCCATTTGAAGTTAATATTTAAAAAAAATTGTAAATTGTAAAGCGTTTGGCTTTAGTTTTAGTGAAATGATTTATGTGCATACATATACTGAAGTGTTGATGTGAATGGAAATTTAAAATTGGTTCAGACCTCTGAATATTTTTTACAAGGTAGGATTTTTCATTCACCAGATTTCTTCCTTTGTCTGATGAGAATTTGCGACTGAAAACTGTAACAAGTTGCAGATAGTTTCCATTTCCACCAAATAGAATGAACATCAGATTCTAAAAATTCTAACAATTTTTGCAGCTTACATAGTTTCGAAAGTCACCATTAAAGTTAGTAGAAAACAACACCAACCATTTTTGGGTGTAATCCAAACTGTTTCAAATAAGAGGTTTCATCTTGAATACGCATTGAAATTCCTAAAATTCACTACAAGAAATTCACCGAAAAATTATTATGGCCAGACGATTGCCAGATTTGACAACATTGTCAGGTCTACAAATGTTGACAATTAGCTGCCAATGACCTATAATTTTATAACAGTATTCTATTTGCACATGTTCTACGCTACGCACATCTGACAATATGAAAGGGGACTGCAAATGTCCGAAACGCCTGAAAATGGCCTGACAATGTCACAAAAAGGTGTTCACACGATGCAATCATTTTGGAATGCATTCTTTCAAAATCATTCCATGAATTCAATTTTTTGATTGCATTCATTGACTTCAAAAAATGAATGCAATCACCATTCATTTAGCATTCAAAAGATTGCATTCTTTTTATGTACCATTCAATTGAATGCAATCACTTGTGACTTCAATTGAATGCTTGCATTCTTTTTACATTCATTTTTGCACTCATTGCATTCATTTGCATTCATTTGCATTCATTTGAAGTCTTTTGCATTCTTTTCGATTCTTTTGGATTGGCACTGAGTACTAAAAAAGTACTAAAATGGTACTAAACAGTACTTAAAAAGTACTAAAAAGGTACTAAAAAGTACTTAAAAAGTACTTAAAAGGTACTAAAAAGTACTAAAAAGTACTAAAAAGTACTAAAAAAAGTACCAAGAAAAGTACCAAGTTAATTAAAATCAATTCAAAAGAATCGAAAAGAATGCAAAAGACTTCAAATGAATGCAAAGAGTGCAAAAGAATGCAAAAGACTTCAACTGAATGCAAATGAATGCAATGAGTGCAAATGATTGCAAATGAATGCAATGAGTGCAAATGAATGTAAAAAGAATGCAAGTTTTCAATTGAAGTCACAAGTGTTTGCATTGCAATGCAATCTTTTGAATGCTATTAATTTTTTTGAAGTCTCAAATGGAAGTCAATGAATGCAATCAAAAAATTGAATTCATTAAAGAATGCATTTCAAAATGATTGCATTCTTTTACAACTCTGCCCGACAATATTATCAGACCGGGGGCAATCGTCTGAAAATAGTTTTAGGCACTTTTTCATCTACATGGCTTTGTTTAAGCAAAATAGCAGCTTATGGGGCTCAGAAAATACAAGAATTACTATCGAGAAGCCTCTCCATCTACAACGTGTTACTGTGTGGTGCAGGTAGAAGTCATCATTCGGTCTTGTTTCTTTGAAAATGAAGTTGGTGCGGCTGTTACCGTGAATGTATTACCATTCATTAATGAAGTTTCATGGCAGGAATTTGAATGTATGGATGTGGGCGATGTTGATTTCCAACAAGGCGGCGCTGGTGCCACACAAGCGGCAAAAACTCCTTTGTGGTGAGCAGAGTGTCCCGACGGAGTCATTTCTCGGAATGGTGAGCAAAATCTCGCGTCCACATCGTACGATTTAACATCGTCCGACTTCTTTCTTTAGAGCCATGTGAAAGAGAAGGTTTATGCAAAACATCCCCCATTTAATTGAAATACTCAAAGCCATAAAAAATATTTTAAACTAGCTAGAGAAAGTTGGAGTAAGAGGTTCTATACTGACATGGTTTGAAAGCTATCTCAAAGGAAGAAGATTTAAAGAACAAATTTAGGAACACTTCAGTGAAGTGGAGAATATATGGAATATGGCGTGCCATAAGGATCTAAGCTGGGCCCCCTCATTTTTATAATACGTAAATGATTTCCTCTTAATCCTAAAGTAAAACACAGGATTTGCTTATGCGGATGATACAGCCATTGTTGTAAGTCATAAAAACGTCGAAAAATCATGCAAGATGAGTTCAACGCAGTTTCGACATTGTGCTATGTTCATAGACTTGTTATAAATGCAAAAAGCAAAAAGTTATGCATATCCGTTGTTAGACACAAAATTAGTGTTAAAACTCACAGCAATGAATGTTTAGATACAGCAGAAAATCAGTTACACACACAAAAGGAGGACGATTGCTCAACAACAATCGGACAATGTGTCCACATACAAGTAATAGTGTACTACAATCTAAAATGGAGCTTTAATATACAGGCACATACTACGAAACCTCAATTACAAATTACAAATCGCACCTGAGATACGGCATTATTTATTTTATTTTATTTTTTAAAAGAGGTACTGAGCCGCCAGTTGCGGAGGGCACTGCGACCTAAAAGATCTATTGTACCACGAAGTCAGTTTAGAGGATCAGAAGAGGCTCAATTCTTTTGATGAAATTGAGGATCTCACCGGTGGAGACTTGACGAAGTTCCATGGGAGCTAGGATTTCTCTGTGGAAGTGTTGTCTCCTGAGGGCACAAAGTGCCATGCAGCCACATAGAATATGTTCCGCAGTTTCGTCGTCCTCCATACAAAGACGACATTCAGCTTGCTGAATAAGACCTATTTTTTTTAGATGATATCGAAGATGGCAATGCCCTGATTAGAAATCCCATTAATCTTCCGATATCATTTCTACTGAGGCGTAGGTTGTTTCTGGATTTATTTTGGAAGGGTTTAATGGCTCTTTTAGCCTAACGAAGACCCTGGGTATTTTCCCAATAAGAGATACACAATCATGTTGTTTTCCCAACTTTTGATTTTTAAGTTAATAGCTGAATTTGGAATGTTACAAAAAGGTATTATGCTAAAACGTTAACTTAACGGCATTATAGTCTGGAAAAATGCACCGCAGCAACAAAATCTAAACACGATGGTAACGAGGATATGATACAGAAAATGGTGTACTGGTCAAAGCTACTCCAACATGATATCAACCGGATTCGAAAGCAGCACGAGACTCTTAAACATCAAAAATCTTCACAAGCTGGAGGTAGTACTCGCATCAAAATTTTAAGATCTCACCACTTACAAAATCCCGACACAGAAAATTGTTAACACAGCAAGACGATATTAAAACAGATACACTATACCGGTATCGATATACTGCAATGAGTGCGGACGCCGAAAATATAATGTAGCAGTTCCGAAAATATTCTATGAATTATCCATAGAGTTTACTCAGACATAAAAAATGCCACCGATACAGCAATGCTAAGCAAACCTTGTACCAATTGATTTGCTTTGACTATGAATTTTGAAATAGCGACGACTCCGTTCTTCGAAAACTAGACATTACACTAAGCTAGTATCTTCGCCGTTTAGCAAAAGCCGTTTCGTTAATAATTTAAGGACTTCTGAGCCAATATGAACCTATTGCAGACGTCACGTCAGAAGAACTTCCAAGGTCATTTATGACAGCCTTAAACCAATAATTTTTTATTTTATAAAAGTAGGGCTAGAGATGGTTCAGGTAAAAAATGTGTGTAATTCCGAAATTTACTGTGCAGTGAAACCCGGTTAAGAACCACCCTTCTTAGTGCGAAACCCGAATAGCATCGTCGATTTTTTGAGACCCTAAATTTATAAAGTAATATTCTTGAAAAATCCCCTTTTAAGTACATATCGGTTAACTACATTCCCCGCTTAAGTAGTCATCGTTTCCCTTTCTTTCACCATTGTTCATATAAAATATTTCCATTTAAAAAACCCTTTTCAATAAAGCTCTAAAATCGAAACAAAACAAAACTTAATTTAGCACATAAGGTTCTAGTACTCTAGTAAGACTTTGACGTTTTCTCTTGGCTGTCACTTTTCGATTGCTGGTTGTAAAGTTCTTTCGCCTTTTCGCAGACTTGTCTTGTTCATGGATAACAACCCCTGAGCAGCTAAGCAGGTTTTCGTAACTACATTTCCCGGATAAGTACCTCACGACTTTGGACAGTTCTGCTTATGCACCTATCCGGGTTTACTGTAGTAAAGATTCCATCGACGTTCCTTACACGAACTAAATATTTTAATGTTTTCAGTTTTCTCTTGAACACATTTTAATCAACAGTTTTCAGTTCGAGAATCACAAGTATTTACCTCAATCAATTGCAAAAACTTAATAAAAAATTCCAGATTTCCTATTCCCAGAGAATTCCCAGAGAATTGAACTGAAAAGGACACCCACAGGACCCAGACTTCTAATTCCAATCGATTTGCAAATCCAAATAGATCGGTTAAAAGAAAACACAAAACAGGATTTAAATTTTTAAGTTCCATTTGGTGCACGATTGAGTGCAACATCCTTATGCAAAGCTTTAATGCAAATTAAATGAATTTCACACTCCTACACACACACAGAGAGAGTGGCCGTTTGTCCTTGGCAGTTGCCCTAGACTCCATCTATCCAGTCTATCTAGTCCTACATTCCTCAGAAGTGTTCGTTACATACATAATTTATGCCTTTAGTCTGTTTCTATCTTTCTGGTGTCGTCATCTTCAGGAATTGTTCTCTTACAAACGGATGAATATCTATAGGTAGGTATGCATTCATATAGAACGTATGCAAGAATATACGAATAGTCCTCTCATCGTCACCGATACAAGTTCGTTACATTCAAAAGCAAAGCGCCAACAACAAGGACAAGGATACTCGATGTTCCTTAAAAAAAAACAAAAAAATGGAACAACTTCTGTTCTATGGAACAATTGTCGTCGCCCACACGAACTCAAATGAAGTTCAAGTGGAGCACACATCGCCTGCAGGTTGTGTCATGTGTACGGATGCAATTCAAAGGGCGTGTGACAGAGAGAAACATGCACAATGGGTATGACTACCTTCCAATCTCTCATTCACCACCAACGCCACCAACAGGATAAATTAAAAAAAATCAACTAACCTTTAGGGCGATTTAGTATGGCATCGAGGAAAGGATACAAAACAAAGTGCAAAGTGGGTGGGGCAGAAAAAAAAAATCCTCTGAACCAAAGATAACACTAAATAAGAAATAGAAAATCACAGTCTATACGAGTCGTCTGTCGCCGTTGTCGGGATGCACTAGCAAATACCTAGGAAGTGCATCACATACATATGTCAGGAGATATGACGCGCCAGCATGTAGTATCCTTTAAAGCCTTTTAAAAAAAACCATTTGTAAGGGAAACAAAGCACTTCGCTTTACTCTCTCACTTTTGTATTTTTCCAATTATCGTCCTATGCCTGCATGCTGCATCCTGCTACCGAAGGATGGCAGACGAAGAACCAAAATAAAGTAAAATAAACAAACCTAACGAAACGGATAGATGGACGGACGGAAAGAAAATGACTTACCATTTCTGTTCTCACTGTCGGCCGGCTTCATCTGGATAGGGTGATGCATCTGGAAAAAAAAAAACAAAGACAAAAAAACAAATGAGAAAAAAATATTACGACCATCAATTTAGATTGAAAAGGAGTGAATGAGTCCAGGACTCCAGGGCTGCATTACAGAGGGCCCGATACTGAAAGTTAGTTCGCGGATGTTCTCGAGAACTGTTGAAATAAAAGCGATTCTTATTTCTAAGCCAAGAGAAAGCTGGAAGGAAGGCGAAATTAAAGGATCTATCAATGCTTAGATAAATGGTTTTCTATTATTCTGTGGGCTATTTGTTGATAGGAAACCATTTAAAATAAGCTTCCCAATGTAAACTTAAGGTGTGACTTATCTTACAAGATCCGGTGTTTTGATTCGACTCAGCTTCCAAGCTAAAGTACAAACTCTTTAGAATTTTTTGGCAGAAATATGCTTTCATATAGTTAAGCAGACGTTCAGACCTCTAAACTCTTCAGGATTTGCGTCAGGATTTGATTCAAAACCCTAAAGCAGCAGCAAGCTCTAAGTCGATACTTTTGAGGTAATTTTCAGTGACTGTTTCTTATTAAAGTCTCGGCTATAACTTTGCGTATGTAGATTCCCCAACATTTCTAATTTGTGGGCACGACTTTTAGGGTAACCCCACAAAAAGAAATCCAACGGCGTTAAATCATTTGATCTTGGCGGCCACTTGACATCGTAGGAATATACTCGTAAAATAAAGCGACTTGGGGACTTTTCACGGAAGGCATCCAAAGTTGCACTCGATATGGGCAAATCTTGTTGGATCCACAAATCTTTCACATCAGTAGAGTCGTTTGGGGTAAGAGTGCGCAGCGGGTAAGAGTACGCAGTGCCATTTTCTCCATCTGTGAAAGAATTAGCAGAAATCGGTAAATGCGAAAATGTGTGCTTCAGTAACCGCCAATGAAGAACAACTTCTACAAAAATTTTCCAATTACATAGAAAAACAACAAGAAAAATAAAGCCGGATTTTGTTAAAAAAAAAAATTTAATTTCTGAAAGTGTGTCAGGAAAGCGTGGCTACTCGATACCCCATAAGTAGTATGGAGGCATAAATAGTGTATATGTGTGTTTGATTTAGGATACAATTTTAGTGGATAATGTTATTCGTTCTTAGATTTTCAATACAATGAAAAAAAAAGTAGCGTCTAGGGAAAGAGTGCGCAGTCGTTCTGTGGGTAAGAGCGCGCAGTGTTTGCTTACCCAGTATTTAACTTTTTATAATAATAACAATTTTTGGGCTATTACCTTCCTTCGTGAGTTGCAACGAGCTTATCATAGTCGTAGATGGTAGGTCGTTGTTCTTAGCTGAACAACCTTTCTGTTTTTGTTTTTTCAGAAAAAGTCTCGGATCTACCAAATACAAACGGAAAGGAAATTGATAACCCAAAAGCAAATCTGCGAGCCTAGGGAGCTGATTTAAAATGGAAGCAGCACATGGAAGGCTGCCGAAGAATTTAGTTTCAGTGAAAGCACAGTTTCAAGCCACTTAAACTACGAAAACTGTGACTTAAAATGGTTGCGCACTCTTACCCATAGTTCTGCGCACTCTTATCCTGACTTCAGGGCAAGAGTGCGCAACTTGACTTACTCTGGTTTTTTGATCAAAACATATGAAACGTTAAAAAAAATATAAAATATTTTTGGATGAATTTGTTCCTAAAATATAGAGCTCCCAAATAATAGGCTCTTTTGTTCGTTATCTGTTGTAAATTTTCCAGAATTTTAGCCCGAAGTCCAAAATGCGCACTCTTTTGCCCCGAACGACTATATCTTTGATTTTATGCTAGAAATACTCAGTTATCATGCGCCTATATCACTATAAAATAACTGGTACAGTCCGACGCTTATCATCCTCAAAGCCGCCGACTGACCAAATGTTTTCCTAAAGAAAACTAATTTTCTTGGTAAAGCCTCTTAGTGGAGAAGCCCCCAACCTTAAACTCACAAAAAAAAAAAAAATTTGGAATGGTCGGCAAGCAAGTTCTGCAATTGCGACAAATTTCAAATTGGTGGCAATATACCGGCTTAGTTTCGACCGGTGACGTGAAATAACGCCCAACGAAATAACACCAAATCTCAAATTTGGCCTTATTTCGCTTTTGAAATGGAAATAAATCCAATTTGGCATTATTTGGAATTAAGCCAAATTATTTTGTTTGATTTATTTGCCATCAGCATCGGTTGCAAAGTTTTGTGCATACCTAAACAGTGAAATATGTATGGGGGAGCATGCTGGCCCCCTGCAACCTCCCTGCTTGGTCGCTGTTGGAATGGGAGAAGATGCGACTTAAAATTGTATTCTAATTTTGACTTTTCTGGTATAAACTGAGAGATGTCCTCACTGACGTGACGTCTTAAAGAAGTATTTTCGAATCAAACGTCAGACAAAACTTTTCGGATGACATATTGCTGAATGCTGATATAAAGTTGACATAAAATTATGATGTACTGACCTAGTCGAATGAGCGTCAAAGTATAAAATTGGTGCACTGAAGGTGGGCGATCATCAGTTGGTTGAATCGATCATTTTTTGTTTCAATAAAGTTTGTTCGTCTGCAAAGTTCGTAGGTAGAATAAGGATATGTCGCCCTATCAGTAAGTTAATCCGCTACTGGCTACATATGCAGAAAGCCGGTACTGCTGGGAGTAGTACAACACCAACGACGACAGACAAAAGGAAGATGACATTCATTAATAGTGTGGATGTGCAAAGGATTTCGAAAGAATGTGGAATTTTTGCAACCCCCCGAAGGGGTATTATCGGGATGATATTGTGGTCGGTGATGATTTCTCATTGTGTGCACACGTTCGATAGCAAATTGAAATTGGAAACTTGTAACGTTTCATCATCACCGTCGGTCCTCATCATCATCATCATCGGAGTCATCATCATCATCCAGCACCAATCGATAGACAGGATAATTGTTGTTCAGTATTGGTTAGTGTAGTCCTTGTTGGCGGATATGTGGGTGGGTGCTTAATTATTTATTTTCGGTTCTTTCTTCTGTCTTGTTTTTTTGTATCTCTCTCCGTCGCGTCGTCGTCCTCGTCGGTCTTGTTCATCTTTCCCTCTTAAATCTATTGTTAGTTGGTTGATTGGTTTTTAATAAAATTACTCTGTTGTCAGCTAAAGTAATCCGATAGCAAATAGGTTGCAGATGCAATTTGTTTCTTTTGGTTTAACTTCCATGTAAGGTAATCACAATTTAAGCGAGTTACCGTCAGCGGATATTCATGCAAGTTTATGGAAGCTGGATGTGTGCTGTGCTGTAGTAATGAAAATGGAAACTGAAGCTTGTCCAACTGTTGTTGTGGGTGATGTTCAAAACGTTAATGATCCCTCAACCCTGGCCATGAAACAATTTCTGCACGTCATGCCATCCATCAACAGAAACTATTAAAAAACGAAACCCAAACCGTTCAATTTATCCAACTGACGAGTAAAATTGAATTTTAAAACTTCTCTCTCATCCTCATGTGCGGTATATCAGTAAAAGGACGACGACGATGACTTCAAACTCGATTCCAAGGCAAGACATTGATTTGAGGGTAGAAAATTCAATTCGACTCCTCACAATTGCACATATATGCACGTAACATGCAACAGCCAAAGCCAACTTTGTATGGAATACAACATCAGCCGACGAGATTCTGACAATAGCATACGAAAAGGATTAAAACGACTACTGCGCACGCTATGCGATATCCCTTTTTGTATAGTTCTCAGTCTCACTCTCGACTGCCTGTCAATATGCCTGTCTGCCAATTCAATGTGTGGAAATAATGAAACTTGTCTTCCTGAATGGAACTTGCTGACACTTGGAATAATGTTCCTTGTTACATCGCAATTCAATTAGAATCCTTCCAAAAGAGGGGCGAAGCGATGATGCCTAACCAGAATGGCCCCCTGCACCTTAGTCGCCCACAGGATTGGCCGCACAGCACACTCAAAATAACCTGAAATTCAATTTGGCCCTAACGACCATTCCTTTCAAATTGCCTGTCATTGTGCGGATGTGTGTGTGGGTGTGTGTACGTAGCAAGAAATGCATAGCATACTTATCTGCCCACTTGCATTGACATCGAGTAGCGGTAGTGGGATGAAACTTAAAACTTTCCGCTCTCCCGCTCTCGGCCGATCAAAAAATCCTTTGAAGGTGGCTCGTATGGGAGAGAAAGTGTACACAAAAAAATTTCACCGGAACCAAGTGAATTTTAATGAAGGCTTGAGTACCCTTTTGTATGCCATCCGCAGATGATAGCCACGAGATGTTAAACTTTCAATTTGACATGCCTCGCCTCCCTTCGTATGTTAGGTATTTGCGTTTAGACGCAGGCACTACGACAGCAATTAGTGCCAATTCAATTATGAAAAAGGAATCGTCTATCTATTACAATTCCATCCCGTTGTCGTCCTGTACGCTGCTTTTACGAGAGGGGAGGGAATTTATGCGGTGAATTTATTATCTATACTTATGTATAGGCGGAACATTATGGGGCCGCGTGTTGCGGAAACGCTTTCTTAATCGCTTTTGAGACATTGATGCCCGAAAAGTCTTAGGGGGATCATCATTACAAAGAATGTTTCATCGAAGGCTCCGTTTTGGGTTACTAATTAATTGAAAGCAATTAAATATTATTGTGGGCACAACTGTTGTTGATCAATAAAGGAATTAAGGGAAACAGAAAATTTAAATTAATGACAAGGCATTGCGAAAAATTTCTTTGCATTGGTACGTATTGATTTACGTTTTGACGAATGTCGAATTGTTTTGTTTTTATTACAAAAAAAAAACAATTCCTTATAAGACAAGGGATTTATTCTGCAATATAATATAATTTTAAGATCTCCTTGGACGCAAATGTGTCCACAAAATCAACAACAGTATGGCTTACACGGCCATTTATTTAGGGCCGCTGAATTTTCTAAATTAATTTTTAACTCAAAATTATCCTAAAGAATCCCCAAACTTAAATGGTAATAAGTAGGTACTTGTAAGACTGAACAGCTCAAATGCGAGCCGAATTGAAACGGTAAAAACCTTACAAAGTTTTACGTATTTTATAGTTATCTACATGAGTAACCTGTTCGTTTGAGCGCGAAAAACTCAAAAACTAACCATCCGATTGAGCTGAGACCGAGACGTACACAATGTATTTGTTATGAAGTAAGAAGTGTACGTAAATAATAAGTTTTGAAGTTTTCCGATATAGGGCACTTAACACAGAAATTTCCAAATTATTATTACAGTAATGTACGGTGACAGCACATTTCTGACGGCAAAGTCAACACATTCATGCGCAATCGCTAAAAGCTAATTTACAATATAAGAATTATTTGGAAAAAAATGTACAGTTAACCCTCTAACAGGCAAAATTAAAATAATGACGGAAGGTAAACCAGAATTTTTGTTTAACCTAGATATCGGTTAAAGAAGAACGAATTTAGTGAGAAAGTAAAAAAAAATTATTAATGTGGCCACCAGATAAACAAATAGGAAGGCCGCCTCACGGCAGCCTTGTCCGTTTAACCGAAAAAAAAATTTGAGTTACAACAGCACTAATGGAGATCGGATTTCGAGAAAATGCAATTTGTTTGCGATATTTTTCAAAGTTTTCATTTTTTTTAGCTCCATCATTGTCAAGCCATATTGAAAAGTGGTCGTTATTGTCATACATTATGTCAGCAAATGGGTGTTTTGACCTCTGGCCTATGCCAGAACTAGTGCTGTGCTCTTTTTCATGTGTGGAAGCCTGGCCAACTGAACGTATCTCGTTATAAGATAAAAAACCTGCAGCTATATCTTCAGCTTCAGCAACTTTCCCTCTGTATAATTTGAATCATCAGGAGATTTTTCAGCATCGATGCGACAGTACAAAATGTATTAATTAGTAGCAGCCATGCCAACCAAATGATAAACAAGCCTTATCATTGGGTTTCTAGTATTGAGTCGAATATGATATCGATCACTAAGACCAGCCATTAGATCGAATTCACCCATGTGGCTATTATATACACATATGATTTGTGGACAATCAACTTCAAGGTACTTCTTTTTCTTTCGATGGTAACGCAATGCTTTACTTGGATGAATGGATAGGTTACTCAATTCCAACGAACATACAATATTTTGATGCTAATCTGACAATGTTATTATCTCTCCACAAAACAGTTAAGTGGCTATCAGTAACGATTACCAGCACACTTAGGCCTAAAGAGACCCATTGTGATACCAGTGATCTTGGGTATATTTTCCCCGCTACTCAAGAGAACCATTTAGAGCTTTAAATAGAGCGAAATAGGGCTCTAACGTCCTTCTGTGCTAGGTCACTGAGATCGTTGATGATGTATTCACCTAAGTGTAGTTGTCCACTATGGAAAGAGCTGGGTATGAAGAGAGATGTGTTGGACCATATGCATTACTTACATATTCAATTCAATCTCATCTATCTTCTTTGACATTCTCATCCAAAGGAAGCTCACAGTTTGGAATTCTGTTGGTTCTGATTGTTCCAAAAGAACTCTTCGACGCAAATATACCAATTCTTGATTCTGGAGAGTTACTTTCATTATAAATTTGTCATCTTCAGGTGATATTCCCTATTCATCATCACTAAAATCATCTTCGTCTAAACCTATTTGGACTGAATCCATGAAATCTTATATCTCTTCACCAGACTTTGTGAATAAAAGTATGTAGAGTGGTATGTTCGTAAGTTGGCCACCTGCGGTGCAAGAATCTTTGGGCAACTCATACAGGTGTCCAACTTATAACGGTATAAATAAGTTAAGTATCGGCCAACTTCGTCAGGTGGCCGACTTATAAAGCTGTCCAACTGGACAGATTTCACTCTTTATACTTTTTTTATGTCACTTTAATTTTTCTCCGTTAATACAAAAAATTTACAAACATAATTTGTGCAAATAGTCCATCAACAACTGAGAGTAATCAGTCGAAGAGATATATTTTTTTACGCTTAAATGGGCAAGGCCGCCCTGAGGCTGCCTTCGGTTTTTTTGTTGTTAAATCACATTTACATATTAAATTCACACAAAATAAAAATAGTATACTAAAACACATATCTTTAGTACTAACCACAAAATTATTCACTAAAATATGAATGATAGAAATACATTTTATTTAATTTTGATTTTAACACTAGCTAATGAATAATTTTTTTGTGTTCAATCACTGACTTTTCACAAAGAATGGACTTTTGCTGCCAAACGCATCGGCTTAAAACTTTCAAACTAGTAAAATTATGAAATCACACATTTCCCAAAAAGGTGTACATATTTATTGATGGTGAAATGTTTTTTGATTCAAATTAAATGAAGTTTATGTAAAGGCTGCCTCAGGGCAGCCTTACCTGTTAGAGGGTTAAGCGGACACTCATGGTCCCCTAATTTTTGTCATATTATCAGAGCTGTCCGTTTATAAGAACGCAGTATGTATGGGAAATTTGAAATTGGTTCCCGAGTCTGTAAGAAGAGAGTTGTTTGTGTTGATTTTATACGAATAGCCTATTTAGGAGCCAACGAAACAATAAATAAAGTGCAGTGCGTATTTAAATTGTTTACCATGATAGCTATCTCGAAAAAAAAAATCTCAAAAAAAAGATTCTCGAAAACAAAAATCTCGAAAAAAAACTCAAATTGCAAAAATCTCGATTGGTATTAAGATCCGGGCGCGCGAATTATTTCCATTGTCTCATAAATTAATATCAATTTTAGATTTATTTATACATTATGTATATTATAGAAAAGTGTTTGATTCATTGTTCATGCATGCAAATGCGTTTGCTCAATACAAACAAGTCTTCTAAAATCTGATCGACGTGGACACGGTCTTAGAGAATTTATGTAAACCAATAAATTTACCTTCTTTTGGCTCATGTACTGAACAAGCACAATACAAAATAAACTTGAGTCTTTGCATAACCGCTAAAAGTTTTGAGGGGAAGTCCACACATTAATCTGTACAATATCCAAAAGAAAAAATTATTTTGAAAATCATGGACGAAAAAGAAGAAGAAAGTTGTATGAGATATTTAAGGGGTATTGCCTAAAACTTAAGTCTCAAATATTTATACATATAATAGGCGCGTTTTCTTAAGCCTTTATAGAATAAACATGTTTCAGCAACATGTTTTCAATATAAAATACAACAAAACTGGATAATTATCGAGGCTAAGGTTTTGTTGTATTATGTATTGAAATTTTTAAATTTATTCTATAGGTATAGGCTAAAAAAACACACCTAATATCAATGTATTTATAATGTACAAACATAAATTTTGAGTAAATAAATGAGTTAACAACATTTTTTTGTTGTAATACATAATTTAAATTTTGTACCCGTTTTAATTACTTTTGCAGTAAAATGAAGAGATTTTAAAAATCTCGAAAGTACATTTTTTCGAGATAAATGTCTTTCGAGATACATATTTGTACTTTCTAGATTTTATCCATTAGAGATTTTTGCTTTAAAAATTTATAAAATGGATTCTCGAGATTTTAGTCGTTCGGGATTACGTGGCACAGTGGCTTACATTGTATCTATGAAAGCGCGGAAATAATTCAATGTCTCTTGAAGTACTGGACGGATTTTGATGAATTTTGCACTAAAGTATTTTTTTATTTTAAAGCCAACTTTCTTTGATATCTTTTGATATTTTCGTTCGCTAACTCCAAATTCACAGAAAAGATTATGGTTTCTTGTCCAAAATGGTTTCTCAGGAGCCTGAAGTAATATAAAACAGCACTTTGAGCAGCTCAGTTCACTGACGCATCTTACCACCTTCAGGAGAAGATATTTAAAAATAAGAAGTAATACTTTACGTTAATTGCATGCCAATACAAGAACCGCAAGTTACCGCAGCTAATTTATTTTTGTTTGTGACGCTAAAGGTTCAATGCATTAAATCCATTATATTTCAGCTTGGCGCTTTCTGGCGCATACGATTTACAGCTATTAAAGCTCTTTGTTATTGATAAAAAAAAATACCTCTATGTTAAAGGTTACCTCTCACTGAAATGTGTACACATGAATAGTACTTGCTA
The DNA here is from genome assembly GCA_949775065.1 of Brachyopa scutellaris. NCBI lineage: Eukaryota > Metazoa > Arthropoda > Insecta > Diptera > Syrphidae > Brachyopa > Brachyopa scutellaris. The sequence continues at coordinate 171,272,893 of OX459112.1, read as the reverse complement.
CGTTACTAATTACTTATTTTATAACTAACAGCGTACATATTTCTTTTTCTCAAAAAAATAATTTTTATACACCAAGTATTATTTTAATCATAACGTGTTTTTAGCCAAAAATCGCACATTATCTTTTCCCTCAAAAATTTTCTTAAATCTAACAGAACTTTTAGGAATTTTTTATTGGATTTGATGGTCTAACTATTGTTTCCCAAAATTAGAATGAAAAATAGCGTTATATTTAACAGTCATAAAATCGACTTTCTTCCGATCCTGAACCACTCTGCGTGGTGATCCCGTATTTAAAGCGAATTACATTCATTGTTTTTGGACCAATGATCATATTGCCAAACAGTAATGTACAGAGGTGAAACAAAATTGTTTTGCCGGAATTTAAGCCGCCAACAGAGCCATTGCTATCTTTAATGTCAGGTAAATTGATTCCAAATGATATTAATCAAACAAACGACATTTAAATTCGTTCAAATTCATTTAGATTACACATCCGATTCCAAGCAATTCTTAAACAACAACATCACAAATACAATTCGTGCTTTAAAAGTCACTCGAGAAAATTGCATGACATTATATTACAAAAACACTGTTCTCAATGGGTGTAGAAAAGCGCACCGGGAAACGCTGGTTTTCCATAAATTTTCAAGTGGCATTTGGTACTACCGTTATGTTAAGCAGTACCGCGTTCAACTATAATGCGTTGTTAAAGCAAACACGATTCTTTCCAACAAGTCAACCACCTGTCAGATCATATAATTGTCGACTCTCAAGTTGATTTACGATAGTTTGTCACCAGTACAGTGATAAGGGGACTAAGTCCCACCTCTTCAACCAATTTCTAATCTAATCTATTCAAGTGAATGCATTTTTCTTTTAACTTGTATTTACATATTCACACAATTGGTTACTTCTGGTTAAGAGGAATCTTCTTCCGCCATTTTAGTGGCATTCTTTCTAGTTATCTTGTCTCTATCTTGTAATTTTATAGCGAGCAGAGCTTAGTGTTCGAGATTTTAGCAATGATCACAAAAGACCTCCATTCACTTACTTAAAGTATGTTCAATGAAGCTGTGCTGGACAGAAAAGAACAGTACAAGGTTTACGTGTTCAATGAGAAAACTTTCTGTCCGAGACCGATCTGCTTTGTGTTCAATGACTCTTTGCTGGACAGCTTTTCTGCACCTACTCTTGGGGTTGGGGAAGAACAGATTTGTGAGAAATGTCAAAATCAGCTGTGTTGCACTTGCACATTTAATTTTTTTATTTGAAGTAAAAAGTGTTTCGACGCGGTTTAAGTTTACAAAATGGAGGAAATCGAATTTCAACCGCAAAAATAAAAAAAATAATAAAAAATTTGGAAAACATTAAGTTAAATAATCATTAATGCAGTTGTCATTTTTGACAAACAACATATGACGGTAATTTTCTGCGCTGACTTGATCTGACATTTTAAACAAATCTGTGCTATTCGTATCTGCCTTTTTTCTCATTGAACAAGGGCTTTATTGGCACATTAACTGTGAACACGAAAATTTGCGTTATCTGGCAACACTATAATAAGAATGGAGACGGTTATGCTCAGTATAAGCCAAAAAAAGGACAGTCAACCTGATGATGAATATAAACAACAACAAAAATAATTTCCACAACGAACAAGCTTTAGTAGACAAAACATTAAGTAAAAAGACTTTTAAGCCTCGCAGGGTTTTTCAGTTTGTTAATTAAATTCACTAGACAGACAAACACTACAAGGTGGAGGATATAATTATACACAATCGCTTAGCATTTCACACTACTAGATGAGTATTTACTAGTTTTATTATTATTTTTAAAATTGTTTATAATTTTTGTTTTAAGGACTTTTATACAATCTAAAATAAATTAAATGCAAAATGACACTTACCCCGTCAAGAGTTTTAATATTGTGTAAGGCATCTTGAGCCTTTAGCGCAGCCTTACGTGTGTAGTACGTTACAAAACAGCACCCTGCAACACGAAAAAAAGAGAAAAAAGCAAACAAATACATGTAAAAAAACGCACATGAACAGATACAATTAAAATTAAATTTATCAAGGAAAACAAAAAACAACGTGCATGCAATGCGAGTAGTTTTTGCTTACATAATGGTTATAGGAGATACAGACTCAATTTCATGAAAAAAAAAACAATTGTTTGAGCTGGCGAAAAAAATACATGAACAATAAATAACATAACATACTCGTACGTAACACAATGTTTACAAAAATACATACAGATTCACAATCAAGGGAAAATAATTGGATTAAAATGTATTTTATTTCCTTTAAAGGTGTTAGCTATATTTTTTTTTGTAAAGGTAAAGGTTTGTAAAGGTTTTTTTGTAAAGTTTAAGTTAAATTTTCCATGTCAATTTGGAAGTTTTTTTAATATGCAAATTCAGATACTAAGCATTATTATATACTTTTTGGGACACACACTAAAATCTGAAATCCCAAGGAACTTGGCCAAATTCAGAGAGCCAATGGAAATTAAAGTGTAAAATCTACGATATTGTTAAATATTAGACCTCAGTTCTGAAGACGAAGCCAGCTATTACTACCTTCACAAGAAGTCGGAACAAAAAATGACAATTTTGTGCCAAAGACCTTTTTTGTCTCCCATCAGTGGTCTACGTTAAATTATTGAATAAAAAAAAAATTCAAACAAAAATTTCATCGGCAATGATTCTTTCCCAATTGGCAGCATCTTTTATATTTTATATTGTCAAAAGTCGCAAGCTCCCTTTAGTGGCCCTCTCGGTTTTCGGCCATTTTTAGTAAAAAATATCGGTATCGGAAGTTATTCAAGTTTTACGAATCTATGAAAGACTCATGATTATTGACATTTTTGACATTTTTGACGAACTTTTTCCAGCAGCAAATCCAATGATTGGATTCGACATACGAGTACTTAGGTATTGCCTGAATTGGTCGTCATGTTGCCAAAGATTATTATACAAATGGTGAAATTCATCATATCCTGATCCTTTTCTGTATATTGAATGAGCACCGAATCTCATTTTTTTAAACTTAATATAATTCAGTAAATGTTAAAACGACTTTCTTGTAAAACACAATTGCGTGCAGCACTCGACGACATTTTCACAACGCTTTTTGCCGCTGTACCGCGTTGTTGATGCCGCACAGTGCGTGGCATTAGCCTTATGAATTTTGTTTATTACTTTTTTTTATTTATTTGACAAAAAATAAATAAAACAAAATCAAATTAAAGTTTAATTTTTCGGCTAAAAACACAACATTTGGGCGAAAAATATATTTTTTCCACTATCAGCGTTGCCAGCTGCCATTCGACATTTGAAATTAATATTCCAAAAAGTGTCGCGGAACAAAACACTGGCGCCTTTAACTTTGCTGTTGTAAATAATATACTGATACATACATAATTAAAAAAGTTCTAGGTTGTTGTAAGTTGTGATCTGTACTGTACTGTTTGTACTGTTTGGGAGAGTTACTATCGTAAACGGGGTGGGGTCATTAGAATTTAAAAAATACAGCTTGAGTCGATATCTCACGGAAATTGCATTTGAAGAAAAGAAATGTCGACTTTGAGAATCTTTTACTTTAATTTTTTTGGGTAGGACAAAATGTTTACAATTTAATATAAATAATCCTGAAACGTGCTGCGTGCAGTAACGCATGTCAAACAGACGAGCAGTAAATTGTTGGTAATTTCATCGCATTAGTTTACTGTCACTGTCAAATGGGAATATAAAATAACTATTTTATTATTAGTTGATGGATTCTATTAATTTTTTTCCATCTTCACAGTGAACTTAAAATGGTAAAATATCACTAACATGAAACATCATATCACAAAAATTGTACTAAATTGTACTATTTTGCTGTTCTTCTACTGGAAGTTTGCATTAACCCGTTTCATGCCAAATGGCATACATTTTTTACTGTTTTCAATCGTTTGCTTTTTAGTGAGTCAATCAACCAAAGCTTTTTAAGAAACATGTTCTATCGTAATTTTTTCCAAACAATCGTAAATTTGAACATAAGCCACCTGCGATAGGAGGCTAATACTTTGTATCTGCTGGCATAATCGATTTTTCTATAAGATAGGACCGATAAAGTAAGGAAATTCAGTATGGCGGATTTTAGATTTAAGATTTAAGATTAAGATACTTAAAATTCACAAGCATGAACAAAATTAAGCTCTATTTGCTTCTTAAGTAAGCTTAAAGTGATAGCTATCAAATATCAATACAGAGAATCAACAAACATAGCGCCATCTTCTTGTAAAAACCGAAATTACTTACTTGCCAACCCAATAGTAAAATCTATGCTCAAGATTGTATACACTGTTTCTTATGAAAAAATATTTAAACAGATCAAAACGCGTTTGGGCAGTTGTGAGAAAGGTGGTCAGTGTAAGGGTTACACGTGATGGCACCTCTTCACACACTTTTTGTGTTTGACATAAGAAATCAATTTATATTTTTGATCTGAAAAATTATTTTATCAGTCACAACAACATAGACGAAATTTTTATTTTAAGCCTCATCCCTCGTGCTAATCGATATACATATACACTGCCGCTCATCTGAATAGGTTCACAATATATGATCTTACTTCTGCTCGCCTCTCTTAATGTATATTAAAAGTACATAACTTTGTTTAGTACATATAGCAAGATTATTGATTTATACTTAATTTGACAGAGAAAAACCAACGAAATAAATAACCGTTATTGTGTTATGCTGCTTTAATTTAGTCTTCGAAAAAAATATGCGAAATTTTTGGATCATCAGAATAGGTTCAGTAGCAATAACTTCAGATAACGTTGAGATAACCTAACAAATCGTAACGGTTTTTTTGGTATTCAATAGTTATGATTATTTTCCACCATTTGTTTTGAAAATGGGTCGCGATAACTCTTTAACGTAGGACGAAAAGGACCAAATCAAAGCGTTTAGTGAATCGGGCCTAAAACACCGTAATTTCGTAAATTAAATAGGACGAATCCAAAATTTTGCTAGCAATTATTTGTAAAACGTATTGAGCAACGGGAAAAATATGAAGGGAGGCACAAATAACACAACTACAGAAACAGATAGGAGAGCCATCATCAGAGATGCGTTCAATTCTCACGCCGCCAATTCGAAAATAAAGGAAACAACCGGTGTTAGCTCTAACTTAGCTATGGTAAAGCATGTTATACCAACTGCTTAATATCTAAAGAGGCTGAAACTAAAAAAAAAAAACCCAGCAACTTATTGCCACTCGTAAAAAAATAAGCGTTTATTCCTGATGTGTGCAACTGAAGCGTGCAAGTTCCATAGTAGGACATGCTCCCCACATCACCACACTATCTTCACAGCTAAGGAGATGACTTAAATGATGTTCTCTTCACAAGTCATGGAAATAATAGTTATATCCATTTGGCTCCACCAAATTGAACTTATTTTGGTCAGAAAAGTCGACACGTTGCCATTCGGTTTTCCAAGTCATGTTCATGACAGAACTTAAGGCGTATTTTTTTACGAGTGGCAATAAGTTGCTGGTTTTTTTTTTAGTTTCAGCCAACAGCAGCATAACACAATAACGGTTATTTATTTCGTTGATTTTTCTCTGTCAAATTAAGTATAAATAAATAATCTTGCTAAAGTTGTGTACTTTTAATATACATTAAGAGAGGCGAGCAGAAGTAAGATCATATATTGTGAACCTATTCAGATGAGCGGCAGTGTATATGTAAAACTGTCTAATCTTTTCTTTGTTTTAATAAACCGCTTGAAAATGAAACATCCGTATTTCAGTACGTTATAAATTCAACAGTGATATTCTTTATTTAGTTCATGCTTTATATACAATTTAACTATATTGATTTTGACATTTTGTAGGTGTAGGCATTGTTGGTTGCGTTCATTGGTGATGGTTGACATTGGTTTGATTCGTGGGTCCATAATGACGTCATCATGTGATTTTTTGGTTGATGTCTGATCTCGAACACCTCGTTATAAAAAGGGTTCCAAAATCATTATCTTGTTCAATCCAATATGTTTTGATCGATACACTTTCCATGAATTCCTAGGTACTTTGCCTTTTCTTTGTAACTTTTGCGTCTCCTATTCTATAACATTGATCTTCAAAACCGTCTGTTTTGATCTTCTTCTCCCTTGGCGTAGACATAAGCCCCATAAGCCATAAATGACACTTTAGTAGGAATTCGAAAAAGTCTGATTTATGAAAATTGTTATTGTTTTATTTTGGTTGTGGAAAAAACTGTTATCAAAGCTCCTAACTTGAACGATAAAATTGATGCTCTAGAGCGCTGATTTCGATCCTGATAAGACGGTAGCCATAGCCGACTTTAAAACTCTTTGGAAAACAATTCTGAATATTGTCTCTGAGCCTTTATGCTTGAGACGAAAATGAAGACCGAGCTTCCGTTTTAATGTTGAGTTGATAGAAAATGCTAAGAAGCTTAGGCTAAACAAGTTCTTAAACTTTATTAATCCTTATAGCCTATCAATGCTCAACATTTGCCAAGGCCGCCCTTGTAATGTACATATGTATGTGTATATCTCCATTTTTGGCAACATTTTACGATTTCGAACAATTTTATAAGAATAGGTAAACGGTACTCAGCGTGTAAATATCTTACAACATTTCCAACAGAAGGTGTTACAAGAATTAATTGCCGCAACAGCCAGCTCCCACCACCACAGCAAACCAACATGAAGAATGGAAATTTATAGCCCGATCGAACTTTTTCGGGGATAATTGCCTCCCATGTGTGCGTACACCTACACGAAGGTAAATATTTTGTATGATTCAAATAAATTTTGTTGCCGTAATTACAATCCTTGGTAGTTTTCTCCTCCCGATGCCATAACAACGTACCACAAAAGTCCTTCTGTGTTATGTACGTTTTGTGCCATTCATGTTATTGTTCCTTTTGTAACCATTCAGTATGTCGATTCGAAGCAATAACAACAACAACAAAACAAGAACTTCGACCTGCTAAATAATATGTTTATGTATCTATGTATGTATGTCTGTATGTATCGATGTACAATGCAACACAGTACGTATTGTGTGCGTTATTCATTTATTAGCCCCTACGTCCTTAATGTGTGTTTGCCTCGCCAATAAAACGAGAGAATCGGTGCGGTAGATTGAGGTGTGGATATCCTGGTGGCTGGAGATGGAGATGGACAGCCGCTTGCAATTTATACAAAGAACTGAGGGCTAAGGGTGGTAGGCCATTACAATTTGTATACATTCACAAATTTTAATGTTTATGTGTTTGATTATATTCCTTTATTAAATGTCATTACGGTTATTTATGTGTGACGTTTATATGTTGTTGTTTTTTTTCCCGGAGGGTTGCTTGCGAGCAAAGAATAACCTTACGTTAGAGGTGAGCCTGAGATGGCAAAGGGTGCTTTTCAACCTCAACAATTACGGGAATAACCCATGAAATTGGAAAACAACCAACATTCTGCATTTGGAAATCGGAAATGGTTTTCGTTTGCGTGAATTTTATTACGGTTCTCGTGTTTTGATGAAGTACAACAGTTATACGAATTGGCATCGGAACAAGTGTGAACACGATTGTTGGAAAGTGAATAATGGGCTCGAAAAGATAGTGGATACTGCTTGTTCAAAACTTGTGTCCCATTTAAGTGGTTGGCATTATTTAGAATTGTCAACAAAAGGGCAAATATGCGGAGATGATCAAAAGGTACGTTATACAGTGCCGTTCGAAAAATTTTGCTCAAACCATTTTAATTACTCTTTCGGATGACAGTTCTTGGAATTTATGAGAGCCACGATAGTTTATTGCCCCATGTAGCAAAATGTCGCTCAAATAGTGTATAAAAGTCGATCTAATTATGAATGAGAGATGAATTCAGATTGTGATAGCCGCCCAATATGAGTGAAAGTAATTAAAAACCTAAAAATGGGAAAAAACAGTTCGAAGTGCAAATCAAATATTTTGTATCTGTCACGTCTAGATTTAACAATCCGTCAAGTTTCTGAACGATTAGATAAATGTTGCTCAACGAACAATGGCATGGAATTTAAGAAAATATCGTGAGACCGGGACTACCAGTGGAAGGAAAGGCTCAGGAAGGCAAAAAAAAAAAACGACCCCTGTGAAAATTTCAGATCGTTTATTGGTGCTCCAAAACTGTGGGCATCGCCTCAAGACTTCAGGGGATATCAGAAATAATCTATTTCAAGCTACACAAAAAATAATATAAGCAGGCTCAGTGAGGATAAAGCTTGTAAAAGGTGGACTTAAAGAACTCAAGCCAGTACTGAAGGCGGATTTTCCAATAAGAATCAGAGAAAAACAAAAAAACCAAAAACATTTTTGGTGACACTTGCGGATTCATTTTTCAACGGGATAATGCTCCTTGCCATACAGCCAAAACTGTAAGTATGAACTTGTTTTTGTTTTTCAAATTAAACATTAATTAAATAAATATAGCTTTAAAATAAGCTACAATTTCTATGACTAAAAACTTTATTAGTGTAACAACCATCCTAAAACCATCCTAAATATAATAATAAAGTTGAATAACAACCATCCCAAAACCATCCTAAAAATTGCCTAAATGCTTTTCCAAATGTATAAAGTAAAGTTAATAATTGATTTTTGATATACATATGTATGTACATACCTATATGAAAACAACTTTTCAAATACAAAAAATGTTGTATAATTAGGTATTCATACACAATTTGCTTGTATAAAAGGCCGAATCAAATAAGAAATATTTGCAGTCTATTGAATAAAGCAAAATCATAAACATGCAACGAATAGTTGGAGTTATTGTTTTCTCATTTAATATTGCAAGTCAAAACAGTAGACAGGCTCAACAATTTCTTGGTCACCTGATCGTTACTGATACGGATATTTTTTTTAATAACCAACAAATTTAACGCCCGCTTCATTAGTAATTTTTTAAATTTTTTAGGTTAAAAAGTACTTCGAAGAAAAGAAAATAGATATACTACGCTAGCCTCACTACAGATCAAGCCTCAATCCAATTGAGATTGCAAGACAGCGTCCAGAGTCAATAAACATCCTAAAAAATTTACTAATCCGGATCCGGACCTGGAACACCATACCTGCATCCACATGGAAAAACCTATCTGAGCCAATGAATCGCAGATGTGCAGCAGCAATAAAAGAAAGAAGAGGTCCAACAAAGCTCTGATTGAATAGGAAATGATTCTGAGAAGCATTAAAAAAATAAAATAAACCGCACTAATTAGATTTTTCATTCATTCCTAAAAATGAGCCAAGTATCAAAAAAAAAAACCCATTTTTCGGCCTAAGACCATTTGGCTCCATTGACTGTAGGTAAAAAGTTCTAACAGGCTAAAAGTGTCATGTAACACTTGGCTATCTTTATTATATAAAAATAAGCTGTTCGTTTGATACCTTAAAACTCAAAAACTAACCATCCGATTGAGCTGAAACTTACACTATTACTTTTTATGACGTTTGAAGTGTTGTTCATACATCAAAAAATTTCAAGTTTCCCGGTAGATGGCGCTGGAACTCAAATTATTTTAAGCTCACCTTACGATTAAAGGGTCAGTCACATTCAAATTTAAGTGCAAAAAGTATATAAAGTATATTCTTAGAACTCTGTCGCAAGTTTCCGAAAGGAAAACACATCAAAGCTAAACACAGTCAAGCTCTCACTTTTTAAAATTGTTTAATTACCTATCCACTCTCAAAACATTGTCAAAGCTTTTCTATTATTCGTCGACACAAACCCCACATTGACAACAATTTGCATAGTTCTAGGCGCAATTATTCGATTTTTGCACTCACACACACACAAAATATCCTTGTGTATACCTGCTTTTATGCGATTGTATTATTTTGTTTTTATTGAAGCTTTGAAAAATTGCTTTAAGGACAATTCTACGAATCAGAGGGCATCTGCGTATGCGTGTAGTTTGCCAAGTTTCAACTTTTTGCACTTAACTTGATCGCCTCTGAAACTTACACAATATATTTGTAATGAATTGAGAAATGTTCGTAAATCAAAAGTTTTCAAGTTATCCGATAGATGGTGTGGGAGCTCCAAAATTTCAAAACCATCCGATTGAGCTGAAACTTACACAATATACCTGTTTGTTATAAACTGAGAAATGTTTGTAAATCAAAAGTTTTCCAGTTTTCCGATAGATGGCGATGGCGTTGAAAACCAAAATCTCAGAATTATTACTACTGCAATGCACGGTACAGCTAAAAGCTAACTTTTAATTTACGTGCACTTCTCGTTTCAGCTCAATCGGATGGTAAGTTTTTGAGTTTTTTAGCACTTAAACGAACAGGTTATTTTTATGATATGAACTAATGATTGTTGACCCAGTTCCTACATATATTTAACCGAAAAGTTCATATATCCGCGGATTTTTTTTTTTTTTAGAAATGGTCAAAAAATGAAATTAAATTATTTTTTACAGAACTTAAAAATGAATTATGAAATTTAAAATGTTTGAGTTAAACTCAGTCGAAAAAGTTGGATATTATTGTTTGGACAGTTTTCCAAAATCCAAATAGTGTTTAACCCTAGTACAGGGACTGGGGTAAAATGTTACCCCAACGCTATTTTGAAATCGGACAAATTTTTTTCTGCCAAGTTTTTAAACCTGAATTTTTGTGCTACTACTACAATCTTTGTCCTGAGTCAATTTTAAACGTTTCCAACGATCTGGGAACACTCCATATATTTATTTTCAAGCTATTTTCATTTATTTATTTTATTTTTATCGACCTGGGCACTGTTTTTTGTGTCTTTTTTGTTGACAACTGCTTCTTGAGTCAGTCCATTTCGTGCTAAATTATACTTGTTCGGTCTATAAAAGAATCACGCTTAATTTTATGTGAATAATCTTGCCACATTTAGCCCTCATTTACCGCTTACTTACGATTTTTAGTTCGTGGGGTAAAATTTTACCCCAGGCTTTAAAACTTGTAAATGGACCTTGCCCCTGTAGTAGGGTTAATTCTCCACCAGAGTCATTACTATTTTTAATGTCGAAAAAATTGATTCAAAATTATATCTACGTACATATGTAAATATGTACATCAAACAGACGAAATTTAAATTCGTTCAAATACATTTAGGTTACACATCCGATTCCAAGCACTTCTTGGACAACATTCGAAAATACAATTCGTGCTTCGAGATGTCATTTTTCGGTGCACAAAATTCACTCGAAAAAATTTCATTACATTTTATAACTTAAACACTGTTCTCAGTAAGTGTAGCGAAGCGCACCGGAACACCACCAGTAAAAAAAAACCTCATTAAAAAATATGTAAATATGTAATATGTAAGCAAAACTTTTCGAACATTACTGTATGTAAGTTCCTGGGGATATTCAGCAAAACGAAGTTTTTTAGTTCAAATTAGGCTCTTATATCATCTACAACTCCTCAATGGATTTTTGCCATGCAAGTCCACTTTTCAGTAGTTCTTGGGAGTACATCAGAAAGTGCAAAACAATATCCACCGTTCCTGTATCGTTGTTAAAGCCGCCTATAACAGCATTAAGCATTTTAACATCACGGTGCTCTATAAGTGTCCCTTTATGTTAAAAAGAGATTTCGGTGCACGGTACTGTGCACTTATCGGAGAAATTATCTTTTAAAAATCTATGCAACGTTATAGAGAAAGATCTATAAACTTCAGTGAATTTGGTGTGGGTAACTGAATGCAGTACACGAAGGATCGTTTTACCTGGACTGAAGCGTAGGTCGAACAAGAAGATGTAACCATGGCCAAGAAAATGTTGTTTAGAATTCTCAAAAGATAGTCTTACGGCAGACAATCCACTGACCTTGATGAGCTAGCTGCGGGCTCATGTGCTACAATGGTGGAAAGATCATAGATACTCCTTGCACAACAGATGTGAATAATTTTTCTTCTATGGTCCAAAAATTACCATCAAAGCAAAACTCGTACTCGTACTCGCAATACAAAATAATTCTCTTATCACAGTTCAATATTTAAAAAGAAAAAAAATTAATAAATTCAAATTCAATTTCAATTTAAGCTCACCTCGACTTTGCGATGTCAGCTTATCCCGCAGCACATTTATCGTGTGAACACGACCATATAACTCGAACATTCTTCGCAATTGCGCCTCATCCATTGACTTGGGTATTTGGCCAACAAACATTTTAATATTATCCGGATCCGGTTGATCCTTTGCAAATTCATCAACATCCTTTGGATTTATCTCCAAGGACACCACTTCAGTGGGATTTGTTTGCGTTTCACTTACGACACCACCAGCACCAGCACCACCGCCGCCGCCGCCATTCAGCAATAACTCCAAGGCTTTACTCTCATTGTTATTGGCCGTATCTGGTTCAGCTTTTATCAACGCCTCCATAGGCATTTCTCTAGAGGGAAGGAAGACAAAAAAGAACAAAAAATAAAGAAGAAACCTCTTATAAGAAAATTGCTGGAAAATTACTCTTTATAAAAAATGCAAACAAAATGTAAACGTAACCATTCACCCTCCAAAAATAACCAAAACGACGCAGAGAGACATCAGAGAATCTGCATACTCTCATGATTATGTGCGAATTATTTTCGTATATACATATTACATACGTACATATGTATGTAGAAAAAAAGGAAATTGAGTCACCTGAGGTGTGACACTTTCCGCAACCATAAGCAGGGTGTAATAAAATTGAATATTTAACAGACATGCACAGCACCGCTCCAAATGGGAGACAAAAATTAAAAACGGAAAAACAGATGGGGATGATTCCTGCCTGCAGCCCCAGCTACATCCCTATCAAGTTCCATCCTCCTAGCATTGAACAATAACACAATCTTCAATTTGTACAATTATTCTGCCAATGCGATGAAAGAAAGGGGGCTTCATTTTATTGCCTTTCTGATGATCCTGGCATGGAGGAAATTAAGAGTGTTTGAGTGAAGTGGGTTTTAGTGGCGGATTGGCAGGTATACTCAGGAGGATATGACATGTAAGTGTTGCACCATTTGACAAGTGAGGACGGTTTGATTGATTGTCAACCACCATCTTACATATTGCCAAGCTTTTTGACTGACATCCGTGACATACAACATAGAAAAAATCGAGCTTAAAACCTAGTATCCTACTCGTATTAAATTTTGGCGACCCTAGTCTCCATTTTTTTTTTCTCCACACCGAAGATAAAATGATAGCTAGATTTTTAATCAATGATGTGGATGGGCTAGAAATACAGGGTTTTTCAACAGGGACGCTACAAAAGTAGAGCGACAGGAACAGCAAACGACGCCATATTTCTTGCCGCTCTTTTTCTCTTCAGTAAGGTTTGCCATTTCATGATGGAAAGATATACGAGCCAACAACGAGTCGAAATTATTAAATGTCACAATCAATTTATTGGAAACCAAGTTTGGAGAACGTGTTATCTCACGAAATGATCCAGTCGCTTGGCCGCCTCGGTCGTGCGATTTGACGCCGTTAGACTATTTCCTGTGGGGCTACGTCAAGTCTATGGTCTATGCCAACAAGCCAACGACGATTGATGAACTTCGTACGAATATCGAACGTGAAATTGCAGCAGTATCGGCCGAAAAAAAATAAAATAAATCGAGTTCCATACATAATGGCATCGAACGTACTTTCACAGAAATAAAGAATTTCATTGATATCCAGAACTTTTGTAGCGCTCTTATTGAAAAACCCTTTACATATTATGGGCAAATGTCAGTAAATGGCATTTTAATTAGACGTGTCACTTAAAGTTTTTCAATTAAAAAAAATAATTCTAATAATGGAAAATGTCCATATTGATGGTTCCTTCACAAGTCCGGCTAATTTTTTTTACTCGCCGCATGTGAGTCTGTTTGGGTATTTTTCTTCCTTTCTTTTTGAAGTGAATACTTCTTTAGCGACGTATTGTTTTTGAAAACGAGTTACGATAAACGCGTTACGATAAATACGTTACGATAAATTTCGATAAATGTGTTTCGATAACGGGGAAATGATTCCATATCGGGGTCCGTCTGTCTGTCTGTCTGTCCGTCTGTCTGTCCGTCCATCCGTCTATCTGTCTATCTGTCTGTCTGTCTGTCTTTCTGTCTGTCTGTCTTTTTCTGTCTGTCTGTCTTTTTCTGTCTGTCTGTCTGTCTGTCTGTCTGTCCGTCTGTTCGTCTGTCTGTCTGTCTAGCTTTTAACATCTATACCGCTGAACCAATTGTAATGTAATTTGGCAAAGAGATAGTCTGGGACCTGAGGAAGGACATAGGTCGGAAAACCGCACGCTAGGGAGCGCTGGAGTCAACCTTTCAACAAAACGTTTTCACGCCTAAACCGCTGAACCAATTGTAATGTAATTTGGCACAGAGATAGTCTGGGACCTGAGGAAGGACTTAGGTGAACCGCCCGTTCGGTGGCGCTGGAGTCAAGTTATTAGCAACTTCTTTATTAACTGACCAAAATGATTCATATTGACAATTTTATGTTGGTATAGTACCAAAAGAGAAAACTACAAAAACTGGACCCGATGGGTGGCGCGGGAGTCGAGTTATTAACAAATTCTATATTTAATGAACTTTTGAATAGCTGTTCCTTCCATAATTTGCATTACAAAAATATAGTCAAGTTTACATTCATATTTACTAAATTTTATTACACATTTTCTATCGATTGTACTGCTTTGGATTGGATAAGTATTCACTTCCCCCGTGAGCTTATGCGGATAAGGCTCACACATATTTTTTTTAATATTTTCTTGTATCTCAGTTATGAACATTTTCATTTTCCAATCTTCTATCTTCTACACAAAGTTCAGAATTTATCGTACGAACAGGATACTACTTTGCTAAACTGCCACTACAACTATGAAAATCTGGTCTCAGAAAGGGTCATAGTTGGCCCTAAGTTTCGACCAAGTCTCCTACCATTGGGAAAGTATTTTTTTCGAAACTGATGTGAGTGAAAGTGACTCTGAATTTTTGAATTTCCCACAAGAACGGTAAACAGCTTACATTATTATAGAACTAGCCTCAATTTTTAGGTAAACACTTTTTAATATAAAATATTTGAAGAACCCAAAGCTGTTAGATTATTTTGATCGATTTAATCGTCTAGCAATAAAAACGCTTATTTTAATCGTTTTTGTTTTTACCACTTTGTGCCTAAAAAGTTGCCACCCTCCCAAAGAATATTTTGACCATTTGTACGGATTCAGATTTCTTTTGAAATCATTCCAACATTGGTACTTCACTTCTGAATGCTTCTCGACGAGAAAAGATAGCATTTCAGCCAAATGCCAGTACTCTACAAGACCATTAAACGTCTAGCATTAAGTTTGGTTGCCATCGCAAAATAAGTTAACTAAATAAGCCTCAATCAGCGTCCAAAATACAGGTGTATTCACATGATGATCATAGTAATCACTGTTAAGAGGCAAGCATGGCTCCACTTTATAGGGCATTCAAAGATATAACAAATGTTTCAAGATGACCGACCATCTAATTAAAATATCTGATCCAATGCTTTAAAAATAATCTGGTTCTTCAGAAAATTGAAGATAATATTCGTATCGCCACCAGGATCACAAATCTGGCCTTTCGATAGCTCAAAGCTACCGGTGTTGGAATCAATAGCTGCTGGAAAATCACCTGCATCTTTTAACCGGATCTGTACGCCATAGTGCTATGTACATATATGTTCGCGAATGCCTACGAAGATACATAAGCAGCTCCCGCACAGTTACATCCTATCGGATATAGAACCTTGGGCAAATTCTTCTTCGAACACATGGACAAGCAATCGGATGGATCAACATTAATACTACGGGTGGGAACATAACATAACATAACAAGTGTGATGAGGATGTAACCATTCTCATCAGCCCCTCTAACTTAGCCTACATCCTCTCGGATAGTCAAGCAGCTCTCAAGGCTCCAAGATCATGTTCGATTAAGTCAATTCTAGAACTGGTTTAAGTTACACTAGGAGCGGACTAGAGACTAGAGGTAATATATTCAAATACCAGGTGACGAGGGTTTATATGGTAATTAAAGTACGGATTGTTTGGCGAAAAGAGGCTAACCGATCCTAAATCATAATCTTTGGTACCTATGAGTCATACCTGTCATACACATTCAAAGATCTGGGAATGGGAAGAGAATAGACTTGCTGAATACTGGACCGAATCCAAGGGCCAGAAACAAGGTAAGAAATTCATAACCTCAGCTCGTTGCGAAGCCAGAAAACTAGTTCAGCTCAACTAAGAAGACCCCAGGGTTTTAACCACTAAGATGCCACCTTTAGAAAATGATACTATCCAACGATGACTCCTGTCGACTCTGCGGAGAGGATTAGCTGACGATGGAACACAATATTCCGTGAATGTCCTGCTGTGGCAAAAGGTAGACTACTCCATTTGCAAAGGGTATTTCTGAGCTCGGAAGATATATTATGAAGCAACATCGACTCAGACCTGAATAAAAAGAAATAAGAGCAAGCGCAATACGTAGCACTAATACGCCAAGAAGTCTGCTGTCAAAGCGTTTACGTAAATAACCATTTGCATGCTTCTCTTGTGCGAAATCCAATTGCATGACTTACTAAAAAAGGTCATCTTAGATAAATCTCTATCCATCATCAAGGCATTTTTAGTGTGACACTCTCCAATAGAGCAGGTCCAATCGCAATATATTGCTTAACCCTTAAAGGACTGGGATGACAATGTTCTTCAAACCCAGCATCACATGTCTAACTAGATGGCAAAACGGGGATCTAAGTCATTTTCCGAAATCGTGTATAAATACATCGACAGTTTAAGCCAGTTTGACCAAAGTAACTATGTCATGCATAACTATGCTGCTGAGTCCTCTGAGTCATCGGTTTTTTTTTTTTGTATTAGTCAAAAATGCTATGTACATATATACTCATCGGTGCTTCTGGACCACCTGCAACAGTCGATCCTTTTGATGTAGTTTTCGGTGACTTTTTCGTAATCTTCGGGTGGTTTCTGGACTATAACTTTAAAAAAAGTAAGGCCCAACGAGGCCAGCCAGCAGTCAATTTTTGAGCATAAATAATGGTATCTCGTGAATCGATTTTCCCCGCATATCGCATATCTGCTCTTGCTCTATGAGCTACAGTTCTTGTTTTACCAGACTTTTATACGGTTGAAGCTGCAAGCCCTGCGTCAAAATGAGCTAAAGCCTAAAAGCTGCGAATACCGAAGAATCGATAATTCCGGGTCTTCGACCACCCTTTAGTTACTCTCTCAGTAGGTAGATTGTAAGTGATTTAAGAACCACGAAATTTACCTCCTCAACTAGCATCTATTACCATTCAAATGAAAGGCTTGAGCCTTTGCAAGATGTTGAAACAAATAAAAAAAAAAAAAAAAATTAAATGGTTGGGCGTGATTCAAAATCATTCACCATTACAAAACTTACTGTAAATGAAGAAGAAGTATCGACAGTAATAATGATTACTTTTAATTAAATTAAAATAAAATAAAATATATCCTCTGTGACAAATAAGAAACTTGAGACATAAGCTGATTGTTACAACTGCTATTAGAAGAAAGGAAACAATTCCATTTAGAAATTACCTCCGCCCACTTATTAGCGAAGGACCTCATCAGACATTAGGTACTCTTAAGACCTAGCATTTCGCTCTACAAACATTCCAGCACAAGAACACGCAACGTTTACGAGTGCAATTTTATTGTGTAACAACAGCAACAGATCAATGTAAAGAAACCGAATACAATGGAAAATTGTCCTTAATAACTCCATTGGAATCCTCTCATCAGCATCGTCGTCTTCATCATCATCGTCATTGTCATTGTCCTCATCATCATCATCATTATCGGCAGCCATCATTCTTCTCATTGTCATCCGCATTATTATTATTGTTTGTCTTATAATTTCAAGGGACTCGGGGGAGGGAGCATTTGCGAAAACTGTAACAATTTGTAGGTTATAACAGTACCCGAACACACACATACACATACAAGTACAGGTAGCGCCATACCCTTTGAACTGTGAACATCTCTACTTCACCATTTTCATTGTGATACACAATAACAAGCTCCTTCAGGATGTCGATGTCGAAAAGGGAGTTCATGCTGGATTGTGGGTGGCTCAAGCGAGTTCGCTCCTCACAAAGACCAAACCCGACTGCGCTTCTCAGAACGTCAATGCAATGGCAAAGGCAAAGCCAGATCAATGAAAATGAAAATACTTGAATGACTTTGAAGTCTTGTATACGAGTACGTTGGTATAGATAGATAGACAAAGATGATTACTCTTCTGTGGACCTTAACACACCTACATATGTTCATATAATAAAACATTAACAACTGACAAGGTTACACAATGGGTAATTGTCAAGGAGGAATGGAAAAGGATGTAGCCGAGTACGGAGTCGGGTGCAGAATTAGATTGCGATATGAGGACATGTAATTTGGAAAGACTCTTACTGTTGTAAATGTCACCATACACCTTGCAAAGACAATTACATTTGTTCTTCTTTTGAAAGTGTTAAAGTAATATACAGGTGGTTGCATAGAGTTAAGCAACTTATGCAGACAAAAATACGACCATTAGTAAGCGAATTAAAAAAAGTCGTACTAATTGTCGCTGATTTAGTTTAGACACTACCCATATAGCAAAGCTTTAAACCACCATACCAATTCATTGCTCTGTTTTATAATCATTTCTAGTCTATAAATACACATTTTAACCAACGGAACAAGGCAAAGTAAGGATCCGATGGTTGATTTATTCCTAGCACTTAATGTGAAGCAATTGCATAGGTATTGACTACTAGATGGCGTAGAAGATATCTATCTGTGACAATTGCAAATAAATCAATATTTACTTTCAAATGTCGGAATATTCGTTTAAAAGGAAAAACAGAAGCAGATTCCAAATCCAAAGCATACAACGATGTCTAGAAGATCATTTGTTACCTTTGTCATTTCTTTCAATATTTAATCCAAAATCAAGTTTATTGCCGTCTGTTGCGATAAGAAATTTTCTTATTTAGTTTTCCCCGGTTCCGGAAATGAAGTGATAGGCACCCCAATCAAAAAAATTCCCAGTGGTAAGAGCATTGACTGACCCCTCTAAGATCTGATAAGGCTGTAGTAATGTCAGGATTGTCCATCTACACCGATGGGTCTAAAATGGACAGGTGAAGGAGCGGGTTCCTTCTAGGAGGAACAAGGAATAAGCAGCTCCATACGACTCCCAGATCACAGCACCGTTTTCCAAGCTGAGGCTCTAGCAGTGACAAAGGCGTCAAAGGTTTCAATTATGACTATTATTGGTCGCCGTGGTCGTGGTGGTTAGTGCGTTGGGCTACTACGCATGCTCCTGGGGTTCAATCCCAGCCCGGGTCCAACACCTAAAAAAGTTTTCACGGTTGCCACCAGTGCTGTCGTTTTCCAATTTTCAAGAGTATCAGAATTTGAAATTTTTGGGTATCATTTTCAACCGAAGGGTATCATACAAATAATACACGCATTTTCGGCTTTTTAAAAATATACAGTGTGTTTCCAAGTTAAATGTTAAGACTTTGAAAAATGGTTTTTGGATATAATCTAAGAAAAACATCATTCCACAGCAAGAGTCTAACTCCAATGTGGACATCATTTTACGAAAATTCAATAAAATACCTTTTAAAATCTCAGAAAAAGTTATGTATGTTCGAGTATGTAGGACTAGTTGTAAAATTTAACTTAGAAAAGTTGTGTTAAAGATTAGAAAATAAAATTCAATTCATCAGCTTAATTTTTGAAGCCAAGGTTATGCAACAGTTGTTTAGAAATGGTGCGGCGTTTGAAGTGGCATATTTTACAAACTTAGAATACGTAGATATTATCTACGTTTATGGGCTGTGTAACGCAAGTTCCAATAGAGCACGACAAGGATGCCGTAAGCTTTATCCTTCCTAACCTCGTTTTTGTTCCCTTTCCGATGCTTAAACACAGCGATGTAAGCAAAGCCATGTGCTTTGTCGTTGATTCATAGTAACTTCCAATTTTGGAAAAGAAGCAAAGCACTGCGAACGTAGAGTGTAAGAAGCCAATACACCAAGGCAATATAGCGAACAAAATACTTGCGCGTTGCGCGGTTCGGGATTAAGGATGTGCAGTTTATTTATTGAAATCGGATTATACAAAATAAACACATTTTATTTTTGTTTTTTTATTTAGAGTATCATTAATAAGCTTTGGGTATCAAAGTATCACCAGCTCTGAAATAGTATCAAAAGGATACTATAGTATCACCTTCGGCAGCGCTGGTTGCCACCTCTTTCGAATATCTGACAAGCAATCAAAGAGTTTTTGTCAATGAGCTTCTCAATTCGCCGTTCGGAAACGGCGAAAAACTGACGGTCCCTTCCATTCGTGCAAAAATATAACACGCACACACAAATGGCTGCCAGAAGCAGGTCAAGGTTCACCCCAAGTTGTAGCGCCACCTAAAGTATGTCACTATTTACATTGACAGTTAGGTGGCCATAAATGGAGTAGCTGCTATACAAATAACATCTTAGCTTGTAAAGTGTTGCCGCAAAGAGCTGAAGGTGCTCGACACGCAGCCCATTGTAAAACTCTGCTGGGTCCCTGGTCACAGCGAGATATCAAGCAACGAAGCTGCAGATGAACCGGCCAGAAAGGGCTCAGCCCTAGATAGAGAACAAGCAGATGGAATGGTTAAAACTTCACTTTGTAACCTTCAGGGCAAAATTGAACAAAGATCAGTAATTGATGCAAATAACAGGTGAAAATCACTAACCACATAAGAGGTATCCAGAAGATTGTGGCCAGAAAACGACAAAACAAGAACAATGAAACTCCGACAAGACAGGAAGTCTTGTCAGTGCTAGTAGGAGTACTAATTGGGCACGACACTCTAAGATACCACATGGAAAAATGAGTCATGACATTTGCATGGTATGCGGTGTTGAAGAGGCACATGAGGAGACATCCCGTTTCCTCTGTCGCTGCCCTAACCTCTATCAACTGAGAAATAGAACCTTGGACAAAATCTTCTTCGAAGACATCGACGAGCTTATCGATGGATCACCATGCTTGAATTTGCTAGGGCATCGGGTGGTTGAAACCTAGACATTGACACCACGGGTCGGAACACACTATGAGTATCTCAATGGGTCCACATGGACCTAAACATGATGAGGATGTAACCATTCTCACCAGTTCGCTAGTCTAACCTAACCTTAGATTCGTTAATGAACTTTCAGAACGGCACTGATGTGTCATATAATTCATTTGAACTTATGTTACTTGTATGTACTGAACTAGCGACATACATACATATGTATGTATATATTCTTCGATAAATGTGAATATTGCCTTCTCAGCAAAAGCAAAGAATCACTTCTGGGCTAGTTCAAATCACCAACCTAACTGTGATGGGCTAACCTTGGCTCGTAGCTTTACAGAGAATCTGCCGTTGGCAAAACTTGAGGATTTTTCTTAAAATGCTCTTCACAAATAATGTTGTCAATTGGTGTTTATATTTGCAGGAACTGGGAAGTTGGATTAACTTTTAAAGTCCTTTAAAATAAGATCTCGTGTTACATTGTCGAGTCTGTTAGTGGCAAACACTAAAAAAAAAAACCCAAAGACACTATGTTTTCACCTGTAAAGAAGGCTTTAAGGCACTTATCTTCTTAAACAAAAAAGAATCCTGTGCAAAATCCTTTGAAGCATTAAAACTTTAAAGGATATAAACACAAATAAAAGGTACAATATTGTATTCTTACTTAATTTAAGTGCCCTTCGACTCCCACGGCCAAACAAAAGAAAACACATAAACCAGATTAAAAGCCCAGAAGCTAATAAAAAAAAATCACCCACACCACTACATAAGTACTTGTACTCTATTCCAATTACAAAGAAAATGAAAAAAGAAATTAAGCAAGAACCATCAATCCAATCCTCTGAACTTATCGATGACATTACCTTAATGACCATATTGATGATGCCGATAGATTACAACTACTACATACTAATACCTGCAACAAAATCATATCAATGTCATGCTCCTGTCATTAGTAAAAGTCTTTCAAATCGATTACGGTTCGGAATTCATCGAAGTACCCCGACTGTATTCATGGAGGGAAACCTCTTAAAAGGTGACCCAATCGAATCGTTCGAAAAACAACCATTAAACAAAATATCCTAGTTAATGGACAAAACTTTCTCTGTTTCGTACTCGTCCTGACCTTCAATCATTTCGAATTGAAAATTGGTTTTTAGACCTAAAGTAGCGTGGGTGGGGTACCACCATCCGCATACGTATAGCAGCGACGACCACCTTTGATGGGTATCTGTCGAACAATTTAAGTAATTACATTTTATCGACTTCACCATGTAGGTATTCATCGAATCAGCCTTAACAACGAAAGCCAAAACACGTACAAAGGACACACGAATAAAAGAAAGAGAGGATAGGCTCAAGGATCAAAAAGTAATTCTCTGATAGAGACTCGTGTTTCACCGATAGTTCGTGTATATTCAATGTAATCAGTGATTTCTCATCGTCCCACCGTACTTTGAGGACTAAATTAAAATGGTAGACCCATTAAACATGTGTTGGTGTGTGTTGGCTGTGGTTATCCAATCAAATCATTTTACATTACAATATCGATAGTGCCTCGAACAAATGACAAATGGTATCCGTATCTGTGTGTGTCCGTCTGAAGAGCTTTCCTGGCAGCCGCGAGTATCTGTGACATGTCCGTGGGCTTTGACACAAAATGAATTTTAAAACATCCTGCGACCTGTGGGGTTCTGAAATTCCCAGACAACGTTCTCCATTAGCCGAGATCCTTTTAATTTTTGAAAATAATTAGTAACACAATGATGATGATCAGGATAATATGTCGAGTGGCATACGGATAATAGACTTATGCAAGGACATTTTTCTAATGTGCCAAGATAATACAAATTAACACAAACACTCAAAAACGCCAAAGCGGATAGCGAAAGAAATGTAATGGCAGACCCAATGTTAAGGATTTTCAATTCCTTTGGGTCGAAAGTTATATTCTTATTTAATCTTCTTTTGCTCCCTTCGAGCGTCGAGGACCTTAGTCCTTTGGGGAGATGAATTAAAAGAAACACAGGCAAACAAAAAAAAAAAAAAAAACACTGCAATTCATCTCTGGACTTAGGACAAAGTGTAGATGTTTAATTGGGTGGGGATTTGTCTAAGGTTGACAGTCTGTTGTGGCATTTAAACGCGGCCTGTTGAATTATTTATTTTCGTTGAAATGGGAACAGAGGGTGGATTTTGTGAGCAATAACGGAGGTGTAAGCAGCTTTATTTGCGGCTACAATGGGGTGCGGACATATTGTGCTGATAGCTTGTGGTACGAGTACAAGAGCAAGTACCTACTTTTGCTTTTGTTTTCGTTCTTTGAGTGGTTTTTCCGGATTAAAGATGGATATTCTGACGGGGGAACTTTGTTGTTTGTTGGTTTGATCCATATTTGCGAAAGATATTAAGACCTTTCAAAATTGTTTGTCAATACTTCAGTAGGATTCATAAAATGTCACAAAGACTTTATGTACTTTTAAATTCAACCTTTGATTGACAGGATTTGGCACTTTCTAACCTATATTTGGATTCATGGTACCACAAACAAAATCTTCGAAGGTGGCATTGAACTTCGGTGAACGTCAGACCAATGTGTTTTCAGGTCTTAGCAGCTCCAAAATCAGAGAAATTGCTAAATCAGTCAAAAGGTCTACGCGGCGTAGCTATTAAGAGGTTGGAGTAAAAATTATTTTCAGAACAGATAAGAACGGCGACACTGTTAATCCAGAATTGGTTATGAATGAAATAGTGACGGTTGGTTTAGTTGAACAAGTTGTTGTATTGCAACTATCCTTATGGTCCAATACTGAGTCCCAGCTGCTTGCCTTAACTTAACTCTTATACTTTTCATGGTATAAGATTTTTTGGTGGCGACATCTGGTTGCTACACGATAATACGATAAAACAATATGGATACATCTCCCCATGAATATCGCACTAATAGCGAACTTAAGAAACGTATATGTAAGTATGTAAAATCATTTAACTTTATGCGTAAAGTGCTAAGTATATGTGGATTGTGCTAAGTCTGGTGGCCCAACAAAATCAAAAGAGTCCAAAGAACAGCCAGCCTAGGTACCACAGGTATACTGAGGTTGTGCCGGACTGACGCCCTTACTGTACAACTGCTCCTTCGGCCGCTTCACCTTCATTTCAAAAACACAGCTCAATGCAGGGCAGTCCGACTCAAAGAATCTGGGTGCTAATCTGCTAAACCATATGGACACAGCAAAATCTTAGAAACGTTCCATATGGATTTGATTACATCTTCAACCAAATATAATACGGTCGACTTCAATTAGCAATTTGCTCTAGGGTGCACAACCAGAAGGGAATTGAAGCGAGGGAGGTGGTGACAGATTTCTCGGAAATCAACTTAACTTATGGAAATACTATCGCTGGTATTTTCTAGGCGAAGCTACTAGCTTATCACAGTTTAATAAACAACTCAACAATATAACATATGTAGCTATTGTTACAGGTAGTCAAGCCGCAATTAAGGCTGTATAAATTTGGCATCTATATCATCAAAGCTGTTCGACCAATGCCAGGAAGTTACTTTACGGGGTTTCAGGTCATAAAGATCATAGTTGGAAAGAAACGAGCGAGCCGATGCGAAGGTAAGCATTTAACAGCTTACCAGCGAAAAAGTTTACATTCCTATAGTTGCTTTTAAAGGCAATATACTGTTACACTTCTTGAAACTACCCGGTCTTAAGTGAACCAGTTAGACCTGCTGCATCATATCCAGACAGATATGGCCAAATTATAGCAGGTCAAAAAAAATCCGCTTTTAAATACAAAGAACTCGCGTATAGATATCGTAAGAGAAGTGGCAATCAGTACACTGGCTATCAGGGAACCAAGTAACAAGTTCTGCCGTAGCTGTAAAGACGAACATGAAAAAGAGTCCCTTATTCATTTTTTGTGCAAATGTCTGGCTATAGCTGGATTATATAGCATCCAAACAAACAGGTCACTTCTATCATGACTAAGAGCAATGTGCCAGGCGGGTTTCCTTAAACCCCGATCATGCAGGACGAACACGAGTTGGAGTCTCTTCATCAATTACCTGTCCGAGAGTTTTGAATTCACAATACCTGTGCGAGAAGGCGCTTAATGATGATCAAAATCAGTACGAACTTTTGATTTTTCACAATTTCAATCTATTGTGCGAGTGTTTGTTGATCAATATTAAATAACCTTTTAAACTCCTAGTTTCTACTTATCAAAAGTACTTGCAGTGATAGTAGATATTGACAGTTCAACAATAGCGCGACATTTAAAAATGTTAAAATGTTAATGTTAGGGACGGTATTCTAGCCACCGTGACATTGAAAATTGCAACATTCTTACTGAAAAGCAACTAAGATTCTAGCGGCCATATTATTCACTCACTTTAACTTAACTTAACTTATATCCGGGCTAAAGTTAGTTTAACCAAAAAAATCAACTTAAGTCCATAATATTCACTCATCAAGCCCGCACTTACATCCGGCTGTATAAACTTGGTCGGCGTTAAGACCGAATAAATTCAAACTGCCCCCGGAAATGAGTTTAAGTACTTTAACGCGGGTTAAAACTAAATTTCATAATATTGACTCTTTTTGATTAAGTCACTTTTGATATTTTTTCGGTAAAATGTTGATGTCTCCGTCGTTAGAAGACGAATTTTTGGAAAAGCCACTGCAGCTATTGTTAGGGCAGGGGTTGGAAATATAGATGACACCATTGCATCAAATAAATTAGATGTCTGACTTCTTGTCATTGATGTCGTCTAAATGACTGGAGGTGACATCCTATCACTGTCAACTGTTACGAGTCCAACAAGCTTCACTGGAATAGAAACTTCGTAGTTTTTGGCCACCTTCGAAAGATGAAGTGAGTCCGACGGCAGTTTGCGCGGTGGATGGTAACCGCCGCCAATTGCTACTGTCGATTCTTTTTGGAATCTCGAAAGTTTATAGAGGTCCTTGCGGATGTTATGTATTTGCCCGATCCCGAAGTTATTTCCCTGTTGTTTGCTCTTTTTGATTAAAAGAGAAAGAACAGTGATTGAATGAAATACTTACCACGACACATGGCGAGGCATTGAATGTAAACATCGTTTAACTTTACCGACACCTTTCATTTTCAATATAAAATGCGGAAAACACAAAATAAAGAAACTCTCTCACTTTTTAATTAATTTCAAAACAAACCCTTTAGAACGCTTCAAAATAACTCATTTTTAACAGAGTGTTTAAAGCTGATAAAATAATTGTATCATTTTGAAGTTGTAACATAATTTTATTTGAACTATGAAAAATATAAAAACATTTTTTGTTGTCACAAAATTGCGGCTCAATTCAATTTCTCTTCATGTGTCTTTGGCGCGAGGTCCAAAAGTGCTGCATTTGTCAGGCTTTCTCTATTTATCTTCTTACAAAAAAAAATTGCCTTCTATTTCTGACATTATGCATGGGAAGGATAAACCTATAAAATCATTCAAAAGTATAAAATTAAAAATTAGGTACGCTCTTTAATAAAATGTTCACATTTTATACTGTTTTTTCGACATTTTTCACCCTAAAAAAGAAGTTTATTAACATGAAATCTTTAAAACTTTAGGTTTATTCTTCCGATAATGATATAAAGAAAAGCCTCACAAAATTTCAGCCAAATCGATCAATAAGTTTTTAAGTTACAGCACGAGCAGTTTTTGAAAATACGGATTCGAGGTAATCGCGTTTAAAGTTTGACTTTACCATATGCAGTATACTATATGCGCTCGAATTTTTCCTCAAGTCAATATGCTCTCAATATATTATATTTTTGAAATATGAAAGAAAATAAAAATCGATTTTTTTAAATTTCTAAAGGGATTGCCCCCCTTAAATGAGTCTATAACCTCTCATGTTTTGAGTGAATATTATGAATTATGTAGGTTTAAATTTTCCGCGTTTACAAAATTCGGGTCAAATGATAAGGTTTCAAATTCACTTAAAATCGATTTACACCCGGAGTGAATAATATGGCCGTAGGACTGAACACCTGTGTATAAAATGTATAATAATATTTCAAAGCTTATTTTATGATTTAAATTCTTCAGATTAATTTAACTTAAGCTGGTGGTGGCCCCCATTTATTTGATTCCAAACGTCGGTTTTCAAACATCGGTTTCAAATAAACCTTCGACGCTAAATTAAATTCCAAACAACACAGCTTTGATTTAATACACTTTCACAATATAAATTGGCGATATTCTTAAAAAAAAACTAAACAATTTGTTCTTCTATAGAAAATCAAATTATTTAAAGAAAATTAATCAAAAAAATCACTTACGTGCTATTACCGCCAACAACTGCCAGCACCGAGGATAACGGTGGCGAGGAATTCATTGCACTTAATCCAAATCCACTGACAGAATTCATTACACCATCTACGATGGCAATTTGTTCTTGTTTCCTGTGTTGCTGCTGTTGTTGTTGTTGTTGTTGTTGCTGTGGATGCTGTTCCCGTAAATACGGATGTGGACGTGTTTTCAAACTTTTCATTGATGTCGTATCCAATGCATTATTATTGTTATTATTATTATTCATTAACTGTCTTGTATTATTATTAGCAACAGGTGTTATTGCCGCAACAACACCAGCACTTAAAATTCCCGAAATATTATCCGCGATATCAAACGATTTCAACATTATTACATATAAAATATTTCCAGCCGTATCTATGTGTATACAACTTGCAGCTTTATGTGTCACCTTATCGTTGCGGATTAATTTGTTTTTGTTGTTTTTTGTTTGCTTTAACTATTAAACACTATATAAAAGAGACAATATACATACATATACACATTAGTAGATAACGCACATAATACGAGTACAAGTAGCTATATGTAGATACTCGCTCTGTAGATACGAAAGGAATGTTTTTATGTTGAAATTGCTAATTCACCCAACTTGTACTCATATGGGAGGCAAACAAAAAACTCACTTGTAATCAATTAATTTAATGAAACTGTTTATAAGTATAATAACTCTAATCGAGCAGCAATATGTTCGTTTCGTTCTCAAAATAACGTTAATGTACGAGTGTAATATTGGACACAATGAAAATGAATCGAAAAGTTGTGGAAACTTATCCGAAACTTATCCGATCTAAAGTTTATCAACGTGACAGTAGATACTATGTTCAATGAACCGAAAACAAAGGGGGGTTCCTTTGGAGAAGGATATTTAGCAATACAACTACGAAGATGTAAGGATACTAAATTGATGTGCAGCTGTGACGATACTGTTGCTTCTACTCTCTGTCTGTCTGTCGTCTTTCTACTCAGTTTGTATGTATGTTTTATATCCACGCGGTTGGATTAACTTGTTCCTCACAGGATAAGACTGTGTATCTACAACCAAATGGAGTTGGTTTTTAAATAAGTGAAGGTGTAGGGGTTTTTGTAGAATTTTGAGGGAAATATCGATCGAAATTTGGTAAAGTTTTTTTTTTTAAAAACAATTTGTCACTTTCTATAATTTACAATTTATTTTCGAATCTGCACTAGATGTTTAAATTAACTTTTGTATCTTTTCACAGTTGTACAAATTTTAACCTTCAAAGTTCAAATAAAATCACGCGTTTGGACACTAACTCGTCATTCACCGAAATATCCAAATCACACTGACTGCGATAGTGAGAAAACGTTTTCACTTTGGTTATTTTCTAAACGAAATTAAATATACCTTGTTCATCGTCTCCACCGTGCTAGTGGTCTAGTTCAATGGTTATGGGCTCACAGAACGTATACAGAAAATCACGATAAGCATTATCTTCTCTTATCTTCATTCATATTTTATATTAAACAGTACGGGCACGGGCACCAACTACAGACAAGCAAAATGTATTATCTTGCTGGGTATAAAAATCTTGCAGTTGTGTTCGAATACGGTAAACATTGATAAGATACGAGTAAATGTGAGTATCTACCTGTTCGTATGTGGCGGTCCCGTGACATCACATTTTAGGACTTTATCCACCGACAATTTGTTATTTTTTTGTTTTTTTCTTATGTATCCGTATCACTGTATTAGTTATTTGGAGAAATCAGATGGTATCTGTGTGATAAAACTTATCGCAGTGATTACACTTGCTTGTCTCTGATAACGTGGGGGGAAATACGGTAAAAAAGTTTTATTAACACAATATTGGACTTGTTTTAGGGCTCCAATCTTAAGTCTAATTTATATGTATATGTCAGATACAATTACGAGTTTTGCAGCAATATTGTGTAATCATAGGGTTATCAGAATTTTCTAGATTAAGCAAAGCAATGCCCCGAGGAAGGAAAGTTCACAAACCACAAACGTGACGGCAACAAAATTGCAAAGATACATATCTACTTAACAATGCACATCCTATAAAGCGACACTGCCGAAGCTTTGGAAAAACGCAACTTCCTGCAAAGGAAAGATAATAGGAAATTTTGGGGTGACAAGATAAAGTCAGACATAAAAATGTGGAGGCAGCACTTGTCGAATCACTCTTTTTTTTACTTATGACTGATAAAAGGAATCTAAGCATCGATTGTTCATCCTAATATCCGCAAATAGCCTTGATTGGCATCACTGTCCAGTTTCAGGCGTCTTATAAAACCAAATCCACTTGCGGTTAGAGAACTTATTTCATTAAAAATAGATTTAAGGATCGAGAAAACTAGCAGGTTGATATGACAATGAATACCCAAAAAGAATACAAAATGAAACCAGGTTTCTATAACCTCTATAAAACCTTCAATGTAGAATAAGCTTTGGCCCATTAAGACACATATGAGGTTAAAACGCTTATTATTGTCTAATGTGCCGAAAAATACGTGACTGAAAAATTTCAGACATTTCGTTATGGAATGCCCTTGATTATGACATCCCACTCGACTAGGTGGAAATAAAGTTTTTATGCATTCTCAAACACTAAACTCCCAAAATTTTGCAAAACATTTTTTTTACAGTGGTGGTCCAGTATAACGATTTTCGAATGTCTATATTATAACGAATGGTCGATATACAGTTCACATTTTTCAAGTACATTAGTATCTCTTTATAGCGAACGAAAACACATTTGATATTCGATATAACGAATGTTGAATGACCAACTTCGATAAGTTGAACTTCGATAACTCGAATATGTTATAACTCTGCAATTAGTTGGCAAAAGCGCCAAGACTGTAATTTAAATGTAATTTTTATTTGATAACTCGAACTTTTATTACTCGAATGTCTTGATAACTCGAAGAGATTATTTGGCGTCACCTTCGATAAGTCGAATTCTAAAGGGGAATTCCCAAATTCTGCGTGTTTTTACAAGTTCGTTTTATATTGCATCGCTTTCGGGGGCACTGTGTTTGTATGTTCCTTTGACCTAGTATACATACATGTTATGTGTGAGTAAGAATAAGAATTGTCAAATTTCTTGTTAGTAGGGGTTAGAACACACATTACTTGGTTGGTATAGATATTGGGCGATACGAACTCAAAGCTTTGTTTTTATTTTTGAAAAAAATAGTAGGCGCCTAAAAAACACAAAGAGGAAAAGCGTACGTTAGAGACATTAGGTCTGTTTCCGTACTTTCTTCACTAAAATTTATAAATTCTCAAATTTCAAGGAGTGTGGGTAAAATCTGTAAGAGAGAGGGAAAAGTGTGCAAAAGTTTACAGGAACAGATTGAACAACAAAAAATGGAAAAAGATTGACATTTGACAGATTTGACAGTTGGCTTCCTTGGGCTAAAATTCGTAGCATGGGGAAATTTCTTACTCTCTTGTTAGCGCTATCTTGTACGAAAAACTACGAAAAATCTTCGCACGGGAACAGGATTTGACTGATTTTCGTAGTTCTGCGTTGTTTTGGGAAGGTACGGGATCAGAGCTATTATCTCTTGATGAAAAATTACATATTTGTATCAATTTTGTATTTTAATTAATAACTCGAATTTTTTCGTGGCAAAGTTATCAAAGTTCAACTGTGGTTAAGGAAACCGCCGATAGAATAATTTAGGTATATTTATTTCAAAGTTGTTCCCATTATTGCATTGTCATGTTTACTACAACCCCCGAAACAGAGTTTGAAGAGGAGGATGATATTCCACTCTGTGGCGCCAAGAAGAGATGATCGTAGTTACAAATACACTGACTTTTGTCAAAAGGATGTCCGCAGAAGTATGAACAACTCTTTAACGTCTAGGTATAGTTGAACACATTACATTTCTTTAGACTGGTTTTGTTCCGGAGTATTTGGAATCTTGGAACAATATTGAAATGTTTCTTCAAGGATATACTCGTACCAATCCATTTCAGGAAAATGACTTTATTAACATTGATAAAGAGGAGACGACGCTTACTCCTCAGAAATGTGCCCGAGCACACGAGTATTACGAGGCTGTTGAGAGTTCAAACAAGTATTACTTGGGCTGAAACAGAACAACGTAGACAATTCTAAGATACTTGTTCTAAGAAATGTGGCGATTTCTTTTTGAAAAAAACTAATGAAAGGAAGAAGTTAATGTTGTAAGAGTTTATTTTACACCTTTTTCTACTTTTAAACTTGAATAGTTTTTTTTGCTTACGTTATGAATAGGTAAATTCAATTCAATTCAATTCATTTATTTAAATCATAATGGTTTGTACATTAAGACTTAGTCTTTTATAATACTTAGAGAGTAATGTTGAATTTAAACAATTTTAGATTTTAGATTAATTAACATAATAAATTAAAACTAGAGAAAGAGAAAGAAATGATAGTAGAGAGAAGGATATAAAAGTAGGTAAAGAAGGAAAGAAATGTTCTACTGCTGCGCTGTAAAATGGTCAAAGAGTACAGTTTTGAAATTGGTGGCGTTTGAGATACCCTTGATATGCAAAGGTAAAGAATTCCATAGCCGGATAGCATGAACAAAAAATAGGCGAGACGAATTCAAATACTGAAAGTGACGTGTATTGATGTTAAATGTTCTTTGAGAATGTGAAAACTCTATTTTAGAAAATAAATATGGCGGTGACTTAGAAATTATAATTTTATGCAGAAATATCAAGTTCCTGAAATCCATATACCTAAGCAGTGAGCAGCCCAGAGATCTTCTAGAGTACACTGAAATTCTGTCGAATCTACGAAGTGCATATACATACATATCTAAGAGCATCATTAAAAGCTACTTGAAGCTTATGAAACGATATTGAATCAAGGCTACTATAAACCACTTCAGAGTACGTTATTATAGGAATAATGAGTGTTCGTACTAGCCTTTGACGAGTCTCTAAAGGAGTGAAACTAGCCGACATCCAAAGTTTGCGTAAGCAGCCATATATTCGACCTACTACATGGTTTATATGATTGTAGCAAGACAAATTTCGATTTAGAACAAACCCAAGGCTGGTAGCAGACTCTACCAGTTTCATTTTAGTGTCATTTAACCATATATCCGGTATAAGATTAAGATGGAATGACCTATGGGAGATCGGAATTGCTTGGCATTTTGTGGGATTAAGCACTAACCCATTATTTGATGCCCATTTATTTATTGCATCTAAATCTTCGTTAAATAAAATAAAATTAAATAAAATCTTATGAATTAGAAACAAATATTGAATATTTTATACAAGGAAAATGCGTTCAAAATTACGAATTTTTCGATGTAGTGAATGGAACTAGGCATAATATTATCATTCCTTATATGGGACCACCACTGTATTTTGAGTCTTATCACATTTACACAAAATAAATTCCATATAAGTTGAACAATAAGGTGCGAATCTTTGAAGATTTGAATAGTCAATATTCCGAAGATTTTTATATCATTTGGTTAAAGTCCCTCACTATTGCAACTTGCGTACTCGCATTTGCTATGTCTTACAAGTATTGTTTCTTTCCGTAATCCTCTAATTAAAATTTTGATCTTTACATTAGATATGGTTTATACAGTTGGTTATACAATCCAGACAAACAGGCGATGAAGTCTCACAATAAGGGCTCCATGTACCCGAAACTTATCCGATCTTAAGTTTTTCAACAAAGATACTATGTTCAATGAACCGAAAACAAATGGGGGTTCGTTCCATGTTTTTTTACGGACCGCTTTGAAAATGCACAACTTCTGAAAGGAACTGGAAAAAGGATATAAATTGCCACTTCTTTGGTTTTTTTTTAATTTAGTGTGAAATCAAGAAAATGCTATTCTATGGATTACGAAGACAGTTTAGGGAAAAGAAAGGTCGAGTGGTTTGAAACTTAGTTGGTGCATGTTCCAACTATTTAAATGAAGTCCTAAGCTGTACGAAGTAACTTGAATTTGGCGTTCTATTTTATTTTGGGTCAGTTTTGCAAAATTTACTATTTTATTGACTGTGTTGGGTCTCGAATCAGCAACTTCAATATGACAGTAATTAAATTTGATCGAATACGCAAGATATCATGTCTCAAGACAGATAATTTCTGCTTCAACATTTTTTGCCCGTGAAACGCTTTAGAAATAGAATTGCAAATAGATGAATCACATGCAATTTCAACAGTCAAACCTAAAACTTTGTTAATTTAGTCACTTAATTCTGAGAATTAAATTTAGGGTCGCACTGAGTTTCGCTTTAAAAAAAGCCCCCTTTCACATCTCCCCAGAACGCACTTTTCTGTAATTTTTTGTTTACTTTTTTTTTCTCCACTTTTTAACTTCACCACGACACATCTCTCCACCACAGGAACGCACGACTATGTGATTTTTCGCTTATCCCATCCGGCTTAGAAAATCTACACACCACATTATTGTCAGCGGTTGTCTTCCGTTCGATATTGATAATAAATATAAACTAAAGTCGAAGCAGAATGTGTTGTCCTAACAGAGTGTCCCGTCCACCTGTGTTCCGCTATAGGGCAACAAACACTCAACCTCTCGAAGTGGGCCACTGGCATGCCTTGATAGGATATACAAGGAGAAGAAATAAATATAAAACAAAAATCCTGAATAACTAAACACTGAATACGAAGAGTAGAGAGGTAAAGAAAAAAGAAAAGGATATCTAACTAACCACCCTCACCCATTGTGTGTACGTACGATGTTGTGTCTACACAGAATGACATACACCTCCCCAGGTATCCATGTAATCATAGTTGCACCAAACTATTAAAAAATTCTGAATCGAACTATGCTCACCCTTCATCGGTCGATAGAATGAGGACGAATCGATGGTTGGTGTAAAAATTGTTTTCATATTAATGGAAATCGGGCCTTGAACGTCGAACAAATGTGAACGACGACAGACAATAGTTTGAACTGATGTGGGGGTCGGTGTAGGGATGAGAGATAATAATAAAGTTTGACCACCCTCGCACTATACCGTTGGTGTATGGAGAACAGGACATTCAAGTTTTCATGTATAGACCTCGCTCTATGTCCTGTCGATCATTACATTGTGGCAGTAATATCTATTTGAGTAATTATATAGATGAGGGTTCAGGGGGCGGTGAGAGCAGCGCGTATTTGACAGAGTAATTGCCTTATACACCGGTAAAAAAGTTTTTCGAAACTGGCGTGGCATATGAGTGGAAATTGCAGGACCACTTCTGACATGATTTAGCAAAAGCAAGAACCTCTGATCTTGCAGCTGATTAAAGCACGAGCTTGCAGTTTGAACGAATCTATCTGAAGGGTTTACTGTCGAGAACCGATGACGGTATAAAACGGATATGCAGTGGTAAAACGGGGCGGAAGAAGGAAGGGTCCATGGTTTAATAGATAAAAGAGCTTCAAAATATTTTTTTTTTCAACTTCTTTAGCCACTTGCTATCTAGGTTAGTAGAGTGCGTACAGAAGCAAGTTCAGTTTTCAATCCATTCTGTACTGAAAAAACTTTGACTTCATCCTCAGGTAACTATGATGCTGGAAATCCTCGTGCTAGATCGTAGACTATTTTACTGAAATGACTGAGATTGTCACTAACTGCCGAGGCTCATAAAGGTTAAGGTTTTTCGGAACAAAATCTAAAAAATAAGGCGATCTAGGAAACATTGTCCTGGATCAAGAGGAATGTAATATCCACTAACGATATTAGGATCTTCTCGGATAGTCAGGCGCTCTCTCTCGCTACTTACAAGCTAACACTCAAACTCAATACAGTCAACAAAAGGGAAGGTGGAACTACCTGTCTTGCCACCAAACAGATCTTAACCTTCTGTCCCTAAAAAGACTACATACTATAAGCACGACACTGCCTTATAGGCAAGCATACAACTAAGCTTGGCATCATTCATAGTGAATTCTGTTGAAGTTGCAGAGACTAAGAAGAGGAAAAGAGCCCAACACATCTCCTCTGTTCATGCCCAGCTCTTTCCCGCAGAAAGTAGAAAACTTCTTTGACGATTTCAGTGAATTAGCTCAAAAAATCGTGGAACGCCCTTTTCGCTTTATACAAAGCTCCAAATGGTTCTCATGAGAAGCGGGGTTAAATATCCACATGATCCTTGGTATCACAATGGGCCTCTGTAGGCCTAAGTGTGCTGGTACCTACGCGTTACTGGCAGCCACTGCTACCTAACCTTACCTTGGTTCATTAGATACCGAACTTGACTATCTATTGATAAATGTTCTATACGTTCTCCTTGCCAAGTTTTTCTTTCGTCAGCATCTTAGTCCACTCTGGTTATTTTCTTTTCTCTTTCAGAAGAACTTTTTTCTTCGCCATATGAGGCCGTTTTTTTTTTATTTCGTTGTTCAGTTTGTCCAATAACGCTGCATTCTCCTGTGACTGTTCTTCCCATGTGCCATGTGCATCCCAAAAAACGGAGCCCAAAACCTTCCCGACCGAGCTTTGGTCGGCTTTCCAGCCACTCTGCAGACTGCCTATTGGACTCAGGCGTATGGTAATGGACCCACGTTTCATCAATCGCCACAAAACGTTTAAAAAAGTGCGCCCGATTACGCTGCAACAACGCTAAGCCGGCTTTTGAATCAAAAACCGGCTTTTTCATCTCCAAAACATCGGGCAAAATGTATCCCGCCCCTTTTGAGATACACACGTCTCAGCTAACACTTGCTTGACGATTTCCACATTCATAGCTTCTTTTCACCTTCCAGAGCGAGGTGCGTCTTCGGTGCTTGTACTACCCATTTTAAAATCACTAAACCACAGATAAACTGTTCTTCTCGAATGAACAGATGTGGGATAACCTTTTTGTAACCATTGCAATGATTGTTCGGAAGTTTTTGCCATCAAAAAACAATGTATAATCAAGATGCGATATGCCTGTTTTTCCATTAGTTTTACTTCGCCGAAAGTAGCATCACTCAAACGACTGTAGCTTGCGAACGAATCGACGAAAATGTTATGAAACTTTACTAGTGACAGATAAGCCTCTCACAATGAGTCATGATTATTTTCTAGTGGCGCCACTTATTTAAAAATCCCGGGACGTTTCAGCCAAGTAGTATGACTCTATTTCAAAACTTCCTTTTGAGGTCAAACTTTGAGTATCTTTTTCTGTATATAGGTACCGGAATAAAATTGGACGTTTATATCTTGAGAAGCTAGTCGAAACGGCACTACCTTCTACAGCTACACCCTGCCTCAAATGATAATATAGAAAGAAGTTCATTTGAATAGACTACAGAGATGCACTTATCAAGCCATTGTCTATACCCATTCCTGGAAACTGAAATCCGTTTGTAAATTTCTCTCGGTGTAAACCAACCTCAGTACGGCCATTGTCACTGTCTCGACAATCATCGTTTACTGATAAAAACCTCTTCCCAGTGCCGATGCATTCATTTACCTTGCTCATGGGTATTGGGTATGGCCTTTCGCGGGCAGCCATCATCAGTTCCATTCAAAACTGAACAATGTCCTTCTACTCACCGCCCGCTTAACAGCATCAGTCCATTACCCAACAACAATTCGGTTTTGAAACCACAGCGCCACCGTTGTACACTTCACTTAAAAGCACTTCATTAATATTAACCAAAGTTATCTAAAATTCACAGCTGGGCGAACCCATGGATACCATTAAAAAAGAA
This sequence comes from Brachyopa scutellaris, assembly GCA_949775065.1. NCBI lineage: Eukaryota > Metazoa > Arthropoda > Insecta > Diptera > Syrphidae > Brachyopa > Brachyopa scutellaris. Next base: position 171,235,697 of record OX459112.1, on the reverse strand, counting down.
AAAAAAACTAACAAGGATACCTCCTCGTTCGTACATGTGCACTACTACAACCGGCTCGGCAATGGGCATTTCCGAGAGGCACACACTACACAGTGGACTAGGTACCTACAGATACAAACCGAACAGTCAACCAACTGCAATGTGTGTAGGCAGGAAATTAACCATCGTACACCATACAAGGACTCGTACTTGTATATATCCTCCCCATACAGAGTTCAATAAAATTTTTGGACAAATACCAAACGAGGTAGTCTGGGTTTTGAGGGGGAGTGGAAAAAAACGGAAACCAGAAACACCGAAAAAGGTAAATGCAGGTAGACCAAGTCAAAGCCTTAGAACTCAATTTTGTGGCTACGAAAAGCCAAGCAGAGATTGGTAAGAAACCGAAGGACACAAAATAAGGACCGCAGACAGAGTCACAAGAGAGTGAAGCTAAGTCCTTCCACTTTTCCTAGGCATGTATTGAATTAGGAAATTTCGCTGCAAACATACATACACATGCTCGTATTTATTTATGTGTCTTTGGGACTAAAGGTCGTGTTCGGTGCGGTTCGTGCCCGTAATCACCGAACATAATGGCATTAATTTTTGTACACCAGGATGAATGGTGGCGCCGGGACAATAGGTTTATGCCTGCCACTGCACTGATGGCGGAAGGAGGAGGAGGGGGGGGAGGGGGAGGCAGTGAACATGCATTCGAAACAACACGTGGAAATAAATTTTAATTTGCTTTATTAGCTGTTAGAAGTTTTTGGTCTTTAATTACGTTTGTATGTACACGACGAAGGTGTATCGCTGCTATATTGTAAATTGGGGAAACTGCTAAGTTATTTATTTGTTTTGGCTTTTTTTCTCTCTGTTTACTAATGGCGGCAGTTAACTGTGTTGTCGAACAATGATTAGATTAATAAAAATAAATCTACATATAAGTAGTTTGGTCGAATTCGTTATTAGGGGGTCAAATTGATTTTAGTAGGCAGTGCCACAAAGGACATAAACTGGATGGAGTAGGCTGGAAAACGCTAAATATTAGAGAAAATAACGGTAGATGTTTCCTAATGTTTGACAGGTGAAATCTTAAGATGGGTTCTTCATTGGTTATTCCTGAACTTTGACAGCTGCTGTCTTCAAAAATGTCAGAGTATGCGATTTATTATTATAATAGAATAAGTAGCGTAGTAAGCTTAACTTAATATATAAATAGTTATTAAGGAAAAGAAAATAAAGAAGATCGATTTTAACCATTTAATTGAACGTTCTTCTCAGTACTGATAGCTATCTTCTACCAGTGGTAAGTTTGCTGTTTAGATTATTAAAATCTTAAGGAATATATTTTACATGGTCCTTCGAGCCGGATTAGCCGGAAAGTAAAACTAATAGCTATCAATTAACTATAACTCAGAAAGGTAATTTCAAAGTCTGACTAGTGACAGTGAAGTTCCACTCAGTACAAGATGAGCAATGAGTAAGGTCTCTCGAAATCAAACATATCCTAAGGGCAAAACTGAAAGGTACAAGGAGGAAATTGCAGCCTCCGACGATCCCTGTACTTGAAAATGTAGGTAGTCAGGCCTCTTGTTTAGCTCCCGCCAATTTCAAATTATCATGCACCAGATATTGAAGGAAAATAGGGGTAGCTGAGAAAAGGAAGTGTTTTCATAAAAATAATGCTTATCAAGTACAACTTTCTGCGAATAGTTGACATCTTAGACTTGACTCGGAGTTCAGTTTGTCCGGAATCAAGTTGGATCAATTAAAGGAATGCTGGACCAAACTCATAGCATCACCACCCGATGGCGACTACGATTTGGATTATATGGCCAACAACGAAGTTAGCCAGTTGGCTGCAGATCTTCAACAGCAATCAGAGCCTGTAACAACCGAATCTACAACAAATGGGCAAATCAGACTTTCAACCATCGTTATTCCAATATTCGATGGAAGGTACGAAGATTGGACACAATTTTTGGAACTGATCGTCTAGTGCATCAGAGCGGATTCTTAAATAATGTTGAACGAATTCAATATCTGAAAAGCAATCTGAGGGGTGAAGAAGCGAGATTTGTGAACCACTTGTCACCAACGTCAACCAATTATGTGGTGACAGAATTGCTGAGGAAGCGATTCCAAATTAGCAGCATTGGTAAATAGCTACATAACATACACACATTGCTAACATTAAAAATATTTCGAAATGAAAATGCATTCGACTTAAAAACAATCATGGATACGAAGTGAATCACAAATTTGGGAGTCGACGTAAGTATTTTAATTGAGACTCGTTAGTGATTCAGTTGGTACTTCCAAAATTGTAACCTGAATCCAGGAAGCTCTACCAATAATCCAGAGGAACCTTAGCAGAAATTCCAAGGGTTAGTGACTTTTTTGACTTTATCGAGAGGAGATTTCAAGGATCGGAGGGCAGTCGCGATGTCAATCGTGGACATCAGGTGCAAAGAGTAAGCCCAACAAAAAACATAACAATCGCACAACTAAGATGCGTCATTTACAGCGAACCTCATCATCTGTTTAAATTCAACCGATTTTTTGGCATGACGCTGAAAACCCGAAGGGATGTGGTTCATATATCGCAGATATGTTCCAATTGTTTGCGAGATATACATCATGCCAGGGAGTGCCCGACGAAGAAAGGGTGCAGAATATATGCTAATCAGCATAATTCGTTACTTCACTTCCCAAGGAGAGATAGTCATCAAATAAGGAAACATCGACGGAATTTGGTACGCTGCTGTACTTTGATATTCAGATTGACGAAAGGATTGTAGTGCTTCCCACAGCCATGGTCAATATCTGCGTCAGAGGACAAGTTAAACTCAATCCTGCGTTGTGATGGAACACTTAGCTCATCAATTAAGGATACCGACGGCAAAATACGAACCAATAGTTAATGGAATAAACGGTCATACGACACCTGTTATCGCAGTAGGCAACTTCAACATTCAATCAATTCACGATGAAGAGGTCAACATAAGAGAAGAAGCTCTAGTAATGTCTGCCATTACCTCAAAACTCACAAGACCAAAAGTAATACCAAACAAGTGGGTTTGAAAGTGGCGGATCCATCATCCATGGTTCTCGCAACCAAAGGAAATTGAACATCTGATCTGCTGCAAGTTCTATTGCATGCATTAGTCAACGGTCCATTGAACATGAACACTCCAATGCCACAGAAAGAGAACAAAAAGTTTGGGTGGGTACTATCGGGATCGGTCATGAGGTCTACCCCAAGAAAGCAGGTGTAAGTAAACGTGACTGTCATGTGTCAGTGTATGCAGTGAAGACGAAGAGTTAATGAAGTTTTGGGGACTAGAAGAAGTTCCTAGTGCAACGGTTAGGTCTGCAGAAGAAGAAAAATGCGAAGCTTACTATAAGGCGACACACATCGATTCAGATCGGTTTTAACAAAGGTTAAAGGTTAAGGTTACTATTAAATGTAATAGTTCAGTTTTCTAAATATAGTCGAACTTCGATAACTCGAATATTTAATAACTCGAATGAAATTGGTTGGCAATAGCGCCAAGACTTACATGTGATTTTTATTGGATAACTCGAACTTCTATTACTCGAATGTTTTGATAACTCGAATAGATTTGGCGTCACCTTCGATAAGTCGAATTCTGAAGGGCTTAAACAAGTTCGTTTTATAATGTATCGCATGGGGGGCACTGTGTTTGTATGTTCCGATGAGCTATGACCTATGAAAATCGTGATTTCGTTATGTGTCAGTAACAATTGTCAAATCTCTTGTTAGTAGGGGTCAGAACATATATTACTGGGTTGGTATATTGGTCGATACGAACTTAAAGCTTAGTTTTTATTTTTGAAAAAATAGTAGGCGCCTTATAAAACACAAAGAGGAAAAGCGTACGTTATAAACATTATCTCTTAATGACAAAAAACATATTTATATTTATATCAATTTTGTATTTCACTTAATAAGTCGAGGTCTTGATAACTCAATTTTTTTTTGTGGCAACTGATAGTTCGAGTTATCGAAGTTCGGCGAGTACGCAGCTATTCCCTACCATAGGTTAGGTTGCTATTTAGGTAAATAAAGTCTTAGGGAATAGATTTTACAACTGTATCGAACTCAATTTTAAGGATCGAGGGCTCCTATTTGATAATCTTCTGTCATTCAAAGTAGATGAGTGGAAAATTGAACTCAAACGAGGTCGTCACATTATTTCTGACATTTAAATTATCCTGTTTAAATGTTTCCAATTAAAACAATAATTTTATTAATTAAACAAGACACCGCAACATAAAGCATAATTTTATTTATTTTCATTCCCTTTCAACCTACCAAATATATTCGTACAACCACACACACACAAATAACATCATTGTTGTCAATTTGCAATTTTATCAGCGATTTGCTTTGCAACAGACCAACAAAATTGACATTTATTTCAATAAATCTGCTCTCTGACAAGCATGCGGCTTGTTTTATGCACTACCGCTACTGGCTCCTCCATAATATGATTAATGTGTTCGAAATTAAATTATAGCATAACGATCCCCCCCCCCCCCCACAACCACATTCACAACATAAGCCACTTGACTTACAAAACAAAACAAATCAAAAACCGTCACTCGACTCTCAAAATCAAAAACAAAACAAAAAACAGTATAGGCCCATACAACTTTTGCGCCTGCACGACACAACTAGTAAAATGCTGGCTATAAGCCAGCCAGCATCAGCGTGAGGAGGACAGGACCACTGTAGTGTCTGTCACGTTTTTTACTTAATTACAATTCAATACGCAGCTTCATCATCATATTTTCAAATACATCAATTTATCTATTTATGTATTCGGCTCTGGTCGGTGTCGCCGCCTTTGGGGAAAATTAAATTTACTGTCAAACTGACATTTCGCATTAAAAAGCCAACAGAGAAACAGAACAGTCCCAACCACACCCACAGTGGAGAAAGTAATTTTTGCATCCGGCACGCTTTATTTCAAGAATATAACAACAATATACGAGTATAATAGCGGTCAATCAAAAGTGATGCCAACACACTTATATTCTGCTTTTAGAACACTTAATTGTCTTTGAGGTGGGTGGGTGGCTAAATTTGCAATTTTCATCGCGGATTGTTGCCATCGGCTTCGCAGTTCGCATCAGCACCAAAAGAGGGACATTTTTTCTCTGTGTGTTTTTATTTTTTACCGTAAATTTGTGCAGTTACGGACTCGTTGGAGAATGGCAAGCAGCTAGCAGCACCATTAAAGTTGAGAATTTGGCGTTCTATTTTTGAATTCGACCGAAAATACTTGCGAGTAGGTACCTATTTCTGTCAAGCACTTTTCTCCGTTATTAATGGGTTCAATTAAATTAACTGCATAGATTTTGACAGATCAGTTGGGCGAAATCGCTGTTGATACTCAAGCGTTGCGGCAATTAATAGCCGAGTGTTTTGACACCCACATGCGTGTCAAAGATATGCAGCTGTGGGGATTGAGACTTATTTGGCAACGAACAATGAACACAGACAGATGTTTATTACTTCAGCAATGGGTTATATCGAAACGCGGTGATTTTATTAATAAGTGAATATACGTACTCTTATTTTTGGGACACAGATTTATAAATACCAACTATATACATTTTTGATTATTTTCTATTCTCATGGCGGGACATAGCGGTGATAGACGTAATTGATTTGACAGTGGGCGGTGTTTACAGGTGGGATTTTTGCAATAAGGCGCAAAAGTTGCCTTTTAGGGGAATCAATCGTTTTAAACCGAACACAGGCAAGGAACCTCACCATGATTCTGCTAAACCATTGCTGGATAAATTTGAGAGCCGATTTCCTACACATTTTTCTTTAAATTCCTTTAACTTGGAACGCTACTCGATCTTGACAATTTTTTTTTTGTGTAGGTACTTTATTTAAGTCTTTCATCTATATCTTCTATCTATACATATAATAAAGCTGTAGATTAAAAACTGTTTGTTCGCGCATCACGTTAAAACTACTGGACGGATTTTGATGAAAAATTGGCATAGTGATTGCTTGGGTCAGCTAGTATGCATAGTATGTCAGCTATATGCACGGGTAAGCTAGTATGGAAATAAAAATGTACGCAACTGTTGGGCGCCACTTTTTTCAATCAAATCACTCTTGAGATTCCGATTTTTAAGGTTTTCTAAAAACATTTATAAAAAGAGCTGATTACAGTACTTTCTATAATTCGAATTTCACCGGAATATCTTCGAATTACAGAAATTTTTGTATAGTGGAGGTTTAATTATACATCAATAAATGAATACCCAGTGCAAATGCATCCCTTAAATAAACATATGGTTTACATGACCTACTTTCGCATTTCATCGAACTTCTTCTTCTTCTTTCTACAGTTCGGGGTGAACCAAGGCCTGCTTCTCGCAACCATTTGTGTGTGCGTGTTATATTTTTGCACGATAAATGCTTGTCAGACATTCGAAAGAGTTGGTATCGTGAAAAAGCGTTTAGGCGTTTTGCTGGGATTGAACCCAAGCAGCATTGCGTAGTAGTCCAACGCACACTACCCCACAGTGCAAATTGAATTATAGAGGTCAAAAGCCATCACGTTCGAATTAAAGAGGTTATCAAGTTATTTTGCACAACAGTTAATTCGAATTTACTTCTTATGGTTCTTCTATAAAGACGTTCGAATTATCGAGAGTTAACTGTATTATTTTGATTTTGAAATGCATTCGGGGGGAGACTTTCAAGACTCTAGGTCTAGATGAGCGAAAGATTAAACAGATCAACTTGGTCGATACAACAGTAAATGGCAAAATCTTAAAGATAAAACAAAAATAATTCTATTCGTAGCGTATTCGCAGGCGTTTCTGGCAGATGCAGTTCGAGCTGTCAAAAGTAGAAATTCCAACCCCTACCCTAGTTGGCGCTACAGCTCGAGGTGAACCTGGGCCTGCTTCTAGCAACCATTTGTGTGTGCGTGTTATATTTTTGCACGAATGGAAGGGACCTACAGTTTTTTGCCGACTCCGAACGGCGAATTGAGAAGCTCAATCGTGACAAATGATACTCTTTGATGCTTGTCAGGCATTCGAAAGAGGCAGCACCGTGAAAAAACTCTTTAGGTGTTTGACCCGGTCTGGTATTGAACCCGGGCAGCATTATGTAGTAGTCCAACGCACTAACCACCACGACCACGGCGACCACCAAAAGTAGAAATACATAAAATTAATAGACCACACACAATCTGTAGAGTTGATTAAATTAAGTTAAAATTTCTTGTTATGCATTTTTGTAGAAAATGTAGCTTGGTTCTACCTAGGACTGCTGAAGCCAAATATTTATTTTTTATTTTGCGTTGGGCAAGTTCAGTCCTTTTGTGAAACAATGTGAAGGGGCAAACTATGTCCCTGTCCCAGCAATAGACTTCGTTTGGCTTAAATATAAAAAATAAAATAAATATTTGGCTTCAGCAGTCCTAGGTAGAACCAAGCCTAACTTCCCGCAACCATTTGTGTGTGTGCGTTATATTCTTGCACGAATGGAAGGGACCTACAGTTTTTTGCCGACTCCGAACGGCGAGTTGAGAAGCTTTTCATGACAAATGATACTCTTGGATGCTTGTCAGGCATTCGGAAGAGTTGGGCACTGTGAAAAACTTTTTAGGTGTTTGCGGCGGGATTCGAACCCAAAACCGCTGGCTCAGTAGTCCGACGCACTAACCACTTGCGCTACGGTGCCCACATTGGCTTAAATATACAAAAGATTAAAATGCAATTTTATGTGGAATTTTTTTTGTTTATAAAATGTCTGATTTGACAGTTTTTCTCGTCCATCAAAATAGCAAAATGTTAAAAGTTCGTTCTAAAAAGTGCAATTTCACCTCGATTTTGGGCTAATAAACAAGCAAACATGGTTCCGTATAGAACTGCTAACGCCGTATATTTATTTATTTTTTTTTAAACATGCAAAGATTCACAGTTCGTGCTGTTTAGACACAAGGGATCTCCCGTGGAGGTGAACGCCAAGAAACCGAACTAAAACCCTAACTAAATATTTAAATTTTTTTTAACCAGACATTAACTGCGCATTGTAAGCCGCTAATTTATGTACAATCACGTTGCCGATTTCATCTTGTTGGTTTATTTTCTTGATAACTTGATACCTTAAATAAAAGACTAATTTTATTTTTATGTATCTAGTATTTTAACACTGGAAATATGATTATTTTCCAACACCAATGTTGGTGATTGCCCTCAGAAAAAATCGTGGGTAAGTTGCTAATTTCACCTTAGGAGAATTTGAAAATGACTGTGCTTAGAGATAGATCCATTTGCCCGTATACTATAAAAAAGTCAATTTATTTAGTCCATAATTTTTTATTATTCTGCAATATTAAACGGTTTTGAAAGAAATTTAAAAGAAAAAGTGTATTTGCAACACGTCTCATCATCTGATGAATCCAGAAATAGAGCTATGCTATCCGTTGTGTTATTGTTTAATTTAAAATTATTTTCTTTATTGCTAACACCAAGAGACAATTCCAAATCCAAAATTATCTGCTGTCATAATTTCTGTATGACAGAGACTAGGGTTCCCAACCGTCCTCCTTTTGGGAGGACTGTTCTTCTTTTCAGCGCTTTGTCCTCTCGTCTTCTTTTAAGTGAAAACGTCCCCCTTTTGCTTTTGAAGGCAAAAAACCAAAATGGGATAAAAACTATTACTATACTATTATATTTTTGTTGGGCACACCTTTCGAGAATATGGCTGTTTGCACATATTTTTCGGCAATCATTCATTATGTCATTCATCTGTCATTTCCATGTTTCGAGCAAGTGCAATAAGCTTGTTTTCTAGTTCCACTTGTTAAAAGGTATGTAGGTATATAGGGTGGTTCGATTTGGAATACAGATATTTCGAGAGTTGATTTATTGGTTTATACTATGAAAAAAAAACGTATGGCCGGCTGTTATTTCTTCAACATCCACTGAGCTACAGGGTGTACAAAAAAGTTCCTTCAGAGGAGTAGGTACAGGTAGGTAGGGGAACCTGGGCACTTGATCCTCCCTTTTTAATTTGTCAAATATCTCAAAAAGTAAAACATTACTTGTCTTTTTATTTTAACGATATAGCTAATAAACAATTTAATGGTTCTTCATATTGTACAGTTTAATTAAGAAAGTATGTTAGATAAAATATATTTTTGGCCATTTTTCTAAAATTATCCAAAAATAAAATAAGTGTGCTCTATTCAGGTAGACTTGATTATGGGGGGATTTATGGGGGATACAGCATACGGTCCTGACAATTTTTTTATAGGAAAATCATAAATGGCGGAAGATCGTTCCCCATTGCGTTTAGGTATACCACAGCATGTGCACGCCTGACGTCATTTTGTTTACTTGTTTCTACTCATTGGTAGCAACCACTCTTTGCTTTATGGACTGTAGTTAGCCTAGTCTCGTCAATGTTCCACATAGATTCTGCCCCCAAATTTAAAGTTTATCATCAGAGATCAGAAAGCGTAAATTTTCGAAAAACTGCGAAATATTGTGATGATTGAAGCACATTATATTGGGAACAAGTCTCCTCTACATTATAGGGTCAAATCTACCCTGGGGTCGAAATTTTCTATTGAAAATTTTTCTAATACGTATCGATATTTTTTTTAAAAACAAACCTACGAAGACTTACCTACATGAACCCGCTTTCGATTACTTTTAGAGATAACTCGTATTAATTATCAATATCATTGTGAAAAAAAACACAGTTAAAATACTTATGAAAAAACAATTTGACAACTAGAAAGAAAAACACGTCACCATAATACTGGTATCTGCGCGCGAGTTGTAAAATAATATTTGTCGTTTCCAACTAAAGGTAAATAGTGTGTTGCCAGTGAGCAGTTAAACAAAAAAAACATTCCCAAATCGATATAATAGGTAGTGATCAAGTCTCCCAAAGGATCAAGTGTCCCCAGGTTCCCCTACGAACAATTATAACGTCTAGCTAGTGTATTAGACCTAGAGCAACCAAAGTGGGTTGTTCGATAGGCAATTGATTAATGTTTATCACTTGCCTACAGTGGATACTATTTGGTGACTGAGCACTAAAAACAAAAGCAACAAATTGAAAAGTCAAGAACCGCAGCTTCGAATAATATCCAACCAAATTGTACGCTTCTGAAAAAAGTGCCGAAGAATTAGCAGTTATTGATTTGGAAGTTGCACATATTTTCCACAATATTAAACACATTTTATCGTACAGTTCATCGGATTGTGGTATGGAATTATCGAAAAAGACAATAAACGCTAAGAACTTCCAATAATTTACATATATATTTTTTATTCCATAAATTCCGTGTCCTCCTTTTGTTTCAATCAAAGTTGGGAACCCTAACAGTGACACTTCCCCTTTTGACACTCTTGTTCGGTAAGGAGACTTCCCCAGTGGATTCTACGATACCAAGCTAAAGTGAAAGTGAATCGAATTTCCGATCCGGCGGATTCCATGAGGGAGGTGAATATGTATTCAAAAAATAATAAGGCGGATAGCCGGGTGCACACGAGTCTAGTATGCATTGCAGCTGGCTAAGAGCACTTTTCGTTGCCCGAAGAATGCGGTGTTCGTGTGCTAATAAACAAATGAAAACCGCCTGCTTCATGTGAGAGTTTCGATATTTTACATTCTGTTTGGAAAAATTACCTACGAACATATGTAGGTACATGTTTTTTAGTTTCCAAGCTGACCAAATCATTTTTGAATAAGTAAACACCGAGGTGAATGTGCCTTATCGGGTTTGCTGATAAAAGCAGATTTTTTAAAAATCCTCACTTTGATAAATATGAATTTGTTTCGCTTTCGCTGTTAAACTAAAAACGACTAGTGTGTCACGTGTATACGTACATATGCATCTACGAGTACATTTAGTATCTGTTGTGCACATGTGAGATTGTTTATCTCCTCGGCGAGCATTCTTATCATGCCTCTAATGTATAAATTCATAACAGCTTTTCTCCTACCAAGTACTGAATATTTACACAATTGGCTTTGTTGCCGCCTGCGTTGTTCGATTCATTCTAGCAAATTGAACAATTTTTCCAAAGAAACACATCCAATGAAGCGAAAACAACGTCATCGGATTTCGTAGTGTTTTTCCACCGATTTTTCAAATTCCAATTTCACTCAGACGGAGCACAGAGGACAACAGTCAGCCCTTTTTCGCACAAAAACTTTAAGAATTTAGCACTGTTTTGTATTTCTAAAGAAAAAGAAATCACACTCAAAAATAACAAACAACACAAAATATACCACAACGTTCTGCGCATTCCGGTAAACGGAAAAACGAAAAATATACTCCTGCACGAACAAAATTCTCGCAGATACTTTCTCGCTTCGCTTTGAATTCCGGCGACCGTTTTTTCAAAGTGCTCCAACATTTAGAAGATGATCATCTTTGCGATGAGAAGATCACGCATCTATACAAAAACCGAACAGAATCGAGGAATAACAAAAAAAAAAAAACAACACGATGAATAAATAAAAAGAAAAAAAATTAAATTCATCCGGATAAATAATTAAATTTCCAACGCATTCGGCAAAGGGGTGGTTGGCGGTAAAATTCGCAGCACAACAACGATATCTTCACACTCTCGGATATAAGATACTTTTCAGCGGGAATTCACAAATAGTGCAGTGGTAGCGAAATTTCCACCGCATGGAAATTGACAGTTTTGTTGTTGTTTCTTGGTCGTCGGAAACGATTTTGTTGTAGAAGTAGACGTTGTTTTGTTGCTTTGTTGTATCTACGAGTGCTAGACTGTAAAAACACATGGTAGACGGTATTTTTTTTTGTAATAATTTTTATTTTTTTTATAGGCGGACAGATGGACAGACGAACGAACAAATTGCCGGTGGAATATACAAAAACGAACTGGCCGCAAGTGAGTAGATATGTGTCGCCGCGCGATTTGAGTGGAAAAATAGCAAACATATTCTGGAAAACGTATCTACATACTCGTACATACATATGTATTTATATCTAAATGAAGATTATCTTAATATTCTGCTATGATAAATAAATCATATGTATCTACATGATTTTAAGAATTTAATTGAGTCGATAGTAGATATTTAAATTTTGTTAATGATTTTTTATTTCCAGTGAGATTTAGATACTTACTCTTCAAGATCGAAGGCTTGAAGTAAACATGGCATGTCGATACGTATGTAGGTCCAGTAGCGGTAATCCTTTTTGATGTGTAAAGGTAAACATCTTAGCTCTCGGTATGTAGGAGGAGTACGATAATCTCGTTGTGCGGAGGACACCTAAGCAGCGGTATTAGTTCGCCATCTCCAATTTGCATCAGTCCTAGATCCTATTTTCCTTTAGCTTAAATTTGCTATTTGTTTGGACCGAATTATAACGAACTCACTTATCTACAGTTGTTTTTGGACTTATCTTAAGAGAACGATGTCATCGAAGTTAAGCAGAACTTGGATATTGATGATGATATCAGGCACCACTTCTTTAGATAGCGCCTATGAAATGTTATTAAAAAAAACATGGCGTTTTGAACTAGAAACCCTGCTGCAATGTTGCGGTGGTTCAAAACCATTCGGATAAAGATTCACTAAGATCTCAGAATGATCTTCACTCTTCGAGTAAATGTAACATTTTGGAGAAGATTGCTAAGATTCTAGTGGAATCGAATTCTGTTCAAGGCTAGTCGAAGGCCAGCCCTTTTTAGCTGTAGAAGATTTAAAAAAATCATTTTTTTTTCTTTTTTCATAAATCGATTGTGGAAATATTCAAAAATATACTCAAAGCAAAATTTTAAGCCGTTTAAAAGTTATAAGCATTTAAGTGAGTAAGTCTTCATATTACCTTCACTGCCACTCTTATTTTCAAACGCGTTTTTCTCGAAACCATTTTTTTCGAATTCGCGTGCGCTCTTACTCGTAGAGCTTTTGATCAATCGTTATTAAACTTGGCACGTATTTTCTTTACGCTCTATGTGAACTGCAATTCTAAACAATATCTTTTTTTACTATTTTTTTAGATCGTACTTAATTTTTCACACTTCTCAAAACATAAAATTTTTCAATTTTGTTGTAATGATTTTAGTTCAAATAGAAGAGACACTTTTAAAAAAAGTTAATTTTTTTGAAAAATTGATCTCAAATAAAAATTGTGACTTCCAGACATTACGCAAATTGCCCAGCTGGGTGGCGACTTACAATGCGCGACAGCTAATATCTCCGTGACAAAATCTTCGAACATTTCAAGAAATCATAGACGTGTTTTTTTTCAAATCTATTTAGGCTAAACATGTTTCCGAAACATGTTTTCAATGTAAAATACAACCGAACCTTAGCTTGGATAATTATCCAGTCTTATTTTTGTATGGAGAGCTTTTTCGAAGTCTATATAGATTTGAAAAACAACGCGCCTATTTTTAAATAGCTATATCGCTATATGTACATATAAAATAACCCCAGGATTGCAATAAAATACAGTAAAACCTCTCTAATTGGGACACTGATGGGACCGACTCTTTCCTGTCCCGATTAGGAGGTGTCCCAATTATAGAAGTTTGTATAAAAAATATAGAAAAACACAACTAGTACTTAAGAAAAAACTGATATTTTCAATTAAAACAAGTATGGAACAATATCATACCTTATTGAAATAAAACGACATATATTTTAAGAAAAGTTATAAAAATTTATGTAGTAGTATCTCATTACGCGAAACTCAACGCGTATGCATACGAAAAAGCTTAAATAATGTATTGTATCCACACAAAAACAACTGCAACTGCACGGTACCAATATCTAATATTCAATGAAAATAAATAAAATATTGCTCTGTTGTTTTTTGTCTCCGATATAGTCACTGTTCTGTATAAATATAACGGTTTGAAAATATGTAGAATGAGATGCAGCTGTGAACATTTAGTTAATGGAATTTTACTGTCCCGATTAGAGAAGTCACAATTGCTTTTTTTCGGGTCTAGTGTCCCAATTGAGAGGTTCAACTCGAATTGTCCCAATTAGAGAAGTCATATTTCCTGACGTTTTTAATAAATTGTCCCAATTCGGAGGTTTGGCTCAATTATAGAGGTTCTAGGAAAGTTAAATTAATTGAGTGTCTCAACTAAGAGGTGTCCCGATTTCAGTGTCCTGATTACAGAGGGTATATTGTATGAAAACTTTTGGGGTTGGCAAATGGGTTGTCCCGATTGGGAGGTCGTCCCGATTACGGAGTGTCCCAATTAAGAGGTTTTACTGTATATATGTATATTCCTTATATGTTAAAAAAGTTCATGAAAATTACCCAAAATACACCGTCCTACACCTATTTCCCCACTTAAGTGAAAGTTGGTACACCCATTTTAGGCGTTTCCATTATACTCGCACGTGCACCGATGACAGCTCGCTGTTTAACATAATCGACCATAAAATCGAAAAAGAGGCCAACGCCTTGTGGCTGACAACAACCGACAGCGTCACATCTGGACCTTTATGGTCGAAACTTGATCTTAATAGGACAAAGACACCTGTATAAATCCTCCATACGCTTAATCACCGAAATATTCACAGGACAACCATAGGTCATATGGCAAGCAAATGGCTGCCTGAGTCCAATGAGATCTGTTGAAGCAGCGGAGATGAGTAAGAAAGTAAATCGCACCGACATCTACTATGCAACTGCCCCGTTCTCCAAAAACGACGCCTCTGTACTCTGGGCCATAGATTCTTGGCAGACATTGCAGAGCTGAGAAACTCAAAGATATCGGATCTTCTAAGAATAAAGAGTTGGTAAGAAGTGGATTTACACACAAAAAAAAAAAAAAAAACAAAAATTGGATTCACAATGGACCTCAGGGTCTCTGAGTGGAAATTATTGTTTGAACAATCACACATCATTCCTAGCCTAACCTAACCCTAGCTTACCTAGCTCATCAGACGCTAGGCTTTCTTTGCTCTTTTCGATGGGAACTTCCTAATTCAGAACCTCTACAGATATGAACGGTAGATGCTCTGAATATCCGTTTGTTGCCTTATCGCAAACTTTTAAATAAATATGGATAGCTAAGCTACTCAATTAGTTTATATGTATACATGTACCTATGTACATAGATTTATAACACTTCAAAGTAGAGGTTAGGTAAGGTAGCAGTGGCTTCCGGTAACGTGTATCAGCACATTTAGGCCTAAGGAGGCCCATTGTGATACCAAGGATCTTGGAAGATATTTAGCCTCGCTACTCATGAAAACCATTTGGACCTTTGTATAAAGCGAAAAAGGCTTCCCACGTCTTTTTGTGCTTTGCCACTAAGATCATCGAAGAAGTAACTCCAAAGTATAAACGCAAATTATAAATGTTGAGTTACATTTCTAGCATCTAATTCAAAATTTAATTAAACCAACCAAATCGCTTTAAAGCAATAAAATTCTATTAAAACATTAAACACGTCCTTTGACATAAGATTTACTTCCCAGAAGAAAAAAAAAAAACAGAGAGCAAAAAAATACAAATCACTTTCTTTTGTGCAACATCACCTGTCACTGTCACCCAACCATCGCCCCGCAGGGAAAAAACTTGGAAATATCCTGATTCCATCCATTGAACTCTCATTATGGCAGCATATCGTAACGCAGCTGGCTCTACAGGAATTTCCCCGAACAACAAAAATGGAAGAAAAAAATCTTCTCTCTCAGGTTATCTTCCAGATACCTATATTTTTTTTGTTATTATTATTCTTGCTGTTTTTTTGTAAGTTTACCACCCCCCGATTCGTCGCCGCCACTGCCGCCGTACAAGACTCATCCAAATGACCGATGGCGTTGGCGGAAGGGCGACTTTTATTTTTTTTTTTTTATTCTTTTTACCTTGTTCTCTGTTCATCGTTGTTGATGATGACACAAAAGGTGTTGACCCAAAATCCCATAATTCCTCTGGTTCTCCGGCAAAATGATAAACTTTGTCACATTTTAAAATTCAAAGAGGCGCACACCACCCATCCGGGCGGAAGTGGTAGGGGACACTTGATATACACCAAAGGTAAAGTAGGTGTAAACTTTTCAAATTAATTCTACACAGAGTGACGGCGGCGGTGGCGGGGATGTTTGATTAAAGTTGATTTTTATCGAAAAAGATAGAGCAAGAGAATAAGAAAACGAATAAATGTCACATCCCGATTGAGGGTGAACCTGAAGGAAGGTTGATCTTCGTGGGCCCGCCTGGGTCCACATGTTTTTAAAAATGTAATTTACGCCCAAATCAGGTACATTTTGTTGCCAAGTTTGTCGGGAATACGAAATAATAATAATAATATGCACAATTACTATTGTGAATCACTCATACATACAAACAACACACGCGGACCGGACACCAGCCGCAATAGCGGCCATAAATAGGGCAATTTCTTCAAGTTTCAAACGACAGTTTTGAAGTTTCTCCGCAATAATTCCACCGTGGAAAGAGGAGAAAAAAAAACAAAAACAAAGTAAGAAATATGGTGAGAAAACTGAAAATGAAGACAGGAAAAGAAAATGAACAGAAAAGCTTTATTAGTGCCATCCATTGGGGTTTTTATTTTTATTTTTTTTTTTTTTTTTTGTTTTGTAAAGAAAAATCCCTCGAATGCACTAGAAGGAAGCATCGTTGGTCTTGACGATGTCCATTTGCGGTTTGCTCAACTTCGTAAGGGACCAACTACTTGCAGTTTAATAGTTTTTTTCATTACATGTTTTCCTTTTTTTTCTTGCTTTATCATGAATACTCATCCGTGACCGCATTCCACGTAGTCAGTAACAGTCTATCGAACAAGAAACGACTTGATGACGAAAACTTAGCATAACATGAAGGCTCTGAACTGGTCCTCAGCTACTGTTCAGGAAATACATTTAGAACAGGATAAACCACAACCACAGTATCGCCACTCCGCAGTAGAGTGAAACCGTAAGCATGCTGAGAAGTCTGTCAACTTCTAGAGGCGATTCGGAACTTCCCGAGAGTTGAGTACTAGCATGAATTTAGAAAAGGCCATTCTTCTATAGAAACAATCCAGAAAGTGGTAAAGACCATCCAAGTCGCTCAACATGAAAACCACCATGCAAGACCATGCAAGACGGTAAGCTGCTGAATGATTCCGTGGAGAGACGCCAGAGAAATAAAAAAATTACCGAAGCAGGGCAGGGTTCAATAATGGGACCTGAATTCTTGTACAAACATAAATGGCTTAGGAGTGGGCGGAAATATTCCTTTTGGATCCTGAAGGATGTAGACCTCTAACGGCCGATTCCTTGAAAGAGTACTAGCCCTAATACTGGGGTTTAGACCAAATGCTAGTATTCAAATCGGTACTAAGTCATTTCTTCACCAGATACTAGGGTAACTTCGGGCATTATGGCGCACCTTGTAAATACCACAATTTCCGGTTTATTTATAGAAAATAAAACGATGGGAAAACTTGAGTCTTCCTTGATAGAGTGCCATGTTAAGTTGTAAAGCTGTTGGAATTTTTTTTTTACAAGTGAAAAAAATAATTAACAAAAAAATACCCCACTTTTGTCATCTGCATATATTTTTGGCTTTTTTTCATTTATGTGTGGCTCCTTAACTATAAAACGCACAGGGTTAGTGTAAAAAGTGAAGTGAAGTGAATCAATTAGTTTTCCTTTGGTGGTATTGATTAGTAACAGTAAAAGAAAATCTGGCGTCTTTTTTAAGTTCTGTGCAAATGCGTTTTTTTTTTGTAATATGGCGCATTTGCCGTAGGGGCATTATGGCGCACTCTGGCCCTTATGGAGTACGCATGTTAAGCATGTAAAAAAAAATTATACTAAGACTCTTGAACGATGACGACAGGAATTATGTTTAGGTGCTACCACATGCCTAGGAGTAGAAAACGAGCAGAAAATTGTGTCTCATGTAAGGAAACTACAAGCGTATGGATTCGCTCCTAACAGAAAAGAGCTGTTTTATATGGGCTGTGAACAGGCATACAAATACAGGCCAGGTCACAATTATAATAAATGGGAAGTGGTCCCACGACTCATGTACTTCATTCAAAATCACTTGTGATAGCTGTGACAAATTCAAACCGCGATTACAGCACCACGCCATATTGCCCAAGAGGATGCGCCATATTGCCCAATGCATAGGGCATTATGGTTTTTTGTAAAACATTTTTAACTTACCTTTTTTTTTTGTTTAAATCATTGAATTATTATAATTATTAAACGTATTTTTGTTCTGATTTTATTTATTATATTTTCTTACTGTTTTTGTTTTTTAATAAAAAAGATTTTCATGTTAAAATTATTTGAGAAACAAAAAAAGTGCGCCATAATGCCCGAAGTTACCCTATAACTGCCTAGCTCCCTGAATTTGGTACCGAGTACTAGCTAATACTCGATACCAGCTGGACCCTCAAAATTGCCGCGCTAGTTAGTAGCGTTAATACCTGAAAAAAGTCAATTTCACTTCTTCACAATAAAAATAGTACTCCATTTTGATATTTTCTTGACTGTCATTCTATAATTTGTTATTAATTTGTGTATTTCGTGTACATTGATAAACTGGATTTAATTTTTGGCGGTGAAAATCTATTTCGCGATTTCGATGACATCGAAAACGATAAAGGAATCAAAGTTCGTGGATTTAACCGCCGCATCTACCATATGGCACAACGGAGTTCAGTAAATAACTAAAATAATAAAACTACATTTCACTTCGTTCTCCAATTGGTAGTGAACGAATTGCAGCACCCACAGCCACGGTAAAAAAAAAAACAGAATTCTATGTTATTTCAGTTGTATTCATTTGTTTCATTTCCACCTTAAAAAATTCGAGTGAAATCCAAAAGAAATTAATTTCTGGATTAAAACATCATGTTGTACACGATCGAAGGCTTTGGAAAAATTTGTGAAAATATTATCGACTTGACCACGGTTTTCCATACTTTGAAGACAAAAATTACTAAAAATTGGTAAGTTTGTGGTAGTCGATCTTCCACTTACAAAGCCATGTTGAAATACTGATATATGATTTCGTACGATTGAGTAGATGTATTTCTAGACAACAAACAGCTTTCAAAACTTTCGGTATAATCTGCAGCTTTGCTATAGGCCTATAATTCTCAACCATTTGTTTGGAGCCAGATTTATGAATTGGCGAAATAAATGAGAATTTCCAACGCTTCAAAAATACACCCTTTTTTTAGGGATAAGGTAAGGGGGCACAGGTAACGCTTTCTTCAAGACTAGAGAGCTCTAAAAGAATGTCTTCCTCCGATAGACTTAAGGAACCCAAATCAAGATAAGGCTCGTCATTGCATGGAGAGTAATATGCTGTCGATTGAGCAACAAAATTTGACTGGAAAAATGAAGCAAACATATTACAAATTTCAGTCAAGTCGGTACTAGCGGATCCCTTGAATTTCATTTCGTTTTTGCACCGGTACATTCCGTACATGGTTTTTTTAAATTGCATAAGCGTTTATTGAACCAAGCTGGCTTTGTTGAATTTTATATCCTGGGAGTAGGTACAAATCTAGAGAGCACAATCTCAATTTTACTCAGTTTAGAACAAAACAATAAAAAAATTACAGAAAACAGCCGAAATTATATAAACATAGTGTCAAAATCGATTTTATTCCAGTTTAGACGTATTAGGCTGCTAATACGGCTGCGGCTGCGTGAACTTGGTTCCGGTACTAGCAATGTGAAGAAATGCACAAGTACTAGCTTTTCGTTAAAACCGAGTACTAGAGATAGCTCCAGAGCTAGCTGGTTCGGGTATTAGACAGACTTAGTACTAATGCGAAGAAATCGGCCGTAAATATGCTCACAAGTGAGTACCAGTAAAGTATGTACTTGGGAATGGCTCTAAACTCTGGCAATAGATAATGTCCTGCAAAGATGCAAACTCAGCGAATTCATAGCAAACGTAGGCAAGCAGGAACATCTCCTGTCGTATACGACTGGTATACTTCTTGTAAAATTTTGGCCGATGCACTCAGTCTATCGAAGTACAGGAAGCTGTCGGTGACAGGAAAAAGACACGAAGCCCTTCCAGTAGTACCCAAAAAAATATCAATACCAGCTGTCCTCGTAGAAGCGGGAGTAAATTCTATCGGTTTTCTAGTTACAATCAGGAAGAACGTCCACGAAGAGAGGCAGGAATAAGAGTGGAAACGATGACTGCTCATCAAGCAACAGTAGCAAATAAGATGGAGCTTAGAAACAAAATGGGGATTTAATGTGAGGATTTATCATAACTGCATTTACACAGCAAAGAACAGGAAACCGCTTCTGGGATAATTTGCGAAGCCTAGTTCAGCGATATTTAACAAAACCCTGAAGCCCAGTGACATGCTATCATTTTCCAAAGTGTACTCATTCTTTAAAGACCCACTGTTCAGTTCATTTCTCTATTTTGTTCCTTTTTTTTCCCAAGACTAAGCTGCAAATGGCACTAGAAAAACAAACACATTTTCGCTGTCCATCTGAAGTTCCACGTGTAGTGCGGAAAAAATGTATTAAAAAAAAAACACAAACTTTAAACTTAAAAGGAGTTCGCCTTATTTTGTTGCGCAAAAACTTTTCTCGCCCGTCCACCTTCAGCTGTGAATGTGTCCCGACAGATCTCATAAAAATGTGTCGTTTAGGATTTCTTAATTTTCTTTAAAAGGCCACAAAACACCTGTGAAAACTAAAATATTTCCCTAAAGGCTTTACTTATATATCGTCATCCACATCCTTTTCACCTATCCTATTTGTTTTTTTTTGCCTTCCTCCTTTTCTTTCCTCTTACTTCTACTTCGGGACCTATCGCTGTCTGTCCTTTGGTTTGGCAGTGGGTTTTTGAATGCCTCTGGCAAAAGTGGCAAGTCTACGAATATTTTCTCAGGCACACAGTGGAAAGAGAGGTTACACGGTGTTAGGCGTTAATTTTTTTTTTTATTTTTCACTTTTTTCCTGCAGTCCTTTTTTTTGGGTCATGTCAAGGATTACAATATATCACCGGTCGCATTTTCGACTTTTTTAATTTTCCTTTCTTTTTTTTCTGTTTGCATGGCTTTTTTCCGCCTTTCCGTAGCTGAGTTGGAGTAGCATTTACTTGGACATTTAAAACGGGGATTTCTGCATCTGCTCTAAGGATTTCGGCATGTTTTCGCTTTGGCATTTTGTGTTTGCTTTCGGTATGTGCCGAATATATGCGATTTTAGTAAATATGCTTTGGAATGTGTGCCTTCGTTTAAATGGGTAAAATATGGCACACAAATAAATTTAGCATTTAAAGAGTTAGAGCTTGGCAGATAGACTGCGAAAGAAAAGTAAGGGCATCGGATGAGTGTAAAATTAACTCGAATTGTAAATAGAGAAAGCCAATTGGGAAATGGGTCTGCGTATGAACCTGGGGGAGGATACTTAAGCTGTGTTCAAATTGTGGGAGTAAGCTACAAATCTTTACTTTAGGTGGCGCTACAGCTCGGGATGAATCTGGGCCTGCTTCTCGCAACCATTTGTGTGTGCGTGTTATAGATTTGCACGAATGGAAGGGACCTACAATTTTTTGCCGACTCCGAACGGCGAGTTGAGAAGTTCATTGACAAATGATACTCTCCGAGTATCTGTCCAACTGT
This sequence comes from Brachyopa scutellaris, assembly GCA_949775065.1. NCBI lineage: Eukaryota > Metazoa > Arthropoda > Insecta > Diptera > Syrphidae > Brachyopa > Brachyopa scutellaris. The sequence continues at coordinate 171,214,046 of OX459112.1, read as the reverse complement.
CCAACTGCCGCACTGGAGGTGTTACTGGAGCTTACTCCGTTGCATCTGGTAGTGAATGAAACTGCAAATCGAACGTTTCTGAGAATGGCCAAAGAAGGAATAGGAAAAGAAAAATGCATCAGCCACAAAGACCATAATGAAATGGCCAATAAGCTTCCCCTTCTAGTCCTTCCTAGAGACGATGGGATCAGAAAATTCAGCTGGAAGAAAAACTTTCACATCAAACTCAGCAACAAGAAAGACTGGAGCAATGAATCTAGAATATATGCGCTGAGTCCGCACACCATTAAATGGTATACGGATGGTTCAAGAACTGAGGAAGGAACGGGAGCAGGAGTGTTTGGGCCCACAACTAAACTATTCGAACCCATGGGCAGCTACACCAGCATTTTTCAAGCAAAAATCTGTGCTATCGACAGATGTGCCCAACTCAATCTTGATAAGCGCTACAGCAGACGCGACATAGCAATAATGTCAGATAGTCAAGCAGCTATCAAGGCAATAGGGGCTCAGATCATCACATCTAGAATTGTCTGGGAATGCTTAGACAAAGTAAATAGACTGGGCGAACGAAACAACGTAACCATATACTGGGTACCAGGACACCTGGGGATAGAAGGTAATGAAGAGGCGGACAAACTTGCCAGGAAAGCGGCTGCCACACCATTTGTGGGCCCTGAACCCTTCTGCGGCATAGGAGAACACACAATAAAAGAAGAGCTCCGATCACTGGAGAAGACAAACCGGGCTAAGTCCTGGACAAAAACTCAGGGTCTAAGACAAGCCAAGAAACTGCTGGGTAATTACCACCTGAAGAGATTCAAAGCTTGCATCAGCCTTGACAAAAACAAACTCCGCATCCTGACTGCGTTTCTTACGGGGCATTGTAAACTCAGGGGATATCTCAGAAAGATACGTCTATCAGATGAAGACTCGTGCAGGTTTTGCGATGAGTGCAGTGAAACTCCAGAACACATACTGGTGGAATGTGGGGCATTAACCCAGAAAAGATTCAAGTGCTTGGGTAGATACCAAATTACAGCAGAGAATCTACCACTCATAGCACCCAATCTCCTGCTGCGATTTCTCAGGGAAATTGGTCTGGGTGAGGTGCTGTGACCTATGGAATTCTCACCTGGGCTAGGTGTGAGCGAAGCTCTCTCTAACCGATTCCAATAGGAATAATGACGAGAGGGATGTTCCTTCGTCTAGGACTTGTAGGGGGCACAATAGATCTTAAGGTCGCGGTGCATCTCACCCTTCAACAAATAATAATAAATAATAATACTCTCTGATTGCTTGCTAGACATTCGAAATAAGTGGCACCGTGAAAAAACGTTTAGGTGTTGGACTCTGGCTGGGATTGAACCCGGGTAGCATTTTGTAGTAGTCCAACGCACTTACCACTACACCACGGTGCTCACAAATCCGTTGACATTAATTTTGACTTTAGAATCCGAAATGAATTTCTTCTAGTTGATTGCTCCTTCATCTTGACAGTGTTAAAATATTTAGTATTTTTCAACGGGAAAATGAAAAGTCACTCACGAGCTATTTTCGTACAACCATTTTGACCCTCCAATGAGTCTACTAAACGTGGATATAATTTATGGCATATTTATGTATGTTTTGGAACTATCAAGACTTTGACCTTGATTCGTTATGATTCAGATGAGAAAAGTGTCTCTTTATTTTCTTTTTTCTTTAAATATGTGCCGATGGCCGAAAAGAATAAAACTCATAAAACTCGCCTGCCGCCTATTAAATGTTTTTTTTTTTTTAGTATAAACTTTTAATGATCATTAGCTCTTGATAGAATATAAAATCCGAATTCCTCGAATTTATTTTTACTCTTTTTTCCTGTTTTCGTTTGCCATCAACATTGGATCAAAAAATAACTACAATTTTATAGGAATTATGTATTTGCCTTCTAAATTTTTCTTCAGATAAAAAACGTAATCACCTGCCACTATAAAAAATTTTCTTTTCGAATACAAAATCAATTTGAATTAGCTGTCTTTTTGGAAACAAAATAATGACAAACTTGTGTTTTTTTTATTTATTACTTTTTTATATCCGAGAACAGTATGTGCTGCAAAGAAAGGTGAAACACTATAGGCCAACAATAAATTTATCAGTCGGCGGACCCCTTCCCAATAACACAATTTACAAAATTCGGTATAAGCTTTTAAACGTTGTTTCATATTGTAGAGTTACCTAACATTGACCACTATTGAGCTTTGAAACATTATAAAAAGATAATGGTTTGTTCTAATGGTTATCTGTAAAAAGCATATATGTATAGGGGACTATTCAGTTCTTTCATATCATCTACATTTTATAAATAATCATATTTTGGTAGGAAGTTATGGTAAAAAAAGTAAGTGTTCAATGTTAGGCTTCGGTAGCCTAACATTGCCCGGATAGAATTTTACGTTATTTTGAGTTATAAAGGCAATACAAAGCAGGGGCCCGAGGACCACAGCTTGAGAATCGTTGCTATAGCGTGATGGCATGTAGTCGGTCGCCGCGTCATATAGTCACACATGAATCACACATGAAATATTTTTAAGAGTTTTATTTTTTCGAGCTTACATTTCGCTACCCTGTATTTTATATACATTGATCTTTGAGTGATAAGTATAATGTTTAAATATGCCAAATTTCAAGTTCCTATGTAGAACGGTTCCTGAGATAGTATTTTTGAAAGACATTTTAGATTTAGAGCGAACTTATAATGATTCCGTATTTCCATATTGGTACGGAACCCTATAAATTTACTAGAGATCATTTTGGTGTGTTTTTCAACATTGCATATCTTAACGTTGTTGTTTGCTTAGATGTACATTTTTGACTGAATTGTTTGCTCTAAATTCTACTTATCAAAAACTGAATTTCCACTGATAATAATTATAATCATTGCTCTGCTATTTTTTTTTGGCAAGCACAATTTGTTGATCATTTTATAGTTTAAGCTGAGCATTTAATTTTTATTGCATCAATAATAGGCTTATCTGCTTGAAAAATATTTATGCCAGCTAAAGTTTGCAATTTAAATTTCAAAATAAACTACATATTTACTTCTTGATTAAGTTTACCTAATTATTGATAAATAAAAGAATGTAAGAGACTGAAATGTTAAAATACTTTTTATTGTATTAATACTACCTATGTAATGCTCCGGTATTTAGAAAATTATGTGTTTTGCCGTAGACATAACTTTATAGATACTAAAATACAGTGAACCAAAAAAAAAAGTTGGATAGCTGCTAGACTGCAATTGTAACTTGAATATTGAATTCAAATAAACTGCAAATGAAATTTAATTCTTAAAATATTCCAAATAATTTTATATCCTTTTTCTACATTATTTCAAAGTGTTATTTTGTAGACCCAAAAAAAAAACTTGGACAGTTTTTCCCTTATTCTATTAACCAACGCTTTTTCTTATTTTAACATGTTTTTGCATGTCCTTTTAAAAGTCACTATTTAATCTTTCTGATTGTAGTGATAAGGCGTATTTTCAGTTTCGATTGTTTAAAAAAATGGATAAAAAGCAAACATCTATTGACACGAAAGAACTGGCAATAAAGTTGTGGAAAAAAAAAGGGTGAGGGAAATTTCTAAAATTGTGAAAAAACAAATCTACAGTCATCCAAGTGCCTAAAAAAATGATTTCTTGCAAAGACCTCGTGGATGACCAAAACAAATATCGACAATAGAACGAAAAATTGTCAGATTAGTCGCAAACGATCCCAAAATGTCTGCGACAGACATTGTTAAAGACCTCCAAGAAAATGCGATTGTAGAGATGCACCTACAGTCCACAGACCGTTAGAAATTTTGTATATTCAACGGATTTGAGAGCCTACAAGAAACATTAAGTACCGTCAACCTCTAGAGTTCTGGAGCACGATCATTTTCAGCGACGCGTCAAAATTCAACATACGAATATATTTGAGTCTGCTAGACACCGATGTGTTTGGTTTCCTACATACTCATGGCGCGAGTTACATACTCGATCATATGTACATACTGGAAGATCATGAACGATCGGGGAAAGACGCGACGTCAACAATTATGAAAGAGAGCAGTTGGTAATCAGCGTGCAGTTCGCCACGTGTCGTATTGGTATCGTGTATTTTGTTCTTTCGTCATAAGTGTAAAATATAATTAAGTTTGGTGTTTATTGTATTATACAATAATAAAGACATACATACATATATATTAAAAAGTATAAACTTCTTTAATTTATTTAATTGATTTCGTAAATTCATAGTTCGTAACTCGCGCGATCAAATGGGAGCTCTTGTGGCATTGACCTTAGAGTACCGCACATAGAGATAAAATCTAGGGAAAGGCTAATATGCAGCAAAAAATGTCTAGAAAAGTGCCCTTTTTTTTCTTTTTTTTTATAATTCACGCGCGCTTAAGGGGTTATGAATACCCTTAAAATGTCTTGCACAGCGCGGGCCAAGGGAAATTTCCCTTCAGGATATATGGGCCAATTAACCGCCCGACGAGACGTAACAAAAAATCTAGTTATGTATGCATGTCTATTGTCTATGCATAGAAGGCTGTCAGCTGTTTTGGAAGCCAAGGGCCACCATACAAAATTAAAATAAATGTTTTTGTTAATGGAATCGTGTGTCCAAGTTTTTTTTTTTTTGCTCTGAAAACTACTGTTTTTTTTCTCTTTGTGTGTCTTAAATTTGGAAATCTTAAAAAATGATGTTTCAATTGCATTTGATTTAAATAGATTTACAGTGCGCGATTTTACTCAATTTTATAATTGCATCTTATTCTTGTCCAACTTTTTTTTTGGTTCACTGTACGTAATATTAAAATTTCAATCAAGCACTCTTCGAAAGTAAATTTTAAAGTTTCATTAATTTTAACCACTCAACCAACTCCATCGTATGGTCTCTCAAACTCATACTAATTAGAAAATTTTGTAATCGATACAAAAATACTCGTAAACGAATCCTTACAAATCTTTGTTTGGTTATTCTATTAGATACTATTCCACCCTCGTGAAGCAATCGTATGATGGAAAACTTTCCCATTATTTGATTATACTCATACTCATGTGTACGTAGAACCGGAAAAATTAACTTTTCTCCATTTCCGGAAACGTATACCAGATAAATGGCAAAAAATGCAGCCCTAATCTAAGTTTGAACACTTTTCGGTTATCCCTCCTTGCCCATAGTAGCAATGCCAGTTAACTAACTATGTTTACGTGCAGTGACCACGTATGTATGTACATATAAAGCACGTACATTGCTTCAATTTCCCTCCACACTCTTATCCAGGAAAAACAGAAGAGGAAAACCAAACAGGATCACTCCATTTTTGTAATTAGTTTTCCGGGTTTTAGCTTGTTCTTCATCTCTTCGCGCGTGTCCATCTTACAGCAGGCGAAAGACGAAACTTTGGCATTACTACCGTAGGATTTTCAGATTTCCGTAAATATATCCGTAGTTCTGCAGCAGTGTGTACTTGTACCCGTACCATAAATAGATAGATGTATGTGTAAAGTCAATGAGCGGATAAACATTGTTACGTAAATATTGGATTGCTCGAAGTAAGCAGATACACTCGTTTCAGTTCAGTTCTATTTCTGAGATACGTACGATTCAATGGACAGGACGTATCGTACGAGCATGCCATACATTATGCAGAGACGTACAAGAAATTGTTCTACCTGTCTTTTGGGGAAAGTTAACGGTTTGGCAGAGAAGTACGTATGTTGTTTGTTCCGACATTTGACTTGTTCTACTTAGACAGTGGATGCACTTGTTTTGTGATTAGTTGAAGGATGAAATCGAGGTGAGTGGTTATGTTAAGAAGTATTACAGTACCTTACATCGATGTAAAGTAATTGGATTTTTTTACGGTTTTTTGATACTATCTATTATACATCGACAGACATGCCACGCTCAGGGCACTAGAATTGTGTATCGTTAAATCGGCAATTGTAGAAGGATGTCGCTCTGTGCCTAGCAGACATAACGGGGTCAAGCTTTGTCGGGTGCCTGGATATCCCGGTGCAGAGAGAAATGAACTTGCGGGTGAGTTAGCAAGAACCCTCTCTGGGGTTCTGCCTATAATCGAGATGGTTCAAATAGCACCAGGCATCAGGTCAAAACTGAAAAATACAATGATAAGTATGGCGGACCACAGATAGTCAAGAATAGAGGGACATAGGGTGTCTTAGGCTCCTCGACCGGCCGTAGATTGCTAAAGGACTAAGGTATTCCTAAAGGGTCAAGCTGAGAACTCTCCGAACACTGTCTCTTGAGAAACCATTCCAAAAGAATGGAACGTTCTAACATGAACGATTGCAGATACTAAAATGACATAGGTAGGTACAGCAGAGGATATCGGATATATCCTTTGGAAATTTTTTTAAAATTTTGCACGAAAATTAAATGTTTGGACGGAAATGTTTCAGTTTAGGTACTATCATAGAATGGCCTGGTCACAGAGGCATTGAAGGAAATGAGATTGCCGATGAGCTGGCCCGTTCAGGCTCTACTTCTAAATTGTCAGGTCCAGAACCCGTTTGTGGCATAAACTGGGCAACAATCTCAGCCTTAGTTAACAATTGGGAACACAATCTCCGACTCTCTCATTGGAGAAATGTCCCGTGGCTTAAACAAGCCAAATTGTTGATTAAGCATTATACAGAGAACTTCTAAACCACAATAAGAAGGATATTAGGTATCTAACAAATTTCCTCTCCGGTCATTGTCAATTATGATACCACCTGAACAAGTTAGGCCTGTCTAACGAGACCGATTGTCGACTCTGTTTGGAAGAGGACGAAACTGCCAAACACGTCCTTTGTGATTGCCCGGCACTTTTCGATGTCAGACGGCGTACCCTACAAAAAGAACTGCTCAGACCTTATGAATTAAAAAATGCGTCAACCAAGGACTTAATCGCATTTATTAGAAAGGTGGTTTGCCTCTTGGACTAAGTAGTATCCTATGATACAATAGATCTTTCAGGTCGCAGGATCAGCCTTGGGGCAGGATCCAAATATAAAAAAAAAAATCATAGGATGGGCGATGTGCCTATTATGGTGCCTGGTGTTTTATGATGAATCTACCTCATCACCCCTTTTAACCTAACTTAACACAAAAATGAGGAGTTTTGAGCTACATCAAAAACCCATAGAAGTACTCAGTCCTACTCGCAGCTGCATTAACCTTCTATATTTGCCCTGAGCCAATAATTTAATATAAAAGAAAAATTCAAAATGGCAACACTTTCAAGATGCAAATGCCGTGACGCTAAAATTATGGAAAAATACTATTTTTCTGTATAAAAAAGGCCTGTGACAGAGGGACAGACAGACAGATAGAAAGGCACCGCACTGATTCCATTAGTGTTCCGTTTTGGTACGGACGGAACACTAAAAAGATATAAAAACTTGCGACGGAAGTGGGCAAATATTTCTTTATAATTTGATCTGAACTTATGAGACTTTTCACAGTTTTGTTAAGTATTATGGCACTGCTTAGATCTTAGGTCTTTATAGGTTTGTATTGTGTACATGAGAATGTTAAGTGATAAGGTTGCGAACTTTTGAATAAACTTTAATTGTCACTACAAAGCTTATTAGATCCAACATAGTAAGTTTGTATTCCCAAATTGTAAGCAACATAATTTCCCACACCGTTATGTCACATGTACGACATGAAAATTTATTTATTTTCACTGCGTTTAGCTTCCCTAAAGATCTGTCAGAAAGAAACAAACAAACTTTTCTATGGGTGATTTATGATTGTACCAAAAAAAAAAAAATTTAACAACATTCTTCCAACATCTGCTTGTCGTTTTGAAAGTAAAAAAAAAAAACACCAACAAAATAAAAACTTCTCTGCGTACCAATAAATCATAATTCAATTGCCTGACACCTCGAATTACCATTCCAGCTAAGAAAATTAGGCAAAGAAAATTGAAAAAAAAAATTCAGGGAAATTTTCTTTAAGGATTTTTTTTTTTTTTGTGTTGGTACAGGAACTTATGTTTTATGACATTCAACACACTAAGGGCGCTAAAAGAAGTACAAAGGTACAAAGAGTTTATTTGACTTTGAAAATATGATACACAACAGAGTTTTAGACCTGAGAGAAGTAAGGAGAAAATTCTTTACTTTTAAATCACTGGCATGGCAACTCATAATTGAAATAACAAGACATAATGAACAAGACAGCTTGCAGATAATTTTATATAAAGCCATTCAGTAAGAAACATATTTTATTTGACGACCCATGCGAAAATATGTTTTTTTAGTTTGTGTTTTTGTTATTTTACCGTTAAAGGTGATTAAGTCGAGCAAGCCATATGATGTCATATGTACTTTAAATTCTTTCTTAACCCTATTACTGCCACGCTGTGACTGTGAGTCACTATTCAATTTCAATTCAATATAAATGATTTAAAACATATTTTAACGTTCAATCAGTTTAATGTATTTTATTATTGGTCATTACGTTACTGATATAAACAATTAATTTGTTTTTATGTTTTGGTAATGTTTACTTATTACACAAAATATTCAAAAAGAACATAAACGTAGTGACTCTAAGACACTATAACGACGGTGAATTTAAATTCATGTTAAAACACTATCTCTGCAACTATTGAGCGATGCTAGATTACGTAGATAAGGTGGTACGTTCATGAAAACTTCTGGCAACCTTCATTTGGAAGTCCAATTTATCGGGCTTGCATGCCGAAAATAGATTCGTTGCACTATCGCGTTCTGATGACAAATCCACACGATCAACTCGCAGAGCTCAAGGTCAAGATATGGAAATTCGCGCCAATAAAGGATATTTGGTATATTATCAACAAAGAATTGCGAAAGCATGACAATAGATGAACAACTAGTCGCCTTCAGGGGAAAGGTATTTTGCCAATGTATGCCTTCTAATCCGGATAAATATGGAATGAACATTTGGTGAATTTAATGCCAGCACCAGTTATCCGCTATATGGCATTCCGTACCTCGGAAAAGAATTAATATCTCTACTCAAGTTGTCGAGATGCTACCTTTTGCAAAGACAAACAGGGACGTGACATTCGACAATTATTGCTATCGAAGGGACTAACATGTGTTGGCACTTAACGAAAAAATAAAAGATGCTTTCCAGCAAATTTTCTACATCATAGAATAAAGGAGGTTGAAAACAACGTGTTTGCCTTTCGTCGAGGCATGACAATGGTTGGCTCCATACCGAAGCAGAGCAGATCAGTTATACTTCTGTCAACTATCAAAATATACATTGAAAACAAATTCGTATGTACTATAACCGTACAAAGGGAGGAGTACACTCGCTAAATCAAATGTGACTGTCAAGCTTTTACTGTAAAGCGAAAAACGAGTAGATGGCCTCTCGCACAATTTTATAATATCGTTGATGTGTGTGCATGTGTGGTATTGCGGCAAAAGTTATTGGGCTGAATTTATACTCTAACTGGAACCAGGCGAAGCTAAATTCTAGTCGAAAACTTTTTTTGAAACAACTCGCCAAGGCCTTAGTCATTCCGAATATGTATGTCATGTACATATGTCGAAATCTAACGTTGCTGAGATAGACGAGGTTTTGGAAAACTGATCATCAAATCTATCTTCAACTGGTATCACTTTAGCAGTACAATAACATAAGAGGCGACGCTGTTACTACTGCCCTTATGAAAAAGGATGACCTTTTAAGCAATACAAGTGTTGGTCAGAAACCCGTGTGTAACGAGCATTCACAGAAAACTGTAGTTTGCCTAATATGTATAAATAAATAGTTAAATAACAATCGCCACGTTATTTGTTTTAAATTTCCTTTTTTTCAATAAATTAAATGAATTATCTATGTATTTTCAATTAGTGTCTCTAAGTCACACCATGGCAGTTTACGTTAGTCAGATAGCATGGCAGTAATAGGGTTAAATTATTTAAAAGCCGTTCATCATCGTAGATGGATTAAAGAATTGCTAAATAATGGATTAATTTCTTCAGAATATTCTAAGCTCGTACTTCACTATAGAATCGACACACACTAAAAATAGTGAAAAGGTGGTTCTTGTACCAACATTTAGATTGGCAGTCAACAAAGCTTTAAAACACTACAATACAAGACCATAAAATCGATAACATTGAAGCTTCTATCCTGCACTATTTTTCTCTCTAAATTTCACTCTGAGGTATCGATATGGGCCTACACGTGTGAGACCAAGTGAGCAATTCCAATAAAGACAGGGTTCCGATTACAGAATCGATTCGTTCAAAAATTCGTTGAAAAACAAACTTACTACTCTGAAAAGGGTTGGCGTTTAAAATCGCTAAATTCTCTACCTATCCCATCTTTTAAAAGGCACAATTAACCCGAAAGTAGCATTTCTCTAGGAAACGCGTACCGACTATATTCAATTACTTAATATTGAATCACTCACACACGCTTATAGTGTAAAGGACCTCGTTGTTTATTTTAGCCGTTAGCACTACATTGTGAATAAATCAAACTCGATGTTAAGTTTCATTAAAAGATGGTGTAAAGAACTTAAAAATCCTAATGTTACCTTCTTAGTAAAAACAGTCTTACCCGTCCTCACCTCGAATATGCTTCGCAAATACATATGAACACCTTATTAGAAAAATCTCAATAGTCGTATTGAAACTTCATTCGATTTTTCCCAATGACGATCCTTTAAACATCCCTTGACGACACAGATCAGACAGTGCCTCCAAATGCCTATATCATCATCCTAATCATTTATGCTTTACCCTTAACCCGTTTCGGCCCAAATGGCATACATTTTTTTACTGTTGGTCCAAATCGGTTGACTTTGTAAAAACATCGTCATTTGTGAAGTGGTTGTGCCCGCCATCTTAGATCTTAAATCCGCCATATTGAATTTCCTTACTCTATCAGTCCTATCTTTTAGAAAAATCGATTATGCCACCAGATACGAAGTATTAGCCTCATATCGTAGGTGGTTTATATTCAAATTTACGATTGTTTGGAAAAAAACAATTGAAATTTCACACTTTTTCTGCTTTCAGCTGCCATATTTCAAAAATTGCGGCAGATAGAACAATTCTGTCCCCGGATTCGGAAAGGGTAGAAAAAATTACGATAGTACATGTTTCTAAAAAAGCTTTGGTTGATTGACTCACTAAAAGGCAAACGATTGAAATCAGTAAAAAAAATGTATGCCATTTGGGCCTAATCGGGTCAAGGCACCCCACAAAAAATTATTTGAAAACGGGACAAAAATTCCATGGTTTTCCGAAAGTAACAACAGATGAAAAAATAAAAAAAAAAACGGATTTTTTATTGAAATTAGGAATTTTGGAATAGGTACTTTTATTTTTATAATACAAAAATGTTCCGGTCGCGTATATCGACCCTCTCAGGCGGTGACGAACTCATTTACAGGCAGAAAACACACAGAAGTGCTACTTCCATACGTCTCAGATGGTGATGTTCTGAAGTAGAAATTCTAGGTCGTAAAGTAGTAAAACTCATTAGAATCGCTCATCTTATTCGGGAACTTCGAGTGACGAATTAAACTAGGGTTTCTACTACTTTACACGCAATATGTTCATAGAAAAGCTAACTCGATACGTCACTGATATTCTACATATCTTTCGCAGATGCAGATGCAGATGCAGATGCAGTTATGTTATGAAGGAGTACTATATATGTATGTGGAATGCTTTTAAAAATCATCAAACTTTGGCGCAAATTCGTAGTCAGATAAAAAAATCCTTTTTGCTATTCATAGTCACATTATAGTCGGCTTTAAACATATAGCCGGCTCGAAATTTAAAATGACCCAAACGTCACTTTAAATATTTATAGTCGGTTCTAAATTTCTCGTTTGGGTTTGTTCGTTCAAATCACTCTATAAAAACATACCAAAGTCGATACTTACTAATACACAGGCAAGAATGTGTTTATGAATAACGAAAATTTATAGCCGCCTTTTTTATTTAGTGCCGGCTGTAAATATAGTCGGCTATAGGCACTTTACATGGGCTGACTATGAATTTGCGCCCTTGTCTTTAGTTATAAAAATAGATTTCCTTTTTTCGTTTGTCTTTATCAATAACTTCTAAGTTCATAAAAACTACCGCGTTTGTTATTCAAAATGCATTGTGTATGGATAGAGAACATAAAAGCTTACACGTATTGATTAAATCGACAATAAGATGTTGATGAAATGAGCCAGGATAACCACTACTTTATGCCTGTTCTAGTAATGGAAATCCCACTTCAGTACATCACCATCTTAAACGTATGGAAGTAGCATTTCTGCGTGCTTTGTGCCTGAAAATGCTAATTGAGGTCGTTACCACCTGAGGGGACGTATTGAAGTAGGGTTTCGGTATACGCGTTCCGGTCTCAATTTAAATTGATAATCATGCGATATTTATATTATTTATCTTACCCAGTAATTTGCCAAGATTAAAAATATTATTTTTAAGATGTCTTTTATCAGAGTCATTATAAGCCATATAGAAGCTTTCTTTCAAATCAGACATAAAAGAAAAGGAAGAAAAACTTTGTTGAAATTCACTGAGTCTGAACTGCTTATGCTTAGCCATTTCGGCTAACGAAAGTCTTTAAAAAAGATCAAATAAATATTTATTTAGTTTTTTAGAATTCCATCACTGCAACAAAGCATATAAAGCTGACCCAATCAAAGAACTCCCAAAACAAATCCTCTCAAGCTAATTTGTACAAATTAAAAGGACATAGAAAAGCCATAAAACTAAGTGAATGTATGAGAGTCGTCCATGTTATTTATGTCTTGCTGTGCGTCTCCTGAAACACTATTTATGTGTCTAAGTTCGAAATTAATTCATAATAAACTCAAACAATGGCAGAACATGAAGTGCTTTACAGAGAAATTACAGCGTTCAAGTTGATGATATACGAGTAAATTTTAAAGACAATCAACTGAGCGGAATGACTGCAATGAAACACAATTTACGGTTCTCCGCCTACCCCTAGTCTTTCTTTGCAGTTTCTCATTTAAAACACAACTGAGTCCAATAAAGAGCCACCCACCCATCATCATCCCAATCATCATCATCATCAGCATCAGCATCAGCAACTACATCCTTCTACTTTACTCGTGATGCTCTAACGATGGAGTGGTATACAAAACGTGCAAGAACAATGAATGACAGAATTTAAGGACTCTGCAGCAGGAACAGCAGCAGCAACCCTAAACAAAAACAGGAAATTGCATGAGCCCAACCATGTAAATGACGAAAATGCACTTCTCTGACCCCCTCCTGTAGTGCTTTTGCTGAATTGTTAAAAATGTCCTCATACTTCTAGTTCTAGCCAACTCCTCAGCTCCATGGTCACCGCATTTGCCATTGTCTTCAAGGATCATAATTCCAAACAATGGAGTGACAACGAATAAGATCTGTCACCCTCTGTCTCCCTGTGTGTGTGTGTGTGTGTGTGCGCGCGTTTGCTTCTGAGAATGCTATCAGTCATTTTCCAGCAACAGGAGCAACAGCATCACCACCAGGAGATAATTGCTAAGCCACATGGGTGGGGTTGGCTGGTGGTCGAGTCTCATGGTGGGAAGTGGGCTGTGGGTGGTTGGGAATAAATGCAGCATAAATGGCATCGTGTCTAACTGAATGATGACATGCTTAGATGAGCTTTGGCTGTTCTAACAAAGACAGTGGGGCTTCCGGTTTTCCACCTTCCTTCGGCACTCCTTCATTGACACAGCAGATCCCAGGTGAGAAAATTAATAAATTGTGCTAAGCTGGGAGGCAAGCGATGGCAAAGGAATTAATTCTCTGGTTAAGTTTAAGGGGGTGGTTCATTCGCACTCACACCTTCACATTCATTGAGACTATTAACTCAGTCGGTAGATATAGGTACATGCTGAATGCTGTATCATTCACAGGTTGGCAGCCTTGTTTGATCATAAGTCTTCTCACAGCCAAGAGTGAGCACTGCGATACCGTCATCCTCATCGTTGTGGGAATAGAGGTGGCCGGTGCTGTAGCTCCCCAGAAATGTATGTCTATGGGTGACTAAGCTTTATTCCCTATTATTCAAACACACACATACACGTTGAGTTGAGGAGGAGAATTGAATTAAGTAAATAGTTGTAAAAAAAGCAAATACAAGATGAGGAGCAGAGCAGAGGAGAAAAAAAGAGCAAGTGGTAGTGTAGTGTCGCCAGAGTGTAGCTTTTAATTATTTTTATTACTTTTTTAATTTGCGACTACTCGGGGGCTCCTGTGTACCTACTCTGTGTGCGTTCATTTTGCAGATTTTTCTTGTTGAATTAAAGAGGAACAAAGGGTGGTGTGTTTTGCTTTTTTTTGCTTTTGCATTTGCTTTGTTTACATCTGCGACGACCTGAATACTGCAGGTGGGCTGGTAGGAGCTGGGTGAGGTTCTGGTTTATTTACTGAGACAGTGTAATGTAAACAGGGATGTTAAAAAGTGTATGTCTGCTAACGTATCTGGATAATAAATTGTTTTTTTTTTTCTTAACACCTTGTTCGAGTTGGACTTTAATTCAGATAAACAAATGGAATTGCAGTACTAGTACGAGTATATCAAATGATATTGGGGATGGAAGACATTAGGGTTGAAATAGATAAGGATTGTTAGATTAGGATCACAATACATATTGGATTAAAATAACAAAAAGTTGGAGAAATAGAGTGCATAGCACTGTGATTGAATATCACCAAATTACAAGGGGCCTCGGTTTAGCAAAGTAGAGTAGGGGAGACTGAGTATGGTTGAAACGATTTTTCTTATATCGTCCATATGTTATGCCGAGCCGGAATAAAATTCAAAGACAAACTTCTTTTATTTTATCTTTATTGCTATGTGTTAAAATTTCGACTAACTACCAAGACTTCCAATGGAGCGGTGCTATGCGATTTGAAAATGGAATATGCTGACTCGAACAGAACCGTCGAGCGCGTGTGAAGCCGCACGCAGTAAGCAAAATGCTCACATTACAATACTGTGCATTGTGGCCACGCGCGTCCGGTAGAAAAGCAAAATCAGTATTTCATATAATGATGTTAATTTAGAAAAAAGACAAAAACCCATGCGCATGCATAACACATAGTATTACCATTTACATATAAGCCGAGCGATGATGGAGGTATGTTCCATCGTGTTTTTAAATATTTACCAATGGGCAGTATCATTTTAGTACCAGGTACGTTATTTTTAGTAGTACATCAAATTAAGAAAAGAAGTTCAATTTGTTTCAACCGTCCCCATATCAGGGGCGGGCATTTTTCAATGTTTGAATATTTATTTATTTATTTATGTGTATAAAGAAAAACAACAAAAAATCAAATGCATTTTTAAACAAAACAAACTAAACGAAATTAATTTAACCATTTGTTGACCGAGGGTACTTATAAGTACCACCATGTTTAACTTCAAATGAAATCCCTATAGGAAAAAATTTAGACACTAAGACTAAACAAGGCTTTTAAGTATCAAATTACCTCTATAAAATTTTTTCTTTATGTATGTTTACCTTATTTTAGCCACAGATATAACGGTTTTCCTGACAGCATATTGGACTTTGAAGAAAGTAATTTAAATCGATTTCGAAGCTAACAAACTAAATTGGTATTTTTACACAGTTTCGATCTTTAATTTTATTAAATGCTTAAGTATTCGAAAGCAAAGAATATCATAGTTAAATAAAAAAAAACTTAAAAAAATGTTTTCTTGTTATAACTTGCGTTATAGCCTAACGGTACTTTGGAGACTGACCTTCATATTTCGTCCCCATGAGTCATTGAAAAATTCAAAAATTAGTTTTCCATCTTAAAATATCCTCAACTAAAAAATTCTCCAAAAAAAAAAAAATGGAGATTATAACTTTTTTTAATAGCTTGGTCAACAAAGGGTTAAAAATAAACTGAAACAAAACGTTACTTCACTAGGAGTTACTAGTACTTGTAGAGGGTTTTGGCGAAGTCTGCTCGTTAATAAATTATGCTGCTGTGACGTTTAGGTGGTGTATTCAGCAAGTAAACATATTGTTTCAACCGTACTCAGAAAAATTGTTTCAACCGTCCCCAAACCCTCTTTTAGGTTAATAAATGTGTATAGTAGCGGTAACAATAATGACACATTAAAACCAGTCACCATGTTGTATTCTACACACTACACTCTTCACTTCGAGTACAAAGATACACTCAGGACTCTCAGATGGATAGAAACCACAGTTATAGAGAAAAATATCCGATCAAAAATACTTACTTTTGGTTGTCAATATACAATAGGCCCTCCCGTAAACAACTAAAGTGCACGATGAGTGAAGCAAGACTTAGGTTCGTTCGAACTCGTTGCCGCTTCGTGCGCCCCTTAGACCCATCCGCGCACCGCATACGGTTCGCGAAATATTTGGGTTGTTTCAACCGCTTCATCTACTCTTATCTTATATTTTTCAAGCAATTATTTCTTAAAAAAATGTTTTATATTTGTGTTCCGCAACGTTTATCTGCAGAAGGATGTTTTGCAAAGCAAATTCTGTAATAATTACCGCAAACTTAAGTTAACAATGTGGGCACCGCGCCGCGATGCTGGCTGTGTTGTAGTAGTTAGTGCATTCGACTACTACATGTGCCGTCTCGCAACCACCCAAAGGTTTTTTCACATCTGAAAAGCATTCAGGATTTGTTATGAGAAGTTTCTCAATTAAAAAATAAATATTCTAAATGTTTTTTCAAGGATATTAATTTGAGAGTCGAGTAATCTCATTAAAGTATCGTCGGAAGTCTATACTTCAACTTCAGCTGGCTTCTGCCATAGATGCTGTATTGCTGTTGTTGGAATGTATTTGCATCATACATATAAACTGGGTCAACTGGGTGTTTTACACCTTAAATTCCAGGCCCTGCTACTGCCATGTTAAAAATCTTTGTTCGTTCTTTATCCTAAAATTTCTGTATTTTGAGTGTTAGTTGAATTTCTATAATTGACAGCTCGTCAATATGGGTTTTTGATAAGATATAATAATTCGTTCTGTCACCGTCAAATTAGTGTGGGAATGTCTGGAGGAACTAAACACCTAAACAGACTTAGAGTCCTTACCTTAATATAACCGGATAATACCTACAAGCTAAAAAAAACATAAGAAACTGAGAGTATAGGATATGAAGAGGAAGAAACCCTAGACCACCTCATAAGCAGATACGAATTTGTATTCAAACAAGGAAGGGACTGTCTACAAGCCTATTGCATAGACACAGAGGGAATTACCTCACTGGACTCGCTGTAGACAGAGAGATTCATCAGAGTAACGTGACGGGAGGAGTTATTCTATTGCTGAAAAATCGGCGATGTCCAGTTGGGCAAATGTTCACATTCCCCATCATCTTCATTCATTCGTACATGGGTTTTCGTCTCACTATTCCATACCTCAACTTGAATTGAAGGCATAGATAGTACATTTGCTTCTAGATCTGTGGTGTCGAAAAGTAACCCAGATAAATAATACCATAAAGTATTTTTTTTTTGTTCAGAGCGAAGGTTGCAGGTTCCATATGAAGTGGCTATCCACTAGCACTCTAAGGTATCTGTAGCTATCCATAACCTCAATAGCTTGACCTATACTCCGGGAGATTTCGTTTTTGATTATGAATATTGCTTTCCATTTCTTATGATGTGAGCACCATTGAACTGCCTTGTCGAATCCGCTTCTATAATTTGCAATTCAGTGGAGTAATTATTATTGCCATACTATCTGCCACCGCGAATGGTATGGTATGCTTTTCAAAGTAGATGTGGTCCAACTTTTGAACCCTGTGGTAAAAATGAGCCTGCATGTCATTGGGCGAACTACTGAAAAATTGCTGGAGTCCAGAAAATTTATATAGTAAGCCTAAAAAGGCACTTTGGGTCGCGAAAGTTCTCTGATCGCAAGAAGAAGACGATTGTTTTCATAACTCGGATCAGCGATGGTATCTATAAGCAAGCTTATCATTTGTGAATCTACGTGTTTCTTGAACAAAAGCATAGTTTACGTTTGTAAGGTAATTAAGAATGATATTCGGTTTTGAGAAAAGCTAATTGAGATCCACCATGGGAGGACATTGCATTGTGTCAACTTTCAAAACTTTTAACCTGAACCTATAGTACCTACTAGTAGGAATTTTCATCATTCATATCGACGATATTCAAATTTAAAACTCAACTGATTTAGACATGCAAAGCCACAATAAGCTCGAACTAGAAAAAAAAACTATTTCGGCTCGGTCCAAGAAGTTCTACATTACTTTTTTTGTTTCTGAAATACTGAACTTCCTTTTCCCATAGTTCAGATATGGTCAGGTAAGAAGACTCAGCTTTAAAATACTCTTAGAGTAGGATGGCCAAGGGGGTTTAGATCTCCAACATTTCTGTATAAGTGTTTATCTAATTGAGAATTTCAAGAGACAATTAGCGGAAATCTCGCCCTAAAATCCTCTTATTCATTTGATGACCATTTTCAGAAGCATTCAAACTCGTCAGAAAACTTGGTGTGAGGTTTTTAAACTACTAAGTAACTCAACCTGCACCCATAATCCACACTTAATAAGGTGGATTCAATTGAAGCATCACTCCAACTCATAAACTTTAAAAGTCGTTAGCTATATAAACACCGCGGGCAATTTTCAAACCTCACCTTCTACGGACAATTAAATTAATTAAAACCATCAACACAGTTTGATCCGAACTCTACCACAGTACAGAGATTTTCGTTTTATCCACTAGTACGTCCGTATTGGCATGAATGACACCAAAAGTGACACAAATTGCAAGTTTCGGTTTCGTTCAAATGAAAAACACTTTCGAACACACGGCTATCCTTAGACCAGAGAGAGCTCAGAGCCTCACTACATTAACTTTGACTTCACCGCCAACTGGCGTCTACGTTACACGTCCACGATGTCAAACTGGACCCAGACCCAATCAACTAAAAACAAAGGTGCGATAGTTGGTTAGTTTAAGTTTTTAGTGGGAAAACTTTTCTATCCTTTTCGAAAAACGAAAAAGGAGACGTTCAATAGAAAACTTTGACAATCCAAAGGAAGGTGGAGGTGAGTCGGTGGTGTATTTTATAGGTACTAGTATAAGCAAATGGTTCATCGACTTGCATGTGTGCACTTAATTAATTACCCTATGTGAATAGCCACATCAGTCAGCTTTCCATTGCCTGGTTTGTGTTTCCCAAAACACCAAAAGGACTCTACTCTATACGAAGAAGGGGAGAAGTGCTCAATTGACCATACTCGTACACATGGTGACAGCTGATTCCAATACACTAACTTGACAGTTGAGAGTCAACCTCGATGACTTTTTGAAACTTTGTTAAAGATACACACACACACACACACTCACACACGGACACATGTGTCAATTTTCATAAGAACTTCTCGCTTAATTAATCCGCTTATGAAAGTTTCCACTTTCGAACAATCAACACGATGGGGACCAGGACGACTAGATGGTTGGAAAATTTTACCAATAAATCTGTTTTCATTTTGGTGGATGTGAAAGTTTTCCTACCCCATTTCCGGCAGTTCTCATTCCCACAGTTAGTCGGTGACAAATGTTTACGTCGTCGGTCGCCACGTTGCGTTGTCCCTGTCCGGCGCAACGCAGACCCAGCCCTTGGGTGAAGTGCGAGTACAACTTTACGTAGTTTCTGATAAGTTAATTAAGGATTAAAATTTTCGACGAGCCGGGGCCATAGGACCAAGTATTGCGATTTACCTGCCCTAACTTGGCATCGGGAATAAAGCGGATGGGAATCGGAGTACCTTCATACTGCAGTTAGGCGTGTGATGTTGGAAAAGACGTGCCCGGATAAATTTGGAATATTTTGTCAAAACTATTATTGCTGCCGGTGCCGGTGTGTGCGTGTGTTATGAGTGCACTTCTGTCCCCAAAGGCTATAGCGACGCAAGAGTTTACCTTTTGTCAGGCAAGAATGAACAACTTAACGACTTCAGCCCCCCCTCCCCCAGGTAAAGATAAACAAAAAAAGTTTCTCTACTTGGATTAAGTTTTGGTTTGCTTGTCAAAGTTTTGTCGGACCTGGGAATAAGATTATTAGAAACGTCATCTGAAAATGTTTAATTGTAACCACTTTTGAATGGAGTCGGAGTGTGGTCTTTTCAGGCGGGCCCCATTCTCAGTTGATATCCTTTGGGGCGGTGAAATCACTTAAGCCCAAAATGGTGATAGGTATGTTGTTCCTCAGTTATTATGCAGATTATTCAATTTGGCCAAAAGAATCGTCGTCGTCGACGTTATCCTTGGTCTTTGCTTGGTTGGTTTTTGGGTGAAGTTTTGCTGAATGCAATTAGCTTGTGGTGAAGATGAAACTTATGCCACAGCTGGAGGTGCTGCTAGTTTGGCCAAGATAGCAGTATAATTGAGTAAGAGGAAGTGCATAGTTTTCATAGCCATGAGAATCGTTTTTATGCAGTTTGCAGTTTCAGTTTTGACTCCAGAGGGAATAATTTTTATTTACCTCTTTCAGGGAATTCATTTAAAAATGTTTATGCAGACAGATTGTTTTAAGGGAAACAATTTTTTCGCTAAGATAGAGAAACAGGACTACGAATGGAAGTGGAGAAAAAACAGGGGAATTTCGAAAAGAAGAATAAAAAATATTCTGTTGCTTATAGAAAATTTACAGGATGCACAGGATTTTCATTCAATTTAATGAAAATTGTATTCGCCATCAACTTTCCATAAAAGACCAAGCCTAGCTTTCAACGACATACCGGGAAGCGACAGAGCAGATAACTGGCAAGAGCAGCGGTGGAATACGCGGAAAATTTCACAGTTACTGCTATAGGAACGGCCGGTGGTACAAGCAGGAATTTAACAACATCCCCAGAGTATTATCCGTAAAAAATCAGACGGTTGTGAAATCTGCTTACAGTATGTCTTCTGCAAAACGCAATACGGAAATGTGGAGGCAAATCCAAACACGTAAGGCTGCTAAAAAAATGATAAAAAATCTCTTGCCAGTGTAGCTAGAGCTGCTTTCCTTGCAATGATTGGTACGATGAGATTCTCTGCTGTAAGTTGGTATCTATCTAAGCACTTGAACCTCTTCTGGGTTAATGCTTCACATTCCACCAGCATATGTTCTGGAGTTTCACGGGATTCATGCGAAGTTTGTTTTTGTCGCCTGAGTTTTTATCGGAGTTCCTCTTCTACGGTGTTTTCTTTATGCCACTGCTAACCTTACCAGCTCTTATGTACCAGACCCTCATACAGGTTAGTTGTTGTTCTTGAAAAGCAGGCCGGTGACGTAAAATACATTCTATGGACTGCTTTCTGCTTCATTGTATCTACATCTCTCGAGCAGGTTCCTGGTCATAGTGATATACCAGGTAACTGTAAATCAGACAAACTAGCCAGAAAAGGTACAAAGGTGGGGAATTTTATCACAAAAAGTGAACTCCATGTACAAATGGAAACAATAAAACACAAAATCTCTTTGCAAGCACTGCAACAGGCTAATGAATGATGGCGTAATCTTGACACGTGTAGCTACGCCAGACTGACCTGGCCTCAGATAAATTGACGTATGTAAAACTTGCAGCCTGCTTAAAATTAGCAGAGCACATGTCAGCACCCTAGTTGGCGCAAAAGGCAGACATGCCAACAGGCTGGGAATCCTCGCCAATGACTACTGTCACAGCGGCATGGATGATGAAGAGGAGGAATCCCCCTACCACGTTCTATGTAGTTGCCCAGCACTCTCCTCCTGAAGAAAACAGATTCTGTGAGAACACTTCTTTTTAGACCCTCAAAATATTTCCTCAATGGATATCAATAAAATATGGAAATTCATCCCACTCTCAAAATGGTTCCAAGAGTACCGATAAGAATCGGCTCACGTGGCAACACAATAGAACTACTTTGGTCTAGGTGAATCCTACTAAATATGAGGATAGCCACCCAACCTAAGTGGCCGTCCACCATACTTGGTAGGAACATTGGCTGAAGTAAGTCCATACTACTCGATTCTCACCGCTGATCTTGGAACCTCTTTTGAGTTTTGGGACTAATTTCCACATTTTACTGATATCGGTTTTGGAAATATCTTGGATTTTAGAAAATGATTCTCCCAGAGTACGTTTTCTTAGTGCAGGGTAGCCTTACAGGGACTGAAAATGAAAAATCTTAGTCCACCTCATGTATTTCCAGCTTTCAGTCGTCAAATTTATTGGGCTGAACCGTTTATCTTGAAGGTTTTGATTATATGTAAATCACTAAACTTTTCTCCGTCCCGAAAGGGTTAAGGCTGCCGAGGAATCCTAATCGATTAGCTATTGCAGAATTTCTTGATCGTTGATCCTTGATGCTGTAAATGAAGGCGTTCAATATGGAGCTGATGCGACTACCCTTGCTATTCCAATTTCATTTCTTATCAAGAAAAAGATATCGCTTTTTTTGTATCTCAAATTGCATTCAAATTAATCCCTTTTATGGCAGGAATGCAAGAAATGTAATAGCATATGAATAGAAATTCAGAATCTAATTGGAAATATATACATATACTCGTACATTGGAATTCACTTCGATTCCATTTGTCTTTCATCAGAAGTCTTACTCAAAGTGAAGTACACCGTGCCGGGCGCCATTCCTCAACATTTTTTAAATCACAAACACAGGAGATGTACATATGTAAATACGTACAAAATACCCTTCCCAGCTCTCGGAACTCTATCGTCCTTCATACAAACATTATTACCAGAGAGCAAAAAAAAAACAGGATTCAAAGAATTTTAATTATCTCTGCCATTGATAAGAGGAATCCTTTCATTAAATTGCACTCCAGGAGGAACATACCAACGCTGGTAATAGAAAAAAATAACTCAACACATGAAAACCCAAGAGAAAACATCTCAATATGCAATCTCACACAGCCCGAAGGAACCAACTAACTACACAACCAGAAAAGGTTTCAGAATGTAGGATATTAATTCGTAACATGCTTCCCATCGCTCTGTGTCTGCCACTGCCACTGCTGGTCTGGTCTGTGTAGTTCCATCAGAATCAGGAGTTCTGATTTCGAATTCCCACCGAGTAAGATGATGCACAATGATAGTGACGATGATGATTCGAATCCTCGTACACCTCGTGCTCGTACCAGCATCACATCGTCATGCCACCGAGAGATGTGTCTGGTTTGGTTCTGCGATCACCCTGAGCCTCTTCCGGACCTGTTCATCGAAATTTTATTGTTAATAATTGCCACGTCGAAATGGCTATTAATTTCGCTGGAATATAAATGATGCAGTCACCAATTATGTCATATGCTGCTGGTGCTGCTACCCCGGCCTGGATATACTCGTACACTCGTATAGTCTCAGCGCACTGAAGCTGATCCCAGAGTTTCCGAGCTCATGATGGCGGGAAATCAAATCGAATATTTATCACAGAGTATAGTGTAGCAGTTGGCCGTGATTGAGGATACGTGACTTAATTTTTATCAGGAAAATAATGTTGCTGTTACATAAGGGTGACTGTGCTGGTTGCCAACAGGATGAGTCCTTCTTTTCGGTTTGAGTGAAGAAAAAATAAAAATAAGGCAAAGAGTTGGGCTTTAATGTTATTGAACCACGTACAACATGTACGGAACACAAAGGGGATTAAGCGATTTATACGCTCACCTACGACTTGGTGGTGGCTCGGTTCGCAGGCAGTAAAGTGTTTCTTGTAAGTAACTGTGATTTTTTCGCTTATTTTTGTCGTCATTGGTGTACACATTACACACCCGATGATTGAGGGAGATAGCGCGACAGGACAGCCATGTGGGAGGGGTTGTGTATCAGTATCGGCCTTAAATTGACAGGCGGAACGTGTTGATCGCCTTTAATTTCTTTTGATTTAATTTTGTAAGCTTTATCGGCTGTCCGTGTTGGAGATGCTTTAATGAATTTAAAAAAGTGGGCTGCAGTACTTATTGGATGAAGTAATAGAAAGCCGTTTCCAAAAGAGAACGTGTTTGTCTTATATGGGATCCGCATCATCCGGGGACGAAACCGCCGATGAGCTGGTAAATTCGGGCTCGCAATCTAATTAGATGAGTTCAAAACATAATATAGATACCAACCTTAGGGGATTACAGCATTGGATTTACCCAATCAAGTAGAGTCAATTCATGTGGGAAGATAGATGGTCAGAATACGTTTCCTGTAAGACCACCAAGTAGTAAATCCGTGGCGTAGTGGTTAGTGCTTTGGACTACTACGCATGTCGTCCCGGGTTCAACCCTAGCAAACATCTCAGCTTTAGGTTCCTTCAATTCGTGCAAAAATATGACACGCGCACACAAATGGTTGAGAGAAGCAGACCCTGGTTCATACCGAACTGTAACGCCAAGTGTTTCGTGAAGAGGCCAAATAAAGTCATCGCTAGATTTGTCTTGTCAGTCTGGGATGTAACGACTACCGACCCTATGGCTATCATATGAGAAACAGAGGTATCGTCAAGGATTAAACGTTCAGATATCGAAATTTCCACTGTCTGTGTCCTAATTTTGTAAGATATAGGCTTCGCACTTTGGGCTCTTTTGTTAAGGAATGAACACGGTTCATTCTCTTTCTCTAGCTAAGATTTCATTAAGGGGACAAAGAAACACAAAGAAATTCGACTAGGAGGCTTAAAGGGACAGAGTACAATAGAACGTTAATTTTTTTTGGGTACTCGCGATAGTTCCGCGATATTACTTACAACCTCTTTCTTAATTGAAATTTCAACCCAACAAAAGTTTATTAATTTTTTTTTTAGTTTTCAAGATATTGAATCGAAATTTTGGAATCGAAATGAAAACCTTAATAACCAAACCCAAAATAAGACCAAGTTTTCGGAAACACTTTCCGGTCGTGGTTTGGACTATATCTTTGTTTTTACCCTCATTTTAGTGAATTATAATCTATTCTCAATTTTAAACAACCTCTACGAGACTAACAGCAAAAGTCATAAGAAGAAAGAAATTGATTTAAATCGGATGAAGTCAAAACTAAAAACAATTTATTTTTAAAAAAAGTTCAAATGCAAACAATTAATATCAATTTCCATAAACGTAAGAAAGGAACACATTAAGTGTCGAAATTAATCCATTAATCCAAGAAAACAGTATTTCAATCACAAAATTTAATTTTATTACCTTTGTTTTAATAATTAGTCGAGTAATAATTCCAGACACTATTCACAACACTAATTAAATAGAAATAAAATAATAATAATAAAAATAAAAAAAAAATTTAAAAATTATACATTACCTACATACATACATAGATAAGTGGCAGAATATATCATTAAGTCGTTTTTAGTACACACTTTGATAGCGATTTGTCATAATAAGATCGCTAATATAGAGGAACACGAGAGACCCAACGAACAAGCCATCAGGTGCCCTTAACAAGTCACTTGCGGAAAATTTTCATATTCCTATAAGTCAGAGGTTCTCAAAGTTATTTCGGCTACCGCCGATTTTGAGAATCAATTATTATCTAGCGCCCTCTAAAATGTTTAACTTTAACCTATCTTAAAAAACCCAATAGCTTTTATTACTTTAGTTTAATTATAGTGTGCCATATATGAATGCGTCTTATCTTGTTTCTGAGTTCAAACTTACATTTTAAAAATAGGCCCAAGGCCAAGTAACTACATCGGTCACTGTACAATACTGAATCAATTAACTCTCATCGAAAACATAGACTATACTGTGCAGAAGCCCGATTTTGATAAGATCGTTAAAGTCATTATCCCCGATTGGTCCTTTTGGTATGACTTAGGAGCTTTAACATACAAGTCTGTGGGATGGCTCTAAAACCAATGATAGTATAGGGGGAGGTGTTTTCTCAGACAGATTAAATCTCAATCCTGATTACTTCAGCGTTTTTCAAGCGGAGATTTATGGCGATTTCTGAAACACTGTCCTGTATTAAGAAGAATTACTATCTTCTAATGATGTTAGCATATTATCGGATATTTAGGCGGCCTTGAAATCACTGGAATCAGTCTAATCTACCTCTAAGACCGCCTCATTACTTAGTTAGTTGGCGCTACAGCTCGAGGTGAACCGGGGCCTGCTTCTCGCAACCATTTGTGTGTGCGTGTTATATTTTTGCATGAATGGAAGGGACCTACAGTTTTTTGCCGACTCCGAACGGCGAGTTGAGAAGCTTAATCTTGACAAACGATACTCTTTGATGCTTCTCAGGCATTCGAAAGAGGTGGTACCGTGAAAAAACTCTTTTAGGTGTTAGACCCGGCCAGGAGTTGAACCCGGGCAGCATTGCATGGTAGTCCAACGCACTAACCACCACGGCCACGGCGAACACCGCCTCCAATTGTCATTAATCTCTTATAGAGATGACTGAACAGTTTAACATTCACATTTATTGGGTGCGGGGCACACAAATATTCCAGGGAATATTACCTAACGAACTCTCTAAGCGGGGCACAACAATACCTATTCTAATGGAAAAGAAGAACATGGGTACCTACAAGCTAGCAGTCTAGCACTCAAACTCGACATCGTCATCAAAACTAATGTTAGATGGGAAGGTGGATCAACCTGCCTTGTCACTAGACAGATCTGGCCTGGCCTTTCCACCGAAACCACCACTTATACCTTTCTCGAGAGTCGCATAATGCATGTTCGTGAAGTTGTAAAATGAAAAACTTGCATTGTCTTGGTCACCTCTTGGACGGATTTTGAGCTTTCAAACAAAAATGTTTAACCATTTTTTTAGGTTTCTACTGTAACGTAGGACCTTTTACTTCCAATCTGAAAAACAAAGTTAACAAAGTCTGCTCAAGAAAAACATGAAAACATAAACCATCCATCATCACAAATTCACAGGGTAAAAAAGCGACAGAAGTTTCTGGAATCCAATTAAAATTTCATTCCCTGCTCCACCATTAATACCATTCATATAAAGGGTGATTTTTTAAGAGGTTGAGAACTTTTTTTAAAAAAAAAACACAAAAAATTCGAAAAAATGAATGAAATATTTATTTGAATCGATAGTTTGAACCTTGCAATTTAATGTTTAAAGATAATTTCATGCAAATGTTGACCGCGGCTGCGTCTCAGGTAGCCCATCCGCTGAGTCCAATTTTGGCATACTCTTTCACACATATCGGCCGGTATCTCACGAATGAATGCATGGATGTTGGCTTCCAGTGCGTCAATCGAAGCGGGCTTGTCCCTATAGACATTAGCCTTGACATACCCCCACAAAAAATAATCTAATGGTGTCAAATCGCACGATCTAGGCGGCCAATTGACCGGCCCGAAACGTGAAATTAACTGTTCACCAAACTCGCCTCGCAATTGCGCCATTGTTTCGCGTGCTGTGTGGCATGTGGCACCGTCTTGTTGAAACCACATATCATGCAAGTCAAGAACTTCCATTTCGGGCAAAAAAAAGTGCTGTAACAAAGACCTAACTGCTGGGAACGGCGCCGAATCGACATTTCGCGGTCTTCTGTCACACTAGCTGATACGGCCGCAATATTTTCTTCACTACGCACAGTACGTAAACGTGTTGGTGGTTTAATGTCCAACAAAGTAAATTTGGTGCGAAATTTGGTCACAATCTTCCGAATAGACTGCTCAGAAGGTCGAGAATGCCGATCATAAAATGGAAGCAGCGCGCGATGAACATTTCGAACCGAGCACGAATTTTGATAGTAAAATTCAATAATTTGCAAGCGTTGTTCATTTGTAAGACGATCCATGGTTAAATTGCAAACCAAACTGAAGCTGTTTGACAGTGACACAAGGTACTAAACACACGTCAGCTGTCAAAACCAGTGTTGCCAAAACCAAACCAGCTAAAAAATCACCCTTTATAAGAAAAAAGGATGTGTTTAGGTTGGACAAATGGTTTTCCTTAAAACATGAAACAAATTCTTCCGATGTGCGATTACACATGTAGTATGTGCATATGTATGTATCCGTCTTTTAGATCAACAACGAGCATGTTGAGTATTTGAATAAAATATAGCTCAACAGATCAATGATAAAGAAGGGAATACGGTAGATACAATTTAATCTCTTCCTGTACCTGGATTTATTTTTTACACGTATTTTTAAACCTTTAAATATTTATTTAGAAAGCTCTCTCGATTTTCGATTAAATTAAATATCAAGTCGCACTTGAGGTCCAGTCACCATGCAGCAGCTTAAGTCCAAGCATTTGCTTATCCCTTTAAAAGGACACAATTTCATGTTGTCTGTTCGCCTTTCTCCCGTCTCGTCGTTCCTGCATTTTTGCTCTTTTCTTTTTTTGATATTTTTTTAGTAAGCTATTTCCTTTTACATCTCCCCAAAAATGACAGTGACAGGACTCACTCAACCATAATGGGCTTAAAGGATAACATCCTGTCCATGCGGTAGACGTGTGCGCTGAAAAGGAAGAGGAAAGTGAATTCAATCAAATAAAAAGGATGTTTTTAAGATTAAAAATTCATATGTGGTTCGCTCTTAATCATACAGTTCTCTTCAATCCACACCTCATTCCCCCCACCGGCGGCAACCATGTCCATATCCTTGTATTATATGTACTGTCCGGTCTCTTGCCACATGCCACGTCATCGTACAGCATTCCGCCCACTATGACTGACATGGCTGCATGCTGAGGGTACATGAGTGTATTATAATCCCGGTACACACAACATAGAGCATATAGTAGGTATGCTTATGAGGGAATCCTTGAGTCCTTGATGAACTGCATATGGTTGTACCTATTCCAATGAAATTTAAATCCTTTCTATGGTATCGGTTTGGTTTCTGTTTTACAATTTTTTTTTTTTGTTTTTTGTTTGGTCAGGAAAAGGACTTTTTGGGGATTACTAATGTTGCATGTATGCCGAGTGAACCACACCGGGTTATAAGAGACTGGAAGGATTTTTTGTTAGGATTTACGGATTTTATAGTATTTAACTACGTTAATTAGGAGTGAAAGAAGTGCACTAGAGTATTTTGGTCTGGTCTGGCTAAATTGAATTTAGCTTGCAAATGGCTACTCAAGTGTATCAGGTAGGTACGGTTTTACTTTTATTTAAACGATTGAATAAGTTTTGCGTTGAAGCTCGTGGGATTAACATATATTTTCGGTTTCGTTGGCAGTTCATTAGCTTGCTCTGTGGGTAGTCATATCTCTTAGCCCTTAGGACTTAGCTAGTCATCGTAGATGGAGGTCCATTATTTTCCTTCTTACCTATCCGAACCTCATTACTGAAATACTCAGAATATTTCTTAAGGATGAAGGTATTTTGTAGAGTTATTCAACTCTTAATTAAACTACGGGCAGTGGTTGCTTAATTCAGTGAAGTTCGCTGAGGGTTTTAGGATTATAAAACAAGAGCGCTTAGGAATAGAAAAAGGAACTGGCTGACATTTATCCTTCCAGCTTCGTCTTTTCTGTCCAACACTCTACATGATTTTTGGTAAAAGGAAAAAGAGATTCCTATTCATGGGAGCATGCACCTTTTTATATGTTTAGATAATTTAAGCTCGGCAGAAAATCTTCGGAATCATCGTTAAGGACGCCCGGATGTAGCGACATTTGGTGAAATGTTTAAAAAAAAAATTAAAATGAAGGAGATGCCAGTTGAAAGTATACTACGACTCTTTAAGCCAAAGTTGGGCATTTGCAAGGTCAGTTGCAGTGACTTAAATCGTAACAACTAAAAATAAGTGCCAGCGAATGGATTTTTCGACCGGTTCTGAATCTATCACTAAAACTGTATTCGAACCGATACGGAAACCGTGCCTTCAAAATGATGTCATGAAGCTAAGTGAATAGTACTGTTCGGGTATACGTTATGTACATATGTGGACATTATGGCGACCATTTAACTCTCAGGAGCTCCGATCACTGTAGAAGAAAAACAGGACTGAATCGAGGACGAACACTCAGGGTCTAGAACCTGAAGAGATTCAAGATTGCATCAGCATTGACAAAAACAAATTCCGCATCCTGAATGCGTTTCTTACGAGGTACTGTTTACTCGAGGGACATCTCAGGAATCTAAGTAAAGACTCATGCAGATTTTGCAACGAGTCCAATGAAAGTCCCAAACACATACTGATGGAATGTGAGGCATTAACCCAGAAAAGATTCAATTACCTACTTGGGTAAATAGCAAATTACATTAGAGGATCTACAACTCAAAGCACCCACCTACTACCGCGACTTCTCAGGGACATTGGTCTGGATGAAGGGCTGTGACCTATGGAATTCTCACCTGGGCTAGGTGTGAGCGAAGCTGTTTCTAACCCATTCCAATACGAACAATGATGAGAGGGATGTTCCTTCGTCTAGGACTTGTAGGAGGCACAATAAATCTTAAGGTCGCGGTGAATCTCACCCTTCAATAATAATAACTAGTGTGCCCGTGCAAGAACTCTCACAACGGAAAATCCAACCCCCAAAATCCAAACTTCCCATGTGATTTCCATCACTCAACTAATGGAACTCATATACGAAGTATTTGTTTTTTTTGAAACTTCAATCATTTTGGTTGATATGTATACTATGTGTTTGTCCACTACCACTTGCATCAATACCAAAAATATCAACCAAATTGAGTGAGCTTTTAAATACAAATACAAAGTGATATATTTTGAAACAGGTGTCCATATTTCGCGGAACAAAAATACAGTTTGAGTAAAATTTTGACTTTATTTCGCGTTGTGGTCTGTCAGACCACACAAATAAAAACGATTTTTCTAGGAATTGAGGGTGGGAGTGTGTGTTTATATGGTGTCGAGGTGTAGTGGGCTGATGACTCTAATACTTGCTATCCATTGCAGGGTCAAATTTACACAAGTAAACACAAGTAAAAAGAATCAGAGCCAACGAGTGGTAATTGGATATTGCTATAACGTTTTTTGGTACAGGACCAACAATATACGCCGACAACTTCTTTTCCACATTCGAATTAGCCAGTGCCTTTATGCCCAAGAGCCTTGCTTAAGTTGAAACAGTACGTAAGAACAAAAAATTTGTTCCACTAGAACTACTGGCCTCTTCTACACACCCATAGAATATCAGGTTTGTTTGTTTCCATTACAACAAATTCTCATTGTGTTCCTACTTGCGAAAAAAGAGTTATTCAGTTATCCTTATTTCAACTGAAGACTTCACATGTAACGTTGATGGAGAGGCTAGTAAAACCCATCAAATATTGGACTACAATAAACAAAAGGCGGGAGTGGATACAATGGATGGACCATATAGTATCATTTTACTCGTGCGAACGCGCTACTAATCGCTGGCCACTGACTTTTTTTTTTTTACGTGCTACTCCGTATGTATACATGTTTCTGCACTCGCTGCTTAAATAATATTTATATATCTGTTGACGGATTATTTACATAGAAAAAAAGTAACAAGCGTCGTGAGTTTATAATTGAACTCGCGCATCAATTGGTGAAACCGCAGATGGAGTTACGGGCAGTCAATCCCAAAACATCGCTTTTTCAGCATATCAAAAATGCCATGAACAATTTTGGCAAAGCTGCGAGTATCAAAATAAATTCTACCATATTATACAATATAAAAATATACTCCGAAATTATTAAACGATAACGGGCCTTTGACGGGGCAACCGTCTGCCTCTTACTGCTCTGTAAATGTAAGTTCTACCAGTATGGAACCAAACCCGTCTTTCTTTTTTGTTCTTCCTTTCTATCCAATAAAGGTAAGAATCTACCAACACAAACATACATACAGTGCCGGTAAAAAAAATAGCACCAACGATAGTAGTTTTACTAATTTAAAAAAAAAAACATCAGCTGAAACAATTTCTTTAGCTACTACTGTTATATAATATTGCTTAAGGTGTTCTCTCTCTAAAAGTGAGATCACTGGTGTCAAAATGATAACGGTTCTTTTTTTGCAGAACAGTTTTGAGAGGGATGAGCGATATTGTACGGTAAAAATAATAGCACCACGCTTACGTTTTTGCTGGAAAAAAGTCATTTGTGTTCGATTTTGTAAAATAAAGCATCACAGTGTTCTTGTTTATTTTTTAAGTGGCTTTTGCATAGACATTTATTAATATTTCTAATTAATTAAGAAATTATGGGTCGCGGAAAGCATTGTAGTTAAGAAAAACGCATAGTTATTCAAAAAATTATTGCAGATGGCAAAACTTATGCAGAAGTTAGACATTTAGTTGGCTGTTCGAATAAATTGATACGCAATGCAATTATTTTTGTACCAAAAGTTGAAACTCGTGGTCGAAAACCTGCTATGTCGCCATTACTCGTCCGACGCTTAGTCCGGCAAAGCAAGAAGGAGCCGTTTAAACCTGCAACGGAGCTCAAAAAAGAGCTTAACATTGGAGCATGTGTTGAAACAGTTCGCAGCCGACTTATAGATCACAATTTAAAAGCGTGTAGTCCAAGAAAAGTTCCTCTTTTAACCGCTAAGCATGCAACCAAGCGTTTGAACTTCGCAAAACGACATTTAAACTGGCCAGTATTGAGATGGAGGAACATTTTATGGACGGACGAAAGTAAAATTGTAATGTTTGCCGGCAAAGGTTCTCGTTCTTACGTTAGGAGGCCTCCGAACGCAGAATACAACCCTAAATTCACGACCAAAACGGTTAAGCACGGAGGGACAAGCATAATGGTATGGGCTTGTTTTTCCTACTGTGGAGTTGGCCCCATACATTGGATAAAAACTGTCATGGATCAACACGTCTATGTTGATATTCTGGATAGAGTGATGCTGCCTTATGCTGAGGAGGAAATGCCGTTATTGTGGGTCTTCCAGCAAGACAATGACCCCAAACATACCAGCAAGAAGGCTAAAAAGTGATTTGGTGATCATTCTGTGAATGTCATGGAGTGGCCAGCGCAGTCGCCTGATCTCAATCCGATTGAGAACCTCTAGGCAGATGTCAAAAAAGCTGTTTCAACTGTAAAACCGGCCAGCAATGAAACGCTTTGGGCTGCGGTTAAAAACTCCTGGAACGAAGTTCCCGTCAAGAGGTGCCAGGATTTGATTGATTCTATGACAAGACGATGTGAAGCCGATTAGCCAACAAAGGACATGCGACGAAATATTAATTTTAATGCTTTCAACTTATTAATTATAGTCATAAATGAAATCTTTAATTTTGCCTAGTTTTTTTAGTTTTTAATTGCACAATGAAATTGTAGTGCTATTTTTGTTACCGCTTGTTTCTTAAGTTATAGTGAAAAATCTTAAATATTTTCCAAATTAATGAATAAATATTGCGATTATGTTTCTAAACACCTTCTTTTGAGTTTATTGTGTTTATTTGTATGTTCAAAGTATGTTTTCACGGACTTATTTCGTTTTCGCAACTTGAAAAAACTTGGTTGGTATCATGGTGCTATTTTTTTTACCGCAGCTGTAATTTAAAAACTTAACTATACACCGATTTTACACCTAATCTTACACATGGAATAGATCATACCGCGATTTTATAGGCCACAACTGCAAAATGGGCAAAGTTTGACTTACCGCCTTTTGGGTCACCGCTAAACGGAGGGTTAATTTCTTGAAATTTATAAAAAGAAAGTGCAATAATTGGTCATTGCTCCAGGAAAATCTCTTCCTTTTGACACCTCATTTGTTAAGATTGGTTAAGTGTGAGAACCGCAAATGGTACCTAGGTATACTAAAGACATAATATATATGATATTAATAATTCCAACTAACATTCTGTTAATTTCCAATAATTAGTAATATACATATGTATGTGAACCAGTATCTACTCATGTAAGTCCGAAAATTAACGAATAGTTTCAAAATTTTAAGTTACCTTCAATTGATTCACAGCATCCCAACCAATTCAACCCCTATCAAAAATGTTCCAATGAATTTCCACGGAACAATAAAATGCGAAACCAAAAAAACCGATGGCATAGACATAATTTCAAAATTATATTATACTTCATTCCCCATCGAGGCCGGCGCAGAGGAAGGGAAGCCAAAAAAAAAAGGAACAACCATCATCATCATCTCCAGCCACACAAAGAACATACCTTTGCTCCGATCAAAATAGGAATTAATGAACCAAATAATTTTACAATTCCGGTACAATATTTCACAGAAAATTTCATTATAAAACTGGCAAAATTATTATACGAGAATAGCTATGTATGTATGTATGTAGTCGTGTTGCACACGGCCAAGGATCCTTCTTCATATTCCACGCCTCAGTCCCAGTCCCGGTTGCTGTAGCGGCGACTAGCCAAGCAAATAATTTTCGTAATTGAATTTCCATCGTCCTTTTTTCCTTTGTAACGCAACAACAGGAGTAGCATTTGAGTCAGTTGCTGCTTCTAATATTTTTGTTGTTGTTGTTTGTGTTACTATCGAGAATTCCGCAGATACAGTTTATACTTTCGTTTCAACGTTGAAAATGTCGCAAGGAGATTTCTTAAAATCGTTTTCCATTTTCCGCAAGCAATTCCTCTTCAGCTTTCGCTGTTCTGGCAGAAAGGATACGGATTCAATTGATTTGAGTCTTCTGGTAGGCATTAACGGAATGTGGTAGGAGGTGAATTCTTATTACCCTGTGGTTGACAGGTACCGCGGCCAATCGATGATGAAGCACATTGTGTGTATGTGGGTCTTATATATTTCCGTTTCGATTTAACCAAAGACCGTCAATAATGCTAAAAATGTCTACGACGACGATGACGGCCACATTGACAGTATAAGGAGTCTTAGAAGATGATATTATCTGAAGGTTCTTAAAGATGTCATATTAAGCGTATCTCTATGTGTAAAACGGATTAAGAGCAAATGGTGGAGATTTACCATTTTAACTTGGGGGTGGGTATTCTGCCGAGAAAGGACTTGGACTAATTTGTATGAAACTATTATGAAAGTACTTGTGTGCTTAGCCTGGTGAGAATTTCCAAGATTTTGCAGGTCACTGGAGTGGAATTTAATACCGGGATTTTGTCTGGAACGAATTAATTGCTAGGTATCCTGAAAGAAAATGCTTATATGAAACGATTTTTGTGGTCTGCTTAGGTTATAACATTCAATTTAATACCCAAATGAGTCAATAGAGTAGAAGGACTGAGGGAATGAGATAAAGGGGAAAAAATACTGCATTTGAAGTTGTTTAATCCTTTTTCTGTTGGAAACTCATTGAGCTGACTCTTTCTTTATCTGATAGCCATTTGGGTCTTAACTAAGTTAACCACTTAAAAATTACGGTATAGTCGTTGACCATTGCACATGAAGAACATTTATTTGTCTACAGTTAAGATGTTCCATAGAAGTTCCAACAGAAATAGTTGTTGCTACTTTCCAGCCGAATGTAACATCAAAGTTCATATGACCAATAATTGGGAGTAAGAGTTCACGGAATAAGAAAAACTAAAATCATTCCGTAAACACGAACAAATTAAAGTTCAGCCTCTGAACAGTCTTGACACCCACCATGAAGCAAAGATGAACTAAAACACGCCCGAGCTTCGAACCACTTACATAAAAATCGTTCTGTCTCTTAAGCTAAGAGTACATGAACTGTCAAGCCCGACGTATGGATCACACTATGACGTCATGGCATACCTGTACAATAATTTAAATAAATTGAAAAATGTATGTATTATATATAGCCATTTGAAATAAAGGGTTTTCCAATAAGAGGTGTTATTTTGGTATCCAAAGAAAAATGCCATTTTTTGAGATAAATGATCGGATATTAATTTCATAATAAAGAGGAAGGTATGCCGTTAATAATGGAAAACAAAATCCGCATACAGGACAATATCCTTTTCATGAAATTTTCCATAACCAAATCGCAAAGTGGCTGCCCTATGTCCTCGATAGCCTCACGAATTTTATCTTTGAGGTCTTGAATCGACGCTCGGCTATTGGCGTAGACCTTATCTTTCACATGGCCCAAAAGGAAGAAGTCGCAAGGTGTTAAATCACAAGATCTCGGTGGCCAATTGTGATCACCTCTTCGAGAGATAACACGGTCCGGAAACTTTTCCCGTAAAAGATCAATGGTTTCGTTGCTTGTGTGGTACGTAGCGCCGTCTTGTTGAAAGTAAACGTTGTCCAGATCAATAACATCCAACTGCGACCATAAAAAATCATTAATCATCTCTCGATAGCGCAATCCAATCACCGTCACTGTTGATCCAACCTCATTTTCGAAAAAGTAAGGTCCAATGACCCCGCCGGACCATAAACCGCACCAAACAGTCACACGTTGAGGATGGAGAGGCTTCTCAACAATAACTCTTGGGTTTTCCAGATGCGACAATTTTGCTTGTTGACGTAGCCACCGAGGTGGAAATGGGCCTCATCAGTCAAGATGATTTTTCGATGGAATTCTGGATCATTTTCATGCATTTCAAGGACCCAATCAGCAAAGACACGACGTTGTTGATGCTCGGCCGGCTTGAGTTCTTGTGTTAACTGAATTTTATAAGCCTTAAGACCCAAGTCTTTATACAAAATACGGTGTAATGACGTTTGTGGAATGCCCAATACCAAAGAACGACGAGGAATGGACAAACCTGGGTTTTCTTCAACACTTTGGGCTACAGCAGCAATATACTCAGTTGTTCTTGAGCGACGTGCACGGGTTTTATTCTTCACATCACTAACTTGTTCCAACAGCTCGAATTTTCCCACCAATTTCTGTATTGCGGTCCGACAAGGTGCTTCACGACGACCAAAAAATGCTTTAGTTTTGCGAACTATGACTGCAAGATTTTCACCATTTTTGTAGTGAATTTTAATAATTTCAATGCGTTGTTGAAGCGTGTATCGTTCCATTTTTAGTAATGGCGTAGTTTCTACTTGTCAAATGTCAAAGAATAAAAGCTTCAAAAGTGACAGCTACTGAAATAGCGGGCCATTCATATGTACATACATGTGTTATATGCCGTAACTGTTGTACTGTGTCATGATTTGCAAGTTTGTCGACGACACGGCATGCCAATTCTGCCACAAAGTCACGTCCATATGCTAAGAATGACTGTCATGCGGCTGTCATTTGCTGTAATTTTTTCATTATTTCACAA
Source organism: Brachyopa scutellaris (assembly GCA_949775065.1). Taxonomy (NCBI): domain Eukaryota; kingdom Metazoa; phylum Arthropoda; class Insecta; order Diptera; family Syrphidae; genus Brachyopa; species Brachyopa scutellaris. Next base: position 171,176,927 of record OX459112.1, on the reverse strand, counting down.
CATCGTATTTCTCAGTGAAAATAGACGTAGAGTAGTGTGTTCTACAATATTTACTAAACTGAATTTTATAATAGTTTTATTAAATCAATATTAGTTAACCTTTTGCCATTTTGGCCACTTATCTTAAGAGTAGCAGCAAAGACGACCGCAACAACGCGAGAATGCCATCGAAACACCATGTTTGTTGAAACGATTAGTGAAACGGAAGGGTTTTACGCTAAATTGTAAATTGAAACACGTTTCACCAAGCTCGAATTTTATTGAAATTTCGAACGAATGACAGCCGATCGATTCGAACATTTACTTGGCTTGGTGACAGGGTTGCCGCTGAAAAATTTTAAAACGTCGCAAACAAGGGTCATGGAGCAAAAAAAGTCGCAACAAAAACAAATAATAGGTCTGTTCCTTTACTTTCTGCTCCAAAAATAGTAAGCTATTACTATTGTACTATTGTTGTACAATTTCGGATTTTACAGTCCACTTTTCATGATATCCCAGATCCAATACATTGTGAAATGCAAATTTCAACATTCAGACCAGACCATTAAAATTTCATCTGTGTTTCTATTCTTTCCATTATTTTACTTTTTGCATTAAAATAAAAAAATGCAAATAATTCAAAACAAATGAAACAGCTGAGTTTGACAGATAGTTCACTTTTTACCGGCAGGAATTTGTTGAGTAAGAATTCGTAAGATTTTTTAAAGAAGAGGGGACATTTTTATTCTCTTGCTTCGTCTCTCTTTAACTACCTTTTTGTGTAAAGGATGGTCTAGAATTCACACCAATTCGTACGAATTCGTAACAATTTTTAGGTAAAGGAGCACCTATTGTGTAAACATTGACATGGTAACGACGTTAGACCTCCATATCAATTATTATTGTTTGGTAAAAATAAAAAATAAAAAATAAACAAGAAAACATTAGATTATATAAAAAAAGGCGTGAGCAGAGTATGTACCAGGTACTCGTGAAGTTTGATTTTTTGTACGAAAAAAACTCAAAAAGTCTCCAGAAAAACTGAAAAGAAGGTACATAAAGAGGTGTTTTTTAAAAAGTTCCTCTCTTTGCGTCAAAAAAGGGTCAAATTGCGATTGTATGTACTCGTAGTGTCAAACGTATGTCATGAATTCCTGTCATGCAATCACAAATCGACCGACAATTTTTACATATTCATAAGTATGCTTTTTTGGGTCAGCCATATTGCTGGCTATGTCAACTGCATGACTATGTCACATTTTTTAACATACTCTGACGTCAAAATTATGTCAGAGTATCATGAGTGTGTAGGACCTTAATGAGCGAAGAATAGTCTTAGAAATGCACCGTAATTCTTTAAATTTCATTCTGCTTTTCTCCCAAAAAACATATTTATATTCGAAAAAACGAATTCATAAGTTCGAGAAATTAACTATATTACAAAGTTCGTCTACACGTGTTCAACCGCAAAATTGTGCCTCCACAACTTTGACGAAACTAAATACTCGTATAGGTACGCAAATGAAAGTAATTTAATTTTAGTTCCGGCCATGTTCCATGTGTGCATACCTCAGAGCTTCAACTAAAACGTCCATAAATTTCCCGAACCTAAGACTAAACACACCGCAAGGACACGCCTTGACCGCCTAACAAATCACGTATTTGGAAGATTTGTTTTCCCCAACCGTTGCGCACGTTCGTCCGATTCATTTTCGCTCACTGTCCGTATTGCTGGAGCATCTGCACACCTTTGCGGACCGGTGAATAGTCCCACCACAGGATGATCCATGAATTCAGCAAGCATACACAATTGCCAGAGGCTGGCAGATAGTAGTATCCCTGCAGGAAGCAAAACCAAACCGCAATACTACTCTCCAATCGTCTGTAATGGAAATGGTCTTGGAGAAGAAGAAGAATATGGTAGAAATAGAAACATGACCCGCAATAACAAAAGATTGTTGTGTGCGTCAAATCGAATGAATTCCTCCGACAACGGGAGAAGGATATCCCCATTCCGTCATAATGTATCCGGAAATTATAATTTGTAGTCTCTGATTTCTGTTTACCCGTGCAGACCACTTTGAAACATTACGATGTCCTTGGAAGCTTCTGTTTGAGTCGCCAAGCTACTGTCTGTTGGAAGCGTTAATCTAATCGAAATAAACAGGTTTTATTCGTCCGCTCGTTGTAACTCTAAGGCAGCTTCACCACGACCGACAAAACCACTCTCAGAGGACACGCAACACAACCCAAGAGGACTCAGGGTGAGTGAATGAATCTATTGGATGTGTTGCCAGTTGCCACAAATCGATTCAATTTCATCCTCGAATGGGAACATTTTCTCTGTTGTTGCTTTGCTATATTCCTATGGCTGGGGCGGATGTCGATGTCTGCTTTGTTGTTGATGCTCTGCGGTGGGTGTTGTGCTCTGTTCAGTGTGGATTTAGCCTGCCCGCAATAATCTTATTACGAGTTAGTTGTTCGAACCTAATCAATTACCAACATAATTACAAACTTTGCTAATCTGCTTACGTATAACATTCAAGCTGAGTGAATGCGAATACGGAGCACAGAACGAACATCATTGTGCGATGTTAGCGACGACGGTGGATGACGGTGGTGGTGATGGTGGCTAAGAAATCCTTTTGTTGGGGAAACATCAACACAAACATGCATTTTGTAATGATTCCCTTGTGATCGACATTAATGGCTCCATACAGCGATGCATGCAGTGTTCAAGTTTTCAGATAAATTAATTACAATATTCGACACACCAAAGGGGAATATGAAAGAGGAGATGTCTCAAAAGATGCACTGACAGATAGTGAATCTATTATGCTAAGTACAATTTTATGAACTATGTTACCGTACCTGTGTTCAACAGCTTAGACCGAGCAAACCTACCCCGGAGCGTACTCTCTGTAAGTGTCCTGCACTCAGATGATTAGTTAATACCTCATCTTCCCTTAAGCAATAGCCAACTTCTTTGCGACCTTCTTTAGCCAATCGTATAGTGAACACGTTTACGAACCGGACCTTGACTTTTTCAGATACCTGAATAGCTGCCAACAAACCTCCTTTGTCTCAATTAACATAATGACCGATATGGTACCTACGCGAAAAGATAAATAGGCTCCAAGATGATTTCTCCCCCGGTCCCGATGGCCTACCCTAATTGTAAAAAAATGCTTAAATGCTCTGTGTCAGCCACTTACAACTCTATTTCGTCTCTCACTCTCTCAAGCCGTTTTCCCAAAGTTATGGAAGGATTCTTTTAATTTCCCTATCCATAAAAAAGGTAGGAAAAATGACATATCAAACTACCGACCCATAGCCAAACTCTCGTCTATCCCTAAGCTCTTCGAAACCATTATCTACGATTCACTGTAATTTCATTGCAAATCCATGTTTTCCCCTCAACAGCACGGTTTCTTAAAGGCTAGGTCCACCACGACTAACCTAACTGAAATCGTCTCTAAAACGCTGCTAGCCCTAGAGGAAGGTAACGAAGTGGATGTCATTACTACCGACTACAGTATAGCGTTTGACAAAATCTGTCACCAAACTTAAAGCCCTCGGTTTTCCACCATTTCTTATTTCATGACTGAGATCACACCTAGAGAAACGTCAGTATAGGGTCCTTTTCAGATTGTCAGTCTCGGTCCCCATTAATGCCACTTCAGGTGTTCCTCAAGGCAGTCATCTAGGTCCACTGATCTTTGTTTTAACAATAAATGATGTTGGTCCTTCCATAAAAGACTCCGATTTGTCTATTTACGCGGATGATATGAAAATCATTAAGGTAATATCCCCCCCACCGATTCACTTCTTCTTCAAAACGACCATAATCCATAATATACATGGTGCGACAAAAACTTTTTAGAACTTAACGTCGGTAAATGTCAATCCATAACCTTCTCCCGTAAACGCCTCCCACCTTCCATCAGAACCTATTACTTTCGTAATGAACATGTTCCCTCCGTTTCGTCCATTCGCAATCTTGGTATTATTTGTGATATGGACCTTAACTTCCGCTGTCACATTGATCAGATAATACACAGGGCCAAGTCTTCTCTTGGTTTCATAAAACGCTGGTCCAAAGAATTCTCGAATCCTTACGTTACAAAATCTCTTAACATTACCTTTGTCAGACCCCTCCTTGAATACGCCTCCCAAGTTTGTTCGCCATTTCATATAACTCACTCCCTTAGAATCGAAGCTGTGCAGCGCAGGTTTATCCGTTTTGCATTACGCGGTCTCCCTTGGGCCACACCTATATCTTACTGCACACCGTACGAAGACAGGCTAAAACTGCTTAACTTACAAACCCTTGCAAAACGTCGCGAAGTAACAGACATACTCTTCATCCACCAACTATTAATAGGTACGATCGATTCCCCTGCACTACTAGAAATGATTTCCCTTTACACCAACCCGCGTAACATTAGGTCTGTACCACTCTTTCGTCTTCCTCACCACCGCACCAACTATGGACATTTCGAACCAATCTCGAGAATGTTACGTCTGGCCAACAACTCACAGAACACCCTTGAGTTTCATTCCAGTATATCCTTCCTTAGAAATTCCCTCTACACTTCTCCGCCCTAAGTGTTCTTCACGACTTCCCTCAAATTTGTAAATTTTAGTTAATCTCAATCTAAGTTTCGTAGTTTGTTTAAGCCTTAGTTTGCTTAAGTCTTAGATTGTTTAAGTCTTAGTTTGTTTAAGTTTTTGCTTGCATTAAGCTAAATAAATAAATTAAATAAATTAACGCCGCATAAGGAAATATCAAACCTCCGGTTCGGAAAATTGTGTAAGCGACTCAAACCTTTTAGCAACAATTATCAACTTGCCTTATCCAGCCCAACAGATTGACGATGGACCAAATTTTCACAAAAAGGCAAACTCAGAGCATAACGGAACAAAAAATCTGTCCAGTGACTGAGATACTCAACGATATTGACATAATTGGTCCCATGATAGAGCCTTTATGGCAATCGAGATACTGGCTAAACGAGTTGGTCTTGAAGTGAATCTTGTGGACAAACAAAGCACCATCCGACCATGGAAACTTCACTGTTCACAGAAATAGATTCGAAGTGGTTAAGGAGTCCAAATACCTCGGAGTAAACATCGACTTGACGCATCACGGCGGAGATTCTCATCTCATCTTATTTGGAAAACGAAAGTACCTTATCTGTATAGATGGAATTATGAATAAGGAGAAGTACAGACAAATATTACCGATGACAAGGTCACTTGGGCGACGATATCCTACCAATAATACTCCAAAAGCACTTGGAGTAAGTAATGCCCTGGCTTACGGCGATTTTTAGAAGCAGCTTAACACTCAACTCCAGACTTGGAGGAGAGTTCGAGTGGTATTCATCCCAAAAGTTGGCAATAGAAGTCATGAATCTGCGTAGGATTTCAGACCGATCAGCCTTTCACTAACACTATCCTCCAGTGCTAGGTGCTTAGGTGTTATCCTGGACTCTAAACCTAACTGGAAATTAAATAAAGAACACAAAGTGCATATCGCCTTCTACTCCTACAGGAAAACTTTTGGTAAAAGGTGCGGGCTGAAACCAAAAATGGTCCTCTGGATGTACACTGCCGTAATATGCCCCATCCTCAGCTACGAAGCACTAGTATGGTGGTCGGCCCTTAGTAAAGCCTTCAACATAATTGTATTTATTCCCTATGAGATTATAATGGAAAAACAACCCTATTATATCAGAATACCAAATAACGATCTTCACCGATGGATCCAAGATGGATTGCGGTGTCGGATCGGGCTTTTTTTTCAGCTGAACTAACAATTGCTATATTCCTTCGAGATATAGCAATTTTGGTGGAAAGTCAGTCCGCCATTAAAGCCATTGACTCAACTTCCACCTCCTCTAAATTTGTAGAACAGTGCAAGGAAGAACTGACCCGTGCAAACAATTGGTTTAAAATTACTCTCCCGTTCCCGTTCACAGCAACAGAGGTAAATGAAAATGACCAGACCGAATGGCTTGCCTAATTATCTGACCTCAACTCAAAAGCGCTCCTTTGGGACGATCTTGACAGAGAAGTTCGAAAACAGTGTCCAACAGCAGATACTTTTTTTTGAAAAAAATAACCTTCGTTGAATTTTCGAATCAAGCTATCCCATCAGGTACCAGATCACTTGGTCTGGAGTGCTGGAACCTGAAAAAAGCATGCCGCGATTCAAAAAATGTGCAAGATAACAGTTTATCGGGCAGAGATGCTGAATCTGAATGAGTTAGTAGACCGGTAAGTTAGTAAATATCGCAAAGAGATTCTAGCAAAATAAAAGGTATAAACTGTAGGAATCGACACTCCTGCTCCATGACTGAAACTGCGACCTTATAGGTCTATTATATCGTAGGGTTCTATTTAGTCCAAGAGGCAAACCATCTTTCTAATAAAGGCTAGTACCTATGTCCTTCGTTGACGCATTTTTTGAATCATAAGGTCTGAGGAGCTCGCCGTCGGACCCTGAAGAGTACCGAACATTTACAAAGGACGTGCTCGGCCGTTTCGACCTACTCTAAACAGAGTCCTCAATCATTCTCACTAGACAGTTGTAACTCGTTTAGGTGGTATCGTAGATGACAATGGCCGGAGAGGAAACTTGTTAGATATCTAATGTCCTTCTTATTTTGGTTCAGAAGTTGCCTGTGATGGGTGTAAGGCTTAATTAACAGTTTGGCTTGTCTGAGCCCTGGGACATTTCTTTAATGAGAAAGTCGAAGATTATGTTCGAAGAATATGTTCCCAAATGTTTATCCAGGCTGATATTGTTGCTCAGTTTGTGACAGAAAAGTGTTCCGGGCCTAAGAATTAAGTAGTTGAACCTGAACGGGCCAGTTCATTCGCCATCTCATTTGCTTAGTTTCTTCTTATTGTGAATGACTAAGGATTGAAGATCATTGAAGCAGCACTTAACCAATTTGGAGGAGAAGTTTCAATCACGTACTATACGAGCTGTACAGCGACATTGAACTGGTCAAAAAAAACTGTGCATTGGGTGTTTAAGATGGCTGGAACATGTAGAGCATATAGACATCAAGCTCTGAGAATATTCGAGGACGACTTCGCCTAAGGTGTCGTGCACAAGTAGAAAAGGAGTGCGCAACTGGAGGCAGTTAACTTATGACCCAGGGTAAATGGAACGGGTCGTTGGTTGTGTTCTTGGTCCTCACCCAAACTGTAGCGCTACCTTATTAAAAACGGAAATTTATGTTGGCGCCCTTGATGACCCTCTGTAGCTTAACTAGGGCGCAGATCTCAATGGCACTTTAAACATATAATAGTCGCGTGTATCTATAAGCGGGAACAGATAGTGCGCAGGGCAGGTGTGAACACAGAAGGCACTATCATTCACAAATTTATCCAGCTACAGGGATACGCAGACGACATCGACATCATCGGTCGCTCCCAGCGTGCCGTGTTATAGGCTTTTACGGCAATTGAAGAACAGGCGAAACGAGTTGGCCTTGAAGTGAATGAGGACAAAACCAAGTACATGTCAGCAAACAAAGAAACATCTGTCCACCGCCTAGGACAAAACGTCACTGTTGGCAACAGTAACTTCGAAGTGATTAAGGAGTTTACCTATCTCGGAGAAAATATCAACTCCACGAATGACACCTTAGTGGAGATTCGATGAAGACTTACCCTAGGAAACTGCTGCTACTTCGGTTTGGTAAAACAAATGGGTTCAAAACTCCTAACTCGGACGACGAAATGCATGCTCTACAAAACATTGATCCTGCCAGTTCTGTTGTATGGAGCCGAGTGTTGGACAATAAGCAGGAAAGCAGAGCAGATTTTGAATACTTTCGAGAGAAAAATTCTTCGTCAGATATTCGGTCCCGTATGCGAGGAGGGCGAATGGAGGAGAAGATACAACCGCGAACTCTATGAGCTGTACCAAGATGTGGATGTAGTCCGAAAAGCCAAAACACGTCGACTACACTGGCTCGGCCACATCGAGCGAATGGACAACAATGTTCCAGCAAAGAGGGTCTTCGAATCACAGCCCCCAGGTTCGAGACGACAAGGAAGACCGAACCTCCGGTTTAAGAACCAAGCTACCGCGGATGCCAGTGCGCTTGGTCTAGACGACTGGAAGCAGCGTGCCCGGTATCGAAGAGAGTGGAAGGCTGCCGTATCTCAGACAGAGACTCTTTATGGGTCGGGAGCCCGTTAATTAAGTAAAGTAAGTAAGTAAGTATCTATAAGAAAAAGCCTAAGAGGCTACACCAAATAAGTCCTCAACCTAGCCTAATCCCAACTCTATGATCCACGAGAATCACCACGAACTTCACTTTTAATAAAAATCGATATGATCTGTCATACCGGTCGGTCATACTTTAATACAATTTAAAATCCTTTAAATTTTTGTTAAACTTTGAAATACCGTTGTCTGGTTTACTCCTCCCACTCCATTAAAAAAAAAATCAGAAAAAAATGTTTTTTATTATTCACGAGTATGTATGCTTTTGCACGAATAAATAAACTCGAATAAACATAATTTCATCACTTTCGAAACCAAATACCTTAACAGTTTTCCACGAAATCATATTTTGTGCGGTTTCTCTTTCTTTTCTCTCATATTTCAATAGGTACCACATTTCGTGGTTTCGATGAAAATAAAAGAAAAACCAAACTTAACTGCAAAAAAAAAAAAAAAATAAACATCTCGATTCGGTACGACCGCACTTGAAGTGTTTTGCGTTTTGATACACTTGTTCATCATTTCAGGATGAAAATTCTTGTATTCGGATTCTTTTGTGGATTTGTTTTTTTTTTTCATATTTTCTGCCACCGCCATTCGTTTTCTTTCTGGTGGCTTCATGTTTCCCGACTCATTCAGGGGATATTTTCGTAACAAAGTTACATGGTCGGATAAATCTGAAATGAAAATAAAAACTTTGAGATACATCGGTTTACAGGTAGGTAGTGCATTCAGCGATTTTTTTTTTTCAGGATAGAGTCAACAACACATTACTCGTACCCTGATTCCTTCTGATCCTTCGTATAATCTACCAATGAATGGTAATTGGTCGCCACCCATTCATTCATTCCGCTGCTGACCAAGTTCTGTTCGCCGTGGATAGAAAACCGCATTTCTTATTTGATTCCGTTGAATGTACACCACTCGTGTCAGTCATCAGTTTTTTTTGCACTCCTTTCCAACCGTCCTCGTTCGCATTTGTTTCGCCCGAGTTCAACCAAAACTCGTAGTGGAAAAAAAGGACTTCCCAAATGGTCTTTCAGCATTCCCAGAGTCCGACTGCAGTATCTCGTATAGTTGGTATCTGTTGCATCGCCGAGTGGTCCTGGAAACGGGAACCGACTCGATGTTTACGATGGTACAGAAATTTTGTTTATCAAACTGTTTCTGTGCTTCGTGTTCTACAAAGTGGTGACCAGGACCGCCCCACCCACTGCCAAGGATCGGAATTGGTTTTCTTTTCATTTTTTTTGCACCTTTCTGCACCCTTCCCGACGTAGCGTATATACCTTATCGCTATTTGGTTGTTCATTAAAAAGCTTAAGAGTGAACGTGCTGAGCATTTCAACTCTGCAACAGTCACCCATTTTGTTGTTGCTGCCGATGATGGTGGTGTGGTCGTGGTGGTCGAGAAAGGATTCTCTTTCTCGGAACGCGGTACTCAGTACTCGACTTCTTGGTTCCAGTGCTTGGTCTTAAAACTGTTTTGGAATATTCAATTGAGTGTCGTTTTTCATTTCTCTTATCAGGATCTTGATATCGTTTCTATGTTTCGGTCAGAATGGTTCACTGGGTGCGGGGGGGTTTGTTCGTGGTTTCCACTCCTTAACTTGTATTCTGTTGTATGTATATTCGGTTAACAAAGTTAATAGAAATTGGTAAACATTACAAGGCAACGAAACCAAGTGAGTGAGTTCCTTAAGCAACGTGCTGCCGACAGTGGCGGTGGGACGAGTCCTTCTCAGAAGGACGTGCATATCATGCTGAAATTTCTTATTTACACTTAAATTTTCCGGTTACACGATATACAGTTTGGGTGGGGCGATCCTCGGTATATGATTTAAGGAACGATGGTGTGTGCGCTGGGTAATGACACTCAAAGGAAAGAAAGGATTCTGTGACGCTGGGTGAAATCGATAGGGTTTGGTGATTTGATTCACGTGTCGATTGGAATCGTACGTAAATACGATAACTGGGTTACTGTTGATATGTTTTGTGTTTTACTTTTTCACCAACTTATGCGCTTGTTGTTTGAAATTGTTGCAAATGAGACAATGTATGGGTGGAATGGAAACCTTGAAAGCTGCAAAATGGTGACCATTCACTTTCACAACAATGTAAGCAAACAGACAGCACATGTAGTTTTAAAACAGAACAGCTATTTGTGCTTCTACCAGAGCGCTGACAGATCAAGTCAAATGTTCAACCAGAACACAAGTCTAAACTGGCATCAACATTTATTACCTTAGGAATAGAGAGGGCACCGTAGCGCAAGTGGCTAGTGCGTCGGACTACTGAGCCAGCGGTCTTGGGTTCGAATCCCGCCGCAAACACCTAAAAGTTTTTCACAGTGCCCACCTCTTCCGAATGTCTGACAAGCATTCAAGAGTATTATTTGTCACGATTGAGCTTCTCAACTCGCCGTTCGGAGTCGGTAAAAAACTGTAAGTCCCTTCAATTCGTGCAAAAATATAACACGCACACACAAATGGTTGCGAGAAGCAGGCCCAGGTCCACCTCGAGCTGTAGCGCCAACTAAGTAAGTAAGTAGGTTAGTAAGTAAGTAAGTAATAGAGACGCAAATGCTGCTCAGACTTCGAATAGAACACTTCCGCAGACTATAAAATGTGTTGCCCACCGAAACACCGCTGTTAGTAAAAATGCTTTAAATTAAGAAAAGCTATTAACATCAAAGTTGAATCGCCTATTACGCAATACAACTTTGATTGCGTTGAGTTGTATACCGAATTTAAATTATCAGCATGTAACATCTCAACTTTGTTGTTTTGCGTAGATAATAGGGGCACAAGCTTATCAATCTTATTTGATGTTACTTTAAGCTTTGCCCGATGAAATAGACCTAAGTATTACTCTCCTGATCTTCATAGAGGAGTCAGCCTCTTTTACATTGCGTATATGCTGTCACGTCTTTAGTTTTCCGTCAACAACCTCATTAGTCCGAACCAATGCTGTTTTAAACCAGAAAATTAAAATCGCCACTTACCGTTTTTCTATCTATTTCAGCTAAAAAAAATTAGTGTACTAAGACGTCCGTTCCGTATTCAGTTGAGTTTTCATTTTACTCCTGAGAAGTTGTCAAACGTTGCCAAACGTACGTGCGTGATGGACGACGAAAGTTTAATTGTAATAGCTATGGTTGTGTTGTGTCGCTAAAGAAGCCTAGAAAAAAAGAAGCAAATGGAGTAAAGATTGATACTTAGAAAGACAATTGTGGCTGTGAGTGGCCGTGGCGTAATGGTAGTCGTCGTCGCTTGACACGCTGAAGGTTCATGGTTCGAATCCAAATATCGCCGAAACATTTATTTCTCACGAAATAAAAATAAGTTGATCAGTTTCAAAAGTGAATGTCAAAATCTACTGCAAAGGCATAACACTGGCAGTAGGATGGTATGACTGAAGAAATTGGTCACAAAAACAATAAAAGGAAACACCTGGAAAAATTTCTGTGAATCATAAGCATAAGCAAAGGCAAAACTTTTAATAATACACGAAAAACTCTCCAGTTATCCTGGATACCACCCATAGAGCTAGTTAAAACCTAACATCTGAGTTTCCTATCATTACGCCGATCTGTCTGTCTCTCGAACTTGTTCTTTATGTGCTCGCGCTGTGTGTAAGCATTATAGGGGTATTTATATCCCCTTTGGCGGGTGTAGATTATAAAAAAAAAAATAAAAATCACTGCTGCACATAAATTTAATGCGAGAATTGCGATGTAAAGCATCACTTTAACTGGAATCTCTTTCACAAGCATGGACGCGCGAAATAAGTTTTTCAGTTTTTCAGAGATGTTTTTAAAAAGTAGGTCTTTACTCCTTTGTTTACTTTATAGTAAATCTTACTTAAATTAACTTCTTATTTCTAACATTTATTTTTATGCACATGTGGTGCTTTAAAATATAACCCTCATAGGGGGTCCATCTGTTCCTTCTTCGCTGCAGGGTGGTTTCGTGTTGATCGGTGACTCTAAGTGGATTTCTATATGTTGTAATGGATCTGAATCGCCTCCTAACATAACTCGGGCGATAAAGTTCTATAAACTCAATCAAATTATCACATTGTTTTGCCATCTTCGTCGGTTAATGAAAAAAAAGCACAACAATTCGTTGCTTTGGCAATCCACTACCAACTGTAATCGAAAACGAGAACTGAACTGAAATCTATTTACACATCAGTTTAACTGACAACTGAACTTAATTCCATAAGGATCAATCTCAGTTTCAGTTTCAGTTAAACGCTCCAGTTTTTGCATTTATACAGCAGTTTCACTGATAGCTCAACTGAAACTGAAACTGAACTGATCATCTAAATGGGTCTTAATAGTTTGAGTTGTAGTTTTCGGCTCAGTTTCAGTTTGTGTGTCAGTTTTAGTGGTGGTTTTAGTTTAAGTTTAAGTTTCAGTTTAAAATTCAATTTCAATTTCAGATTCAATTTCAGTTTCAGTTTCAATTTTAGTGTTAGTTTTAAGCCCGATTTAGGTGATCAGTTCAGTTTCAGTTTAAGTTGAGCTATTAGTTGAGCTTTCAGTGAAACTGCTGTGTAAATGCAAAAACTGAAACATTTAACTGAAACTGAAACTGAGACTGAAACTTATGGAATTCCCATCAGTTTTCAGTTCAGTTGTCAGTTAAACTCCTCAGAAGTAAGATTGAAGCTCAACTGAATACCGAACTGAAGTCTAAATGCACTACATACCGTTTTTAACTGAAATGTCAACTGAACTGACAACTGAAACTGAAACTGATCATCTAAATGGGGCTTTAGTGTCAATTTTAGTTTTTGTTTCAGTTGCAGTTTCAGATTCAGATTCAATTTCAATTTCAGTTTCAGTTGTAGTTTCAGACTGTCTCAGTTTAAGTGTTAGTTCTAGTGACGATTGTAGTTTCAGTATCAGTATCACTTTCAGTTTTAGTTTCAGTTTCAGTCTCAATTTGGGTTTCAGTATAAATCGGTAGTGAAGCCCAAAAATAAAGCTAAAATGTTTGCTATCTCCAGGGAGCCAACAAACTCCCAGTTTAATCTTTATAAACACACCTATGAGAAATAATTTTAGACATCATTCTCAATTTGTATTTTACTTATTAACACACATAGGTACTAATCAATTTAAAATGCTAACAAATATTCCCTAGAATCTTCATATCCCTACGAGTGCTAACAGGTACTTGAGTACGCATTTTATTCAATGCCTACCTGAACACTACGCACTCTCAGCCCAGACGTATGTGTAGGTGAAGAATTCCAGGAAATACCTCCTAAGCTATTTACTTTGCCAATATTATAAAAAAAAAAAAAACAAAAAAATAAACTCCATTGCCGTACGCAGTTTCCCACGTGTAAGCCTTAAGCGGATTTCGTTGGAAAACAATTCCATCATATGACGATTTCTCTCGTTCATTATTTTCCCGTGTTCGCAAACACCAACACAATATATACAAAAAGTCGGAAGATTAGAAAAATAATAATCATGAAATTAAACTTTTTCTCAGTTCGTTGGAATTTCAAGTGAAACGCTATACACTGAGCGTCAGCAACAAACAATTATGCGTTGTTTCAGTAATGAAGAAGGGGCTTGTCTAGGGGTAGGTAGATTTTCTAGATTACGGGGAGATACTCACACTGAACCCTTAAAAGATACCAGACTTGTGGAGGTAGGTGTGGAGTACGGCTCTTGACAAAGACCTACGACGCTCGGCTCCCAATTGTCATCACTCAGAGTTAATGCAATTGAATCTGAGTGGCTGAGTGGAGTGCTCTATGAGAGTGATTTTTCGAAAGAGCTCGTTAGAAGTAGAGCCCGGGGTGCTTCACGAAGAAAAGGCTAATAGCCGGAAAATTTCAACATACAGATGGAACGATCTTTAATGTTCTTTCAAACATTTCGAAGAGACACAAGACTTATGATTGAGTTGACTGTGTCTTTTTCAAAAGCTCAAGTTTAAGGTTTGTTTTTAGAGTTGAACTAGACTAAAATTCACTTAAAGTTTGATTGTATCCTGGCTAAGGCGAGGAAGACTGAGAATCTATGACTCCACCCATTCGAAGACGATTTCTCAGATTCAGGCAAATGTAGAAAAAACCGTTCTGAATATATGTCACTGTCATCGACTGTGTTTGCCTTTGATTTTGATTGACTCCGTTCCGACCACGCATCCACACGTTCCTCTATCTCTGTGGATATGTATGTGTGAGAGTGTGTGTAAATAAGATAATTTGTCAACAAATTCAGAGGAGCAGAACACCTTAAGAAACAATTTCGGAATCATCCAATTTTCGTTTAAATCGTTCCCGGAATCTGTATTAGTTCTTAACGTTCCGTCGGGAACGTCAGGTTTTGGGGTGTCATCGTCGGCACGATTCTGCGGTGGTGTCGTGGTGGTGAAATTGATTTTCGCCACCGTGTGTGTTTTGGAATTTTCACCTGTCAGTTGGAAGGAATGAAGTCTCTCATGCGACATCACGCATAATTTTTGGAAAAGCGCCCCAACAACGGTTTTTTTTTTGCCAAAATTGAAATTTTAATTCAACAAAAGGACAAATCCCAACGTTCACCAATGGAGTGGAGTCGAACATTTTGCGCAGCTATGCTACGTGGTTTGCCTATTAAAAATATTGTTGCCCTCCCCTCCCCTCATGCAAACATTTTTTTTTTGTTTTTTTCTCCTAATTTCGATTTCACACCTTTTCATTTGAAAGGGGGTCGACGTCGGCGGGTGTCGATTTTTCGATTTACACTTGAATAAGTTAAGAAAATGAAGCTAAATTGTGTCCCCATTGTGGCCTTCTTTTGTTTTTCTTTTCGATTCTCTTCAAAGGTTGAAGGGATCACCAAGGCAATGAATGTTTGCTTGGGTTCGAAAAAAAATTAACATTATCTTTTTTTATTTTAAGGAATTTACCGCCCCATTTTCGTCGCCGCATCCAGCTAGCATCCTTTCGCCTTACCCACTAGGGGGGCCGGGCGGTATGGTGGCCCTAATTTTATACCAAAAAAGCGATGAATCATGTCCTGAAATCAAATTACCATCATCGCCGTTGTTATCGTTTGGCAATGTCGACGACATTGTTTCGATCTCGTCTCGTCGCGTCGTACGTCGTCTGCAGCTTCCATCGCCATCGCCAGTACCATCACCCTCGTCATCATTATCATCATCGCCGTCATCAAACATTCTGAACAGTTCCGAATGAATCGGTTCGATAGGCGGCTGCTCAAAGACTGAGGAGGTGGTGATTTCTCTTCGTCCCCGTTTGTGATTTTTTTTTTTAGGAAAAGTGTCACTTTGAAAATCCGTATCTGAATAAATTCAATGTTCCTAGTTCCTACCTCTATTATTGAATTCAAATTGTGAAGAAGATTGTTTCGCTGGGATTTGCTATGCAGAGTACTGCCTCTCCATCTCCGATTCCGCGCTGGAGGCTGGGGCCATCGTTGAGTGGTACGTGCAGGTTGGTACCTACCAGCAGTAGTAGAACAGTCAAGTGATTGTAGTAATAGAAGGATTCTACGTTTCAAATCTTTTCCATTTGGGGTCGTCATGTCCTTTTTGCGTTCTTGTTTCTTGTCGAAACGAACGGATTTATATGCACGCTGGGGTATTGTTCAAGAATATTGTGTGTATATGTATATCTGTGTGTTGCATGAATCAAATGTCACCGTTATCGATGTTACAATTCTTGTTTTGTGAATTTTGAATTCAGGGCACGTTCTAATTTCTGTCGAGCAGTGTTCGTCGTCGCGTCGGTGACAAGACGGTGTAAAGATCCTTTAGCAGTCATACTCTCGTGTATAGCGAAACGAAAGGGCAAACGAAGGAAAGTCGTTAGCACATTACAGCGAAAGTAAAGTCGATGAAAAATTGCTCTTTGAAATAGTTTCAACTCTCGTGGGTATCGTTAGCGTATAGGATTGTGCTTCAGCTGTGTTATTAAATGTTGTTTTTCTTTCAAGTGGAATTACGTAGTTTAGTCCTTTAAAAGATGAACGAGTTTAAGGAGAGCTGTCTTTTTGTTTTTAGGTCATTATGGTGAATTTGTATGACTTAACATTGGAGATTCATTCATCTTCTTAAGAGTTTGATGAATTCAAGCTTTTTCAATACTTTTCTGATAAGAAATCAACCCTTTATAAATATAAATTGCGTCCAACTGTCAGATGTCAACTATCGACTTCGAACTCCATCTTCTTCTTATCCGCAATAATTCGCAATATTTAAAAAAAAAAACTTCGACTGTACTTTAGGAATCTATACGACAATCATATTCGATAGTGTCAGAACTGGTCTGGGACTGCTTCAACCTCGTGGAAGAGCTGACACAAAGATAACATTGTCGCTGTTGCCTGGATACCAGATCACGAGGGTTTCGAGAATATTGAACGTGCAGTGCAAATTGTCTGGCGAGACACATATGCACACTCAAAACTCAAGACACGGAAAGACGGTACTCTTAATGAATACTGGACCAGATCAGAGACAAGTTAAGAAATTCATAACCCCAGCCTACGGCAAAGCCCAAAGACTACTTAAGCTTAATAAATAAGACCTAAGGGTTTTAACTGGTTTCCCAATGGTGATGACTCCTGTCAACTCTGCTGTGATAAAAGGCAGAGTCGTCAATACGCAAACAGCATTCCTGCGCATTGAATATTGAACCTAGAATAGTGCTGAGATTTATATAGAGTCTCAGCTCATATGTATCTGTGTTTAAAAAATAAGGGTCAGCACAAAAGATCTCTTCCAGTTGCGGTGCACAATATAAGGGCCCGTTATATTACATCTACAGGGAACACTAAATTTGATTTTTAGCGGCCTCGACCCAAACCATGGCGGAGATTAGCTGTCCCCTTGAAATCTAACTGCTTGTGGCAGATACATTATCGTTTTAGATGTTGCCTTTGGGTTCGTTCCCGTTCACGTTTTATCATTGCGACTCAAAAAAGTCAAACCTGATATGGCAAAATCTGGCAATAACAAATTGAAGTCAGTCTTCTATTAGAATGCAAGTCTTCTTTTTTGGCCAAAAACTGAAGATAGTTAAGTAGTTTTGATAGTTTAGAGGACTGTAATAGGAACTTCAATATAAAAATTGAGCTCTCCAAGTTCAGTTCAAAGCTAAAGATAATTTTTTAAATTTCAGCTATACCAAATTGCAAATTGCAGTAATAAAATGCTTAAATTGGGAAATGAACTTTAAACCGAAAGAATTTTTAGATTTTAGCCTAGATCTGGTTAATGTCTTTACATTGGAAAAACAATTTTTTGGATTCATCCGTCATCACAGTGATTTAAAAAAATTTCAGAAAATCCTTTTTCTACATAGGCCAAATGTTCACCAAGGCTCCGCTGCGGTGCCGGCATACATATTTATGTATACCATTATCAATACGTTTGTCCAAATTTAGGATGACAATGCGTTATTATCTTGTCCTTAGTAGCACCGTCTTGTTGGAACTGACATACATATCGTCCACATCCATATCATCCAATTTGGGCGATAAAAAGTTAGTTATGTGGTTCCTAACAGGTTTAATTCCAGCGCACGATGACGAGTTGATGTGCGCGGGCTCTCGGCTACACCTTTACGCACGGCTGCTATAGTTTCGTCTCAACGCACTGTAGAAAGACGCAATAATAGATTTTCATCTGCTACCACTACAGTTTCTTGGAATTTGTTCACCACATTCAAAATTATTAACTCAGTTGAAAACTTTACTTTAGATAGCGCCACAGCTCGGGGTGAACCTGGGCCTGCTTCTCGCAACCATATGTGTTATATTTTTGCACGAATGGAAGGGAAAAAAAATGTTTAGGTATTTTTGTTATGATTGAACCCGGTCATCATGCGTCCAACGCACTAACCACCACGGCCACGGTGACTACACTAGCATTGCATACAATTTATATTATTTTTCATAACATTAAATTAAATCGAACTTAATGTACTTAATGTAATGCCAGTCATATTCTACATTAAAATCGCAAAACGCGATGTAAAGCTGCATTTTTGGTATGTTATTTGGACCCCTTAGGGTGGTGTAAAACTGCATTTTGCAAGTAAAAAAAAGTTGTGCTTCCTGCGCAACACGTGAAAAACTACAATATTTTCGGACTTTTTTCAGTTTTTGCGGTTCAATTCGAAAACTATGGGTTTTTTTTTTTAAATTAGTTGACACCATCATTTTGAGATGGTTAAATTTGAGACAATTTAAGCCCACCCACAGCTACGTCGTATGTTTAATAGTTTTTGAGATATGAAGTTTCAAAAAGTGTTATTTTTTTTCAAAAATGTTGTTGTAAGTGAACCTTGGCGTTGGCAGCTAATAGCCCGAAGATTTTGTAACGACGAGTGTGAAAAGTGCTAGTGACTCTTCCATACAAAGCCACAAGAAGTTTATTTCCAGCAACAGCTATTTCTTCGTGTTTTATTTCAAAGACTAAAGATATGAACATGAGCTCATTAAGTTGTTAACAGTTTTGTAGTATATAACAAATGTTATAAGTATGTAAGATATACCTTAAGATTAGAATCCAATGTGGATAATGTGTTTCTCCAGAAAAGTTGCAGGGGTGAATCTGGCTCTCTGCAATTCTCCTCTATATCTTTCAATCACAGAGATTTAACTTTACCTCCTGGATCTGTAGTATTTGTGAACGAGTTCTCTGGTTGTGACATTTCGGGCATGGCAAGACTTTTTACACTCGCCGTTTCGAAATCTTCGATTAGCGATTAGCTGCCAACGCCAATGTTCACTTGGCTCGCCTGCCATCAACTAAAGAGGCTGCAGCTCAACATGCATATCGAACATACCACCAGGTTTAGGAGTAGTTGGGAGTAGACAAAGAACCAACCAAATGGGGCTGGAACAGTAACCAGCAGCGACTACTGTATAGACTAAGAAACTTTTTATATTTATTTTTTCATGTAATGCCCACAATATCATGTTAGGTTAGGCTCATATTTTAAAACTTGTAGTATTGCAAATTTTGTTTGTTTACGATTACAAGAGAACTATAAGGGTTACTGACCTCGTTTTGCGATTAAATGCAAGGTCATTATATCTTACTTACTTAGTTGGCGCTACAGCTCGAGGTGAACCTGGGCCTGCTTCTCGCAACCATTTGTGTGTGCGTGTTATATTTTTGCATGAACGGAAGGGACCTACAGTTTTTTGCCGACTCCGAACGACGAGTTGAGAAGCTCAATCGTGACAAATGATACTCTTTGATGGTTGTCAGACATTCGAAAGAGGTGGGCACTGTGAAAAACTTTTAGGTGTTTGCGGCGGGATTCGAACCCAAGACCGCTGGCTCAGTAGTCCGACGCACTAACCACTTGCGCTACGGTGCCCACTTCATTATATTATGTCATTATATCTGCTAAGACTTTATTTTTCACAATTTTTCTCTAAGCATGAGCGGTTATGCCGATATTCGGCTGAAAACATAAGCAACACTCAATATTACAACATTTTTGAAAAAAATAACACTTCTTGAAACTTCATATCTCAAAAACTATTAAACATATGACGTAGCTGTGGGTGGGCTTAAATTGTCTCAAATTTAACCATCTCAAAATGATGGTGTCAACTAACTTAAAAAAAAACCCATAGTTTTCGAATTAAACCGCAAAAACTGAAAAAAGTCCGAAAATATTGCAGTTTTTCAGGTGTTGCACAGGTAACACAATTTTCTTTTGCTTGCAAAATGTAGTTTCACACCCCCCTAAGGGGTCTAAATAACATACCAAAAATGCAGCTTTACATCGCGTTGTGCGATTTTTTGCCTTTTTTTATAAGATTTCACTGGCCTAATAAATGTGCTCAACAAAACAAAAAAAAAAAAAAAATATGTCTATATTTTTGTAACGTCATTAAAAAGCGTTTGATTTATTATTTTTCCTGATGTCTATTAAGTTTTTCTTCCATTTATATTTACCAATTCTTTTTTTGCAACTTTGTAGTTTTCATTGAGTTTTTTATAGCTATCTTTTAATAATAATCATTGTATTTCTGTAAACGTTGGATACTATAGATTGTAAAATAGGTAAACAAAGTATCGTGCCATCACTTTTCTTTCAATTTGCAATTTTTTAATTATGAATAATTTATGTACACAGGTACGTTTCACATGCAAAGCAAACTAATATTCGTATATTGCCGGATACTCGGAAAACAGGACTTTCCAAAGTTTTACACATCATTCCAAAATTTCAATTGATTTTCACTGAACTTCTGGAACTATGCATGTTATTGCATTTATCGACTCCAACGAAATCCATCGAACTATCCCGACTAACCTTAAAATAATTCGAATTTGTTTGTACAAGTACATTTATACATACAAACTGTTAGACATATGTAAACATTATTTGGATAGCATTTCCAACTAAGACCAGAAATGATTATTTCGAGAAATGGAAAACTGTCAAGCAACTTACGGGTGCTGGTGGATCCTGGTAAACATTTCCAAGGAGGAGGTAAAAGTTTGAATAAAGCGGTTATAGACAGTCCTCGTCGTATTAATTTCAAACTGAATTGAGGCCCGAGAGGCATTTCCAGGTACTCTGCTAGGTAGTGCAGATCAGTGCATTCCTTTTACAAAAACAACTAATTAGTTACGACATGTGGTATTTTTACCATCCTTTCTATATCGAACTCCTCTGACATCATACCCAATACTATCTGACAAAGTCGTGTGCAAAAATAGAACAAGTGGGTCTCAGTCGACGGTTGGACTTGATGGAATGTTTGGTAAAGGACTTTAAGCGAACATAAAATTGTTGTCAAAATACCGACCATGAACTCATCGGGGTTAAAAAATATAGACTTATTTTCTAAGCACTAAGTTTACTTTTTTTAAGTTCATGTGCCGTACATGTAAGGAATATAAAAATCGATTATGTTAAAGAAGAGTACATTTATTACCACTTTACCCCTGAGTTACCGCGATCAACCACAAAAGAACCAACCAAAGCGAAGCCGCGAGTAAAATTTAGTGCGGCCACAAACCCACATGTATACTTGCTAAACACAATATATTTTATGTTGTTTATAAATAATTCAGTCACCATAAAGGGGCTATAAATACCCTTATAATTTGACACAAAGCGCGAGCACATGAAGGGCAGAACAGAGAGACAGATACATACCTACCTAGATCGCCGTAATGACAGGGAACTCAGGTGTTAGAAATTGCAAGTAACTCTATGTGTTGTGTCCAGGATTACTGGAGGGTTGTGTATTTGAATTATTTTTGCCGTTGCTTATTAATTCACAGTACTGTTTTTCCAGATAAATTTCCTTAGCCATACCCACTAACCTACTGCCAGTATTATGCCTACGCAGTAGGTTTTGACATTAACTTCTAAAATTGATCGGTTACTATGTCACAGCTATGCATATTGATAACAGTTTGATCACCAAAATGCGGCCTTTCCAAATACTGTACTTAAGTTCAAAAATATCAAAATATAGAAATGTTCTAATAAAACAAAAGGATATCTACTAGTGGAGTGAGCGATTGCGTTAGAACGATGCATTGCACTAGAAGAAGGATACAGAGGTTAAAGGACTCTCAGTGTTGACATTAATTTTAAATTTCGTATACTTTATGGCCATCGAATGATCTTCTATAAGACATTCAGCACTTAAAGCAGCCTTTAAGTAATATGTAAGTTTGCAAATTATCAAAAGGTCTCCTTCATTCAATGAGCATATTGTTTTACTTCCCCAAAAGTGTGTACATACTAAGGTTGTTCACATATTCAGATAGAGGAATTGTTTCCTTTAAAATCTGACCACCTTGTTGCATCTGTTCTCCCTTAAAAAAAGCTTTATCTCCGGGGTGGCCAAACTTTCAGGATATAGGTTCTACTATTTCCTAAAATTGGTTAA
This sequence comes from Brachyopa scutellaris, assembly GCA_949775065.1. Lineage (NCBI taxonomy): Eukaryota > Metazoa > Arthropoda > Insecta > Diptera > Syrphidae > Brachyopa > Brachyopa scutellaris. Next base: position 171,154,785 of record OX459112.1, on the reverse strand, counting down.
GCGTGCTACCTACCCGTTAATTTTGCTGGGAAAAAAATACATACATACATAGATAAGTATGTACACGCCACAAGAAGCTCACTACCCAGAATGGATACGCCAAACTACTTGTGAAAGAATGTATACAGTTAATTCACCCATAGAAGGTTGAGATATGAAAATGCAAAAAGGAGAAAACTATTGTAAAGTCTCCGCGGGAGTCCCACAAGGATAAGTACTGGGCCCCCTACTTTTGAGTTATCATGTACGATGAAATTCTGTAATAAACACTGCCACCAGGAGTAAAAATAATCGGATTCGGCGTCAAAGCTTCAGGTACAACTTTCTAGAATGCTCCCAAACATCGGAGGACCCGGATGTGCTGGAAGAAATTTAAAATTCTGTTATACGCTGCCCCAGTTTGTATGGGGGCCCTAGCGAAAAATAAAACAAGGAGAAAATTATCGTTTACATATCGACTTAGCGCACTGAGAGTAATCAGTGGCTTCAGAATGATTTCGGACGAAGTAGGCCTTGTCATTGCAGGGATGGTCCCCATTGATACCCTTGCGGACACGAGATGCAAAGAGTCTAAAATAGGAGAACTTCTAGTAACCAAGAAGCGACGGTCATCAAAAGGAATAAGAAAGAAGAAAGAGTGACTTCAATGACCACAGGTGGCAATCTCGTTGGGACACCACTATGAAGGGCAGATGGACTTACATATTGATACGAACCATAGACGTTTGGGCAAACCGAAGGCACGGAAACTGTAGCTACCATATTACGCAGTTCCTATCTGGTCACGGTGGGTATCGGAAATACCTACACCTTTTTGGGCACGATAGCTCAGTTTTTTTTTGCCCAAATTGCCCAAATCAGGAAGAAGACAGAGAGCACGCAGTATTCTATTGTATACGTTTTCTGGGATGGAGTGCAGTACAATGTTGTTACATTTTTTAAGAATGATATTCATGTATTGCGTATTTGTTATAATGTATGTTTTATAAGTTATAACATATACGACCGCGGTCTACGGCTTGGCCACCGATGCTTTTTCTGAAGACTTCCTGGATATATGTATGTATATTGTATACCTTAAAAGACAAAGGTATTATTTGAAGATAGAAATCCACGCCCAATTAGGGTAAAGGCACTAGTGGTCGGCCACTCTCTAGTGGTCGGCCACTTTAAGCCTTTTCCTCATGTAATAAAAATACCGTTAGGAACTTTCTTAATGTGAAGATGCAGATACAAGCAGATAAATGTGCTACACATCTATCCTCAAATTGGATATTATTACGCAAATACTGCAGCTGGTAGATGCACATAAGTCCGTGCACATTTGCGAAAGTGTAAAAATGTGGTGATTTCTTGTTTTTTTTTAGCTGTGCGTATTTACAAAAGTGTTAATTTATATTATAATTTGTTTGAAAGATAACATTTTAATGAATTTGTATTGTTCTAAAAAGGATAAGGAATGTATTTAGTGGTGCAAAGATTACAAAATATTAATGTCAGTGTAAATAATTAGGTGGCCGACCACTAGCATCTTATTTTAATGCGAATTTCAGTCCTCGGCCTGGTATGGCCGAGCACTAAAGAAATGCACTATATGGCTTAAATTTATCTTTTAACGTACTATATTGAAAGTTTATTAATGAATTGCTCTGATTTCACCGTTAAGCACACAAATATTTGAGAAATGTTGGTGCTCGGCTAGGTACTAAAGTTGTCGGTGCACTGCCGGCCGACTATTGAAATTACCAAGCTGTCGGCCTATTTGTCTAATTTCCTAATACACTGTTCAGAAGATAATTAAAGACAGTAAAAGGAAAACACCCTTCAAAGATTGCAGGCCTGGTTTTCTTTATTTTTAAAACGAAATCCTGTACTTGCTTCAAGGGAAGCTTAAGGAATAAGCGAAGCTATATTTACGGTCTATGCAAACATTTTTGAAGTTCCTTAACTATGTATTTTTTGTTATTTTGTTGTTAAACCTTGTTAATCTCTTAAGCTATTCAATAACTTTTTTTTAGATTTATAGCAATTATTTAACTTATTTCTAAATAATCAAAAAGAAAAGTAAGTATACATAGGTAGTATGATTTAATACAACAAAACTGATTTCAACAAACTGTTGCCGACTTAGTGTTTTTTTGTTTATTCTATGCTATTAAAAATAATAAAATATTGTTTATTAAATGTTTTGCATTCAATAATAAAATATTGTTTATTAAATGTTTTGCATTCAAATAAACCCTTAAATGATCATTGAATATGTTCTTTTCATTGACTTATTGGACCTGGCCGACCACTAGAACTTTTATGGCCGACCACTAAAATTTGGCGGCCGACCACTAGCGCAATATGACTTTTTTCATCAATTTGGTATTTTCTAGAGAACAGTGAGAGTTTAATTAAAAATTCTCTTTTTCATCGATTAATATTTGTTTCGACATTCAATGAAATTCTGTTTAAACGTTTTTCATCAAATACTTTAGTAACTGGGGAAGCGCAAAGTGAAAAAAAAGTTAGGTGGCCGACCACTAGTGCCTTTACCCTAAGACCCTAAATCGTAAACTTAAGGCGTCTACGATCTATACCCGTTTAAAATAGAATGTGTCCATAGGCGGATTACGAAATCCTAACTCTTGAAATTAAAATGATACACACGTCATTGATGTTTCGTCTGTTACCATAGCCCAGTGTGGTGTGGTGAGTCGGCAATTGCCCTTTTTTCAATGCGACCTATTTTTTGAAGAAAAAAAAAAGCGTGCCTATTCCTTTTCCAGACAGAAATATGGTTAGAAACACACGGATACATCAGCTAAGTATGTATGTATGTTCTCGTATACCTTTAGTCATTTTTATCGTAGTCACAATAAAAAGGACAACGTGTTTTGAATAATTGATTTGCAGTTTTCAATGTTTTGTTGTATTTGGCATTGCTACCCATGCGCCATCCCCCTATTTTGGAAAACTTGCAGTGCAGAAGAAGGAAAGGAGTGTATGCGGAAAAGACTAAAGGATAACTCAGCTTAAAATTGTCTCCTTTGTTATAGGATGGGGTTGGGCATGTTGCTCTTTTTTTGTTTTTGTTGGGAATCACTGCTAATGGAATTTCACCCCACCATTGCGTTGAATGGGTTGGATGGTCGTTGACGAAAGCAATCAAATTGTAGAACGAGATTCATTTTCTGTCATCAGTGAGAGAACGTGAATGACATTTGTATGTAGTTAGTCCCCTGAGCCCATTTATTCCACACTTTTCCATATTTGAATGAGGCTCAGGTGTGTGGATCTGGCTGGATATGCATAAAAGGAAATGTCAAGTAATTTGCAGTGGCAAAGATGTATGAAGGTACAAAAAACGAAAACTAAACACCCATCCTATAGACATGGACGTGCCAGGACATTTTACATTTCACCGGTATAACTTTATGGCCGAAATTGCGCGCCCTGGCAAGGAGTTTTCACTGAAGTTGTCCTTCGAGTCGAGCTGTGGCTTTTTCTTGAATTCAAATGGGGTGTGATATGGAGCATTAGAAAACCATCGTTCAACATCTTTTTAGCTTGGCTATCACGTAATAATTTGGCTTCGAACTTTTGAATGCGCATACACATACAAGTATGTATTCGTAAATATTCGATGTCTTCGTGACAAAGGAGAATTTTCCAGTTTTCAGATGCAAATTAGCATGAAACTGTTTTGAAAAGTTTTCCACCATCACCACACACACATACTGTCATGCATCGTGCATGTCTCATTCATTTCGATTTTGAATTGAAATAGTGTTGGGGAGGGAGGGGCATATCACCACCCAACTTCCGATGTAAAATGTCAAATTGAATAGCTAAGCGCCCGGTTGCGCCCCCAAATGCTGGCGTAAATTAATGGTGCCAACCATCCTGGGTATACTATTTACCCAGGGAGAAACCCTAGAATTTTCTTTACTTCCGAATGCAGTTCATTGCACACACACACACCACCACCCACACCTCCCACCATTCACCACACATGCGAGTATCGTGTGGGATCGTTGGCTCCTATTTATCATGGAATATGAGTGTGTGCGACTAAACAAATATTATTACGACAAATGCATTGAGAATATATATTGTGAAGGATCATTGAAGGAAATTGACTCCTACTGCAGCCCACAAAGGGGATATAATAAACTTTTCAATGCATACAAATTATTTATTCATCAGGTTTTCCTTTCACGTTTCACGTTTCATGCTCTTCTCCAATGATTCTCGGCGAACCAGGGAGAAAAATGTACAAGAGCCTGCCTGATGTAGTATATGTAGCTCCTCAGAATGACTTATGTACAGCAACAGCTGCCATGTGACATTCATATGTTTACAAAAAAAAAAAAAAAAAATGCATTTGAATGTCTTTTGCTGTTCATGTGTTGAAAGGACCTTATAATGTACATAAGTCGCCTTACGTCCTTTGCGGAATTATAGAGGGTAAACATGGAAGAAGTCTGCTGATTTTTGTTTTCCTTCTTCTTTCTGGTTCTTGGTGGTTTGAATTCACGACTACGTGTGCAGTTTTTATTGCTGTTTTTAAATAGAAAGACATCCCTTACGGTAATGAAATTTATGAATAGGTCCTGCTTTTTACTTCTGTACATAAATAGACTCGTATGTACGAATGATGTTCAATGAAAAGGACATATTTTTTAAAATTGTAATTAGTTAGTCCGCAGGGAAGTAATTAAAGTCAAAGAAGGACATGGGTCGAATGTGGTTCTTAGATAGTTTACAGTACAAAAGTTTAGACGACAGACAAAGTATACATTTTGTATTTCGGCTACTATCTAGTTTGTCGGAAGATCGGTGATCCTGAAGTTTAATTTCACATCGTTACTCACATAATTCGGTAAATACAGTGGACGCTCGATATAGTGAACAATCCAATATAGTGAATACACAATATTTTATACAGGCTATTCTAAATAGTGAATTTAGAATATTTGTTTGTTTCACAGCTTGTGGTTGTTTTTAGTGCAAAAACAAAGTGCGTGTTGCTTATTTTGTTATTTTTTGAACGATATTCTTTGTGACCATGTCACTTAAGCAAAGCTTAAGTTTGTTGTATTTTTGTTTTTTTAAGTACAGTGTACTCTCTCCTTACGGACACCTCTCATAACCGGACACCTCTTATAACCGGACAGATTTCAAAGAACGGAAATAAAAACTCGATTTTTCATATAAAAAACTCCCCCATAACCGGACTCTCTCATAACCGGACACGGACACCAATTTTCGTAACCGCCATAAAATGTCGCTCTCTCTTAACTGGACAAAACACATCGACGTATAGTAAATTGTTAACATATTTTTTTTGTTTTTGTTTTGTTTTCGTCTTCTTAGGAAAATGTAAACTGTGGAGTGTGCCCTTGCGTTATTATCACGTTCGCGGTCTCGCGGACACATAATTTTTGGTGGAGAACGCTAGAATGACACACGCATATCTCCGACATTTGGAGAGATATTTTATATTATTTTATGCAAATTTTGTGTAAAGATAAAAATGATTCCGCTGTAACAGTGAAGTGAAAATTTGTCTATGGTAGAATAAAATAATGCTGGAATATGGAAGTATAGTAACTGTATTTCTCGTCGGGGTATCCCGTCTTGTCCTAACATACCTAGAATTCTTTGACAGCATATGCCATCATGACCCGCTAATTTCCTTAACCAATGAGGGCATATGTCGTCTTGTCCGCGAACTATGTGCATTTATAAATCCCGTTGCCCTTTTTTAAATAGGTTTGCATGTGGAGTATATGTATATATGTATGTATGTGTAATTTTAAGCTTGATTTCCGTAGACAGAAATATGTTTTTTTTTGGTAATTTGTGTTTATCACATAAAAATGAATTCATTTATAAAATAAAACTAATACCATATGTCTATTAATTGTGTTTCGTTGATGTCAATTTATATTTTCCCCCTATAACCGAAAACCTCTCATAACCGGACACCTCTCATAACCGGACAAATTTCTCGGTACCGTCAGTGTCCGCTTATGAGAGAGTTCACTGTACATGGAATGTATTATGTTTTTTACTGAAGAGTTGTTTTTGTTAAAAATAAGATATTCTTTCTTATAAATATTGGCTTGTTTTTTAGTAATCGCAAAGAAAAATTGTAATTATATTCTATTTACGATGAATTGTACGTAAAAACATACACATTTTGATAAAATTTGCTTCAAGGAGTCCACGCTCGTTACAATGAACAATCTCGCTTCAGTGAACAGGCCTGATTTTTATTAGTTCACTATATCGAGCGTCTACTGTATTTGGTTCATTTTGCACTATTTAAAGTCCTTACTGAGCTGTAAGGGTTTCTCATCGAAAAAAAATGAATTTTAGGCGCCAGCAGTTCTGTTACAGCAGCTGTTGCCGACCTTTCGGTCCTCATGGATTATTAAATTTATAATTTTAAATTCCGTGAACCACTAATATGAATTTTTTAAAAAAATAAAAAATAAAATACAGGACATCCAATGCAAACAAAATCTTTATAGACCAACAGTGGTTCGCTGACCACCGGTTAGCGGCCGCTGCTATAAAGTGCCAAAGTTCTTACAATTTTTCGTCGGCTTCGAACGGCGAGCTGGGAAGGTGCTTACGGGGAATGATACCTACCGTTGAATGATCGCAGGACATGCTTAAGATTGTGAAGAAACATTTTGGTGTTTGCTGGGATTCGAACAGACGACAACACCCAAAGTAGTCCAATGCAGTAACATCTGAGCCTTCTATTCGATTGATCTAGTTTGATTTTGTCCTTATTAAGTGGTTTTCACAGTTTGTATGTGATGCGTGTATGATCACTGGGCAAAATACCCACTTAGTTGTAGGAATATTAATCTCAGTCTTAGGTGAATGGTTAACACACCAAGTTTGTTTAAGTTGACGGATGCCTCGTAGCATAGCCACCTATCCCTTGGGCCAACTATTGCGTCCTTTTTGCTCATATTTTGTTACAATAGGAAAGAGAGAAGTAGCCATTGACTTAGATCTTAGCAGACTCCGTAGCGTTGAAGGATAGTTCGTCAGTGTTGGTTACGTGTTGAGTCTTCCAGTAACTTTTTTGTAAGAAATACTCATAGCGGATAATGGCATATAGATGAAATGTAACAAATAACATTTGTAACAATATCAGCAATATTTCCAGCAAAAATCTGCTAACTGAGAAATGAGAGCACACAAAGGATGCTTTTTCTATTTGAATCAATTCGTGTAATGTAACCAGACGGTATCTCACGATCTGGATAGATGGGGTAACATTGGAAGGGTACCCAGCAAGAATCTATCTGGATGCCTTCTGGGCTATTCTGGTAAGCATACACGCAATATCTAGTTGCCTATTCCTCTGTCTGGGGTTTTCGTGAGCCAAACTAGCCGGCAGATACAATTTTTTTTCATTAAATTTAGTGTGCCATTGCCTTTCAGGCTTACAACTATCACTGACCCTTCCGCTTCACGAACGTATCCTTACCGGAGAGTATGTACATACTCGTGTGTGTGTTCAGCAAGTCACTTTAGCTATTTAGCAACATGGTCACGAAATGAAACAAGTGCAATTCGAATTTTCTCCTTTCCGATGTAATACAACACATTGTTGGCCTTTGAATCCTTTTACCTCGTACACGCTACGTGCGGCTGTTAAGCCATTGGCATCCAATACACCAGATGAAAGTGACAGCGTGTAATTTTTTGCACTACTGCTCGCACTCCATCCTCCCACCAAGAAAATAAAGAACACAATAGAAAGGTAACAATCCTGCAACACATATATCTTCGGCTGTGTTCGCCCGATTAACACACAGAAAACATTTCCGCTGCTAATGCCCATCAGTCATGGTAAAAATGATGAAAACCCTTTTGGGTGAAATTTGATTTCAATCATAGCAAAATGTTATCCCTTTCTCGACCCTTCTCCACAGGAAAGATGAGAATACAAAAAAAAAGGATACAAATCTCAAAGAGACAGCACGGATTTGTTTTCGGGACTAGCAAAAAAAAAAAAAAACCGTCGCGTCGTCCTTTCTGTCTGTGTGTTTGTGCGAATTATGGCATCATATTGTTTATAGATTTGCACCAGACAGGTGACATTGATTGATCAATATGTGTGTGTTGTGTCATTAGAAATTTGTCATCGTCGTTCCCCATCTTTTCGAAATGTCATCTGTCAAAATTGATTTACAATGATGTTTGCAAATCCATAGCGTGCGGTGCCGACTCTGGAATAGTCTTGGTTGTTGAGTTTCAAATTGCTTCTACTCCTATACTGATTTAGCTCTGTGGTAGGCCAGAGTTCACTTCAATCGAATGTACGATTCGAATAAATAGAAAACAAAAAATACAATTTGAGCGGCAGAAACAGATGTGACCAAACAGCGAGAATGGAAAATAAATTTTCTGGAAACGAACGAGAGTTTTGCCAGAAGGGAGCTTTTTCAATCTCATTAGGCGGCTAATGGTGCTGAAAGAGATTCCTGAGAGCACGTTTAAAGGAAATCTTTAGAATTCCCTGTTTCCTTCAGGTTTGATGTGAACGAGTACAGTTTCGAAATACATAACTATCCATGTCTATACCCACACCACTTATCAAACTTATATCAAGCTCAAGAAGAAGCCTGAGACGTGAGTGTTGTGGGGTACACATGTATCGGGAATTTCTAAGACTTTATTTTTAATTTCTCTTAAAGATAAACTAACTTCAGAAACACAATAGTGCAATTTATAAAATCAGAAATAAAGCGAAAAAATAAAAACTCATTACAATTAACATTAAATCAATTCAAAATGATTTGTCTTTGTGCTAAAAAAGTCGAACGAAATGACGCCAAAGTTGAATGTAATGATTGCAAAAAAGTGTGTGATTGTGTTAGCCACCGATCTCGAATTTATGAGAAAAAACCGCAAAATCTGGAGGTGCTCTCAATGCACTTCGTCGCGGAGAAACTCTTTCTGTGACGATAATATCCCTCTCATGGCTTCTCATAAGAGTTTAACGGTAACGCGAAATGAAAAACAAACAAACGACAACATAACAATTGAAATGGTTTTTAATGTAATTCATGAACTAAAAAATGAGATCAATGATTTAAAAAAAGTGAATCAAGACTGTTTATCTGAAATCACAGTGCTAAAAAATGAAAACTCCGAACTTAAAACAGCAGTTTGTGTATTGCAAGACCGCATCAATTATTTGGAACAATCCAATCTTAGCAATGCAATTGATATTTTTAATGTGCCAAAAGCTGACAATTCAAACTCACTGCAAACTGCGTTGCAGATTATTCGTGATGGTGTGGGTTACGAGTTGACTGAGAGAGACATCGATTCTCTTTACATCAAAAAAATTAAAACGAAGAGAAATGCCTGCACCAATATATCAGGATAAACAGAAATATAAGGTATGCCAACTGAACACTCTCAATCCGCCATTTTCTTGAATGCTGACGTCACATTATACCGATCATCTGAAGAGGAGAGTTGTGTTTTTTGTATTTTGTTTTTTTTCGGATATAATTGTGTTTTTTGTATAAATTCCGTATAAATTCAGCTTTATAAATGCCATAAGAAAATGTACGTATGTCCCTTGGGAAAATTGTATCAGCATGCCATGGAATGTTCTGATTTTATAAAAGTCGTTAATGATTGGATCGACATATTTAATTTAAAATGTTCGGTCAGCGACTGAGCATTGAGCAAGGGTAAGGGTCAAGGCGTTCGGATTGGCTCCAGAAGTACAACGCAACATAGCCGATAATGAGTGAAATAATGCAGAATTTGCGATTTCCTACTCCCTTTTCAAAAAGGAATTCTGTTGAATATAACAAATAGACTCAATCAAGACGACTAAGAACGTTTCTTCGGTGTAATTAGGTAAGGGAGGCCTATACGATCACCTAACACCACTAGAAATAAAATATAGATTACGTTCTTGTATACTAGGTAAGATAATATATCCCACATCAAGAACTCATTTGAAACTCCAGCGGAGGAAGAACAAGATGAAGATATTTCATTGTTCGAGTTTGAGGAGTTACCTAAAATAAGATTCTCTTCACAACCTTGCCAAATGTATTTTTAAAAAGTGCATAAACAATAACTACTTTATAGAAACGCACTTAAAATAAACAGAATCAGTACCTACTAGACCGAAAAAAGCGACACACCAAACAGACCTATTACCTCTCATAAAAGCAAAAAAGTTATTTTAGAATTAAGCATTTAAATAAGGCCTGTTTAATCCATACAAATGTAAAATACAGAAAATTAATTAAAACCCGTTCATGTAGGTAATTAAAAAATAAAATTTATTCTTCCATCCCTGAAATCGGTATATCGTGACGTCACATATCAAACGTCAAAGTAAGTTGGCATACCTTATATATCTGTTTATCCTGCCAATATATTATCTGTCAAGTTTACTCGTCACGTAATAAAGGAGAACATTATGAGAATGAAGGTAAAGAGAAAACAACAACTTACATGGAAGCTGCTTAACGACAATCAGGAGGATGGTTCACAAATATTTATCAACGATTGCCTAACATCTCACATGAGAGCATTATTTAAAGCAACAAAACAAATAAAAATAGAAAAGAAATTTACATATGTATATGTGGATGCGGAACAGCATAATATTTTTGCTAAGAATGAGGGTGATTCTGTAATAAAAGTGAGGTGCCTTGAGGACCTCAATCAATTATAAAATAAAATGCATAATATTAAAACGAAACAAAATAACTCAAACTACGCAAGAACTTATGCTGCTCCGACTATTTCTACACTAATTATTCACCAAAACATACGCAGTATGAGAACAAAATTCAATTCCTTTTTAGCTCATATCAATGCTCATAATTTCGATGCAGATTTTATTGTTTTAACTGAAATTTGGTTGTACGACTATGAGGATGAGCTATCCAGCTATAATATTCCTGGTTATGAACCCTTCGCTTACTGCAATAATTCTTATAGCTCAGGTGGCGTCGTAGTATACATAAAAAAATATTATGAATGCGAAGTAATAAAAATTAGTATGATTAGTGCCGATATTTTAAAAATTAATTGCCTTATTTGTAATGAAAAGTTTACCATTTTGTGTGCCTAGCGCCTGCATGAAAATAACTTGAATAAAAATGTTTTCATGGAACAACTGAATTCTCTACTAAAAGATGTAAAAACGAAGAATTTATTGGTTGTAGGGGACTTAAACATAGATCTTTTGAAAAATAACACAGAGACGGACAACTATTTGGTCTTAATGTTATCATATGGGTTAGAGCCATTTATTATGGAACCGACACGTATCACGGACAAATCACAAACATGCATTGATCATATTTTTGTAAGATTAAATTCTAAATTCATTCATAAATTATCTGGTGAGGTCCTAGATTACAAAATTACTGATCATTGCATGACTAATCTAAATATTGAAAACACTCATGCAAATGGTTTTGGTAAATATGTGCCTTTCAGAGATAGTTGGAAAATTGATCAGAATAAATTAGTTGAGTGCTTAACGTTTGAATTCTGGGAACGTGTTTATGAAGAAAATAATCCCTCGACGGCGTATGATATTTTTATTAATATTTTAAAGTCTCATATTAAAAATTGTACTGGTATTGTAAAAAAAAAGAAATTCAATCTTGAAACGTCTCAGGCCGTGGATATGTAAAGATTTATTAACTAAAATAGCTAAAAAAAACTTAATCCAGAAAAAATGCAACCGCCATCCTTCTAATCTAAGACTAAAAAGATACTACTTAAAACTAAATAAAGACATGAGAAACCTGGTACAAATTAGTCGCGATAAATATTACGCTAGTAAACTTAATAATTGTAAAGGAAACAGAAAAGAAGAATGGCGAGTTGTAAACAATATCCTAAGTAAGCCAAATGATAAAGACAAAATCAAAAAAATTGAAATTGAAAGTGCAATATTATCTGACCCAATAGACATTGCCAATAATTTTAACAAATTCTTTGTATCTGTCGCAGCTAAATCCAAACCATATCCTCAAAAACACAACTGTCATTGTGATTTATTTGCTGATGTGGTTGAAGATGCATTTCAAAGTAACAGTTTTGTTTTTAATCCATTCACACCATATGAAATCCACAAGTGTATAATGTCTCTTGACAATAAATACTCCAGTACCTCCGATAATATTACTAACTGTCTTTTAAAACGAATTTCACTGTTCATTGTCGATGTGTTATGTCATTTATTCAATTTAAGTGTGAATTGTGGTGTATTTCCTTCGTCTCTAAAATGTGCTGAAGTCATTCCTCTGTTAAAAAAAGGTAACAGGAGGTCAATGACGCAATATGCAATATAGGCCCATCTCTATACTCCCAACGTTCAGTAAACTTTTTGAGAGACTGATAAAAGTACGCATAGTAACATTTTTGAATAAAAACAACTTTTTCAGTAACGAACAATTTGGATTTCGAGAGGGTAGATCTACTGAAGATGCGATACTTAAGTGAGATTTGTGACAGTTTTAATAATAAAAATGCAAGTATGGTGCTCTTCATAGATATGACAAAAGCATTTGATATGGTCAATCATGGTATACTTTAAATTTTTAAATTGTACAAGGCTGGACTGAGAGGGGTGATGTATGATTGGTTTTCTTCTTACTTGTCAGATAGAAGTCAACAAGTAAAACTTGATGGAATCTTCAGCGACGAGTTAAAAATTACCGTTGGTGTACCTCAAGGTTCAGTTTTGGGCCCAATTCTATTTTTAATATATCTAAACTCTGTGTTTAATCAAAAATTTAACAGCCGTATTACAGCTTTTGCTGACGATATAGCTTTTACATATTCAGATAACAACTTGTTTGAGTCAACAGTAAAACTGCATATGGATTTATTTATACTACGACAATGGTTCGCTAAGCATGAGTTGCTTATAAGCGAGAAAACAAAAATTATGATTTGTAATTTAAAAGGTCCTTGTCCACTTGACTGCGATGTTTCTTTTCATGCCACTTCTTGTTCGAAATTGTCTCTATGTGTTCATACCTGTGACAAAAAAAACTTTTGTGAAGATTCAGTGTGTAGTTCAAATTGTTTCAAAATAGTAGGTGTTGAAAACTATAAGTATCTTGGGGTGTTACTCGATAAAAATTTAAATTGGAAAGCGCACGTGGATGAGTTAAAAAAAATATATGTTATCTGTTACTCGTAAAATGTATCTTCTAAAACCACATTGTTCAAAGAAAATTTTGTTAATGATTTATTATGGACTTGCACATTCTAAATTACAATATGGAATCGCAAGTTGGGGTGGAACTTACAACACTACCATTGAAACACTAAACATTGCTCAAAAACATATTTGCAAAGTTTCTAGATTAGCAAGTAGTTGGCCTCTGTTTTCCCAGCTACGTGTCCTACCATTAAAGCACCTATATATCTTTAAAGTTCTGAAAGTTTTTTTCATGCGAAGCGGTTACAGCACCACTCTCAGGAGCTCAAATGCATATGCACTGAGAGCCAATGGTATGTCATTTGTAAATATTCCTCTATCTAGAAAAACGCACTTCTCGAACTTTTATACTGCGGCAGCACCTAGGCTTTTCAATAAATTGCCATTGCTGTCAATAGTCAATAGGTCAATAGGTCAATAGTTCAACTCACTTTATTTTTAAACGAAGTTAGAAAACTCCTTTTTAGTATGGATAGTTCGACGGTCAAATTTTTTTTGAGCACAACTTTATAATTTGTAATCTTTGTTTTTTAATTGTTATCATTGTTTTTAATTGTAATCATTGGTTTTTAATAATAGTATTTTATATATTGTCTATTAATTTCAATTATCACTTGTCATTAATGAATTGATTTTTATTTGTAACTAAATTTCGATGTACCCCACATAACATAAAATAATTTATTAAATTTAGGCGAATGACCGCCTCTAGTCAGCAAAGTGCTACAGAATGATGTCCATTTATTCATTTATTCTTAATTTTAAGCCACTAGCTTTTTGTAAAAATGAATAATAAAAATAAAAAAAAAAAAAAAAAAAAGCATCCTTGGCCCATTACATATACATACATATATATCAGTCAACTCCGCTTAACGGAAACGGCAATTTGCCACAGATTTTATTTCACCTAAGCGGTATTTTCACATAACTGAAAAATTGTTAAACTTAACCGATGTTCGGATAACTGAAATACAATTTTATTTTTCCAATCCGAAAATCCAAGAAGCACTAATATTAACCATTTGACAGCATTTTTATTTAAATAATAAATGTTTAATTAAACTCTGTACAAATGTTTTTCCTTGATTCTCCGGCTTCAATCCTTTTCAAAATATCTAGCTTTTTTTAATCCTTATGTCTACACCACATTGGTTACTTCGTTAGTCTGCACCATGGGTCTGGCCAGACCTTTTGCGAACAAATTCGATTTATATGGGAGCAATAAATATTGAGGTAATAATTAAAGAATATTAACTTTTATTTGAAATGCATATATTTATAAGAAAAAAAAAAGTATTAAATCGGATGAGTTTGCAAAAATTAAATTTAGGTGTTGTTTGCTGCTACTATTGATCTTAGGCATTTAAAACATTTTTGAAATTGTTCCTGAAAAGCCGAGTTGTTTAGATATCATCAAAATCATCACCAAATATGTATATCAGTATCGCTACATCATCATTTTGGGTAATAACATATTCTGTAAGACGCGAGTAATAATCTTCTGTTCATCCACCGTCAAACTAAATACATGGGTTAGGTTAGGTAGCAGTTGCTGCCGGTAACAAATACCAGCACACTTAGGCCTATAGAGGCCCATTGTGATGCCAAGGATCTTGGGGATATTTACCGCGCTACTCAAGAGAACCCTTTGGAGCTTTGTACAAAGCGAAGAAGGCTTCCTAAATCTTTTTGTGCTAGATCACTTTGATCTTCGAAGAAGTATTCTCCTAGGTGTAGTTTTCTACTACGAGAAAGAGCTGGGCATGAGCAGAGGAGATGTGTTGGACTTTTCTCCTCCTCCTCGTCCCTCCCTACAGCTTCTGCAGAAGTCATTCGAGATGACGCCAAGCCTAGGAGCGTGTTTGCCTATAAGGCAGTGTTCTGTGATCACACCGACAATCGTACTTATATCTATGTAGTCTTTTTAGTGACAAAAGGTATCTAGAGCGGTGTAGAATCTAGTTTAGGCCAGATTTGTTTAGTAGCAAGGCAGGTAGTTCCGCCTTCCCATTTAGTGTTGATTTTATTGACTGTGTCAAGTTTGAGTGCTAGCTTATAAGTAGCGAGTGTGTTCCTGGCTTAGCGAGCTCGTCAGCTTTACAGTTTCCTGGAATGTGTCTGTGCCCCGCCACCCAACAGAGTTAAATGTTACACTGCTTAGCCATCTCTATGAGAGATGAACGGCAGTTGGAAGTGGTCTTAGAAGTAGATGAGATCGATTCCAAAGATTTCAATGCTGCCTGAATATCCAAGAAAATGCTAATATCATAAGTGGATATTACATTCCAGGACAGTGCTTCCGAAATCGCCATAATATCCGCTTGAAACACGATACAGTGATCAGGGAGGCGAAAGGAGATAATCATATTCTAGCATTGCTCACAATTCTAAGTTATCGCAAGGAATTGAGAGAACTCACAGACTTTATCTATAATTAGATGTAACCGATTATTTCAGTAGAGTGTAGTTAAGATAAGCGGCATACTGCAGGGGGTCATTTAACACTGGTTATCGTTTTTTCAATAGAGATTTTTCGGTTTCTGATATATTTTGTTTTTACTTCAGTATTCAGTATAGATTGCAGTTTCATCATGCAGGGTGTGGCGGTTCCCAAACGTTACCAAAGTTCGAGTACAGTTGTGGGGGCTCATTGTTATTTAACCAAAGAATAAGGCTATACGCCGCACTGTGGAAGTATTTGAGAGTGAGTTTACTCTACAGGAAAAGCCAAATTTGTTGATTTTACGACTATAGCAACAACTGGAGCTTTCTCAGACGTCAATGTGCTTAATTTTGCATAAGGATCTAAGTAATTTTGCATAAGAGTCCTACTGACTCAAAAGCTGAAGCCAAAAGAGCACAGATTGCGCCGGGAGTCTGCGCCCTTGAGCATATGGAAAATGTTCCTGATTTCGACTTATCTTATCATCTTCTCAGACGATGTGCATTTTTGGATGAATGACGTTTTTGGACAAATGGCTATTATCGCGATAACAACTCACAAGTGTTACATGCGATACCGTGGCATCCCGAAAAACTCACTGTGTGGTGCGTTTTATAGCATGGAATATTTCTTCCGAAATTCATGGGGAAGAAGTGCTCGAATTTCTGTGGCCAGAGCTTAAAAACAACGATATTGGAGAGATATGTTTCCAATAAGACGGCGATATGTGACATACAGCTAATGTTATGTTCGATTTGCTGAACGATACGTTTGGCGATTGGATCACCTCACGACGAGGATTTGTAAATTGGCCGCCGCGGTCATGTAATTTGTCACTCCTAGATTATTTTCGTCAAACCACAAGACCACATTAGTCTATGCAGACAATTCATAAACTTTGGATCATTTGCAATCCAACATTCTTCAAGTTATCGCCGGCATACAGCGGCAAATGTTAGACAGGGTGATCAAAGATTAGAGCAATGGGATGCGTCAGTATAAGCAAAGTCGTGGTGGACATTTGAACGATATCTTGTTCCAAAGATAACTGCATTATTTAGGACTCAAATTAAAGTAGAAAATAAGTTTAAATTCAAATTGGTGTTTTATTTATAATAGAATGAAAGTCCTATCACTCTTAATGAAAGAACCTTTACGTGTAATTTACTTTAGAGGGTTGAGGCATCATATCATAGACCGGCATAGGTTTATGCGAGGCTTTAAGTCTCTGAATTCAACAGTAGTTAGATCGAAGCTAGAAAGTACAGTGAAAACTCTGCTTGCGAACATCTCCGATTACCGGACAATTCCCTTAAATGGACACTATTTCAGGAACCAATTTCTGATTTCCTATACAAAATGCGTTTTTGTAAACGGCCAACTCTCGTAACCGGACAAAAATTAGCGGAACATGAGTGTAGGCTTACTGTAACTACAAGCGACATCTTTATGAGGGATCTAGAACCAATGAAGTGACCCTATGTCTACTTGCTTCAGGTGGCGCTACAGCTCGAGGTGAACCTAGGCCTGCTTCTCATCTCGCAACCATTTCTGTGTGCTTGTTTTGATACGAATGGAAGGGACCAACACCTACAGTTTTATGCCGACTCCGAACGGCGAGTTGAGAAGCTCATTGACTCATGATACTCTTTGATTGCTTGTTAGATATTCGAAAGAGGTGGCACCGTAAAAAATATTTTAGGTGTTGGACCCGGGGAGCATTGCGAAGTAGTCCAACGCACTTACCACTACACCATGGTGCTTACTCAGTTGCGGACTAGGACATATGAATTTTCCAGGCAATGAAAGAGCAGACGGATCTCGCAAGTTCTGTAGTTTTAAAGTCGTATACGGCTGTGGGGTTGTTTTTCGGCACTTGTTCGCAGAGCTGGAGGACCTACATTTTTTTTCAATTTTCAATTTTTATTTTTATTATTCTATTACAAAATGTACATTATATTATAATATTATACTATTAAGAGAGCCTTAATCTTGCTCATATCAGAAGACATATAAATTAAGTCATACCTGATAAAGAGAGATTAAGATTAAATTATTATGTTTTTTATAAAGAAAAAATAAAAAGATGCATTCTTTAGTTATAATATAACTAGTGCCGAATGCATCAACTAGCAAACAACGAATTACTAAATTAAAATACGGTGTTAACAGTTACGCTTGAGATATGTTAAGTACCTACGATCTGGTTGGATTTAAATCAGCAGTTCACAAGGTTCCCAACGTTACTAGTGGACTTAGTAAATAGTCTTAGCGAGCAGGTAAAACAGTCACAGGGCTCACATTTACATAACCTATGTGAGTGTAAGTCGCCAAACCCTATAACCAAGTTTCAATGAGAAACCTAACAAAGAAGTCCAAAATTACGATAATTCTCTTTTTCTCTCGTTCTCGTCCTTCATGTGCTCGCGCTGTGTGTAAACATTATAAGGGTATTCATATCCCCTTTAGCGTGTGTAGATTATAAAACAAAAAAAAAATAAAATTTGTTCATACTCAAATGTTCCTAGTCCCATCATTGCAGGATTCGAAGTTATAAATTCTGATCCTGGAAGTATATTGAAGTTCTCCTGTATTTTGTATTGTATTTATTAAGATTTTAATATGCTTATACATTAAGATAAAATATCTTATAAACTAGTGTAAGGTTAATGTGATATAGCGGGCAATACTATTAAAGACCAGGTTCAACTTTCGCCTAGATCTGCAGTCTACATTCGAAAAAACTTCACAGCAAAACAGTAGGATTGGTAGCAGCAGAGTTTTGGCGAGAAGCATCTTCGTCTTGACGGGTAGGTAATGTTGTGTTGTCCAGAGAACTCGTAGCACACCATACACCTTCCCAACGCAGGTGGTAATGTGGTCATCCCAAGATAAGGTGCGATTGAAGGTTAATCCAAGGTTTCTCGCAGATTCAACAAAGTCGATGTTGCATTGCCCTAGCTTGATGGCTGGAAGGATTGAGGTATCCAGCGAGTTGCGGTATATGGCGAGTGACTTGGAATTGCTAGGGTTGAGGCAAAGACTGTTTTCTTGAGTCCAGCTGAGAATATTCTGTAGGTCCTCATTCATCTTGGCAGTGAAGAGTTCCGCCGAGTCTAGAGGGAAAGAAATTTGTAGCTCCACATCATCTGCGTACATATGAACACAACAGTGCTTAACGATGCTGGGTAGTTCATTGACGTACAACAGAAATAGGATAGGGCCCAGAATGGAACCTTGTGGCACGCCAGTTATCATGGGGAGAAGAGTGGACATTCGGTCGCCAAATACCACGCTTTGAAGTCTATCGACAAGATACGATTGCATTAGTCTTACAGATTGGCTTGAAAATTTGAAGTCTCGCGATAACTTTTTGCAAAGAAGGGAGTGGTTGACTGTGTCAAAGGCTTTCGAAAAGTCAAGCAGTGTTAGAACAGTGATCTTCTTCTTATCGAGGCCTTTCCGAATCTCGTCGACGACAAACAGCAAGGCGGTTTTACAACTCCGCTTGGATCGAAAGCCCGATTGGCTATTGTGTAACAGGTTTTCAACAGATAGGTGTCTCAAAATCTGTGGAAGGATTGCCTTTTCAATAACTTTAGCCAAAAAGGGCACGATCGATATTGGTCTATACTCGGACAGGCTGCAATTTGCTTTTTTAGGTACGGGAACGACTTTCGATTTCTTCCATTCAGTCGGAAAAGTGGAGGTGGAAAGAATGCTGTTAAAGATGTATGTGACAAGCGGCAGTATAACAGGGACAGGGAGGTACAATTTTATAAATCCGATTGCGTTAAAGATGTTGTGATAAGCGGCAGTATAACAGGGAGGGACAATTTTATAAGTCCGATTGCGTTCGATTTAACTGAAAGAATAGCTTCACCAACATCAGTATCAGTTAAAGAATGTAGGTTAAGTTTTCTTGAAGAAGACGAGTCAGGTTCAATATCATCTAAGAAATCTTGGGGAAGAACATATGAAGAAGGTGGCGAGGTAAAGATGGAGTCCTGGTCATTTTCCCAGGCTCAATAAATATTTCGAAAGCTTTTAGCACGTTTAAGTTCTCATTCCCTATCTTTAAATAAAATCTGCAAAATATTCCAAAACAACACATGCTCGTACTTGTAATCCTTTGCCTTGACAACTCGTCTGTCTATTTTCTTTCTCTTTCTTTCAAAATACGATTAATTATATCAGCCTCTGCATACATCACCATTTAGACACCTTCGCCCCCTCTTAAGTCTGAAAATTCCGCGACATTGTAGCTTTATCACCGACGATGCTAGCTAAGCACTAAGCACTTAAGTACTAAGGCATGTTTGAAGCCAAAATCTAATTTCAAGGATTTCTTTCATCTCTGCTATCTCATCCATCATAAGATTGATTTCGTTAGTCCTTATGGCAACAGCCTAAATGATGTACAATCTATTCAAGGATACCCAAATAGACCTAAAACCGAAATCCTTATAATCAGATTGTCCTTTCTCCTCTCAAGGACTCCGTGTATATGTATCTTTTTATTCCTCAAAATAATGTTAACGCTGTGGAAATTTGAATTCCAATCTCATATAGTGTAGTGGTCCTTCAAATCCGTAAGAAAAAGGAATCTTTTGTTGTGCCTACGTTTTATCCACTTGCATATTCATAAGGCTTGAGTGAAATTTTCTATCGCTTAGCTGTCGAGTTTTTGTAAATAATTGATGTCAACCCATGGAATGCCATGGCTACCGCCACATTCAACTAAATTTGCATTTCACAACCCAT
Organism: Brachyopa scutellaris; assembly: GCA_949775065.1. Taxonomy (NCBI): domain Eukaryota; kingdom Metazoa; phylum Arthropoda; class Insecta; order Diptera; family Syrphidae; genus Brachyopa; species Brachyopa scutellaris. The sequence continues at coordinate 171,134,332 of OX459112.1, read as the reverse complement.
CGCCCGCTTCCATCATCAAAATGATGGCCATAGCCATTCATTGATGTGTCCTCTGTCCTCTCACAGATAGATCCTCTTTTTTTTCGCTTTTGATCCTGTAACAAAAAAAAAAAGAAGACAAGGAGAATAAAGAAAAAAACCAAACCAATTTGGCGAATGACACGATGACAGAGGAAGAAAAGCTCGGGCTATTTATTTCTCTGTTTATGAGTTCCGCTCTCCATCTGTCTAACGGTGTCTGGGTAGGAAGTTTCAATTGGATGCAAGGTTAAGTAGCCTTCCACATAGAGAAAGGAGGACATTTCCCTGTCTACTACATGGTAGAAAAAAAGGGAAAAGCTAAACAAAAAACCGTCGAACGACAGACGATAAAAAGATGAAAAATTGAAAGAAAAAACAGGTCAGCAGAAAGCTGGAGGAGGCGGAAGGGTTTACTAGTCTCGTTGTTGTTATTGCGGCCGGAAATTTGCGTCGATTCAAGGTTTCTCTTCGTTTTTTTTTTTTTGGATCTGTAGCCAAATCATAAGCTGTCACATTTCCGTCGGAGTCACGTTTCAACTTTTTCGTCTCAAAGACATCCAATGCTAATGAGGTGTGTTTTCTTCTTTTTTTTTCACCTTAGCATCGTCCTTTTATCCTGGCAGCCAACGCGTGGAAAATTTACATTTTAATTTCTTTTCACATTTTATTTATTTTTTATTTTTTTTTTTGTTTTTATTTTGTCAAAACGCACACACACGGTGTTGGTGTTGTGTTTTTTTTCCGCAACATTGTGCAGCGCCAACAGATGCGAGCAATGAAGACGGCGACGACGACTAACGCGTCAAAGTGAGGCTCCGTGTGCTGTTCTGCCCAAAATCCATTTAAAATGTAAATGGTCAATCCTGGAAGGGAATGCGGCGAGCAGAGAGTCCTTGGTGTGCAATGTTTCTCGTTTGAAATTGTAAATAGCGACGTTTTCTGCTATCTGAATGAAATTAACATTAATTTTCGGCACATTAAGGAAACAGTTTACGATTTCCCACCCTACACCCACGCTGCTGTATTAAAGAAGAAGAAAGGTCCTTGTGGTTTGATAATGAAAAGAAATATTCATTCTTGCGGTGAGGGAGAAAATGATTTTACCCAGCGATAGAGATAGAGAGATACGAGTAGAAAGAGGAGAACAAGTGTTTTGTGTTTTGTTTTGTGTATCATTTGCGCGATAATATGCAAATGTTTGACTGCGAGAATGGCGCGGTACGTACTACGGTCGCCGCTTTATCGGGGCAGGGGGTTGCGGCTGGGGACTAGAAAGGAAAGAAAAAAAAATTAATAACACAACGCTTATATTTTAATAAAGGTGGAAAATGTGGTTGAGGTTTTTCTAATGAGGATGAGATGATTTTTTAAAGACTTATGCTTGTGGCATTCAGTGGAATGAGTTTTTAATGAATGAGAATGGCACTGTTACTACGATTTAGTGTGTTGATTTCAATTAGAAGGTTTTTTTCAATCATAATTGATCGGCCAAGTGCAGAGGGGAACTGACTTCTTTGTCGAACCTGATGGCGATGTTCTATTCGATAAGATGGAGTCAATTTGCCAACTTCATATTCACTGATGTATTAGTTTCTGCCGTAAGCATTTTCTTTCTTTTGGGGTCGCTTCAGTCCAGGGTGGACCTGGACCAAGTTTGTTGTAGTCAATCCACCAAGCCTCCACCTGCTATCAATGAGAAATAACTACAGATTCTGTTTCTGGAATTTCGACAGTAAATTTACTAAAAGAAGTCTTGAGAGATATAACTGGAGCAAGTAGCCACCAATGAAGAATTCACCTCTTATACTGCTTCTTACTTACTTACTTACTTACTTAGGTAGCGCTTAAGTCCCGGTAGACCAAGGTCTCATCCAGCAACCCTTCCCAGTTAGCCCGGTCCTTAGCTAGCTGCCTCCAGTTGCGCACTTCAAGTTGGTTGAAGTTATTTACTATCTGTGCGCGCTAACATAGGCGAGGGCGTCCTCTGCTGCACTGACCATCTAGGTTAGAATCGAATATTCTGCTATATCTCTCGTTGATGTCCATACGCTCTACATGTCCTAGCCATCTTAAACGCCCAATGCGCAGTTTTTTGACCAGGTCGATGTCGCTGTACACCTCGTTGGTTGAATCTTTTCCTCCAAAACCCCCCTCCACAACGCAAACGGGACCGAATATCTTACGAAGGAAGCGACCAACGATATTTTCATGCGCTTTCGACCAAGTCTATGGTTTAGCTCCATATAAGTAAGACTAGGTTGATAAGGGCCTTAAATAGAGTCCCCTTAGTCGATCGGGAGATGGCTTTGCTACTCGATTGTCTTCTTAGCGTAAAGAGCAAGCGATTGACAAAGGTAATCCTCCGTCTGATAATCGATAAGATGTCATTTTTTTAATTTTAAGGCAGAGCCAATGTAGATAAGGTCCTTTCTACCTCAAAGTGGCAACTGTCCATTGGGACTTTCTGTCGAATTCGTCCGTGTTGAGTGTCCATTTTCATTGACAGCATACTATACTTTGTTTTGCCCTCGTTTACTGCTAAACCTATTTTAGCTGCTTCCATTTCTATACTCTCAAACGCACCGGTGATAGCTCGCTATTTTCTACCAATGATGCCAATGTCATCGGCGTATCCAAGTAGTTGAACGAACTTTTGAAAGATCGTACTTCGTGTGTTGGCTTGTCAGTTTCGAACAATTCTTTCAAGAAGACGCATGACAGAGCGTCACCTTGTCTGAATCCTCTTTTTACATCAAAAATTTCGTTATAGGCATTGCCGACATTGTTGGAGTAGCAGGATTTCTCTATCGTCGTGGTTAGTGTGTTGGATTACTACGCGTGCTGCTCGGATTCAATCCCAGCAAAACACCTAAAAGTTTTTTCATGGTGCCACCTCTTTCAAATGTCTGACAAGCAATCAAACAGTATCATTTGTCATGAGGAGCTTCTTAACTCGCCGTTCGGAGTTGGCAAAAAACTGTAGGTGGAAAAAAAAATAGCACGCAAATGGTTGCGAGAAGCTAGGCTTAGTTCTGTATAGGACTGCTGACGCCGTATATTTATTAATTATTTTTATCCTGCACGGCGAATGAGTTTGGCAGGGATGTCAAAACTAGACTTGGCTCTACACAGTTCATCCCTCCAGATGCTTCTACTGGATATCGAATTATACTTCTTGGGTTTTTTCCACGATCCGCCTAAGTGTGAAAATTTGGTCTATGGTGGGCTTTCCATGCCTAAAACCGCACTGGTAGGGGCCATTCAGGTTGTTGACGAAAGATTTCAGGCGTTTTATACGATGTCACCTTTCTTGTGGATCGGACAAACGATGCTGAGAATCCATATGTCGTTGGTGTATGCCCTCTACCAAGTCATTTCCAGCTGCTTAAAATAGCTTTGTGGGTAAACTGTCAGTCCAGCAGCCTTGTTGGACTTAAGCTGGATATTGCTATCTTCACTTCGTGTTATTCTGATGAAATGGAGTTTTGGCTTTCATCATCTAAATTGAATAGTTCATGCTACCTGATAGCAAGGTCTTGGTGTTCGTTGCCGTTATATAGTCCACAGAAAAAGTTTTTCCATAATTATAAGTACCGACTGTGATTCAAGTACCTCGTATAGATACTGCTAACTCTGAAATAAACATCGGCGTAAGCTCGGGTCTACGGCGAGATACTAAAAGTCAAACGTTCCTTCAGAATTGAAAACCACTGATTCGGTTTTCCAAGCCGAAATTACAGTCATCTTACAGATCATCACAGAATACAACATCGACTATCAGACAGTTGTTAAGAATCTGAATTCGTCATTGATAATTTCTACGGCTACGGTCGTAATAAACTGAAAGCGGCAATAAAAAAAAGAACAAATAAAACCTCAGGAAATTCATATCCCTATGCCCACTCAATCTCTTTGCTTCGACTATTCTGTGCCAAGTCATCGTTGTCAATCGGGTTTCAAGATCCTGCAGCTAAAAATCTCCCTTCCATCGGTACCGACATTCTTTGGCAAACTGTAAACGAAAAGATAAACCGAAAAAAAAATTGACGAATATGCAAAAACTATTCACTCAGTAAATTTAATTCATTTTTTGTTTACTCCCTCATATCGCGTTATCCCTCAATGCAAATAAGTAACCTATATCCTATCCTGAGACTGCTGTATAAAACTAAAAAAATACGAATTTTGGAACCCTACCGCCTGCCGCTATTCTATTGCGTGGTGGAAATTTACAGTGAAGACCGGGAACTTCTTGATAAAATATTCGCAATTTGTTTTAAAGTTTTCCATATCTGTTTTTATTTTTCCAAACTTCTTATTCCTTCTTCTATGGTGATTTAAAAGTTGCATTAATCAAAATGCACATATAAACAGAAAAAAAACCCGAATTTGATAAAATAAAAGTAACATTCATTCTCGATTTACGGGCGAGTGGTGTGAGGTAAAAATGTCATCTTCATTTGAATCATATGGGGATGTGTTGGTGTACAGGAGCGGATTTGCATTAAGGGCGCCCTATTTGATTTTAGGTCGATGGCGATGTTTTTTTTTTTTTTTTATTTTAATGTGCGCTTCTAGTCTATCTTCTACCCACTGCTTTTCATAACTAGTACAAGAGAAATCCCTGTTTTTAGCAAACGCAAACAAATAATTTTCACCCTACCTATGACAAGGAGATTGTTTTTTTTTTTATTTGTCGTGACGTATTAAGAAGACTGTGGCCGGAGTACGACAAAATAAAAACAAGGAAACTCCTGCAGAAAGATATGACATCGCTGTCGATGCTGATAGGTGTACTAACTGGCCACAATCTGCTAAGATACCACATGAAGAAACTACGCCTGAATGATGATGACATCTGCAGAGGGTGTGGTGATGAAGAGGCTCATGAGGACACAGCCCATTTCCTCTGTCACTGCCCTGGCCTCTGCCAACTTAGAAACAAAACCTTGGGCAAATTCTTTTTCGAGGACATCGACGAGCTATCGGATGGATCACCATCGGTCATACTTGAATTTGCCAGGGCGTCTAGATGGCTGAATCCTAGAAATTAATACCACGGGCGGGAAAAACAACATGAGTATCACAATGGGTCCACATGGACCTAAGTGTGATGGGGATGTTATCATTCCCAACAGCCCTTTTAACCTAACCTAACCTATTTGTCGTGAAATATGTCATCATTCCGTGCTATGAGAATCTTGCCATGACAAGATTTGTCAGAAAAATCTTACCTTCCTTTCAGTAAAGAAAACCCAAAAAGATTACACCCAATATAAGAACATCTTTTCAAAAGGCATAATATGACTGTACCTACCATAAGGCGCATTGTCGAATGAATCCCGCACTGAACATTTGTTTGCTCTGAAACAAAACCCCACGAATTTTTCGTGCATCCACCAATTGATGAGGGTAAAAAAAGGAAAGAAACCCGCCGCCTTGTAATGTAGCCGAAGCAAACACCATCCCCCGATATGTGATGCTTTGAGCTTCAGCTACAAACTTTCAGGGAGAGTCTCAGCATCTGAAAGACTTAACAGCGGGTGGGGCGCTACGAGGGCAATGGTAAAACTTTCCTCGTATAATCTTCGTCGATAACGAAGAAATACATTTGCATAAGAGGTGCGGGAAACATATTCTTCGAAAAATATAAATTCTCCACCCTACCACAGTACTTGTGTAGGTGTGCAACTTTTCTACCACCTCCAGATAAAGGCAAGAAAAATCCACCCACCATCACGACGACAGCCATATGCGACGAAGATATTTGCTTTAACATTCCCTGCTACAACAAAAACAACAAAAAAAAATTGAAAATATCCTGATAAAAAGTTACAGACTAACCCAACTCGGCCGGAAGGCAAGTCCTGTATTTCACACAAAGACGTGGCAACGTAAAAAGAATGCGAGCCTGCGAGTATTTTATTTTCGACAAAACTTCCGCTCCCGATAGGGAAAATTCGTATTTGGCATTGTGAAAAATTTGCATATCCTTCAGTTTAGAGATATATAAGTTGAAGGATCTCTTTGGGAAATTATGTTGCCCTCAAAATTTTGAATGCAGCTTCAAGTGTCTCGGTGTCGAGTGGACATCGGTTCGGTACACAGACACACCCCCACCACTACGCACGTATACTCGTGCCATTGTATGCAGATTCGAATAAACAATCTGACATTTAGCCTATGGCGATGTGACAGGCAAGGCTCTCCAACCATTGTAGTGCTGGCCATGGGCGAGGATGAGGAGTGCTTGTTTTAATATTTATTTGCTGATATCTGTTTACCGTTGAGAATGTCAAGTATTATATTCATCGACCTCTATGGGAGAGTTGGAGAGTTGCAGAGCAGAATTCTGAAGATGTTGGTTGACATTTCAATAAGTTGATTTGTGAATCTCCCCCTCCCCGGCTGTCTGTGTTCAGAAGACGATATGTGTTGAATGTGAAGATGCTGTGCATCTCATAGAGGAACAAGAATTGCACTTGATTTATAAGGAAACCACACACATGTACAATAGATACACAAGGGAGTTTGATTAGGCAATTATAATGGATGTGATCAAAGGTTATATCGAGTGGCTATGGATGAAGTGTGATTTTGGTCCTGAATCCTTTACCCAATTGGACATGTTTATCCTTGAAAAGTGAAAATCATCCAAAAACTACAAGCCAACGAATCGATTACCCAGCCACTCTGACTGGTTTAAGTCAAACACCTACATACAGCCACAAATAAACCACAAGGTAGAAAAAAAGCAGGGAATTCCGTTGGTTTTGTTTTTGTTTTTTTTTTTGTTGAAAATTACCCTGCGTGTGGAATTAAAAGGAATTTTTGCGTTCAGGAAAATTGGTATATTAACCGTTGCCACATAATTAATCAACTTAATTTATTGTTCACTTCGATTAATTGAGTTGGTTTTTTGGGTTTTATGACCACACCACAATAATGAGACTCATTGCAGTCAAACCTTTGGTGGGTGAAAATACTGAAAGCTATTACCACATACTTATGTACAGGGTGGCGGGAAATGATATTTGTGGTTTCAATTCGTCATAACTATTTTTTTATTACAGAGTAAGCTATAATTTTTATTTCCAAGTTATTATTATTTTGTTTTTAAGAACCTTCCGCAAAATTTCAATATTGATCTCCAATCGGTGGATGATCTTTTAAATAGCCCCAGAGAAAACAGTCGGGAGAGGTTAAACTCGTTGAGCAAGTTGAAGTCGGTACTGAGCGAAATAATGCGCTCGTCGCAGATGTACCATAACAGAGCCATTGCGTCCCTAGTAAGATGAACTATCAACTGTGGCTCCATCCTGTTGAAGTAATGGTCTTGGCACAGCTGGTCTTAAAAATGTTTCCAACATCGTACGATATTTATATGCAGTAAACTTCCCCTAAGTAGAATCGCCATAAGCCAAAGAAATTTCTTCGAGTAAAGGGGATTTCGACTTAGTGAACATATCGCTCATTTACTTGAAGACTGTCATAACTCAAAAAACACGATTTTTGAGTTAATGATGCAGAATAAATTATTCGCTATATCGAGGGTTAAGGCGCAATTCACAATGTCGCGTTCGGGTGCTCTCGCGCTAATGGGCTTTATATCGACTTTACGATAGTTTCTGTCCAACGCACGAACTCCAAATTTGCAAAACTAAATACCGCTTCAAGCTTCAGTCGTTCATAGGTTAGTAGTATGACCAGTGGCGAGGCGTCCTATTGTTCATTTCGTTAATGAACGCCTAACTTTCAGATTATTATTTATGATAATTTTCGCATCAACCAAACCACCTACAAAATATTTTTACAACTCCTAGTTGGAAGTTTGAGTCAGTTCCGCAGTATTTATTTTTCTCTCAAGCAACCCTTTCGTGCACTCAATTTAAATCAAAACAACAACAAAATACCTGCGACAGCAACATTTCCCACTCATTCGACCGTCAACTCGTTCAAATGATTTGGAAACGAAATATATCCCTACAAAGAGTACACACACACAAAAACAAAAGTCGCAGATTTGTACCAACCGATTCGTTCAAATCAGCTTTGAACGAAATCAAGCAATAGTGAGTTTTGCTCACGCTTTTACACTCAAATTGTGTTTGAGTGGTGTTTCTTATTATTCTATTACAGAACATTAATTGGGCAAAGTAGGTCAACAGACGTTTCAATTGAAAAAAAATCCTTTGGCGAGAAAAGCAGTTGTAATGAAATGAAAGTGTAATAAAAATATTTTTGAATAAATCAAGAAGATTTGACTAAGAATATGCATAAGTAATAGCTATGTACATTAAAATGTCAAATTGCAATATAGGAAAAAAAAAGAAAATCAATAAACTGAACGACTGCATTTTTTATTCACGCGCCGCCACTGAGTATGACAAATAATATGTTCTGTTTCCTCAAATCTCCCATTCATGAATTTATGATAGAAAGAAGATTTGAAATTTATGTATTTATTTTTATTTTTATTGTTTTATTAAGAAACAGAAAATGTAAGAAATTACTTTGTAAACAAGATTGTGAGAATATGTAAATTAAAAAAAAAGACCCCACACAATTAATAATTAAGTGTTGAACAAAATTAATTTAGCCATTTACACATATTAAATGTTAAAAAATTGTACTTTAATCGAACAAGCCATCGAATAGTATAATGTCAACACAGCTGTGAGTTGTCACAACGCACGTCCTAGTAGAAAGTAGCTCTACTCGGCCGTTGCCCAGAACTTTACGATATCTACGATATAACGCCTAACGTCGCATTTAACCTTCATCTCATCCTGGTGTAGAAAACTACACAAAAACAACCTTTTTTCTTACTTTTTTCAAAAACCACTAATTGAAAACTTCTGGAATTTTCTGACTTTGTTAACAACCTTATATTACAGTAAAAAAACGTTTTTCCCCATGAAAAAAATGGTAATGACAGTTGTTATTGCTAAAATTACGTTGTCTACCTTCTTGTGTAGATTTCTACACATATGGAAACTTAGTGCATTTCATATAAAATTTCATTTGTATTGAATCTTTTCGCAAGTGAACAACGTTCGAAAATATATTGTGAATTCAATAGTAATAAAAAAGAACTAGGTATGTCGGGACCAAGATAGTTGGAAATTGAAGCATGTTTGAATGAAAGTGATGGTGATGATAGTGATATTTTTGGAGACAGGGATGACGAATTTGTGCCAGAAGAAAATGTTTTAGAGCGACAGGGACATCAAACGACTCCATATTTCTTGCCGATCTTTTGACATTTCTCTTCAGTAAGGTTTGCCATTTCATGATGGAAAGATATACGAGCCAACAAGTCGAAATTATTAAAATTTACTACCGAAATGCGGAGTCAGTGGCCTCAACGTTAAGAGCGCTACGTCCAATTTATGGTCGTCATAATCGTCCTAGCAGATCAACAATTAAGCGTCTAGTGGAAAATTTTTAATCCACAGACACAGTACAAAATGTTCCCATGCCAGTGAGACAAAGAAGTGTCCGTAGTGTCGAGAATATTGCTGCCGCTGAGGCTTCAGTTGAAGAAAGCCCAAATGTGTCTCTCACGCGTCGTTCTCACGCGTTGGGCATCTCTGTGACGTCGTTGTGGCGAATTTTGCGAAAAGAATTTGGCCTACATCCTTACAAGATTAAACTGACGCAATGAGGCCCATTTCTGGCTGAATGGCCTCGGTCGTGCGATTTGACGCCGTTAGACTATTTCCTGTGGGGCTACGTCAAGTCTATGGTCTATGCGAACAAGCCAGCGACGATTGATGAACTTCGTACGAATATCGAACGTGAAATTGCAGCAGTATCGGCCGATTTATGCTTGAAAACCGTCGAAAATTAGGTTCAACGTCTGGACTTCTGCCAGCGTGCCCGTGGTGGCCATGCAAAAGAAATCGAGTTCCATACATAATAGCATCGAACGCCATACTTTCACAGGAATAAAGAATTTTATTGATATCCAAAACCGTTTTTGTTTTATTTAAAAAACTTTTGTAGCGCTCTCATTGAAAAATCCTTTATATTGAGATGATAGAGATTCTGATGTTACAAAGATAGCGAGTGAATCAAATGAAAAATACATCAGTTGTTGAAGGTGAAAATTTGGATACATTGCTTGTTTCGAAAAATGGGATTGTGTGGCAACCACAACCAGTTGGGCATCAAACTAGAAGATTCGGAATGAAAATATGATTTCTCTTCGTCCTGAATATCAAAGATACTTCTTTATTTTTTTTCCCACCACATATTAAAAATATAACTTTGAAAGATTCTAATGTGTATTCACAAGCTAAATATGGTAAGGTTTCCAAACTAATCGTTTTGAATATGTTGCAAGCACAGCACTGACAACATAGCACTTGTTTCGTTCATTGGAAATAAAAACAAATGTACTGTATTGCAAAGTACAATGCATAACTCTATTGAAATTGAATCTGGTGAAAATTGAATAACAGAGTGTTACAATAAAACAAAAGGATTGTTCATATACACTGCCATTTCAAATTTCAAGTCAGTATTTTTTTTCATTCGATTTACAATTATGTACATACCTAGGCGATGTAGCTAAGTTGCCAAAATGGTTCCTTGCTACAGCTGTAAAAGAAAAACAAATGGATGGCCAATGGCTGTATTTGCAAAATATAGTTGATATTTCTGATATGAACTCATTAATTAGTTTCAAGGAAGTGAACTTGAATTGGCAATCAACACAAAAAAAAATAGCAATATGAATGAAAGTGAACTAAGAATTCACTTGCAAAACCACATATGGCAGCTAGAAGAGGAAGACCGGCATTATCAGCATCTTTGCTTGCAAAAGTTTCAGGAGAAAGCTTATCAGCACAATCTTTAGAGTATACTTCTGCATCATCTTCATCATCTTTATTAAATCCATCAAAACGATCAAGACGCGTTCTACTATAAATAAAAGGCAGTACAAGATGTCACGTTTACAATGAAGAAAATTCCACCAAAAATAATATATTATATGAGCCAATTTGTTGTTTTTGCACAAAAGCTGATTGTAAAAACTAACATAATCGAAATGTTTGTATAAAATGCATTTAAGAAAACTAATCATAATTTATTTTCACTTGTTTCTTTAGAATAAAATTATACGACAATTTGTTTGGTTGATTTTAACCAAAAAAAAAAAATCAAATTCATGGAAAACACACATAAATCCCATATGTGTAGAAAACTACACACAAGGGTAGACAACGTATTTTTTTTTTTGAGGATGAGATGAAGGTTAAGAGCACCCCATATGTTTGCATTGTTTCTACTTTATCTGTCAACGAGTGAGCGCCCGAACGCGACATTGTGAATTGGGCATGTTTAGCAGAAAACACAAAAAACTTTTTTAAAAAAAACATTTCTTTGCATGAACTGTCAATATAGCTTTGAAATATAGTGGACTAACGAGGTACTTCTTAATTTTTTGGCGGGAAATAGTATACGAGGTTTTGATTTTCGTTTTTTCCATTAGTAAACTAAAAATGCCAAAAGGTGGCTCTGATTTTTACTGATTATTATGAATAAATATTATTTTTTGGAGTTTTTTTTTTTACTTACGTGGTCCTGCACTTCAACCCTCGATATTATGCGTCATATTGAGTAAAAATATCATATTAATATCTTGTGTACTCTCCCCGTGAGAAGAGAAAGAAATTATAAGATTTCCTACAAGGTGGTAGTCAATTAAACACTTTAAACGCGTTTTCTGCAAAATCACGTGTTTTGAGTTATGTCAGTCTTTAAGTAAATGAGCGATATTTATAAATTATTTATTTAAATAACATTTTCAAAAATGTATTAATTTTTACTTTCTTATAAATTTTTAAGCTACGTCATCTTATCAAAGATTTTTGGATAAATGCTCTAAATTACTTTCCTTGTTGGCTTTAAAAATCAAATTCTTCCTGTATCATTCATTGATTGGTTCTCAAAGTATCAAACTGATACATGCACAATCACACTCAATCCTTGCAATGACATACTACACTGAGAATCGCCGCTACAAGATTAAAGAGGAGCAAAAAAAAAAAAACAACTAAATTAATACTCATCATCATCATCCGGCTAGATGGTGTCTCTGTCTTTAAAATGAAACGAGAAAAGTTGACACACAATTCAACGAGCTCGTACCCAGCAAGTAATTTAATTAAGTAGCACTGCTCCCAGATATCACCTGATGATTAAGACATAATTGTGAGCTTTATTAAAATCAACTCCTTCCACTTCACCCGAAGATAAAACAGCATCCAACACAGTTTGAGCTCTTCCTTCTACTTTTATCATTATTCGAGATCCTGCCACTGTGACAAGAGTTGGTTTCTCATTTACTATTCCCCCAGGCATTGGGTGCTGTCATTCTCTGATATGCGTGGTGTGCTGATCCTGTGGAAGCTACATTGATGATGTTGCTGTTGCTGCTGCCGCTTTGTTTTATACACTTCCTGTAATACAAATACAAAGTAAAAGAATTTCATTAGACTAATCGACAGCTTGAAAATTGTATATCCTGCGAGTATCATTTCAGTATCACGCTGCTGCTCAAACGAACGACGAATTTAGAAAATACAGCTGTGCTTCTGGCTTTTCAACTCAACGTCGCTTGGTGACGAAAGACATCAATTGGATTGTATATGTAGTCGACAGCACTTTGTCTGACTATTTGTTGTCCACCCCAGAGGGAATTTTATTAAACGAATATTCCTCATCAAAGGGATACACGATGACGACGACGATGCTGATGATGATGATGATGATGATGGTGTTGGGACTGCTCTTTAGTGCCAATAATATTGATTTCCTTGGTGTTGTCGTAGCAACAGTTCCCAGTTTCACGTAATGCCACTGATTCCGAATGGTTGCTTTGGCTGGGACAACTCTTTGCAGGATATAATCAAGAGAACAGCGAATTTTTTCCCCATTTATTTTAACACAAAAAATATGCCTCTGGTGTATCTGGGAAAAAATTGGTAGCAATTGATTGGACATAATTAAATTTTAATTAAACTGTCAGAATTCATTACTGAAAAGTGAGCCACACCAGACCTAGGTAATTATCCTGCATTATATGTATGTATATCACTGGTTGTTTTTTTGCATAAAGGAGTATTTGTAGTCGATCTTAACGAATCTGTTATTTGGCGACACAAACGCAGTTGAATCAGTTGGACAAAGAAGGAAATGAAGGAATGTTTATTGAAATTCAATGAAAGCGAATGTTCTATAGAAACAGCATTCGGTATTAATTAATACAAATGCAGTGGAAGTTGGATGTATCAAATGTTGAATATATTTTTTAAAATGATAAGGCCGTGTCATTTGTTCTGGAAGAACGTAACGGCTAAAGGGATATATACATTTTTGCAATTTTCCTTCAAGTAGGGTAATCTATGGGGTATATGGAAAACGTCGGCAAAAATAAATTGAATTTAATAAGAAATAAAGCCTAACAAAAATAAAGAAGAGAAATGGTCTGCTAAGACATATGGTCACAGTAAAATCCTGGACACACTACCAAACGGTCTGGTTATGGCCACAACGGATTACGACATCCCCAAGCTTAACTTCAAGAAGCTCTTCGCTGCAAAGCTTTCCAAGCAGAGAGGGAGGTGGTGACAGATTTCAATATAAGGTTATTCACCGATGGCTCGAAGATGGACTGTGGGGTATGCACGAAACCCTATCGCCTTTCGAATTTCGCTAGCGATTACAACTTATAAAACGACCCAACACCCATATACAATATCGCTATTATGGCATATAGCCAAGCCGCAATTAAAGTCATAAATACGGCAATCATCTCATCGAAACTAGTAGATCGATGCCAGGAAAAACTCAATCGCTTGTACAATCAAGTCAGATTCACTTGTCTCTGGGTTCCAGGACATAGAAGGGAACGAGAGAGTCGACGAACTGGCCAGGCGAGGGTCAGCCCCTAAGCTTTAATAAATCACTAGCGGAAAACATTCATATTCATATTGGTGCTGTTAAGGGCAATATACTCTGACACCGGCACCAGGTGGACCAGTCTGACAAACTGTGTCATATCCAAAAAGATATATGTAGCCAAGCTACAAAGAACCCGCGTAGACATCGCTAGAGTAGTGGTAGTTAGTACCGGGCAATAGGGGACCATGCAGCCCTCGCAACCGTTTTGTCGTAGCTGTAAAGATGAAAATGAAAAAAAGACGCTTATTCACTCTGTGCAAATGTCCAGATCTAGCGAGAGCCAGGCAGCGTATATTGGGTAAATTTTTCTTCGACAACCTTAAAAAGATACCCTAGGAAAGGATTGGATATTCTGAAATTTCGTCGATGTACTAGAATTTAGAATGCTGCCTCTATTTCCTGATTGTTGATATTAGGATACGCTTGCTAAATTTGTTGCTAATGAAAAGGGGTCCCAAAATGTATGTAAGATTTAAATATTTCGCAATTTGTGCGGTAAAGTGTTGCCAACAAAAAAAAAAAAAAACTGTGCAAAAACAGTAACAGCTCACAGTTTAACGTTACTAAAAATGGAGTCCTACACCAAAGAACAACACGTTTCCATTGGGCTGTGGAACAACAACAAGTAGATGCTTATTTGTCAAACAAAATCATTTTCAGCGATGAGGCTCATTTTCATATTGATGGCTTTTTTAATTGTCAAAATTGTCGCGAATGCATCAGCAAATGTCACTATTTGATGCGAAAATGTGGACGACATTTGTTTCAATAATATGGTGCCATATGCAATGCCCGAGAAACAATTAAATTACATCAAGAGTCATTTCTTGTTCGTGTAATTTCCCGTTGGACTTCTTTTCTTTGTTTCTTTTTAAGTCTTAGGTTTATGCCGACGACCACCCACGCCTTTAAGGAGCAACTTGAGTGCTGAATCAACGAAATTCAGCCACACTTATGTAAAAGGGTCATAGGAAATTTCGGCAAAAGAGTACTTATTTGCCAGCAAAGCCGTTGAGGCCATTTTCCGGTATCTCATTCCATACATAACCCTAGGTATCATCATCATCATATATATTATTTCTGTAGTATAGGTACAATTTGTGGCTCTTAAACTAAACCAATCTTAACAAATCAGGTGTCAAAAGAAAGAGAAGTTCCTGGAGCAGTGACGAATTGTGATTTCAATTTATAAATTTTAACAAATAAAAAAAAAAAACGACCAAAACAAATAGTCTACCCAAAATGATCAGTTGACAGATGGAAATCATATGGGAAGTGTTTGTTGTTTTTAAGGTTCACTGATATTAGTTGATGTGATATACAAGTTAAAACATGTCATTTAGGAGGGCATACAAAAAATCGCGAATGCCAACCAAGGGGTTGGCCTAACCGTTCGACTTACGCAAGTAAATCAGCGTAGTTAAAACAATATACTTTATTCTTCCAAGTTATACCCGTACAAATCTATGTACCGCTTAAGACTCATTCTTAAATCTAATCCATGCCCGTATGAAGGCATCGTACCCATCGTCCAATGTGCTAAGTCATCAAATCCATCTCGGCGCGTGTATCCGGTGCGATGCAATTGGATCTCTATGCACCGGCACTGTGAGAACATGTTTGCACCTGAACAAACTGACTCAGCGAATCTCGTATGATTCGCTGGCATGCACTTAATTCGTGACCCAAGTGCATTGTGTTAACTTACATATTTGCTATTTGGGAATCATATGGGAAATATTTGTTGAAAGATGGAAATCGTATGGGAAGTTTAGATTTTGGGCGTTGGATTTTCTCTTGCGAGGGTTCTCGCACGGGCACACTAGTATTGTATAATGAAGCAATAAAAAATATATAATTTTTAATTTTTCCGTCAAAATTACATCTTGTGTGAGGTTTAGGACACCCTTTATATTATGTAGTACTTCCTATATGACGTAATATAATCCTGTGAATTTACGCTCAATCTTAGCCTCATTCTTAATGTTGGTGATTTTTTCCAGATTTTTCTGAGCGAAATAACTTGACGGACTATAGAGTTTGACTATGCAAATGAGTGACAGCTGTATTTGCCCCTTCACCCAACTGTTGCAGATACAGCAAAGGAAGCTATTGTAGTGATACTATCCACCCTGTGAACATAAGCAAACAAAATCCAGTGTAACATTCGATAAACAAACATCAACTTACACATTCAGCATTTTCCATTTATCCATTCATTCATGAACAATTCGTATAAGCGCCGCTTAATTGCTTAAACGTAACATGACAGGCGCATAGCTTTGAAATTATTTACCCATTTCTTCGCTGCACAATCATGTCAAAGGTAAGCCACCGATGATTAGGTAATAATTTATATAATTTATTACTTGTCGAATGAATTTAACTGAGTAAGCAGAATGATTGGAAAATAACTGCAGTATTGTACTACTAATAAGTGTATAGTATATAAGGTCCGATTTTGAACACAATAAAATATTCTTAAAACTCATGTCGAGCGGCGAGTTTCACTCTGTCATTATCGGCGAACTCCTAGTGGGTGGCCACATTTATTATTTTGGCTTAGATGAGCCATTAGTTCTCTACCAGTACGAACCTAAGATAACATCCATTACACTATCTAAAGCTTTATAAAAGAATTCTTGGGCAGTTAATAAAAACAATAACTATGCTATGCGGAGATGCTGGGGTTTTAATATACAGATATACAAACAGTTTCACGATAAAGCTGAGCTGCAAGTCAGACTGGAAAAATGATCATCATATGAGGAAGCCACATCAGGTGCTTCATAGATTGATCGAGAACGGCTGAAAAAATTAAGGTCGAACATCGAATGTTCGGTTTCTTAAGGCAATTATTTTAGAGATCCTCAAGTATGAACCCAATACCTCAAACAACTGAGCATAGAAGGTATACTCTGTTCCACAAAAAATGTCAGTACAGGGGGCCTATTCCTGTACACGAGTCACGAGAGTCAATTTCATGTGACAGTGATGAAATGGTATTCTTGAACACGAGTCACTCAATTTTGGTATTCCTGTACTCGAACTCAAACGTCAGATTTCACTCGAGTGAAAATGTAGGTATTCCTAGAGACGATAATGACTGTTTTCTTGTGACAAATTGCTCGTTTAAGAATAGTTGTCGAGTGTCGCTGTCGTGTGAAGTAGCAATGGATTCTGCAAAAATGTAAGTTAATTTTATAGCATTGTTGAACGATTTTGGTGTATAGTGAAATTATTTAATATTTGTATTCATTTTAGGGTAAAAATAGAATGAAGTTTTGGTGGATTTTTTTTTAAAAACATTAAAAAAAAAAATGCAACAGCCGCATTCAGTCAAAAATGCAGCAAGTCAAAAATCGAATGAATTGTGGAAGGAATTAAAGGACCATCTGTAAAAGACGTGACTGGGTGGAAGAAGTTAACTATATGATACGCTAAAATTATAAAAATTAAAACGTTATATTTTATATTATATTTGTTGATAATTTATTATATTCTATTTATAGATTTGGTGCAATTACAAAAATATTTTGAAAAGAAAAACACACTATCCACTGAAGACGATCTGCTGCGGCTTTTAAAGCATGGTGTGATTGTTTCTAGCAAATAATGGAAAACATCTTTTTTCACTCTAAATAATTCCTGAAAACTGTAAAATATAAAATATAACATTAATAACATAACATATTTGTTTTTAGCGTAACACTTACGTGTTATTCGGTAATTCCAAACGATTTCACGCATCTCATCCTTTTTGAAGTGAATTTGCGGTCGTCCGAGCTTTATCACGATCATCAGTTAATTAATAATAATTTATAAAATAATATTATTATTAATAAAATTAATTAATAATTCATAAAAAAAAAAAACTCAACTTTAAAACAACCATTTCAATTTTTCAAATATAAGTGAAGTTGGGTGTGGTTTAAAATTGTGTTCTCGAGCGAGAGACAGTCGATCGAGTCCAGGAATACCAAAACGTACTCGACTCGACTGTGGGCTCACTTTTGACGTCTCACTCGACTCGTGTACAGGAATAGGCCCCCAGGCCTTATGGGGGAGCTTTTTTCAAACACTGGTGCCTGTACATGTCTTCACGGCACTCAATTAGAGAGATCGCCACTGAAATAAAAACCAAAGCACTGACTTACGCAGGTTTTTTTTTGTAATTTCTGTTCAATGCGCATACATCCCACAATAACCAGCCACCCAGAGAGATAATGGCATAATGCGGTCGTGTGGCCGCCATCAGCCCTCGCTGTGTGTATGGAAATCATTAACATCAAAGCAGTGTTTCCATTACAAAATTAAAGCAAATCGTTACAGCTTTTTCTGTGGTTTTTGTCAAAGAGCTTTGCGATTTTATGTTTTGAGAACTAATAAATGAGCATGAGTATGTGAGGGTGTTGCCGCATCCCGCATTGTTTTTGCTTTTTGGATTCTCTGGTTTTTATGGAGAATCCGTTAAAATGCAGTTAAACAATTTTTCGCTTTGTGTGCTTTATAATGAAGATTTATTTTCGTGGAATTTCGAAACATTCAGCTCAGTTTGGGTGCGGAAACGAATAGTGACTTTCTTTTGTTTCTAGCCTTTATCTCGTAAGCTAATCGTTTCCGATATATAACATTCTTTCTTTTTCTTTAGTTGGCGCTACAGCTCGAGGTGAACCTGGGCCTGCTTCTCGCAACCATTTGTGTGTGCGTGTTATATTTTTGCACGAATGGAAGGGACCTACAGTTTTTTGCCGACTCCCAACGGCGAGTTGAGAAGCTCAATCGTGACAAATGATACTCTTTGATGCTTGTCAGACATTCGAAAGAGGTGGGCACTGTGAAAAACTTTTAGGTGTTCGCGGCGGGATATATAACATTGATACACCAAAATACTCGAAAACATGCCCTTTACAAAATACCAAAATTTCATTAAAATCGAGGTGGTGTCCACCTTGTACACAATTATATTTTTTTCGCTCAACAAATTGTGTCGTTTTTAAATCAGCAGATGGTAACCCTACGGATATTACTCTCTGAAATGTGGCGATTTTTCATGCATACTATGGTAACTCAGTGAGAGCTTAAAAGAGGGACAGATTTATGAAAGCTATTGCAACCAGAGTGAGAGGCAAACGTCCTATCTTCCCTGTACTGACAATTTTTGTGGAACAGAGTATAGCAGGATAGTGAGGAACTACCAAATCAACTGTGAGGCGTTATTTCGTCACAGAAAGGGTTAGCCTAGGAGTCTTCTTCATAGACAATTACGACTTGACATAATATGGCGCTGCAAGTCCCAAAAAAACGAAAATTATAGATCAACCCGTAGTTTGAGAAAGGCTCTTGGGTTTTCGGTGTCCCAGATGTTTCAGTGCTATAGACTTAATATTGAGGATTAATTTGAAGATTTGGTTTCCGGAAAGCTTGCTTTTAGGCAAAGAATTTTTTATTTTTTTTTTGCTCAACAGAAAAAGTAACATTCTTCAAACTAAATCACTCCACAAATAATGAAGTGCATCATCAAAAGTTTTTATACAATCCATCAATTACAAAGATAAAAAAAAACCTGTACACAACCAATGAGTTTTCTTACGTACTCGTACCTCTGATTATTCCTTTAACCTATATTTCTCTCGAGAAAACTTTGTTTCTAAGCGCAATTCTTCTTCGAAACTTCTTCACTTGGTCAGTAAAGAAAAATGACGAAAGTCCTTTATTCAAACAATTTCCCCAACCAGTTCAATACCACAATTCACAAATTTTACTTAAACTTTCTGTGAAAATGATTAACGATGGAACTTAACTTCTCCGGTCCAGCACCGGCCCCTTACCCCGAAGAGTAGTATTAAAACCATGGAGGTAGCGTTGAAAAACTTCAAAAACCCCTAAATTCACAAGCAATTTTCACTTCGAAAGCTATTCCCTCACAAAAAAAAAAAAAAAAAAAACAACCAACCAGACACAACTTTACTATTCCCTGGGTTTTCTTCAATTGTGGTAGCGCGACCAACCCGTGGCAAACCCAATGGGTGGCATTGGCACGATGGCACGCTGTTTCTCTGCAGTGTTCGAAAACTCCAAAACTTTCTCAAATAAATCAAGAAATTAATTAAATTTGACACTTTTGGCACCGCAGGGATGTGTTGTAGGGGAGTTGCGTGAAATGAAAATGCGTCTTCGCGTTGCTCCACTTTCGGTACACATACGAAAACAGTCATTGAAAGCAATGAAGTGTGACCCGTTTCTATATTCGTTCGAACCCTTGACCGGTAATTGAGCCGATTTAGTCCCCTCTCCATTCATATTCATTTATCATATTTCACTCGGATCGAGCGTAAGCCGAAAACGTGCCCATTATAATAAAACCGTTTTCGGCTCACACATTTATGACCAATGCAAATTGCTACCGTCTATGGCATATGAAGCGATTTCCTTTCAAGTGGCGTTCCCTTTTACTCCCTGATCCTGGCCAGGGTCTTTTTTTTCCGCCTGCTAAAGCAAAACTTATCGAGCGAGAGTGAATGTGAGTAGGGCAGTCGAGAGGAGGATGAAAAACTGATGTTTCCAAGTTAATTTTTTGGAAAATGAGCAGAATAAAGTTTCTTTTTTTTTTTTGCTTCGGTCCGTTGTTATTTTTTGATCGATGGGTTCAGTTGAATGTTCAGTTGATGTATTTATATTGAAGAGGAAAATTATATCAAACTTGATGCACACAGCACAATGGTATAATAAAGAGAAAGTAGAGGCAACAAATGGGGAAAAAAAATCCAAAATCCCTTCGGAAAAAACTGAGAAGCTTGTGCTGCCATAAAAGCGAATAAAAAAAGGAGTAAAGGGGGAGTTTTATGTGCTCACTATAAGCACGGGGGGTTGGGTTATTTTGTTCGTGTTCGCCTCCCCAGATATAAATAAATATGAATGGAAATGGACGTAAACATTTTGTTGGACATAAATTCTGATACGTAGATCCTGTGATAAAAACGAAAGTTGGTGGTTGAGGATTTTCGTGAACGCGTCCGAGACATGAGGATTGAAATAAATTTGAATGGGGTTCGGTAGGGAGAGGAATTAAAGTTTGGTGCTAACGATTTAAAAGAATTTATAAACCTTTTTTAGGCCTTTTTTATGAAATTTTTTTAAAGCCTTTTTTTTTTTTTTTTTTTTTTTTATTATACACTTAAATATTTGTTTTTATAGCAAGAGGCATTTTGTAATATGAGAGTTTGCTAAATGATTTATTTATGTGACACCGGAGGTTATATCTCATCCCAGTAGACGATTGTGGTTTAGTTACCATTGTGCTGCAGAAATATCTTTCAAGGGTTCTCAAACAACATTTATAGAAACATATTCAGCGGCGTCTGGAAATTGGACAAAATTTAGGTCTTTGAAGATTTAAGAAAATGGATTTAATAAAGCCAAAAGGATCAAAAGCCTCGAACGATAGAGTTTCAACTACGAAACCTGACAAATTTTAAAATAAAAAGTTATCGCTGACTGAACTATATACGAACTAGCTACTACTTGTTGTTTTTTTTTTTTTTAATTGCATCGGTCACGTTTCAATGCAAAGGGTGTTGTGCAATCCTCTGTTCCTTGAAATACTGTCACCCGTCGGGCAACATAGGGGATCAACTACACCTTCTTATTCGAAGATCTGCAATGTGTATGAACTCCCTCCAATTCTTCCCAAGAGACCTTGATTCCTCCTCAACTGTTATGGAATAGCCATATGGCTCTAAGTGATCGCACAGTGGTCAAGTAACTATACCGATATTACATCATTCTCCCCGAAATCATAGACTATATAGTACCGAGTGCTCCTTTCCTTTAAAACTTCCGGGTCACTTTTCCCGCCTCTCTGATCAAGTCGGAATTATAGAACTCTCAGAAGCACTGCCTTGAAGAGGAATGTAAATAATGTAATATCTTCTAATTATATTAGTATTTTTCCGGATAGTCAGGCGGCTTTTATATCTCTGGAGTCAGTTTCATCTTTCTTACAGACCACCTTCAATTGTCATTCATCTCTAATGTCTCTAATGCAATGTCTTAGCGAGTTGGGTACGAAATACCGAATTACAAAATCCTGAAAACAAAATCCCGAACACAAAATCCTGAAACACAAAATCACAAAATCCCGAATTGAAAAATCCCGAATCACAAAATCCTGAGTTTGGAGAAAATAATAGTTTAAAATTCGCGCGATTTTCGGAATTTTGTAATTCATGAATATGTGGCTATTTTGTTTTGTTTACATGAAATTGTGTATATCCCTTCGCTGAACTATTTACTCATTCCTAAAAAAATGATTTCTTCTCTTCCTATGACTCACTATACTACCCAACAAAAAACTAAGAACAACACAACACGAACTATAAACAAGATACTAAAATGGTTTGTTAGGTGCACATGATGAGAATCAAAAAGCGCTGTTATTTTTGATTCTCATCAATTGATATTCATCACAAATACTTAATAGGAATCATAACTATTTGAAATGACTTTTTTTTCGCCACTGACAACCGGTCTTACCGAGGAACTTACCAAAACGCGCACTAT
Organism: Brachyopa scutellaris; assembly: GCA_949775065.1. Taxonomy (NCBI): domain Eukaryota; kingdom Metazoa; phylum Arthropoda; class Insecta; order Diptera; family Syrphidae; genus Brachyopa; species Brachyopa scutellaris. The sequence continues at coordinate 171,111,775 of OX459112.1, read as the reverse complement.
GAACCAGATACAAAACTCGCTTGGTTAAGTGCACCTAATGAGAATCGAAAAGCGCTGTTCTTATGTGCACTTAACGATTTTGCTAGCAAATTCTTAGTGTGATTTGATAATTTCGTGGTAACGTGGAGGGGGTGGACTAAAAAGCATTCTCTTAAGAATGAGAAAAAAAGTGGTTAAGAGCTATGAAAAATTCAGTTTTTTTTTCTGCAAAAAAATCCATCAAGTATCGAAAATCCCTAAAAATTCGGGATTTTTCATCAGTGTTCATTTTTCCGGATTTTGTGATTCGGGATTTTCAGAAATGCGTGATTTGATTTCAGGATTTTGTTATTTCGGGATTTTATAATTCGGGATTTTGTGCCTTTCCCTGTCGAAGCAGTTTAATATTCACCTCTACTGGGTGCCAGGGCACAGAAACATTCCAGAGAATTGTAAAGCGGATGAACTCAATAAATTAGGAACAACAATACCTATTCTACCGGACAACAAAAATATAGGTCTGCCGCTTGCAACTTACAAGCTATCACTTATAAATACGAGTACTTGACACAGTAAAAAAAAAACCAATGTTAAATGGAAAGGTGGATCCACTTGCTTTACCACTAGATACATAGATCTGGCCTAGACTGGATCTAAAACGCTTCTGTCACTAAAAACCGTGGTTACTGGTGTCATCACTGCCTGCACTGGCAAGCATGCAACTAGGCTTGGTGTTTTGCATAGTTCACGAAATTTCCAGAATAACTAAAGACATTGATTGGCGTCTTTTAAGCCTCTGATAAACTATAGTACATAGGCTTGAGGTATAAATTGATTTGTAAGAAGGTCTTGAGATCTTGCCCGTCAGAAAATTTAGACTCAGACGCAGAGACTGGTTCTCAAATGCGTTGTGCTATTCACTGGTCACAAGAAATTCCAGAACGCTTGGGTCGGAGATTATCTGTCGAGGTACTCGTATATGGCATACGATAGAATCTTTGGGCTGGCAAATTATTCGCTTAACACTGAGGCTTTTGATAAACGCGAAAGTTACTTTTCGAAGTTTCGTGACAGCTGTATTGATTAATTTATTTGCTTGCTGTTGGCCCAGTAGATATGCTATCCTGGTTGATTGGTTAGAGGATAGGGCGAGCTCTATAAGCTCTCACTAAGGCCTCTGTGGGCCCGTTGTGCTCTCCACGTTATCAAAGCTGAACGGACTAGTGTTATTGGTGGGTTGTGATGGGAAGGAGGTCTATGGCGATTGGGATCGGGAAATTGATCAGGCGATTTTGCCAATCTTAACTTTGTCACTACGTCCAATTTTTTGAAGGTACGTCAGATGTGGCGCTCCTTACACTTTAAGTCACAGCCTCGCTGTTGTTGGCAGTGGCAGTAGAAGTGTTCCAGGTCCTCTTCATCCTCACAGATTGCCATATCGATTAGGCTAGGACTGTACGCGTGCCTGTTGAGATAAGATTGATGTCCCCTGTTATAAGTCTCACCACCAATCTCAATTGTGTTCTTCTGGAACTTAGAGTATGCTTGGTTAGTTTGTGCAATGCTATCCTTGTATGGCATTTACATATCTTCCCATTTTCTAATTTCTGATTTGTCTACGGCGGAGTCTCTTTGATAAACATCTCTTCTCGCCAGATTCTCTGTGCATTTATTACCTTTAAAAATTTCGTAATTTTATATCCAGGCAACAGTGCTAACATTGTATGCAGCCAGCCCTATTCCAGTCCCAAACAGGGTGTGACCGTATCGAATATGATTTTGGGCCTTAAGAGCTGCTTTATTGCCCGAAAAGATGAAGAAATTACCGTCACACACATTTGTAATCCCAAATATTCTAACGATTCTTGCCTACCTTAAGGTCTGATGTGTTGTAAAATCCTCAGAGCACTGACACTATGTTTCTTCTTTTTTGTTTTTGAAAATGCGTAGTATTGCGCTTTAAGCTGCTGATAGACACGTTCTTATTGCCTCTATTACACCAACGCATGTGTTTTGTTAATTTTTCATTAACCTGTTCACTCTGCTAAATCCAGAAAAAACTTGCAAGTCGCATCGAATCCCGTAAAGCTCATAATGCGTCAGGAACGTGCAAAGGATCAAGTGTCACGTGTTATAATATATTCGTTGAGCTCAAAAAATACAATCCAATACACAAGCAGCAGAAATAAATTTAAAGTCTTTCGCAACTCAATAAGCCCTGAGTAGAAATCCTTGTATCAGTTTCAATCAATCTCATAACAAAAAAAATTGCCTCCAACATTGTCACGATTTCCCTGCTTTTCTCACGCAGGCAAATATCCCAAATATCCCTTCTCATTCAATAGTAATTCCATGAATAAAGGTGAAACTAAAGTAAAGAACTTTAGCGCAGGCACGAGCAAATATCCGTTCCAAGGCCAAATAAAAGCCGAGAAAAAGAAAACATAAACTTGGGATTATAGAACAGCGAAAGGGATCACAGTAGACCAAAAAAAAGGAATAAATAAAATAAATAAAGTCACGGGCACGAACACTAGTAGTAAATAGCCAATGTTGGCCGTTCATTTATAGTACCATTGTATATGTATGTATATGTAGGTCCTTGTTTCCATACTAAGTGCCATACACAGGCCCTGTTTTTTTGCCGCTTATATTCTCTAAACCAAATCGTATGAAAGGGGGAAATGGATAAATCCAATTTCTCTTCTTATCGCCGATTCACACCTTTCTTCTGTTCCTCGTACTACCCCGGTATGGGATACATGGCCCAAACCAAAGATATAAGGAAAACATAACGAATTGTTACAAAAATATCGCACCACGCCCAATAGGAAGGTAGGGAAGTCAACTCACACACAGCGCCCTGCAGCACAAACAAACGACGGATCCTTATTGCCATATCCTGGCTACTGGGATAATGTCGTCAGGCGTAAATTCAATTGTCGATTTGATAAATGGCTTCAGTCCTACTCTGGTTCTTCTTGCTTTCATTTGATTTAATGCAATTTTTTGATTCATGCCGCATGACATTAGGTGTGGATGAAGGTGAACCGAACAAAAAGGACCTACCGCTTAACACTGGGCGCGCGATTTCATTATTCCATTGGCCCGCAAAACAGTCTGTCAAAAAGCCGAACCGTAACTGACCGAAAAGCTTTTAGCCGAACTAAAACGAATCGCCTAAAGGCAGAGGATTTTTCATATCCTTTTCGCTGCGTTTTACTTCTTGTGACAACCCACACTTCTCGCTTTATTTTTAAATTAAAAGTATTTCAGGTGTAGCAAAAAAAAAGGGAGGAGCAACAAATTCGAGAGAACGAAAAAAGGATACTCTACCACAGGGAAATCCTAATCGGCTTATGGTGCAACGGTATTGATTTTATGTCCTCCATATGTGCAGGTGGTCCATTTAGGATGGGACAAAGTCATTCATTTCAAGCCTCGTCTATGAGGAGGGATTAGGGTATTTTTTTTAGTTGCAATTTTGCTTTTTTTGGAGAATGTCCTGTGGCAATCCTCAATTTCATCAACGCTAATAGACAGTCACAGGCGGACAGTGATTTTTTCCTCCCACAACCATTTGCAATAACTTTATCCGCTGGCCGCATATGTCATGTATTTTCCAGAACTCAGTACATGCTCGTATATCTTTTTCCTCGGCATTTTTCCAAGGACATAATTCCCATTGAGAAGGAGAGCAAAAAAAGAAGACTTTGCGCGGCGCGTGGGTTGGGGATTAAACAGCGACAAACTTATCCTTTGGAAATCAAGTGAAAATTCACTCGTCTGGATTAAGAGATTAGAGGGATAATGATTTTGCTCATGCTAAAAACCGTTAACAAGTTGTTGGATAAAGGAATTCGTATTCGTTCTTCCTCAAACTCAGAGTAGATGCTCGTATACTATAAGTAGTCGCTGTGACTTTGGCTGGCGTGCGGTGATGTGTGAAGTGTGCTTGTTACGAGTACGAGTATATGAAATTTTATTTAAGATTAAACATTCTTTTCCAGGATAATTGTCCTTAAAGTGGATTTAATGCAGTGAACAAAATGTTAAGAAAAAAGTTCGGCTGAGGCTTTTTTTTATAACAGAAGCGTGTGTCTTGCATGCTTTGTCATGCGAGGAGTTGACGATAAGACCAATGTTCATTGGTGATGGAAATGGCACGTTCTTATTTTTTTAGAGGAAAACGAGGTATAGGACGTTTACATCCCTGTTGTTTGTAAGGCATTTTTCAAATCTATCGTTCATATAAACAGATATTTAAATAGTTTCTGCCATTTCAAAATATGGATCGTTTAACCACCGCTCAACGCATGACAATTGTTGCATCTTGCTACAAAAATAAGGGTTCTGGAATATCTGTGTATCGCAATTTAAGGACAGATGATGGTCGTCATAATAAACCAACTGATCAAACAATTCAAATGTCCAAAAATTCGAACAAATCGGTAAGGCCTGCATCATCGTTATGCTCGATCAACTGAAAGCACAGCCACTGGTGAGCTGCTCAGTGACCGAAGGCAATTGGGCATTTTGTACAGGTCCGTTTGTCATATTTTGCTTCTGGCTTTGGATCTTCATCCCTATTAGGCCCGCTTTACACAACATCTAAAGTTCGTCTACGGCTACGGTTCGTCAAATTAGGTCTGGAAAATCGGTTGCCATCGCCGTTGAGGTCAATTTTTCGCTCCGCGGCTTTCAGAATTTAGTTTTCTGTGAATCCAAATGTGGTCATTGAGCGGTCATTGGGTAACAATTTTTGGAAATGACGAATGCGCCACTGTTACGGTGAATTCTCTGTGCTAAGGTGAAATGATTATTGATGGCATTTCTATAGCTCATATTAAAGGGAAGATATTATAATTAGCCGGTTTAAGAAATATATTTCTTTTTTTTTTTCTTCAAAAAGCTTCATTTGAATGTGAACCCGGTATCAAACCAATCCAAACCTTTAAATAATCTGCAAATCAATCTGTGAATTAATAGAAGAAATGTCTACCTAGACAGAGCTCTAATTCATGTGTGGTAGATTCCTGTGTAGTGGTAAAAACGGCTATTTGACATATATGAACACAAGTCTTGCCGGAACGTTTGCAGTGGTAAATATTGCATTGATGAGATATTTTTAATAATTTATTATGAACTCACCCTTCATGGACTTTTTCTGCTCTATTGCAGTTTTCTTTCTTTCTTTTCAAATCCTTTTGTTATAATCTAAGACGCATACAACTGATCGGTAATGCTCTTACATGCTAAAGGGCAAATCAACTAAAGAGTATACTTTTTTTTTTATAATCTACACACGCTAAAGGGGATATGAATACCCTTTTAATGTTTACACACAGCGCGAGCACATGAAGGACGAGAACGAGAGACAGACAGATCGACGTAGCGGTAGGAAACTCAGGTGTTAGGTTTCAATTTCAACTAACTCTATGGGTGGTGTCCAAGATAACTGGAGAGTTGTGTATTATTTTTGTACTTGCTTATGCTTTTCAAAATTCAGGCATCCATATTTGCAAAATTTAAAGAAGAGGCGCAATGAAGCGAATCCAGGAGCTCTTATAAAACTCTTCAGCAAGGTCTCGGGGAAAAAAACTATTTTAATGACCAATATAGCATAGAGTCTATTTCGGACATTTTTAAAGCCAAAGGGGAATTTTTCCAGCTCAACTACATGCCACACAGAACTGGACAAAATTATGAATGTACTATGTGTAACCTACGGTCGAGGGAAGACATAAGGCATTTTATTGGAACTTGCAAAATTTAACAGTAACACAGAACTAAAAACCTTTCTCACCTGGCTGACGGCAAAAATCCAGTGCTAAGTAATATTGTAAATTTTTTTGTAAGCTATTATTTAACTGAAATAAAAATTATCTATCTATATACTTGCCTATGATTCACAGGAGTTTTTTCCAGATGTTTCTTATTATAGTTTGTGCGATCAATTTCTTCAGCCATATCCAACATCCTACTGCCAGTGTTATGCCCTCGCAGTAGGTTTCGATATTAACTTCTGAAACTGATCAACTTATTTTTATTTCGTGAGAAATAAATGCTTCGAAGACATCTGGATTCGAACCGTGAACCTTTCGCATGACAAGCGACGACGACTACCACTAAGCCACGGCCACCCACTTTTCGAATGTAAGCAAAAAACGGCTTCTTTGGTCCTTCTTTAGAAAAACATTCAATTTTTATGAATTTATATTTTATTAACGGTCATTTTATGCCATAAAATTTAACTCTGATTGCACTTTAATATGGTCTAAAGTTCTACTTTTAGCTTCCAGTGCACACATTGAAATGTCAGCCTATTACCGGCACAGCAGGTCATTTGTTGTAGCCGAATTTTCTTTCCCTTTCACTGCGGACTACGAATACAACCCCAAGTATCTCATGCAAATAAAAAAAACGAAGCGATAGTGAGCTATTAGAAACTGACCCTTTGTTTTGTTAACCCTCGGACTGACACATGAGTTTGGCTGGACCTTTTTTGATTTTAATTGTAATTTAAAACGTGGGGGTTCCACGAATTTGTTTTTTGTGGAAAAACCGCGCACTGTTTAGCAATACTGCTGCAAATGCAAGAATTCTGAATGCAGTCGTACGTTTTATACCTATGTATACCGTCGAGTCGGTTGGCTAGTTGACTAAAAATTAATTTTGCCAGCACAATTCATTTATTATTATTATTATTATTATTATTATTATGTACTTGAATATAAAAATGGAGGACGAACTGCTACGAATGAGTAGCATGAAGACGATATAATATCCATTGCAAGGAAAATTGTATACAGGCCGAGAAGAAGGAGCTCTTTGGGAATTTAATCAAGGCATTTTTTACTTCAACTCACGAACCCGTACAGCAACAGCGGCCGTACAATTGTGGCTGACAATTTTTCGACAACATTGGATGGACCTTAAAGATTGGCCAAACTTAGTCTCGCATTCGTTGGTACCATCTGATCCAATAAACGATGTCTTCCTGATGAACTGAAAAAGCAACCATCTCGTCCTGTCATTTCCTGTTTATTCGGATTTCATGAAAATTTGGTTTCAATTTGCAGCTACATAAATGTTCCGAAAAAGAATAAGTGTTTCAATTAACTTTCCACCGTATACTATACCAAAGATTGTGAAGGCGAAGCCATGAAACCGCAGGCGATTTTGTATTATAATGCCTACGACTAAAGCGGGTGTGGACTGTATGGATCAGATGGTTACACATTTCACATCAAAGCGACCAGCAAAACGATCGATGTTTGTTTTTTTCTGCAGCATGGCAGATGTTATGGCATTGGCTGCATATTGCATTTCCAAAGAAGTCGATAACATCAAAAGAACTGACGGTAGGCGAAGTTTCTTGTGTACGTTGTCTAACAGTTTAGTTCTCCCAACAATATTCACATCATCTAAAAATTCAGCACTCGTTGCTCGAAAGATCAATAAATGTAAGTTCTGAAAATTATCGTTGCTGTTCGTTTTCATTTCATTTCCATTTTTCTCTTTTTTTTTTGCTTCTCCTTACATTTCAGATTGCAACAGTAGTACCTGCCACTAGTGGTGCTAATACTTTCAAAAACTGCATGTTTAACACTAGAAAGACGGACGGGGGTCATTTGACCCATTTTGAAGTTTAGCGTTCTATAATTTTAAAAGTTTTAACTTTTATGGCATGTTCTCTTGTGACTTTTATTAAAATAGTGTCAATTTAAATTTACATATAGTTTCATCATTATATCTTCATAAAGAATTGCATAAACATATCATCTACCTACAAAGCCGGCGCCGGTCATTTGACATTTTTTAACTTTTTTTACATTTTTTTACGCAACCACCAATACCATTGCAGCCTTCAGCTGGTAAAAGACGTCACTGTTATATTTTCAGCTGTAATAATAAATCTAGTTGTGTGTGCGATATTTGTAAAATTCCATTACGTGGAAAATGTAATCAGTCAAAAGCAATTATTTGTCATGATTGTAGTAAGAAATATCAAACTTCTTGTTAATAAAACACGTTAATATGATTATATTTAAGTTTGTTCACTGATTGATTAGCACTTTTAAATGATTTACTATATCAAAATCTACATTTTTATTGTATGGGGTCAAATGACCCTTGCCGTCTTTCTTGGTAAGAAGATTTTCCCGTCTTTCTAGTGTTAAAACATGCGTCCAAATGCATCACCAAAACAGCAATATTCAATATAAATACGTTTGGGGTATGGCCAGACCTCATGTGTTACGAATGTGATAATCGAAACATGTGTCAGTCTGAGGGTTATCCTCCCATTTTACACTCTAAAACTAACCTACCAAAGTCAAAATTCAACTTTTGAAGTTTACTTTTGTATCTGGGCCACTAATTACTATTACACAACTGTGGTGGTTAGGTGGTTTCATAAGTGCACCGTTTTGCCAATCGGCTACGGAACACTAAAAAGGAACAATCTCCTAAACATGTAATTGATGTGTAAACGTAATTGGCTTGATTGTGTTAGCTCCTAAAAGTATGCAATGGTTGCTCGTAGAAGTTTGCCCAAATATTAGATACGGTAAGAACCATTCCATAAATTATGTACATGTCGCGTTTCATCAAAAATGTTTATGATTATTATTAATGTTTTTTGGAAATCCATTTTTGGAATTCTCAAGTGGCATTGATTATATCAAAATACCCTCAGATATCCATTATTAAGGCCAAGGTATTGCTTATAACCGTGCTAAATAGAAGGACTTGATATTTCGAAATCTGAGATGGATAAATCTAACCCGTATGCCACTGTGTTTTGATAGTTTATATACATAAACGCGCATGTCGATTTATCTCATTTTCCACAGGAACTCCGAACTGTATATTAAGCTTCCCAGATTAAGATAAAGATCTTAACAATATTTAATATAACATGCCTTCTGCTAGATGCAAAGACAACGACCACATGTTGCACGATCTCATTACAAATAGAAATAATTTTGATACCAATTCCATCACGACGACTCTGGCTGGCATCTGATTGTTTACTGCCATTAAGATTTATATTCGAAGGACAATTTCGTATTGAAATTGCAAAAGAAACAAAAAAATATCGTAATGACATTCATTTTATTTATACTTTCAAATATTCTCAACCTGCTCAACTGACTAAGTACTTTTTATTGTTTGCAATTTTACTTACCACCTTTGCCACCGCATCTCCCCCCTTTTAGCGTCAACCTCGTGCCTTTGTCTATAAATTTCATTAAAAAAAAAAGAAAAAACAGCCGAAATTGAATTCCGCACACATCTCCCTGTTGTCTTTGCCGAATAGAAAAAAAGCAAGGAGCAGAAAAAATCTGTTCGTCACTCATACCCTTAAATCCCGAATGGCAATGCATAAAGCCAACAACAAAAAAGTAGAAAAAGAAAACAACAAATAACAAAATATTAAATATTCCAAGCTCCCCATCAATTTTCCTCAGAACGAACAACACCATCATCATGACCATCACCATCATCAGTATCGTCCTCATCTTCGTCTTCATCTCCATCTTCATCGTCATCTTCATCGTGTTCCAGCGAAGGCGAACAGGAAAATTATGAACAGAACGTTCCCTCAATCAAAATGACAACGAGCAGAATTTAACAAAAGAAACAAACCATGAAATTGAAATACTTTTCGGCCCACAGTGGGGTGGGCGTACAGTCACAGAAGAGTCGGGAATCATTCACAGAATTCACATCTCCCGGGGTGTCGTCGTACGATGATGACAAAGATGAAGACGAACCTACTGCCTTTGGACCACCACCGCTATACGCTATGCTAGCGATGATGCAAAGTGAGGCCATTATGCGAGCGCGCGTACTCATTCCGTTTCTATTTCTTCATCCGCATCCTTGTCGTGCTCATTCATTCTTCGTCTCTCCTCCCCGGGGAGTTTAGTATAATTTATTTTTCGCGCGCAATAAAAGAATACATGGGGACAAAAGACAAATGTCGCTACCAGGACATAAACTGCTTCTATGCTATAACAGCAGCCACCTTTTGTTGTACAAGTACATAGTTCCTCCTCAATCGTCGTCATGGTTCAGTATTCTTGGCCACCTCGCGGAGTGTTAGTTACCGATGCAGGAGCCAAGGAGCAAGCGTCTCCAAATGGTAGTAATAAATTTCGCAAGAATTTCCACACTTAAAGTTCGCTTTATGGTACAATTTCGCTTGTCTTATCCCGCGCTATGGTTGGTGTTCAAGGACCGGTTTATTACCGCTCGTAGAAATGTCCATGAAGTGATCATCGCTTGTTGGATGAGATTTTTCAAAGTCACTTAAAAAGCTGACAACTGACGTTGTTGTCCTGTGTGACAGCGATTAATCGGAATTTTCTAATCTAATTTAGAGAAAAGTTTCGATATTCAAAGTTTCAAGTCGTTACTGTAAATCGTGCTCTGGAAGGTTGTCCAAAGATGGATACATTTTCTTGATTTGGGAATTAAAAGTATTTTATAACACGTTCTTCGAAACTTCCCAAAATGCAATCATACTGAAAACCTCTTGATGGTGCTTTGTAATTGCTTAGTTTGGAAGCTCCCAGGACTTAAGGTTGGCACGGCAAGTTTTCTAGAAGTGCCACGAACGGACTACAGCATCATTTGGACGAGGTAGTGTCACTCGCTGGATGAAGTTAAACGTCAAGTATGTCATTAAATCAAGCTCGAAAATATCACTACAGCCAAAAATCTTTATAGTCCTGGGAGCAATGGCATGTTTGATAGGTTGTAGTAAATCGTCGAAAATTAATTTTCGAACTAGACTCAAAGTTTTCTTCACAAAGTGTTCTAGCAAGTAAATTAACCGTAACGGAAATCACCACTTGCAATATTGCATGGACAGCCAAGCCACTGGACTCACTACCATGAATTCAAAATGCGTTAAGGACTACCTTATGACATTTAGAGCAAGAAAACACCAAACAATTTTACTCTGCTGGGTACCCAGATATTTGGGTTCGGAAGGGAACAAAACAACAGACGAACTGGACAGGAACAGCTCTGAAATGGATATATCTCTACCTGACAGACATGCCTTGCCGGCCTTCAATACAGCTAAAAGTCTAATAGACCGCATCACCACTAATTTAGTCGAGGACCGATGGCGCAATACTAGCGATCATGTCATAACCCGTAGCCTGTGGCCCGCAGTCGATAAGAAAAGGTCAACATCCCTACTTTTAATGGGAAGAAGCCAAATCCATGTGCTCGTCAGTGTATTAACCGAACATTGTACAAAGGGCCAAAAGATAAGGCATCTTAACAAATTACTTCTGTAGAAGCTGCATGGATGAGGATGAAATAGATTCTATAGCGCTCTTTCTGTGTCAATGCCAAACTTTCCAAGAAAGTCGCGTATATTGTATGGAAGCACGGTTCTTTGACTGCCTGAATGACCTGGCTAATATACAGCTTACAGACCTAAAAAGATTTATTATAAGAAAAAAAGGGTTTTGGTATATGCAACATGCACAACTAGGCTAATCACAAAGGACCCCTATAGCCTCTGGAGGAAATTGGACCTACTGCAAACGACCCTCTTAATCTAATTAAACCTTAGATCTTCCACTTAGCATGACTCCGAAAACGGGTGTAAAATATTTCTCCGCCAAGATAGTGTTATTTGAAGTCGTAAACAATGCATTTACTATACAGCAACGATCTGTAAATTATACACGAGATTAAAATTCTATAATCAAATGACAAATACGATACGATACTTTAAGCCATGCTTCAACAAGATACTAGAGCATCAATATATCCAAGTATTAACACCCTCTTGAGAGTGAGTGAACCATAAAAAAAAAGTCTAAAAAAATGCGGAGATTGCGCAAAGTCCATTGGCAAAATCCGGGTTCCGCTCTATCAGCTCCACTAACCGACCCAACTGGTGCCTGTCGCTCACTTTCTTCGTCCTATAGAAAAATATTCACAATAACACTAGCACTAGACTAAAAATGAAACTTGCATTTTGACAAAACCTGTCATTTTCATCAACTGCAAAATTCCTCTTGATACAAAGGTTGACATATATCAAGAAAAAGAATCACAATTGACACTCAAAATACGGACGTTTCCCATTCACAATCGCTAATAATTGACAATCACAATACCGCTTAAAGAATTTGGTTGATAAATACCAACTACCAGTTGATAATTGATAGTCGTAATGGGTGTATACCAAAATTATTATAAAAAGTAAGGGGTGCCAGCACGTAACTTGATACAATCGAGGGCTGTTGATCGTCGTTCAACTCGAAACAAAAATATTTCGGCAGCACGTAACTTGAAACGAGTTTCGTTGTGAATCGTACCTAAAAAATATGTACATATATCGTATAAAATAAACATACGAGTATATCATACAACTTCTATTTTCTTTTAATACCTCCCCATATTTTACTCAGGTTAAATTTTTCTTAAATTCTCAAAAAAATGACCGTGGCCGATAGCTTTTATCTATCGAGTGCAAAGTTTCGTTTCAAACGTCATTTTTAAGTTTGTGTGCTGCGAACTATGACGATATTCGATTGTATCAAATTACGTGCTGGCATCCAAGATCTTTTTGTGGCATCTTTGCGTGGGCCTCATGTGTGAGAATTTCATGTCCACAAAGTAAATAATTATACTTACGTCAACTTCCCGATACCAATTCAAAATATTTTTAAACATTTTTTTTAGCAATGTAAACTGCCGTCAATATTTCCGTCCTGCCAAAAAATTGCGATCTGCCAGAATTTTTTTCAATAAAAATGTCATTTGCAGCCAAAAACATTGTTTTGGCATTTGCTTTAGTCCAAAAAACTGCATGTGCTTCACTTAAGCTTGTGGTGTTCAAGTTAAAACGTGTAGCTTTATCAGAAGTGATTTAATTTACAACAAATACAACAAATAATAACACACTTCATGTAATCAGTTTTGTTAAAAAGGTTTATTTTTGTCTTTCGTGAAATCGTTTTTGTATATCAATATATAATTCATTTACTTATATTCTTTTTTCTTTCCTCTTTTGAAATATAATTATTATTTTCTATATAATATATGTATTTTTTATTTCTTTAAATATACATATCAGTACACACAGCCTTGTTGTATAAAATTACTTAATCTATTATCAATTTTTTAAATATATATATTTTGTTTATTTTTTTTTACAAATTTTAAAACTAAGATTTTATATCTAGGAATGCGAAATGATATTAATCTTACACTTATATACAAATTATGATTTTAGTGAGAGAATTTAAATAAAATAGAAATGGGTAAATTAAATTATAAATGCTTTTAAGACTTAAGCTGGTTTGGGGTATTCAACTTGTATTCAGAAATAATTTTGACATTAAATGATAAGTAATAACAACTTAAATCATATAAGCTTTGCAAGCTTATCTCACATAAATGAAAGTATGTCTCAGTAGGAATGCTATAACATAATGCGAATATTCATTCTCGTTCTACAGTTTAAAATAATTCGGATTCGTACTCGTTAAACTAAAATTTTAACTAATAAATTAAAGTAATAATTATTCGGTTTCTCTAGATATGTAAGGGTAAGCCCACACCAAATAAAGCAGACATAAACAAAACGAAAAGGCCTGTTAGTAACCCACACCAAATGAAGTACGGCAAAAAAACAAATTTTTGTTTTGCATCATTTGGTGTGGGTAATTGATAGACATGATTTATGTGATTTCTCCTACTAAAGAGCAAAGAAAACAAGTTTAGAGCTGTGTCAATTATTCAAATTTGAACTGTTATAAGATTTTGGTCTACCTAACTTCAAGAAGATTGGTGGATTGCGCATTTATAGAAATTGAATGAATAAAGCATTTATTCCGATAAGTCATCGCTCGCATGCCTTACTCAATTTTGTTTATTTTGTCTGTTTGACAAAGTTGATGTGGGCACTCTCAGTTCATGTATTTTTCGCCTGTTTTTGCCTTAACCTTCACATGGACAGAATCTACCCGGGTAGATATTTAAATTTACTTTTTTGTATATCTATGCACAGATTGCACAAAACTTTAAGCCGTTTGGACTCAGTGACTAAATTTTAGTTTTTTGAATTGTTATACGTTAGTGAACAGTATCTACCCAGGTAGATACATCCTTTTTTCATGCACTTTGTGCGGTTTTTTTGTAGCTCTTTGCCTCTACGTTTAAAAAGTAAACAGGGTTGTAGATTTACACGAATTTCTGAAATTGTTTGTTAAACTAAACAGTGAAATTTAACATTAAGTTTAGTTTTATTTACAAGAAAAGTGCAAAAGCGAAAAATAAACAAAAATTTATTAAAAAAAAAAAAAAATCAAATTAATTTTCCTCTGACGTAGTATGCTGTATGTATGCACAAACACACTAATAATTATTTTTGACTGGAAAATCAAAGGCGGACAGAAGAAAACGAAAAACAAAACTTATAACCGTTAGTTTGAAGGGAATTCCATACAAATTACATGAAATTTGGCTGTATCTACCTGGGTAGATACTGTCCACTAACGTATATATAAAAAGTCGTTCATGTGAAGGTTAAATGTCTTCTCGTGTCTGTGCTTTACTTGACTGTTGTGCTTAAAATATTTTTTTGCTTATTTCAATGTACGTAGTCCCATAAATACACGTGTGATAATTGCCTTAGGCTTAGACAGTCAAGAAAAATCGTTTGCTTTAGTCTGCTTTGTTTTGATTTATTTAATGGGGGTAGTCGCATTGAAATGTGTGTATTTTATGTTTAAAAAAATAAAATAAAAAATTGATTTATTTATCTAACACAGTTTTGTTTTAATCAGTGTTTCTGACTTTAAATAACAAAAAATAAATAAATGTCGAGTGGTTCAATAAATAAAAATTATAAATACCTACTAGTGAGTGAAAAAACAGGACCGAATTACGGCACTCGTTAACCGTTACTCCTTATCGAAATGTGACGATTTGGCATTATCGCTCACGTTATCGAGTATAATTTTACTCGAAAAGAATTTTGCTGTCGAGTGCCATTGAAAACAATTACATGTGTTTATTTTTGAATTCAATTTTGTTGTTTTTTTTTTTGGAATTATTAATATGTTGTTGTGTAATTAGGTTAGATCTCAACAAAATGAATATACTACAAAAAAAAATATTCTTGCTGAATTTATAGTCAAACATCCAAAACCTAATATAGTTTCACCTAGTTTCTTGAATTTCAATAAAATAATATTTGTTTTACCCTTCAATCAACTGGAAACGTCAATTTATTTGAATTTTTCTAGTACAATTTTATTTTAATTCGATACGTTAGCTATCGAGTGCCGTCATCCCAATGAGGTTACTCGTTCATTCGATAACGGGTCCTACTCACTCACTTGTTTTCGAGGGCGGTAATTAGGCCGCTATAAAGATGCAAAACAGGATTTCTTTAAGAACATTACATTTACTTAATTTTAAACAAATTTATAAGATATTGTATCTAAAATTAAAATTAAAAACAAAATTCTGATTCTGACGGATGTTTGTCTTTTATAAGTAGACTCTGAGCTTATAATTTTTTCTTAACTTAAGACGCATTTTTAAGTGAACACAAATCAGCCAGTTTATTAAATAAAAGACGAAAATCACAGTACATTCATTTTAAGACAGATACAAAAAAGCCAACAAATTATTTAATATTAATTTCAATTTGGCCAATTTCAATTACAGTGACCAGTTTACATAAATTAAAAAATTTAAGACTCTCAATTATAAATGAACCCCATCAGGTTTAAATAGATAAAAATACCTTAACCCCAAAAAAAATAATTTTTAATCTCTTCAGATCTACTGCGCAGATTAAAAGAAAAAAAATAAGATCATTTCCAATCCAAGAGCAAATCAATATGAATTTCTATTTATTTACATTTTCATCCATCATTATACAAAGGTTTCATTTTATTTAATTTTTTTTTTTCAATCACACATTAACTTTTACTAAACAGTGTTATTTCTTTTCAATTTAAATATTTTGTGTTGGAACTTGATTTGTCAGTGCGCTTTTAAAGAAAATTTCCAGTTTTTTTTTCTGTTTCTATTTTTTTGATCTCTTAAAACTTTTAAAAATTATTTACAAAATTGAGTGTGTGTTTTTTTTACATAATTATTTTACAATCTCTCACCGAATGAGCAAATGATTCCGGAATGTTTTCTGCAAAAAAAAAAAAATGGCCACAGGTAGTGTTAGGTACTTCGAAATATGTATCTGTTCGAGTAGCTATGTGTCCTAAATATTGCTGTAGGTTGCTTTGCCAGAATGTTGTTGAAATGTCAACTTCAAATGTCATTGCACCACAACTTTCGAACAATTATTATTCAAATACTTTAAAAAACGATACTTACCATTTCAAATGATGTCCAAGCTTGTAAAACTTTTTAAATTGTTCAAGGATCCATTTTTTATTTGATTTGGGTGGGTAGTGCTTGAAAAAAGAAAATCTCTTTGTTTACAAAATGAATAATGACTAGGTAAAGGATATCAGGTTTTTTTTTGAAAACAACACCAGAATTAACTAAATGTCGGGTGAAAAGCGAAAATAAAATAAGCAAATGAAAATAAAAAAAAAACTTACACAACAACTCGAAAAGTCATTTTCCAAAGAAAATACAATTTGTCATTGACCCTTGTCTCGATTACGACAGTACACAAAGGAGAAACCGGGGTAAACGAAAAGCTTAATGAAATAGAATGGAGCAGCAATGTAAGGACAGAAGTTCAAGTTGAAAATTCATTGAAGTTCTTACAAAAAATAAATAAAACAAAGACACAGATTTAGAACGAAGAAGAAAGATATATTTGAAATGAGTCGATGACTTTGCCAAAATACAAAACTCAATATGCTTGAGTTGAATGTTTTTCGCTGTACTATATATTGCATGAGTTGCAGTTAGTTGTAAAATCGGGGGTGATTCTCTTTCAGAGGAATTGTAATCAGGCAAACATACAGGATCGCTGAAAAGCTATCTTTGAAGGCGTTGTTCGTACGTTCTGGACGCAAGCATTTTTTGTTACTTTACCGACTTTAAAATTATGCGAAAAGAAAAATTGGAAAATAAACATTATTTAGAAAAAACCAGTGACTTTAACCTGAGAACTTTGTGTGAGCTCAGGTGCACTTGTCTAACTTGAAATGCATTTTGCTAAAAACCCTATTTTCGAAAATGAAACCGAAACACCATCAGAACGGCTGAGAAAAAATTTCCAAGAACATGTTGATTACCGATTTTCTTTTTTTAACATCAAGCGCCTTTTCGCACAGCTCTATAGTGAATTTAATCGATAAATTTGCACGTCTCGGACAGGTTAGTGATGTGAAGACTCCAATCCGTGTTTGTTCGGTAAGTTTAGCTGAAAATATTTCAATGCGAGTTCACAAAAATTGAAGCCAGCAGACCACACACAACGCCGAGATCTAGCTATTAACTTAAAATGATACCTCTTGTTGCATGACTCTTAGAGCTGTGTCAATCGTGATTGATTCAATCTTTTTGACCCGTTCACCGAATAGTACTGATGATTGCATTCACACAACCACAAGTCAATCGTTCACAAGTCAATACTTTCTCGGTCATCATATGACCTGTTGAACCAAATCAAAAATCGAATGTAAAAGAGAAACAGCAAGCAGGTATGAACGTTGAATGGGGTAGAAAATTAATGCATATGTATACTTGCACAACTTTAAGATTTAGAATAGGTCGTCAGAAAATTACTACCACATCCCGTGTGCGCTTGCAGTAAAGTATGAACATGAAACCGTGTTTCCGCCGGCATAAGTGATTTCATGTGTGCTCCCAATCTCTATATCTCTATCCAATACTAAAATGAACGAATGCATTCTGGTCAGCGTTGCCGTGAGCACATTTCAAAAAGCGTCCAAAAAAGGGGTCCAGAAGCAAACAAGGAGTCCCACCTATACATATTTGTATGAAAAAATGCAATATTTCGAAAACTGCATTTTATTACTGAACTTACACCCCTGTTGTGCATTCCACTTTTAGTGAATTCAACCACCAAAAGTGGAATTGGGTGTTCTGCATTCCGAACGAAACTATGAATTGTGGATTGTATGTTCGAAAGTGAATATTTTGGTGTTCTGCATTCCACTCAAGATGACAGCTGTAAATTCGTGTTCTGCATTCCGAAAATCCTGTGATTTTAGTGAATTGAATTCACTTGAGATTCTTGACGTGAATTGAATTCACATGCCGTTGTAAATTGAATTCATTTATTAATTTGTTGATCAGAATCATTTTGAAAAATATGAGTAGAATAATAAGACTTTCCATTAGTGTATTAAAATAATTCCTTTGTTTAATATAGTACAACACAAAAATTAGAGGCAAGAGAGTATTCTCTTGAATTAAATGAAAGAAAATCAAGATTTTCCAATATCAAGATTTCTCTGACTCCACTTCTTGCAGGATATCAACAAATATTTTCTTATCATTAAATAAATTATTTTTCTTCAGTTGTCTAACTTCTGCTTACAATGCTTCGGGAAGATCCAAAATGTTACGATTTATCTCGGAAAATCTTCCTGCGAACTCTCTCCATTCGGTTTTCTTCGCGGTTTTCACTAATCATTTTGTTTTCCATTTTTTTAATTCAATATATTTTTTCTTAAATGTTTAATTCACTTGCACAAAGCAAAAACCAAGAACTGAAAATCTCCAATGATTTTGAAATGATTTGACAGCAGTGTTTGACATTTCAAACAAATGAATTCGAAATGGATTCCAAAAATTCGAAATCACTCGGAATGCAGAACACTGAATTCCATTCCAAGTGAATTTCAATTTCGGTTTCAATCCACTTTCACTCGAAATGCAGAACAGGGGGGTTAAAATAAAATAATTGTTGTTAAATATACATATGTACATCCATGCATGTATGCAGAAGAATTTTTCGGGAAGTAAATTCTGAGTTTGACCTGCTTGTTCTCTATCTAGGGCTGAGCCCTTTCTAGCCAGTTCGTCTGCGGCGTCTATCTGTATTTTGTTTGTTGTTTATATCATTCATTAACTGGATCCTACGAGTAAGCCGGTGAACCAAGTGCCACCATAGCATAGCCGGTTTTACTGTGGTGGGGCGAAAATACGACAGGCCGTTGCCAGGGCGCCTGAAGGAGCTCATTAAAGACTGATTTAACCCTCAGCCTTGCATCGTTGGGCACGGTTTGCTATACGCTCACACCACCACTGGAATCAGAATGACTACTCTTTGGTTTCGGTCCCTCATCCACAGACCTTACCAGGGACGTGGCGTGATGTTCTAAGCAGGGTGTTCTACTTTTTTTTTTGTTGAATAATAACGTACATATGTATATACTCAGTTTTCTCCAGGACCACGGCGAGGATGTTAAGTAAACAAGGCCAACAAAATAATTTATTAAGAACGCGGCAACCACACAACCAAAATTTTCTTTCATAGTTAGGAATCTAAAAATGTATAGTAAAAGCTTTACTAGGTAAACCTTACAAATCAAATCCGGAAGAGACGGTGTTGGCCTTCCAAAACTAATTATTTCCAGTCTTTCTTCCGAATTTAATTGAGAAAATGGTTTCTTCAATAAATTTTCAATAGCGCATCGACAGGTCATTTTTCTCTTATACGATTTGGCTTAAAAGAACGACATGCGTATCTAACTATTGCCAAAATGCGAATGATCAATGATGATGTAAGAATAAACATGTTTCCGCAACATGTTTTCAATGCAAATATTTGAAAAAAACACGCCTATTCCTATTGTTGTGTTGCTTTTTGCTTTCGCTTCAGTCGATTATGTTCTACAAATATAGAGCACATCGAAATCGAACAAATAACTAATATCAGAAGAGAATCGAACAAAATTCAACCAAACAAACGTTAACATGCGAAATAAAACAAAATATGAAAACCAACAAAATACCCACAGGCCACAGCTAACATCTTCCTCGCTAAAGAAAAGGGTAGAAAATGTATTGTATCGAGCCTGCCTGCGTGCGCAGTTTGCTGGGGAACTCAAATTGATGCGAAACAAAACAGAATATGAGAAGCAACATAATACCAAAGAATATATAATTACCAAGAAGTATTATCTGCCTTTGAAAATAGGCGTGTTTTTTTTCAAACCTATATAGGCTAAACATGTTTCCGCAACATGTTTTCAATGTAAAATACAACAAAACCTTAGCCTGGATAATTATCCAGTCTTATTTTTGTATGGAAAGCTTTTTCGAAATCTATATAGATTTGAAAAAAAACGCGCCTAATGAAATCGATCGCAAAAAGCTCTTTCTTGAATAATAAAAAAAGAGCCGACTGAAAAATAATTGGGAGAGAAGCTCTTTCTCATACAACCTCAATCCCACGTATACATACACAATGGAAATCTCCAATACTGCATACTGCGATTCAAAATAAAGGAAGAAGATTCAACAAGACAAAATCCAACAAATCTCCTGCTCCTCTTAGTAATATAAATACAGAGCACGGCGCTTAATATGATTACTTTGGGACCTGGTTAAATTGATAACAATAACCGACGATAACAATAACCGGTGTAGAAGAGAATGGGAAACTCAAAAATAAACTCATAAAAAGTATATTTATACCTATGATAAAATAATAACAATAACCGATGTGATGATTACAAAAAACGAAATTTATCCTGTGTAATTGTGTATAATTGTTAAGGACTGTGTCAAAGTGATAATATTATGCGAATGATAATATTAACTGGGATTATATTAAGCGGCGCGCACTGTATACTATTCCTCCTTCGATCCATGTTCAATATATAAATACCATGAAAAACGATCACACGCATACATTTATATACGAATGCATGTATTATAAAGTAAGGATTCTTTATTTCTGATCTTACCCGAAAAGAAATAAGATAAAAGAAAAAAAAACAAAAGCACTGTGCAGGATAGTTTCGTCGATCCTCATCGTCGTTTACCAAGAACAGGTTATACAGAATATTTAGTCGGTATAGGTATGTGAGTTTACCTGATGGGTATAGGCATACAGAGGTAATCGTACACCTCACACGTACTATCGTGTGGATGACTGTGTCGCCGTGTGTGTTGTATTTTGTATATCGTTTGGAATGTTCTAGGAAATTCTCTGAGCGAAATATTAAAAAGTTTTTGGTAAAGCAAATCATTAACAAAAGCTGTGAGAGCGGGTTCCAACGTTGGAACCCGCCATACAAAAATTTTTAGTACAAACATTTGTATGAGATGCGTCTTCTTGGTAATTATATATTCTTTGATAATACCCACAGCTAACATCTTCCTCGCTAAAGAAAAGGGTTGTATCGAGCCTCAGTGCGCAGTTTGCTGGAGAACTCAAGTTGATGCGAAACAAAACAGAATATGAGAAGCAACATAATACCCACAGCTAACATCTTCCTCGCTAAAGAAAATGTGTTGTATCGAGCCCGGGTGCGCAGTTTGCTGGAGAACCCAAATTCATGTTATTGTACAGGCGATTGTTGGGACTTTGAATATGGTAGAACGTTTTTTTTATATGGATATTTCTTTTGGGTTGGTGCGCTAGTAAGTGGAGAACAACCGGGCGAGTCGACATCGAACTGAATTTAATAAAAAGTTGGTTTGGATAGGTTGCTGGATAGAGGGTTGAAAGTATGTATGTATGCCGGCGCGCACCGTTTAGTTTACTTACGAAAAGAGGAGAACATTTTGTTCAACGTCAATTTGTGTTGAATGGTTTATATACATTTTGGTATTGCGATTTTGACTGCGGTGTTTGGTTTGGTTGATTTGGCTATGGACGGTGCGGCACAACAGAGTGAACAAAAGTGGATGTTAAAGCATTATTTTTAATTAAGTATTTTTGAATTGTAACTCATTTAGATATTGTTAGCGCATGTATATAAACAAATAAATTTTTCATAAAGATGGATTTCGTTGGGGTGTGCGGAGAACACCTGCGCACCTTAGAGTAAACGTCACTGGACCTTACAGCTTGGGTAGCCCTACTGTAACCGCCCCCTGCAGTCAAAAGGACCTACTGAGCCTCCCCACCTTAGGTATGCAAACTGTCAAATCTGTCAAATGTCATACATTTTTCATTTTTTGTTGTTCAATGCGTTCCTGTACTTTTGCACACTTTAACCTCTCTCTGACAGATTCTACCCCCACTCCTTGAAATTTGAGAATCTATGAATTTTAGTGCAGAAAGTACGGGAACAGACCTCATATGTTTGAAAACTGGCATGTAAACTGTGAACGTAAATTACGGATGAAAAGCCTTAGTTTTATCCCTCTACGATAACTCTGTACAAAATTGTAAAATTTAAGATAAAACACAGAGAGTACATACAAGCATCTTGTTTATTGGGTATACAATGCATTTTAGTCAGCTTTTTCAAATTTCCCGTTAGATGTATAACGACAACGTAGTTGAATCCTTTTTTTTACAACTTTTACAAAAATCTAAATATATTTGGACTCTATCTTTGAAATCTAAAACGAGATTTATTTTCATCACTCCTCGCATCTCCTCCCCAATCATCTGATTTAAAAAAAATCGCCATATTTCAAGGTCATTAACAAGAATTTAACTTTCAAACCACACTGTAAAAGCTCTTCCTGCTCAAAGATGCAAAGCTTCACCAGAGGAACAAATGAGTCCTGGCAGAGAATCACGGTCATGAATCTAAAGGCAACACAACTATATAAAGTAAACATTCCAAAGGTCCATTGTGAACAGAGAAGGAAAGAAAATTAAACTACAAAAAAGAGAAGAAAAAAACCGAAAACCTTTAGACATTTGCAGACAACTAATCCTTCCCCCCTTCTGGTCTTCTTCATTAAGTAGAAAGTTCATCTATCCAAATCATTGACTTAACAAATACATTAAATGAGTGTTTTACTTTTGTCTTTTAAAATGAAACGAATTAACGTTGTTTTTACAATTTACTCGGTATAAAAAAACACACACCCACTCGCCCACCCAATTTCAGGTTTTTCAAAGTCAAAAATCGTTCCGAGTTCAGAGTCAAAGGATGGAATGTTACTTGCTACTGGATGCCTGTGCAAAAGACAAACAGAGGAAAATTCTTTCTCTCTTTGCGTTGCTTTTCCTGATTTTTCAGATTTTTAGTTTTTTCTTCCTTCCACGTTCGAGATGCAATTTAGTGCGCGTGAAGAATCGTTGAGAAAATCGTTTAATCCATTTCATGTGCTGGGACAGTTTCATCAGATTAATTAAGAAATTTTCATTTCATTTAGTGGGCGAATGATGTAAAGGATGTTAAAAGAAGGCGGACACTTCTTTTCGTGCTTTGCCTTCCCTCTGTACAATCTTTCTTTCTCGCCTTCATTTCCGCCCTTGCAGAGGTGCTGAGGATAAGGGAAATCTTTGGTGAGGTCATGGTTTCTATTTTTCCACTCTGCTCGACTGCAAAGGACCTTGTGGAATGTTTGTTTAAGCGAAGATTTTCCAAAGATTGTGGTTATCATAGGGAGTTCTTCTTTTCGCTACTTGCGACTGTGGTAGACTACCTCGATTCCTTTTTTCAACTAAGAAAGGGATTCTGGTAATTATAAGTGAAGTAGTTTCCTGTTGTTTCAGGATACGGCTAGGGTTGCAATTAGCTAATTTCCAAATGAATTTATTGAAGAGCTCCAGCAACCTTTTTCTTTGACAGGAGTAGTTGAAAAGGCTTTAGGTTGGGTAACAGATGATTGGTAAAATAACTTGTGTGATATTCGAGGAACTTGGAGTGGTCAGAACGTACAGAACAATAGACAATGGTTGCTTTGTCAAACCTTACGCCTCAAGAACAAAGTGGTAAAAACCTACTTTTGGGAAGATCCAGTTTTTTTATGAGTTCTTTGAAAACTTTGGACGCGTTTTTCTCCAAACCATGTTCTCGACTTAATGCATTCCAAACCTGCAAGAATACATCCAGGAAGAAATGGGGACTACAACTGTAAAAAGTATACTTTCTGTCCATAGCTTATCTAGATGCGCTCAAGTCCACATCACAATTTGGCTTAGAAACCCTTTTGAACATTGCACCTATTAAAATATGGCAGCCAAGTAAGCTCTCAGATAAAAAGAGAATGGCAACTGGAGGCCCCTTCGTACGGACACATGCTCATACTGGTCATTTTCAATCAAAAAGGACTCATGCCCTACATAGGTTATGAGAAAATCCAGCTTGGATTTTTCTACCTTAAATAGATGAGTGAAGATGGAATAGAATCTGTAGCACGCCTTCTGTCACTGTCCGGCTCTTCAAGAATGGCGCCTATCTTGTATGGGAGCACGGTTCTTCGACTGCCTGGATGACCTGGGTTAAGATACCGCTTGCAGATCTAAAGAGACGTACTTTAAGATCGAAATGGTTTTGGTAAATGCATGCTCCCACACGCACAACTATGGTATTCGCAATAGACCGTTTTGGTCTACGAGTGAAATTGTACCTTGATACCTAATATCCTTCCTATTGTGGTTCAGAAGTTCTCTGTGATGGGCTTAACTAACAGTAGGGCTTGTCTAAGCCCTGGAACACTTCTTCAATGAGAGAGTCGGAGATTATGTTCCCATTTGTTGATTAAGCCTGAGATTGTTGCCCAGTTTATGCCACAAAAGTGTTCCGGGCCTGAGACTGTGGCAGTAGAGCCTGAATGAGCTAGCTCATCTCCAATTCATTTCCTTCAATGCCTCAGGTACTCATACGAATTTGACCTTAGTGTGAGTAGCTTGTGATTGGAGAGCATTGAAGTAGCACTTTACCAGTCTTGATTCAAAAGAGTAGAAGCTCAAAGCTCCTAACCAATAACCGATAACTAAAATATTTCTAGAATGGCTTTACCGATTCAAAAATTTGCAAATTATAACTGTTATTTTTTTTCATTATTTTCTGGGTTCTTCGCTAAATATTTATATAATCAATCTGCAGCGTTGTTATTCGTAAGCAAGTGGTGGATAAGAATCTGCTTGTTGTTAGTAGTAGCACGAACACTAATGACGTTTTCCAGTGGCTCCACTCAGGGATTCACTCATTCTGAATCCAAAAGAACAACAAAACCGCTTCTGCTAAGTTTTGAAGTTGCTTCCTTGTGTTTTGTGAATCTTGAGGGGATTTTGACTTGAAATCGAGAAGCGAAACTCTCTTCTTAGAATCGTAAGAAGAGAAATTTATGTGCCAAAGGAACGATTGCAGAAGAATTCGGTTTGATTCTGGACGATCCCGGACGTCCAATGGAAATTGGGATAAGTTTAATTTAGTTCCGGTTTCTTTCAATACATTTAACAATAGAAACAAGTAAACGCGGACCAAGAACTACCCTATGAACTACGTCATAAGAATACAGTCAAAGCTCTAGTTGCGGACAGCATCAAAAAACAGACAATTTACACATTTTCCACCAATTTGACAAACGGACACTTTTAAGGAGATCGATTTTTTTCTTTAATTTCCCATACAAAATGCGTTTTTATAAATGGACACTCTCTTAACTGGACAGTATCTAAAACGGACACTATAGTAGGACACAAATTAGGGGACCATGAGCTTTAACTGTATTTTGAATTTTGCTTAAGTTTAGTTAACCCTTTGTTGATCGACGGTACTTACAAGTACCAGTGTGTTTAACTTCAAATTAACTCCCTATATAGAAACAAATTTAGACACTAAAACCAAACAAGACTTTTAAGTATCATATTACCTCAATGAAATCTGTTTTTGATGTATGTTTAACTTATTTAGGCCACTGATATAACGGTTCATCTGACAGCATATTAGACTTTGAAGAAAGTAATTTTAGTCGATTTCGGTATTAACAAACTAAATTGGTATTTTCACACAGTTTCGATCTTTAATTTTATTAAATGCTTGTGTATTCGAAAGCAAAAAATATGATTGTCAAAAAAAAACTATAAACATTTTTTCTCTTTTTGTAACTTTAGTTATAGGTATAGCCTAACGGTACTTTGGAGACTGACCTTCATATTTCGTCCTTATGAGTCATTCAAAAACTAGTTCTCCATCTTAAAATATCCTCAACTAAAAAATTCTTTAAAAAGATGGTGATTATAACTTTTCTTAATAGCTTGGTCAACAAAGGGTTAAAGTGGTGTATCCAGTATCCACATCTCCACAACATAGCCCAACGTCTCATGGAACCAGAACACAAGAAAAATCTCACCAACGGCTAGCAAAGCTACAGAAAAATTTAATCACTTTTTAGTTTAAAATACTCTCGACGCGCTGATGTTTCTTTTTATGTTCATACAGTCAACACGAAAAAAGTAACAACGTTTCCTCCTATAAATATTAATTAAATATAGCCTTCCTGACCTATTTACTGTGCGTTTGATGCAAATAATACAGATTGATGAGATACCCCATTTAATTTCCGCCCCGTAATTACTTTTCCAATCATCCCCACTTTATCTACGATATTTTTACGGTACCTCACCCACCACCCGTTGCCAAACTTAAAATGCGTAAATATAAATATGAACCAAAAAAAAAAAAAAGAAAAAATTAAACAACGCGTTTGAAAAATGAAAAAAAGAGGACAAAGAAAAAAATGGGTTCCTCATTTCCTTCCACGCTTGGCGTCAATCTTATCAAACAATCCGCTCAATTTTTTTTTCTCTCTAGACAGTTGGAAAATAAATTAGAATTAATAAAAATTCTCAGGAAAAGCCGATGCAAAAAAGAGGATAAAAAAATTACCAAAACTACCCTCTCCAACCATCAGACTGCTGCGCTGCTTAGATTCCTTAATCTTTTCATTTTGCTTTGCCCACTGCTGGCTTATGTTACACCGGATATTTCATTAGACGTGAAATTTATTAGAACCACCAACCCTTAGCCGGCGGGAGGGGATGGTGTGAAACACAAACGTAAACGCACACCGCAATGAGAAATGTCAGAAATGCCAGAGGCCGGTCGAGTAATTAAATTTTCAAAACTTCGAGTAGGTAGGTGTTTTACAATTGATTAATGCTACCGCCGCGCCGCAGTGCCCGTTACGTTGTGTTACGTTGTATTGTGTGAATTTTGCACCCTCAGCAATTTATTAGATTACAGTTTTACCCCCAGCGACAGTGTATGAGTATTCGTTCACCCAAAGGTAAGCTTCGAAAAAAACAATAAAGAAATATTTACGGTACGCAGGCATTCAAAATTGAATTTTCGAAAATCATTCCGATGGCCATAATTGCTTGTTGCGCGTGGTTTAATTCGAATTGAAGGAAAATATTTCACCGGAAATGAGAGAGGGTGGGTGATCCAGTAGAAGGGATCACATTTGATAAATGACCTGACGAAGAATCCGATTTATGAAAAACCCATCCACCAACACCTGACCTGGAGTTTGCAGCGCGCTCTCTGTAATTACATAGAAATCGGGTTTTGTGGACTTAATTAATGGCAGACCATTGTGGAAAGTATGTCCAACAAGATGGGATACTTAATATTTTATTTCGGTAAGGACCTGGTTTATTAATCCTTAATTACTATGGTACGATCATTAATCACAGCATGGGTCAGCAGTCCCTCAACAATGGGATTATTAAATGCCCAACCACTATCTCCAACAGAGAGGATGCAAATTGAAATTCTATTGAGGTTAAGTGCGTTGGTAATACTTGTTATAAGTTTTTATCAAAGATAGCAAATTTCGATCATTAATTAATATCTGGTATTTAAATATGTAATTCTGCTTAAAATGATGCAAGGTGCCAGCAAGTTTGTTTTCTCTCCCAGTTGTCTGACAATCATCGGGGTACCTGTATATGATGAAAAGCTTTTCAATTCGCTAAGAGACGTTAAGAGTCGGCTGTAAGTACGAAAGACCCTTCCATTCAAATGTGAGACGCTGGGCGTTAGGTTCTTGAGTCCATTGGATTCGGTCGATGTTAGAACTTATAATTTACGTGAACTTGAAAGCAAATGGTTTAAAGCATATTTTATGACATATCCTTAGTTAAATTTAAGGACATTGGGATACGAATAAAGTGCTATAAATTTATGAACGCAGCTTCTGCAGCAGTCAGGTCGCAGCCGTGCAGCAAAATTTTACATTTATGAATGCCGGAACGTTTGCAATGGTATTTTTTGTTCTACACTTGTGAACGCAATATCTGCATTGCTGCTATTTTTTTTTACAATTATGAACTCACGGATACTATCACAATGTCCTAGTAAATCTCAACTCAACGAAAATACAGCCGGTGTTTAAATGTCAGCTTCTTGTTTAAGGGTTACATGGGTTTTACGGATTTAAAATTTTATTGTCTTTTTAAATTCTCTCTAGAATATTGTCCTGAATTTTCAAGTCGATCGGAGTAATAGTTCCGGAGATAGAGCCCTTGGGAGTTTGCGCGCTCAAAGCAGTTTTATTATCACTTTAAACTCTTTAATCAAAAGGCAAAGAGGCTTAAGTCTATTTTAAGCATTTTTCAGGAGAGCAACTTTAAACTTTGAAAAATGATGCAAATGTATGAATTTTGTTGAATTAATCCGTTTTGACATCACCAAAAAAAGGACTTCTAGATCTAATAGAAACACGCTGATAAGACCGAATAAAGCATATTTTTTAAAGGGTTTGAAAATGTAAAAAACTCATTTTTGGCTTAAATAGACTTAAAGAACTTAAAACGCATTTTTCTCGAAACTGTATTTTCAAAGTCGGTTGTCAAGATTTCTCAAAAAACTACTAAACCGATCTTGATGAAATTTTACACACATCTTCGAGATATTATTGACAAGGAGTTGGACGAAGGACTTTTCTTTTTTTAAATGCAACTATTTTTAAAAACAAAAATGTAGAGGAAATGTTACCCAAATTTGTAATTTTTTTTAAAAAGTCTGCCAAAAATCCAATTTTCACTTCTCACACACGTATTTTTTTTTTTTTTTTGATTTCCTGTCATGAGTTCTGCTGTCAACGAGCAAACACCTTTTTTCCGAGAGGACACCGGAAATTTCAGAAATTCATTGTCAAATGTGTATATTTAGGGCAGTAAAAAAATCGAATGAAATACAGTGGTGGTCCAATAAAAAGAATGATATAATGTCCAGTTGCATTCGCTATATCGAAAAATTTGTAATATCGAACACATTTTCCTTGTACGAAACATAGTTAAATGTATATGTAGATAGATAGATATGCATTTATTCAATTCTCTCTTAGTACATTAAATAAATGTATAAATATTGTTTCTAATTCATAACATTTTAATACATGGTTTTGGTTTTCGTAACTACGAACATCTATTTTTTGCGTCGTAGAACTGAAAGATATTCAAACTCTGTTTCGGGGCTTAGGGTTACCATATTTTTCCAGCACTTGTTAGGCACAACCGCTAATATTTTTTGCCATGCTAATGCAATTAGGGAAACAGCTTCAAGAAGATTTAGCTCCTTTTTTAGAGCATTTGTTATGCCTTTCCCTGAACTTACGATTTTGCTCAACAAGCTATTTCTATAAAATAAAAAGTCAATGGCATTTTTCTGGTCCATTGATTGGATGAAGGGCGCTACATTCAATGGCATGTACAAAACTCACATTTTTTCATGAGCCGTTTCCTAAACAGTATTGAGTTTGAAAAAAGTGTACGTTATATCTGCATTCGCTGTACTGGACCACCACTGTTTTTCATTGTTTATATTTATAAAAAAAAAACTTTGTTAAAAATAAACCGTTTCTTGCACGAGGAAACCCATGTTACCCCTTAAACATCAGTAGAATTTCATCAAAGAAAGAATGGCGCAAATAACTTCCACCTGCAATATTTCAACAGGGCCGCGGCTAGTATGTGGGCAAGTCACCAGGGCGCCAATTTTTTTAGGCGGCTTTGTGAATACAAACTTGGAAATTTGATTTGTTGTGAATTCAAATTGGGACGATATCCGAAAAATAATGATCCATTTTTTAAGTTCATCAAACCTGAAATTTAAAAATTGGAACTGAATTGGCCAGAATTATCATTGGTCCATATTTTTCTATGAAGGAAATGATCACCCAGGCGTGGGCTTCGGGCTATAAAAAGGATTGATTAATATTAATTTTACATTCCGAATCAAAAATAGTCCTAAATTATGGTTCCAACCATAATGGTAGATGGATGGTAGACATTCTGATTTCACTTGATCTTTATGGGCACCCTACAATGGAGCTATTTTGAGGAACCGGTGTATGTCAAAAAAACTCGAAAAAACTCCAACAACTAAAGCCGAACAGTCCTGCCGGGATAATGAATTTGGGGCCAGAAATTGCATTAATTTATATAGACTAGTTTTTTTTTAATTGCCATAATTTGTAA
The DNA here is from genome assembly GCA_949775065.1 of Brachyopa scutellaris. Taxonomy (NCBI): domain Eukaryota; kingdom Metazoa; phylum Arthropoda; class Insecta; order Diptera; family Syrphidae; genus Brachyopa; species Brachyopa scutellaris. Next base: position 171,081,441 of record OX459112.1, on the reverse strand, counting down.
GAACCGTCGTGCATTGAAATTCAGTGCCTCTGGTAAAAAAAATCAATTGAATTACAGTGAAATCTCTCATTACGGGTAGCTCCCTCAGATGGACCGATCCTTTAAACAGACAAATTTTCCTAACCAAGCTTTTATGTTTCAGATTTCATATATTTAGGTGCCCTTAGCCAGACACTCCCTTCATCTGACGTAGACACGCATATCTGTCAGAAATAATTTAATTTAATTCTATTAGATGGACAGAAACAAAAAAATCCTGTGTTGTTTCACACCAAGTTTTCGTTTTTATATTGATTGGCATTTTTTGAGAAACATAGCTTCTTGCTCACAGTAGCAATAGATGCAAACGAATCGACAAAATATAGCAGAAATAATGCACACATTTAGTACAGTACGGTACATTCCGGCTCCATATTTTATAAATATCAATAAAATATAGAAATATGGAGCGGAAATGTTGAGGCAAATCTTGAAGGATAAGAAATATTTTCCTAGAGTCCTCTTTTTTAGGAGCAGAGTGCCGGGCAGCTGCACAGGAGGTGATAAGGGGATTCTTCTCCGTCCTCATCCATGCAGCTACGACAGAAGTCATTTGCGAAGATTCTTTGTTCTATCTTGTTTCTTTATTCGTTTTAAATAAAGTTGCCGTTTTTTTTTATGTTTTGATACATAAAGATAATCTATTTACAAAAATTGTGTGTATTCCTTGAATAGACAATTCCCTTAGGCGGACAAAAATGTTCTTTCTTATCGTTACTGTCCGCCTAATGGAGGCTTCACTGTACGCTATTGTATAAATCTGAAAACATGCACCATTTTAAATAAGCAAATGAAAAGCTTTGTGTGAAAAAAATAAATATTTTCTTTCTAATCTCTTACCAAATAAAAACAGCATAAACATATGTATTTACAAAAAAAAGGTTTACTTAAGAAAATAATAAAAATAGTGTCTAGATGTTTATAAAAAAGAAAACACAAACACAAACAAGAGAAACAAAAGCTTTATTAATTCACTACAAGGATAAAAAATAATATCTGCTCGGATTACGCATAGAAAATAGTTATAGGTAGTTCAAAAGTTCTTCATTTCTTTATGTTCAAAAGAAACTTATCGAAGAAATTATTCATAACAAAATTCACAAAAAGAGAAAAGTAAGCAAATAAATATTTATACAAAATTATTTAACGTGAAACGAAAAACTTATACAATCTGTTTTAAATATGTATTTATTAAATCATTAACTTTTAAAGGCTGCCTTTAGTTTTGTTAATTTTTTATTTCATAAGCATCGACGGACAAACATATATACAAGCATAAAAGCGTATAAATATTTTAAACACGTCGATATAATTAACAAAAAAAAAAAGGAAATAGTATTCAAAAAACTTCATAAAAAACATAATCATGTGTCATGGTTTCGAAAAAAAAATTTACAATAAAAAGAAAAATATTACAAAGCTAATATTTTTTTACATAATTCCAATTTTGGTAAAAAATTCATTAATCGTTTGAGTGGTGAAACTTCAATAAATTCAATTTAAATTTTTTTTAAACTTAACAACTAGAGTCTGCAACATTTCGTCTCTAACTTAAATACATGAAACAAATATTTAAAAAAAAAACCACAGCGCATTAAGAAATAACCTGTTATTTCTACGCTGCCTATTAGACTTCGTTTATAAGATACATTTAATGTACCAGTGGTTAAATATATATATTTATGTATATAGAGATAAATTAACGTTCAAAATTTGTTACATTTAACATTAACGCAAGCAAATGCTATTTTGTTTTTTTTGTCCTCTCCATCTTTAAGATAGAAACAAATCTAGTAATGTTAACAAAAAAAAAAAAAAATTAACTTCAAACTGCGTCACTATAGCAGACAAATTGTAATAAAAATAATTAAAAAAAATAGTAATAGAAAAATTAAGCAAATAATGAAAAAAACACAAAAATCCACAACAAAGTTATATAGCTAAACTACTTAGAGAAAAATAGATCATAGTAATAAGTAGAAGCAACAAAAACAAAGAAAACATAAGCTGGGGTGTTGTTTTCCGCCCATGGGATTGCGTGTCGGTGTGTACGGTTTATATAACCTACCTAGTACGGCTTTGAGGAATCCTTTGGCTTTTTCAGTTGGACCTTTAGACGTTTTGTTCCCACTTGAAAGCCGTGCATCGCTTTAATTGCCACCTGGGCGGATTCGGCATTGTCAAATGATACAAATCCAAAGCATTTCGATAGATTTGTTTGTTTATCGATGAAAACTTTAGCGGAAATCACATTGCCAAAGGGGAGAAAAGTCGAAGCCAAATCTGTATCGGTGAACTCTTGGGGCAGGTGATAGATAAACAAATTGCATCCTTCAGGTCCTGTAAAAGAGAAAATATATTATATATCAAAAATATTTCAAATAAAAAAAAATAAAACGAAACAAGTATTTCTTTACTGGCAACACTATAATGGGAAAGCGCTGCAGAAAGATGTCATGTGCAGATTCACTCACATTCAGTAAAAGTATTAGTAGCACCTACTAGTAGACAAAAGAAAGGTGTTAACTGTGAAAGAAGCCCGAATTACCTGCTAATATTTTTACAGGGTGACACAAATCAACCAAATCAGATTTTCGTTTATATCTCGGTATCTTATGAACTTACGACGAAAACATTTAATATCAACTCTGTAGATAAAGAAGTAGGGCACCGTAGCGCAAGTGGTTAGTGCGTCGGACTACTGAGCCAGCGGTCTTGGGTTCGAATCCCGCCGCAAACACCAAAAAGATTTTCACAGTGCCCACCTCTTTCGAATGTCTGACAAGCATCAAAGAGTATCATTTGTCACGATTGAGCTTCTCAACTCGTCGTTCGGAGTCGGCAAAAAACTGTAGGTCCCTTCCGTTCATGCAAAAATATAACACGCACACACAAATGGTTGCGAGAAGCAGGCCCAGGTTCACCTCGAGCTGTAGCGCCAACTAAGTAAGTAAGTAAGATAAAGAAATTCTCTGTGTTGTATTTTGTGGGAGTTGGCACTTGTTCGTAGCGATTCACCAAAGATGGCGTAGGCTGTCAGTTTCAGCATATGTCATTTGGTATGAGCGTAAATGACAAAACTTTGTATTTTTTTCGAACGTGTTGAACTTTGATTCTAATAAATGGTTTTTGCGGAGAGTTTTATGTCATTACTTTAATATGAATAAAAATGCTGCCGCAAGTCGTCGTATTTTAGTGGAAGTTTATGGTGACCATGCTCTCTAGCTGCACAAATGGGTCAGAAGTGGTTTCTACGTTTTAAAAGTGGAGATTTCGAATTGGAAGGCAAAGAACGACCTGGACAGCCGAAAAAGTTCGAAGACCCATGTCAAGCAATTAAAGAATTGTCTGAATCGTTGGGAGTTGACTTGTCTAAGGTAGAAAAACGCCTTTAAGCCATTTTAATGATCCAAAAGCAAGAAAGTCGGTTCCCGCACGAAATGAAACCAAGTGACGGCGAAATCAGTTTTTTCACCAGTGAACAGCTGCTTCAATGGGACAATAGGAACGAATTTTTGCATCGAATTGTTACTTGCGATAAAAAGTGGATCCGTTATGACAATCCCCAGCGCAGAAAGTCATGTATTAAGCCCGACCAACCATCGACATCAACGGCGAAGCCAAATATCCATGGATCCCAGCTCATGTTCTGTATTTGGGTGGATCAGTAGGATGTGGTCTACTATGAGCTGCTAAATATCAAATCTCTGAGCAAGCTGCGTATTATTAAAAAATTGTAAAAAGCATTTATCTATGAAAATAAAATATCTATCTATCTATCTACTATGAGCTGCTCAAACCGAATGATGCAATCACTGGAGATCGCTGTCGGTGTCGATTATACCAAAGGTGCTTGACATGTAAAGAAAAAACAGCCGAAATACGTCGAAAGACACGACAAGGTGATTTTGCAGCATGACAATGCTTGTCCGCACAAAATATACTCGGAAGCGCTCAAATGGGAAGTCCCACCCCACATCGGCCGTATTCTCCAGACATTGCTTTTTCTGATTATCACTTGTTCCGATCGATGACTAATAGGCCAGGGCCTGTCATCATCTAAAGATTAGGCGTTCTTCCGACATGATATTCATATCCTGCCCAAAAGATGGGAAAAAGAAGTGGCTCGCGAAAATACTTCGAATAATAATATAATATTTCAATTTCTTGAATAAATAATTTTTTTTTTGTTAAAAAAATGCTACGAATTAATTCTAACTCTAACGGGTAAGGTTATCATAATCCACATCGACAGTCAGGCGGCGCTCAGAGCGTTAGAATCGTGTATCGTTAAATCAGCTATTGTAGAAGGATGTCGCTCTTTGCTTAAATCACTGACCAGACATAACAGGGTCAAGCTGTTGGGTACCTGGACACTCTGACGTAGAGCGAAATGAACTTGTAGATGAATAACCAAGCAAGGAAGGAGCACTGCCTATAACCGAGATGGTGAATTTGGCACTAGCATCATGCGGCACCAGGGCAAAATTTAAGAACACAATCATAAGTATGGCGGGCCACAGATGGTCAAGAATAGAAGGACATAGGGTATCCTTTGGTCGGCCATAGACCACAAAGGGACCAGGGTAATCCTTGGACTAAATAGGGAAAAGTTAAGAACTCTCTTGAGAAAACATGGCAAAATAATGGAACCTTCAAACACGGGCAAATGCAGACACTGCAATGACATAGGCACATCGGAGGATATCGAACATATATTTTGTGATTGTTAGGCCGTTGTTCGTTCTCGAAATTTTTTTTTAGGGAAGTGCTTTTAATACACTGGAAGCCTAGCTTCTTGCCTAGCTGACCACAATCAAATCCTAAAATTTTGCAAGGAAATTAAATGTTTTGACGGAAATGTTTCGGTTTAGCTTCAGCTACCATCATACGATGGTTGCAGGGGATCGCGATGGACCCATTATGGTGCCTCGTGTTTTATGATAGCTCAGCCTAATAACCTCTTTCAATATAACTAACCTACTTCCAACTGCAATACTATTTTCTTATATAAATAACGGTTTTCACGTATTTTACTTTGGGAATATCACTTTTTTTTTTTTAAGACTCTCGGTAGTTTTATTCTCTTGTCTTGGTAATTTGTTACACCTGATGGCATAGTTCCGGACTTTTGTTTTCTGATCCTATCGAAATAACATAGATTGCCCTTCCAGAATATAGATTTTAAAGACTTAAGGTAAGGAAAACATTCAATAGAATACAATTTAATTCGATCATATTTTTTTTTTCTTTCAAAACTTTTTTGGGTAAAATGAAAAGGATGATAGGTAATTTTCGTATCACACTGTCTTAATTAAATTTCTTGTATAGCTTTAAGGAAATAATACGATAAAATATATAAAATTCCAATAAAGGGTCTTACAATTTTCTTCTTTAGGTGGCGCAACGGTTCGGTGTGAACCAGGACCTGCTTCTCGCGACCATTTGTATTTTGCGAGTTTCAGTGATAAATGACACTCGTGATAAATGACACTCTTCAATAATTGTCAGACATTCGAATGAGGTGGCAACATTTGGGTGTTTGCCGGGATTGAACCCATAACCCATAACCCGGATATGCGTAGTATAGTCCCAAGAACTAATTACTACACCACGGCGCGCCAAAGGCTCTAAGCTACTATATAACTAAAATGCGGTTCGGAATGGCAAAATATACTTAATGGTTAGTTGCGAGGTGTTTCAAGGCCACGTTAAATTCCAACTGACTTGCATAAAAATTCCAGCGAAAACCCGAATTTTTGGACAATATTTCTCTCTTTCCAGAGGTCACATCTGAAGTTCAATTTTGGTAGACTTTTCTATCATTTTTATTCAAAGAAGTTCATGTTGGATTATACACACATACGCGTAGGTAAACAATGGAAAACTATGGGTATAAGTAAAAGCAATACCAAAACTCGATTATTTCTCAAACCTGACCTATGGTCTGAGGAAAAATCAAGGCTTTCTAAAAAGTATAATTTTCTTCTTTTTTTTTTACTTTTTGTTGTGCTTTGGTTCAAAACCAATTTCAGCTGAAAGCCATCTACCAAATGACGGATCGAATACACATATGTAGCTTAAAAAATATTCAACAAAGACTCTAGTATTCCTGTCACGTTTTATATGCTCGTGCATACGTATGTACATATATTCCCTTGTCATCTCTTGTCACCCTCCTGTGTGCTTTTTGTTTAGATAAATTCCATTCCGCTATCTTTCAATCTCCATAAAATCGATTTTCAGTCAAAATCAATGTCAATTTCCGTGCGCACGGCAAAAAATAACAAATTTCTCACACATGAGTAATTTCCAAATTTGTGCAAATTGCGATAAGCGATTGAAAACGCTGTTTATGCGAGAGATACACATGCACAGATACAGATGTAGGTGGTATCTGTTGTGTTATAAAAATAGTACATATTCGTTTTCACATGCAAAACTGATCACCCTTTGCCATTTAAGGGGATGGCTTAGCTACACATTGAATCCTGTGAAATTTCAACTTTCACTTTAATAACTGCACAAGAATCAGCCACATCATAGCTAGGAGTATGTATTTGGCTCCTTGTTCGCCAGGATGCGGGTGTAAAATTTCCATTGCATATTTAAAGTTTTCGGTAATTTAGTTTAACGACCACTTTTACAGAAATTTCAATCTCGTAAAATGCCAACACATAACACATTTTCTCCTTCACCCTATTCTTCTGCCCGCGACCGGGATGGATACAAAGTCAGTAAGGAGAGCACATTTTGTATGCAAAAAGGGGAGATGGATCAAAATCATTTCTCTCTGTTAGTGAAAGTCAGTGATATTTAAATTCAGATACATATCTCGCAGTAACACCCCTGCACAATATCGCCAGGCCCGGCCCGGGCCGTACCTTCACCTATAAGCGTTCCAATGAAGAGAAACCTAAGCAATTCTGCAACGAATACAAGGATAACGCAGCGCAGGATGGAAAACAAAAATCTATTTTTTATGGAAATGTATTCTGAGTGTGTTTACCAGAATCTATGCATGCATGTGACGAGTGTGTTTTTTTTTTAAGTCACGTTTTTGTTGCGCAGCGCGTTCCCGTACTCCACGCTCTGTGACAGCAGCACCAACCATTCAGTCATAGCCAACGTCATGCTATGGCTACCTTGGCTGTACAGCATCCTTCATCTCGCCTCATATTATTATTTTTGTCGCTCGAGTTCACTCCTTTTGTCGGCCTCCGCCATCAACGTGTATTCTGCACAAGGTAATGGAACGTCACGTCGTGTGTAAAGAATTTAGGTTAGCAGTGAACTGTAAAGCATCTAGAAGTATACATATACTTTCGGTTTGCCAACACATGAAAGACGTTCGTATATAGCGGTGTCGTTGCAGATGAATGGATATTCTTGAAAATAGGTCCGCTGTTTTTTTTTTTTTATAGGAAATTTAAAAATTTGCATCGCTTGCAAGTCTTGAAGGGCACCAAGTGGGGGGGGGGGGGGGGGGGAAAGGACGACCGCAAATGGCGAACGAAGTGCTTTAAACTTTAAAGTGTATCACCGGTAATATTTCTCACAGGAATTAGGGTAAACAACGTTCTGTGTAAGCATTCGAGAGTAAATTTAATATAGAGAAATGTTTAGATAGATTAACAAGGATAACAGAGCTTCCATAGTGTTGGAATTCAGGGCGATATTTCGTCCTCTATGAACAGTTTAACTAGTATGTCTGGGAATTTAATGTAACAAAATAGCCTCTGGTAGCTAGAAGGTCAGAAGGATAATGTGATGCTGCTCAGTGCAATAGAAGTAAAAAGAACGGTTAAAGACCTTTTTAACTTGTTGTGTTGGCTAGAGACTAAACTTACTCTGGACTTGAACCAGGAATCGTATACGTCAACACTACATGAAGGTTTATTAGTATGACTGAAGTTCTCATACAGCTTCTGGTGTGACGAGTTTTTTGTTTAAGTTTCTACACCTTCTTTCCGCAATTTAAGAGGTACTCAACGAAGTAAAAGTAATTCCTTTTCGACATTGCAAGAAGTCCTGTGTGGAAGGATTTCTGGACAAGATTCCAGTATCTTCAAACAAACTCCAACTCAAACTGAAACTTGTACCGTTACCATAGCATTGATAAAGAAAAAGTGCAGGAGACAAAACACAACCTTGTGGAACACCAAACCTATTTATTTGTTTATGTAAACAGACTTGATAGTTAAAAAAATCCTTTTTAAGTTACTCTGAAGTTCGGAAATTGGCATATGGAACGGGTATTGGTATATAACTGATTGTCATCCGTACATTGATTGCGAAAATTCTGCAAATGAGTGTTTAGCATCGAAAGTAAGATATTGTAAATATTTCAAGATGGTTTTTCAACATTTTAGACCTTAAATATATTAAATATTCGTCAAGTGAAAGAAAATAAAACTGAACGAGACAGACGTGTCCCTATACTACAATATTGTATGTGGAATTTACTCACCTTGTGCACGCCCAGAGCTGCCCAAGTACTTGAGAATGCCCTCACACATAAGGCAGATATAAGTGCGATCCATTAGATCTGCAATACATGATCAGAAAAGATGAAAAAGAGTAATAGTAGTGGCATTATTGTATACCGAAAGAAAGTCAAATGTGTGGTGATTATAAGCAAATTCAATGATCAACTTGTGATCTTACAAGCTATGTATAATCTGCACCATCAGGACATAAAATGTTAGCCATAGAGTGGCTTAGTGATTTCTGTTTTAAATATACAAGTAGAATACAAATTATGCATAATAACAAAGGATGACTCCTGAACTCCTTAAACAACATTGGAGACGATCAACTTGAAACTAAGGAATCAATCTTTAGGTGCTTTTGCATAAATGTGACTGAATTTCACTTATAATATGAATGATAAGCTACTTGGAACGACCTTCAATCGATTCTGATCAAACTTGAAAATCTTCGTTTCGCGTGTTACGTTCGATTATTATTATTTTATTATTTTAAATATACAGTCGAACCTGATTAAGTGGAATCTCTTGCGCCATTTATTTTAGTCCCACTTATATAGGTATTCCAGTTACTCAGTCTCCTGGGCTTAACTTTAATTTACCACTTATCGATAAATAGTTCAACTTCCACTTCGCTATATTAAACAATGCAAAACTCAACACAACAACAAACAAATTGAACTGAGCGATAAAATATGCGCATATCCTGAGATACATGGAACTACGACAGGAGTCGAAAAAATAACTCTGTTTGCTCACGTGGAGAAAGAAAAAGAAAAGGCAAACATTTTTGGGGAAAACATATTAAAATTTTCCACCAGTCTAACTGACTGACTTGGAGAGGTTCCAAACTCTATCCCACTTATACAGTTTTTTTTTTTTTTTTTTGTAAATTATGATTTCAACTTACAGAGGCCAGACAATTTCATTTAAAGGGATTTTCTTTAACAAAGCTGTTGGTGCAGTACAATTTAGAACATTGAAAGAGAACATCAAAAGAACGCGTTGAAATTGTTCAGCTATACATTCAAAATAAGTTCTCAATCGCGAAAACTAGACGTGTGTTTCGTAAAAAAAGGAAGTTAACCCTAATTCTATCAGGCTATATTTTTTACACAAACTACCGCGTTGTGACTCTCAGTCACATGTGTAATGTTTAAGAATGCTAATATAAAAAAATTGTTGGTACACATACACACAAATAAATAGAAAACAGGAACTTTATTAAACATTAAATTACTTATTTATACATTTTAGACAAACTAACATTTTCTGAGAGTGCGCATTGCAGACCACACTCCGAAGAATTCTGTTTATTCGCACGCCCTTGTTTTTAATGGACACATGTGGCATCGACTACGAATATTATATGCTGTCGATCTCGATGGAGACGGCTGCGCGGCGTAGTGGTATAACTATTTGCTGATGTTGTTGCAATAGTCAGAAATGAGTTCACACTTGGCATTTGCTCTGCTAAGATATCGTTAACTTCTTCATTGAATGTTAGATGCGACCATATCCTAAACCAACCCTTTAAGAAGAGTTTGCGGCGAATATTTTTCATTAACCTCATGCATTTAGGGTAAAAACTAAGCCACACAACTGTTAAAGCAACCCCGCAAAGTTAGGTTAGGTAGAGAGGGGTTGTTAGGTTGAGCAATCACAAACCACTGGGCATCAGAGTGGGTCCATAGCGACCCCTCAACCAAACTTTGCGGGGTAGGGTAGCTTCAACAGTTGTGTGACTTGGTTTTAATTCCATGACAGGATGAATTTCCTGAAAGCATTTCATTACCTTGCAAAATTTAAGAACGAGTCTATAGTTGATTAGGCATACCTCTTCCAGAACACTAAAGAAGTATCTCCCTAAAGTGTTCCTACGACATTTGCATAGCATAAGCGCGATATCCTCTGGAATACCTATATCATTCCAGTATCTGCAAATGTCTGTGCCTGTGACTTCGGGCATCTTGGCGTGTTTACCCAACAAGCAATACCCAGATAGTAAAGACTATATTTCACACCGCGGTGTAGTGGTAAGTGCGTTTGACTACTACGCAATGCTGCCCGGGTTCAATCCAAGCAAACACCTAAACGTTTTTTCACGGTTCCACCTCCTTCGAATACCTGATACTCGTAAGCATTCAAATAGTATCATTTGCCATGAGGAGCTTCTCAACTCGCCGTTCGGAGTCGGCAAAAACAAACAGGACGTAGATCCCTTCCATTCACGCAAAAATATAAAACACACACACACACAAATGGTTGCGAGAAGTATCTAGGCCCTGGATCAACCCGAACTGTAGCGCTACCTAAAGAAAGAAGATACTTCACATAATCATTTCTGTAGTCAGTCTTTATTTATTTTTAGAGCAAACATCCACCAAATTATAATTTTGCATTACTAGCCATCTATTTATTTGTTTTTCGTTTTACCAAGTTTGCATGCGGTATTTTTTAAGTGCAGATAACCCTCACTCCCTACGTAGTTACTATGATACACGTCGTTTAGGCAACCAAATACAACTACAGCCACAATTTAAAAACGCATGCTATGTTTTGAAATTATGGCTATATTAAAAATTACTGTGTGTCTATAAGTCACAACGTGGTAGTTAATGTTAGTATTTTTAGAATGGTAAAGAACCATTCAAACCAAGAATTCGTAATTCATTAAAATAAGCGCGTTTTATGAAGAACTGTTTAGAAGTAGAATACACAAGCCCAAAAGTAAATTACCGACGTTATTAACAGAAATACAAGCGAAATAATTTCAAATGTGACTCAAAGTCACAACGTGGTAGGATTAGGGTTAAAAGTGCTCCAGGTGATAACACTACGAGCCCAAATGCAAAATAGTTGGTCTACCAAGCAAATAATTTACAATGTGCTGTGTTCTTGGCAATTTTGAAACAAATAACGAATTTTTTGTTGATTAATATAAAGATTTATTTATTTGAAATAATGCAAGTAACAAATAAAGCAGTAATATAAATTACTTCATGAGAAGAAGTGATCTAAGGAACGGAAATCATATTTTCAGAACTTTTTTGAATACAAAATAGTTAGTCTATCTGTCAAAATTTTAGTTTTACTGTATTATGCCACCTTTATTTATTTATTTATATATATATATATATTACTTTATGCTCTTATTCTACGATATTTCAGTAAGACTGTCAATACTGCATGTTTTGTTTTGTTTTTTGTCTTTTGCTTCCAATTTTTTTTTCAAATAAATGACTACTACAAACCAATTGATTCTGGAATGAAAAATAGTGTTTCGGTCAATAGCTAGGTAGACCAACTGTTTTGCATTTGGGTCGTAGAAGGTATTTATACGCAAAATTGTGAGCTCCGGTAAGCTTAGTAATGCCAGCCATGCATTCCGATCAAAATATTAAAGCTGTACAAGCCAGTATTAATTAATTGAAGTCCAAGGTATACGCAAATAAGCCAAGGACTTTAGCTCAATTGAAACCCAACATACGACATGAAATCGCCGCCATATCGGCCGAATCATTGACCAAAACGATGGAAAATGCCGAAAAAGAGCACATTTGGGCGTCAAAGCTAAAGTTGGCCATTTGCGCGACATCTTTTGTAGCTGGATCAAATCTCTTTGAACTAAAATAAATGATTATCCCAATGAACAACAAAAAAATGATTTTTTTTAATGTTTTTTTTTCTTAAGAAACAAATGCTCCAACTTCTAATGGCCAACTCTATATGTAAAAAAAAGAAAATATTTGCAAGCATATCCGCAATCGCTAAAGAAAGATCGTATCGTAGGTTTACAGCATTCTCGGTACTTTATCGCAAAGGCAAACATGTAAAGCTTTTACTTCTTTTTATGTGTCTACATACATCTTTTACATCTTAAAAAACTTGCTCTTAAATGACCTTAACGTGAAGAAGGGTTGCATCCCTGGAGACCTGGTTGGCTATTGTGTCATAACCTTAGGATGCTCATTTAGATTTCTAGCCCAAATATATTCATATCCAACTCCAACCTCCCATAAAAGCCTATCGAAAGCGCTGCTGCGGTGATACACTTTTTAAAATGTTGTTTTTTACGAAAAATAAGGCCTACCTACACCTGGTTCAAAACCGTCCGGCTCCCTTACAGTTCGTACGCAGCTCGAATATTTGATGTCAACCCTCCTATATTTTTTGGAAAAGAATTTGATAGCTGTAGCTACGCAACGCATCATTGAAAAATAATCAAAAATATAAAAAAAATCCATCATTTTTAAAAGGAATCACGCATTTATCATAAAACATTGAACCAGATACGAAACGAATATGACCGCCAAAAAAATAAAAAAATTACTCATACGCCTCCGCTTTTCTCGTTTGACTGCCATCAATAGCGCCGTAACCAGGATACTGTCAAAATCAAATCCCATTATATTTTCCTCAACACGTCATCAAGTTATTTTTTTTTTTTGACGAAAATTATTGCCAATAAAATAAAATTACCGAACCTCTTCCCGCAATTTCCTCCGTGAATTTCCGTTTTAAGAAAATTTATTATCCACCGTTAAAGCAAAACCAGACACACACATACTTGTAGCTGCTTGCAAGAAAACAGGATGCGATAATCCCACGGCGAACTACAGCGCGCACCGACAGGATCGAAAAAAAGAAAACAAAAAGAAAGGAGTAAACCGATAAAAATCAAAAAAAAAAAAAATAATTCAACCGCACAGGAGAGATAAACCAGGAGAACAGCAACATCCATTGAACGCCCATCTTTCGCATTCTTCCTGTTTATCCAGAAACGATTTCCTATATTGCATTTTCCGTTTCCGTTGGAAAAGACGTTGCATCCGTTGTGTAGGTCGCGGAGGCTCACATGTGTATGTGTGTGGGCGATGACTGGAAAAGATGTTTTCTTCCGCATTAAAGTGCACAGTCCCAAGGATATAACATATGGTTTTATGTGGGTGACGACGCAGTGCATGGTGACAAAAAATGATGATAACTGGAGGCAGCATCGTCCTGGGTGCACACAACAGCAAGCCACAAAATGGATGAACGTATGATACGAACGAGGAAAAAGATTTAAATAGAAGAAGGATATAAAGAGCAAGCACAATGTGGGTTATCTGCGCCTTTTGCCCCATTGCATTCAGAATGTTTCGATTGTGTCGTCCTTGTGTCAGCACATCCTGGCAGAGAAGTACTCATCGTACACACTCGTGCTTGTATGTGTGGTTTCGATAATACTTTCGGAATGAAGCTGGGTCATGGTTCGAGAATATGATCTTAAATGCATACATCTGAGTACATATGTATATATGTACGATGCCCTTTTCTCGAACTCTTTCCATAATTTTACAATATTATCGAGAGAGAGATAGAGAGAGAGAGAGAGATAGCTGGGGGGTCCTGGGGAAGATATTATGGATTCATATCTGTTCTGAACGCATCCAAAATGGACGAAGACGGATTAAATGATCGTTTGCTTGGTGGAAATGTGATGATGACCGCAAGCTTTTAGTAATACGACCGTAAATTGGATTAGATACTCGTTTAGTGAGATGGTATAGAAAGGTTGCTTAAACTCAATTTAGATGCTGATCCGGTTTCAGCGATTCCAGAAAAGTGGTTTTCGAAGATGGACGAATTGCTACAAGCCGTAACTGTTCATATGCATACTGAATGTGGAGCTACGCGGTTCACTACGTCACCGGTACTGACATTTTTCTTAGAAAAGAAACAAACAAGAGCAACGTAACTAGCTTAAGAAATATTATAGCCAGCGGCGAAATATTCCATCTACTTGGCGAATCCAAACAAACGGCCTAATAAGCATCCCACATCCTACCATTCTATATATCTGACTCTATTTAAAGAGTCAGCAGCTGCAAGGACCACGTTGGAAAGACGAATCATTAGTTCGGTTCCCTTAAGTTTGATTTAAGTTATTGATAACGTGCTATTTGAACTGCACCACTAGCTCCCATAATCTTGTATAATTGGCAGTCCTGTGGGAGTAAGCAATTTGCATAACTTCTACACATTCTATGATACTATACGCAAATAGCTGCATTTGGAGCTATTACTGATCTCTCTTGCTATTACAGGATGGCTTGTTTTGGAAAATAAAACGAGTTTGGTATATATATATACATATTCTGGGAGAATACTTCTTCTCCATAGACCTTCAAGATATTTCCTCAACGGATATAAATAAAATACGGAAATTCATTCAACTCTCAAAATGGTTCCAAGAGTTTCGATATGAGTCGGCTCATTTGGCGACACAATGGACCATATGTGGGGATAGCCACCCAACCTAACCTAACCTAACCTAACCTATACATACACCAAGTGATCGCAATATGACGTCTGGATAAAATGGTGCTTGTGTCTATTGTGCCCAACACCAACGATTTAACACCACTGAGTCATTATTCCAGTCTGTATCAGACTGAAAGTTACGCAATTGAGGTGATCAATCTATTCAGGGTCATGAAATGGGCCATTATCCACATCTTCTCAAACAACAAAGCAACAATTAAAGCTTCAAGTTCATATTCTATAGAGTTTAAGCGCTACTACGTGTTCATTGAGGTACCAAAGGTCATTAGCCTGCGAATGAGCTGGCCAGCATAGGTTTCTTCGTTTCGCTAGGTGGCGCTACAGTTCGGGGTGAACCAGGGCCTGCTTCTCGAGACCATTTGTGTGTGCGTGTTATATTTTTGCACGAATGAAAGAGACGTACAGTTTTTTGCCGACTCTGAACGGCGAGTTGAGAAGCTCCTCACAACAAATAATACTCTTTGAATGCTTTTCAGACTTTCGAAAGAGGTGGCACCGTGAAAAAACTTCTATGTATTTCCTGGGACTGAACCCGGGCAGTATTGCATAGTAGTCCAATGCACTTACCGATACACCACGGTGTTCACCATAGGTTTATTATACCGATTTATTACGACTGGATATTTTTTATCGCTTTTTTATCAAATAATTTTCATATAAAATCATTCAAACAATCTAAACGTGAACAATGTACGCCTATCGAGTCAAAGTGAGGACTTTGTCTAGAATAGGGCAAACATTTATCCTTCTGGTGTCCCCCTTGGTAGTCATCTACATACATAAGGTTACATTTTTGTATGCTTGCTATTAATGATGTTCGATTGTCGATGATCAGGAGATGAGTCATTGCATTATAACCATAGGTACGTGAATGAACACTTCTGCAATCAATCGGCATCGGCATCATCCGGTAGATGAAAGTCTCTAGAAAACGGCGATCGACTAGGGCACTTGATATCGGATTATTCTCTCTGTCGGGTTAATATGTAGTTCTAATGACCACGGTGTCTACATATTTTAGCATCAAACTTGCTTTCACAGAGCATATAAACTACAGCGTGAATAAATCAAATCCAATGGTAGGTTTTGCTAAAAGGTGGTGTCAAGAATTAAAAAGTCCTTTTGACACTCTTGCACTCTTTAACAGCTTCGTCTGTGTTTATATTGAATATGCTTCACAAAATAAGAATCACAATAATCGTATTGAAATCGTTCAGCAAAGTTTTATTTGTTTCGCACTAAAAGGACTCCCCGGTAACAATCCTTTTAACTTCCCACCAAAATCCCTACAAATACATCCCTGTTTCAAAGACGGGATAATAATTAAAATGTGACTCCGTTAAGTCTTAAATTCCACCACTTTTCGACTTATATATCTGTTCATCAGAACCCCCCGAAGAAAATCCTTGTTAATATGGGAATAAAATACAGAAATCGAACAAATTTATTTTATTTAAGATTTATAATTTTAATACAGTAGACTCTCGATAACGTGAACAATTAAAAACCAAGCCAGTTCACGTTTGCGAAGGTTGAATTTGAACAAAAGAATAGGACAATCCCACAGAAGAAATTAATTCAAAATCTTTTTTATTTATGTATTATTATTTTATTTGTTACATAACTGTATTTGTAATAGATTTTTAAGAAAAAGTTATGGCAAAGGAACGTAAATACAAAGTTTTGGACAAAACGTTATGGAATTTAATAGAAAAAGTGGGTCATCTATTTACTTGTATCCGTTTTGCCCAAAAGCTTTCCTACCACCCTTTACTTAAGGCATAGTAAGACATTTAAGTCATTTTGGCTAACAAGCTCATCTCCAGCCCATTCGAAAGCCCTGTTGAAGATTTGGCAATTCAAGAACATCTCCATCGTCGGTCTCTCCATCACTTATGATGTTGATTACTTTGGACACGACATTAGTGTCGTCTACATATATCCTCGTTTCATTCTTAAGTACAAGACGAGATGTTTTACCAAGAAAAACTAATTTCAAGCTGCATCTCGTTTGAATTTTACAGTTATTTTGAGCGGAAATTGTAGTTCACGTTTGATCCAGAGTTCACATTAGCCGGTGTTCACGCTAACGAGAGTCTACTGTATGCGATACTAACGTTGAGTCGTGGCATATATCGATATCGACTAACAAATGGACAGCAAACCGCTTAGATACCGTCACCGTTTCAAAAAATATGACGAATATGAAAATGTTTGGGCCACTGGAAGGAATTAAGACCTAAGGTCTTCGTTATTCCGTCGAAGTGTCTTAGTGCACAATTTATAGGAAACAAACCGCAGATGTCTGCAATGCCTTCCACCGGAATCTCATTTCAGAAGCCAATAGAGGGCTCTCTAAAGTTCATATCGCCTTGCTTAATGCAGCTAGCGCCGAATATTTTTTTCATTTTCACACTAAATTATTTATAACTGCTGGAAAAATATCAAATTAAAGAAAAATCCACACAAGTCAGAGGCATATATTTAACAACAAATATTTTCAACTGTAATTATTAAGAGACAAACAGCAATCTGGTTATATTTTTTTTAATAAGCTACCAACTGATATCGAATTCTACCCTGCTCTCAGTTAATTCGAAAACCGTCAACATCCCCATTGTAATGCACATCACATCACATCACATCACATCTAACTAAATCACATCGGGCTAACATCGTTGAACCGCACACTCAATGTTGCAATTGCACTGCAGCCCTTTTGTACACATGCCTAGATCCTATATTTAATCCGCGTTTACTCTCCGATAGCCGCGTAGCCACACACAAAATCCCGGGTAAAACATTAATTCAATAGATCGACAGACCGACAGACTGAGACTAGGTAGGCGTTCTATGCAGGCCTGTCGGCCGTTCTCATGATGCCGCAGGATCAATAAACCTACAGCATCAACGAGATTGATTGAAGTATACTCATATACGAGTACACTCGGATGTATGGTAAATTGCTTAATTACTGTGGATTATTTTCCGCGTATCTCTAACGTATACACATATACAAATAAAAATGTCAAATAGGGGGGAAACTCACCTTCAATTTGTTTTCCCGCTGCAACTGCTGCTGCTGTGGATAATGCCACACTTGCCAATGGCGATGTGGATAGTGCCGTGCTACCAAATTGCGGTAGTCCTGCCGTTGACATATATGCTGATGTTAATGAATTGGCATCTGACCCTAAACGGTTCATGAAAACAAAACAAAACAAATTTTTAAAAATCACTTTTAATAGTTAAACCAAAAAAAAGAAAAATACTAAAATGCAAAATGTGCATAGAAGTCAATGAACCAAGCAGTGTAAAATACAGATTTCCAGGATACATTTTTTCTTGCCTTACATTAAGGACCAAATAATAATAACCAAACAAGACGATGCACTATTCATGCAACATAAACCTCATGAATATACCACGTGCAGGACAACAACTCGCTACAACCACTAAAGCACGCAGTTAAGAAAACGGAACAAAATTATAACCAGCACAAAAGGAAGTTAAAAGGGTTTTCCAAAAGCAAGTACATACTTTGGCTTTGAGGAGATAGACTTTACTGATTACAGACAACAGCAAACAAAACAGGAGAAAACAAATAGACAGGAAAAAACTGAGGAAGCTATCCGATGCAAGCGTGTAAATAAACAAATGCAACAAAGCACAGTGCGGCCGAGATAAAATAAATAAGAAATAATGAAATCGAAGAAACTATTTAAGAAACTTATATAAATGCACGAGACTTTTAAATAAATTCCTAGTTAAATGTTCGAATATAACATGACCCGGCGAACATCGAAATATAGATCTGTTTGGTTAAAGGGTGACTGTGAGTGACTCAATTATTGCTTAAGACATTAAAATAATTTTTTATTGCTTACAATTTTTATCAGTAGTAAGAAAAACCTTGATTTACAGTGAAATTTGTTTGCTTCTAAATTTCTTCTACCAAACGCCATTTGTTGCCATTATTGCCAGATTGCTATAAGCCGAACAAGTGGTACAGGGTTTTTCAACAGGGACGCTACAAAAGTAGTCTTTTGTCTTTTGACATTTCTCTTCAGTAAGGTTTGCCATTTCATGATGGAGTTATTAAAAATTATTAAAATTTACTACCGAAATTCGGAGTCAGTGGCCTCAACGTTAAGAGCGCTACGTCCAATTTATGGTCGTCATAATCGTCCTAGCAGATCAACAATTGAGCGTCTAGTGGAAAAATTTGAATCCACATGCACAGTACAAAATGTTCCCGTGCCAGTGAGACAAAGAAGTGCCCGTAGTGTCGAGAATATTGCTGCCGCTGAGGCTTCAAATGAAGAAAGCCCAAATGTGTTTCTCACACGTCGTTCTCAAGCGTTGGGCATCTCTGTGATGTCGTTGTGGCGAATTTTGCGAAAAGATCTTGGCCTACATCCTTACAAGATTAAATTGACGCAAGAACTGAAGCCGCTTGACCACCAGAAGCGTCCTATGTTCGTGAATTGGGCTGAGCAACAACTTGAAAATGATTCGGATTTTCATCGAAAAATCATCTTCAGCGATGAGGCTCATTTCTGGCTGAATGGCTTCGTCAATAAACAAAATATGCGGTGTTGGTCAGGCAGCAATCCACACGTACTCCATGAGACATCATTGCATCCCGAAAAAATTACGGTTTGGTGTGGTTTATGGGCCGGCGGCGTCATTGGGCCGTACTTCTTCCGTGATGATCAAGACCGGCACGTTACTGTGAATGGGAATCGCTACCGTTCAATGATAACCGAATATTTTTGGCCCCAATTGGATGATATGGACTTGGAGGACATGTGGTTCCAACAGGACGGCGCCACAAGCCACACAGCGAATGTCACAATCAATTGATTGGAAACCAAGTTTGGAGAACGTGTTATCTCACGAAATGGTCCAGTCGCTTGGCCGCCTCGGTCGTGCGATTTGACGCCGTTAGACTATTTCCTGTGGGGCTACGTCAAGTCTATGGACTATCTCTATGCCAACAAGCCAGCGACGATTGATGAACTTCGAACGAATATCGAACGTGAAATTGCAGCAGTATCGGCCGATTTATGCTTGAAAACCGTCGAAAATTGGGTTCAGCGTCTGGACTTCTGCAAGCGTGCCCGTGGTGGCCATGCAAAAGAAATCGAGTTCCATACATAATGGCATCGAACGTTCTTTCACAGGAATAAAGAATTTCATTGATATCCAAAACTGTTTTTTTTTTTTTTTGAAAAAAGTTTTGTAGCGCTCTTATTGAAAAACCCTTTAGATGATTCACTGAGACATTTGATTGGACTCAGTGACGAAGTGATCTTCCAATAATGTGGAAGGATTAAGATCCCTCTAATCCTGATCACAACCTTGTCGATAAAAAAAGAGAAAAAGAGGACCATTCCATGAAGAAATCGAAATGTACAGAACAAGCTTAAACCGGCTGGTTCACCAGGCATTTTTGTTTTTTTGACTATCGACTTTGTAGGTACCTACTATAGTTATCTAAATTTAAAAAAAAACCAACTAAATTGGTCGAAAATTACGGGCGATAGATGGAAACATACGCATTTTGCCACTTAGTTTTATATACATATATCGATATGTCCAATAAACTTCCATAAAAATAAACCGTAATATGTTTATTAGATACAAGGTTATAATTCTGCAATGAGTACTTACTTAAGGGTTCAGAGAATAAAAGTGGTGGTGACAAATTACTTTATTTGCCATATGAACATATTTACTCGAAACATACAGGAAAATTAGTAAAGTACAAATTAAAAAAAAAAATATAAAAATAAAAAATTATTGTTAAAAACCAACTTTAATGAACTAAAAAGTAAAAGAAATATTTTTTTTCCGAGTCACCAATATACGACTATTAATTAAAGCTTTCAAAATTATTTTTATCGTTATATTTATTTTCTACTTTTTAGTATTTGAATTCTTTTAAAAATTTACTCAGAATGTTTGAGATTCTACTCGCCAAACCCTTCCATGTCATGGGGGTTGTGAAAAATAAGTAATCCGCCATCTTATGGCATTCACCATAATGAAGTTAGAATCACGTCACTAAGCTTATCGTATTCTACTTGTCAAATCCTTTCATTTGATACCCATATTTAGGAGGTCGTGAAGATAACGGTAATCCACCATCTTGAGGCGTCCACCATATTAGATTTACGAGATCATCAAATATACTATATTGAGTTGTCACCTGACATGCACAATTTCAGCATAATCAGATATCTGGAAGTGGGTGTAAAATCGATTCCCAGATTTGGCCGTCACAGAAAGTGAAGTTAATATAAAGCTTTTATTAATAATTACTTTGGCCGTCAGATTCGACCCCACAATTACCACAAAAACAATTTTACTGAATATACATATATCAGAAGATTGTAAAATTTCCAAATTTAATACTCAAAGAAAAAAAAAGCAAATGCTTTCAGTACATTTTCGTAGTTTCGGCCAAATTGTGTGCTTTGTCCCTCCCGATTTTAGCGACAATTTCATGCCGCCCGCCTCTTGGTCCGTTTTACCGCAAAACTTACAAAAAGCTGATATAAAAAATATAGATGACAAAATTCTTAGAATTATTATTTCTTTCCTACTGTTACTATAGTACTATTTCTTTTTCTTTTGTTTAAATGCAATGGCTACAAAAATGGTCACTCAACTTAAAAATGCACTTAAAATTTTTATAGCATGAAGACACTCGAATGACAACTTCCAATGGGATGGGAGTCAATCAGTGTGTCATTCAAAGCCTCACCCTATGTTGTGGTAAGTTTTTCGTTCCATCGCTGTTCTTTCTCTTTCATTAATAAAGTGCAAAGAACAGGGAAAGAACTTCGGGGTCATGCGAGTATCGTCCACAAGAACCTCTAAAAAATTTCGAGATTACAAAAAGAATCGATCCTATCAACTGGCGGCACCGCACAAATCGCCGTCTGATTCCTATGATCTTTCGGAGATGGTCAAAAAATATGCAATTTCTCTGCAATTGAACCTCTCAGGACTCACATCAGTTGACAGCTATAGGGTGTTACCTCCAGTCGATGAGACGAAATCAACGCCAACAACAAGTCGGACATCTAATTTGTTTGAGGAGGTGGTGTCTCATTTTTTGCCGACCCCTGTCCTCACAATGGTTCTTCCAAAAATTCGCCTTCTGAAGACAAAGACATCAACATTTCATCAACTTCAAATCCATATTTTTTTCGGTTCATACAAAAGAGGCAATATTATGAAATTGTGTTGCAACCCGAGTTAAAGTACTTAAACTATCAGGTCGTTAGGTACATAAATGAAGTTGCCGATTTTTACGTGGAAAGTTAAAAAACGCTATTTAAAAAATTAAAATAGTTTATTCCAAAAAAAATCTCCATTTATGTCTGTGACATTTTTCCAACGTTCCACCAAAGCAAAAATGCCTCTTTTGAAAAAGTCCTTATCTTTTCGGGCTAATAAGTCCTTGAAGTCCTATTTTATGGCACCTGGGCTTATGAACGTTTTCTTTTGGAGGTGATCGCCGAAACTTCGGAAAAGTTGGTAATCGGTCGGGGATAAATCCGGTGAGTAACGCGGTTGACGCACTTCATAACCCAACTCCGCCAGCTTAAGCAACGTCGACTGTGCGGTATGTGGTTTTGCGTTGTCATGCAGCAGTATGGGACCATTCCTATTTACCAGTGACGGATGTTTTTGGAGTAATTCGTTATGTCAATATCTCTACAGTACGACTCGGCCGAGATTGTTTCTCCGCGTTTGAGGAAGGATTAATCATATTCCCTGGTCCACCCCTTGGCAAATTTTCAAGCAAAAAATCTCCCCCGCTAAACTTGTTAGACCAATTTCGAACAGTTTTCTAACTACATGTACCCAAACCAAAAGCACCGTTAATTTCTCTAGTCGCTGCGGCTACCTTTTTTTTTTTTTAAATTGAAAAACGAAAATTGTCCTTAAATTTGTTGGTGAAAGCACTTTCTATCTCAGAACAAAAGTCAACTCAATGAGGTAATAGCGTAAAACAATTGTTACCGTTAGAAAGACTAAGCTGCACACTTTTCTTAAAAAAAAATTTTTTTTTTCAATTTCTCTGCACAACTTCACGCCACAACGATCACTTTAGGAATGATCGGTAATTCGGCAATTTCATATGTAACGACCTAATAGTTTTCGGGGCAGTTTAAGTTTATTCGGACTTAACGCTGACCATGTTTATTCAACTGGGTTGAAGTGCGGGTTTAACGATTGAATATTATGGACTTGGGTTTAATTTCGGGTTTAACTCACTTTAACCCGGGTTAAATTGAGTGAATAATATGACCGTAATTGAAGATTAGGAATTCTGCGGATCAGGGACAATGAGGCTGATGTTACAGGACATGGAGCTATGTATGTTTCTCCCAGCAACATATTGTTTACATTATCTATACAATACATGCATACATGTTTTTTTATTAATTAAATTAAAATTCATTTTCGAATTTAATGTTCAGATATCAGTTTTGAGTTAGTTAAGTATTATTAAATGCATAAATTCATAATTTATAATTTTAGAAGAAACAGAGCCAAAACGAAAAAGGAGCAAACAAAAAAGTCAAATATCACGATCGGTAATTGCAAGATTTTTAACTTGGCAAAGCCCAGTGTTGTAACTGTTACTACACATCAATTGTGCTTATTTTACCTCCAAGTGGTAGCCATCGGGTACTGGTCGCTGCCCACCCGGGCACGACTTGCTAAACTTATAAGCGCGAGTGCTGATCAAGCGAAAATAGCAGCACTATAATACGCGTCAGCGGACGAATTCCACAGATGGAACCAACGGTTACTACTTCGATCTAGTAAACGACTTTGTCTAACTCGGCTCTGCCATTAATTCAAAAAATTACATCTCGTCGGAAATCAAACGAAGGATTACTCTTGCCAACCGCTGTTTCTTTGGGCTTAGAAGGCAATTGAGTAGTAGAGTCCTTTCTCGATCGACTAAGGAGACTCTATATAAGACACTTATCATCCCAGTCTTGCTATATGGAGCTGAAGCATGAACTTTATCGAAAGCGGATGAAGATATCCTTGGTCGCTTCGAGAGAAAAATCCTTCGTAAGATATTGGGCCCTGTTTGCGTTGACGGGTTCTGGAGGAGAAGATTCAACCACGAACTGTACGAGCTGTACAGCGACATCAACCTACTCAAAAAACTGCACATTGGGCGTTTAAGATGGCTAGGACATGTAGAGCGTATGAACATCAACGCTCCGGCTCGGAGAATATTCGACTCTTACTCGGAGGGTCAGCGTAGCAGAGGACGACCTCGCCTAAGGTGGCGCGCACAAGTAGAACAAGACCTCAGCCAACTTGACGTACGCAACTGGAGGCGGCTAGCTAAGGACCGGGTTAGCTGGAAGAGGTTGTTGGTTGAGGCCTTAGTTCACCCCGGACTGTAGCGCCACCTAAGTAAGTAAGTAATTGCAGTTAAACTGGGCACGTCATCCCCTAGGGACCCTCTTTAACCATAGGTCTTGGATCAGATCAGTGAAAAGAAATCATTTTATTGTTCAAATACAAATGTGGATAGTGGATACTGTGGCCAATTTCGTACCAGATTTGTTCAATCATACGAATTGCGTACGAAATTTTGTTTGTAAGATTAATGGTTTGTGGATTGCAATACATTTCGCCATTGATGGAAATTTATATTATTGTTTGTGGTAAAATAAAGAAAATGCTATTCAGCGAATTGAACTTAAGCTTGGCAATTTACAAGCCCTCGAAAAATCCAATGAAATAACAGCATGCTTTCGATGTCGTCGCTGGTACACTTATTGAGGTTCCTCCAACTGGAGTAAGCTTCAACTCGAAAGTGTAAGAAGACTTTACCCGTTAAGGGGGGGTGTACTGCCACTCACCTATTTATCCTATTCTCGTCATATTTTCTTAGACCAGCGTGATGGAAAAGTACCAAATTTATAGTCCTTTAAAAGAAACATACATATCATCATCAATAGACGCTCTTATATAACTCAAAGTAATAAAAATAGTCACCAATATACGACTATTAATTAAAGCTTTCAAAATTATTTTTATCGTTATATTTATTTTCTACTTTTTAGTATTTGAATTCTTTTAAAAATTTACTCAGAATGTTTGAGATTCTACTCGCCAAACCCTTCCATGTCATGGGGGTTGTGAAAAATAAGTAATCCGCCATCTTATGGCATTCACCATAATGAAGTTAGAATCACGTCACTAAGCTTATCGTATTCTACTTGTCAAATCCTTTCATTTGATACCCATATTTAGGAGGTCGTGAAGATAACGGTAATCCACCATCTTGAGGCGTCCACCATATTAGATTTACGAGATCATCAAATATACTATATTGAGTTGTCACCTGACATGCACAATTTCAGCATAATCAGATATCTGGAAGTGGGTGTAAAATCGATTCCCAGATTTGGCCGTCACAGAAAGTGAAGTTAATATAAAACTTTTATTAATAATTACTTTGGCCGTCAGATTCGACCCCACAATTACCACAAAAACAATTTTACTGAATATACATATATCAGAAGATTGTAAAATTTCCAAATTTAATACTCAAAGAAAAAAAAAGCAAATGCTTTCAGTACATTTTCGTAGTTTCGGCCAAATTGTGTGCTTTGTCCCTCCCGATTTTAGCGACAATTTCATGCCGCCCGCCTCTTGGTCCGTTTTACCGCAAAACTTACAAAAAGCTGATATAAAAAATATAGATGACAAAATTCTTAGAATTATTATTTCTTTCCTACTGTTACTATAGTACTATTTCTTTTTCTTTTGTTTAAATGCAATGGCTACAAAAATGGTCACTCAACTTAAAAATGCACTTAAAATTTTTATAGCATGAAGACACTCGAATGACAACTTCCAATGGGATGGGAGTCAATCAGTGTGTCATTCAAAGCCTCACCCTATGTTGTGGTAAGTTTTTCGTTCCATCGCTGTTCTTTCTCTTTCATTAATAAAGTGCAAAGAACAGGGAAAGAACTTCGGGGTCATGCGAGTATCGTCCACAAGAACCTCTAAAAAATTTCGAGATTACAAAAAGAATCGATCCTATCAACTGGCGGCACCGCACAAATCGCCGTCTGATTCCTATGATCTTTCGGAGATGGTCAAAAAATATGCAATTTCTCTGCAATTGAACCTCTCAGGACTCACATCAGTTGACAGCTATAGGGTGTTACCTCCAGTCGATGAGACGAAATCAACGCCAACAACAAGTCGGACATCTAATTTGTTTGAGGAGGTGGTGTCTCATTTTTTGCCGACCCCTGTCCTCACAATGGTTCTTCCAAAAATTCGCCTTCTGAAGACAAAGACATCAACATTTCATCAACTTCAAATCCATATTTTTTTCGGTTCATACAAAAGAGGCAATATTATGAAATTGTGTTGCAACCCGAGTTAAAGTACTTAAACTATCAGGTCGTTAGGTACATAAATGAAGTTGCCGATTTTTACGTGGAAAGTTAAAAAACGCTATTTAAAAAATTAAAATAGTTTATTCCAAAAAAAATCTCCATTTATGTCTGTGACATTTTTCCAACGTTCCACCAAAGCAAAAATGCCTCTTTTGAAAAAGTCCTTATCTTTTCGGGCTAATAAGTCCTTGAAGTCCTATTTTATGGCACCTGGGCTTATGAACGTTTTCTTTTGGAGGTGATCGCCGAAACTTCGGAAAAGTTGGTAATCGGTCGGGGATAAATCCGGTGAGTAACGCGGTTGACGCACTTCATAACCCAACTCCGCCAGCTTAAGCAACGTCGACTGTGCGGTATGTGGTTTTGCGTTGTCATGCAGCAGTATGGGACCATTCCTATTTACCAGTGACGGATGTTTTTGGAGTAATTCGTTATGTCAATATCTCTACAGTACGACTCGGCCGAGATTGTTTCTCCGCGTTTGAGGAAGGATTAATCATATTCCCTGGTCCACCCCTTGGCAAATTTTCAAGCAAAAAATCTCCCCCGCTAAACTTGTTAGACCAATTTCGAACAGTTTTCTAACTACATGTACCCAAACCAAAAGCACCGTTAATTTCTCTAGTCGCTGCGGCTACCTTTTTTTTTTTTTAAATTGAAAAACGAAAATTGTCCTTAAATTTGTTGGTGAAAGCACTTTCTATCTCAGAACAAAAGTCAACTCAATGAGGTAATAGCGTAAAACAATTGTTACCGTTAGAAAGACTAAGCTGCACACTTTTCTTAAAAAAAAATTTTTTTTTTCAATTTCTCTGCACAACTTCACGCCACAACGATCACTTTAGGAATGATCGGTAATTCGGCAATTTCATATGTAACGACCTAATAGTTTTCGGGGCAGTTTAAGTTTATTCGGACTTAACGCTGACCATGTTTATTCAACTGGGTTGAAGTGCGGGTTTAACGATTGAATATTATGGACTTGGGTTTAATTTCGGGTTTAACTCACTTTAACCCGGGTTAAATTGAGTGAATAATATGACCGTAATTGAAGATTAGGAATTCTGCGGATCAGGGACAATGAGGCTGATGTTACAGGACATGGAGCTATGTATGTTTCTCCCAGCAACATATTGTTTACATTATCTATACAATACATGCATACATGTTTTTTTATTAATTAAATTAAAATTCATTTTCGAATTTAATGTTCAGATATCAGTTTTGAGTTAGTTAAGTATTATTAAATGCATAAATTCATAATTTATAATTTTAGAAGAAACAGAGCCAAAACGAAAAAGGAGCAAACAAAAAAGTCAAATATCACGATCGGTAATTGCAAGATTTTTAACTTGGCAAAGCCCAGTGTTGTAACTGTTACTACACATCAATTGTGCTTATTTTACCTCCAAGTGGTAGCCATCGGGTACTGGTCGCTGCCCACCCGGGCACGACTTGCTAAACTTATAAGCGCGAGTGCTGATCAAGCGAAAATAGCAGCACTATAATACGCGTCAGCGGACGAATTCCACAGATGGAACCAACGGTTACTACTTCGATCTAGTAAACGACTTTGTCTAACTCGGCTCTGCCATTAATTCAAAAAATTACATCTCGTCGGAAATCAAACGAAGGATTACTCTTGCCAACCGCTGTTTCTTTGGGCTTAGAAGGCAATTGAGTAGTAGAGTCCTTTCTCGATCGACTAAGGAGACTCTATATAAGACACTTATCATCCCAGTCTTGCTATATGGAGCTGAAGCATGAACTTTATCGAAAGCGGATGAAGATATCCTTGGTCGCTTCGAGAGAAAAATCCTTCGTAAGATATTGGGCCCTGTTTGCGTTGACGGGTTCTGGAGGAGAAGATTCAACCACGAACTGTACGAGCTGTACAGCGACATCAACCTAGTCAAAAAACTGCACATTGGGCGTTTAAGATGGCTAGGACATGTAGAGCGTATGAACATCAACGCTCCGGCTCGGAGAATATTCGACTCTTACTCGGAGGGTCAGCGTAGCAGAGGACGACCTCGCCTAAGGTGGCGCGCACAAGTAGAACAAGACCTCAGCCAACTTGACGTACGCAACTGGAGGCGGCTAGCTAAGGACCGGGTTAGCTGGAAGAGGTTGTTGGTTGAGGCCTTAGTTCACCCCGGACTGTAGCGCCACCTAAGTAAGTAAGTAATTGCAGTTAAACTGGGCACGTCATCCCCTAGGGACCCTCTTTAACCATAGGTCTTGGATCAGATCAGTGAAAAGAAATCATTTTATTGTTCAAATACAAATGTGGATAGTGGATACTGTGGCCAATTTCGTACCAGATTTGTTCAATCATACGAATTGCGTACGAAATTTTGTTTGTAAGATTAATGGTTTGTGGATTGCAATACATTTCGCCATTGATGGAAATTTATATTATTGTTTGTGGTAAAATAAAGAAAATGCTATTCAGCGAATTGAACTTAAGCTTGGCAATTTACAAGCCCTCGAAAAATCCAATGAAATAACAGCATGCTTTCGATGTCGTCGCTGGTACACTTATTGAGGTTCCTCCAACTGGAGTAAGCTTCAACTCGAAAGTGTAAGAAGACTTTACCCGTTAAGGGGGGGTGTACTGCCACTCACCTATTTATCCTATTCTCGTCATATTTTCTTAGACCAGCGTGATGGAAAAGTACCAAATTTATAGTCCTTTAAAAGAAACATACATATCATCATCAATAGACGCTCTTATATAACTCAAAGTAATAAAAATATATATTTCATATTTACATAAAAATAATATATGTAGGTATACTTGATATTAAAAGACATAAAAAAAATCAAGTCGAGTGTGCACATTAATTCCAAGCCCATGCCTTGAATGTATGCGTCTTTTAAATAAACAACATTGGACTCCTGACAGACCCCACAGTACGGCAAATCCAGTAAAGCACTTCTTAATCTTCCTCTCAGTGACTCTCGAAACTTCCTCGCAGAGTATCCTTTGCGCGCAATTGAAATTTAACAAAAAAAAAAAAAAAATTACTACCAACGAAGAAGATTAAACTCTAAGTTATTAATGAAGAGCTCTTACAAAGGTGGAGTGTGCATGGGGGTGGGCGGTTCCAAATCCCACCCAACACCTCACCTGCAGTTCAGGCAATTCGCAGCTCAACTGTATGCTTCTTGAATCGCGCGAATTGAAATTATTTCACTAAAACGAAAAGGATATAATTTCAATGCTGCGAAAAATCGGGTTACAAATTTCATTTTTTAACTTTTTTTTCGTCCTTCGGTGGAGCGTTGCTTTATCCTTGTTTTTTTTTTTTGTCAGCACAGGAGAAAGGACTCTTTTTTTTTTATTAGACTTGAGCTTGACGAGATGATGTGGCAACTTTTCAATTAGTTCTGCTTGAAATGTGCAAACAATTCACGTGTTCAGTCAACCGTGCCGAGTAGTGAAGGGAATAACACCAAGAATTTCATTGGCCATGTCGAAGGGATGAGGAAAAGTTCAACAGGATGTAACTTAGGGGAGAAGTGCAATTGCAACTGCACAAACACACAGACACCCTTACACATAAAAAGGGGCAAGCAAACGAACCACGGTAAAATGTGAACTAGGAGATCCTTCGAATATCCTTGAAACCAGTGGGGAACGGTAGACCCACGAGATACGAGTATAAGAATGGATTAAGCTTCATCATCATTTAGCAATGGGAACAAAAAAAAAAAAATTGGTTCGGTAAGGTACGTGGATACGAGTAATGGAGGACATATGGATATCCTTTTACTGCCCACTATGCTATCACCTTTTATGTTCGAAGCTTGGGACATGTGCACACACACTCACAAAGAAGATATGATACGACCCAGATGAGGCAATCTGTTAGGAGGCCACCAAAAACCAGGTGGGTTACATTTATTTTTTATTTTTGTGTGCCATCGAAGGATACCTCTGGGATTTTTGTTTTTTTCTCTCTCTCTGACTTCCATCTCTGTCTCCCTGTATGAGGTCAAAGGAGTGTATCGAAGCACATAAAATGGAATTTATTTTCTCATAAAAATCGTCCAATATTTTCCACTCAGGTTTTTAGATTTGTTTTTCTTCTTTTCCTTCTGCTGAAGACAGTAGCAATCTGAGCTAAAAGGATGTGCAGGAGAGTTACGATTTTTTACCTTTTTCTTCGCCCGTCTCTGATTTCCCTTCTCGCCCGGACCATCAGTCTTGTCTAAGTTGTTATTAGATTTCATTTCATTCTTAGAAAGGAGGAAGAAAAAATAAACCGAATGCTCTGGTGCAAACTGAATGAGTAACGATTTTCATTTGTTCATGGATACACCGACCAGTGATTGTGTAAAGCAAGGGAAAAAAAGGACGAAACCATATCGTAACGAATCGAAATCGGGTCAAAAATGCGCACCGCATTGATTGCGCCTAGGAATTTTTTAATATTTCATTAAATAAAGTGGTCGATACGTCGATGTCGAGTCCAGATACAAACGAACGTACAGCGAATGAGGAAAACATGTTTTTTTTTCACTGTGATTTTACAGATCCTTTTTAAATTCTCAAAGAGTGCTTAGATACATAGAGTACGAGTACAATTCGTTGAATCGAAAACAATTCACTGATTTTCATTCCCTTGTTCGAATTTGTGTATCCTGCGGAAAATTTAAGGAATTTTTTCGAACGGTTTCCTATTCTTTTTTCCGTATCATTCTGTTAGTGTTTGTGTGTGTATGGATGGGATGAAAAGGAATTCCTTAACTAAATTAAAAAAAGAAATGGAAACGAATTTGCAATGCGTGCTTGGGAGTTGTAATTTTGCTCAGGCGGTTAGTTCATTTTTTTTTCTTAATTTTTATTTTTTTTTTTTTGAAGGAGCAAGTCAACTGCTGAAGTTGAGGTACGAGTATAAAAGGCTAAAGGATGGTTAAGTTTATTTTGAGGGTTAGGTACTGGTAAATTTTCAAATGAAATGAGTGTACCGGACGATTTTGTACATGATATTACGAGTATTGTATTGCTTGAAGAGGGATAGGGACTGGGTTAAGGGTTAAGGGTAAAAGACCGCCTTTCTGGAAAACAAACAAAAAAATGGAGATTTCTACTGATGAAATGTAATACATATGCAGTTGTATGTTTAGGTGAGCAGGCATCTTTTATTCATGGAAAGTGGTATTTGATTGGAAGATTTATTCTAAAGCAAAGCTGCGGTGGGAATAAAAATATGGTCGGCTTTAAAGCGCGATCGGGGCAACTTTTTTGTAAACCATGTCAAGAAAGAAACAAGACTGGGAAAAACCAGACATTATAAGCTTAACCCCCCGTCCTCCAACTCAACTGCGCACTGGGGTGTATGATACCCCATAGAATCTTTCGAAGCAAACTAAATACTGAAAATTAATGCAAATTGCTTGAAACCACCGCATACTACTGCAGGGGTGTCTCACACCCCACAGAAAGGACGGAAGGTTAAAGAAATGCCCCTGGCCGCTAAATAATTCCAGATAGCAACTACATATTCAATTTCTACATAGTCACACAATAGAAAACTGCCAAATACCACGGTAATTTATTTATTTATTCAATCTACGATTTAAAATCAACAGATCAAGCTTAAAACTAGATAGTACAGTTTAAGTATAAAAACATATTGTATTAATTCAAATTTATCAATAATAAACTTTTAAATTGGTGTCTTGACATATGTACATATGTCGATGTTACAATAAAACATATTAAAAACACGAGAACAATGAGCAACAGGTTCACGCTGACCATAATTTGTGGTATGAGGCAATTCATAAATAAGTGACCTCGCTCTTAGCGATCTACTTGGTGCATAAAGGTCAATTAACGCCAGAAGATTCTCACAATCTATGGTACAACAAATAATATCACGAATGAACATAACACTAAACATCTTACGTCCAACTTCAAGAGTCTGCATTCCTAGCAACAAACATCTGCTTTTATAATTAAGAATAACGTTTCCACTTGCTAAATATTTTTTTAAAACGAACCTCAAAAAGTTTTTCTGAACTCTTTTCATTCTGCCCGATAGTTTTTTAGTACTCGGATTCCACACTATACAACAATACTCTAGAATAGGACGAACTATTGAACAATATAAAGCTTTTAAGGTGTATAGATCTTTGAAATCCAGCGTATTGCTTTTGATGAATCCTAAGACCGAGTTTGCTTTAGAGACAATGTAACAAACATGGAGTTCAAAAGTAAGTTTCTCATCAAAAATTACACCGATGTCTTTTACGTTGCTAACTTTGCAAAGACTTGCATTTCCTATGCTATAATTAAAAATAAAAGGGCTTACTTTATGACTTAATGTTATAAGAGAACATTTATCAAAATTAGGAAGTAGATCATTTAAATCGCACATGGTAAAATCTCGTTAAATCCTTCTGAAAAGCAAGGCAGTCACTCCAATTTTTAATACATTTAAATATTTTTACATCGTCCACATACCACATACATTCGACAACAAGACGATTTAAGAATAGAGGGGAAGTCATTAATGAATAGAAGGAATAAAGAAGGGCCTAAATGACTACACTCTGCAACACCAGAGACTGAATTAATTGGTCTCGATTGCAAATCGCCAATCTTAACTATTTGCTTCCTTTGCGTCAAGTAGGACTGAAACCAATTTAGAATAGACCCATCAAAGCCATATGCTTTCAGTTTCTTTATTAGAATAGTGTGGTTTACTCTGCTAAAAGCTTTTACAAAATCGGTGTAAGCTACATCCAATTGGCAATGCTCTTCTACAGCTTTAAAGCAGTGATTCAAAATGGACCTCAATCGAAAGTTAAAGATAAACATGTTGCAAGTGATCTAAGTTCTGTAGTCAATAGACTTAAATGAATATCATTAAGTCTTTCTGCATTCTTTATCTAGGAGATCAGGTTTTAAAATGTAAAAAGTGGTATATGGACCGGGGTTGGTGCTGGTATATTCAGACCAAACACAAGAATAGCCATACCAGGGATAATCAAGCTGCTATTAGTGCTCTAGGCGCAAACCTTATTGACTCCAAATCAGTCCTAAACTGCTACAATACTCTGCGAGATCTCTCCCATAGAGACAAAATCAATCTTTGGTCCTGGACACGAGGGTATTGATGGAAATGAAAAAGCCGACGAACAGGCTCGGCTTATTTCTTTAGCGACACCAAATCCTTTTGCAAAATTCCGAACTCAGCTAAAAACATAAAAATCAAAAATTGGAAAAACAAAATGTGTATTTCCCAAGGTCAATGCCAAGCTTGTTAGAAAAGGCATTAAACCCCTCCACAATAGATCCATAAAACCATCGACAGATTAGTGGGATTTTTAACAGGGCATTGCCATCTTCGATATCAACTAAACAAAATAGGTCTCATTCAGGAAACAGAACGTCGTCTCTGCATAGAAGACGACGAAACTGCGGAACATATTCTATGGGACTGCTTGGCACTGTGTACCTCAAGAAGGCAACATTTCCTTAGGGAAATCCTAAATCTCGTCGAAATTCTTAAAGTCTTTACCAGTCTTTACCAATTTGATCATAAGAATTGAACCTCTTCTTCTTGTTCGTTTCCTTAACTGACTCTTAGGTCACCATTAAGACAAAAAAAAACTCAGGACGGTTTTTGGGCAGATCCTCGAGAAGATTAAGGCTTAGCTTTTATTGCGAAGATAAACAACTTAGGCCTAGGGCTCTTCTGATGTCCCGTGAAGTTGCCAACTTTATGTCCCAGTAATATATAATTGGATTCTTAAGAGCGTGAAAACTGGCTTTTGTTCTTTATTGAAATATGAACAGGGAAAGTAGTGAAGAAGACTGCATGTAGAGTATGAGTGACTCTAAAATGTTCGAAAACATCAGGATACAAAAGCGCCCTATATTCTTATAGATTTTAATACAATTTATGCAACTTTATTGCGAATTTATTAGAAAACTAGAATCGTACATTCTACACTTAACATGTAGTTCGGAGTTAGCAGTCCCTTTTCTGATGTGAAATATTTTGGATGAGTTGGTTTTTAGTACAAAGTTTATATTTAAAACAAAAATAAAAATAATTTGAACTACGTTTTAATTAATTATAGCTTTGTTGTCTTACAATTGATTTTACACTAAATTCCCGGTCGGCTAGAGACTTGTAACTTTAAACAAAACTCAGAACTGGATGACAATGCAATATTAACTCGCTTTCTTGTCTGTCTGTTCGTTAGACATTCGTACAGAGCTTCAAACACATATAAAACCTGCAGATATGCAACGTTTTTCTGGTGTATTTACAGACTAAAAATAATGAAATAATAATTAAATATATGTACTACCTTTTAAAGCCGAACTAAAAAGTAATATTTAAATAATTATTTCTAATTAAATCATTTAACTACCATTTTTCTATTAAAACATTCATTTTACAATTAGCAGTATGTATGTATAAGCAAAACAATGTTTAACTGTAAAACACACTAAACAATTTAACAATATTAATAGATTATAAGATTTTGAAAAAAATGCAATAAATAAATTAAATAAATTTGTGTGGAAAAATGTCAAGAAATATAAACATTAAATAAAACTTTAAAAAAATAAATGCATAATAAAAACAAATATTTTATCTTTTATTCTTTAAAACAAACATATTTGGCGTCAATCTTTAATTCAATTTAATTATTATCTTTCCGCACACCCAAGAGCAGATCATACATAGATATGTATGTACATATAATAGCTCGAGTGAAATTAATTAATTCCACTCAAGGGAAAACGTTCCATCAGAAAATCCAGAAAAAGAAATCTGAATCTAATCAGAAAATAGAATTTCCAGCAATTTCCTATTCAATCATTGGAAGTGTTCACCCATTTCGCTACATGATTGTATTCACTTCATGCTTGCCAGGATGTAACTAGATACACCAACATTCAATAGAGTTCCAAGCAAAGAACCGCGTTCACCAAAATATGAAAAAAAAAAAAAACAAAAACGGAATTAAATGGAATTAACGTCTACGTAAACATTTTCCCATTCTCAATTTGTTGTGCACTTTTCAACGAGCTACAAACATATATTTATAGGCTTACCACTCTCTGACAATATCTCTGCAAGTGAATTAATACTTTTAACATTTTTCCACCAACAAAGCAACTACACACACACACACTCGCTCATAGATACCCAGAGAGTGTAATTGAATTTCATGTAAAAATTTAACTTTTTCCCAGCACACAGGATGCATTAATTAGTGCAGAGTATAGAGGAATTAAAAAGAGGGAGAAAAAAATATAAGCAAACAAAGTTCCGAAATTAATTTCTCAAACATCAACATGGTGCAAATGTTTGCGGAACTTTTTTAATCCCATAACATCGTTTGCATGAGTTGAAAAAAAAAGGACTCAAACACACATACAGACGTAAGCCAAACGAAGGAATTAAACGAACATTTACATGAATGTAAATTCGTCATAAAATGAATTTTTTGAAACAAAAAAAAAAGAGCTAATTCGTATTCAAAGTTACTGCATGCTTGCCATGCTCAGCAGACATTGGCATTGGACTAAATTAGTCTCAACAGTTTGGCCGGGCAGTGTCCTTGCAGTGAAGGTTGATTTTAATTTAGTAAGATATTTCGATATTTTATAGGGTATTATTCATTTTTATCTTTCATTTGGAACATAGAGAAAGAACAGTGGGCTGTAGGTACGATGGCGATGAATGAAATGTGAAACAGAATTTGATATATGCAAATAAGTTGAAATAAATGCACCTGCGGATTTTATTGAACTTCTGGCTAAGGGGCTTACAAGAATACCGGAGAAAGGAAAAGTGGAGGAATGTTTTCTGAAAGCCATAACTTTCCTCACATACAAAAAAAGATAGAGTAAAGCGGCCCCTAGACGCTCAATATTATTGTGCAATAATAAATATTGCGCAATATTATTGACCGTCTGTAGATAATATTGCGAGGTTGTTCAATATATTGAGTAAAATCGAAATCGGTTTGATATTTATTGTGCAATATAAAAAAACAGTATCGTCTGTTGGTAATATTGCACAATATTCTTTCATTAATTATTCGAAGTGTATGAAACTCTGGCGGTTTTGTGGCAAATAAGGAGCAAGGAATACAGCAACAGGGATAAAAAAAAATGATCAGTATGAAAAAATGCTCTCTAAGTACCTACAGGGAAAAATATCCGGAAGCTGATAAAGCGCAGTTAGTTCAAAAACTTAACTCACTGCGCACTAATTTCAGAAAGGTATTAAAAAGAATTTTTGACTCTGAGAAGAGTGGAGACGAGGTAGTAGAGCCAACATTGTGGTACTTTGAGGCGATGCAGTTTCTCAAAAACCAAGAGGAACCGTGCACATCTCAAAACAGTGTCCAAACAATAGACGAAGGAGGATACCACTCTTTCATCCCTATGCGTTTTTTCTTTGTGTTAAGCACTCGGCCAGTACAATGGCCACACAACAAACCCTAGTATAACTCAAGATGTTTTCTATAATGTAATATCAGTCGATTACTAAATTGTTGGGAAAATTATTGTATCGTCTAGGGCACAAAGCAAATAATATTGCACAATAATATTGTGCGTCTAGGGTCCGCTTAAGGTAGAAATATATAGATAGAGGGATATCATTTATGAACAGTGCGACTAAAACCTTTAGGCTGGAATAATGTGAAAGGGAACATAAAATCCTAAACGAATTTCAAGCGGGATGCCTGATTGAAAATAGAGAACAAAATAAAGTACACTATATTTTTGTAGATTTCAAAGCTGTATTTGATGGTATGGACCTGTTTTACAAACTAAGCAATATGAAGCTCCTTTGCTAAAAAGTCTACACTAAACACAATGGCTGCAGTATGGGATGGTTAAAAGGTATCGGACTACTTCGTCACTGCTACGGGAGTAAAACAAGGGTATGTACTCAGTCCCCTGTTGTTTGCCTTGCTTCTGAATGACCTGCATAACTTTTTGAACGGATTTTCCTTGGATGTTATCAATGTCAGGGTCCTAGTGCATGATGACGACATCATAATAGTAGCAGAAGATGTATCAATACTACAACGAATGATAAGAAAGTTGGAAGAAAATCGCATTTCTTGGAACTGTAACATATGTATGTGAAACCTAGATAAATCAAAAATTATGATATTCAGTAAAGAGGACAAAAAATCAATTAACTGGAAATGGTATTTCACCGAAATAGAAATAGTTGAGAAGTACAAATATCAAAGCCTAATAATGACACCGGGGCTTTTAATGATCGACCAGATCAAAGAAAAAGGAGCAAATGCTGAAAATTGTTTGAATAGCACCTGGAAAAATTCCATTAGGAGGAAGGAGGTAAAGCTTAGCTAAATTTAATCTATTCAATGCTGTAGGTAATAAGAGCGATCTTCAGTTATGCGGCTCATGTTTGGGATTTCTTATATCTTAACGCAGTAGATAAGGTACAACGATTCTTCTTAAAAAATATATTTGGCCTGCCAGACTTCACTCCGAGTTAGACTAAGAACATAATACGCTAAAGCTTCACATGGAGTGTACTTATAAAAAAAAAACATACGGCGTCAGCAGTCCTATACAGAACCAAGCCTAACTTCTCGCAACCATTTGTGTGTGCGTGTTATTTTTTCCACGAAATGGAAGTGACCTACAGTTTTTTGCCGACTCCGAACTGCGAGTTGAGAAGCTTCTCATGACAAATGATACTCTTTGATTGCATGTCAGAGAGGTGGTACCGTGAAAAAACTTTTAGGTGCTTTTGCTGGGATTGAACCCTGGCAGCATGAGTAGTAGTCCAACGCACTAACCACCACGACCACGGCGACCACGTATTTACAAAACACTGTTTAAATATGAAGTCACAGTGAGTATGTGTCCGCCACACATACTCTCCCAATAAATTCTGCAGAATCAAATATACTAGACAAACGATTGGCGAATCATGGGAGAAGGTGTAGGAATCAGATGGAGGGACCTACCACCAAATGAAGAAGCTTGGAGTAGAAATATAGAAAAAAAGAAGTCTTCTTCCTTTTTGCAGTTCTGTTTAGTTTTTGGTAAGTATTGTGTTGGAAATAGGTTTTAAAAGAAAAGATTGTGTTGGTCTCAAACAACACGTACATAAGTTTTGTGAGAATAATGAAATTTTATCAAAATTTGTATCTCTCTTCGGTGAGTTTACGTACTAAAATTGTGACAGCCAAAATGAGTATCTTATTTCCTCAAAGTCACACAATGCTTAGTTTAAAATATCTTTAAACACTGATAAGAACGAAAGCGTCATATATGTAAGCAAAGCTCAATGCTTACTCTTTGAAAGTGAATAATAAGTCTCCTTAGACTTGCAAAATGGCTGGAGTAAAAGATTGGACATTATAGATTGTAAGGCTGGCAGACAAGACTTAAGTTAAACTATCGAAGGTTAGTTGAAAGAAATATTTAGGTAATATTCGCGGCCTAAATATACAATTTCTGATGAAAAATAACTTCATTTATGACATTGTCATTCCGCATGAAGCAAAAATTCCTCGTCTCAAGAGATTGTAAAATCTAAAGTCCCTAGGACTAGAGAGAACTCCGAAAACTTATACAATTAAAATCAGCACTCGGGAAACTTTTTGGCATCCTACCGGAATTTAAGGATATTGTTGGGTCGAAGGTCCTTTTAATTGGCTGAGCATGAACCTTTGAGATGCGTAACTTCGAGAATAAAGTAATCTGCCTGAAATCATACAAAAGACGCGAAAGACTTGATGCCAAAGTCTAAAATTGTATGTAATTGCCACGCTAAGTGAAGAGTGACCAGACAGATATATAAAATGATGAAAATATTAACTCAAAGTGTAGGCTTTTGCCGTCAGCCAGAAGAGTGACTATGTATGTAGTTAACAAATTTTCGAAAATCGTAATATTTTCAAGACTGTACTCTATGTAGTGGTTACACAAAAAAAACATTGAACCTATTTCGTGTCCGAAACAATCTGTAATAAGATTGATCCGCTTACAAAATAAGTTCACCAATTCATCAGGGACACAAGCACCGAATTGAGTAGGGCATGACATAATCCCCCCTTTCTGGATGGACAGTAGCTCAGTACAAATATAACGATTTCCTTTATTTCCTGGTTTTCTACTGTGCTTTTTTTTTAGCATTGTCCACTAACTTTTCACATTTAATATAGGACTACCATAGGAAAAGTCGAAAGTTCAAAACTAACTTTGATTAAGATTTATATGAAATGATGTGATGTTCGGTAGATGTACGAGTACAGTATTACGTAGCTATGTATGTACGTCCACACTATACTGGAGCCAATCTCCATAGTCCCTATATAGTCCTGAATTGCACGAAGGACGAAGTTGTAGTAGACTCTGGGCCTGGTGCTTTACAATTTCAATTTTACTGTACATACATATGAACTCGTACTTGTGTGTGCAAATGAGAGAGCCATTCACATGGAGGTGAAGTTCGGAGTGAGTGGCCGGCAATTTGAAAATAAAGTTTACACAAAGGATAAATGAAAATTCATCTTAGTTAAATCCTTTCCGTCGGCATCCAGTCTTTTTTTTTTTTTTTTTTTTGTTGGCCAGCAGCTGAAAGGGTGCAAATGATTTGGATTGGAATTTTCCGATTACAATGGTAGTAAAGGTCTTGTTTTGTTGTATTTTTCTTTTAAATTAGGATTTGCAACATATTTGGAGTAATGAAATGTTAGACTGGAATTGAAATTGGACTGGAAGCTGGTGTAACAATTTTAGTTGGACGTTTTGTAGATGCCTGCAGTAATTCAAATAGTTAATGATGAGTTTGCTTGCAGTCCAATAATAAACTGTTGAGTATTTAAATTAGGTTGCCTCCTCAGTCTCTAATATTGTATACCAATGACATATTCTAATAAGAAATATCCACATTTTAGAGGCTTTTCGAATGCAACTATAAAACATATATACTGGTCCCTACGTTCTCGTTTGCTTCATACGCTCGAACACGCTTCAAAGCAACAAGGGACTGCTTTGGCACCTTACCGGGAATTGCACATTTAAAATCCAAAAAGTCAAGCAATCTGTAGTGACAGAACTTCTTAAGCGTCCACCAAATGTGACATAAGAAATTTTGTTAGATCCTTTATTTTTCCTGAAATAATTTTGTAATATTGTTTTGTTTGAATTACTGTTTAGAAGTATTTTGGAAAGACTTATTACTAGCTTTGGTGTCTTATGTATTTCACTTTGCAGGAACGCAAACCCCCAAATTACATAAGCTTATATTTCGCTTTGCGCGAGACATTTCATTCGCCTAACCCCCGCGCAAAGCGATGGACCATTGTATTTGGTGTCTGCAGTTCATGAAGGACCAATCGTAGCTCTAGAAGACATGAGAAAGCATTTTGATGTTTACTGGAAATCGAAATTGCAAAATCACACTCAGAACAGAAGTCCAACTAACTTACTACAGAGCCACGTTGGCGTGCGGCGCGGCATCACAAATGTGTGTTCCTCGAATTCTGTTACAACCAAACTAGGTTAGGTAGATACCCCTTGTGAAGTTCGGAAGGACCCGCTGTTTATTTGTTACTAGACTATAAGAAGGCTTTTGAGTGACTTTAGATTTCAAGATAAACTATCCGTGGAGCATGAGGTTTTTGGCAAAAACTGAATGGAAAAAATTCCTTTATATCAGAAGATAATAAAGACAAAAAATCGGGAAAAAATGTAAGGCAAAAGTCTAAGACCCAATACACACGGAGCAACTGGAAAAAAAATGATCAGCGATTCTAATTGGCAACTAGTTTGCTTTGAGTCATAATAATAATAATTATAAATTTGGCTTCAGCAGTCCTAGGTAGAACCAAGCCTAGCTTTCCGCAACCATTTGTGTGTGCGCGTTATATTTTTGCATATGGAAGGGACCTGCCGTCTCCGAACGGCGAGTTGGGAAGCTTTACATGACAAATGATACTCTTGAATGCTTGTCAGGCATTCGAAAGGGGTGGACACTGTAAAAAAACTTTTTAGGTGTTTGCGGCGGGATTCGAACCCAAGACCGCTGGCTCAGTAGTCCGACGCACTAACCACTTGCGCTATGTACTATCCACTTGCGCTTGGAGTCATACCGTGTGTAATCAAATGGGACGCCGCGGCCGCACACGATGCTACTGGTTGAAAACTCGTTTGCGATTCACAAAAACCAGTTTGTAACCAGTCGGCTGTTGATTTGCCTGTCGGGTTGCCTATTGATTTCAGTTTCTAGTTTGTCGAATATGAGCGAACAACAGACCAACCTGTTGCTGATGGGGGAGGTTTTTCACGCCAGGTATCCATGACGACACGGAACGAACTAGAGATTTTGTTAACTGATGAGTTTCGTCGTGTGTGGAGTCAAGTCACCGCTGTGTCCGTTACTTGTTTTTATCCCGAGCTGCCGACCGGCTTGGTTGTTTTCCAGTTGTTCCGTGTGTAGGTATTGGGCCAGAGACGTTGGAATTTTACTACCCAAAAATCGACCTCTTTTGCACCGCATTTGTCTTTCTCGTTGGTTCTTCACATGGCTTAACTTTGTGAACAAAGAAACACCATCACATTGGAGTTACGTGATGGTATGGATAGGCATTCTATTTTGATACAGAAAACTGCACAATTATTCTTTTCGACATACTTATGTAGTTTCTAACCGAAAAAGGTCATACATCGTCCTCAAACGGTCTAAACGAATGAGGGCACATATAGTGCAAGCCCGATACTTTGAGTTTGAAATGAAAGATCTGCGTATTCTTTTTCTTGTACTACTGATGACGTTTTTGTCTACTGCTAACGTTTAATACTTTTGTTGCCCACCAGCGATAGAATATTGGATAGCAGGACTTGAGAGATATCGTAAACACATTCCTTACTAATTGCCATTTTCATTGCTAGCATTTCTCATAAAACTGCAAAACCTTCCCCATTGTATGCTCGTAAATTCAAGCGATTTACTCCTCAAGTCAGTACCATTTAAAAAGAAAACAGATAAAACATTTAAAAATGTAATCGTCTCCTTTCACAACAAGCACAACTTCACTCCACATCCTTTTTCGATGTATCTCCATACAAATTGCATGCACTATCTAGTATCTACACAACGTACATCCCCTATTTTGAGAGAAGCGTAGTACAGTAGATATCATGGCCAAGCTATTTTAATGGAGTGTAATTGCGAATGAACCCTTCCCACGCAAATAGCTATTTTATTAGGATAGTCGAAACGGTACTACAACAACATTCACACAGATAGAAGAAATATCATTCCCTTCATCCATGTCAGGGAGTCATTTCTCTCTATTTCTTCGTTACGGGAAAGTGCAGCATTGCAATTACAAGGCAATCAGGATATAAACAGGATAAAGCTAAAATGAATCATGTTTTCTACTCTCCTGCCAACTGAAGCAGATTTAACAAAAAAAAAAACATAGTTTAAAACAACAATAAAAAAAATACGTAACGTAACGTAACGTAATCAATGAATATAAAACAAAAAATGAAACCCATAATCGCAACAGAAAATGTCGAAAGCAAACAGAAACAAGGAAAAATAAAAAAACTAGAAAAGCACAACAAAGCCAAATGCATTCATAACGTGAACGTAACGTAAACGATAGTGTGTATTAAGAGTATACAAGTTCTCTCACCTGAATTGGCGGTTTTTCCTAATAGACCTGCACACGATATACAATAGAGATAATATATAGATTTGATTAATATTAGATAGCAGCCATTTTTTATTTTTATTTTTATTTCATTTTAATTGGGGTTAAAAGTAGGACAAAGGGTGGTTTGAAAAAAAAACCCTCAAATGCACACACGTGACAGAAAAATCAATAAAATGTTCCAACTAAAATGAAAATAAAGCAAACACACATACAACCTTTGCACATACATATGCACACACATACCAGAACGACATACACTGATAATGATGGCTTATCATCCCCCCCCCAGCTACTGCCAGCGAAAACCTAAAAACAAACCCCCTTACGGCCAATGGAACTAAATAGCACTGGTTGACTATTTTCAGGGTAAAAACCTGGGATAACGTGAAAGAAGGGTGTGAGACTATCAGCGGTGTGGTTTAAAGGGGTTGTTTGTAGGGTGGATGGGTAGCACACGGTGCACAGGTAGACAAAAAACACATACACTTTAATAATGAACTGAGTGTCTATCTTGTCAATGGTTGATTGAAAATTGTTTGTACCTCGACGTTTTTTTGTGGGGGAGGCGGGAGGGTGACATATACTAATTTGCTACCCAGCAGAGTGGTAGTATAGAAATAGATAGTGCGACAAGGCAAGTGGGTTCAAATGGGAAGAGCTTATGGTAGATAAATTGAAGGATATCTATTTTCTGCGTGCCTTTGGGTGTAACTATTTGTTGTATGTGTGATTGGGTTAAATTAAATTCCCATTATTAGGGTCACCGCAAGATAAGAACAAAAAAACAAATCGATAGGACACACAAAAGGAATGTAAAAAGAGAATGAAGTAAAAAAAAAAAAAAAACTAATGCTAGAGACTCATTAATCCGACGAGATAAAGTT
The DNA here is from genome assembly GCA_949775065.1 of Brachyopa scutellaris. Classification (NCBI taxonomy): domain Eukaryota; kingdom Metazoa; phylum Arthropoda; class Insecta; order Diptera; family Syrphidae; genus Brachyopa; species Brachyopa scutellaris. Next base: position 171,037,518 of record OX459112.1, on the reverse strand, counting down.
ATAGTGCAGCACTCACATGTGCGACACATAAAATTGGCTTTAATTTTTTTGAATCGAGGCGATGACAATGGCATGCGATAAAGTGTGGATTTTATGTCAAGTAGTCCAGGCAATCGGGATATAGAGCAGTCATTTCTAAAGTTTATTGGACGAGTCAAATGGGAGAGAATATTTTCCAGAATAACAGCTGCTTGTATAAATAACTTGACAATATTAATTATGAGGACGCGAATGATTTTATTAAGTACTCGCAGACAGATCGCGGGTCGAAACCGTTAGATAACGCTCTTGTGAGTTGGGTTTATCGGGAAAATAAAATATTTTTGGAAATGAGTCTTAAGACGTATTTTGCAGATACCATCAATATTTGTGTCTGGCTTTTAAGGGGTTACTTGCACAAAGCCTCTCTGCGATACACTTATCTGCACGTTAAAGTGTGGTTTTCAGCTCGGCAGATCGAAGATAGAAATCTCGAAAAAGACTACCAAAATGCTTTACGAGGGTTGTCCGATAAATTGTTAGAATGTGGCAGCACTGATTCTTTTGACGTTTCCAAATATCATAAGCATGAAATTCGAATTTTTTTGTGGTAAGAAACCGTGGCACGTCAAAGAACGCTTAGTGGTTTCATATTTATAATCATTTAATTAGCAATTTAGTCAAAAAATTCAAGTTTGTCGTGAAGGATTTCGTTGGCTGATTTCTTATGATGTGGTCTAACTCAACAACAATGTGTAGATTGGTTTTCGATGACGAAATGCCATCCAATGCTACAATTTATATCTGGTTTGCAGAGTTCAAACGCAATAGTGCTAACGTTAGTGATGAATTTCGTGAAGGTCGTTTTGCAGTGATTGAAACCCATCGACATGTACCTAATATACCGTGAGATAGAACCAACCTTGGTGGACATTAGTAAGACTTTAATTCAATCAATATTGCATAAACATTTAGCTATGAAAAGCCTTGTGCTAGTTGTGTCAAATGGAACATAGCAATATTGAAGGGAGCGAGATAGCAGACGAACTAGCTAGAGCTGGATCAGCCATGAGCAATAGTGATGCTGACACCTCCATACTGCCACCGATAAAAACACTGCTCAGCACAATCGACCATTTAATCGAAAAAGAAGCAGACGAACCGACTGCGTCACATCTCGCTCTTTATGGCCGGAACTTGATCTTAATAGGACAAAGACGATGTTACAACTGGATAAATCCATACGTTTAATCACCGGAATATTCACAGGACACTGTGCCACAGGTCACATGACAAGCAAATGGCTACCTGAGTCTAACGATATCTGTCGAAGCTGCGGAGATGCTACTGCTACTGTCCCGCCCTCCAAGAACGACGCCTCCGTTCTTTAGGTCATAGATTCCTGGAAGACATAACAGAACTCGGAAATTCTAAGACATCGAATCTTCTATGATTCATCAAGAGCACAAACTGGTTTACGAGTTGGTTAAAAGAGGGGATTCACAATGGACCTTCGGGTCTCCGAGTGGAAATGAGTGCTCGTTCAATCACACACCCTTCTTCACCTAACCTAACCTAACCTGTGTCAAAAGGTGCAAAAACCTTCAAAAACCAATATAGCATTGTTATAGGAGACGAAACCTGGATATACTCGTATGCCGTATGGAGCCGAATCTAAGCGACAATCGGCTGTTTGGGTATTCCAAGGTAAGCGAGAACCGACAAAAGTGGCTCGTTCTCGAAGCATTTCAAAAAAAAATATTGTTTCCTTTTTCGGTAAATCGGGTCTAGTTGCTACCGTGGCTTTAGAGACTCAACGCACTGTTAATGCCGATAACCTTAATGGTGACATCAATTCAGACTACACCGTCCCATACTTGGACTTCGAAAAACCCTTCTCGTGGGATTTTCCAAGCAGAGAGAAATGGGAGAAAAACAAGGTACCCCGCGAGGATAAGCCCATGTACACCGACGCACGGGACATATGTACAGGAGCGGGTTGCTTTTCGGAGGAAATAGGAATAAGTAGATTCACACGACCCTGAGACCATGGTAGCGTTTTTCAAGCTGAGGTTCTAGCAGTGACAAATGCCGACCAATTGGTGTCAATGATGATAATAATACCTCGAGAGGATATCACCTGATCACTGCGGGATACCAGGCAACGAAGCGGCAGATCAACTGGCAAGAAAGGGCTCAGCCCTAGATAAAGAACAAACAGATGGGACGGTTAAGCCTGCACTCTGTTACCTTCGGGCTAAAATTTAACAAAGATCAGTAATGGAAGCAAATAACAGGTGGAGATCACTAACCACCAAAACAAGAGCAAAGAAACTCCTACAAAAAGACAGGAAGTCCTTTCCAATGCTAATAGAAGTGCTAACTGGGCACAACACTCTTAGATACCAGATGAAGAAATAACGACTGAATGATGATGATATTTGATGATATTTCACTGCCCTTACCTCTGTTTTATTGAGAAATAGAATCCTGGGCAAATTCTTCTTCGATCACATCGACGAGCTAGCAGATGGATCACCATCTGACCTGCTTGAATTTGCTAGGGCATCAAATTGGCTGAAATCTAGACAGTGACACCACGGGTCAGAACACACTATGGGTGACACAATGGGTCCACATTGTCCTTAGTGTGATAAGGATGTTACCATTTTAATCAGGTCGTTAACTTAACGTAACCTAATGACGATTGGTACAGAACAATTTGTTTGCTGTAAGTCATCAGTGAATTGCGGAAAGCAAACAAAAAATGACGTATCCTCCTCCGTGATGACAATGCTAGTTCATATACAGCCAGGCAGTCAAACAATTTAGTTTTTGAAAATTCAAAACGTCGAATTAACGAGCCATTGTCTATATTTCTAATTTCTGAAAGGAGTGACGAATCGCTGCAATAGTTTCAAAATGATATCTGTGGATGCTTCTTGATTCAGCTGTTGAATAGCTACACTTAAGTTGACAGCTTTTGGAAGTACAGAATATCCTCCTCTGACCTTCACGACCTTCGCAAGGATCTTAGAGTTATTTTTCTGAAGGTTTAGCATTCTCCCAGTGGTTAAGATCTTCTGACATTTATTGCCAATATTGTGATTTTCAATACTGATTTACTCAAATCATTAAATCCATTAAATGGTATGGAACATTGAGCTAAGAATAGATCCATTAAAGCCTTTTTGAAATATTCTGTACGAAGCTTGTCTTGAGTAAAGCAGGAAGCATTTTCAATTCTGAAAATTCGCAGATTTACAGTGAGTCACAGAATATTGATAACCCCTCGCAATATTTTTATTTTTTATGACTCACGATTCGCGATTGGAAGTCGGTATGCGATAGGTAATTTTTCAGAGCAGGTTTTCATATGAGTAAAGCAATTCTTAAATTATGAAGTAGTCTCTTTATACAAAACTTTTCATTATTTGTTGTATCTCAAAAAGAACAACGGAGCAACGTGTTAGAGCTAGAAATGTCCTTAGGACTCCTGGATGCCTGCAGCGTTTTCTAGGCAGAAGTTCAAGCCGTACTTAGAGCTGCATAGCTTCTGAAAATGAAACGAATATCCGCCAACGATATTGATATTTACATTTTCGGTCAGGCTGCGATTAAGGCGCTAGAATCGTCGGTCACTACCAAATCGGCACTAGTCAGTAGCTGCCGCAAAATGGGCATTATACACACAGAACCAGGTTAAACTAAATTGAGTGCCTGGTCACTCTGGGATAGAGAGCAACGAGTTTGCTGATGGGTTGGCAAGTAAAGGACGGAAACTACATTTACCCGAGACGGTGGAAGTTGCTCCACCCTCATGCAGCATTAAATAATTCGTCTAAGAGAATTTTACGAGAAGGCCGTACCACAGATGGTCAAATAAGAATAACCGTAAAAATATTATACGGCTATCACCTCTTGGGCAACTTCGACAAGAGCCTCGGACTCGCAGGCACAGTTATTTGATACTGAAATGATATATGTAGGTGTCGCAGAGGATATCGCGCATGATAATGTTAAGGTATATCATGCTGTCGTAGGAACCTTTTAAGGAGCTACTTCTTTGGTAATCTGGAATAGGGTGGCCTAGTCAACCATAGACTCGTTTTAAAATTTTGCAGGGTACCTACTAAGATGCTTTGAGGAAATTCTGGCGATCGAGATGTCAACCTGGGATGGATTTTTTGGGGATCGCGATGGCCCACTCTGGTACCTTGTGTTTTGTGATGGCTCAGCCTCACAACCTCTCTCAACCTAACCTTACTTAACGTGTTAGAAAGGTCTAATACTTTCAAAGAAACTGCAAAAATACCTTCCCATATCTACTTAAGTCAGAAATAGTAGAAATTCCTAGTTTGCGAATATTTGGATATCCAATATAGGAAAACTATAGCGATGGTGATAAGTTACATAGTTTTGAAGGAGCTCTTAGTGCGCGAGTCTGACTCGCACTTGGCCGGTTTTGTTTTTATTACTGAAATAAAGAATAAACTAGCTCTCTCATTTCATAATGGGATTTAGGAGCTATGTCAATACTTGTGTTCTTTACTGTGCATACCTAAATATTTTTAATTAGGTATAGGTATATTCTGTATCTGTCTACACTTGGTGCACACTGATTACTTTATCCAATCTGAACTCAATGTGTTTTCTATATTGCTGCAATTCGATGTACATATCTAGTTTTTAATCGAGCAAAACACTATCAGGCAGAAAACTAATAAAAGTATACGAGCGCAATCCAACCAATCATGTGCCACCCCCTCTAGTGTAAGTGTGTGTTCTATTTTTATGCGACGAGCAATTATTTTTTTATCCAAATTCCCACCATTTAATGTTACAAAAAAAACATACAAAATAAAATCACATAGAAATAACGAATCAAATCTAATGACACTTACATAAGAGTGCTGCTGCATTTGTCAGTTGCGCGTTACCAGGTTGTGCGGCACTGGCGGTCAACGATGGTTGGGTCATGGCAGCAATTGCCGCCAAATTTTGTACAGTCATCGGAGGTAAAAGTCCTGAGGCGGCTGCAGCAGCCGTTGCATCATTTTGACTTGATTGTGCGCTTAATCCTATCATACAAGGAAAACAAAAACAAACGCATGAATAAAACGCTTTTATACATACTCGTATTCAATTTCACGTATCCCTTAACCTCCTTAAAGGATAATCTAAGTTCAGCCGTTAGCGTTTACCTTGCAATATCTGTTGCTGTAAACCAACAGCTTGCAGTTGTTGTAGCAGCTGCAACGATGACGGTGTTATGGCGTCCGATCCCAAAACAGGACTCGCCTGTTGCGGTGGATTTGGCAGAATTGGAGTTGATACTGTCGTCGCCGTTTGGCCCAACGGGATATTTATGTTCGAAGCTAGATTCCACAGATTTGCCTGTATCTGTTGGATTTTCTTTTGCTCCTTCTCCTTTTGGGTGTCGGCGAATTTGACAACTAACGGTGAGGTACATCCCTCCATGATTTTATTTTGATTTAATGTCTATTAGGGAGAGCGGAGGAAAAAATGGAGGAAAAAGAAACATTTTGTTTTTGTTAATAAAACAACGCTTGGACTAACCAAATATTAGGGTTTTATAATATTTACTACTTTGATGGCTGATATCGCAGATTGTTTTGTTGAAAATGTTACAAAGGCACAACCCTTACTCTGTCCGTTCTGATCACGCAACACTGTACACTCTTCGATTGTCCCGTAGGCTTCGAACAATTTACGAACGTCGTTTTCGTTTAGTTTCTTATTTAGCATGCCAACGAAGAGTTTTCGCTCTGAAAATAAAACAAAAAAATTATGGTATTTATGTTAATGGCTTTTAAGATAAGATATCTACATTACATACAAAATATACTTCATACAAAAAATTGTAAAAGTATTAGTAAATTTATTTATGGTAATTCTATTGAAGTGTATTTCATAAATCCTTTGATAGATAAATCTATTCATGGCCTGGAACAGTTTGACGCCCAGTTCAAGTCGGAACTTTAAAAATGTCAAAAAATTGATATCGAAGATGTTGACATTCGGTACATAATTCAATCGTATTGCATGATGTCATCTATGTGATGTTATCTCCAGAAACTCGAATCAACAAAATTTGTACATTATATGATTTTTAAAGATATTTGTTAAAATAAGAAGTTTTCGAAAATAGTATTTTATTTCGATCTGGCAACATTGTGACGAAATAGTTGCCAGTATTTTCTTAAATTAAACGTCTTTTTTAATGGAAGGTACATTTATTAGCGTACTTTGTTTTTTTTTATTAATCATTTTATTATTATTTTATAAGAAAAAAAAACATTCCTAACAATTTAACGTCTCGTGTCACGGTGTTTGTCGTCGCACTCCTCCGAAACGGCTCGACAATTTTTATGTAATGTTCTGAATATATTTGGTATGTATGTATAAGGAAGGTTGCAAAGTATATTTCATCCCGCTTGGTAGCGCTGAAGTCAAGTTATTAACAACTTCTACATATATTCACAATATACAGGCTGTTCGAAAAATGTTGCTAAAAGCGTTTCTTACTCTTTCGGATGGCAGTTCTTGGAATTTATGAGATCTACGATGATTATTGAACTGGGTAGCAAAATATCGTACAATTAGTAAACAAAAGTCGATGTAATGCCCTCCAAAATGAACCAAAGTGATTAAAAGAACCAAAAATGATATTTCCATCAGTTCCGAGTGCAAATCTAATATTTTGTTCCTGTCCCGCCCGAATTCGGCAACCCGTCAAATTTCTGAAAGATTTAATGTTGTGCAACGAACTGTAGCATGGAATTTTAAAAATATCGTGAGACCTTGGCTACCAGCAGAAGGGAAGGCTCAGCGAGGCCAAAAAGGACGACCTCAGTGGAAGAGCCATCGGTATCAATTCAAGACTTCAGTGAATATTCAAAATTATCTATTTCGAGCTTAACGATAAATAATTTCAGCAAGCTCAGAAAGAAAAAGGGTCGCAAAAGCTGGACTTAGAGCACTCATGCAAGTACTAAACCCAGATTTTCCAATAGGATTCAGAGAAAAACGATTTATTTGGGCTGAGAACCATCTTAATTGGATGTAAGACATGCGGAAAAATGTTATCTTTTCCAACAAATCCATATTTAAGCTGCATATTGGACATGGGAGGAATTTTGCGCAAATAGAACCAAAGGAAAGACCGAGCTCTGAATGCCTCTTACGGATGCCCCTCAAAACTGAAGGTGTGATGGTTTGGGGATGCTTCTCTGAAGATGAAAAGGATAGATTGGCATTTTTAGAATCGAAAGTCACTGCAGCAGTTTATCTACGGATCCTAGAAAATAAATTAGAGCCCTCCACAATAGAGCTTCTTAGTGGCACTTGCAGACTCATTTGTCATCAGGATAATGCTCCTTGCCACAGAGCCAAAGTTGTAAGTATAAACTTGTTTTTGTTTTTCAAACGAAAGATTAATTTATAGCTTTAAAATAAGCTTTTTTTCAAAGACTGAAAAGCGATGTTTCAAATAGCGATCGTTAGTGTTGGAACGAATTATTAGACCCAGAATCTAAGTACTAAGTAATATATGTTAAAAAAAAAGTCATGACAAACAGTAGGCTATAACAAAATGGGATTACGAGTATTTCTACGTAGAGTACGAGTATTAACCGAACTACGAATATTCACTGTCTCATTGTCCAGGACCAAAATCAAACGAATACCATTTTATATATTTTATAATGTACTGTATACAACGAGTTTCTATTTTGTTCAAAATTTTAACATTTCAATTCAATCAGAAAAATATAAAAGAAAAAAATTAAGGTTCACGGTTCAAACACAGATGTCTCCGAAACATTCAGTTCTCGGGAAATAAAAATAAGTTGATAAGTTTCAGAAATTAATGTCAAAACCTTTTGCGATGGAGATATGGCTGAAAAAATTAAATTTTTTGATAACTGCCCATCCACAATTTGACAATTTGTCAAGTATTAAATTTGCTACCACCGAACACAACGTCCGCTATTCAACCCATCGACCAAAGAATTTTGAAGTACCTATCTCAAATTGAATTACCGAGAAATATTGGTATTCAAAGTGATGAATCACCTAGACTCTAGAGAATAACACTTCAGAATTTCGCTTCTGTGACTCTTCACCTTTACCTGCATATGTTGAGGATACCGATGATGGACTGAATAGATTGCCTTTGGCACAACTCGCTAAAATTTGGTCGAACGAAAAAAATTACTGTAAGTGGGAGACTTACATTGATATATAGATTACCATGTTTTGACGGCCAGCCGTTGACCCTACAGATGAAGAGATTATTGAAAGCGTAGCTCCAACTTCAGCTTCTGCAATAAACTTGCCAGAAGCCTTATCTGATGAGAAGGAGTTTGACAATCCGGAAATGGTGGAACAAATTCCAACAGTCACAGATGCTCAAGATGCTATTTCAGACTTAAAAGGATTTGCTATATTTGGTGAAAATGAAAGCAAGATGGCAGTTTTGTGGCTTATAAGCTGGAAAATCTTTTTGCTGAGACAAGAAATTTAAAGCAGCGGAATATACGGTACACTACGCATACTCCCATGAGTCGTGCTTTTTAACATTTATGCTTATTATAAAAAAAATAAATATTTGGCTCAGCAGTCCTAGGTAGAACCAAGCCTAGCTTCCCGCATCCATTTGTGTGTGCGCGTTATATTTTTGCACGAATAGAAGGGACCTACAGTTTTCTGCCGTCTCCGAACGGCGAGTTGGCAAGTTTTACATGACAAATGATACTCTTGAATGCTTGTCAGGCATTCGGAAGAGGTGGGCACTGTTAAAAACTTTTTAGGTGTTTGCGGCGGGATTCGAACCCAAAACCGCTGGCTCAGTAGTCCGACGCACTAACCACTTGCGCTACGGTGCCCACAATTATGCTTATTATAGGTTTTTTTTTTCTTATAATTCTGAGTAAATAATAAAAATATAAATTCATACCTCATACGTTTCTTTACGTATCTACTATGTAGCAAATAGTGTTCTTTTTTAAATTATTCTGACCTTCGGTTATAGCGGCATTCGGCTATAACAACCATTTTGGGCGGTCCCTTCACCGTCGTTACATCCGAATTTCACAGTATTTTCCCTTTAAGTAAGACTCCAACTTTTTGACAAGAAAAAACAGAAAAAGAAACTCGTAAATTCTGGTATGGTAGTTCACTATTAACTTGCACTTATTCGTTTCTTTATGATAAAACAGTTTTCTGCACCCATTGACCTATTTTTGGATAGTGTGTCATGGCCTTGGCCCACAGTTACATCTTAAGTTACAATTGTTTTAAAAACCGCCTTTGGAATGAAACTGTATACTCACTCAACAACAGAATCTCCAAGAGTAATGGAGAGTTGTGAACATCGAAACAGTCGTAATGATAAATTATGAGGTTGTGTTGATCTGAAGGTCGTCGGTTGAAATTTCAATTTTCTTTGAATAAATTAAGATCCAAAATTGGAATGAACTGCAGGAAAATGTTAATTGAATTTAAACACTCCCTGTTGCTTGAAATTTCATATGTATGACACAGATATGAATAAAAAATGCATTCGCTCGTATCTCATAACATTCACTAGCTTACGTTTCATTCAAAGCACACGGCAACTAGCAGCAACAAGCAAAGGCAATACGAATTCAAATGTAATTTCCAAAATACCACAACGAATATACATGAATATGCTCGTACTCGTAGTCAACCGGAAACCGAATGTCACTTCCTCTTATTGTTACCCGTAAGCCCTGAACGTGTATTATTTATTCATAAATGTGTTGCCACTGCATTTATTGAAATTGTTTAGCAACATTACCATTCGAACTGAATAAATATGGAAATTGCCAGTGGAACCTAACGGCTGCTGACTGCTTTGTGCTTTCGATGCGATGCAACTTTTGGCCAGAGTTCCAGTTTCGGTAGAATGTACCAGGACTTGAATCCTTTATCGCTTTGTTGTTGTTGTGGGGGTTATGTGTTGTCCCAAAATTCAATGAATTTTAAATAATGTATCTACATGTGTACATACATATGTAATATGAAACCGCATTGTACACTCTCTCAATCGTTTTGTAATTTTACCATCGAAAGCTCAGCTGTCTGTCGTACTCTTGTTGTAACTCATTTTGGAAACCATATATGCAGTGCTACTGCTGCTCTACTGGCACGTATCCTTTATCCTTCTATAACGAGACATGACACAGAGCAAAGGACATCGAGCGAGAAAATTCAAAAAAAAAAGTGAAACATAACAACGAAACGAGAACACGGAAAAGTTTCAAAGTTAAAAACTCTCTCACTCTCTATCTGTCTCTTTCTTCGTGTATGTATTTCGGTATCGAACACATGTATGTATGTATGTGTCTGTATGACTGCGACTATGGAATTAAACCACTGAACCGAAATACCAAAAAGGATATGTATGCGGAAAATGTGTGTGCACTTCTTGTGTTGGATGTTGGATCTACCACAGTGAACAATATAATGTACAGTTACGTGTACGTATACGTAACGTATCACTCTACTTGTCTAGTACGAGTACGAGTATATTCAAAAACATCTAATACGTGAAATTGCGCTTTCGCAAACAAAGGATATTGCCAAACCTCCTGGTCCTGGACTTGGTCCTGCTCCTGGTCAGTATGTCGTTGTTCTGCTCTGCTGTCGTCGTCGTCATTGAGGTGGATATAAAGGATAAGGGAGTTTAGATTTTTCTAATGTTTGCGTCGAGCATCTGGGTGATGTGTAGTAAAGGAGACGAATTACAATTTATGCATTTGTACGTTGGCACGTAGTTCCTTTAGAGAGCGATCTATTCTATGCCAGTGGTGGTTGTTCCATATCAGATGACTAGTCAGTACATCCACAGATGATTGCCCATCAGGTTTCCGGTCATATAGCTCAGTTCATCGTCCCCTACGTTCCTTTCTCTGTGTTGGTGTTTTGTTTTAAATTTTGCAAACATTTTTCAAAGCATTTCACACTTTTTTTTATAAAAGGCAGACAAGCTTAAGAGGGAATGCATCCGATTTTAAATTTTAAAGATATTTCTGTTGAGAAGTGCCATTCCGTATGATTAGTGTGCGTTTGCCCTTTTGGGACGACTTTGATTGATGGTAGTTAGAATCACTATCACTGACCCAAATTTCGGATTAACCGGAGATACTTTTTATTGTAGACACAGATCGACTCCGGGCTAGCGCATCAACGAAGGAAGAAAGATATGCTAAACATTTCTAGTATTTTTCGTTACCCTAGCAAGCTGTCGAAATCACGACGTGGAACCAAGATTTTAACTTTATTATCCCAAAATGACTAAAAAGCTGCGCCCTCTGGCATTCCTGGTCAATGAACTTCAACATTAAAAGCAGTAACAAGAAGAACTGGAGTAATGAATCTAGCATCTACCGTGTGAGTCCTCATACCATTAAACGGTCCACGGATGGTGCAAGAACTGAGGAAGGAACGGGGGCAGGAGTGTTTGGGTCCAGAACTAAACTATTCGAACCCATGGGTAGCTACATCGGCATTTTTCAGGCCGAAACCTATGCTATCGACAGATGTGCCCAACTCAAGCCTGATAAGCACTACAACAGACGCGACAAAGCAATAATGTCAGAAAGCAAGCCGCTATCAGGGCAATAGGGGCTCAGATCATCAAATCTTGATTTGTCTGGGAATGCCTAGATAACCTACATAAATAGACTGGGCGAATGAAACAACGTCACCATATACTGGGTACCAGGGCACCTGGGGAAAAAAGGTAATGAAGTGGTGGGCTGCCAGAAACTTCGTGGGCCCTGAACCCTTCTGCGCCATAGGGGAACACACCATAAAAGACGACGATCACTGGAGAAGACAAATAGGACTAGGTCCTGGACAAAAACTCAGGGTCTAAGACAGGTGAAGAAACTTTTGGGTAATTACAACCTGAAGAGATGAAGAGATTGCATCAACCTTGACAAAAACAAACTCCGCATCCTAACTGCGTTTCTAAAGGGGCATTGTAAACTCAGGGGACATCTCAGAAGGCTAGGTCTATGGTCTATCATATGAAGACTCATGCAGATTTTTCAATAAGTCCAGTGGAATGTGGGGCATTAAACCAGAAAAGATTCAAGCGCTGGGTAGAAACCAAATTACAATCGAGGACCTACCACTCATTGCACCCAATCTTTTACTGCGATTTCTCAAGGAAATTGGTTTGGATGAGGTGCGGTGACCTATGGAATTCTCACCGAAGCGAAGCTCTCTCTAATTGATTCGAATAGGAATAATGACAAGAGGGATGTTCCTTCGCCTAGGACTTGTAGGGGCACAATAGATCTTAAGGTCGCGGCGCATCTCACCCTTTAATAATAATAATAATAAAAAAGATTTGAATTCGGACTTCGGAATTGTACGCAATTTTTTAGAGCTACGTGCACCATAAGATTTTCGCTTTATCCTGGGTTTTCATGTCACGGTTGGGCTAATCAGTTATTATGAGAACAAGAAGACATGCGCCCTGAAACACTTCCTCTGCGGCGCTGGTGTTCAATCTTTGCAGGAATAAATCTGTGCAATGGTATACGACTTTTCAATTTCATTGGTAGTGTTTCCAGCTTTTATTAAAACTACAAGGCAGGTTAAAGTACGTGTCTACACTCGAATCACGACTGAAGCTATATAGGATCAAAAAGAAAGAAAATATCACCGCTTCGTCCTGCAGTTGGACAGATTTTAAAAACTTTCTTGATCTTCAACTGCGGAGATGCAATAGAAATCATTGCACGCATCTATCTTCAGATTTTAGAAACAAAATCACAGTTAACCCAAAAACTTTGAAATGTTTAAAACGTTTCACCAGCCCAGAACTCTTCGAAAATTAGTCCATCAACAACGACAATTTCCACTTCAAAAGGGCTAAAAGGCCTAAGGTGGATTCTCTCCCCTCGTTAAGTATAAATTTATGTTTATATGGATATTTATAATTTCCCTTTCTCCGTTATTCGTAATTTGTCACAACTTTTTTTTTTAACCCCCCAACTTTGGAGTCGGTCCTCATAATTCTAAAAACCGTCTATGCACGCCAACACCACAAATCAAAGGGAGAAAACGACGCACGACATTGACGGTAATTATTATTCCATTGAAATGTCATTAAAGGGATACCATCTTCCATCCACCATCTACAACCCCTTTGGCTGTTGTTCTGTCACGAAAACCCTTTTAACCACTACGGCCGAACATATTCTTATGGCAGCCACATCCACCTCCCTTTTCTGAAACCACCCCCAACCACAATTTGATTGACATTAATTTATATCTGCTACTAATTGTGCTACTGCCGCTTCCAGGGGAGCATAAAATTCCACATTGTAACTTCAATGCGTCAATATATGATACGCACCCTCGAGGCTACACGACATTCAAGCGACGAAGAAGACGAACAGAAACACTCTGTGAGCACACACATCCAATCCAATTGTCTCATCCAATGGATGTGAACTTGAAAACGAATTCCAAGCAGACAAGGCACACCGAGATGAAGAGCCAAGGTCTGGGTAGGTAGGTATGCGTATGACTGAAGATGACAATGATGGTGTTTATGACTGTCATTGTTGCCTCTGGCTCCTTACTTTCTCATTTCAATGAGACTCTCATCCGCAAACAGTGGGGAGGGTGGGCTCCAAAAGGTGTTCTCATGTTGCACCTCGCTGTCGTTATAGTTGTCGATGACTATTCGTTCATTATCAATGTCAATTAACAATAATGCGTACCGCCATTAGTGCCAACAGCAAACTTGCCACATGCCTAAGTATCGGCTTACATCGTTTCGAGGTAATGCTGATATTGCCTCATTCTGAGAAACTTGCTTTTGCTGCGGTGGTGCTGGCTGGTGGTATTGCCTTCGGTAGGTATACGAGAGTACATTTTCTGTTGTGTGGTTTTAAATGAATTTCACCGTAATAATTGTCATCTCTTGTAACGGTGATAGGGAAAATTAAGTTAACTTCCTTCGAACTATTACGATGAGGTGTTAAATTCGTTCCATGGCAGCCTTTGGCTGACGGTACGGCATGGTATAGTACCCGCAGATAATCCATCTACTGGAATGGAGGGAGATTAAGTACGTTGTAGTCCCGACAAGGGTTGTTGGTTGTTGAATTAAAGCGTGAAGTAAGGAAATGAGATGAATTTAACCTTTAACCTCATGTCAGTTGAAAAATAACTTTTATGCTACTACCCAGGTTCTTTTTATGTTGAGAAAATGAGTTCATGGACGAAACTATCCTAAGACTGCCAAAATGTTTTTCTAAGCCTGCCTTTTAAACTACCACATCAACAGAAGTACTGAATGAGGCATGCGTTGAATGAAGAATTAACGTCCTTTGATGCAATATTAGAAAAGCTTCAAACATGGTTAGATATACGTGGAAGCATTTAAGGCTAGCTTTAAGTTACAGCAAAAGAGGACAAATGCATATTGTGGAAATATTAGCATAAAATGGAAAAGGCCAAATATGTATTTGCATCTATAGTGACAGTGAGGCTACGCTTAAGACTTAGCTGAATCGTTTAATCGCTTTTAAAATAGTTTTACAATGCAAAACCTCATTGAATTTAATCGAAAGCCTGAATCCATTGAATTTCACTTGGATCGCAGGACAACCAAGAATATGTTCAAAACAGTGATTCCCGGGCCTAAAGGGGCCCTGGATCTACCAGCGTACTTCGGCAGACTTTCGTACAAAACTTTTACTTTTTGAGGATGCAATAGAGACTCTTAAAGAACATGTGGGTTTGTTGCTGTCCAATAATGCATATTTTGCTTATTGCCAAATGATGATTTTGTGGTAAAATTCAGGATTTTCTTCAAACTTTTGCAGAACCCAATCGGAGAAGTTTCGGCGCATCAGATGATCAAGAGGCATCAGTGTGTAAGTTATTTTTGATTTTGTACACTGAACCAAAAAGGTACATGATATAAATGAAAAAATGCATATTCTAAATGAAAAAGTTCATTAAAATTGAGCTAAACATCAAGTTCTTACTGAACATGTATCCCCGTTCATACGTTTATGAATATATTCATGCAGCTATGAATCGTTCATAAAAAGTACGAATCTATGGATAAAATTAATGAATGACGTTCATAAATTAGCGCGAGCACATGAAGGAGAAGAGAGACAGACAGATGGAAAAAGAAACAGATCGGCGTAGTGGTAGGAAACTCATTTGTAAGGTTTCAACTAACTCTATGGGCTGGTGTCCAGGATAACTGGAGAGTTTTTTTTTTGTACTTGCATATATTTCACAGAAGTTTTTCCAGATGTTTCTTCTTATTATAGTTTTTGTGTGATGAACTCTTTCAACCATGCCATACTATCTCCTACTGCCACAGCCAGTGTTATGCCTTCTCGTAGTAGTAGGTTTTGTTATTAACTTCTGAAACTGTTCAACTTTTTTTTATTTTTTTTGATAGAAATAAATACTTACATACATCTGGATTTGAACCGCGGACCTTCTCCGTGACAAGCGACGACCACTACCTCTACGCCAAAGCCATAAAATAAATACGAATGCATTGTGTGTATAACTATTTACACATTCGAAACCATTGAGTATGTATCTATACTTACAGTTTATGGACAAAATACATACCCTTTATGAATCGGTATACTGCTTATGACTTGATACATACTTTTTGAGAATAGATACATAATGCGTATGAATCTATACATTCATTTTCTTTTTTTTTTTAATTCAATGTATTTTTTCTTAAAACGTGATGGACAGTTGTATGAATAGTTCATACGCTTATGAAAAAATTCATTAAGAATAAGAATCAGCGTTCATACCCCAAATTTCTCATACAAATATTTTTATGAACGCGATTTCATACAAACAATGAATCGTTCATAAAAACATTTTATTTTTTTATGATTTTGTACATAAAATCAATGAATTTTTCTTAAAAATGAATGAATTTTGCTGTATGTATGCCGTTCATTGATATTATGTACGATAATTTTTTCAGTGTAAAGGTGTAAACCAAGATCTTTACACAAAATCCGGGCTGAGAGATTCCCAAGTCCCGTGACCGACGTGGAATCGACTGATTTGGCTCATTTTGAACTGAACAGCTGCGATATTTTCGGTTATTTGACCGGTGTTGTCTCATTGGCACAAAAATATTTAAAAGTGCATTGTTGACTCGAATTTATCCACTAAAGTTGGCGCAGCCTGTCTGGTGGGACGATTATTATACGACCGCAAATTGAAGTAAGCGCTCTTAAAGTTGCGACAACCGACGCAGATTTTCGGTAGAAAATGTTTAATTATTTCCAAACGTTGCTCGTTTGTGAACTTCACCACGATAAAACTAGAAACTCCGGCTGAAGTTTTGAAATTGACAGATCATAAAAAAAGTTTAAGGGTTGTTTAAGGGATATTAAAATACAAAACTATTATGTTCCCATTGAAAAACCATTTACTCTAAAAAAAAAGAAAGATAAGAGCTCCTTCCACGAAAGACTGTGAAAAGAGTGTTCGAAATATAACTGGCATCCTGGAGTGACCTGCAGGTAAGGTTTGATTGGGTAGGAGTGCTAACTGCTAGTAAAAGGAGGTACCTTGCGAAGAAGCCTTTACGCCGAGTCAGAAATTTTTATTTTTTCATCGGGAGGGCAAATTCTGTCGGGACATTTAATTTGCAAATATAGTGGAAGTCGCTTATAACGACGGTGAAGGGACCGAGCAAATGTGGTCGTTATAACCGGCGGACGTTATATCTCCATAAGTATTCAGAGAAAACTTAAAAACATTCGCTATACGCTATTTTATCACCTGACTCCAAACGGAAGAAAATCGCTGCATTTTCTTCTACAGAAAAGTTCCTACGTTTTCTAGAATTCATGGCTGCATAAGAAAATAAAATTAATAAATTCCTAACTAATATCCTACTACCTACTATAATCACTATGTAAAATGCGTTAACTCAAATGAATACACAAAACTCTAGAACTAGGATCAGCTATCCTGGCGATAATAATAATATGCAACAGATACACAGCTGCAAAATGTAGAACGATCATCATGGGCGGCGCAAAAAAAAAAGCTAAAAAATTGTGTAAAATCACTGGAATGAACAAGAAATATTCAGATTAACGTACACACATACATACATATGCATATACGTGAATAGGTATGTAATTTTTTCTAAATTTTCTCTCACTTCGTCGTTATAAGGGACGTAATCGATACTTTTTTCTCGAAAATTGGTCGTTATATCCGAACCGTCGTTATATACGACGACGTTATATCCGACGGTAGAAAAGTTTATAATATAAAGAAACCAACCAACTGAAAGGAAAATGGTCGTAATAAGCGAGGTCGTTATAAGTGACTTCCACTGTATGTCGTATACGACGAAGCAACGACTCTTAATGCTTGCCGTGATGGCTTTGCAAAAAATCGAAAAATCCGGGAAAAAAAGAAGGCATCGTTTTTGTGTTAATCCAACTTATCCATAAAAGACAGTTGCATGATTTGGAAACCACTTTGCTATAAGATGTATTGTGGGAAGATGAAATATTTAAGGATTTGCTTTTAGATGTTATCTACCATCACCGAATGGTTAAGCATATCTCATGATTTCCAAAAATATTGTACCATATCAGTGGATAAAAATAAAAAAGCCCTCTTTGCATTAAACTATAAATCTTTATTTATTCATTGTTAAGCAAAATGAGGGTTTGTGGAATTACAAAAGCCATTTCTTCCCAGGACTTTCTTTTTAAATCGTCACTTACGAGCCTGAGCTGGTAGTTTTTTTCAAAACTATGACGGAATCCAAAAAAGCATACTCGCTGAAGTAGAACAAATGCGGCTGGTAAACATCATCTGTTCCACTACCCGATTTTTTTTGTACAAAAATCCACTTTTTTTTCTCTGCCACATTATGTTTGCAAACATTTAGTTTTTTTTTTCACGTCCTCGACAGTTTTTTCAAATTGGTTTGCAATTTCTTCCCAGGACTTTCATTTTAAATTGTTCCATTTATATAAATGGCTTTTGTAATTCCACAAACAGTAAAACAGTTGATTGATTCCAAAGTTTTTATTTGCGAAGTTCGCCAATCAGTCATGTTTGAATTATAAATAAAACTAAAATTGGCGGTTGTTGTCAAATTTATTTTAGGATTTATTTCCACAGAGATTGCAAAAAATAAAATTAGAAATTGATTTCATAAAATAAATTATTTCTAGAAATCTGCGGTCTCCATTGGAAATTTCAATTGCTTGACATATGTCTTGCAATGAATTATTGCCAGTGGAGACCAAGGGTTAGGAGCTAATGGTTTCCCACGATTCCTCCGATAATACAAAAAATTCTGCGAATTCCACTCGAATTGTATACGTTGCACAGTGGACCACCCCATACATTTGGAAGTGAAAAAAAACCAAAATCATAATATGCAATTTTTTTTTATTTATCAATACCTAACGGATAACTGTTGACCACAGAAATATATTTTGTCACTCTGTAACCCAACATATTGGAGAGTACCTAATCCACTGTGCTTTGCAGCGGAAAAGAAAACATTTCCCAATACACCGCGCTCCGACTCCACTTAGTATCGGATTTCGATTTAATTAAAAACAACAGAGACCACTTGCTGCTCCGGTTGCACAGTGGACTTGGTTTAATTTTCTAATTACCCACAGCGACAAAATCCCTTTTCGTTCAATCCTGTTCATGGACCGCTTTGCACCTAACCGCACCGCGAACCCAAATCTAGTTTATTATGTCCGTGCATTTGTATATATGTATGTATTTATGTATGTCGGTTTGTCGCCAACCAAATTAAGTAGAAATACAAATACAAATGTAAACTCGTACCTAATAACTTTTCACGTTCACCACGAGATCCAATTTGGTGTAGTAAATCCTGCGTGGAGTCCTTTAATTGTAATCGGGTAAACAAATTTTGAGGTAGAGAGAGAAAGAGACCGCGCTGGACCGCGTGTGACCTTTTATTAGTTGTTAATTCGATTGAATTTGATTTGGTTTGCAGCTAACCTAGTTTAAAACGTTAATGTGGGAGTAGCATATACCCGCTATGTCAACAGGGACACCACAGGATATGAATTTAATTCGGTTTCGAGCGAAGGCCCACCATGTTCGCTTCATGTAAATTAGATTCTCGATGGTTGCCTATCGATTGGTTGCAATAAATTTTAGAATTTTTTATTTTTTTTGACTCGGTGATTTGATTTAGATTTTTGGTACGCCCTGCGGTTTGCATTGACAAAAGCAACAGACCAATCGCAATTTAATTTTAGATGCTCGATTACAGATGGCCCGAGGACATTGGCTTGGAATTACTGTTTACTCAGCACGTCCAGGTAGCGAAGCCAATTTGAAGAAAATGTATCTTTGGTAGCCTCGAACGAGATGACCCAACACTATTTGAAAAGTCTTCATACATCCATCCATCTCCTATAGATGCCTATTGCGATATCAAAGATCTTGGGGATGTTTTTCCCTGCTTCTCATGAGAACTATTTAGAGCTTTGTATAAAGCGAAATAGGCTTTAACGTCTTTTTAGGCTAGGTCACGTCGAAAAAGTATTCTCCTAAGTGAAGTTTTCTACTACGAGAAAGACCTGGGAATGAGCACAGAAGATGTGTTGGACTCTCGTCTTCTTCTTCTTCGTCTCTGCAACTTTTACAGAAGTCGTTTGAAAGGACGCCAGGCCTAGTAGCATGGTTGGCTATAGGGCAGTGTCCTGTAATAACACCAATCACCGTACTTATCTGTAGTCTTTTTAGGGACAGAAGGTAGTCAGAACGGCTTGGATCCAGCCTAGACTAGGTAGATCCACCTTTCCATCTAACATTGGTTTTATTGACTGTGTCAAGTTCGTGTGCTGACTTGTAGGTAGCAGGGGGCATACCTATGTTCTTCTTCTCCGTTGGAAAAGGTATTGCTGTTCCTAGTTAAGCGAGTTCGTCAGCTTTACAGTTCTCTGGAATGCCTCTGTCGCCTGGCACTCAGTAGATGTGAATATTAAACTCATTAGCCATCTGTATAAGAGATGAAGGACAGTTGGAGGTGGTCGTCGAAGTACATGAGACTGATTCCAGGGATTTCAAAGCGACTATCCGAGAAAACGCTAATATCGTTCGAAGATATTAAATTCCTCTTAATCCCGGACAACGCTTCTGAGATCACCATGCTCTTCGCTTGAAACACGCTGCAGTGATCCGGGAGGCGGCAGGAGAAATTAAGGTTTAATCTGTTAAAGAAAACACCTTCCCCTACACCATCATTGCTTTTAAAGCCATCGGTGTAGAAGTGTACAGACTTATCTATTATAGCTGCAAGGTCATCCCAAAATTTTCTGGTCAATTTCCTTGGGATTTCAGGTGAAAGACTAAGCCACCTGCCCAGCTTAGAGTTTTTTTTTTTTTTTTTTATTATCTGGATCCTGCCCCAAGGCTGATACTGCGACCCAAAAGATCTATTATATCAAAGGATACTAATTAGCCCAAAAGGCAAACCACCTTTCTAAGAAAGGCGAGTAAGTCCTTGGTTGACGCATTTTTTAATTCGTAAGATCTAAGCAGTTCTTTATGTAGGGTACGTCGTCTGACCCCTCCTTCTTATTGTGGTTTAGAAGTTCTCTGTGATGGGTATAAGGCTTAATCAAGTTTGGCTTGCCTAAGCCCCGGGACATTTCTCCAATGAGAGACTCGGAGATTGTGTTCCCAATTGTTAACTAAGGTTGAGATTACTGCCCAGTTTATGCCACAAAAGGGTTCTGCACCTGAGAACTTAGCAGTAGAGCCTAAACGGGCCAGCTCATCTGCAATCTTATTTCCTTCAATGCCTCTGTGACCAGGCACCCACCAAAGTTTTTGTGGGTAGCTAGGAATGAGAGGGCATTGAAGCAGCACTTTACCAGAAAAGGAGCTCAAAGCTTAGAGTTGCTCACAGCACAGGCGTTTGTCATTCTCTTAACGCTGAGTTAATGCTGAGTCTTTTTGTACAAGTTAAGTTTAAGATGATATCTAAAGCCACAGAGGCATAACAGGATATCCGTTGATTAAGAAGTTCCTGATTCGGTAATCGTTTGGCTTGGTTTTTGCGTCTCCTGAGGTAATTCTCTTAGAAGATTAGCAAAAAACGCTTTGCATAGCTAATTTTTGTTTACGTTTTATGAAGGGTCAGGTTTGGTGGGATTTTATAAACCTAAAGCATATTTTGCTGCAAACAACTAGCTCCTAGCTTTTCTGTTAATTTTTAAGTAAAGTGTATCATTGAAAGGCTAGTGGATTCAAGAGATCTAACAGGTCTAGCTATTTTGTATACCAACACAGTTTCCTATTTTTAGTCCTTGATCGCGCAACTTCTTGTGCTGTCAGAAACGTATGGCCGCTTATTCTCAAAGGAACTCGTATAATAAACAGATTGGAAATACCATAATCCACAAAGCGCTCGTTATTGCAATCTTTCGAGGTCATGATTTTCCATTACATGTGGTATTGGTATTTGTAAAAATAACTTCTTATACGGATAAAAATAAAGGATAATGCTTTATCCACTTCTGTGTTCACATAAATTCTAGTTTATATTTTGAATTATATGTTCCTGTGGAGGAAAACAACTATAACTTAGAATATTCCAATTTCAGTACCTTCAACCCTTTCTAGACGCACGTGTGGGGAGCTTCTAAAAAACCGAATCCTTTACAATGGCCACGAGAAGAAAACAAATCATTTCTTTTTTTTTTAAATAAACTCAAACAATAAATCCAAACTAAATAAGCTCTCTCCTCCCTATTGTTCGCTATTTATTTCCCGACATTCCCTTTACACCAAAATCCAAAGCCTATTATCCTTTTTCATCGAAGGGGAAGTGGAACGAAGAAAAAACAACCAACGTCCAATTGATATTGAGTACAAGAATAATGCGCTCCCGCCCAAGTAAAAGGACCAGCCAACGAAAAAAACAGAAAACCAAACTTTTCGCATTGTAAACGACCTCGTTATTGCGTTTATTCCCAAATTTATACGTCGATTTATTAACCTGAACCCATAAGAGAAAAAAAAAAGAAATCCTCATCATTGAGCTGGGACCGGGAGTAGCTGCCACACAGTTGAACCCAACAAATCCCTAAAACAGCATACATCATGCCCATTGATAAGTACAATCAAATCGAAGGAATTCCAACGAAACACTCAATATTCCGGGTCGAAGGGATGAATGTCCTTCTGTTAGAAAATTATGCAAATGGCACAAAGGAACAGGACACGAAACGAGTGGAAATTTTCCTTTGTTGTATTTTTTTGCGGCACACAAAAAAGGTTGTCACAGAGTTTATCAATGTCATACCGTCATTATTATTCATTTAAGTTAACAAACAAAAAAAATGTATATTTTCAGCTTATCGGCGACCATTATGAAGTGTCGAATCCTATTTCGGTCGCCACCAACAGTATGGTGGGCAGGAGTCTCATTTTTTTGGTCTATGGAATCTTTGAAGGATGTAGTCTTACAGTAAAAACCAATTTTCGAGTATCCAAATCCTTAATTGTACGAAAAAAAACAGTTGATTACGTCAAAATAAAGAGAGTCGAGTTTCGATATTCTGGCTTTAATCCATCGTTTATATGACTGAAGACCGATACTCCACCAAAATAGGAAGAAAAATAACCGCTGAAACCTTCAATGGCCCACAGGGATCTAGACAAGATGACCATAGCTGTATGGTCCCATCATGAGAAAATACTGCAAAACCCAATAAAGACAGAGAAGGTATGATGCAAGCAACGTTTTTGAATATCAACACCGCAATTCAAGAATGATAAGTCGTCACGTACAAGATCTTGTATCAACCAAAACCCCTCATCCAGGTTCGTTTTTGGTTTAAGGCCTGATAAGTCCACCACCGCCCAAATTTTCATACTTCGCCAGATCATAGAAAACTACGAAAGGCCATAGTCTCTTAATGAATTTTAAAGATAACAGAATTTATAGAGTTCCAGCCGTACAGATCCATGGTTGGTCTGGACATTCAAAATCCATGTTCGGTCTGGACATCCCTATCAAAAAATGCCATCTTTGCAGAATAAATAAAAAATAAAAATAAATATACGGCGTCAGCAGTCCTATACAGAACTAAGCCTAGCTTCTCGCAACCATTTATGTGTGCGTGCTATTTTTTCGACGAATGGAAGGGACCTACAGTTTTAGCCGACTCCAAACGGCAAGTTGAGAAGCTTCTCATGACAAATGATACTCTTTGATTGCTTGTCAGACATTCGAAAGAGGTGGCACCGTGAAAACACTTTTAGGTGTTGGACCCGGGATGGGATTGAACCCGGGCAGCATTGCTTAATAGTCCAACGCACTAACCACCATGGCCACGGCCACCAGAATACTTTCACCTTATCATTTGATGTAAAAATTGGATTCAAACAAGGTTACGCGCTATCGCATGATACTTCACAGAATTTTCTGAAACTCAGAAGCCAACATCAGTTGCATTGCCATTCAAAAATCTGTCTTTAAGCTGATGACATCGACACACTCAACTAGCAGAACAAAGCGGGCTGTCACGGGTGCCTTGGCGAGCGAGAAAAGTAGTAAAAATATTTATTGTTATTGAAGAAAACCCAAATATTATATCAATCAAGAGGAAACACTGATGACTTTTGAGGTAGCTAGCCACTTCGTCTACTAAGGATCTCTGGGCCCTCATCACGTAAGACAGTCGACACCGTTTTCGATATCGTTATCGATAGACATGCTTCAAGTAGGCATACAAATCCTCTCTCGTCCAAATGATATCGACTGATCAACTAAACTATTTGTGTTCGATGAAAATGAGGTTGCATTGGGTTATTTGATGACCACGAAAATGCACTGATACTAGTCAAATCGCCCTAGGGCTGGGGCATCGAACAAAGAAAGTATTTTGTGAAGCAAATTTTTGCCGATAGCGTTTGGTGCTATCGCATGGTCGACAATCCTCGGTGAAGTTACATGATGAGAGCCCTGTAATAAATTCTGACAACGTTCAATCGAAAAATTGCCCTGTTTTTTTGGGCTAAGACAGCAATCGATTAGAAAGATCCTCATCACCGCAGTCCTGCCGCGCAAGCATGGACATTATTGAAGGCGAATGAAAATATCAAAAAAAATCGATCCTAATTTTCGGTCCTCTCTATATTGACTAAGAATGGAATACAAAGTTTACAACCCGGTCAAAGACACAACGGATTCGGTGACAGAAATGACTAGAACTTGTCCGAGTCCACACCAATGGGACAAGAAGTTCAGTTAAGTCCTTCCTTTCGAAATGTGGAAACTTAAACAATGCGTTGCATTTCACGTAGTGCTGCTAATACAATAAATTGCATAAAATACATAAAAGGTAATACAATTTATAAAATTATTTTAAATGAACGCTTGCCCCGTTCAGACACTGTAGTTATCCTCGAGGCGTACACCTCAGTTCAAATATGGAAATATTTTGTTACAAAAAAAGAAGACATTATTGGGTGCATCCAAAAATATGTGATTGCTTGTCATATGCCCCATTTCCATTTCCTTTTATTCCAAATTAAGTGAATTTTAACCCAACTTCTTTAACAATGTTGATATTTGAGAATGCCGAAAGCATCATTTGACGTATTTCTTGAATTGATCAGTGAAAAAATGTCCAGTTCCATATGAGATCCAGACCTGAGGAAAAACTGGTCATTACAACCACAGCCGCAAATCAACTGAACAGTCTCATTTCACACCATAGAACTTCAACCGCGTGATTCTATTTTCTAGCAGTTGAGTTGCGGCAACCACGCGATTTATCAAACCACGCGTTTGTGTGTGAACAAATATGAGACCGGTAAAATAAGACCCGTGGAACGGGGCCTAAAATTCGCGTGAAATTAATAAATACAAGAAATTTCTTGACCGTGATACCGTCTGCAGGTCAAATGCACGAGCTGTTAAATTTAAAAGGAATCCATCGAACACTAAGCTCAAGATTCGTAACTACCGTTTTTCGTAGATATTGGTTGTTCCCGATAAAGAGAAGGCCGATGAAATTAAGCGGTCTTTATTCCCACGTCTGCAGGAATGAATTTTGTAAAACAGCTGAACCTCTAGATTTATTTTAACCTAAAAACAGGACGCGACAACAAGTTTTGAAATAAAATGCAAAACAAGGCAATGTCCTTGCAACTGAAGGGATTGAATTAGCATTGACAAAAACAAACTCCGTTCTAACTGCGTTCCTTACGGGGCATTATAGTTTCAGGGGACATCTCAGGAAGTTGGGTCTATCAGATAAGCACGTAGTCATGCAGATTTTGGAATGAGTCCAGTGAAACTCCAGAATACATACTGGTGGAATGTGGGGTATTAACCCAGAAAAAGTTCAAGTGCTTGAGTAAACACCAAATTAAAACAGATAATCTACCACTCCGGTAAATGGCCACCGTAGCGCAAGTGATTAGTGCGTCGGACTACTGAGCCAGCGGTCTTGGGTTCCAATCTCGAGGCAAACACCTAAAAAGTTTTTCACAGTGCCCACCTCTTCCGTATGCCTGAGAGACAAGCATTCAAGAGTATCATTTGTCATGTAAAGCTTCCCAACTCGCCGTTCGGAGACGGCAGAAAACTGTAGGTCCCTTCCATTCGTGCAAAAATATAACGCGCACACACAAATGGTTGCGGGAAGTTAAGCTTGGTTCTACCTAGGACTGCTGAAGGCAAATATTTATTTTATTTTAATCTGCCACTCACAGCACCCGGTCGCCTGCTGCGATTTTCTCAGGAAAATTGGCCTGGATGAGGTGCTATGACGAAGCCAATTCTCACCTAGGCTAGGTGTGAGTTAAGCTTTCTCTAACTGACGAGAGGGATACTCCATCGTCTAGATCTTGTAGGATTCTACATAAATCTTAAGGTCGCAGTGCATTTCAACCTTCAATAATAATAAAAAAAATTATACAGTCCTCGAAATGATATTTATCAATTTTTGGATAAAATTTTAAAATTTAAAAAAGTTTAAAGAACTCCCAAATATATCTATCGCCAGCTTTAAATAGAACCAAAGCACAATCGTGACAGAAGACTAACAAAAAAAAAAAAGTCAAAAGTTACAACCCCATGCAAATTCTCGAAAGCATACCCATTTGCTGTCATTCACAATTTATAACGGTATAGGAAACATTTCCAGTATTTTCAATTCTAATAACCCCAACCTTCTTTTGACATTTTCAAATACGAAATAATATTATGCAAATACATAAATAAATAAAGAAAAATTATTATTAAAGGGACCAAAAACGAAATGGAGAGGTGTTAAATTTTACGCGATTGCTATATTATCCCGAAATTTTGGACCCAAACAAAGTAAAAACGAATGAGAAATCCTATAAAATATTCACATATGCATGGTAACTACATACGTGTGAGCTTAAATGTCAAAAAGTCAATTTACATTACGTATACGTACGAGTATCTCTCTCGTGTCGTACCCCGCGTGTTCATCTCGATCCGACCGGGGTGACCATTCGAAAAAATAAATATAAAAAAAACCGGAAGTGGTGACAAGCGTTTTTATCTTTCAACTTCACCGAACCAAACCAAACAAAACAAAAAGGAAAAAAAAACACAAAACCGTTTCAGAGATACACCTATACAAATTTTTTTTTTTTTTGTTCGTTTCCTTTTTTCTCAATTGGGTTTTTTCACATTTAAATTTAAATTTAAAATAACATTAAAAATTTATTTGGTTTGGTTCACAATAAGCGGGCGGGGGGTTTCGTTTCAGAGGGGCGAAGGGTTTTTGAGGGTGAAAATGAGAATGTTGAGTGTGGTAAATTATTCGTACCTGGCACTACGTACGGCGTTGGATACGGTGACGGTTGCCAATACGCTGAATTAATAGACGGATAAGTTTTCGCTGAACAACTAGTATTGGATAAATTTCCAATTACTGGCATTAATTGACTGATGTTTCTGCTGTAGATACTGCTGCCTGGACCACCACCACCGATGATGATACTACCACAACTACCTCTATTTCTGTCACTGTTGTTGTCATTTGTCGTTGCTTCTGTCACTGATGTTGTGTTATTTTTCATTGCAGTTTTTCAAGTGAAATTTTACTTTTCTTTTTTTTTTTGAATAAAGCTATGTATCTACGTATATTGTGTCCTGCCTTGCTGGTTATGCAAATCGAATTTTTTTTAACACACACACAGAGTTGCAATTAACACTTTCTTTAACACATAACACATAAAGTTTTTTTTTTTTTTTTGTTTTAATTAAATACACAAAAATATTACGTGAAGCATGAAACGAGCTTTTTGGAATAAAAACACACAGGTGGAGTAGTTTTGAGGGCGTTTTTGAATGACGGATAAAACAAATGCAAGTGCACTCTGTTGCAGTTGCAGATTGCAATGTATCTGCGCCAATCAAGTGGCGTTTCGTGTTTTTTTTTCTTTTGCTCGGTTCAATTAAAATTTTCCGCTGCTGATACGATATTTTTATCTAAAAATACGGACCCCGATTGATCGGTGTTGAACAAAAGCATTTCTGTAGATACTGTGTCGCTTCGTCGTTGCAGTTGGATTTAAAGTAATCGCACGACAGTTTTGCGGAGTCGCATTTTGGCGTGAAGGATAAAAAACAAAAAAAAAAAAACGATGTCTGATCGGTTCAGTCCTCTGAGGCAATTTTTCGAAAAATGCCTTAAATCGATCGTCGAGCAATTTAAGATAAATCTATTTTCAAATTGGTTGGTATTTTTGAAATGCGCGCGCTCTTACACAGTGTCTCAGTGTGGGGCTTGTGATAGCAAATGAACAAGTGCACATATGTATGTATGTAGCTACTTACATGCTAAACAAATAAATGTGGCAAATGAGAAAAAAAATAAACAAAATAGTCGAAACTCACTGGATTTAGATACGTAAAATGTCACATTTGCGAATCGCGACGCTTTTTCAGTGATTGACGTCTGCGCTGCAACTGATTGCAACGACGTTTTGGGTAGATACTCTTGATGAGTTCACGCTTCTATGCGTTCTGTGATATACTGTGGAGTTATTTTTTTCTTCATCTTCTGTGCATCTTGAATGGAGTTCACTTGGGCATGAGTAATTATCTAGTGAGAAGGTAGTAAGTAAGTCAGTTGCTTGGGGGGGATCTGTGCGGTATGCGCTTTAGGTGATCTTGAATATAACAGTTGGCGACAAGAACGTGAATATTCTATTTCAATGCTTTGAGTTTGTTTCAGTTTCGTACTTCATGTGGAAGTCAAGTGATTCATTAAAATAAAGAAGATAGAAAATTCCTCAACACCAGGCGAGGTCATGAGACAATTGTGCTGCAGTTGATTTCATTTAATTATTTCGAAAGAGAAGTGGGATTTTTTTTTTTAAAGGGATTCTGAGTTCTGACCCGCCAGTTTCGGAGGGCACTGCGACCTAAAAAATCTATTTTACCACAAAGTCAGTTAAGGGAACCAGGAGAGGCTCAATTCCTTTGACTGGTGGAGACTGTACGAAGTTCCGTGGGAGTTAGAATTTCTCTGTGGAAATATTGTCTCCAGAGGGCGCAAAGTGACATGCAGTCACATAGAATATGTTCTGCAGTTTCGTCGTCTTCCATACAAAGACGACATTCAGTTTCCTGAATAAGACCTATTTTGTTTAGGTTGATATCGAAGATGGCAATGCTCTGATAGAAATCCCACTAATCTTCTGATATCATTTCTACTGAGGAGTAGGTTGTTTTTTGGATTTATTTTGGAAGGGCAAAATGGCTATTTCAGCCTGGGTATTTTCCCAATAAGAGATACACATGTTGTTTTCCCAACTTTTGATTTTTAAGTTAATAGCTGAATTTGGAATGTTGCAAAACGACTCAGGGCCGATAAAGTATGCAGCCGAACCTTTCCTAGCAGGTCGTCAGCTTTTTCGTTTCCATCAATACCTTCATATCCGGGCACCCACCAAAGTTTGACTCTGTTTCTGTGGGAGAGGTCTTGGAGAGTATTGAAGCAGTTCAGGACTGATTTGGAGTTTGACCCTAGTGCTTTAATAGCTGCTTGACTATCCATGAGTATATGGATGCGGACACCTTTCATTCCCGCTTTAAGGATGACGTTGACGCATGGCATGAATTTTCGCTTGAAATACACTGGGAATTTGTCCGATTGGTATTGATATTCTAGTGTTTGGTCCAAAAATAGCAACACCCACCCAGGTGTCCATCTTTGATCCATCCGTATACCACTTGTTACCTTTAACATCTGAAGTAGGATTTTTATAGTTCTATGCTTCACGGCTTGGGATCACTGTATCAAACCTTCTGCCGAAGCATAAAGTTTTTGGTAAGCGGTCATTTACCGCGCAGATCATGTCAATCTCTGGGATTTCGGAGAGAAGATTCACCTGATCTGTGTGATGAGAAGTGGGATACAGAGAAATCGTTTTGATTTTGAGAATCGACACGGATGGATCTTTGCTGTGGCGCTCTACAAGTTGGACAGAACTCCTGACAGCATTAACTTTGCGTTGGTTAATGATTTCGCCTTCCTCCCAACAAGTTCACAGATGACGCCGTAGTGGTGATTTGCCAAAGAGTTAAATAAGGTTGCTACTTCAGTGTGAAGAAACAAGTCAGTTCGAAAGATTTTTAAATCAAAGCCGAAAGGTCCGCGGTGACAAGGCAGATCACACCTTTATTAAGAGTCCTTGATCTGGTAAATAAGAAACACCTTAAGAAAATCGAATCTCATAAAAATGATATTTTCCTACTTTTAATGGGAAGAAGCCAAATCCATGTGCTTGTCGGTATTTTAACCGGACACTGTACATTAGGAAATATGGCCAGAAGATACGGCAACACTTGTGTAGAAGCTGCATGGAGGAGGATGCAATATAATCTGTAGCACACCACTGCCACTGGCGGGATCTCCAAGAAGGGCGCCTATCATGCCGGGCTCTCCAAGAAGGGCGCTTATCTTGTATGGGAGCACGGTTTTACTACTGTCTTGACGACCGGGCTAAAATACTGACCTAAAAAGATTTATTATAAGATCGAAATGGTTTTGTTAAATGCGTGTTCCAACAACTAGGGGAGCCTTTATACCCTCTGGGTGTAATTGCTTCTACTGCAAGCGACTCATACCTGATTGTTACCTGAAACAGAGGTTAGCTGTACATTAGCTGCTTAGATCTAAGAACAACAAGCTTATCACCTTCGCACAAATCCAACTGGAGAGAAAAAACTTCAGTAAAACAAAAATAAACATAATGTCTGACAACGAAGCTATACTAAAGGCCCTAAGAAGACCCAATTACAAATCAAAAACCACTCAAACCAAAGTCTCAACTCATATGGATACCAGAGCATGAAAGACACGATGGCAACGAAAAGGCTGGTATCCTGGCCAATTTATTGGACCAGGCCCTCACTAAGGCTACATAAAAATAGACACAAATAAAGAGTCACCGCAGAATGGACAACAAACCAACTCAAAAGTTACAGGAACATTGTAGAGGGTCTAAAGCACTCAAAGAAGTTCCTTAATCACAACAACAAAAGAACAAATGAAACCCAAAAACTAAACAGAGGAAATTTAAAAATTCAACATTCGACATTCAATCTGAAATAGCCACCTCTACAAAAGGAAGATTCTATCAATAAATAAAAGGAACTACCGAGCATCTGATCTTAAAGTACCTTTCTCTAGCAAAAAGAAGACCAAAATCACTAGGCAAGTTTATTTTAAAGAAAAGTATCCCAGTCCTGTACTCCAAGGTTTGTACAAGTCTGAGATATAAAAGGGTCACAATAGAAGGTCTTTTTCCGCAGTACTTTCGGACATCTCTACCGCACTTCAGATTCATTATATCATACATATTTAAAAGATCCTAATAAGAGTTACAACAAGAGTTCAAGGATCCTGGGTATCTCAGGTATGACTTCGGGACACACTTTTAAAATAAGACGTTAATGCATTTCTCATTCACTCAGATTGCAATGCCAATAGCAATATCCTTTCACTCGCACAAGTGACCAAATGTGATCGAATAAATCGATTCAAGGTCCTTATGCTGTGAATACAAATTATTATTATTATACACCACCCTATGGCATAAAAGTCTACAGAAATAAGTGCCAATTGTTTTTGTGCTGAAAAGCATTCTCTTTCAGACCGGATATCCCTCTCGTTGACTTCCACTACCAATGAGCGAAATAAACTTTGTCTTTCCTGTCATCTTCATATTTTACATTATTTTCCGTATCCGTACCCGTATATGTGTTTGTGTTGGTCTGCCTGTACGCCTCTTCTTCCAACATCGCCAATAAAATGGATGAAATAAAATGGCTGCATTATATCCGCTCTGTTCACCCTGCTTCAGATCCCAATAGACGACTGTCGACTGCTATATAAAAATGAAAACTTATCCCCGACTGCATCCTTTGACAATATTCTTGGAAATTGTCCAACACAACTATTGAAATGAATTTCAATATCGTAAGAGGGCATAATGCAACATTATTTGTTTTTTTTTTCTTTTTTTTGTATTTCACTTTTCCAAGACAACTACTGTCATCGTAAGAAAAAAATATGAAAAAAATAGGAGCAAAGAGCGTGCACCATGTGCCAAAGGAGGTGTCTATTTAAGTGGCAATTAGTACTAGTTCAAGACTTGGTCTCAATAGGTCGCAGTTCGCAGTTTGCGGGTGGTTTTGAGATGCCATCCACACAGGGACAGAGTCACACTGGCGATACTGAAACTGTGCCAAGCAAAACTCCTCTTCATTCCTTGGGAGAATGTTACTTACCCAGTTCTTTTTTTATTTATTTTATTTCTGCAGTGTTCCACTTAACCCATAATTTTGTTTCGTAAATAAATAGTCTTGCGGGTAAAAAGTTTCCCCTTTCTCCACAGGAACACAGTAACACAAATACATAGCTAGTTGTGCAAAAAGGAAACATAATTTTATTATTTTTATTCAGCACCTACATAATAATTTTACATAGGCACGCGTATTCAAAAGGAGGTGAAAGTATGTTGAATTAATTTTTAAGTTAACCACTATATGGGTGAGCGCAGCAACCATACAGCACACAGGATATCAAATACATACACACACACAGAGGTATACAGATTTTTAAATGCAAACAGTGTCAAGTGGTTAAAATGCTTTAATTGCTCGCAAAGCGTGCATGCATACACAAACATATTTACACGGTTAATTCAAGTTGAATTAAGTTTGTGGCGCATAAAGGATGCAGGGTATCACGTGTGTGTGCACGGAGTAGGCCAACAGGATTGTTGGGTTAGGTACTGCCACCACAAAAAAGAAGAAAAAAAAAATAGTGGGATAAATAAAAAGGAGTAGGCAGGTAGGGTCCGCATTTAGATGGATGACTTTGACAGGAACAGAGTGCAGCTTTAAGAGCTTTAATTCAACATTAGATGAGGATCGGTTAGTAGCTGTGTGAAAGGCGACTGAAATTTGTAATACTCATTTATTCCGATTTCCAATAGGAACTGGTAGCCTAACTCTGACTTCCAGGATCAAGGATATACGGGACTGAAACTTAAAAAAAAACATTGATTTCGACTTCTGGTAGGGAACGCGCATCCTTACTACTCGTATGACCTTCAGAATCAAGGATAGCCATGACTGAATCTTAAAAAAACTAACTGATTCTGACTTCTGGTAGGGAATTCGCAGCCTTACTACTCTTATGACCTCCAGGAGCAAGGATTGATACGGCTGAAACTTAAAAAACGAATTGATTTCGGCTTCCAATGGGAACTGGTAGCCTAACTCTGACCTTCAGGGTCAAGGGCGGATGCGATTAAAACTTAAAAAAAAGAAAACTGATTCCTACTTCCAATCGAAACTGGTAGCCTAACTCTGATCTCCAAGATCAAGGATAGACGCTTGATTCCATCCTTAAATGGGAACTGGAAGCCTAACTCTGATCATTTTGTTGATGGTTAAGCCAACTGCAGTTTTTTTTATGTAATCTATACACGCTAAAGGGGATGTGAATACCCTTACCTATAATGTTTACACACAGCGCGAGCATAATATGAAGGACAAGAACGAGAGACAGGCAGATCGGCGCGCTTAGTGATAGGATACTCAGGTGTTTTTGTTTCAACTAACTCTATGGGTGGTGTCCAGACTGGAGAGTTGCGTATTATTGAAAGTTTTTGTACTTGCTTATGATTCACAGAAGTTTTTCCAGATGTTTCTTATTATAGTTTGTGCGATCAATTTCTTTAGTCATACCACCATCCTACTACTAGTGTTATGTCGCAGTAGGTTTTTGACATTTTCCGAAACTGAACAAATTATTTTTATTTCGCGAGAAATAAATGCTTCGGAGACAACTGGATTCGAATCGTGAACATTCAGCGTGACAAGCGACAACGACTACCACTACGCCACGGCCACCCACAAGTTCTGTGCCCATTTGCTTGGAGACTCTTTACCGATTAACCAGCAATATTTAGCGGTTAAGTTATGAATTTTTCCTCCTATGTTAACCTTCCCAGACTTGCAGTCCTTTCCAAAAAGAAGCATCTATCTATGGTAGGTAATCTTTGACAACTCAATAAGGCGAATTCCTTATTTTCCTATTGAAACAACAGCGCGAAGTGCGTTACCTTGCGGAACCCCATTTTGCATCTTGAAGTACTCTGACAGCCTTAGGATATGCGGCAAAATGTCACCTAAACTCATTCACTGCAATAGCTAAGCAAGACAAATCAACAATTTAACACAGTCTAAGGCTTTCTCAAAGCTTATGACGAACAGATCAAGTAGAAACCGATATTGAGTTACAAAAACCAGAGCAA
This sequence comes from Brachyopa scutellaris, assembly GCA_949775065.1. Taxonomy (NCBI): domain Eukaryota; kingdom Metazoa; phylum Arthropoda; class Insecta; order Diptera; family Syrphidae; genus Brachyopa; species Brachyopa scutellaris. The sequence continues at coordinate 171,003,600 of OX459112.1, read as the reverse complement.
CTTAGTAGTGTTTTAAACCAAAGAACACGAACTACGCATGCTTTTCGGGTTCAATCCCAGCAAACACCAAAATGTTTTTAACGATGCCCTTACTTTAAGGGACCTACAATTTTGCTCACTCCGAACGGCGAGTTGAGAAGCTAATTGACAAATGATTCTCTTTGATTGCTCGTCAGACATTCGAAAGGGGTGGCACCATGAAAAGCTTTTAAGATTTGAACCCGGGTGGGATTGAACCTGGGCAGCATTGCATAGTAGTCCAACGCGCTTACCACTACACCACGGTGCCGACTATTTTGACGCTGCCACCACTTTTGAATGTCGTACTTGCATTCAAGGGTAGCATTTGTCGTAAGGAGCTTCTCAACTTGCCGCTTGGAGTTGACAAAAAAGTGAAGGTGTTGCCATTCGTTTGCTTGGGTCTACGTAGAACTGCTGACCGTCTATAGTCGACTTAGAATTTCAAAGCGAACAAATCAAAGTAACCCAAATAATATTTTAAGCAATGGATTTCAGTTCCATGTGCTTAACTAGCGTTCATAGATAGATTTGTACATACTCAAGTATGTAGTACTCAAGTACTATCCCTATATTAATTTCAATTTTAACGCACAGACAAATATTGAGAACGCTGTTCAAATATTTTACGACAAAGTTTTCAACTGCCTTACACAATCCGTCCCTTTTGTACCTCAAAAAAATCCCTCCTCCTCTCCACCTTGGTATACCAAAGAGCTACGCTCGCTTCGTAATAGAAGAAATAAGCTCTGGCGAACATATCTTACTTCTCGCTCTGACTCTGACTATATTAACTATCTTGACGCATATACAATCTTCTCGGATCTCTGCAACTCTCTATATCACGATTACCTATTGCGAATGGAATCCAACCTCATCTCCGACCCAAAGCGCTTTTTTCGCTTCATTAATACCAAAAAAAAATCCAACAACTATCCATCCACTCTGAAACTTTCTGACTCTTCATCGAACAACCCTAGAATAATCTCTAATCTTTTTGCTCTTTTCTTTAGCCAATCGTTTACCAACCATGTCTCAGTACCTGCTTCCGAATACTTTTCTCACATGACCTGATGGTCTGCCTTCCATTATTTTAAAAAAATGCATCGAACATTTGGCCCAACCCCTCACTACTATTTTTCAACTTTCTATCACCCACGGTGTCTTTCCAATGCTCTGGAAGACTGCTTATATTATCCCCCTACACAAAAAAGGCCCCCAACTTCAGTAAAGCTTTCGACAAAATCTCTCACTCCATAGTTCTTTTTAAACTTAAAGCTTTCAACCAGGATTTATTGCGTGGATTAAATCATACCTCGAAGCGCGTCAATACATTGTACTTTTTAGATCCTCTGTATCCGATCCCTTTCCAGCCACTTCCGGAGTTCCCCAAGGCAGCCACTTGGGCCCACTTATCTTCATACTCACAATCAATGACGTTGAATGCATCATCAAAAACTCTTCTATTTCCATCTATGCTGACGACATGAAAATCTACAGACGTATATCAAACCCCACTGACTCTTATCCACTACAAGACGACCTGAACAACTTTGCATTTTGGTGCCAAAAAAATTTCCTTGAGCTTAATGTTAGCAAATGTCAGACTATAACTTACTCCCGTAAACTTCATCCAACTGTCAATCGTTCATATTTCATCGGTGTCGAACTTGTCCCCCCCGTTTCACAAATGCGCGATTTGGGTGTTATATGTGACCAACAACTTAATTTTCGCTGCCATATAGACAAAATCATTAGCAGAGCCAACTCTATGCTAGGCTTCATAAAACGTTGGTCTAAGGAATTCTCAAACCCCTACGTCACGAAATCTCTCTACGTCACTTTCGTTAGGCCTATTCTTGAATATGCTAGCCAAGTATGGTCGCCCTACCAAGTCACCCATTCATCCAGAATTGAAGCGATTCAACGCAGATTCATTCGTTTTGCGCTACGAGGCCTTCAATGGAACGATAGGTATAACCTACCCACATATGAGAATCGTTTAAAACTGATTAATATGCAATCACTCGAGAAACGTCGTCTCGTAGCGGACACACTCTTCATCCATCAGCTACTAACCGGTAACATTGACAGTCCCACGCTCCTCCATACCATTTCCCTGAACACAAACCCACGCAACCTCAGATCTTTCCCACTCTTCCGCGTTAATCTCCACCGTACCAATTATGGGTATAACGAGCCTATATCTAGAATGCTCCGCACGGCAAATCGTATGCATAGGTCATTTGATTTTCAATGCAGCAGGCTTACACTGAGAAACTCCCTCTACTCAACCTAATTCCCCTCCCTTTCTTAGATGTAAATCATTCTCTTGTTTCTAATTCTTATATTCCTTATTGTTCTTATTTAATTTTAGTTCCTAGTTTATATTAGTTTGTATTATTATTAATTTATATTAGTTAGCTTGTACTAAGCAGAGAATAAATTAAATTAAATTAAATTAAATTAAATATATTGTGTCCTATAAAAATGCAAGCAAGAAAAGGATTCAAAAAATACCCAGCACACTTCATCGTACAGATAAAAATTCAAATTCCTAATGAATAACAAAAACAAAAAGGATCTCTCTTCGTTCATTTCTTTATTTGTAATCAAAATGAAACGAGAAACAGTTTTTGGTAGAATAAACCTACAGAGCGAATAGTGAAAGTAATACAAAGCCGAAAAGGATATTCAATGGTGAACTACATTCAACTTCTAGCGCGATGTTCATTTTCGAGAATGGATTTTTTCCATTTTTCGTCGCATTCTCATCAAAACTGAATATCAATCCACAACGAACCAGCGGAGAACTGTTATTTTAATCCCTTGTTTCCGGGCATAGTTGGGGAGTTGAATTAATAATGAAAGCGAAAAGTATGCGGGCGTCCGCATCGTGGGCACTGACATAGTAGATACCCTGAATGGCATTGCATTTAGATGAGCATTTCGGGTTAAATAAAAAAAAAAAAAAATGATACATACAAAGGTATCTTTGTATATTAAAAAAAAAAAAAAAAAATTCACTCTGAAAGCGTTAAACCGCAAAATCATTTCGTACGCTTTTTTCTTGCCGCCGGCTTACACTGAAATGAGACTGGTCCTGGTTTTTTTTTCGGTTGGTCTGATCAACCAACCGAACGATATCGGGAAACAAAACAAAAATCCAGTGAATTAAGCACAAATTCCGAGCCGGACCAACGGTCCTGGATGGGTTTTCAAATTGGAAATACTTTCGTTTTATTTATGGTCACGATGTGACAGTCGGAGAAAAGGGACAAACAAAAAAAACAGAGAAAAAGGACGAAACCGAATTAATTTTTGAGCAACAGTGAAATTTATGCGTTAACCACAAACTGGAAACATTTAGTGTAATATTTGAGCACTTTAATTAGATTTTTACCACTCTATAAATTTTCAGAAACTTATTCTTCCCATTTATACAATTTGAAGGTAGGTATATGTGGTTAACAGGAATCGTTTATATAGTCTGAAGAAGGTATTATTGTCAAGTTTAGTGGATGAACTTACCATTCCGGTTTTCACTATCCGCTGGTTTCATTTGTATAGGATGATACATCTGGAAAAAATAAGAAAATACAATTTATCATCTCAAAATGTACTTACTAAAAATATAGAATATTAAAATTAAATTGAAAATGGTTCAACATTTGCGCAGAACAATACTTCTTCCATTATTTATGGAGTACCTCAGGGCTACGTGCTATGCCTCTTTTTTTGTAGGTAAATAATTTCAAATTTCACAGTTTTGTGAGTGCCACCACTTTAGGCTTTATTTATTTTTTATTTTTCACGAATCCACATTTTTGTAAGTGTCACCACTTTAGGCTTTATTTATTTTTTATTGTTCACGAATTTTAACTGAATATTGGTAAAAAAAATAGTTTGTATCTTTTTATGTTCCAGGTCAAATTTTTGTTGGCCCCCATTTCGGTTTGGATGACATTTGTCAGTTGGCGTTTGACAGTTAAAGAAAAAAGGTGTACATCAGTAAACAAACCACAACCTTGATGCTTTAGGACAACATTCCAAATGAAATTGCAGAAATAACACAAGAAGACTGCAAAATTGTAAATAAAAATGTGTTTAACAGAGCTCGCCTTTACACCACGGCCAGTGGCGATCACTTCACCGATATAATATCCATACATAATGTAAAAGACCATGTATACAAACATACAAACAATATTTCTTTATGTTATTACTTTTCTCACAGAAAATGTACAAAGAATATATCAAAAAGGTGTCAAGAAACACTTGTAGAATTGTGGTTCAATTAGGACAGGTGATTGGAATATTGTCAAAAGCTGACAAGTGCTTAAGTGACAAGTGACAAGTGACTCCCCTGTGGCAATAAATAATCGTCTGCTTGCATTTTTTAAAATATATGAGTGCACCCTATTTGTCTTCATCACTCGACATCTTTAGGCTTTGTATTTTGACGATTGAAAACTGAGTCGTGTGCGGTTCAATAGCCGTATTATTATCATAACTGCACAGCAAATACATGTCGTGACAATGACGCTACGATAACGATACGAGCCGTGTGCAGGTGGCCTAAGTGCTAATATTATTGGAGCAATATCTATCATGTTTTAATAGACTTCTAACCGGGGTTGCCATTTGGTAAGATTAGTCATAAATTGATTCCTTCTTAACGCAAAGAGAAAAAGGACCATTTTCAAATACATATTTTAGAAACTTCTTGAGATGTTTCAAAAGTGACCAAACTGAAAAGTTTTTCATTCGATTTTAACCCTCTGGTTATTGCATAGAAAGGAAGAAAAAAAAAAAAAAAAACGGGTTTAATTCCATACTGGTAGAACTTACATTTACAGAGCGGTAGGAGGCAGACGGGGCAAACAAAAACCCGTTATCGTTCAATAATTTCGGAGAATATGGTGGCTGCAATGTCGATTAAGAATATGTTCGAAGTCAAAGGAATTGTATAATAGTAAGGCCAAAAATGTTCATGGCATCTTTGATATGCTGAAAAAGCGATGTTTTGGGATTGACTGCCAGTAACTTCATCTGAGGTTTTACCAATTAATGCGCGAGTTCAAGTATAAACTCACGATGCTTGTTACTTTTTTTCTGTGCAAATAAGCGAGTGCAGAAACATATACATATCACGTTGAAAAAAAGTCAGCGGCCAGCGATTAGTAGCGCGTTCGCACGAGTAAAATTATACCATATGGTCCATCCATTGTGTCTACTCCCGCCTTACTAGCCTCTCCATCAACCAGGGACGTGGCGTGATGTTCTAAGCAGGGTGTTCTACTTTTTTTTTTGTTGAATAATACAAACGTACATATGTATATACTCAGTTTTCTCCAGGACCACGACGATGATGTTAAGTAAACAAGGCCAACGAAATAATTTATTTAGAACGGGGCAACCACACAACCAAAATTTTCTTTCATAGTTAGGAATCTAAAAATGTCTAGTAAAAGCTTTACTAGGTAAACCTTACAAATCAAATCCGGAAGAGACGGTGTTGGCCTTCCAAAACTAATTATTTCCAGTCTTTCTTCCGAATTTAATTGAGAAAATGGTTTCTTCAATAAATTTTCAATAGCGCATCGACAGGTCATTTTTCTCTTATACGATTTGGCTTAAAAGAACGACATGCGTATCTAACTATTGCCAAAATGCGAATGATCAATGATGATGTAAGAATAAACATGTTTCCGCAACATGTTTTCAATGCAAATATTTGAAAAAAAAAACACGCCTATTGTTGTGTTGCTTTTTGCTTTCGCTTCAGTCGATTATGTTCTACAAATATAGAGCACATCGAAATCGAACAAATAACTAATATCAGGAGAAGAGAATCGAACAAAATTCAACCAAACAAACGTTAACATGCGAAATAAAACAAAATATGAAAACCAACAAAATACCCACAGGCCACAGCTAACATCTTCCTCGCTAAAGAAAAGGGTACAAAATGTATTGTATCGAGCCTGCCTGCGTGCGCAGTTTGCTGGAGAACTCAAGTTGGTGCGAAATAAAACAGAATATGAGAAGCAACATAATACCCACAACTAACATCTTCATCGCTAAAGAAAATGTGTTGTATCGAGCCCGGGTGCGCAGTTTGCTGGAGAACCCAAATTCATGTTATTGTACAGGCGATTGTTGGGACTTTGAATGTGGTAGAACGTTTTTTTTATATGGATATTTCCTTTGGGTTGGTGCGCTAGTAAGTGGAGAACAACCGGGCGAGTCGACGTCGAACTGAATTTAATAAAAAGTTGGTTTGGATAGGTTGCTGGATAGAGGGTTGAAAGTATGTATATATGCCGGCGCGCACCGTTTAGTTTACTTACGAAAAGAGGAGAACATTTTGTTCAACGTCAATTTGTGTTGAATGGTTTATATACATTTTGACTGCGGTATTTGGTTTGGTTGATTTGGCTATGGACGGTGCGGCATAACAGAGTGAATAAAAGTGGATGTTTAAGCATTATTTTTAATTAAGTATTTTTGAATTGTAACTCAATTAGATATTGTTAGCGCATGTATATAAACAAATAAATTTTTCATAAAGATAGATTTCGTTGGGGTGTGCGGAGAACACCTGCGCACCTTAGAGTAAACTTCACTGCCATCAACGTTACATGTTAAGTGTTCAGTTGAAACAAGAATAACTGACTAACACTTTTTTGGCAAGTAGGAACACAATGAGAATTTGTTGTAATGGAAACAAATAAACCTGCTATTCCATAGGCGAGTAGAAGAGGCCAGTAGTTCTGGTGGAACACATTTTTTTTCTTACGAACTGTTTCAACTTAAGCAAGGCTCTTGGACATCAAGGCACTGGCTAAGTCGAGTGTGGAAAAGAAGTATATTGCGTATATTGCTCATCCTGTACCAAAAAACGCTATAACAATATCCATTACCACTCGTTTGCCCTGATTCAACTCTCTATCTTCATGGGGAGGTTTACCTGTGTGAATTTGACCGTGCAATGGATAGCACGTATTAGAGTCATAAGCCCACCACACCTTGACCCCGTATAAGCACATACTTCCACCCTCAATTCCAAGAAAAACCGTTTTTATTTGTGTGGTCTGATAGACCACAACGCGAAACAATGTTAAAATTTTACTCCAACTGTATTTTTATTCCACGAAATATGGACAATTGTTTCAAAATATATCGCATTCGACTCGCTGCATCGAGTTTGACAAAGTCATGGCACCGTTTGCCGAAATATTTACAGGAAAGAAAAATTACAACACAATAAGTTTCAAAATGGTCTGACAGACCACAACGCTAAACGGAGGGTTCAATAAACTTAAATACTAGGACAATTTTTTTTATTATTTTGTATACACTATTATATTAATTACTAATTTGCCACATTTCTGACTTGTTATTATTATTGTGTCTCTCAAATAGGATACTTAAGGTGGCGGCGCAACTTTGAATTGAGTTGAAAAATATTCTTTTTTTAAATTCTATGGTTCGTCAACGTTGTTTAGATATGTACTTATAGTGAACTCTCGATAATTCTAATTTGCCCGGACTAAGGAAAAACCTCGAATTACAAAGATTTTTGAAATATGGATGTTCGAATTACCGAGGATGTATGTATGTGCATATGTATATACTTTGCCCTTCGTTCGATATATTATAGAATATCGCACAAGAAGATGCAAAATAATCACAAAAACAGATGTATGCATGTATGTAGCGCCATACCCCTTGACTATCATATGCTTCACCATTGCTCCAACAATGTATGTATATCCCCTTAGCATTTTTGAACTCCAAATCCTTTAAAACTGTAAACACCCTAGGTTACACTGATATTTCAGTTGAATAGATATCAGATATCGCAAATCGCAAATTATCCAGAATGCATCATTACACAATTTTTAATAAAGACTCCTTTCACACATAACGTACACATAAACTACATTCTGACATTCATAGAATCCGCCACAAAGTCCAGGATTAAGCACACTTTCCCGTTCACCAGCGGGACATTTCAGATATTTTGTTGATTTTACAAATATTTTCCAAAAAAATAAAAAAGAATCCTTTTTCATATGTGTTCCGTGTGCACTGCATCGAATTTGCAACACAAATAGATGACAGCTTCAAACATCAGCATCGTTGTATGCTCAGCAGCAGAGCTCCTGTCGTATCCCATTTTTATGCTTATGCCAACATTTTCGCTTTTTAAGCTTTGTTTGCTTTTTCTATATTTATTTTATTTTGGAGTTCACAAATGCTATCACATCCTACGATGATGGGAAAAGGGAATTATTTTGTTATAGGATATCGTGTCATGCTGGAAAATTCCACCAAACAAACACCCACATAGACATAGAAAGTGGGTGGCTTGGCTCTCCCATGAAAAGTGAGTAGCTGACTTTTTAAAATTTAAACAATATTAATAGACAACGTTTTTGTTTTTGTTTACAACAAAATATATCGGGCATGGATAGATATGGAAAGTAACGTCAAGCATAGCCTGGTTTTAGAAACGCATCCTGTAACGGAAATGGCAATGCAACTGGATGTGCTTTTGTACACTTTAATTTTTTTTTTTGTTTTTCCATCGATTTTCATGTTCTGGTTTTTTTTTTGTAAACGTGCTTTTCTATTCGCAGATAATAATGTTTGACAAAAAATAAATGCAACTTCTATTGAAATTCGTTTTATCGGCTATGAGGACGGATGACGAAATGTCACAGGGAAATTGGTACGAGATATCTAGGGTTTTTAATGGAAATTGGAAAACATTAATGAACAGAGATATAGGTACATACTTGTACGTATGAGAATATTTAGAAAAGTAAAGATATAAAGTTTGTACTGTTTAGGGAGGCTTTGAACTTATGAATGTATACAGGACATGTACCTAAGTTAAAAACATATGTGTGTGTTTTAAGAAGAGAGGGAGATTTTCATACAACTTTCGAATTTATTGAAATCACCATTTCGCTGTTAAGTCTATAAAATACAACTGAGCCGATAAAACTCTCCAAAACAATATACATATAATTCACTATATTTAAGGTAGCCATTTAAAGTCCGGAGTCAAATAAGAAATTTCACTTTAGAAATATAGCGAAGGTGGCCTATTAAAAACTGCCCTTTTTTGTTAACTAACCATTTGACCCCCAAAACTACCCACCAAAGTAAAAAAAATACATCGAGGTTATTTTATAAGTGTTCCGTTTTGCAAATTAGATACGGAACCTTAAAAAATAACGAGCCAATCTCCTAGACTTGTAATTGGTGTGTTAACATCTACGACGTGATGGTTTTAACTCCTAAAAGTATGCAACGGTCGCTTTTTGAAATTTGCCCGAATATTAGCTACGGCAGGAACCATACTCCTATACACTTACATGTCGCGTTTCATCGGAGTTTGGAATCACTGCCCAACGAGCCATAAGAAGTTGCACACAAAAAAATCGAATCTAACCAACGTATATGTATGTAAGCTTAAGCACAGCCAAGTCATAAATATTTTGAGGAGTTTAATGTCAAAGTATAAAAAGTATCTTTGTCAGGTACGCTTGTACAGCAACTCAGAACACCATTCCCATCCCCGGGTCTGCAGAGATATAAAGTATTCTTTTGTCGGTTTGTCTTAAAAATATATGTAATTCTATTCTGATGTGAATGCATTTATAACCAAAAGTATCTCAAGTGGTACCCGAATCTGTCTATTTTCTAATGCATTTCGATGATAAGTCGCGGTTTGGCTGACTTAACAAAAGGAATCCTTACATATAAGAACTGGAATGTCATTGTCGATTCAGGAATCGTCAGGAAAAATTTCATGTAGCGTTTTCATATTACATGGATTTATGTTCCAGCATAATGCACAGACAAAATAAAATACACAAAAAAATCTATTCACAGCTAGTTTGAGACATCTAAACAGAAGAATGATACTAAACGGTTTCACATTGAAACACCGAATCAAGTACCTGGAGCCTGCGAGACTTTCTTTCATCAAAGTGGGTTCTGCCACAGAACTTAATACATAGATTCTTAGTAGATCGTTCTTAGGAAGAAGCACACAGCGAAGGTTACCAAGAAAACGATTCGTGCGCTCATGACTGGCATGGCTGCGGAACTCATATTCTTAGATGGATGTATATTGCCATGTTGAGACGTTTGACATAGTATGATATAGAAACAGTCTAACAACTATGAAAAAAATACACTGGACAAAGTACAGAGACTGGATTGTGTATCCATAGCAGATGCCATGAGATCCTGTCCGACTGCAGCACTCGAGGTGCTATTGCAGCTGCACCTTTTGGTGGAAGAAACTGCAAATAGAATGGTTATAAGAATGGCCAAAAAAGCAAAAAGAAAATTTTCTAGCCATAATGACCAATTAACTTCCCCTTCTAACCTTTTTTGGGATGGGCTTAGGAAACTTAACAGCAACAAGAAAAACTGGAGCAACGAATCTAGAATCTATACGTTGAGTCCTCATACCATTAAATGGTACACGGGTGGCTCAAGAACTGAGAAAAAATTCATGCAGGAGTACTTCAAACCGGTACCAAATGGGCATGGGCAGCTACCCAGCATCTTCCAAGTCGAGATCTGCGCTATTGACAGATGTGCCCAACTCTTGATAAATGCTACAACAGACGCAGCATACCAATATTTACAGATAGCCAAGCAGGTGCCCGCGCAATCGGAGCTTAGGTCATCGAATCTTGAATTGTCTGGGAATGCCAAGATAAGCTTAATAAAGGAAACAACGTCATCATCTACTGAGTATCTGGATACTTGGGGATAAAAAATAATGAAGAGGTGGACAGACTTTGCCAGGAAAGGGCCCGCTACACCCTTCGTAGTTCATGAACCCTTCTGTGGCATAGGGGAGTAAAAGAGGAGCTCCGAAAACTGGAGACGACTTAAACGACTGTGTTCAGGACAAACAGTCAGTGTTTAAGACAAGCGAAGAAACCTCTGGGTAGTTATAACTTGAAGAGATTCAGAGCTTGTATTAGCCTTGGCAAAAACAAACTCCGCATCCTATGATTGCGTTCCTTATAGAGTACTGTAAACTCAAGTGACTTCTTAAAGAGTTGGGACTCTCACATGAAGTCTCATACAGATTTTGCAATAAATCAAGTAAAACTCCAGAGCATATAATGGTAGAAAGAATGTGGGACATTAACCGAAAAAAGGTTGTTGTCAACAAACAAAGTAACATCTGTCCACCGCCTAGGACAAAACGCCACTATTGGCAACAGTAACTTCGAAGAGGTTAAGGAGTTAACCTGCCTCGGAGTAAACATCAACTCCATGAATGACACCTTAGTGGAGATTCGACGAAGACTCTCACCCTAGGAACCCGCTACTACTTCGGTTTGGCAAAACAAATGAGTACAAAACTCCCAACTCGGAAGACGATATGCATGCTCTACAAAACATTGATCCTGGAGCCGAGTGTTGGACGATAAGCAGGAAAGCAGAGCAGATTTTGAATACTTTCGAGAGAAAAATTCTTCGTCGGATTTTCGGTCCCGTATGCGAGGAGGGCGAATGGAGGAGAAGATATAACCGTGAACTCTATGAGCTATAATTTATAATTTGTTTGAAAGATAACATTTTAATGAATTTGTATTGTTCTAAAAAGCATAAGGAATGTATTTAGTGGTGCAAAGATTACAAAATATTAATATCAGTGTAAATAATGGGGTGGCCGACCACTAGCATTACATTTTAAAGCGAATTTCAGTCCTCGGCCTGGTATGGCCGACCACTAGCACCCTCATTTTTATGCGAATTTCAGTCCTCGGCCTGGTATGGCCGAGCACTAAAAAAATGCACTATATAGCTTAAATTTATCTTTTGACGTACAATATTGAAAGTTTATTAATGAATTGCTCTGATTTCACCGCTAAGCACACAAATGTTTGTGAAATGTTAGTGCGCGGCCAGGTACTAAAGTTGTCGGCGCACTGCCGGCCGACTATTAAACTTACCAAGCTAGTGTTCGGCCACTGAAGCCTATTTCGATTGGTATCGACCTATTTGTTTAATTTACTAATACACTGTTCAGAAGAAAATAAACAGTAAATAGAAAACACCGTTCAAAGATTGCAGGCCTAGTTTTCTTTATTTTTAAAACGAAATCCTGTACTTGCTTCAAGGGAAGCTTAAGGAATAAGCGAAGGTGTAAATATGCTCTATGCAAACATTTTTGAAGTTCCTTAACTATGTATGTTTTGTTATTTTGTTGTTAAACCTTGTTAATCTTTTAAGCTATTCAATAACGTTTTTTTTTCGATTAATAGCAATTATTTAACTTATTTCTTAATAAGCAAAAAGAAAGCTAAGTATAGCTAGTATGATTTGATACAACAAAACCGATTTCAACAAACTGTTGCCAACTTAGTATTTTTTTGTTTATTCTATGGTCTATGCCTTTAAAAATAATAAAATAATATTTATTATTGCATTCAAATAAACCCTTAAATGATCATTGGATGTGTTCTTTTCATTGATTTATTGGACCTGGCCGACCACTAGAACTTTTATGGCCGACCACTAAAATTTGGCGGCCGACCACGCGCAATATGACTTTTTTCATCAATTTGGTAATTTCTAGAGAACGGTGAGGGTTTAATTAAAAATTCTCTTTTTAATCGATTAATATTTGTTTCGATATTTAGTAAAATTCTGTTTAAACGTTTTTCATCAAATACTTTAGTAACTGGAGAAGCGCAAATTGAAAAACAAAGTTAGGTGGCCGACCACTAGTGCCTTTACCCTATACTGAAACATATTTGTAGTGTAAAGTCTCCTTAAGTCCCATTTAAAATGCATATCCTTTGGTACATAAATTCACAAGCCAGTTTCTTGACGAATTTTCAGGAGATACAAACTTGTTCCTAAATCTAAAGAAACCTCATGAAACTAAAATTCTTTAGAAAATGAATTTAAATTTATTTATAAGAGAGTTCTACATTAACCATTGTCTTTTTTTTTAGTAGAACAAGAAAAACGTGAACCATAATGTAGTACATAGACAGTAGGTAGAGAGTAGTAGAGCCCCTTGGCCCAGATTTGAATCTCGACTCTGGCGAATATCTGATAATCCTATAGGACTACGATTCGCCAGAAAAAAAGCTATAAGGAAGCTACTGGATGTCCTTGAAATTCCAGTGCAGAATTTTCCACCCATTAACATACATACATACATACATAAAAAAAAATGGTTGGGTGAAGCTAGCCTCTAGGCATTCTATGTTTCAGGGCTACTATACATATCTACCATTCTACTCCGTGATAAACTTATACAAATGCATGCTGTCATGAAAAACTGAACAGCGGACACTGCAAGGACATTACAGATGGCATTATCCACCAGCATACCCACACTAATAAAAACAAATATGCACTTCAAATACTATTACGTATCATTTCCCCAAAGATTTTATGCAATTACACTTCAACTCTTTTGTAATTCTGCAAAAGTGGAAAAAAGAAAATGAAAAAAAAACACGCAGGGAAGCAGAGAGAAATGTCCTTGAATTCTCCATTCTTTATTGAAAAGATCGTATCCTCCTCTTAGCAATTTTTCTGCATTGTAACGCAATTACTGCTACTGACTCCATTAAAATACCCCGAAGCAAAATATTTCCCTTCACATTTTTTTTATTTTTTTTTCTGCCCGCACAAATTCCTTCGTAAATTTACATTTCCTCCTGCCCAGCCCAGCCCCCACCGCGGAAAATTATATGCATTTGCTAAGGTTCACTCGTTCCACGGGTATATTCGTCCCGTTCCCTACGTAAAATGCATTTTACGCCGCCTCCCCAACCCGTCTAAAAACCCATTGCGTGCCTATGTAAAACAGCTTCGAATTCATTATAGCGTCCTTTTATCCTTATAAATGCATTTCCTTCGAAAGCCCGACGCGAACCGGTTTGAAAAATTAAAACTAATATTAACTCATTCGATAATGCTAACAACCGTATACCTATACGGGGTATATGAAGTGTAACTGTAAACAATGAATGATATCCTTGATATCCTTGGATTTTCCCGCAAACCGTAATGTATCTGCGTGTGTGTGTGTGTGTGTGTATGTGTCATGCTCATGTCGTGACTTATGTCGGTTTCTCCACTTTAGATAATAAATCTTCTCGCCGTTCTGGTTTTTAATTAGTGACCGCGCGCGTACGAATGCTAAATAAAGAAAGGCTGTGGTGCAATAAAGGCCCAACATGGGCAGACCGATAAAACGCGCTATTTTCCGGTTTTTAAAAGGAAAACCCCTGCATTCCGAAGGAGGTCGGATATTATATCACTCTTGAATGGAAAAGCTTTGAATTAATCACCTACTTGGTCATTTTTCATTCAAGGATTAAGGCTAAGAGTATAAAATTAGAGCCTGTGGTTGGTTATCCGCGCGAACAGTGTTTGGAAATATATTAAATTCTGGTCTTTATTTCGTGTAACTTACCCCATTTAAGGTTTTCACATTGTGTAGGGCATCTTGGGCTCTTAAGGCAGCTTTTCGGGTGTAATATGTCACAAAACAGCAACCTGCAAGAAAAGAGGGAAGCAAAACAAAATGGATGAAATAAAATATTTAAGTGAGTGTCATGCCTAAGCTAAGAAAAGCAATGCTGACATGTGGCTGTGGCTGGGAGGACTTGCTGCCTGTGGTATACCTCTAAGGTGGTTGCGGAGTTTTATATTTCACCGTCTGGTTTTATTACGGTTTATTATAACAGGAATGGCGGTAGGCAAATCGTTTTTTATGCATTTTATTTCACATTAACATTCCATTTGCAGAAATTACAATTGAATTATTAATTTTTATTTCGTTTTGTTGTTGCTAATGGTGTGTTATTGTTGCAATATCCTGCAGAATACATTGTCATAAGTTTACATTACCTACACATGTTTATGAGTTATTATAAAGTATGTCCGTATTCTTGGGTCTATAATTAAAATTTAAGTTATTTTAGAACGACCTACGTGCTGCATGCAACAGGGATTATCTTGGCACATTTATCATCATGTAGCAACGTTGTGTACAAAGCGAGTATATACTCGTACTACAATATGTAAAGGTCGGGGTTCAAAGCTACTATGTTTATACTTTTGTAAGCCTCGGTTAATAGGTTAGCAAGAAAGAGGAATGTACATTTATGCAGTATTGAAAGGGATGTGTTGGCTTTAGGCGACCGTAAAAAATCACAATCGCGAGAGATAAGATTAACAATCAAAACGTATGACTAGGTAATTTTCGGATTGTAGTAGATTATGTATGTAAAAAAATTAAAAATATTGTTGTTTATTGAAATTTGGGTTTAAAAAATTCCACGGTACAAAATTACAAAATTCGAAAATTTGTTGCTGCATACGTTCAAAATTTGTAAATCAGATGTGCCAGGAGTCAATCGTTAAGCCCTGTCGATGGAATGTCTCAATTCTGCCCTATTTTATTGTTCATCAGCTCACCAGATGTCGTGTATGTAGACAAAACTTGATTTATACCAATATACCAATCGTTCTACATAACAGCGCGCAGACTTTGAGACAAAACTGTATTCTAAATAGTATTCCTAGCATAATGTTCCTTTTATTAATTCAATTACGGTAGACTCGCGATGGAGTGAACATCGATCAAGTGAAAGATACCGACAGAGCGGACAGACCAAATTGTATATCGACTTCGGAGTAAACTAAGGGAAAATACCTCTTTCGAGGGAAATCAGTGAACAATTTAATGAAAAAAAAACAACAAAAGTGACAAATTTTATAAATTGAAAAAAATTAAATAAAGAACTTATAAAATCTCAATTTTAGCTTAAGCCAACGTGAAAAGCAAGCAAACGGCCAATGAAGTATGCAGAAGAGTTCACATTTTGACATTTTGATAGAAACTACCAGAGTTTGGACCCCAGAAATAAAACTTGGGAGTGGTTAAGAAAAAAAGCGGAGCAAAACCAAAATTTGCGGAGTAGATTTGTAAATTCAAACAAAAAAAGCTTCGCAAAACAAAAGCAAAGGAGACAGAAGGCAGTTTTTTTTGTAACCTATTTATGTACATATGCACATATGTACATATATAGGCTAAGTAAAATTTTGCATGAAAAAAGCTTTTCACGGCTTAGGTTCTCTAAATGTAAACTTTTTTTTTCTTTTGATAACACTGTGTAACAAAAATTTGTTTATGTTATTTTTTTTGTTAGTTTCTGCTTCCTTATGATGTGTCAAGCATGTTTTGAGTATTCATTCGTTCTAACTGTTAGCTTTACGGTAACGGCATCGCGAAATGTGTTAACGGAGATGCCAGCAGAGCAAGCCTATCATTCGACCTCTGCAAGTGAATGTGAATAGTCTTAGTTGAGAAAATAAATAAATATGATTTATTTAATTATGGAACAGTCGTGCTGACACCGAAAACTATCGTACGAAAAGATGGCCGCTAAAAGAAGCCTTTATACTATACCTGATGCAAAAAAAACGTGAAGTTCCACCTATTGGTAGATTCAGGAAAAGTACTTATGCCCCCGCTTCAAATTACAGGAACGTAATGCTTGGACACCATTCAGGGAAATAAAAGGAGGAAATAATAAAATAGTAGAACTAGTAGAAAACTTAGTGGATAGGTTTAATATATTACGATGCAGGATGTCGCTCAAACTACATGTTCTTCACTCTCATTTAGATTTTTTTAGTGAAAATATGGGGAGTATTAGTGAAGAACATGGTGAGAGGTTTCACCAAGACATCGCTATAATGGAGAGCCGGTACCAGGGCAAATGGGATGCCAATATGATGGGCGACTACGTCTGGGGCCTAATAAGGAACAATTCCGAAATCCACAACAGGAAAACGCGAAAATTTCTGCACTTCTGAAAACATAGAGAAGTGTCAATATTTTTTTTGGTTAGATATAATGATAAGTTATTAAAATTTGGAGTAAAATTTTGAGTTAAGTTTTTTTTAATATTTTTTTTTTAATTTACAAAAGTGCGAAAATGCTCAAAAATGCAAACTTTTCGTTCAAATTCTGAGGCAATAGCTAACACTTAAGAAGAACTTTTGGCATTTTTGTAATGAGCTGACATATACCAAGCATAAACAATCCAAAAATCTACATAAACAAACATTTTTTGAAACTTTGTTACACAGTGTAATTAAAGAAGATGGATATTTCTGAATATTTTTCAATTTAGCTTTTATTTTTGACTATTACATGTTCTCCTTTGAAGACATTCTTATCTGCCCAACTTTTTTAAATTTGACATGACGTCGTATCATTTTTGATATTTTATATAACACTTTCCGATTAAAGTAATTTGGAAGCACAGGTTTTATCGCGGCAACTCATAATACCCGATAACTATCGAAACTAATTCTATATAGATTTAGCTGTTATTGTATACAATACAGAATGGGTGCACTTGCCAGTAATTGAAAATATAGTAATACGCAAATACAAATAAAAATGACGAGAAAGAAAAGACACATGTATTCTGTTCAAATTTAGACATTCACAGATTTTTTTAAACAGATTTTCTAAGTGATCAGTACTGGCATTCCATTATTTGGTTAAATTTTTCTGTGTGAAAAAATCGGAGTAGATTTTGAGCGAAGCGGAGTGTTGAAGTAGATTTTTTATTTTTTTTAAAAAGCAGAGTAAATCTACTCCGATTGGAGAAAGGTCCGAACCCTGATAACTACCCAGGAAAATCCTGACGAACCCTTTCTACCATCAATGTCTGTTCAAGAAACATCTCTTTGACATGTTTGATATGGAATTTAATTCATAATTTATACTTTTAGCATTTAGTGCCATTGTGTATAGATACAATTAAACTTGTGTATAGTGGAATCTGCTAATTAAAGAATCTTGCGAAAGCTGGATAGTGGATATTTTTTTTTGCCAAGTTTGGTTTTCTTCATATAAAATCACTCCCCATTTGAGAGTACTTTCGCTAGTAAACTCTTGAGAGTTACTTTCGGACAGCTCGATAGAATACAAGCATTCTTATGGAAAGTGGCCCATATCCAACGCATATATGAACGTCGACGCAGAAAGTAGGCTTACTTTCACACACATTCACATAATTATAGTTTATGTATGCACAAACTGAGAGTAAGCTCTTTGATTGGTGGAAGCATGAGAATAATTTTCAGCAATAGTAAAATATCATCAGCTGTCGTCTCTTAATGTAGGTATGCATCGGATTCTATGGGACGGCTCGTTCCATCGTGCGTTAACGCCAAGGTCAACATTTAATGCAACGACGTCAACGTATTCTATGGATCGGTGCCTTTCATCGCCAATTCAGTGCGGGTCTACCCCTACAAGAGAGCTTCAAATTGAAGATGCTCAATAATTCGGAGATTTTTGCCGTTTGGCAACTAGTGAAAGAATATGTAATACAATCTGTTGGACCCACTATTCTTAAAAAGAATACTTAATTTAGTGAAGTCATACCGGTACGTGAGCATTCTTGGTAACACTCAGATGTCTGGCATCTGGTAAGTCGGTTCATATGTACAAGTATATTATATTCGAAGGCTCTCGACAGCTACTCGCAAAATACGAGCTTATCTCCGATAGTGATCGAAATCGAAACGAAACATGTATCCAGTGTCCACTTGCAAGTGACTATCAAAAAGTATGAATGTCGATGTCGGGAGTAAAAATCAACTCTCTGGGAGCTACTCTCAAGAACAACATTGTGCCCACTTGCGAGTTTGCTCTCGGGAGCAGCTTGAGAGCTGCTCGCAGCATTTTTACTCTCAAATTGACACTCAACTTAAGGGGAGAGTGAGGGGTTACAAAAGATTATGAAAATAAGCCCATTTCATAACTTTCATAACTATACGTTTCATAATTATTGCACGACCTTTTTGTCCCTTCCAAAAACTATCTTGTTAGGGCCAGTACAAGGCGAACTCGGATAGACGCCATTCCAGCTTGGATGAGCAAAGTGAATTTAACTCAATGATCCACCGAACTGCAGTTGCAGGCTACACTACCCATTTAAAATAATCTATTATCCTGAGAGCAGGATCGATTTCCCCACTTTCCTTAAACTACCTATAAGTTGGCATAACGTATATTGTTGAATTCACATTAAATATGCATTTTTGGCTAACACTGAATCGTTTTTGGTACCAAATCCGACGAAATCCATCTCAATGCCATTAAAAATGGATCAATCTGCATTAAAAATTATGAACTTCCATCACACTCATAATTCTATACTATGGCAAACAAAATTAACCACTTCCAATTTGCATAATAAGCATCCAATCCGTAATTTCAAAAAAAAAAACGAGAAACCATAACCGACTATTACTATGATTCTCAATGCCACTCTGCAGGAATTGACCCAAACATCATTTTGCATTCAGCCCGAAGTGTAGTATACGAGCAGCCCTTTTCCGAAAAAAAATAAATAAGAAAAGTGAAATCTTTTAAGTATGCCAGAAGCAGTCCTCACTCACTGCATGCGACTCGGTTCTCCACTTAAAAACGCACAAAACTAGAACACGTACGACCGTCGACGACGGGCAAAAGCACTTAATCTTCTCTTCTTCTGGCCGAGAGAACACTCCACTCTTCAACTCTAACTCTGACTCCATGCACGAAATGAGCACTCCTGGCTCCGCAAAAAAAAAAACAAATAAAAAACAAAAACATTCAGAGGAAGAAAAAGATTAGAAAAGCCAAACGCAGTAGCAAGCACTTTACTTAACTATTGTATGACTCATCAAGTCAACCCAATTTCGCTGGGAAAAAAACAGCAAAGAAATGAACCTCATCATCCCATGCGTGGGGGTGGTGAGAAAAACGATAAAACAAAAACATCGCTGCAAGTGATTGAGGGTGAACAGACCCCCCATCTACTCGAAAATTCAACAACACAGGAACAAACATCACTTTCCAAATTAAGCTGAACAATTTTGCCTCAATTTTAATTTTCTCTAATTTTCCAAACGGTTGTTCTACAATCACTTTGTCTTCCGCCGATTCGATACGCTGTGCATAGTGCACCCCCACCCCTGGAAGTGGAATTGCTGGGGCTGGGCGCTGAATCCAGGAAGAAGCAATGTGAGAGGAAAAAAAAATCGGACCACAACAAAACGCGCCGTGCATTGTATCTGAGTATCTGTTGGTTGGTTCATGGAATCTTATGCTCCTCATCGTGTATGCCATTGCCACTGGGCGTCCGCCCTCATTTCGACATTAAAGTGAACTAACGCCGATTTAGTATCATGTCGAAATCGGTTCATCCTTACGGGTCGGAAAATTGTTTTCGGATAATTTCTCTCTTGTGTTCGACAGGAAATCATTATCAATTTTTCCTTCTACACCCCCACATCGTACACACACACCCATATACTGTTCCATGTTCAGCAAGTGGTGGTGTGGGGTGTAACACCCCTCACTCCCCGCTGTGGAGGACTCAATGTTGTTGACCCAATTTGATAGTGAATGCTGTCGAACAAGCATTCCAACTTAACAAAGCGAATGAACTCGAACCCAGCATTATCCTACCGGACGGCGTGGCGTACACAAACATACACTCATAAAAAATGAGTCTGTATAAATACGAGAGAAAAGTAGAAAGTACAAGCAAGCAGGAAGGAGTTAGGTCAGGAGATCAAGGAAAGCGACAAATAAAACGAATTAATCGAACTGAAATAAATCAATGTCGCTTGAAGTTTGTGAGATTAGGAAGTGAAATTTTTGTTCGCTTTAGTCTTGCAGGAAGGATTTGATGCTCTTTTTCCTGCAGAGACGTTATTCTTTTTTCTTTTCGTGCCGATGAGATCGGATGAGAGATTTCCATAACCAAATAGGATAACGCGGCACTGTGAAAGAATGCGACCGACTTTTACATTTGTTTTTGAGCGGCTACAGTATGTCATCGAAGAAAATGTCAATTGTTTCGGATGGTTTCGATGAAGGGATGCGAAGGAAAGAAATAAATATATAGATAAAGGAATTTAAGCATACATTTGACATCTGGCAAGCCTAGTCTTTTTTTATATCTTAAGTGACACATGTAACAGTCTAAAACTTCGCGTTCTGTTCTTCGTACGTGTCCGTGTGACTGTGCATTTTAATAACCCCCGGTGAGAGTCCCAATCTGGCAATAGTTTAGGTAGATGGGTGCTCTGTCAATCCTTTGTCTTGCACAAAAATGTAATATTTCACAAACCATTGCTGGGTAAATCTTAAGCCTTGGCCATTGGACGGGACTTCAACTGGCTCGAACCATACGACTATTTGTTGTGCCGTTTTTTGTTATATTTTTATGGGATGACAACCATCTACACTAGAGGATAATTGAATATCTGAACGATGTCATTGGCCAATATTAGTGGCATCCACTATTCATTCTTTCTTCTTTTTTTCTTTTAAGGTTGCATTATAGTTCGGAGTTAACCAGGGCGTTGTATTGTATTGTATTTAAGAGGGGGTTATCCCGCATAGACAACAAGCACGTAGACCTGTAGGCCCACTGTACTTTGGTGAATTACCACCCCATTCGCTGAATTAGCGATTCGTTGCTGAGCTAATGTCGATCCAAATCTGCCCGTCGCTTTCGCAAAGCGAAGCAATAGGGCAAGATTGAGCTCTAGTAGATCAACGTCCCGTAGGACGTACTTGCCTAGAGTGGCCTTTCTGATCCGAGCAAAGGCCGGACACTCACTAATGAAGTGCTCAGCTGTCTCTTCTTCTTCCAGGCACATCTCGCAAAGGCCCGAGCTTCTGATTCCAATTTTGTTCAGGTGCTCGTTTAAGGGAGTGAACCCAGTGACCAGTCCTGTGAGGAGTTAAAGGTAATTTCTACTAAGGTGTAACAGAAACTTAGTTCTGTTTGCCCTGGGCGCGTCTACTAACATTTTGGTCTGTCGGCATGACCTAAGCTCGTGCCAATGGTTATAGTGTTGTAGTCGCAGCAGTTCAAGAAGCTTGTTTTTAGCATAAGCTGAACTGCAGCCAATAACAGGCTGAGGACCGATAAAACCAGGGCGTACTTCTCGCAACCATGTGTATGCACGTACTTTATTTTTGCACGACCTACAGTTTTTTTTTTTTTGCCGACTCCTAACAAAGAGTTGAGAAGCTACGACACGGTGCCACTGTTCTTTCAGTTGCAATAGCAATTTCAATCCGTTATTTTTTTTTTTTTGTTAAGTGCTACGTAAGTCGTAAGCATGGGAAACCCTTTATTATGATGCAGATTATAATCTAATCAACAGGGCCTGACTGGGTTAGAGAAATCAGTACTAGTGTTCTAGTAACCTAAAGAGCTCTAGACTTGTGTTGGGCCCAACTAGGCAGTTTTCTTAAGCATGTCCAGAGCACGTGTCTTTTAATTTAAGTTGGCAGCACTGCGTTTAGTGCAAGTTCTTGGAAGTAGAATGCACGCCCGTTTGCCTTAATCGGTTGAAAATTGTTTATAGGGATGATGTCATGAATCATATTAATGGATATGATTTCGGTTCGTAATTTTAAATCCGGCAAAACCAATGGACATCATGATCGTTAAGGGGTTCTTTTTTTATTGAATTTTTGCTCTGGGGATACAATTATTACCTAAAAAACAAACTATGGAGAGCAATACAGAACAAAATAAGGGAAATTTTAACGAAGGGAGTGTGCTTGTTTCATGACAATACACCAACCCACACTGTTAACTCAACTCAATTCAATTCAACTTTATTGAGACAATTTCAAAACATATTTACAATTCTTTCTTATTTTATAATTTTGGCCGACTCTGAAAGTATGTCTGGCTCGCTCAATAATTACATATGTACATGGTAAATCGTCGATATGATTTAAATCTTAATCTAAATTCTATAAAAGAATGGAATACAATTTTAAGGTGTATGCTGATAACTCCACTAGCAACTCTTGGATTTATTCGGTTGGGATATCATGAGCCACCCGCTCACAGCCCTGATACGGTCTTTTAGATTTTCACTTTTCTGAAGTCGTTTATTGTAAAAAAAAAAGGTTTTCAACTGATGATGAGGTCCAGAGTGCCGTCAATGGGCCAAAAAGATGACGGTAGACTTTTTCAACGAAGGTACACGGTGATTTTTTTTTTTAGAGATATAGTACTAGGCTGTTCAGTTGGTTCATTTTTTCATTTTAAATGCATTTTTATTTGTTAATTCAAGTATTCCTTACATGCTAGACAAAAGTGCTTAAAACTAGCTTAACTAACTTAACAATCGTACTCTAACGTACTGGCCCCACACGGGCACTCTAAGCTAAACTTACTACTTATACTATGTCTTTCGACGTAACCTAACTTAAAGTATTGAATTTTAATTAAACTTACAATTTAAAAGCTAAGAAACATTTTTTTTTTTTAAAAAACTTAGCAAAAGAACATTTTAATTTTTGTTTAAAACTACCTGAAATAAAACTTACAGCTACTTAACCTATCTTTAACTTTAACTCTAGCTACGTAATTAAATACGTAATTTTTTTTTTGTTTTTTTGTGCTGTTATTTTATAATTTTTTTTTTTTTTGTGGTTTTTTATTTTTTTTTATATTTTGCTTGTTAGCAAAGTGCTGTGCTGTTTTTTTTTTTTTTTAAACTTAAATAGACCTATCCTACCTAAACCTATATAAGCCGGCCACGGCATGTCTACATAAATAAACATAAAAGGCGGCCAACTATGCCTTGGGGTCTACCCCGGATCGAACGGAATCGACGAGGGAATTCCATTTGCTTCTAACAGCCACCAGAATTTCTGATGTTGCTGTTCAACATCGTGCCCATCGCGCCCCGAAACCGACCTACTAAACCGGAGGCGCTCCGTTTGGCTCTGTACGACGTCTCTGTCGTAGTTGAGCCGCCTATCCACAGTCGTGCGAGCAACATGGAAGATTAGCGGTACCGCTGATCTATCCTGGATCAGACCCTGTTGGTCAGAATAGAGGAACGCTTCTGGTGCCTTTGTCTTTGGTTTATCGACGGAGATTAGGGACTTGACGACACATCTCCACAGTAAATAATCCAAAGGTGTTAACTCACGTTATTTTGGAGACTTATTCACAAGTCCATTACGCAAAATTAGTTTACTTCAATAAAATGGTTGTGGTGCACGCCATCTTGTTGAAACCATATGTAGCTCTTTCACATTAATGCTATTCGATTAGGAATTAAATAGCGGATGGATCTATAGCGCTCTCCATTGACTGAAACGTTCTGGCCGGAATTATTTTTGAAGAAATTTGGACCAAAAATTTCACCAAACCAACTAGTAATTTTTTGTGGATGTAATGGCGTCTCAATAGTGACTTATGGTTTTCATTCACTCCAAATGTGGCCATCTTGCTTGTTGACCAAAAATAACCCTTATCGCTGAATAAATTAGCGGCAAACAAATCAGCTGTCAGTTGTGAAATTGGTTTTAGCTGGAAAAAGTTTTGCCATGTATGTACGAGGGCTATCCGATAAGTACTTAGCCTCACCGCCCGATGGTGCCAGTATCGTAAGCGAGATTAACTATCGTCTAGTTCATTCTCTTAGATGGCTACTGTAAAAATTTTAGTCGAATCGGACTCGTAGTTTTGTTTTGACCACGTGTGGAAGCCAGCTAGTCCGCGAATTTTCAAATGAGGAGGTCATCGCCGCCACGGAGGCCTACTCTGCAGATCTCGAGAAAACCTATTTTTTGGATGGGTTAAAGAAGTTGGAGCATCGCTGGATCAAGTGTATCGAGCTGAAAGGAAATTTTTTTGTTTTTCTTTTGTAGGCTAAGTACTTATCGTACCGCCCTCGTACATATGTATGTATGCACCTATTACTAGTCAGTTCGTATTCATATGTATATAGTATGACGCTAGAATACGATTATAATTCTTTAAAACTCATTAAACCAATCGAAGGGTTTTCATTTTAATTTTTTTGTAAACCAGACAGAACTGCATCTAATGATACTGTAGGTTATCTGTACACTACCCCGACATGCTCGATTGAAGACGTGTAACAGCAAAAATGATTCATTAGCCATGACAATTAACTACCATATAGTAAAGTCACAAATCAATTGTTAAGTATAATCTTTTTGTCTTTGCAACCACAAGAAATTACAAAGCTGACTGGAGTTTGAATTCTCATAATTCACGCCACTGACAAACCATTTTTGGAATAAAACCATAAATGTACAGGTGCAGGAACAGTACACTATAAGTTAGCCCAACAAAGGTAATTCCAACGTGCGAACAGTGGTTATGAGTAATGCGGGTCAGAATTCTACGAATCTACTTGTAAATACTATCAGAAAATGTGTGAGAATTAACTTCACTTTGAAGTACTTTTTTCGTAGAATTGGCATACCATTGTTAAACAATGAATGCTTTCATTGCAAAGGGTGTCTTTGTGTTTCAGAAATAGCCGCAGTTCAGCGGTGTTCCAATGAAATTTAATTTTGAAACCTCATCTCCCAACTCCCAACACTTTTTGAACGTCAAACCAAACTTCAGTTGAAGTTGGTGTATTTTTTAATATATTTCTTCATAACAGTGAATTAATGTTGGATGGAAAGTGTCGAAAATTATTCGACACTGATTAAAAATAAACCAACTGAAGTCAGATGGCTCAATTAATCACTTTAACGATGGACTCCAGTGTCCCCTGTGATGGAAGCAGTTCACCGTATACTATGAAATTGGGGAAACCTTTTAGTAGAGTGGCATTCGGAGTACACTCCCCATATGTAGTTCGTTTGAAAACTCCAAATGACGTGATCGTCTGAATACCTGTGGCCAAGTCTGTCTGGCCAAAATGATATTATGCTGACACACATCAGTTTTAACAAGCAACTTGGACCTATGAGTAGGGTTGCCAGAAATATTTTGAAGAAAATAGTTAACGAGTATAAAAATCCCAGACATTCCCGGACAAAATTTGATCCAAAAAAGAGTACCTACAAAACTAGGACCAAAACCCATGTAACAATTAGGGGGGTACTTCATGTCTTAAATATTAAATAACTTATAGTTCTCACTTTATATTTGGTTCGTGGGCTTGTTAATATACAACTTAAACTTCAAAAAAGTCAAAAAAAAAACCAATTGTGTTAAATCGCTTGATCTGGGCTGCCAATTCTGATCACCAAAACGGGAAATTACACCACCAGGAAATGACTCATGCAGTAAGTAGCTGAATTGATTCTCGGGCTGTATGGCATAGAACCGTCTTGTTGAAACCACATTTCATTCATATCCATATCTTGCATTTCAGGCACAAAAAAAAAGGATTATCGCGATAGCAAGCATCGCTAAGTGTTATTACCCGACTATCCGAATTTTCAAAGAAGAATGGTCCAAAATGTGACACGCATTTGCTTCCCAATAATCACTCGTGCATTTTCTGAACACCTTTGATAATTTTTATGATTAACAACGCCATCGGGATGAAAATGAGCCTAGTCGCTGAAGATGATTTTGTTTGAAAGGTAGCTGCCAAACCTTTATTATTTTTAAAATATTGCTCAACAATGAAAACGCGTTGTTCATTAATAATAGGTCTGTTCCCGATTCCCGAACCTACTTTCTGTACCAAAATGAACAGGTTCTCTAATTACAAGGAGTGGGGGGCTAAAATCTCGTAGAGAGAGGCGAAATTGTGCAAAAGTACAGAAACGCATTAAACAACAAAAAATGTATGACATTTGACAGATTTGACAGTTTTCATAAAGCTGCTCAAGGAAATTTCTTGGGGGAACAGGATTTGACTGATTTTCATAGGTTTTCGTATTTTTTCGCAGTTTTGGACAGGTACGGCAACAGACCTAATAATAACCCTTTTAGCTGTCACCCTGTGTTTTTTTCATTGACAACAACTTGGCGCATAAATGGCGAAAAAATCAAATCTTGCGTGAACTTTGGGGCACAAATTACGTAATAGATAGAGTATTAGAATATTTAAATATTAGCCAAATACGTTAATTGATGAATAATGGAAAATCCGGACAGTTTAGAAAAACTATCCCGGACGTTCCCCACATAGGCGAAAAAGAGTACAACCCGGACAGATGGCAACGCTACCTATGAGGACTTTTAAGATACGCGGAGGCTTATTTGTTGAAGCCTAAGTGATCCACTCAAATAAATGTTCCTTTCTTCCCATCTACACTGTAATCTAGATTTGTGGTGGTTCTATAATATATTAACAAAAAGAAAAAAAAAGAACGAACAAAACTTTTGACTACCTTCGTAAATCGCACGACCAACTGTCATGCAGTTGAGCAGTGAATAGGACTGAACTGGAACTCATAAATCAGGATAAAACAATTTGGAATAAACTTTCCTACCGTCGATTTTTTTTTGAGCCTTCCCCCCTATATACTCGTCCTATTCTGCGTAATGTTATTCCTTAAATTTTGCAGATACATAGATAAATTTTATTGTTTTTCAGTTCCTTCTTTTTTTGCAATGCGGATAACAACGCACGAGGGTTGGAGAATAGAGAGAGCTTAAGAAACTTCCTCGATGAGGAATGTTTGGTGTACGACAGTATACTCGTATATGTGAACTAAATCCATGGGAAAGTTCGAGCTCAAAGTATCTGATCACATTTGGTGACCTCTGAACCAGAAAGTCGTAAATAATGAAATTCGTTTATTTTATCCAAAATAATGAACAAAAAGTAAAAGCGAAGAAGATACTTGAATAAATTCTGTCCCTTCCCTCCTCCCCTCTAAATTGGGAAACTGAAAGTTGGATGGGTGGCGAAATAGTCAGTTCATTCTCGCTGTGAGTGGGGGAAAGGAAGTTCTATTCCACTTGGATTCTTGTACTTTTTTTTGTTTTGTTTAGCGAACAATTGGGCCGTCATATGCACACGCATTTTATTTTATATATTTTTCCGAAGATTTATAAGATTTTTTTTTTGCTCCTCCTTTTTATCCTTTCACAATTTTTTTTCCCGTCTGCTATTTGCAGGACGAAAAAAAAACGATGAGGAAAATAAGGTCATGTAGGTTCAGATACTTCTAATTCATTGTACTTGTCAGCATATGTGGTTTTGTGTGTTTGCGAGTGCGTGTGTGTGTATGTGAGCTCTTGTGGAACAGTAAACTAATGTGAAAGCAATCAAAATGTTTCTGACGTTTATTTCGTTTCGGGCCATTTGAGTCACAATATTGTATTACAATACGTTCGTGGTGTCCTTGCTTGCTTCTATGTCGCTCCAGAGATGATGAATGTTTACGGCTTGTTGAAATCCTTTTTTTTTTTTCTTTGCCAACTCAGTGTGGATGTCTTGGGATTCCATTCGGTTCGGTTCGGTTCGGTTTTTTTTTTTTTTTTTTGTTCTCCTTTTTTGCCCAGTGAGAGTGGTGAAAGGAAAATTGTATACCCTGGAGGGTCCATTGAGGAAGACTGATAGTGGGTTAATGTCACTGTGATTGCCCACCCATTTGGTGTATAATTAATTGTTCACTTAGTTTGTGACCCCGAGGGGATATCTGTCACTTGAGTTATGGTTGATATTTTTGCGCTGGATGAATGGACATTCGGAGGCGGACGGCCATCGTTACGGTCGGTGAATGGCTCTTTTGTTGAACGTGTTGTTGAAAGGCGGCGTTATTTGTGTGCCGCAAATTGAGAGTAATAGAAATTATGGTGATATATGTACGTATGTGGGTCCTTTGTGTCGGGCAATTAGTTAGAAGATAGTAGTTGAAGCGATGTTAGTAGATTTTAGATATAGTCACAAGACATATTCAAGCCAAGTTAAACTGGAAAGTGAAGATCTAATGGACTTGGTCATAAATATTCATAGGTTTTGAGATACTGGGAAACTGACCGTTAGAGCCATTTCACACATACCCGGCAGCCGGCTAACCGGTACCGGCTACCCGGTCGTTGGGAATACATTATTATGGGCGCGTTCACACCTGCAAACCGAAACCGTCCCCGGTTAACCGGTAGCCGGCTACCGAAATGTTGCCGGCTTTGCTCACTGCCACAGCCGGCTGCCGGGTAAACGGTTCTCAAGTCAGTAGTGGATACATAAAATCAAATTGCGCCTTCACACATGCCTGGTTGCCGTAGTCGGTTTTCGATTTTCGACTCAACGATATGAAAACTGAAAACATACAGTAGATCGCCACGAATGGAACAAAATTCACATTTCATAGCTTGTTGTGTGCCGGCTGCCGGATGTGTGTGAAAACATACTTATATTTTAAGAAAACCGGCTAACCGGGCCGGGTAACCGGCTGCCGGGTATGTGCGAAATGGCTCTTAGGGTTTGTGCTTGGAAAAATACCTTTGGCAGTGAAAAGCGATCTTCTTCTGTAGTTCAACAAATCGCAATCGGATTCAAAGGCTCATGGAATCAGCGATTTCATTCTTGTGACATCAACATGAAATATCAAATCACCTTAGCATTGGCAATGGCTTTGAAATGCCCTTCAGACACATTAACTCCTTAACTCCTTATAACCATCAATCAAGACTCAGGCCCTGCAGATAGATTTTTCCAATATTTTAAAGCTTGATTGCATTTCCCAAGCTAATCGCCTTGTGATGTTCAGCGAATTAAAAAATCGGTCTTATTAAATACAACCTTAATATTCCCCAAAGTATCTTAAAGGATTACCGCAAATTGTGCCAGACGAAGAAAACAAACCCCGTCCCTTCATGCAAGAAGCATTTCATAATCACATATCCACTCACTTGGAGCTAAAATCCCTTAAAGATCTGACCTTGAATAAACTAAAGTTCCTATTGCAGACATTTTAATGAAAATCCTTCTGTAGTTACCCTGACTCTACATACACATAAAGATTAAGAAGACTTTAGCCTCTACCAGCGCTATAAAGTTTCTACCTGTTCAAGCTACTTTTAATCCGGAGATTTACAGAGTATTTTCTTTCCCTCTAAAAAAAAAAAGAAGAGAATTAGTGTTTAAAATTGTAGATAGCTCGTTCGAGAGTACCTGTAGAAAGTTACTAATGGAAACCAGGACCAACTGAAAGTTGGCAAGCAAACTCGTACTTAAATTGAAAACTACACGCTCATCCCTTGCGATGCAAACTCCTCCACGATTTTATCGTCAGTAATTATGTACAAGAAATTTAACAATGAGTTCAATACAATCTCCGCTGTTCCAAGGAGAACAACGAACGACGAAACATTTGTGCCAACAGTCAATACAAAGTAAAAGTTTATTTTAAATAGTAAGCCAAAGAATCAACCCCCCTTTAAAATCCTTTTAACATGAATACTACAACGTAATAGGCTTCATTTTGATCTCCCCTCTCAATTTCAATTGAAAGTTTAAATCTATCCTTAGATATTGTTTAGTATGTGCACTCCGTATCCCTTATTCCTCTTCCAGCTATCACGTTGCCAAGTAAATACATTTTGCGCATTAAACCAGACCCACCCACGCCCACCACCCAACACCCAGCTCGGCATCCACTTTTAATTAGGTAATTGAAAATGTGAACTTACCCTTGCTGATTCCGGTCGCTTTATCTCGGAGGACATTAATCGAATGGACCCGTCCGAACTCCTCGAACATATCTCGCAGTTGCCGTTCATCCATTGACTTTGGAACCTGGCCAACAAACATTTTTATGTTATCCGGATCCGGCTCCTCGTCGAATGGGATATCCGATGTGTCCATGCGGATAAGTGCGTCCGTGGGGACATTTTTATTCGCATTGCTTGTGTTGTTATTATTATTATTGTTGTTGTTGTTGTTGTTCGGGCTGCTAGCGCTATTGTTGTTGCATACACTAATATTATTATTCAATAGGGAACTATTGTTATTATTGATTGGACTATTCGGTAGGCTATCGTTGTTACTGGTATTGTCGCTCATACCAAACGCACTAAAAAGAGAAAAAGGAAATATGAAAATAAGTGTAAGCAGATGAAGGATGTTTTCTTTTGTCTGTAGGTATAGGGGAAAGGATAATAGGCATTTAGCAGACATTCAGAAAGATGAACAACATGCGAAGTGGTGTTAGAGTAAATATTTGTATGCATTCTTGGAAAAGTTACATTTTTATTGTTGATGGATACGTTAACTTATGTCCTTATGATACATGAAATTAATAGTGTTAATAGAAAGAAGGAATTGAATGGAAAGTGGACTTAATAGTTTGTTTTGTTTGTCCATTGGTGCGTTTTTTATTGTTTTGTTTATTTCCAGGATTAAAAATAGATAGGACTTTATATTCAAAGCTTTTAAGATTAGATTCTCACGGATCTCCAAATATAGCTATGACGTCTCAGTTTTTTTTATGGATGAATCGAATGTATGTATATTGAAATTTTCTTTAAGTTCACTGAATAACTTAAGACCTATACTAAAACAGGCTTGCTTTGGCCATCCATTTACTCCAAATATTTATTAATTTTTGTCATCTCAATTAATAAAACGCTAAAATACTCTCATCAAATACGTAGGGACTAACAAAAGTTCACTAAGTTGGTGTCAATTCAGTAGTTTTTGAAAAAAAAGATGCATTTCTGTAGCTTATAATCTAGCAACATTTATTTCTAAAGTTCAGGAAAATATTCGTTTTGCCAATTCTTCGGATTTCAACGTCAACTCACGCCAGTAAAAATTCTGGACGAATTCCAAAATGCATACCGAATAAATGCACCATCTCTTGTTTCTACGTTTATATTTCAAAGTGGTTTTGAAGATTCCAGACTGGCCATTTTCTGTGGAGGACGAATCTCGTGAACGTCGGCCCAGATCCTCGACCGATGACACAAATATGGCCCTGATTAAGGCTAAATTTGACGAAGGTGCCAGGATGATAGCGGATGAACGGGTCTTGAATGCAATGGCTGTGTCACGAATTTTAAAGCATCAATATTCGAAGAAGTCAGCTCGATGGGTTCCAGAAATTTTGAATAGAGAGCAAAAAGAGGTTCGTTTTGCTAAATATTTTCTGGATAGGAGAGTCAAGCTGCTTCAATAAGATCGTTAAACCAAACGGAAGTCTATGATATGGAGCCCAGAAGGTGCAAATACTCCAGTAAAGGCCAAACAACAAGAGTCAGCGACAAAAGTTATGTTGCCGATGTACTTCACCAGGGCGAAAATGGCCGCCGTCATCCCGCTTGAAAATGGTCAGACAGTCACTGCTAAGACTGAAACTTGCTTACAAGTTTTCCAAAATTTACTAGGACACCGAAAAAAAGAGGAGCTGCGCCGCTACTTTTTGCACCACGATAATGCGCTTGCTGAAAAAACCAACAACTTTTTTGCGCTCTCGAGCATTAATGAAATTCTGGATCTAGAGCCGTGTGACTTTTGGCTGTTTCCGAACATAAAAACAGATTTGAGAGGAAAAATCTTCACATCTAATGAAGAGTTTATTACTGCAGTCAATGTCGAAATCGAAAAGCTCGAAAAAGAGGAAATTGAAAGCTGTCTTGAAAGATGGATCTATCGGGTGAAGAAATGTATTGAAATAAATGGGAGAAAGAAAAAAAGATGAAGATACATATGTATATCCAAAGTTAAAATTGTTTTTGTGTTTTATTATTCAATCAACTAAGCAAACTTCTGTTATTCCTTATTATCAATATTAAAATGGCGACTGAAACACGTTGGTAAGCAAACAAATATCCTTCTTTAGGTTAATAAATTTTTAGTACATTTTTGTTTTATTTAACAAGATCATATAGAATTGCAGGGAAAATGCTTGAGAAAAAAAGTGGTAAACTTAGTTTATTTTAATTCATTTTTCTCTAGTTTTGCTCTTTTAAGACAAACTTTGAGACTTAGCCCTTGATCATTATTTTAAGAGTTTCAAGCGTTAAAGTCGAGAGTGACTTAGCTATTTGTTTTGAATGCCGATAATTCGGTAAAAGAAAATCGTATAGAAGTTAAAGAAAAAAACATTTTAAATGGTTTGTCCAAAGTAAATTTTTCACAAATTGAAAGTAAATAGAAATTTAAAAACAAGTAAGCACAAGCTTTCGAATTATTGCATTGGTATATCCTTTCAAAAGCGACTAAAATTGCTGATTCCTCAGTTATTGTGAGAAGTGTAAATTTTATGACATCTACAAAATTGTACGTGATACAAAATTATTACAGTGCACATGTGTATTCATGATCGAGAGGTACATTAGAATTAAGATAAAAAAAAAAAACATATGCATGTATGATATCTTTAGAAAAGTGTATTGGGATCGAGCGCTCTTTATTTCATGTCTAAATAAAGCGCAGCTGCTTGAATTCTTCTGGCGTTAGGTACTTCACGGAAACGTGGCTTAAACTTAAATGAAGCTGAAATTCTTCACAAGATGCGGAACCAGTGGTGTCACTTAAACCTGATCAGCTTGCAGTTTTCTTTGCTAAGAGATACTAACAAACATATCGTGGATTTCCGTGGAATTGTAGTCAGAAGCATGGGTTATTCTGCGATAGGCCATGGAATCTTCAACAAGAATCACAGATACTTTTTCTAGAAAATTTGATGGATGAGTTCGGAGTAAATTGATCAAAACGTTATTTTTAGCGATAAAATCTACGACGGGTGTAAATATAATGTTTTAACAGAACAGTCTCTCCTTTAAAGGACATGCATCGGATTTTCGAGCACGGGATACCATATACTCTTTTGAGATATTTTAAACCTGGTATACGAAGGCAATTATTACGTTAGGCAGGTGACGAAGGCGATAGACACATGCACTTAGCTGCTGAACTGAAAACTAAACGCAGACCACATAATATTGTTTTTTAAAACCCCTCTGGCACCTAAAGGAGTATCAAACATTTTCAGTGGTTAAAACCCATGCTATCGACAAACAGAAGAATATGTGCAATGCCTAGGATAAAGCACTGCTCTTCATAGCCAGGTGGGATATGTGTAGAAATTCATAGTTCTTTCTTAAGAATCAAGTGACCAGAGCAACCATTGACAGCTTAATATAAATAAAGCATGCATATGTATATCACACCTTAATTAGGAGTCTTCAAATTTCCATTTAATGATTTAAAACGAAAAACAAAACCATTAAATCTTAGATTCACAGCTGATATATAAAACAAAAAAAAAAAAAAAAAACAAAAAACGCCTTTGAAACCAAAGGACAAATCCCCATAAAGTCGGCATAAAGTCCAATTAATGCTCCACACTAAGTTCCTTTAAATATATTACAAGCTTCTTTCTTTAAAAAAAAAGTTAAGAAAAGAATCTCTTGATTCACCAAATTCATATTCACATACCTATATTCTGAATCATAAAATTTTCTGTTAAAAAGCAATCAAAAGATTCGCGAAAGAAAGAAATTTTGTTTCGTGTTTCCTCTGATGTCAAAATAAAAAGTGAATGCGCCCTCGATGCCTACAAAAAGTAAAAAAAAGACACGTGTCCACAAGTACTCAAGTAAAACCATCCAAACCCTTTTTTTAACTATCACGAAGTAGAAGCGCAAAAAAATTCCAGCTACCACAAATGAGCATCAATCTTTGTTGTTAATACCCAAATGGCCTTTTCCTCTTCATGAAATTCACATTTAATTATTCCCTAAATGGTTCCACGAAAGGTTACAACTTCCAGTAGTTCATGGTTTCCATGGCCACGTGAGCTGCTCATAATCACCGCCGATAATCCCACCTATGAATGTGTGCATGTGTGTGTGTATAGTAGAAATGGAAAAGCAATTATGAGCATCGGACCGTAATGCTCTGTCCCCACATACATACGAAAGAGTTGCCATTGCCAAACGTTTAATCCCACTTTTGACGCAGTCCATCAATTTCCACCTGTCTCCCTCTCACATCCTATACCCAACCGAACAACATTCACCATGGGAATTAAGCCCAGTGATGGGCATTTGCCGTTGCAATTAAGAAATAATAGCAAATCAATATCTCCATGGATAACGGGGCTCGTTTCCTTTACCATAGCCACACACATACCCTCACTCACATGTCCAACGGAAACGGTCTTAACCAAAAATGATTACAAATAATTAACCCGAAACTATATAAAAATTCATATACTCACTCAAGGTATGAATGGGTTTTACCGGAAAAATCAAATATTAATCGGCGGTTTTCCAGAAAGCCACTTGCGGTACTTCGAAGCATGTTGTGCAAAGCGAGATCACCGTAGCCGTTCATACGACAAACAAAAGAACTATCTAACACAGTTAAAAGTCACAGAGTTAAAAATTAAAAAAAAATTTGATATCAATCAAATTGAATTTTTATTGACCAACACTATTTACACTGTGCGCGCACGATTAACTGAAAAAATTATTAAAAAAAAAAAATTCAAAAAAATAATAAAAAGACACAATCAAACGGATAACGTCCTCGCGAGTTCTAACAACGACTACGGTTGACGAACAAATGGACGATTCTGGCTTTGGAACACACTCAGCTTGAGTGATTAAAATGCAATTGTGTGTTTTTTTTTTGCATAACTGTTGTCCCGTTGTGGTTTATGCTTGGCCATGGCCATTTGATGGTGGAGACTCAGAAGCTTGTTGAGAGCGAATCTCAACTATTAACCACGGAGAGGAAATTATGGAAAATTTAATTCAAGGCCACGAAGAACCGTAAAAGTGTAGTTTGCTCTGATGCATGAACTACGGTTATGCATTCCATGGAAAAAATAAAATAAAAATTTTATTGATAGTACATTATATAATGTAAGCAAGCATAACACTATGTTTTCTACCTTCACCAACATTTATAAGACCTGAGATATTTTATATTTACATTTAATATGTTTCCAGACTTGTACAATACATATTTTGATGCGTAAAGCATGATGGCTAATTTTATAACGGCCTCTGAAAATTAAGATTTATAGCCTTTGGTAGGAGATGATATGTACATAGCTACATACTTATCGTCGGCAAAATGTGTAAACCTTAGCTTCGATCTTAGGATCTTGGGGGTATGTATCCCTGCTACTCATTGGAGGATTGTATAAAGCGACACAGACTTCTTACATCCGTTCGTAACCTAGCATAAGGTTGTTGAAGCCATATTCACCTAAGTGTAGTTGCCTTCGAAGAGCTGGACATGGAAGGAGAAAAGTACTGATTTTTATCTCATTCTCGTCTCTACAACTTCTGCAGAAGTCGTTCGAAAAGACGCCTGGTGGAATGCCTGCCTATAAGGCAGTGTGCTATGTTGACTCCAATTTGTGGTTTTTAAGAGACAGAAGATATATAGACCATTTTAGATCCAGTCTAGGCCAGATCTAGTCTAGTGAAAAGGCAGGTGGATCCACTTCCCCATCTAACACTGGTTTTACTGACTATGTCAAGTTTCAGGGATAGCTTGTTAGTAGCAAGTCGAATACATAGATTTTCCTTGTCCGCTGGAATAGGTATTGTTGTTCCTAAAGCTTACAATTCACTGGAATGTCTCTGCGCCCGAAACTCTACAGAATAGCAAACAATATCGTTTAATCAAATACATAGAAACGACTATTAGGAAAACAATATAAAATGGCCTCACAGCATGGTGTCCGTTTAAACGGAAATTGTTAAAAAAAAAAACACCCACAACATTAACTGCATGCTAACAAATCCATTTATTTTAACAAAACACAATGACAAAAGCAACTGAGTAAGGTTTTTAGACGAAATCACTTTTGTACCCTTTTGGAAATAATTATAATTAAAATAACTTAGACTCTTCGATTTGCCATTTCTACTTCATGACGTATGCACTAATTCTTATTTGTAACAGCACTCTCGTCAAATGATTTGAAATAATTTTGTCACTTTCCAGATAACAGAACCAACCTTATTCTATTATTAATTCCAAAAATAAAAAAATTGAACTTATTTCGGTAAAAAAATTACCTTTAGAGGCCGTCCGTTTAAACGGACCATATGCACTATTGGGTTAACTAGAATTTAACGTGAAAACCAGAGTATGAAAAATAAAAGAATATTGTTCGTCGTTAAAGAAAAGAAAAGTACATAATATATTTAATTCATTTAAAAAATAATATTTACATACGCAAATACAATGCATCTACGATCTATGTACGAGTGTAAAAGATTCTGAAAGAAGTAACTGTAAAATAACTGCCCAGTTACAGTAAAACAAAAAACACAAAGATGAAACGAAATAAGAGATCATGGATGGAAAGTTGCGTTTACTGAATCACATTTTTTTGAACAGTTGCAATTACTGAGTCACTTATGGTAAAAAGTTGGGTGTTGCTTTAACCGAGGTATTGCGTTTATCGAGGATTGCTTTTACCGAGGGCGTACTGTATAGAGAAAGTGCATTGTCTGTGGTTAATATTGCACAATATCGATTTATTGCCAGTTCAAATTCCGTGCAGTAAACACCGTGAAGGTTCAAATTTTAAATTCAAATTTCTTGAAACTTATTGCACAATAATATTACTGGCCATTATCAAGTACATATTGCGCAATAATATTGACCGTGTAAGCGTAATATTGTGCAATAATTTTGGTTTGTGCAATATATTGCGGAATATTAAGGATATTTTTTGAAGCTACTGCATACACTGCGCAATATATTGTGTTTTGTAAGGCAATTATTGCGCAAAATAATGCATTCATTCTATACCCAACCGCTTTTTGAATCTGATATATTGTAGGTCTTTTAGTCAGAAAGCGTGTCCGAAGAATAAGCAAAGTAAAAAGAGAAACACAGGTAAATAACAAACTTGTAAGAATAATCCATTTTTAACCAATATTTGTGCACAATATTTTGCGCAATATTGACCAATGACTAATGTATTTTATGCTACATAATTTGATTTTTACTTTAGTAAGCAAATCTGACTGCACCATGCCAACTAAAGCAAACCGGTCTACGACTTGACAGCTGCAGTCGGAACTGTCAGATTACAGAAAAGGGAAATCCGTATTTGGAAAGCAAGCAGAGAGGTTAATGTTTTGTGAAGGTGAAGTTAATTTTGTGCGATTGTTCTGTTATAATTCGTGAATTCCTCATTTAAAATTTATTTAATTATTAATCATAACTTAATCAAGTCTTAGACTAAATGGGATAGATTTCTAATTAAACCAAATTTCATGTTCCTGAGAAAATCCGTTGTGACATTTATATATCCTTAAAGATTTCCTTGTTTTTTCAAAAACTTAAACCAAGAAAGTAACTTCGCTTGACATTCCTGTTCACAATTCTATGCAAATTAGGTCAAAGTTACTTAAATGCAAAACATAGTTATGCAAACCTACATAATGTAGGACAATCCAAAGCAAATAGTGCTTTACACGCAACCACTTTTTATTAAATAAATAAATTACAAACAAACATTTGTTTGAAAGGAGTTAAGAGCAAATGTTCTGAATATTCACCGTTATAGAGAACACATTCCAGTATAATGTAGTTCTATTAAATATTAAACAATTGACTGTGGCTTAATATGCCAGTTTACTCGACCCAATTATAAGCACAAATATCTATCTTACATAAGTTAAGCATTCGATAGAAGGTAAACACTGACAGAAGCTTTATTGTTAATGCTATAATGTTCAGTATGTATTTAACACGGTACCTATGAGTACATATTTGTTGTAAAACAGTTAGACCATTTGTCCTTTTAAATTGATACCCTGCTTGATCCACTGAACAGTCAAGACTACCCACTTAAGAGGAATATGCTTCACAGTTCAATGTACAGTGGACGTCCAGTATAACGAGTGATATAATGTTTGTTTTTTTTTAAAAAAAATAATATGTTAATTAATTTTTATTTAATTTTAAACTGAGTAGATTATGGTTCTGCCATTTAAGTTTACAATTTTTGTAAATTACTTTGAAAAAAAAAAATAATCACCGAGTGTGAGCATAAAATGTAGGAAAAAAACTATTGTAACATATTATGTTAGGTACAAAGCAGTCATACAAAGTGTATTTAGGTGTGTTTCATTTCCCAACTCGGAACAGAGATAGAGCTGTCTTTTAAAAATGTTAGTTTCATTATTCGATCAGAATTTGTTCAGGGTATTACTAGGGTTTCAGAATTAGTTGAAAACTAACTACTCCTAAATATATTCAATAGTTCAAAGCGTGCGAAAATGATGTTCTTTATATTTTGATAACTCTCTCGCAGGTTTCCAATTATGAGAAATTCGTAGCTCAATGCAATCTAACTTTTACTAAGCTTTCAAAATACTTGTACACATTCAAAACTTTTTCAAAATAGGAATATATGTACATATGTATTTCCGAAATTCGCCACCATAGATTCCATGGCGATTCGAAATTTTAAGCGAACAGTCCTGTTTTTCTTCAT
Organism: Brachyopa scutellaris; assembly: GCA_949775065.1. Taxonomy (NCBI): domain Eukaryota; kingdom Metazoa; phylum Arthropoda; class Insecta; order Diptera; family Syrphidae; genus Brachyopa; species Brachyopa scutellaris. The sequence goes on along the minus strand of OX459112.1, from coordinate 170,964,281 downwards.
TTGACAACAATTTAAAAAATTGTTTACATATTTCTAGGCGCAAGCATTTATTTTTCGCTTTCATATATAAAATTCCCTGTGCTTACTACGTAGTCGCTTTATATGTGATGGTGATTGTTGTTTTTGTGAAAACTTTGAAATACATTTTTTATGTTTTTTAATGTAATTAACACTTTGACGCTGCAGGACAGGAAACTGATGATATTTCAAAGTTGCATAAAAAAAACAAAGCAATCGTAGTACCTTACCTACATTCAGTTACGCAAAGTTTGTTCAATTCAAAATATTAATTTTATTGTACAACATAAGTAAATTATGTATGTATGTAACCAACATTAGACCTAAATAATAAACTTCCATATTTATTTTCCAACTATGTACCATCTGGATTGGTGTACATACATAGACATATGTCCTTGCACATATGAGATATCACACTGATACCATTAGTTACAAACATGTGCTCAAATAGATTGTCACGCTAAAGAGTTGCACTGTTGTTTGAACTGTTTTAAATGACGCAACGACGCGACGCGACGTCCCATTACAATATAATAGTTTAACGATGTCAACTTGGATAATACTCAAACATACAAGTGCAAGTATGATATGTCGAAGGAGGTTAGAATTGTTTGTTTTCCATAACCACTAGAAATAAAGGGTGATTTTTTAAGAGGTTGAGAACTTTTTTTTAAAAAAAAACACAAAAAATTCGAAAAAATGAATGAAATATTTATTTGAATCGATAGTTTGAACCTTGCAATTTAATGTTTAAAGATAATTTCATGCAAATGTTGACCGCGGCTGCGTCTCACGTAGCCCATCCGCTGAGTCCAATTTTGGCATACTTTCACACATATCGGCCGGTATCTCACGAATGAATGCATGGATGTTGGCTTCCAGTGCGTCAATCGAAGCGGGCTTGTCCCTATAGACATTAGCCTTGACATACCCCCACAAAAAATAATCTAATGGTGTCAAATCGCACGATCTAGGCGGCCAATTGACCGGCCCGAAACGTGAAATTAACTGTTCACCAAACTCGCCTCGCAATTGCGCCATTGTTTCGCGTGCTGTGTGGCATGTGGCACCGTCTTGTTGAAACCACATATCATGCAAGTCAAGAACTTCCATTTCGGGCAAAAAAAAGTGCTGTAACAAAGGCCTAACTGCTGGGAACGGCGCCGAATCGACATTTCGCGGTCTTCTGTCACACTAGCTGATACGGCCGCAATATTTTCTTCACTACGCACAGTACGTAAACGTGTTGGTGGTTTAATGTCCAACAAAGTAAATTTGGTGCGAAATTTGGTCACAATCTTCCGAATAGACTGCTCAGAAGGTCGAGAATGCCGACCATAAAATGGAAGCAGCGCGCGATGAACATTTCGAACCGAGCACGAATTTTGATAGTAAAATTCAATAATTTGCAAGCGTTGTTCATTTGTAAGACGATCCATGGTTAAATTGCAAACCAAACTGAAGCTGTTTGACAGTGACACAAGGTACTAAACACACGTCAGCTGTTGCCAAAACCAAACCAGCTAAAAAATCACCCTTTATATGTTCATATTTACATACATTAGGTACTGTGCACTTCATACGATATAAGGTTATCAATCACTATTATGTACATATATGAAATTTATTTTATTTATTTTTATTTTTTATTTATTTATTTAGATAAATACGCAACCTAGGACCTTTACAGATCAAAAAATAGGTCACTTAGCGAAACATAATTTTAAATCTAGAAATTATATTCAAATCTATTCAATTTACATAAAAAAACAAGTAATTCAAAAATGCTAAGCACAATTTACTGCAAAGAGAAATTATGTTTTGGTTGTTTTTGCCAGTCTAAACAGCCAATCAATATGTATGTTAATAACGTTTGCTAAATGTGTTTTTAAACTTCAATGATATATGTAGTATGCCTTGTCAAACTAAATTAAGGTGCTGAATGATAATCCTCCTAAAGTAGGCCATCGACTTCAAGGTGTTCCGCGGGATATCTGGTAGATCGTTTCACAGAGTAGCTGATCGATTTATGAATGATATTTGTTCGATGAGGTATAATAAACTAATGTTATCGTAGATATAGGTTGGTGCACGTTGTTTGCTAATTTTAAATAAAAGAAATATAGTACGAAGCTTTAAGAAAGCAAACATTTTACGACGTAGGCACTGACATGATCGTATCTTCTAAGTTTAAATATGTATCTGATAACACAATTGAAGCATAGATTACGTTTATTCAAAAACATTAGATTACATCCACTATAAATCTCACAACCGTACATTAAAAGGGGTTGTACAAGAGCTTTACAAAGCTTCCAACGCACCTTTAGAGGAAGGTGGTCATTTATGGAATATATAGGTTGCGTAATGTTAAAAAAAAAGAAATTGTTTGTATGACTCTCAACAGCTTAAAGACCTTTTAAAGATGTTTCCTACCTTAAGTATGTCAGCTTTAAAGCACTTACCAATTTTTTCTTCATAACAAGTTCTTTTACATTGCACTTTAAGTAACTCTAATTAATCCACTCCATAGTCCTGGCAAAAAAGTTATATAAACCAAATCACTGCACCTCTTAAAGCAGAGCTAATGTTTCACCTTTCAGACGCCCACCTTGTGGCTGTGGCTTCCAACTCAACCCCAGCAACTTACCAGGCTAATTAATGCGAGAAAAATCGCTCACTAACCACGTAAAATGAAAAGAAAGAAAAAAAACGAGTCCAAACACTTGGTTTGCTCTTTCTACAGTCTTTGGTCGGTTGGTCGGTCGTTGTCGTAACTTTCAATTGAACCCTTCACATGTGAAGCGGCTCCAATCAAGTACTGCAGTTTCGTACACTCCTTGCCAACGACCCACACCCCAACCACCAGCACGAGTGTCATTGTGCTGATATAACGCCCTGCGGAACTCTTCAAATAATAAAACAAAAGGCACCCAAATGACAGCCCGCAAACGAACAAAATCAATAAACCACAAGGGTATCCGCAATGTGCACCATCCACCGCTCCGCCCCGGTCCATTTCCCAAGAAGTCTATACTATAATACATGTGTAGACAAGTGTTTGTGTATGTATGTGTATGTGCTTTTGGTGAACCCTTGTGGGCGACATACAAACAATCTTAGTCCGATCATTGGTCTCAACCCAATTTTCGTTTGCTGTTATTGTTGTCGTCGGTGGTGGTGGTTTTCCTTCAGTTCACCGCATCATCAACATGCACGAGTGTCCTTCAAAGTTCAGCATTTGTCAAGGATTGACCTCATTCTTTACCTTCAAGTCGGCTATGGCTTCTGTCCTGTGTACGTGTGGGGTTGTATACTTCTCCCATCAGAGTCAGGGTGCAGTTTGGGGAAGCAGATAACAACACCCCCATTCACCCCGATGATAAAGTTACTTAAAAAGGGAACACCCCAAGATTGCAGCAACAAATAAATGGGCTGTGATGCTTACGTCGAATAAAAAGGAGAAAAGAAAAAAAGATTAAATAAAGGACCTAGAGTCGTCGTTGAAAGGCAACAAAAGGTCGGTCGCTTGATGATCAGGTTCATTCGGGTACTCAGTGTTCGAGCTTTCTTCGCTAAGTGACCGTCCGTCTGTAAGCTGCTGCTGCTGCTGATATTCCCTGTGCTGACGGATAGAGTGCAACATTTCGATAACCATTGTGGAATGCTGCCGGGAAGGACGTTGCTGCGACTGCGACTACGACTACGACTACGATTCCCTTTCAGATGACGGAATTCATTTCTCTTTGGTCATGCTGACGATGACAGATTGAATAAGCAATAGAAGCCCTCTTCGCTTCCCACTCCCGTATAGAAGTCCGTTCTAAGTGTTTGTAAGATCTAAATGCAGAAAATCGAGTGTGCCCTCGAGGTTTATTGTTTTTTTTTCTTTTTTTGGCTTTAAAGGATTTTCTACTGCAACCCCCCTTCCCCAGCCCAGAGGCGAAGGAGGATAAAAGTTTCTTTGTAAACAAATGATACATATTCATGCAAGGGAAGGATATTGTTCTAAGCGAAATTGTATGCTTGTGGAGGAAGTTTCTAGATGTAGATTCACAGGAGTAGCAGCAGGAGCATTTTGTTGCATTTCCCGGTTACTGTAATGCACAATGCACCATCTTTGCTCGGTGAAATTGATGGATGGATGTGTGTGTAGAAAGAAGTTTTGAGTTGAAATCAAAACATCACTTCGAAGGGAGTTATTGTAAGAGCGTTTGCTGATTAACTTATTTTTTGAAAAAAAAGGATGAAAACAACAAGATTGAGTATACTTTATCCTTTTACTGAAGAATACACTTTTATGTTTGTTGTTCATTTGCAATGGAGAAAGAAATCCATACATATATACCTGAAAGTGCATATAGCTACGGAAAAAGTTTAAAACTCGTATGTCGTGTATAACCAAGGACTTTGATGGCATCCGAACTAACAAATGATTTACTTATTGGCTGACTGAGCAACAGTCCCACTGATAACTTTCTCTGAGATTTATCGAAGTCCTAAAGCAGAATTCTGTTTAACGGACAAATACACAGTTTTTAAAGGCGTGCAGTGATTTCGCTTTAAATACTCGATTATACTTTAAGGAACTTGATTGACAGAAAAACAAAAGTTAAATTTACTAATCTTCTACGATATAAAGATAAAGGCATATAGGTATGCCACTCGCTACTTATAAGCTAGCACTCAAACTTGACACAGTTAATAAAACCCACGCTAGATGGGAAGGTGGAACTACCTGCCTTTCTACAAAGCAAATCTGGCCTAGACTAGATCTAAACCGCTCTAGATACCTTCTGTCACTAAAATGACTACATATTAGTACGATTATCGGTGTCATTGCAGGATACTGCCTTATAGGCAGACAAGCAACTAGACTTGGCGTCATCTCGAATGACTTCTGCAGAAGGAACGAAGAGGAGGAGGAAAGTCCAACACATCTCCTCTGCTCATGCCCAGCTCTTTCTCACAGTAGGAAACTACACCTAGAATACTTCTTCGAAGATCTAGGTGAGCTAACACAAAAAGACGTATGAAGCCTTCTTGCTTTGTACAAAGCTCCAAATGGTTCTCTTGAGTAGCGGGCTAAATATCCCCAAGATCCTTGGTATCACAATGGGCCTCTATAGACCTAAGTGTGCTAGTACATGTTACCGGCAGCCACTGCTACCTAACCCAACCTACGATATAAAGAAAGTTGATTTGGCATCACTTTATTATGCTTAAAAAGAAGACAGGTTAACAGCTATAAGCCTGTTTTTTTTTTGTAACCTATATACTTACATACATACATACATAATGTAGGCTAAGAAAAAGTTTTCATAGAAAAACCGCCTTAAGTTCTTTTAATACTGGCAGCACTTGGCATAGTGACATAAATGACACTTCAGTCTCAATGACATTATGATTTTAAAGTCAAATAAAATAAAATAAAAAGAAAAACAAAAGTTTTTCCAGTTCCAGGAGCCTCTTTTTATTTTTATTTAGCTAATTAAAAGTAGGATATTTGCATTAAAGTAACAAGACGTGTCTTGTCCTTTTGACATTTTTTATAACTTATTCGATAAAATTTGCCCGAAAGTAATTCGGAAGCACTGATTTTATCGGCGCTTAACTCACAATACCCGATAGCTATCCAGGCGAATCGAATTCTATACAGGTGTTGTTGTTTTAAGCCTATATATAGGTTACATAAAAAAAAGGCCAAAACTTCGAGTCAGAGGGTTCCGTGGTCTTATTTTGCATGATATCAGCGAATGTTAAATGTTTTATGATAATGTATTAGGCGTTACTTATGAAATTGCCGAATTACCGATCATTCCTAAAGTGATCGTTGTGGCGTGAAGTTGTGCAGAGAAATTGAAAAAAAAGTTGTTTTTAAGAGAAGTGTTTAGCTTAATCTTGCTAACGTTAAAAATTATTTTACGCTATTAGCTCATTGAGTTGACTTTTCTTATATAGAAAATGCTTTCACCAACAAATTTAAGGACAATTTTCGATTTTCAATCAAAAAAAAAAAAACATGAACGCAGCCGCAGCGACTAGTGAAATTAACGGTGCTTTTGGTTTGGGTACGCGTAGTAAGAAAACTGTTCGAAATTGGTTTAACAAGTTCGGCGGGGGAGATTTTTCTCTTGAAAATTTGGTGGACCAGAGAATGTCATTTATCCTCCCTCAAACGCGGAGAAACAATCACGGCCGAGTCGTACTGTAGAGAAATCGACAAAACGCGCAGCAAATTGCTCCAAAAACAGCCGTCAGTCGTAAATAGGCATGGTCCCATACTGCTGCATGACAACGCAAAACCACATGCCGCATAGTCGACGTTGCTGAAGCTGGCGGAGTTGGGTTATTAAGTTTTGCCTCAACCGCGTTATTCACCGGATTATCCCCGACCGATTACCACCTTTTCCGAAATTTGGGCAATCACCTCCAAAAGATACAGTTCATAAGCCCAGATGCCATAAAACAGGGCCCGCATCGCGTAAGACGACAATCGTTTGACGACGTCGTTTCGACGATTGTATTACTTCGTGTAACACATAAAAATTTGAATCGTCTGAACGACGTCGTTTGAACGATTCAACTTATGCTTTATATAGCTTGTTGAACTGTCAAATATCGACGATTGAACGATTGCGATTGAAAGATTGCTATTTTACAATCGTTTTATACTTCGTGGGTGATTTTTGATTCGTTTTTAATTAATAAAAATATAAAAACCATAAGTAAATATCAAAAACATGCTTCGGTATAACAATGTGACAGCAGATACATAGGTAGCTTAAGCAGATCCTGCTCCCAATATTATAGATAGAGATAGGTAGCTGCAACTGCAGCTCGGTGGATGAGTTTGGTGCATTGAGGCAAGTTCACTTTGAGCATTCAAGCTGGGAGGGAATCCATCTGAGTTCGCCTGTTGGGAATGCGAAGGACGCTTAGAGATGCATCGCATCCTCTTTTACTTCCAATGAGAAAGTAAAAACTACTATAAACTATTTTCAATCAAGTCCTAGCTGGAGGTGGCTACCAATGGTTGACTGGTAACGAGTTTGGTATTTCTGTTGACACAAAGTACCCTTTCAGAGATAATGACCCAGCTAAGATACATTTTAATGCAATTCAATTGAAAGATGTATTGGAATGTATAAAGGTATAACCACTCACTGTTGTCTTCCTACATGTATTCTTGACTGTTCGTACCATAGGTCGACGGAGGATCTTAACGGAGGAGAGGAAGAGCAGGTACTATCTCAGCAAAGGTGCTATTTTTGCACTGTTTGCGCTGTATTGTGCAACATCTGTATCTACCACAATACGGACAACAATTTTGTAGAATCAGAATCCAGCGTGGAAAATTAAACTGCAAATACAGCGATTTCCAATAAACATATGAAGGAGCTGGCAAAAAGAATTACACTCAGTTAAAGAATCGCTCTTCGTATAATTTTTTATTGCAAATGTACTTTGTTTTTGAATTTTAATTTGAAATAAATCAATCAAAACAAATATTTAGAACAATGACAGCATTAATCTAACTTTCGATATGTCAAATACTGTTTTTAGTAGTTCCCTAACTGGTGACAGTTGAAACGATGGACGATACGACCGGACGACGCGATTGTGATGTTACATGAAGCAAACTTTTGACGACGTCGTTTAATACAATCGTTTAAATGATGATCGTCTTAAAAGTTACGCGATGAGAGCACAGGACTTCCAGGGCTTATTAGCCCGAAAAGATAAGGACTTTTTCAAAAGAAGCATTTTTGATTTGGTGGAATGTTGGAAAAATGTCACAGATATAAATGGAGATTATTTTTTGGAATAAACTATTTTAATTTTTGAAATAGCGTTTTTTAACTTTCCACATACAAATCGGCAACTTCATATGTAACGACCTGATACATTGTACATACATATGTATGTAGGTCTGATATATCCCGAAAGTGGACTGGCATGGCATGGCATCCAAATGAGCGCTTGTAAGGCGAACTTCTCAATTCCCAAGTTAAAAAGAAAATGCTACCGATTTCTCATTTCAACTTACTTCCAATAAACTCCCTCCTCTAAGTAATCACCGAGCATAAGGTACAGAAATCCAAAAAAAAAAAAAAATAATTTCAATTGATGTCCTTAATGAGTGAAACGTACCCGAAGCTATTTAAACTTGGCTCGCAGATTGAACAAAACAAATCCGTACCGTACGACCTAATCATTAGCAATGAAATCTCTAGATCAAAGTGGGTGCCTGGGATGATAGAACTGCCTTAATATTCGTTGAAAATTAAAAAAAAAAAAAAATAAAAATACAAATTATATCACCAGGTCATCATCAATGTTAATTAAAAAGTTTAGCTTAATGGCTGCTGATGCTATGTTATGATTGCAATTGGCAAGAGGACAGAAAATAAAACAAAAAAAAACTTTCAACAACGATTGCATTACGAAAATACTCGTATTTCATTGAAAAAGGGTTAATTAGGGTTCACAAGCTTCATTTCTAATTATTTCGCTTAAGATAGTGTTTCCTATTTCCAATTAAATTAAACGAAAGCTACAAAAAAAAGATAATGAAACGAAAGGCAATTGAGATTTTCCTTAAAGATTTGATAAAAGAATAAAATTAAGATTAGGATATTCTAAAGCCTGGACCTACATTAGAACCTAAATTGTACCAATTTTTATGTGTAACTGTTCACGCTTTGAAGTTTATTAAAAAGCGTTTTTAATCGGAACCGTGGGATACAAATATGAATTTTTAAAAGTCAATCGAGCAGTCCCTACAAAATAAGACTGTAAATTTATATTTTCATTTAAAGAATATAAAATAATAATTATGAATCTAACAACGATGGTCTTTGGGTTGGTCTCCAATCTGTAGTTAGGTACCTAACGATGAATCAGTTGATCCAGCGATTTTTCAACTTGTTGGCATTCTTAGGACAACAGAGCTTAGATTGTATCGTAGAACACATTTTTTCATCGATTTTAATTAAATTAAATCAAAACAAGAATCTAAATACTGCTGAACGAGCATATCAGCAATATTATAGGAAATACGAGGAAATACGTACATGCTTGGAATTAATGAGAGCTACGATGTTTTTTTTTTGGAACTAGATAGCAAAATGTCATTTAATTAGTGCACAACAGTCGATATAATTATGACTGAGAGGTCTATATAGCTCGCGATAGCCGTCCAAGTCGTACTTGCGCAATAAGTTCCATCACTTAATTTTACATATGAAATAGATGAAATAGATTTATATTGATAGACGACAAATAAAATAACTATACAAGAAATTTATGCATGTAACTGTTTTTAATATGTATGTTTTTTTTCCAATTTATTGTTTCCTATAACTATTTGAATTTGTATTTATTATTAGATTAATAACTTCCAATCTTTTTATAACGAGGAAAAACTAAGGATGCTGTATTACAGTCGCTCTGCCTTACCGCCATTATCGCTGAAATCGTCGGTAATCGTGATTGTTGAACAGCCACAAATATGGTAAAAGTAGAGAATTATTTTATAATGTATAGCAAACCATCAAGATTCCTGTATGTCACGTATGTGCATAAAATCATTGGTTTAAGTAAAGGGTCTTTCATTAAGCGCTTCCTATCTTTAAATTGAAATAAAACAAAGTGTGTGTGAGATATCATCGACATTTTTTATCCATTTGAAAGGCCTATTAATGCCATTATGTGTATAATATAACATCGTTCAAATATCCGCCGCGGTTTCTCTGGGTGGCGCTCATCCGAAATGTCCAATTTTCTATGACTCTGGCGCATAAATCAGGCTGAATTTGACCGATGGCATGGGTTATGTTGGCTTTGAGGGCCGCTGTGGTTTGTGGCTTATTCGCATAGCCCTGCGACTTCAGAAAATCCCACAAGAAAATGTCTAACGGGGTCAAATCGCACGATTTTTGTGGCCAGTTCACATCACTTGCACGTGAGATGACAATACCCTCCAATCGCTCGTGCAGAATTTCCAATGTAGCGTGAGCTGTGTGGCACGTAGCGCCGTCCTTTTGGAACCACATGTCGTTGGTGTCCATATGATCCAATTCTGGACAAAAGAAGTTGGTAATCATAGACCTATAGCGCTCGCCGTTGACGCCAACCCAAAATCCACACCAAACAGTGACTTTTTCGGGATACATTGGACGCTCTTGGATCTCATGTGGATTGGTATTGTCTCGAATTCGACAATTTTGTTTGTTGACGTACCCATTCATCCAGAAATGGGCCTCATCGCTGAAGATGATTTTTCGATGAAAATTCCCATGCCCATTCGGCGAACACACGTCGTTGTCTATGGTCGTTTACCTTCAGCTCCTGAGTCAGTTGAATTTTGTACGGGAGCAGGACTAAGTTACGACGCAAATTTCGCCAAGTTGTGATCTGCGAAAGGCCGAGTTCTTGTGAGCGACGCGAAATCGACTGTCTCAGATTCTCCCTCACACTCTCACGGACAGCGGCGATGTTTTCGGCAGATCTTGGGTTTCGTTGACGTACAGGTGTTGGTTGATCGTTTTCTGAACCAATGGACTCAAATTTATCCATCACACTGCGAAAAGTCCTGTCGGAAGGACGATTATGGCGACCGTAAAATGGGCGAAGCGCGCGGAACGTTGCCCGAACAGAACACCCATTTTTATAAAACAATTTTATCATTTGCACGTGTTGTTGAACGCTATATCCGTCCATGGTGATTTGGCAAAACAGACTGAATAAATGACAGCCAATTCGATAGATGTAGCTTCAACAAATTGGCCGCTATCAACTATCAAAGTTCGGAAGTCCCTATTGGAAGACCCTTTATAAGCTCAATGCTGAATATTTCAATGCAATTTTGGGTCATATTTCTAGGATCAATTATTCAATTTTTACTCTCGCATAAATAAATTTCCCTTTCATTTGACACCCCCACACGATGACCTCAAAACGCTTTTTTTTAAACTTCCCATTCGTCCCCCTCAAAGTCGAAATTCAGCCTTTTAAGTTCTGGTCTGTGTTTAGGCCACTAATTGCTACAACTGTTCCAAAATTTCAATAGTATACGTCAAATGGTCTCTGAGAAAAAATGAGAAAAATCAGTTCGGAGTGCAAATCTAATATTTTGTTTGTGTCAGGTCTAAGTTTGACAACCCGTCAAATTTCTGGAAGATTTAATGTTGTTTAATAAACTGTAGAATGGAATTTAAGAAATATCGTGAGACCATGACTACTACCAGAAGGAAAGTTGGTATCAGTTAAAGACTTTAGTGGATATTCAAAATCATCTATTTCGAGCTAAAGGATAAATAATTTTAGCAGGCTCAGTAAGATAATGGTTCGTAAAAGGTGGACTTAGAGAAATCAAACCAGTACTGAAGCCGGATAAGAATCAGAAAAAATCGATTAATTTGCGCGGTGAGAAACATCTCAATTGGATTCAAAACATGTGGCAGAATGTTATCTTTTCCTCCGTTCCTCCGTCCTCCGTTTGACCACGTGGTACGTTCCCCAATATGATTTTCGAATTTTCTGCCAAAGCAGTATTCACTAATCCTAAAGTCAGCGACCGACGGTGCAAAATATGTCTTGATCGGGAATGTTGTTGATGATATTTAGGTGACCCGTAAGGTTACCTGGTTTGAACTTACGAATAAGTTGAAGTTTAATAGCGCTTCTAGCGGCTGACTTCCTAATCAAGATCTGTAATGGCAATATGCCAATTACAGCTTCTAGAGATCCTGAAGGGCAGGTGCGCATGGCATCGGTTATACCAAGACATGCCATCCGTTGAAGCTTATCAAGCTTCTTGGCTGCAGTCTTTTCGAGAACTTTAGGCCACCAAACTAAAGCTCCGTACGAAATTATGGGTCTGACCATTGTGGTATATAACCAGTGTATAATTTTTGGATTGAGACCCCAAGCTCTACCATACAGTCGACGACTTGCCCATAGGTCCCTAGTTGCACGGTTTATTATAGAGTTGAGGTGAGAATGAGAATTCTAAGTGAGGTACATATCTAAGATAACTTCCAGGTATTTGACCTCGTTGGAATACTCAAGTGCAGTGCCTGTCAGGATGATTGGACCAAAGTTAATGATTCTTCTCTTCTATTTCTTATGTTAAAAAGTACTTCGAAGATATATAAATATGTAAATATATATCTGCTCAATCTGGAAAACATTTTAGCATTTTTTATTTATTATTAAAATTAAACCAGGTACAAAAGAAAACATTTTTCGATCCAACAACATTTTGTTCCCTTGACACAGGTTACACATTCTAATACATTAGAAGTGTCATTAAACGTTTGAAAACGACTAAGAAAACAAATCCTCATTCAGAATATTAATGTGGTTATTACAACCAATATTTGAGCTGAATACTCGTCAGCTTGTAAACAACTCATGCAGTACTAGAACGTTAACCGTTGCAGAAAACCACTTGAAAAGCCTCTGAGCCTTTGGGACGGAGTGGGTAACTTTTTGTCCCTGAAATCTGCCAGAGTTACAATAAAACATCCGAGCTAACATGTGTCGACCCTCTCCATCCTAGCGTTCAACTTTTCAACAAATAGCTGTCATTCAAATCCCTCAATAAGTTTTCAAAAGTTAACGTTTTCATTATAAAAGTTTAAAGCAATAACTGAGTTGCCTACTGAACAAAGGCAACACACATTTTAATTGCTGTATCAACAAAAGGTTGCCATTGTTGGCATCTTATAATGCCATTTATCTATGTGTGTAGAAGAGCATATGTCCTCAAACCTAATATCTTTCATTTATATTTTAACAATTGAGTCTTTAGATACACACAATTCATGGGGAGTATCCACTTCTATCCCGAGCCGTTTAGCTTCGTGCACGTTTCATAACAATAGGTCTTACCTCTTATTGCATCTACACAAAAAAAAAAATAAAAAAATCACCGCGAAACGAGCTTAGCAGTCGCAACAGCAGCCCACTCAATTTTTGAAATCCACCCCCCTCCACCCCCTTAGCCAAAAATTGTATCTTCTTTCATTCACCTGCGATTATTTGTGAAAGTTCTTAGAAAACCGTATTAAAGCCAAAAGCTGGTGTGGGGGCGGTGAGGCTTCGTTGCCATTGCCACTGCCATCCCCTCACCGAGAATAGGCAATAGGAGTAGGAAAGGACATATACACACACGCTCAGTAGCGGCTCTATAAATTAAACCTTCCCTATTTCATTTATTCATGTTTAAAGTGAAAAATTCCAAATTGAATTTTAAGGGATGTACTCTAACACATCCACACACACATAGAAATAGACATAACCATAGACACCCCTATATGTTAAGGAAGGGCTGTTCTTTTTTTTTTCTATTTTTATTACATTTCTCTCCACGGATACGTCCCGCAAATCCTTTTATTCTCTGGTTTCAGTGTTTTCCTCCTCTCAGCACATAACAAATCAATGAAAATATAAGATTCGTCCTCATCTACAAAGTGGCATTTTATCGAAAGGGATGTGTGCTTAAGGGGGGTGGGTTTTGAAATATCGCATACCCAGCAGAAGCTCTATACTGCCGCCACATCACCACCAGTTTTATATGCAAATCACTTTTAAACGAATCAATAAATTTTTCGTGAAAGTGTGCGCGAGGTGACTGGGGGGTGGTGGTGGTGGTGACACATCACATACACATACAAAAACAACGTATTCACCATGGTAGAAAGGAAGCTTAGTGTCCTCTGCCATACAATTCGATTACACTGAATAGTACCCGCCGTTTTGCGCTAAGAGATTCATCTTCTTTCTGCCAGGAACGGGAGTAGATACACACCTATCTCTGGGAGGATACCTACGTGTTGAGACTTGGTAACCGATTTTGCTTTCATCTTTTCCTACCCACCCAGAGTTTTATGGTGTGGAAAATGCAAAACAAAAGGCAGGGGAAGTCTAAAACGAAAGCAGAAGGAATAATAATAGATCGCCGTGCATAGATCTCCCTTTGCAGGAGCTGCTGCGTGTGATTGTTCCGTTTTTATTTTATTTTATTTTTTTTGTCTGTAATTGTGGGATGCCCCCTGCAAAAAGGGTTCGATAAAAATGCAATAGAACGAACATACGGAGAGAGGAAGGTGGCGAACTTTGCATATTGACAGGATACGTACTTAGATTTATAGTTTTATCAATTGAATGCCATTAATCACGGGGTGCGGCATGGATGAAGGGCGTAGTCGCGTTTCGTAAGCTAAATTTAAAAAAAAATCGGAGAGTTTCAAACTCTACATTTTCGAAATCACGAATTGAATCATCACCAACGAATGAATATGCCTGGATAAAGCTGTGAAGTGAGGCTGCGGAAATATTTCGATCAAGGATTACTTTTAATTAGGACATGCAAAGTTGGACGAGAAAGTGTCATTCATCATCGAAAGGATCTACGAGAAAAGTTACTTTGAAACAATATCAGAGTAGGGTTAAAGGTATTACTATAAAGATAGATAGGGATCTATGTACATATATATGTATGTATAAAGAAATTCGATAAAAGATGGGCACTCTTTCCAAAAGGCTTATGCTAAGAATAAGGAGAAGAGCACCAAAGTACAAAAATTCAAGGCCTTTTCAGAAGTCTTGGTTTTATCAGTTAAGGTAGTCTTTGAGAGGATAACTCACTTAAACAAATCGCCGTACGTAGAGGGGGTAATTGGCCACCTTATTTGCATATTCTACCAGAAGACGCTTTTATATATCAGAAACAAATTGACGCGTAACCGGAGAAATTTCTGGCCAATTTCTGAACCGGTGGGACCTAGCGATTGCACTTGTAGGTCTCTTAAATGTCATATTTTAAATGGAAATACTATATCTGAGGATCGTGCTGGTTGCAGAGGCATTTTGGTTAAAGATGAGGACAAAGTTATTAGGTGTACAACATACTCTGGCAATGCCGTAGAAGGCTTAGTAGATCAAGTGTTGCCGCGAAGAGCTGAAAGTTCTCGGCATGCAGCACAATGTAAAACTCTGCTGGCTCCATGGTCACAGCAGGATACCAGGCAACGAAGCCGCAGATAAACTGACCAGAAAGGGCTCAGTCCTTAATAGAGAACAATCAGATGGGATGGTTAAACCTTCACTCTGTAACCACTCTGCAACCTTCGAGGACACAGCTCATTTTCTGTCACTGCCCTTACCTCTGTCAACTGAGAAATAGATAAATAAAATAAAAAATAAATATACGCCGTCAGCAGTCCCATTTAGAACCAAGCCTAGCTTCTCGCGACCATTTGTGTGTGCGTGTTATTTTTTCCACGAAATGGAAGGGACCTAAAGTCTTTTGCCAACTCCGAACGGCTAGTTGAGAAGCTTCACATGACAAATGATACTCTTTGATTGCTTGTCAGACAAGCAGAAAGAGGTGGCACCGTGAAAAACTTTTAGGTGTTTTTGCTGAGATTGAACCCGGGCAGCATGCGTAGTAGTCCAACGCAATAACCACCACGGCTACGGCGACCATGGAGAAATAGAACCCTGGGCAAGTTCTTCCTTGGTGACGTCGACGAGCTATCAGATGGATCACCATCTGACCTGATTGAATTTTCTAGGGCGTGGGGTTGGTTGAAACCTAGACATTGACAACACGGGGGGCTATATCACAATGGGTCCACATGGACCTTAGTATGATGATGATGGGGGCTATGAGAGGACATCCACTGCCGCTTTGAAGATTCTTCTTACACTGCCTCTGCTACATATCTTCATAGAAAACGAAGTTAGCTGGGAAGGCAAGTAGTCTTTGGTTACGATGGTAGGGGGAGCTCTGGATACCACAAGCTCAAACAACAATTTCGGGCGTAGGTACTAATATCTCCTTACAGATCGCTCTGAACCTCCAGAATAGCTGAAGAAGCTATCAACAAAATGGTATCGGGAAACGAAAACTGTGATGAGCTGGATCCGCGACTTTTTCCATTGCCTACGTTAGATTTAAGCTGCTACAATTGCTGTGCTTACAACATTACAACCAATGGCAAGTGCTAACTCAGGCCAACAGGATAAAATATTAGTACATAGACGCTCCCAATGGCTACTTTACAAAATATCTGTTACCCCTAAATAGAATAGACCTAAAAGCCGTCACGGTACTGGTCACAGGAATCACTCCCACAATCACTTAAACAAAATTGGAATCAAAAGCTCGATGCTTTACGAAATGTGCCTGGAAGACGGGGTAGCTAAACACTTCATTTGAGAATCAGAAAGACCGCCCTAAGCAATTACATTTTACGGGATGAAGATATACTTGAGCTCAATCTTATCTAATTGTATGAGTATCCTGAAAAAGAATTCAAGACCGGTGAACGAGGGCCGTCTTCAAATTTTAGAGAAGATTGAGGCAGTTAAAAATAAGCTTCGACTATCGAATACGATCTAAGCGCCTTAAAAACTGCTTTGCTGCCCGAAAGTTAAAGGCGAGCTTTGATAGCGTCTTGAAGGTCATATATGGCTAATGATCAAAGCCAGCGATTGAGTGCCAATAAGGCTTGATGATGTCTTTGGTCATCTCTTTACTTTTCATTTCGTATTCATATCGGGTGTCACTATTTTCGGGTGAGTAGTCACCTAACCTTTTCATCATTGAAGTATCTATTTATCTTGCAACGAATATTGACAGTTCAATGAAGCCATATCTTCAGCCTAAGAGCTCCAACCTACAGTCGTGAGCGTATTTGTGTTATACGCTGTTGCGCTGCCCATTGTCAACGACCAAAAAGGACTGACAATGACTTTTTAGATTGTCCGATATTCGGTCTCTGCTTCTATCTAGAGGCCGTCCATACGCCCGAATTCGTCATATCGTGATTGATGGGATTCACATGAAGCAATAAACATTCTTTTGCGCATTTTAAATAAAACAAACTCCGCCTCATGGTACTTAAGTCCTTTAAGCAGCATGGAACACTCATTCTAAGCCACTTGAATGTATGTTTATGAACTTATTTAATTATTGAGTTCCTTCTTTACTTACTACCGACCATTTGAATTCATTTTTTATCGCTTTGTATCTGCCTACTCATGTAGAAAACAATGTCCTTTACCGTGTGTAATAGTCGAAACGAACGACCATTAACATTAATTGTACCTCATGAGTGGTCCAACTTTGCCCATTTCAATTCAAATTTCCCTCAAATCCGCTTTAGCTTCTAATAAAATCAATAACTGTATCTCTTCAACTGTAAATACAATCTACATATATATACAATTCAATGAACTCCCTACTGTGCCTGTGTCTGGAAGGACATCGGGTGAGATAAAGAAGAAAAAAAGGAGAAGGGGACACAACCCCCCCCCACTTGGCTATTGTTTTGCATAAATTGTCTGCCAAAAACCTGTACTCCTATACTCGCCAGTCGTACCGCCGTTTTTGTTGTTGTTGTTATTACAAAGTCAATGCTATACCAGTAGTGGCCGCAAAATTGACAACGACAATCAAGTCACGTAAATAATTAAGCGTATGACGTGTGCGTTTAACGTAATGTCTACATTTTAATCTCTCGGGAGAGACCTTTTCACTTTATTCCCTTATTCCCTATGCTGTGCTGTGAAAGCCAAAGCCAGTACCCCAACTCCTCGGTCCTTGCCAGGACATACACATATAAAACCACTTTTACAGTTTCTTGTTTGTTTGTTTGTTTGTAGTATATCCTCGTCATCACCGTTACTAATGTGAAACCTGAGTTCGTGCAAAATGTCAGAGAATTTTCAAGAGTGCTCTTTTCAAGGGTCCTCTCAATATTGTACAGTCCTGGTCCTGCTGCCGTACTATCGCCATCGTCAACCTATTTCGGCCATTATCCTTTATTAACATTTCTCTCTTCGCTTGTTTTGTCTTCCTTTTTTTTGTTTTTGGTCCTCTTTCAGTATAGTTTACCATTCTCTGTGTGTTCCAACTACGATAATCCATCGTCAACACAATTGCCACAAAACTTTTAACCTCCACACACAGGCAGATACACGATGACGAATATACCGACTCCAGCACCCATTCCACCGAATTCGTTGAGGACGATGGATTGCGGTAGAAAAGAAGAAGGCTTCAGAATAAAAAAAAAGAAAAATCTCCAAGCGGAGAGATAAAACGTGTATCCTTTTACACTCGTCGTCGTTCCTCATTCCGAGATGAAAATTTTGTGATTATCATAAATGCTGACGAGGGAATTCACGCTGGAATCAGTAGAAGTAGCACCAGTGGCAGTTTTAACAGGAGTGGCCATAGCCAGGTTATCAAAGTCGAAGAGTGGCACATACATACTCGTATTCGTATATAGTGTTTGTTTGAGCAAGAGTTGCCTGTCGAGTTGAATGACACACACAAAAGGACCAACAGCAATGATGACAAATAAGGTAGGTACGCAAAGGATATCCTTTTTTTTGTTTGAATTTCGATTCGAATTTAGTTAGTGAATGGATAAAAAGTTGACGAGTTAGAATGGTGGGCCCCTTTTACAGCGAGGTCCACAAGAAGGGACATTTTCTCTGGCATTTAAGATAGCATGAAGATAGTTCTAGCATTCTTAACTACAAAGAAGTAGGCGGAGCTTTAAAAGAATAGATACATTTATCTAAATATTAAACTTAAACCAGGACCTCTTTTAAGAGGCATTTTTAAAACGGTCCCAGTCCTGCGGCACTTACCTTATAAGCAGTAAATGCTTAAGTGATTTGATAACGATTATGTTATTGTGTTAAGTTACGTTACATTAAGTTACGTTACGTTACATTATGTTACATTACGTTACGTTACATTGGCAATTCTTGTTGAGATTATGTTACGTATCTCTGTTTATCATTCCGATATGGCAACTTATTGCCCCGTTATCCTCGGAGTTGTCAAACACAGAGTATTTCTTGTCTCCACGACTATGTCTTTGTCATTTTAGTCGCCAGAAACTGGAGTCAGCATACTCAAACGACGACTTGTTGCGTATGATTTCGCCTCTTTTGCCGTCGTCAGTTGAACATGTTCTCCATCAAATCCTTTTTTGTCAGCATACTCGCACATACGACCAGCAAATGTTTAGATGCCCACACAAAGAATGATTGATTCAGCACATACGCGAAAGGCTAAAAGAACAGTCTACGTCGTGGAAGAATAACCTCCTGCCAAAAGGTTAAAAAGAGAAAAAAAAAGGAACAAAAGAAATCCTTATAACAAAGCACAAAAAGGTTAAAATATAATTTTGCTTCTAATTTGTCTAAAGACAAAGTGCGGTGGACGAAATACAATAAGGATAATGATAATAACAATAAAAATTGCACGGCTGGAATAGCGTATACATATACATATGTACATATGTATGTATAACGGCTTACCCCCCATCGCATCATCAAACCGACCGAGGCGGGTGTAACGGCGAAATTTAATGGAGCTAAACAAAAACTTTATTGCTATTATCCTAATTGAACGGTACAATCGTTGAGCTGCCGCCACATATGGATGTAACAATGTTACTACACTTATTTTAATGCATGTTAGAACATCTCGTTGTACACTGAAAAAATTATCGTACATAATATCAATGAACGGCATTCATACAGCAAAATTCATTCATTTTTAAGAAAAATTCATTGATCTTATGTACAAAATCATAAAAAAATAAAATGTTCTTATGAACGATTCATTGTTTGTATGAAATCGCGTTCATAAAAATATTTGTATGAGATATTTCGGGTATGAGCTCTGACTCTTATTTTTAATGAATTTTTTCATAAGCGTATGAACTATTCATACAACTGTCCATCACGAGTTTTAAGAATAAATACATTGGATTAATGAAAATAATCTTTGAATTAAAGAAAAAAAGAAAATGAATGCATCGATTCATACGCATTATGTATCTATTCTCAAAAAGTATGTATAAAGTCATAAGCAGTATACCGATTCATAAGGGGTATGTATTTTGTTCATAAACTGTAAGTATAGATACATACTCAAAGGTTTCGAATGTGTTAATAGTTATACACACAATGCATTTGTATTTACTTTATGGCTTTGGCGTAGTGGTAGCGTCGTCGCTTGTCACGCAGAAGGTCCGCGGTTCAAATCCAGATTTATGTAAGTATTTATTTCTATAAAAAAAAAATAAAATAATTTGAACAGTTTCAGAAGTTAATAACAAAACCTACTACTACGAGAAGGCATAACACTGGCAGTAGGAGGATAGTATGGCATGGCTGAAAGAATTCACCACACAAAAACTATAATAAGAAACATCTGTAAAAACTTCTGTGAAACATATGCAATTACAAAAAAAAAAACAACTCTCCAGTTATCCTAGACACCAACCCATAGAGTAGTTGAAACCTTACAAATGAGTTTCCTACCACTACGCCGATCTGCTTTTTTTCATCTGTCTGTCTCTCTTCTCCTTCATGTGCTCGTGCTAATTTATGAATGTCATTCATTAATTTTATGCATAGATTCTTACTTTTTATGAACGATTCATAGCTGTATGAATATATTCATAAACGTATGAACGGGGATACATGTTCTGTAAGAATTTGATGTTTAGCTCAATTTTAATGAACTTTTTCATTTAGAATATGAAATTTTTCATTTATATCATGTACCTTTTTGGTTCAGTGTATAGGTGTGCGTGTGTGGGTGTTTTTTTTTTCTTTGGCTTAGTGTGTTTAACAAAAGCGACAAATTAGTTTGAAATGCACCACGTCGTCCTTTTAAGGGTGTAGGGGTGGACATATCTCCCATCCACCACCCATAGTTGAGTACCTCATAAAAGACGAACATACTCGTACACACAATTGCAGAGCACCATCATACATCCTGTAGCCGTGTGCAGATCTACTACACACGATTGTGTGCGTGTATTCTTGACAATGGCTCCATTTGGTTCAGGACAATTAATTCGTCAACAAAGTGGGTATAAAGAGCGTATCCTTGTGTTGTAATTTGAACAAAAGGCGAGTGTGTTTGTGTGCGAGTTTCTCTCAGTGAAGATGGTTTTAATGGGCGAATACAATTGTGCGAAGGGATTAAATTACTCTTTCATAATTATTTTTCAGTTATTTGACTTCTTGAAGATTTCTTTCTTCTGAATGCATACATATGTATGTATTTATGTATGTATAGGTAAATTTCTCGATGGGAAGAAAAATCATGTTGGAGTATGTGAGCTCGTTAAGTGTGGAATAATTCTTTTGGGAGCATGTTTGGAGATTTTTGTGAAAACTTGGCAGTATAACAAACGGAGAAGAATGGAAATGGGACAAGATAACACATTCTACTATCATCTTTGGGCGACTTATTGCCCTAATTGAGTTAGTAACTTATTTCAATTGTTACCAGGCACAAAAGTCTAAGCTTTTAAAAATATTTGAACGAAATATAGTTCAAGACAGACAAATATATAAAGAGGAGTGAGGTCATCCTTTAAAAGATTTACACCGCGTTAATAGCAAAACAGCAGTCAAGAACTCACTTTGGACAGAATTCGATCCAGCTCAACTTCACTTAACAGTGTTTTTCAGGCGGAAGCTGGTTGAAATTTCTTCACATTTTACGACTCTTTTACATAAATATACGCAAAAAGTCAATTTCGGATCTTTTCCTGAACTCTTCGAAATACCAGTGTTTCACTAATCTATCCCCACGCAGGCTTAAACCATACGTGATTACGTACAGTGCCAAGGCTGGCCAATTTAGCACCCTGGACAAACGTTTCAGATGCCCCAATTTTCCAATTTCATTTTCTCGAAGAAACTTTTCGGATGTCAACCACTTCAACCCGGAGGACATTGCAGAGTTTTGGTGCAAGAACTTTATACGTATACGTATAAAATATAAGTAGTTAGTTCAACAACTCAATATTGCTGACCGAATTTTATGATTAAAATATAGCCGCTCGTTTCTTAATCATTTGGTAGAGGCTGAACAATATTTCGTCAACAATTTTTTGATGTTCGATGAAACACATTTTCATCTGAGTGGCTTTCGTGAATTAGCAAAATTCCCGATTCTAGGGCACTGCTAACCCTCAAAGTCTCCACACTCCACCGGAAGCCTTTCTACACGACAGTCACCGTTTGATGCGAAATATATATGTATCTGGAAATCGTTTTTTCGGTCCATATTTTTTGGACGATAACGAACGATGAGTAACGACCGCTATCGTCAAAATGATCCCGAATTATTTGTTACCCAGATTATGTGATGCTCAGGCAATTTGGTTCCAGCAAGATGGGGTCACAGCGTGTACTACTCGAGTAACAATAAACCTTCTAAAATAATATTTTGCGATGGCTACCATGGTCGCCAGATCTAATCGCCCAAGTAACATATATTTGAACAAGACATAAACCCTACAACATTTAAAACACAATATTGCGCGGGAAATAAACATAATACTCGTTGAAACGTTAGGAAATGTCATGCAAAATGAGCACAAATTTGTGAATGCGCTGAAGGGGGCCTATACAAATTAAACTGCAAACTGTTACAAATCACACACCAATTTCATTACGTTACGTGGCTCATAAGTAAAATCTTAAGTCGAAAGTAGTAAAGTGGTAGTTGGGTTCATTATTTTTTTCGCTCTACAAACATCCTTCGACACGTATCGCATCTTTGCAAATAGAGGGAGAATCATCTTCCTTACGTTCTGTAACGTTACGTTTTTTAAAGATAGACTGCTATGTCGAAGCAGTGCTTTGAGAATAATATGTATCATAAATTGTAGGAGCGTTGGCATACAAAATCATAACGTAACGTAAGACCTGTCAAAGTCACTGAATACTTTGTCCGAAAGACTTTATCAATAGAGGTGATCGTTTCGAGAGTTTTTTTTTCGTGTTTGCAGCATTTTTCACAGTTTATTAAAGAACAAATTAAGATTTTTAAATTTCAAGTTAATTGTTCCGTCGACTCGTACACAGTTACAAAATGGCTAAACAAGAGTTCTTGTTAAAAGGATCGCCAACTTTTTAGCTAACAAATGTGCCACATGTGCCAACTATGCGGGCACCTCCATGATTTACGATTGTAGCAAAATACTTTCTGGGAACGAAAATAGAAACGTAAAACCACCTGCTACGAGTAAAAGCATGCTGAAATTTATTCGCAAAAATATGCTCCCTTTCGTAGATATCCTCCAACAAAATTGAGACTAGACTAGCGGTAATGACTTACATTACACCACTGCAACTACACAGCCGTGGCGTACATATGGAGTGGAGATGCTGATGAAAGGGATGTAAATGTTAAAATGGTACGAGTATGCTGCAGGAAGTGGACTATAATTTCCCTGCACCCCAATTATCCCATGTACATATAATTTTCTCTCAGTGCATGTGCGAGTAATACAGTAAATTTTGTTCTTGCCACTGTGTTGTTCGTCGCTCGCCCCCTTCAGGACGAGTGTAATTATAATACGCTGTATCTAACTGGGATACCAAATAACACTAACAAGAAATATGTAATGGACTAAGCATAAAAACTTCAAAGGACATTAAGTACAAAGCAAAAGAAATAAAGAAAAATAAAAAAGGACATGTACGAGTTGTTCCCAACCGAGAACCGGAAACTCTTGTAGGTACGAGTATGACGGCAAGATATGGCAACCATCGCATACTGGAACAAAACAAAACACGCAAACACATATGAATAGTGAAATATGTGTATGTATACTGAAAAAATTATCGTACATAATATCAATGAACGGCATTCATACAGCAAAATTCATTCATTTTTAAGAAAAATTCATTGATCTTATGTACAAAATCATAAAAAAATAAAATGTTCTTATGAACGATTCATTGTTTGTATGAAATCGCGTTCATAAAAATATTTGTATGAGATATTTCGGGTATGAGCTCTGACTCTTATTTTTAATGAATTTTTTCATAAGCGTATGAACTATTCATACAACTGTCCATCACGAGTTTTAAGAATAAATACATTGGATTAATGAAAATAATCTTTGAATTAAAGAAAAAAAGAAAATGAATGCATCGATTCATACGCATTATGTATCTATTCTCAAAAAGTATGTATAAAGTCATAAGCAGTATACCGATTCATAAGGGGTATGTATTTTGTTCATAAACTGTAAGTATAGATACATACTCAAAGGTTTCGAATGTGTTAATAGTTATACACACAATGCATTTGTATTTACTTTATGGCTTTGGCGTAGTGGTAGCGTCGTCGCTTGTCACGCAGAAGGTCCGCGGTTCAAATCCAGATTTATGTAAGTATTTATTTCTATAAAAAAAAAATAAAATAATTTGAACAGTTTCAGAAGTTAATAACAAAACCTACTACTACGAGAAGGCATAACACTGGCAGTAGGAGGATAGTATGGCATGGCTGAAAGAATTCACCACACAAAAACTATAATAAGAAACATCTGTAAAAACTTCTGTGAAACATATGCAATTACAAAAAAAAAAACAACTCTCCAGTTATCCTAGACACCAACCCATAGAGTAGTTGAAACCTTACAAATGAGTTTCCTACCACTACGCCGATCTGCTTTTTTTCATCTGTCTGTCTCTCTTCTCCTTCATGTGCTCGTGCTAATTTATGAATGTCATTCATTAATTTTATGCATAGATTCTTACTTTTTATGAACGATTCATAGCTGTATGAATATATTCATAAACGTATGAACGGGGATACATGTTCTGTAAGAATTTGATGTTTAGCTCAATTTTAATGAACTTTTTCATTTAGAATATGAAATTTTTCATTTATATCATGTACCTTTTTGGTTCAGTGTACGAGCTAGGATAATTACCAAAAACACATATCACATCCGTAATTAGAGAGGCAGGCATG
Organism: Brachyopa scutellaris; assembly: GCA_949775065.1. Classification (NCBI taxonomy): domain Eukaryota; kingdom Metazoa; phylum Arthropoda; class Insecta; order Diptera; family Syrphidae; genus Brachyopa; species Brachyopa scutellaris. Next base: position 170,939,422 of record OX459112.1, on the reverse strand, counting down.
GAGACGCAAGCTGCTCCCGCTCTCAGTCTTAGCAACCAGCCCTTGCGCCATCAGTATAGTATCCTGCTCGGTGAGTAGGTGGGTCGGTGCCTATAATATGCAGACTCAGCAATTAAGGGCAACACAGCAGGAACACATAACAAAAGCCAAGATACGTCTGTGTCCAATTAAGAATTATTATGATAATTATTATTATGATTATTATTATCACAGTTTGCTACTGTTTGTGCCTGAGCCGGAGGTGCGCTCTGAAGTTTTCCCTCTATATACGCTACGCAGTTATTTGTTTCTTTTTTTATGGGATTATTTTTGTCACCGTAATTTTGAATCGTATGTATGAGTACTTAGAAGGAACAAGTGGTGGGCATAGCAGAGGCTATGCCGGGAGGATATGGAATGGAGGTGTTGCCAGAGGAAGATGGCGGAGCTCTTTAAGGCGTTGGTAAAGCCATCTGTCAGAAAACTTGATAAATCGTAGTTTTCCACTTCAGCTTTTATTTTTACCATAAAAATGGCTGGCTTCCTAAATGTTAAAAAAAATACGTTATAAAATATGTTATGCCTTACAGCACTGCCTTTTCACTGCAATATATTTTCTTCAAATGTGTTTGTGTTACAAGATTTGGGTTTACATGATTTGAAACTTTATACATGGTATCAGTTTAGTAATATTGCAGTACTTCGGCAGTACTGCATAAAGGAATTCAGCCTTCTACTTATTTGATCCAAAATACATTGAAAATTAAAAATTGCCAACTGTCAGCTGTCACTCACTATAATTATCGAATGAAACTACATTTGATGAACAAAAACTTGACGAAACTAAACACAAAACATAAAATCAAAACAACAGCGATTTGACAGGTGGTTAGCTTGACACGACAGGAGCAATTAAGAGTTCAGTGATTTTGAAAGAGTTTGAAAGTGTGCTTTTGTTCCAGTAAGTGAATTGTGGTTGCGACTTTTGTAAGGTTAAAAGTAGATACATACATATGTAGTTGCGGAGAAGAATTTCGTTTACTATTTGCAATCGGTTGTTTATTATTAGGCGTGTTTTTTTGGTAATTTATACAGCCTTAAAAAAGTATGCTGTATTTTGAGATGAATTTGTATTTGATTTTTTATTTACTTTGAATGAATTGATTTTGGATTTTTGTTTTAACTATATCTATTTCAGTACTTAATGTAAATAAAAATCATCCTTTTTTTATTCAATCGAATTAGTACATAAATATTCGAGGAAAAAGTTGCTTAGGTTTCGAACAATGCTGTAGGTTACGAAAAAAACACGCCTATTAGCAGTTTCATTTTATTATTATTTTTTTTTTTTTTTCATATAAGCGAAGTAGGTGCAGTTACAAATAAATGAATTCTTAAATTCTGACAGCAGTAGGTCATAAGAAAAACTTCGCTTGCACTGTCATCGTCATTTCATACAAATTGAGGGACATGCAGATAAATTGTGCACGACATTCTGATCTCAACAGAATTTTAGAAATGTTCCCGTACTTTGTGTTTCAATATTCAGTTAATCGCAGCTAACAAAGAGTGGGGATAAAATTCTTTCAGTGAGAAGTGAATAATGGAAGAAGTACGGGAACGTTTTACTGGCCGAACACAATGGCGAAGCAGTAGTGGAAATATGCAGAGCTGTCAAAGTTAAAATACACGTAAACCCTATAGCGCGAACACAATGCGAAGTTACAACTGCAGTATGAATATGTATGCTGAAGCGCAAAGTTAAGCCAACTTCAACTTTCGGACGTGCTGCGCTACTTTCCATTGTGTTCGGGCAGTTAAGCAGATATTTTAAGCTTGGCAAACGTCAAAAACAGTTTTTCTCTGTGTCTCTCAAAGCCGAGTATCCTGCTTACTCTAAATTTTACCCGCCTTAGTCTTACGGTTGTTTTTGTCCACACGAAAGATAAAGTGCTCGCTAGAGGCTCCACCAAAAAAAAAACTCGGGTCAGCACGCTGTTTCACGCCGCGGTCATTGCTTGCAAACATAGCGTGGACAGTTTTCAGTAGGGTACGTTAAACATCGATAGTTTAGTATTTCGATACTATCGATTTTTATCTTTAAACTATCGATAAATTAACTATAACTGAAGTTACTGGTATGCACAAATATAACTGTGCAAATTTCTTCAGTGGGCACCGTAGCGCAAGTGGTTAGTGCGTCGGACTACTGAGCCAGCGGTCTTGGGTTCGAATCCCGCCGCAAACACCTAAAAGTTTTTCACAGTGCCCACCTCTTTCGAATGTCTGACAAGCATCAAAGAGTATCATTTGTCACGATTGAGCTTCTTAACTCGCCGTTCGGAGTCGGCAAAAAACTGTAGGTCCCTTCCATTCGTGCAAAAATATAACACGCACACACAAATGGTTGCGAGAAGCAGGCCCAGGTTCACCTCGAGCTGTAGCGCCAACTAAGTAAGTAAATTTCTTCAGTAACTCTGAGCTGAATTTTATCCAATAATCGATGAGACCCTTATCACTATCAATTGGCGGTTTTTCCAAAAATTGTCGTATGTCAATTATTGCATCACTAAATGAGGTTCTGCAATTGTAAGGAGCCCTTCCTTTTGAATCTTCACCCGACAAGAAATACACAGTACCTACACAACATAGAACGTACAGAGAAGAGAGAAATTGCACGTGCACAAAACAAACAAAGAATATTTTCCGGGAATTCCCCGCTTATGAACATGCAAAAGAAAATGTGTTGCAAAAGAGAATGATACGGAAAAAACCTCGCGCAGCAATTTTCCTTCGGAAATCGTTGGGGGGGGGGCTCACTTGCAGTCTACATTTCGGTTTTCGAGATTCCAACCCTGTTGCGTCATCCGCCATCTTGAATTTGAGGGTGAATTTTTGGTTATTGAATAATCGCTTCCTGGCAAAATCCGTATTTTCATTTATTTATTTTTTATGGCAGCACAATTTCAGATAGCCTTTAATTTTCCCAAAATTATTATTAATCTAATAGTGGTAATTTCTTTAACCCTTTGTTGACCGACGGTACTTATAAGTACCAGCATCTTTAACTTCAAATGAAATCCCTATAGGAATATATTTAGACACTAAGACCAAACAAGACTTTAAAGTATCATATAACCTCAATGAAATTTGTTTTTTATGTACGTTTACCCACAGATATAACGGTTTTTCTGACTTTGAAGACATTCATTTAAGTCGATTTCGGTACTAACAAACTAAATTTGTATTTTTACACAGTTCCGGCCTTTAATTTTACTAAATGCTTATGTATTCGAAAGCAAAAAATATCATAGTTAAATAAAAAAAAAAATAAAAAAAAAAAATCATTTATAACTTTAGTTATAGTTTAGTTATATAACGGTACTTTGGAGACTGATTGCGTTCCTAAGTCACTGAAAAATTCAAAAATTAGTGTTCCATCTTAAAATACCCTCAACTAAAAAATTCTTCAAAGAAAATGGAGATTATAACTTTTTTTAATAGCTTGGTCAACAAAGGGTTAAAACTGGTACAGTAGGTAGTTTACGAGTTAATCGGTTGAGAAATTAAATCTTTCGACGTGAATTTCTTAAAATCTATATAACTTACCAGATTCGCTATATTTTTCTTTAAAAATAGAGTTAACCATCTACAAACTATGATTTTTTCATATTTTTGACTTTCGTAGTTTCCAAGAAAACACTAAGGTCCTTTTTGTTTGATATATTTCACAAATTTTTGGCAATAACTCCCAAAGTTTCTAACGGAAAAAATTTCGAGAAATATTTTTGAAATCTTTCTTTAAGCCCTTTCGAATGATGTCCCACATGATATCTTTTCAGAATTTTTTTTTGCGATTACATTTTACCCACCCTGTATAGTTGTTTCACAATATTTTTGAGTACTATGTTGTCCATGTATGTGGACCACCGAAATGTATGTGTGCCAAATTTCAAGTTTCTAGCAAGAATGGATCTTGATGTTTTTATCGTGACAGACATTTTTGAGTTAGAGCGCACTTATAAAGGTTCCGTATTACCATTATGGGTACGGAACCCTAAAAATGGCTCCTTTTAGAATTAACTATCATCCGTGTGGTGTCCATCCAGTTTCACTTCTTATTTTATACCTTTTTTTAACTTTCCAAAAGGATCTCATAGAAGAGTTAATGCAAACATTCGATATCGCATGCCTTCTTCAGTGAGAAACCTGCTGCTTTCTTGCTTGACATACTCTCCAACGCTGTATCCTATCCTACTGCCTGTCGAATAAAGTTTCTAGTCTGTCCTTTCTCATGGTGATTCATCCCGTAATTTGTACATCACACAATTCTAATGAAATGCTGTGCTCACTTATCAGTCAAGTGTCATTTGTTATTCTCAACACACTGCGTTTCCTTTGAATTATTCCAACACAAAAGTACAAGCACAACATCTCATTCGATGATATATGATTTGAGATCATAAGAATCCTGATTATACTAACACATCTTAAAGAAGAAGAAAGAAAAGTATTTCGTAATTAATGATAATGTCAGTGCTTAGACTCATCTCACATTTCCAGTGAATACCTCGTAGGAGGCAAAAATCATTCCACTCCTGTGATTCCTTATGCTCATGCTCTCTGCGAACAGCACGAGCCCATCAAAGGGAAAAACTTTCAAATCTCTTTTAATTACTTAGCAAATCTTCACTCCTTCTAGTCCTGCCCCTACCACAGCTCCAGGCTGTTGGTTACTACTATTGTGCTCATTGAAACGTGGCAAGGAGTACATTGCAAAAGTGACTCAGTATTTCTTATCCCTGTCTGTCCATTGATGCGTTAAATATATGTTCACTAAGAAATTACGCTTTTAGCCAGATTCTTGCAGGACGACCCCCAACAACAGGACTTCGACTATCATCGGAGAATGTGAGTAATTTGTGCCAGACAGACGCAAAGAATGTAATGATGTGCGTTACTTCTCGTTTTGTTTTGTCATACATTATCCACTTGACCAGTGTTTCCTTGGGGCTCATCATATCCTTGGTGAGGAAATAGAATCAAGTGTAAGCACACAGGCTGCACACATGAATGCTTGCTTTGTTGAAATGGTATCCACCACAACTACTATAGGGTAGTAAGGGGTAAGTACGAGTACGAGCACGAGTACTATTGTAATGCTTTTCCTTATGATACTTGAGGGAGTCGGTAAAGGATTTTTTCTATGGGATCTACGATGTGTTGAATGTGTAAACAGAACTCATAGGAAGACCACTTTATTCAGAAATCATCTCTTAGGGGTAACACTATCAATGTAATCTAAATGAATCATTCAAAATATAGATCTAAATTGCCTGTTGTATGTACTTTGAACTTTCGTGTAACGGAAGTATCTACGACTATCTAAGCAGAATGCTCTTCACAACTTTTATCTGCACAAACGAGTTTAGCTACATATATGTGTGAAAGAGCTTGGTTTCGGTGAGTGGTTTGAATATAAGCATATTATTCCATTTAGCTGCTTTCGGGAAATAAAAACATGGAATTCAGTTTTATTTTTTGTTGTTTCATTTATATTAACGAGAGGGGTGGTGTTTTTATTGTTTGGCTAATTTATCAAACCGTTATTAGTTATTTCGGAAACGCAAGCAATTAAATCATCTTTCGATTCCACTCTGTTTCTGTTTCTGGCCTAAGCCTATGTTCAGCATTGAAGAAAACGTACAGTGACAAGCTAAAGTGGACAAATGTTTTCATGAATTTAGAAATATGACTGGAAACTGGAAAATTTGAATGAAAGGCAATTTTATTATTTTTTTTATATTATTTATTGTAACCCTCATGCCAATATTTGCACGTTTTAGATTAAGGGCCGATTTTTCAATAGTCAGATAAACAGTCAGTTTGCTATCTAACGAATAAATATATTCGACTGTTTATCTGCTAGATAAGTATTTGCTATTTTTCAATCGTCGAATATCTGCCAGTTTGTTATTAAATGATTTTCGTTATATCAGTCAAACTCAATTATTTTTTGGCACATTTTAAAAAGTAAAAAAAAAATTCAAATGGAAAATATTGACCCTCTTCTGAAAAAAGGCGTGAGTACCAGGTACTCGTGAAATTTGATGTGTAAACATACATTTTTTGTTTATGTGCGCAGTGTGGCCGAGCGCTTACAAAATATGTAAGTACATTTCTTTTTCAATTTTCTTGATTACATATTATACATACATGGACTGCTAGTGGTCTCTTTCGTAAAATTTCTGAAATGGCCATAGTTTCTATAATTGTATGATGGCGGATAAACAAAGAATGCACTAATACCAAGAGAATCATATACAGAGAACGCACAAATACTATGTTTGATTACGCGTGACGGACGAGGCACAGTGTGGTATTGAGCCCCAAAACCTGGCCAAAAATATTTTATATTTGTAACAGCTACAAAACCGAGTTTTATTTGACTTCTAGAGTAAAAAATAGTAAAACAAAGACTTATTTAGGTATCTTTTCCTGTGCGGGTTGCTTCTGAAACCCGTTATTAGGGGGTCTGAAGTTAAAAGAATCCTATTCAGGACATCCATAATTTACATATAACCATAGTTTACATATTGAATTTACATATTACCATAATTTACATATAAAACGTGGGCAGCAACCAAAAAAAAATCATTAAAAAAAGTGCGGTTATGTGCGGCAGTTTTACTCATAAATGATTTTTGCACTAATTGATTCATATTATGTGATAGGTTTCGCTGAGGAAAAGCGTGAAGAAATATAACAAAACCCTTTTTAAAGTTTGAAAATAAATATTTAAGCAAGAGTTAGTTACTTCTTAGCTCAAGACCCCATAGATGGAAATTGGCTGGAGAATTATTACAAAACTATACTGTTACATACAGTACATATTTATATGGCTTAGACCTTAGAGTAATACATCAGAAAAACGATCACTAAAATGTTTATAAAAAAAATTACTGAACGTCTTGCACAAGAGTTAGTTTGCATCGCATTCCAATACTCAAAACAGGAAATCGATGTTTCCACCAAAGCATCTCTCCATTGCATATCTCGACTTTAAATGAGATTCATTGCACAAACGTTGAGCTGCTGCTTTTGGATTATTATACAAAGTAAGAAGGTAATGGTTTAGGAAATATCCACTACCCCCAGTTAATATCCCATTTCCACAGGACCCATTATCGGAATGGTTTTTAAGAGCAGAGTTTGAAAATATAAGACTATCATGCTTCTTTTGAAATTGACATCTTCCAATTCTAGATATTCTAGAATATCTTATTCTCCTCTTCAATATCAAAGTCATCGTAAATATCGAAAAATTTCCATTTTTTTGCACTTAAAACTCACTTTTTACAGTTCACAAACAGCCAGTTAAAGTTTATCTAGCTCACAATCGGACAGATAACTTTATTCGACAGATATCTATAATATTCCTAGAATAACTGCTATTCGCCTATTGAAAAATCGAATTTTTTGTTAACTGACTGATAAGTCCTATCTGATGTTTATCTGAGGTTTATCTGACTATTGAAAAATCGGCCCTAAATGTTTTAATTAAGTTTTGCTCTTAGAAAATATTTTTATTTGTTTTCTCCCACTTTGGATGATAAGGTTCTCCCGCAAATTAATATAATTTTCCTGTCTTAAGAAACAATTTGAGAAAAAAGTTTTGGAAAGAGCTATTCTTTTGCTTAAAAGTGGTGAATCGACCCGGCAGATTGCTGCAATTCTTAAAATCTTGAAGAGTTCGTTTATTAATATAAAAAAGAACAAAAAAGTTTATGTTCCAACACCTAAACTTGGTCGCAAGCGGCTACTGACAGACTTGGATGTAAGAAGAATGGAGCGAAGCTTAACAAGTTGCAGCTCTAGAACACCTAAAGAAGCTGCATAAAGCATTGAAAAGCCAGAAAGCGAGTGGACAGCCCGCCGAGCGCTTCAGAAAATTGGTTTGGAAGCTAAAGAGAAGCCGAAGAAACATTTTCTTTCTGCAAAAAAATGTCAAAGCCAGGCTGGTTTTTGCTAAAAGTCATAAGGACTGGACAATTGACCAATGGAATGGTCTGATGAAACCAAGGTAAATCGGATTGGAACCGATGGCAGATCCTATTACTGGTCACGTCAAGGTGCACCGCTTAAACAACACCAAGTGAAAAAATCGGTCAAACACGGAGGAGGATCAGTTATGACTTGGGGCTGTTTTACTTGGGGTATGCTTGGAGGCATAATGGACAAATATCAATATTTAAATATATTACAAAACAATTTGCCACCATTTTTAACAAACATGGGATGTAATGGTTCTGAGGTAACGTTTCAACAAGATGGTGAACCCAAGCATACCTCTCAGATTGTCAAGAAGTGGCTTGGAAATTAACAATTTCAGACAATGATATGGCCAGCACAAAGCCCCGATCTCAATCCAATCGCATCTTGCATGAATGGAACCAAATTCCGGCAGAGTTTCTACATAACTTGGTCGAAAGTATGCCGAAAACGCTGCGCTGAAGTTATTAAAAACAAAGGTCTTTGGACAAAGTACTAGAAAGGGTACCTAAACCAAAACGTGGAAATATGGACAAGTAGGTTAACTTACTTTTTATCGTTTTTCCGTTACATAAATATGTTTTTCTTTCTATTTTTTCCAGAATATACCCAACTACAATCAATTAAAAATACAACAAATTACAAAAATGTCCTTTCATTTAAATTTTCCAGTTCTCAGTCATTATTCTAAATACATGAAAATATTTGTCCACTTTTGCTCGTTACTGTAAGCTCACAAAGGAAGGATGTAACAAACGGTACTGGTCACATGAGAGCTTCTCTTGCAAGAACTGGGTACTCGTCCCTTCTTTTCATCCAGAAAACATTTATTTTAACTCCATTTTCGGCATTCCATCCGCAGAAAGCTCAATAAGTTTTTCCATTACTTGCATGTATGGATATATCAAGAAAAGGATTTAGTATCAACCTTCGCTTATTGTCGAATTTAGATTCGTCGGGAAAGTATCTTATAAGCCGATTTTGTAAGGCCTCTGGGCATAATCATATTAGGGATATAAGCACCAACATTCAATGTTCGATCAGCTGCAATTTCTTGCACAATCATTTGTATGGATGGAATCGATTCAAACTCCATTTTTTGAAGTGAAGTGAGAGCATAATATATCGACATTTTACCTGACATAGACACCCACCGTTACAATATTAGCCGTACTTTATTAGCCGCGTTTTATTATCACTCATGATCCAGATTGGATCATTAGTTTGTACGCCTTACAATAATAAAACAAGATCTTGCTTTTCCTTTGGATCTATTTTCGTGATCTTAAATTTAGTTCGGCTATTTCTCAGTAGGATGCACTTCCGCGTGTGATCTTTGCTTATCTGTATCGGTGACAGAAACCTGCGCTCAAAACCTGATAAATGTCTGTATCCGGCTAAAGAGTGTGTAATAAAACGGCAACTTCGCGCTTAAGGGGTATGTCTGAGCTAAAAAGGCCTGTATCTGAGCTAAAACAGTGTGCAATGTAATCCAGTTTGTTTTATTATGCCCGCGATCTGATCCGGATCAGATAAGCATAATTTGCAAGTTGGCACATTTTCTCTTATTTCAATTTCAAAGAGGCCGGATGAATTGTTTTATGTGCTGAAGGTGATCGTTATTCTGAAAAGATTGCAAAACACTGTACTAGATTATTAGGTAGACTCTTTTGTCGCCCTTAAGTTATTGACTGGGACATTATTGCTGTTCGTAATTCGTCGCGTGATTTATTTTTTTGGTATGGACTCTGTCACTTGGCAATTGTGTTTTCTAAGCAGCTGATGGAACTCTCCATAAATACATATCAGTTCGGCTGAAAGGTTCGTATCGTTCCTATAAGAGGGCGCCACTAGAATTACAGCCATATAACATTTAGTAAGAACCAACCTACAAAAGAGACGTGTATAAATTTGACAGCTGCCGGACTATAAGTTTGCGAGCTCACAATCGACCAAAACAAACAACGAATTGATGATTCTGAGCAGTGTTTGAAGCTGTTCGATCATTATAAACCCGAATCTTTGCGTCGGTATGTGGCAACGGATGAAGCATGGCTCCTTCATTTCACTCCGGAATCAAATCGACAGTCAGCCGGGTGGACTGCACGCGGTGAACCGAAGCCTAAGCGTGGAAAGACTCAACAGCAGAGTTATGGCGTCTGTATTTTGGGATGCGCGTGGAATAATTTTCATCGACTGTCTTGAAAAGGGGAAAACCATCAACAGCGAGTATTACACATCGCGGAAAAACGGCCCCATTTGAAGAAGAAGAAAGTGCTGTTTCATCACGACAATGCACCATGTCACAAATCAATTAAAACGATGGCAAAATTGTATAAATTGGGCTTCGAATTGCTTCCGCATCCACCATATTCTCCAGATCTGTAAAATAGGTAGGAATAGGTACCTACCGGAAAAGTTATTTAAAAAATATTTCAAAAAAAAAAAAACAAAAACGGTGGTATTCATACCTACACATTTACATATTCCAGACCAAAGGTAGTAGAATTTTTGATGAAGTAACAAGTGGAGGAAGTACTTAATAAGTAAGCAGTAGAAGTTCCATTACAAGTTCCACATACTTAAACGTCAAATGGCTTTTATACGAAATTGACAAATGAAAAACAATGCATTTGACATATTTGGGTTGCTCTCATCTATGTACCTTTCAATAATTAAGTGCTTAAGTGCAGTTATGTTATTATGCCAACGAATTGTACTCTAATCACTAGCCTCTATTTTATTATAATTTTTTAATATTATTGGCGCAAATTCATAGTCAGCCTTTGATTAGGGTATAAAATCGATTCTACTTAAAACCGGTTTTAAATTTAAAACCATATTTTAAGTTTTGTTATTCATAGAGACATTTTTCCCATCCTCTAACGAGTTCCTACTTTAAAACGTATTTTAAATGTTTTTTGATCAAACAAACCCAAACGTAAACATAATCTGACAGAAATCTAATAAATTCACATAAAAAAATAATTTAAACTTCAAAATGGATTCAAAAATAGAAAAGAAGGCAATTTCCGTTATTATTTTTAATTTAAAACAATTAGTTTTTATGCATGTATGTACATATGTAGATGTACATACATATATGTATATGTATTCCGATAAAACGAGACAGGGGACAGAATTGGGAATCGATGGAAAGGGAAATGCTACGGCAATTTGTGGAACGGCATTTTGGAAGTGGTGGAAAACAGAGGCAATGAGCTTAAGGTGAAAATATCAATGGATAGTAATTTGTGTAATTTGCTTATAAGAAAATATATATTTATATATCTTACCAACATTACACTGATTCTTCCAAAAAATGTATATGTATTGGAATTGGTAGCGCACGATTCGTTTGAGGTTATTTCATATCAAGGATATCAATAAAAAATTTAGTAGTAGTTTTGTCGAAACTATACCTCGAATAAAATTCTTTTTCATCTAACTCCTCAAATGGGTTCGATCGGGTTTTATACATTTTTGATTTTGTTATCAATTTAACATCTTCGAAAATTTGGAAATCACGATCCCCGGAATCATTTTAATAACTTTCTTTATTGAATGCTGAAAAAAGCTGTTTTTATTTACTTAAAACGACGTTTGACTCATTTTAAATTTAAAATGGTTTTCTAAGTTTAATATGGACTTTATGACAACTATGGATACCAAAAAACCGGTTTAAGCTTAACTAGGTGATTAAATATTTTTAAAATCGGTTTTATCTGACTATGAATTTGCGCCATTATTTTTAGCTTAATTTAAGCGATGCTAGTCTCCATTTTTTTTTCTCCACAGCGAACATGATATGCTGGCTAAATTTACAAAGCGGGATATATGTACATAGATAATAAAAAAAGCATAATGCAATTTTATGCAGATGTCAGTAAATGTCATTTTAATTAGAAATGAAAATTTAATTTTGGTGAGGTTGCAGTAGAAAATAGAACTGACAGGACATGCCAGCATGGTTTCCACTTATTTATTGTTTTCATGGCCTAGTTCTTTTGCAGATTTTTTTCCGGATTTAGTTGACTTATAAATGTGTCAAAGGAAAACGTATCTTTTTTTAAAGCTTTTTAACAAAAATAAATTCTTGTTTCAAAACTGACTTTTGTGTTTCTAGCTCTAACATTTTATATTTTTGAGTAATATTGATTAACATTTCAATGTATGCAGCTTGTTTTTGTAGAAAAAAATGTTGGGAAAATTATTGCAAAGTATACAGTCGGACCTAGTTAAATGGAATCTCTTGGGCCATTTATTGTAGTCCTACTTATAGAGGTATTCCAGTTACCCGGTTTCTTGGGGAATAACTTTAATTTAACACTTATTATGATAATCAGTTCAACTAACGCTTTGACATTTTGAACAATGCATAACTTAACACATCAACAAACGAATTGAAGTGAACAATCAAATATCCTGAGATACATGGAGCCAAGACAGGAGACGAACACAAAAATATAGCTGTGTTTGCTCACATGGAGGAAAACACCTCGGTCTTTGGATGGAGCAAAAGAGAATATGCAAACATTTTTGGGGAAAAAATATTAAATTTTTCCAACAGTCTGACTCACTTACAGAGGTTCTAATACTCATCATCCCACTTATGGAATTTCTTTTTATAAATATGAGTTCAGCTTATAGAGGTCAGAGCATTTCATTTAAAGAGGTTCTGTTTAGTAAAACTGATGGAGCTGCACAATTTGGTCAACTTAATCCAGGTTCCACTTAACCAGGTTCGACTGTATAACACCCTAAATAAATTGGTTCTCTTGATTTTAGTTTACAAATACATTTTCTATGAAAGGTCCATTTTAACCTAAGCAGTATAGTAAAAGAAGTTCATATAGCTTTCTCAATCAAAGTGTTTTGATTTTTCAGTTTGTGTTTGGGATGACTACTGAAGTTTGAAGATTGGTCTTTGCGTCTGTAGGGAAATGATTACAACAAGTATTTCAACCAGTTGGCCGATTAGTTTCTCGTCTGTAGCTGGCTTAAGCTGAATAAACAAATAGATAAGTTTAAAAACTTTTGACTTAAAAAAAAATACAAACACAAAGCACCCTATGTCAGCTGATTTCGGTGAAAGAAAGAGACATACATACATGGCGTTTCAACGAGACATCATTCATGGCAGCACGTTTGGAATGTTTGGAAAATGGCAAGTGAAGACCTTAAACGGAAAGCAAGATTTTTCCCATGCTATTTATGGCACGATTTTGACTTGTAAAGCACGAACTGTAGCTTTCGTTGAAATTTTTAATTTTGTTAAAATTTTCAATAGAAACGGTTGAACAACATGAAAATTATTTCGACCACAGGCGATACTAGTTATAGATATTAAATGCACATCAAACAAAATTTGACATTCACTCCACCATTTTTTTTTTTTTTTTTTTGTGTTTTTAACATTGACATTTAAATCTGCCATGAGTGCTAGCTTGTGGAAATGCGGTGTTATATTCTGCATTTCGATCGATATCGAATTGAATTCATTTGGTGTTCAAATTGGTGTTTTGCATTTGGTTTTCGATTGTGTTTTTTTTAGAATTCACGCATTCGAACTTGCAAAATCCAAGTGAAGCAACTCTTGCTAGTGTTTGTTTTTAAGTTAAAATTTAAATTAATAATCCACGATGCAATAGTTTTAGAAATGTTAAAGCCCCACAAGGATCCTTCTTGGTACTTTAACAGAAAATGATATAATAGCCTACAATTAATTAATTAAATTTTCACAACAGATGTCAATGAAGTGAATTCATTCCGTTATACCAATTCACAATGTGTAGTCATTTTCATCCAGATGCAGGACACTCAATTTAAGTTGCATCTTACAAATTCACAAAAAGGAAGAAAATTGATTGATATTGGCCCGGATAGGAAATTGTGCAAAAACAGACGAATTTCCTTGATTTAATTCCTTTTAACCGTTTTACTGACGGTTCATGAATGTATCCATGGAGAAAAAGTAATTTTAATATTTTGAAAATAATTCTCTTTAAAAACATTCGCAAAACCCTTCGGGTTCTCTTAAACGGATGAACCCATCCAACTATGAATAATCATTGCTTATGGTCTACGAAAATATAAACAGAGAGGATAGTAACTCTAGGTATACACCTACTTCCAGTGTTAGGTGGCCTTAAACGCCCACATCATGATTATCCTGATAAAGTGATTACCATTCATAATGCACACACGCACACATACGTATGAGCGAGTATAGAGATTAATTCGTTTGCATTAACTTTGATACGATATACCATAGTAATCCTCCCCCTGCCAACGAGCATTTGACTTTACAGTCTTAATTACGCCAATCCTTTAGCACATCGTATCATAGGATTCTAATATGTGCATATATGGATATGTTTGTTTGTGCATATGTATGTATATTACGTCAAAAGTGGAATCTCAAATTCGGCTTTGGCCGAAGGCAAGAAAAATCTTAACCTCTCCCCACTCGACAGTGTCTTAAGCAAACATACACAAGCAAAAGAAGAAGCAGAAAAGTATCCTGATTAAGGATTCCTTGTTTACTCATTTTGCAAAAGATACTTTCCGGTACAGTGGGGTTGAGAATGAGGGACGACAACTTCTTCCTACGTACAAAGTGTATAGCCAAAGCGAAAAAGGATAATCCACTCCTTTACCCCGATCCCCTCCCTTGGTTGCTGCTTCGCGAAAAGTTAAATGGGTAAACAGTAGTCCTAACCGACCGATGATATTAATCACCTTCGATACCAAGGGTCTGAATGGAGGGGACTCCAGCAAGGCCAATTCCCATTTTTGCCGCCGTAAGGCGTATACAATCAGATTTAGTCCCGGCACTGGGCAAAGTAGGTGGCGCTAACAAGAACTAATCACTACAAATAAGCAAGCATTAAAGGACGACAATCCATGATGGTGGTGGTAGCGGATACGTACCGGATATAGGGAGAGGCATTAATAAGAAAACTAGGGGAAGAAAAACTTTGACTTTCGTTACGGGGCAATGCGGTTGGTGTTTCACTTCTTTTTTTCTCTTCGTCCTTTTTGTCTATTTTGTTTCTTACTCAGACAGTCAGTCAGTCAGTCATTGTGAGTCGGCAACAAATCGAGACTAAACAAAACAATTAATGGTACGGGTATACGATACGAGTATCTCCTGCACTGAATGACTTTTGATTTAAAGGCTAAAATAATAGTAAATTACGAGTACAACCAAAAAGAAAGGATCCTTCCACTATTTGGCATGAACTCTAGCTACAACCCCTCAGTACAACTTCTGCAGGATAATAATTATTTGTCTATGTCAGGAAATTAATAGACGTTTGTTTTGCTGGACTTGTATGTACATTTAAAGTGTACTATTTCTCTCTAAACTTAAACACTTTCGTCCTGGAAACACACACAGACCGGAAGAGAGCACATAGAAAGGTAAATCCCAGTACATACAGTGATTACGCTGCGGGTATGTGTGCACACTTCTGGAACGATCCAAATTCAAACTTGTCAGTGAAATAGCGGAAGAAAATGGTTGGCAATACGAAAGGATACAAAAAAAAAAAAACTGCGCATTTCCTTAGGGATATTAATTTTCCGAATCACTTTCGAGTGTTTGTAAATAAAATTGCATTCGAGTAGGGTGCAAGAGAATAGATCAGGGTTTTAGTTGCACTCCAGGCGCTATTGGGAATTCCACACTATTTTCTCTTATCGTGTTCACACGAAGGAGAAGTGATGGAATGCATGGGGTACGATACGAGTATGTTAACGTAAGAAAAAGTGTTCAATTTTTTGTGTCCTTTGCCTTTTCCAGCTGTGAAATGGAGTTGGGAAATGCAATTTAAAATATTTGAATTCTTGCAAAATATACACGGGTATGAGCTGAGAAATGAAGTAGGTTAAGTTAGGTTAGGTTACGGTGGTTATCCCCATCACTCTAGTTGGATTCACTTAGACACTGAATGTCCATTGTGTTACCACATGGAGTCGATTCATTTATCGGTACTCCCCTAGTCCTCTACTGCCATGTCAACAACACGCGGTGTTTCAAAGTGGGCAACCATCTAAGTACTAACCGCGCCCGACGATGCTTGATTTCGGTGATCTGGCGTAGTCGTTGACAAATGAAGAGCAATAAAGTAAGTAATGTAATAATTATAAGGAATACAGCGGTAAGTAGAGCTGTGAACATTTGCTTTATTTTAAGCTCGTGTTTTAGGGATTTCCCGGCATATTACTTCAAAGTAAGTACATTCCCTTAGGACATACAGGTGCAGAACAATTTTAACAGAAACGTCAGAATTAAAAGTGTCATCGAATAGTTACGTATCAGCTGTCCATACAAATATACGGGGTAACACAGAATCTTGAAAACAGTAAGTGTGAACCCAAAAACAATTTTTTTTATTTTTTGTTTTTTTTTTTTAAAAAACATTAAAATACACACATTTTAATGCGATTACCCCCAACGAAACAAAGCAAGCTAGCGCAACTGTTTTTTCTTGATTGCCTAAGTCAAACATCGCACGTGTATTTATGGGGCTACGTAAATTGGAAAAAGCAAACAATTATTTTATGCAAAACAGTCAAGTAAGGCACAGACACGAGAAAACATTTTAGGCATAAACAGGCGAAAAATACATGAAATCAAATGAGAGCGCCGACATCAACTCAGTTAAACAGACAAAACACACAAGATTAATTGAAGCATGGGAGTGATGACTTATCGGAATTTATGTTTCATTTTATTCATATTCGAATTTATGTGTAGTTTAAGGTTATTATTATTATTAGTTAGTTGTTATTATTATTTTTGTTTTAAGTGTACATACATGTCAAAATACTGTTTTGTTCATTCATTTTCTAATTTTTGTGTAGTTAACTAGGCTTTAGCTGGCTTGGGGAAAACTAATAAATCATACCTCTTCATAAACCACACCAAATGAAGCAAAACAGAAATGTGTTTTTCGACGTGCTTTATTTGGTGTGGGTTACTAACAGGCTTTCTCGTTTTTTTTTTTTGTCTGCTTTATTCGGTGTGGGTTCACCCTAAGGCTTTGTCATTTTTGCAGTCACGTGAAAAAAATATACAAAAAATTAAAACCACATTTGGCAGCACTGAATTTCCACTCACCGTTTATTATTAAAGCATAAGCAACTTTTATTCGCAGAATGTACCAAAAATATTCCTTTCGGATTCGTGAACTTAAGTGAAATCATTACTTAGGTCCGTTGGAATACTTATTTGACTCAAAAACGACAAAATCTGTGAACTGGGAGATTACGTATAAAATTTGGTATGAAACTAAAGCGCAGGTATTTAAAAATGGTTTTTAAAAAAAACTTTGCAAGTTTCTTAAAAAAAATAAAAAATTATACAAATGACCAAATCAATCGAATTGCAAGTCAAAATGTCAAAAACTGTTGACTAAAATTGAAGAGGCTCATGGTTTCATCTTCTCATCCTTCCAACAGAATTTAATAGTAGTAAACTTTGTATTTGTTTGGAATTTGCCGAAAAGAACCCTAAAAACCCACTCTTTTACGTCAGAAACGGCAGCACTTTTATTTTGAGACAGAGAAAGTAAAGAAGACGGACCTAAAACTGTCACTCTGAAAAAAATCGACAGAAAAACGGAGCACTGAACGAATTTATCGGGTTTGAGTCACTAAGCAGTTCAGTTTGTAAAGTTGTTACATATTTTCAACTGGACAAATCCGAAATACAACTTTGAAACGGCTGCTTCCGGAATTTCATGATAGCTTAAATGCCTACAGCGTCAATAGTACCGCTATATTTAAATCAATAGCAACACGTCCGATTGATTTAAACCTAGAGGTCGACAGGCATCTCAGCCTTCGCCAGGATCTATTTTTATATACTAAAAAGAAGAAGACTATCAGGAGCAGGACTGATCTCAAACTCCCTATAGACGAAAATAAATTGATTTTTTTTCTATAAAAAAAAGCCAAATATCCTAAGGCACAGAAGGTAGGGTAAAAGTTTACTTTTTCGAAGGACCACATATGTATTATGCTGTGAACATCATATCCAAATTTGTCCTAAAACAAAACTGGCAGGCAACTATATGGCTTTTGGGAAAACACCAGTGAGGTCCTCTCATCATACATTCAGCTACATAGGTTCTTTTGGAAGAAAGTACATGTCAAGTAGATGTCATATCAAATAGAGTCCGGTCTTTACACAATATTTTAAAAATAATTATTTCCTAACTTGACCTACGCTTAAAATCCTCAAATATGTTTAATCAAGCGAAAACCCATTCGCCCATGAGTAAGAGAAATCGATGAAACTCAAGGCCATACTAGCTAAGGCAGGACGCTACCTCAAACTTCCCCGAACGGGTTCATCTCTGTCTCTCTCTCTCTCTCTTTCTCTCTGCAAAGAAGCCTTCTTTACCGCAGGTTAAAATTAAATGTTCAGGATTTTGCCTTTTTTCCTTTGGTAACATTTTCAATTAAAAGCAAGCGCCTGCACAGGATACAGATATCCTTACCACTTCCAACCACCGCCTCAGAATATTATCATGATATTCCCATAGAGATTAATTAATTGCCCTCAAGCAAAGCCACATAACAAAGTCAGAGAAAGTTATTATACCAATACCATACTTCAGTATTAAAAAAAAATACACACATACACTCAAAAACACTCACACAACAAGTGAAGCAAATAATAAGCCATTCGTAGGTGACTGGGCCTCAGCCCCAGCCTCACACACAAATATTAAATTCAAACAAGGGCTTCCTGTTCCTGAATCCTGACTCTTTCGGTAGTATTCTCATTAAATTGTCAACACTGTTCGACAAATATAATCCTTAATCTCTTCAGAACAGAAGAAAGAAAAATTCCACAGAAATTCCTAACAAGGACTTTCGTTCTTTGTATAAATACCCCGTAAACATTTTGCACCCACCCTCTTTCTTTCTCTCTCTCTCTCTGTCTTTGCATATTCACAATATCGTTCTCAATTATTTTCACCTTTTACACCTGAGCATTATCGTTATTAACTTTCCACCTACCTACCTACCATCGACCCCTTATCGTCCTTATTCTGTTTGTCTGTTCTTTATCTTTGTGTGCGATTAATTTAACGACATTTTATGCGTGTCTTGCTCTCTGGAGTTCTCTTCCCCAGAGATGAGTTCATTACCGGGAAAGGGGTGCACAAAGTGCACAGAAAAAAAAATAAAATTAAGACAGCCCCAAAGCAGGTTTATTATTCGCCTCCACCCACCTCACTCATCAGCCTCCACCCCACTCACATGTGGAAGAGCATATTAAACTCAAGTTGCCAATTCTCGGTGCCTAAATTTCTTGCAGTTAGGAGCGTTCACACATACGCACATCATGAGCTGGTTAATCCCTTAAAAAGTGAAATAACCAAATCCCCTTGGGTGAAATATTGGATTTTTGTTTTTATTTCTCTGCCTTCCTCTGCCACAGGATAAAAAGGAAATTCCTGCTACGGAAAAAGAGGCAAGCGACGAATCGCGTTAAAAATGTGTTGACTCCGGGAATACAATTTAATTTTGCATAAAAATTATGCCATTTCAGGAATTCAAATTAGACCCAGTGAGTCTACACATAAGGATATGGGCAGGATGGCAGAAGAAGAATTGGTGTGGAAAAGTTGTAGCCCATGGGGAAAAAAGGTATACCGAGTGGAAATATCGTTGAATGATACCAACAGTCAGATGGACAAGAAGTATATCAGGAACAAATAGGAAAAGGTAAAGAAGTTGGCCAAATAAATTTGAATAATTGTGAGGTTGTGGTTTGCGGATTGACACCTCTTAAGCACCCGCTTAGATAACTGCAGAGAAGAAGGCATGTAAAGCCTGTTCTACGAATCTTAAAGAAAACATTCTAAAAGTTGTTGAACGGAAAATAGCCAACGTTTCCGCCTACCCAAATTCAAGCTCAAATCCAACAAGACTGCTGATTCTGACAGCTAATCAACGGAGCTATTTAAAGCGGTGAGTTTGCAACCTAAGGTATCTCTTCTGTTGAAGCTTTATCTGAGCCTTAAGCTTTACGGCAATAACTTGGTTCATGAATAAACGTCAAGTAACACAAAGCCATATCTAGTTTCTGCGCTCATCTCTCGGGGATGGACGCAGAAATTAGCTAGATGTCAGAAAAGGCCCAGCACTGCGATAAACCTTTCTATGTACGTCTTTGACAGTATTGGAAATTTGGTAGCACTTTAGACAAAACTGCGGTCGAAGTGTTTGAAGTGAAACATTTGAATCTTCTTCATTCACAAATAATTTTCAGAAGAGAAATCGTCAAATTGGATGTGTCAAACAAAGTATATGCTGTCAACGAAAAGGGACACTCAATATCGATGAATTGGATAGAACATCACAATATACAGTTACAACTTTGAGATAGTAAATGACTTTGTCTACCTTGGCTCTGCTATAACATCAAAAAATTAAATCTCGTCGGAAATCAAGCGAAGGATTACTCTTGCCAATTGCTCTTTCTTTGGTCTAAGAAAGCAATTGAGTAGTGAAGCCATTTCCCGATCGACTAAGGAGACTCTATATAAGACCCTTATCACCCAAGTCTTGCTATATGGAGCTGAAGCATGGACTTTATAGAAAGCGGATGAACATATCCTTGGTCGTTTCGAGAGAAAAATCGAGAGTGTTGACGGGTTTTGGAGGAGAAGACTCAACCACGAACTACACGAGCTGTATAGCGGCATCGACCTGGTCAAATAATCGCGCATTGGACGTTTAAGATGCCTAGGATATGAAAGTAAATGGACATCAATGCTCCGGCCCGCAGAATATTCGATTCCAACACAGACGATCAGCGCAGCAGAGGACGACTTCGCCTAAGGTGGTGCGCACATGTGGAAAAGGACCTCAACCAACTTGGAGTGTGCTACTGAAGGCAGTTAGCTAAGGACGGGTGTAATGCAATTGAGCGTAAAGTGTTGTGACATTATTAGTTCACTCGATATGCTTACAGTTCACAGTGGTGGAATGATGAATACACGACATCGGGCTGACTAAAAAGGGTTGTTGGTTGGGGCCTTGGTCCACCGGGGATTATAGCACCACATAAGTGACTAAGAAAGTGTTGCGTCAAACATTTGACGCCGTTTGAATATATCCAAATCTAAAGCATGTGCAAGACTGTTTAACGTAGTTGGATAAACTTGTGCCGCTGGAAATGCTAACAACTGATATCAAAAATGTGAAATGGAAATCGTAAGCAATATACATTCAGAGCTTCGAAATAAAGTCGTAAGTGTGTCAAGAAATTGTAAAAGTGTCATTTAAAACATTTCTTCGACGCATTCGTTAGAAAGCCCTTCTTAAACTTTTGAGCCCAGGTCTTTACTAATGTTCAACTCGTACAAATGATGCGGTTTTCGTGACATGTATTCGATGATTTGACCTGAGAGATGATGGTCTCAAGCTACAGTGAAACCTCACCTAGGCGGATAGTAAGGGTGACAGCATTTCTGTCCGCCCAAGGGAGTTGTCCGTCCAAGGGATAAACAATTTTTTTTTAAATAAATTATTTTTATTTATTACGCCGCCAAGATCCGGAATGCACCGTACTGTACTAAATGTGTGCGTTTTTTTCTGTTATATTTTGTCTTTTCGTTTGCATCCGTTACAACTGTGAGCAAGTATGTTTCTGTCAAATTTAAAGGAAAACTCGGTGTGAAGATGCTATTTTTTTGTGTTTGTCCGTCTAATGGACTCAAGTTAAATAATTTCTAACAAATATGCGTGTCCGCGTCCGATCAAGGGAGTATCCGGTTAAGTCAACGTAAAATATATGCAATCTAAAACATAAAAGCTTGGTTCTGAAAATGTATCCGTCTAATGGAGCTGTCCGTAATGAGAGATTTCACTGTACTTAGTTCCTGGTGGTGTTTCAGCTTAAAAATTCAACTACATAAGCTGTCCGTAATGAAAGATTTCACTGTATTTAGTTCCTGGTGGTGTTTCAGCTTAAAAGGTGAACTCATAATTCACTGTTTTGAGAAACAAACAACCAAAAAATATTCGCAAATTTATTTGATTTAATTTTATTTTATTTTAACTTTATGAATGAATCTGGACAGTGGCTACACTGAACGAATTTTTTTTTTGTTTTTTGCAGAAGTGTCAACTGGCTCATGTCACTCGTGTCATAGTTTTTGCGCCAAAGGTCTTACATCTTGTAAATTTGTCTAAACCTGAAGCTCAAGGAATCTCGTGTTCAAATTATCTCTCCCATCGAGAAACCGCAAGAAACACTTCAAGCAACGAATGAGGTGGATTTCGAAACAAAAGTTTGAAAACAGCGTAGCTACTGCTATTGTAAGATTGTAACCTGCCAGCCTTAAGTATACATTTCCAACACCGGCCTCAAGGGAATGTGCCTTCTTCAGCGTGAGTAATGAATGCGCTCAGTCGAAATTGGACTCTAAAGGTCGATTCACGCTTGACGTATTGGGGACTTAAGAGAACTTAGCAGAACTTAAGTTTTTTGTAACAAATTCATCGAATTCCTTTGATTTAGTAACAATTAAATAAAATATCAGGGGGCACCGTAGCGCAAGTTGTTAGTGCGTCGGACTACTGAGCCAGCGGTCTTGGGTTCGAATCCCGCCGCAAACACCTAAAAGTTTTTTCACAGTGCCCACCTCTTTCGAATGTCTGTTCGGAGTCGGCAAAAAACTGTAGGTCCCTTCCATTCGTGCAAAAATATAACACGCACACACAAATGGTTGCGAAAAGCAAGCCCAGGTTCACCTCGAGCTGTAGCACCAACTAAGTAAGTAAATAAAATAACAAAATAACTGATTTAGATACTAAAACACTTGCAAATTGACTAATGCTGACATTTAAGCCTCACTAGGATTTGATGGCTAAGACTTACCCATGCCTTTAAATGGATTTAAAAAAAAAGCAGTCATTACTTGTGTGCACATACTGTTACTAGGAAATGTAGTAAATGCCACATACGGCAATTTTATTACCCTATTCGTCACAAATATACATTATGTACATATGTACCCACAATTCGGTAGACATTACCCATTCCCTCTTGTTAAGCATATGCTACCCTTGGGACTTCAAACAAAGAACCAAAAATAAAAGGAAACTTTGTGGCAACCTTGAGGAATAATTCCGATTCGGTTTGTTATTCGCTATTCATTCGTCAAGTACACCGCACAGTACCATAACCAAGGCCGCCATCACCACCATCCCCATTACCATTTCCGTCACCTTTGAGGATGCAAAATAAGGGAAAATAAAAATCACTTCCGTTCCGGTAACAGTAGCAGAAAAGGAAGTCCTCGCCACTCTCTCGATACGGATTTACCCTTGCAAAGAGCTACCGTGGCGAATGTGAAATGAGCTTTACGGGGTCCCTCCGATAAGGGTACACTGCTCTGCTTCTGAAGTGAAGCCTGAAAATCAAAGCAAAAACATCAGTACGTTTGTTTGTGTGTATGCGTGTAGTAATGAAACCATGTTGGGGGAAGAAATCCGTCCGCTCTATCAAGCGACTTCTGGTTTGCCCCCTGCCCGCTGTATGGGACTAAAACCGCACAAAGTCAAACAAATACATAAAGCAAGACCAGGTGACTGATAGAGTTTAGCCTCTGCTCAAAGAGTTCCATTCTCTAACGGTAGCCGAACCGAGACCACTTGAAGTTGCATTTTCTACGCAACCTTACAAAACATACACACGCGCTCTACTCCTCCATTATTATTAATGGCTACATCGTGTTTGGGCAAATTTTACATTCAGTCCTGTACCAGCGCAGCGTGCACATTACCAGTGATACTCTATGAAAGGCATAATGTTGTATACTGAGAGGCCTACCTTAGACGAAGCTATCACCTTCCCCTCCCCCTCCCTATCAAGTTCGACGTTCGTATAATGGTCATAAAGGCGCGGATACGGACCGTTACCATCTAAGATACAAACTATACGGCGCGGCGGGGGTAAGTGCACGAAACCGGAAAAGCACTCTGCATTATAAAATTGTAGGGCTTTTTCAAGGACCTGTTTAGAACATTCTATGTACTCTCACAGTCATCGTTGCGTCTTTCATTTCGGGAAAATTGTTATCATTTCTTTGGAAAGTCAGCCAGCGGTAGCGGTTCCCCGCCTCATCACATAAGTTTCACACTTACGTACGTCAAGTCAACTTTCAAAGCCTCATCATATAAAGGTGAAGGCGCGGAGCTGCTATTTACATAAATTTTCTCTTTACAAAAGTTTTTACGCCTCGGTATCGGGGGTCTGATCTACGCCACCCGCTAATTGGAAGCCCTCTTATCCTTGGTTATCCCCTTGATGGTGACGATGATGGCGGCGGCGCGGGGGGGGAAATAAAAACCACATGAAATCTTTGCGCTGAGCTGAATGAATAAATTCCTTTCTGTGCGGAAAAACGGTTAGGGATAGAAGTTACGTTTTTTCCTTTTCTTCCTTTTTCTGTTTGGATTGGTGTTTTTGACTTGACAGGCAAACTTTCTACCGCACTATTTAGGAGGATGATTAATAATGAAGGTGGTGGCGGCGGCGGGTGCAAATGGGTGTGCTAGTATGTGGTGATTTAAATGAGTGTACCCGTACGTATCGTATACGTATGTATCTCTGCCTGGCCCGGTGGAATTTCGTAAGGTTTTCCAAATAATTAACTTTACGATGACATCGAACGGATGTGTGTGGGACAGACGGTAGACGGTCTTTATGAACGTAGTCAAGTCGGTTTATTGTGGGGTTATCTAGCATGCGACATCTGAGTATTTGCATTTTTTTTTTTTTGGGGTTTTGTGGCTAATTGAGGTCGAGTATTGGGGACTTTGTTTTGGAAAATTTTAAGGACATCGTAAATGGATGTTAGTCTGAAGTTGAATCACGAGACTGTCAGGTATGCAAGGTGGGGCAGAATTTTATCTGAGTTCAGTTACTTTTACGATTTCCACTTGAAAAATCCAGAAACAAAAACATTTCTTGCTTTAAGCTGTATTTTTGCATCACACGCTAGACGTTGCATTACCATTGAAATGATCCAGTATTTTTGACGTTCCTCTAGCAGCTGTCAAATCACATGTAATTGCTGTCAAAATTATGAGACAAATTGCTAACAAGAGTTGTTCTTATGGTGCGATAAATTTAAAGCCCAAAACACAATGTCGCGTTCGGGCGGTTGTTCGTTGACAGATAGAGTAGAAACATTTGGCAATGCTATTCCCAAAAGATGAATACCTTCCTTAAAGAGATCGATTTCTTGTAAAAGTCCTAGCATATCAATGCCCAACCGCCTGAAACCACATTTTGTGTTCCCAATTTTGAGATCGCGCATGTGACGAATATTTATCGTAAATCGGCAGAAAGCTTGTCAAATGGTACACTATGATTCGGCCAAATATGTATGTGACAACAGTCACGGGGATATTGGGAGCGTATCGGAATCCGGTTTTTTTAAATCCCGTTTTTTAAGAATCCCGCCAAAAGAGTTTTAAAACACCGTCTTCTAAAATCCCGTTTTTTTAAACACTGCGTCTTAAAATCCCGTTTAATCCCGCTTTGCCTGTTTCCCAGAATTCCATTTCTGTATTTCAACAAATTCATCGTTCAAAATTTAATATTGCTTGCTCCATTTTCTAGGAAAGAAATAAGAAAAGTTCCCAAACGAAAAAGTAAACGGAAAGTTATGAAAAATATGTCCAAATCAGATTTGAATAAATGAAATTTCGCAAGAAAGTGGCATTTGTTAGAGTGTTTTTCTTTTTGCATTAATTTAAATAATATTGCGAATAAATTAATTTAAAAATCAGCCTATAATAGGCACAGGATGTTAATGAACTGGAATACGAAGTGTAACTTCATTGTGTGCATTAGTTTTTGTGTTTGTCTAATCATAAGATTGACAGGTAAGAGCGTCACACTGAGATTTATATATTAATAAGATACAATTTCTAAGATGTATTTCATTTATTTTTTGAGTACTGAAATGAATATTATTAATTTATTTGCATATTTGTTGAATTGTTATACATATTTGTAACTATATTATATTTTTTGTTTGTTGCAAATAATACGAGTTATTAAGAAAAGGTTAGTGCATAATAAAACCTCTGTTTTTATATCACTTATTTCTATGTTTTTTTATAATCTCGTTTTTGCAATCAGAACTATTTGTTTTATTTTAAAAAATCAATTGATTACAAGGTTACGTTACTATAACTCACCGTCCTTCTTAAAGGTTAAAAAAACGGGATTATAAAAAGCGGGATATCGTACCCGATTAAAGCAACAGTACGCCATTATTTTTTCTTAATATTTTTTAATATGTAACCGGCTTAAAATGATATATGAAGTTTTTTGAACACAAATTAACTGTGTGTCTTTGTTTTAATTTGTATATTTGTACAGTTTTGTTTGTAAAGCTATTTCTTATATTAGTGTTTCTAATCAAACAATTCCAATAAAAAGGAATACATTTCAACTCTTCTTTCTGACGTGATATCATGTATGGGAAATTTGAGGAAACAGATCATATTGTCACACTTATATTATAAATGCGAAAGTAACTCTGTCTGTTACCTTTTCACGACTAAACCGCTAAAACAATCATAGCGTAATTTTTCAAAGAGATAGTCTGGGACCTGAAGAACATAGGCGAAAAATATGCCCGCTATGGGGCGCTGGAGTCAAGTGATTAACATATTCTATATTAATTGCCCAAAATGACTCATATTCACAATATATGTTGGTGTAGTGCCAAAAGAGATAACTACAATCTATCTGGACCCGACAGGTGGCGCTGGAGTTAAGTTATTAACAAATTATACACTCAGGGAAACACAAAAAAAAACGGACAAAAAAGAATCGGATCTAACGGGCATGTTGCTTTCATGTTGAATGCTAAATAATTTTATCAAATGCTCAACTGCAATACGGAAATGGTAGGCTCTAATTAAAGAATTATTGAACCGGATAATCACCGGTGGATAAAAGTGGTTGGATGTACTACATATTATTTGCAAAACTAAAACACATGACCAATTTCTAAAAAAGTTAATGGTGACAGTCTTCATTCATTTCAATTACGCAACGATAAACGTCATACAATTTTTTATGGAAATCGACATAAGTAGTACATATATATGTACATGCAATGGCATGGTACGATACTATTACATGGCAATGCTAAGCCCCATACCTCACGTTTACCAGTACAAACACTCTTATATGTATTTGGGATTGGAAATCCTTTCCCGTCCACGGTACTGTCCTGATGTTTCAGTCAGTTTGAAGTCATTTACCAAGCAAAAGCAAAAGGCCATAAGATAAGATATCATTGCGTTGAAATAATATTTGACGTCTGCTACTAAATCGAACATTTCATGTGGTTCAGCGTACAACCAAATAATAGTACACAATTTATGCTGTTGTTTATGCACACTTGAACGTTTGGTATGATTCAACAAGGTTTGTCGGATTTGGCGGCTTTCTAGTTTCTACCCAGAAGCACATTACCAGAGCAGCATTATCCTAATACCTAAATAACGCGACTGATTTAGTACATGGGCGAAGCCGGGCGGCACAGCTAGTCTGTCATATTCCCAACCTATGAACGCCCGACAGTCTATAGCGGCATTCCATTTTGCAAATTTCGAGGTCGTGCGTTGGATAGTCGAACGCGACATTCTAATTTGGGCTTGATAGCTTAAACATCTACTCCGACTAAATAATATAATTAAATGTCACTCAAACGAAAAAGGGCGGCCCATTCAATTGAGTAGATACTTCGAATACCTATTAGCAAAAAATATACAGACCCCCAATTGTTTATCCCATTCAATTTAACTTTTCACTTAAGTGTCTATTGAACACAATTTACGCTCTTCAAACGCAAAAATAACACTGCAAAAAATAAAATATGGAATAACAACAGTTACAGACACTCAAACAATTAATTTTGTTCTTGTTTCGTGTCGGTTCGAGTGTAATGTTCATCAGATGTCACGTTCATTTAGATCAGTGTATTCCTGGTGCTGAATACAAAAAACTTTCAACAACTATGTAGGTGCATCCTTTAAAAGTATATACATACATATTTTTATATATTCGAAATTAATTAAATAAATTTGACATTTTTTCATGTGGAATATCTAAAAGGATTCTGTTAAAAAAAAAGTCGGCTGAAACTGTTGCTGGCGATGATGTTGGTGACAACGAAAAAAAAGAGAATGCACCTCAGTAATCTCAGGTTCATGTATGGGTTGTCCGTTACAATAGAAATATTTTTTCATTGTACAAATTGAATTATTGAATTCATTGCAAAATTGTATACAAAAGCAACTTTGTGCAAAACGAAAAAAAAAAATAACAAAATGTCTGTAACGAAAGCAGAACAAAACAGGGAACGAATATTTTGTATATCCTTTGTGTAATTTTGCGGGCCAGTAAAAAGTTTCATTTATAACCGGAAAATGTTAATCCAAAATGAACGCGAATCCTTGTTCAATCGAGTTTACATGAAAATCAACGGATCACCGTATTTTCGGTAGATAGCTATGTGTGCATGGTTACAGTTTTGATAATTTAAAACAAAAAACAGGGTTTTTCTTTTTTTAATTAATTTAAAAGTTTCTTTTAGTTTTAACAAAGTATTGTAGTATAATTTTTTTTTTGTTTTTGCTTAATGCAATATAATAAGTAATACCTCGATTATTGTGAACTAGTTATAAAATGGCAGCTCACATTTTTGAGGTATCATATTTCTGGATTTAAATGAGTTTTTTGTGCGCCATGCTTTTTAAAATGATGGCTGAGTTCCAAAACGCAGTTCTTCTGCAGTACTGCAAAGTCAAGCGTTCCATATCGTCAATACATAGCAGTGATCCAAAACGCATCATAAAAGCAACCACTGCGCAAAGAAAAGCAAACTACGCATCATAGTTTATTGTGATGCGTTGCGATTTGAGTATTTTTTTTCTTATTCCGCCAAACCAAAATAAACAAAAAAAACATCATCTTTTTTTGATATTTTCTTGAAAAATTTTTAGAAAAAATGGACAGAATTTCTAAGACATTTTTACTGATGAAATGAAATGATTGTTAAACAGAACAAACCGTTCCAAAAAGTCAAAAATTTTAAAGCATCATGATGCATTGCAAAATGAAAGCATCGTAACAACGCATAACAATGGCAGTGATGCGTTCCCGATGCGCATTTTTTTTGATGTTTTGGAACTCAGCCGATCTGTTACTTGATTAGTATTCGATTCCAATTCGGATGGTCAGCGCAGCTGAGGACGACCTCGCCTAAGGTGGACGTGCACAAGTAGAAAAGGAAAGGACCTCAACCAACTTGGAGTGCACAACTGGAGGCATTTAACTAAGGACCGGTCTAACTGGAAAGGGTTGCTGGTTGAGGTCTCAATAATGTATGTGGAGTGGACTATGTTTCTAGGTAGAACGGTTCTTAATGTTTTTATCGTGATGCATTTTAGAGTTAGAGCGAACTATTCTGTACATACTGAACCCAAAAACTAAAATACACGAATACTAGTGCCACTTCATAGAGATCTTGAATTATTCGTTACTGATAAAAACTTCTTCGGCAAGTTAGTTTGTGGATTAAATCTAATCAATCACAGCATAACAAACATATGAACTTAGAGTTGAAGATTTAGGCATCCCACTCTCGCATGTGATCATCTGAAGCGCTCTTCCATGAAAAAGTTTTGTCATTCCGTATGACACAAAATCTAATGATGAAGCCTATAGCTGAGTAGCCCTTTTCTAGACTATACTAAACTGTTATACAGTCTCAATTCATCACTCTGCAAGAAACATGTATAAACTTTTATTGCCTGGACTCTAGAGCTCTATTCACATGTCACATAATGATGGTTGAATGGATGGTTCGAGATTACCACCAAATGTACCTACTTATACTTCAGATAAATGTTTCGTCCATTCCTCTTTTTTTAGGTGGCGCTATAGTTCGGGTGAACCAGGGCCTGCTTCTCGCAACCATTTGGGTGTGCGTGTTATATTTAAGCATGAATAGAAGGGACCTACAGCTTTGTGCCGACTACGAACGGCGAGTTGAGAAGCTCCTCGCGACAAATGATACTCTTTGAATGCTTGTCAGACATTTAAATGAGGCGGAATCGTGAAAAAAACTTTAAGGTGTTTGCTGGGATCTAACCCGGGCAGCGTTGCGTCCAATGCTCTTTCGTCCTTTAGTTTCTTTTATGTAAATCTTTTTTTATATGACACTATGAGATCTGTGTCATGGTGTGCTTAATACAAGCAACAACGGAAATGTTGTAACTGCTTCCATTGTAAGTGCATATTTCTTTAAAGAAAATATTGAAAATGTAAGATCTTACCAAAAGTAACGCCTAGTAAGTGAATGTTCAACCCATCGAAAATATTATTTTAAAATATTTTTTTTAAATTTTACATCGATGCCATTACTTATTCGCTTACCGGGCGTTACATTTGTAAGATGTTTTTGCTCAAAAGTATTCCTGGAATGAAAATACAGTTATTCGACTCAGACAAATCCAATCATAGCCAATTCCGTCAGGAATTTTTTCGATGTTGCATCATTTGAAGTTTGTTATTGAGCGGCGCCAGTACTTTTCAGTATAATTAATAATACATAATAATAATAATTTAAGAAGATTAGTAAATGCTTAAACGCCAGGCTGCAGTAGCTTATGCTTTCAATAACCACATTCCACTGCTTAATTAACTGACTGCCTGCAAGGCTAATACTAAGTGCTTACCACCCTAGGACGTAGTAATCAATGTTTTTAGCAATTATCATTCACCGCGGAAATAAGTGATAACCGGTAAGCCAGTTGGTAAGTGCTTACCACCCTAGGACATCCCCATGTAAATGTAATCGATTCTGTAATAAGGAAAGTAAGCGCTGGTAGCTACTAATCAGCACTTACAGAATCGATTCGGTAAGCAGTAATTTCCCACTGGGGCTCATTATTTAGTGCTGGTGTTAGTGGTTAGGCTACGCTACATTTCAACACTACCACTAGCAATAAATAAACAAATATAAGAACAAATATACATAATTAGAATTTATGATCGAGGAACTACATTACGCAATACATTTTTTAGTGTAATCTTGTTAAGATTAAAGTCAAAAAAGTTTACATTTAACCTTCACATTGTCGTTATACACCTGGGTATAGATCCAGATTTTCAATTTCGAATAAATCCGAGGTTTTTTCACTGAATCTAAAACCGCTTCTGCTCAGTGACTAAAATAGTGAGTTCTTTTGTAAAATGGAATCTTTTTTTTTATAAAAAAAGAAATATTTACTATGATTTTGGGATTTTTTACCTTTTTCGACCACCTTGATGGTATATACCTGGGTATAGAAATTACTTTTTCATATATTTTCTGTAGGAACTGTCAAAAATTTTACTATGTTTCTACTTAATTTTGTGCACAGACCTGTTACTATTTCTTAAACTTCACAATTAAATAGCCAATATATGTACATACGTTTATGTGCATGTACATACATACATACATACGTCATACATATTATAGTAAACATTTTCGACGAGGTGAGGGTTATTTATCGCTATGAAGTAGAAAAAGCATTACATATGTACATACATGTGTATTAAGTTATTGATTCTATTGAATTCTTACATAGGATAGGTTGATATCATAGATATATAGTGACTGAATAAAAGTACACATACTTAGGTAGATAGAATATTGAAATAATAACAATTTCAAAAGCACATTGAGGCATTCTTTATATTTTGCTTTTGTAAGGATGTGCACTTGGCAAACTTTTCTTTTGCACTGGACGCAGACTTTTCTTGAGTCCGTATAGCACATAAATCATTAGGAATGCGACGGCCAGGTACATATCGACCCATCAAATCATTCAGATTGCAAGGAACATTCCGCGGTTCTCGTAGCTCCTAGACTGCCTAGTATGTATTCTACAGCACTTTTTGATCGAGTGCAGCTCATAGCTTTTGGAATCTGAGCTCTTTTATTGCTGGATGGAATGCAAGTGTTAGCAACAATAAAAAAAAACCCGCCCAACCGCGAGTCAGACTCGCATTCAAAGAGTTCCGTATTCTTACTTTTTTATAATACATATTACCGAAAAGAAAAATAATATTGCTGTTTTGCTCCTGGCAAATGCAAAAAATTATGGCGAATAATAAAACGTCTTTTTGCCTTTGATAGCTAAAAATGATGCAAACTACGGCATATTTTGTGAGGATGTTTCTAAAAACATACATACGTATGTGCAAGTGCATATGTATACATACACGCATTACAGTTTTTTTTTTTTAACAGATCTGTAAGCTGTTTTCTAGTTTCCTTATCGATACAGAATGATAAGTATAAGTATGCCAAGAATATATAGATATTTTAGATATAGAGCGAACTTATAATGGTTCCGTAATATGATATGGGTACGGAACCCTAAAAACCAATTAGGTAGATATACTAACCCGAATACTTCCTTAGACTAACGTTGAAGTTGTTAGTGAACTAAATAGATAAAAAAAATTATAATCTGAATGAACACAAATTTCACTCCATAAAATAACCTAGCTACTTACGGTTTCTTTTAAATATTAGCTTACGTCTAGGACGCAATGTCCCTTAACGCAACTGTATTGAATTGTGAAACAAATAAAGCGCGACAAAACACAAATCCCAAATAACAAACATTTAACTGAAGAAAACTAAAAATTCCATACCAAACATATGAGAGTTATATTTCTACACCCGGGTGTTTGCTGTCAAGATTAGGAGTTTTTTATTGGCGACAATGTGAAGGTTAAGTTATAGATTTTACTCATGCGGCTAATAGGCTCATGCATCCCGTAATAAATAAGTCGATGTGAAAAGGAATCAACGGCGTAAACTTAGCCAGATACTCTGCGGATTGGTTATTTAAGTACAATGCTGTACTCCCTGTACACTTTTTTCAAACATAATGATAAGTAAGCTGTCTATTTTTTGTTACCTTTTAAAAAAATTGGAATAGAACTGTGCATATTGATCATGGCTCATATTTTCTTTTGGCTTTTGCGAAAGTAGGTTGAATTTTCAATTGATTTTATAAAAGTTATTCTGAGGCTTTTATCTAATTTTTTTATTAGATTTGTTCAATTTGATTCATTTGAGAATGGATATCTCTATGGAGAATAGGGTTAAGATCATTGTTTTGCATGAGTGGACTGCCACTAGCGTAAGGGAAATTTCTATAAATGTTGTAGTTTCAAAATTAGGCATTGCAAGGATCATAGCACCGCACAAGGCTTCAGGATCATCTGCAACGGGTCGAATAGGACATTACGGACAAAAACGCAAAACCACGGATCATGACGATATTCGAAATGGCGTAATTCGTTCTTGAAAGACAAGCGGTGAGCTTCAAAGGGACTTGGCATCAGTTGGTGTGATGTTGGATTCATCATATGCTCGAAGGCGTCTTCTGGAAGTGGGGGGGCCAGGCCAGAAAATCTCTGAAAAAACGTATTTCTACCAAGACTATGATGAGAAAAGACTGCAATGGGTCAAGAGACACCAGAATACTGGAAAAAGTCATCTTTTCAAAAGAGAACCATTTTGAAGTTTAGGGATACCGGTCAAGTGGTATGCGAAGAGGCAACAACAAAAATCTCCGACCTTATCACATATTGCAAGCACCCACCAAAAGTATTTTTTTGGGATTGTTTCATCTCCTGATAGCTTGAAACCAATCGAACGTCTTGAGCCATATGCTCTTGAACACCAATTCCCGACTGAGAACGCAGTTATCCAACAAGATATTGCTCCTTGCTATACTTCGGAAAAAATGAAACAATTCTTTGTAGAGAGAGAGAGAGAGAGAGAGAGTTTTGGGGTACGCTAGCAACTCCACTGACCTTAAACTAATCGATCTAATCGATAATCTTTGGGCCAGCGAGGCTCACGCAACGAGATTATTGAAGTGTGGTTTCACAATGAAAAAATCGAAAAAATTTATAAATCCTTAATTCTTTCCATGCCAAAGAATTCAAAACATCATCAAAAATTTGCTTGTCCCAATTAATTTGCACAGAGTACTTTACATACCGAACACAAAACAATGAACAACTTGATCCAGAGAGGAAGTTCTTTGAACGTCGAATTCCAAAATCTGATCCCATATTACTGTTATTGCTTTTTCCTTCGACAACTTCCATTCATTCTAATTTTACTTATCGTCAATTTTTCCAATCTTTTTTGTTTCTCATATTGGTAGGTATACCTTCGAATCCTTATTTCGCTTCCATAACAAAATTTTCAAATGGTTGCTTTCGAAAAAAAAAGTTGTAGAGTGTAAAAGGCATAGCACAAGAAAAACAAACAAAAAATGCACGAAAGCAATGGTATTATCGTTAAAACGGCTAACGAACGCAGTTCCGTTTCTCATACTCTGACTTCTTATACTCACAGGAACAGGACGATGACAAAAAAAACTAAACATTTTTGCTGAACTAGCAATAACTCCATTCCGAGTTAATTGGATGAATTTCTGGAGAGAGGATACACACGTAGTACCGTGACATCGCATCGCGAAAGAAAAACTCGAGATAAAATATGAAATTTACGAAGGCAAACGCGATTTCTTGCAGCGTACACACATTCGAGTGCTCATTTCCTCGTATTAGTAAATAATTCATGCGTCAATTTTACTAACGAGACATATCCGAGACATTCGCCTCCATCACTCGCTCTTTCTCACTTGGTTGTCGTCCCAACCCAAACCCATTTAATTAGAATTACCGCCTTGTCTTTCGTCTATCGTTACTGCTTGCTAACTGCAGTTCGTTTACGATGGAGGTCCTGCCATCCTGCCACCGATATTCGCTGACTCATTAATGCGAATCAATCAAAAGTCGTTTTGAAGTTGCTCGGTAGTACTTCACCTGCGTCAGAGCTGAAAGTGAATGGCAGGTCTCTATGTTTTCGGCGAAGGATTTATTGAACAACCGAAGCGACACATGGGTGGAACGAGTAAGTGAGTGAGGTATTAGAAACTTTGATTTTGATGGGGATAACAAGGACGTTCGTTGTTCGGCAATAAAAGTCCTTAGCACATCATTTTCGGGTGCAGATTATGGTGTAAAACAGAAATTTAGCTTTCAGCGGGTAGGAGGACTTTGACAAGTTCGCTCTGTGTTCCAGGACCCACACACAAATGATATTGGAAAAGTACCCACTAAATCTCTTTCAAACCATTGAGCATGACCTCGGGTAGGTTAACAAATATACTCGTATTTCGTAAAATAAAGGACTGACCATGCAGCAGTCCCTCTTTTCTTAAATAACTCAAGTTAATCTCTTACGAAATTCACTCTCATTCACAGTTAAGCTTAAAAAATTCATTTTGTCCAAACCGAACATAAATCCCAATAAGCTACGCAACAACGAATAAAAAAAGAGAAACAGAAAGCGTCTACGCTCAAGATGGGAAATTAAGCGACAATCGCGTTACAGGCTTTAACCATAAATAAGTGTCAAACCTTACGACTCACGTGAGGATAAACTTTATGTTCTGTGCGTATAAATGAACCCCACTACATCACTTGTGTTCCATCCCTAACCGTTATCTAACACTTGTTTTAATTTCCAAATATATTGCCACAATTAAAGCTGTGATGATGTCACCCCGTCATACTGGGTTATCCATTTCTATATCATCCCCTTAGATTCGTTACTGTACAAGCGTACACCTATAAACGATGAACCAAATACCGAACTTAATTCAGACAGTGCACATACACATGTACATGTGTACACGTGTGTGACTGAGTGCGGGTGTATGCCATTTGTTTGTGCGCGCCCGGACGTTGAATACTCGAAACAAAATTTAATGAGCCATAAGGACAAAACCACCCAAACACCAGAGATAGACAGAATGAACGGTTTAATGTACACAATACGTTACGTAACTAGGTACATATACACTGCTAGAGAAAAGTTTTTAACCATATTATTCAACTTAAAAAGAAAGGTACACGTGAAAGGCTTTGTAAATTTGTTTTTTTTTTTTTTTTTGTAAAATCGTGCCTACTAAGGGTTTCAGCTTTCCTTTATAAATTTTAGGCAATGTTTGCTCCCGTTTGAATCCTGAATCCTTCGAATCGATGTTGAAAAGATTTCAGAGAAATATTCGATTTGCTTTGGCGTTTTACTTCCACATTTTACAGTACCGTCATGCAAACCGTAATTAGGTATACTCGTACATTTATTTTTTTTAAAATTATTTAAGGACTAACAAAGGAAATCCATAGAATAGTTTACCATAACTACAAAATTAATTTCAAAGTGCAATATGTGACATAACGTTACGTTATGCAACATTACATTACGTTGCATTACGTTACGTTACATTACATTACATTACATTACATTATATTACGTCGGAAGTCCTTAGAACAGTTAACTATAACTATAAAATTCATTTTAAAGTACATTAAGTGAGATTACGTTACGTTATGCTACATTACGTTACGTTACGTTACGTTACATTACATGACATTACATCGGAAAGTTGTACAAAACGATTCGAACATGTTCGCCTCATGAAATAATAACTGATAAGCATTGTGACCAAATGTGGTCGGAAGGTTGTACATTACATTACGTTATGCTATGTTACGTTACATTACATTACGTTATGCTACGTAACATAACATTTGGTATGTCAGAAATTGTCATTTAATTTTTTTTAAACGTTCTGACCAGCCAGTTGCGGAGGGCACCGCGACCTAGAATATCTATTATATCGCATTGTCATGTCATACCCAGTACTGCAATTGATTTGCTGCACGTAATTCGTGTATACTTTACTCGTTCCATTATTTGGACATTAGTCCAGACTATTCGCCAACAGATATTTCTAGTGGCGCTCTGTTTTACATGTTCTAAGGGTCATTGCATAGAACATGTCCGGTGGGTACAAAGAAAACAATGAGGAGTGTGGGCTGAGACCGAACAGAAAAAGGCTTGAAAATACCTCGCCTAACACTTGCATATTCTGTCAACTGATGGAAATCGTACGGGAAGTGTTTATTCTTTTTGGAGTTCAATTTGGATGGAATATTTGTTTTGATTTGTTTTTTTAATTTGTTAAAATATATAAAGTTAAACTGCAATTCAACACTGCTCCAGGAAATTCTCTTTCTTTTGACACCTCATTTGTTAAGATTGGTTAGGTGTGAGAGCCGCAAATGGTACCTTTACCTACTACAGAAATAATATTAACACATGTACATACATATATGTATATGATATGATAGTGCTACATTTGATACGTAACGACCAAGTTAGCTTTTGTTTGCACTATCGACAGGTACCTATACGCAGAGGTGTTGCACTTAGTTCCAAGAACAAAGAAAGCAAGAAAAGAGCCTTTTGACAGAAGAAAACGGAGAAAAGATAGGAAACCAGAAAACAGTTATGTATTTTTGACTCTTATGTTAAAAAGTCTTGCTGAACTAACTTGTGTATTAATTTTAAAACTTCTTTCTTCCAAAATTTAAGAATGTAATTATTACCAAAAAACCCGCGTATTTTCACATTGAAATACAGAAGAAACTATTCCATAATGTAATGTACACTGTGAGATATTTTATTAAGCCTTTTTACTGTTAAAAGGGCTTCTAAATGGAACCAACTATTCATGTTCTTCTCACGCAATAAATCAAAATCATATTAAATTTAGTAATTCTTCAAAAAAATAAAAAATTCAACTGACTTAAACTCTTCGCCTTGACTGTTTTCAATTGGTGGATCAGTTTTAAAAAAGGATACAAAACATCAAACAAAACAAATATAACAGACTGTAGAAAAACCCCTGAGTTAAACCTCAATTTGTTATTTGTGTTCGGTTACTGGTGGTGGCGGAGGGTTCATGTTTATGTGTGTGTTTGTGTTTGTGTCTCCATCTGCAAAATGAACTTGTACGCTTCACCCACCCACCCACAGATCGAAAAGTAAAAGAGAGTACAACATGCTATGGCAAAGAATGACAAACACAAAAAGAAAAACAAACACAAGCAACTCAACGCATAACGGAAAAGGATACACAGGACTACAGAAATATTTGTTTTTGGTTTTTTTTTTTTTATGAAAACTTACTTTTCCTTTAGACAATTACTATGATCCTGCTGTTTGTGATAGGGATGATGGATATTATGACTTATGTGGCAGATTTTGTTGCAATTACTATCCAAGGCATTAAAGTGGCCACCACCACTTCGCTGCTGCACTGCCGCCACTGCCAATGCCGGCTGTTGCTGCTGCTGCGGGTGTTGATTATTACTGTTATTCTGAAGCTGGCACTGGGACTGCGTTTGTTGGTTATTGGAGGACGGACTGCTTTTCCCTGAACCAGGTGAAATCTTACCGGCTAATGCCTCTAGCGAA
Source organism: Brachyopa scutellaris (assembly GCA_949775065.1). Taxonomy (NCBI): domain Eukaryota; kingdom Metazoa; phylum Arthropoda; class Insecta; order Diptera; family Syrphidae; genus Brachyopa; species Brachyopa scutellaris. Next base: position 170,900,909 of record OX459112.1, on the reverse strand, counting down.
CTTAACATTATGTTACGTTATGTTGGTGTTGCTTTTATTGTTATTAGCATGCATTAATTTATTTGTTTGTTTGTTGGGTTTTTCCTTTTTTATTTTAATTTCTAAACGAATGCTTTTGATGGCTCGTTAATTACGTTGGTTCGGTTGGCTTCATCCACTTCATCTACGCGCAGTCGATTCACCTGAAAATTGATGCATGTGCAGGGATGAGGCGCGCTTTTAAAGTTATTTATAAATATTTTGTTTTTTTTTTTTAGTAGTGGTGAGTTTATCCGCGGTGGGATTAGATGGATTTTGTGTTTGTTAGTAGCTGACTCGACCTAAATAAGAGGAAAATGGCAAAGTGTTAGTTAAGTTGAATGATGAAAAAGTGGGCAAAAAAAAAAATATTAGTAAATTGAAGTCAATTGATGGGAGAGAGATAGGCAAATCAGGCGAATGCATTTTTTGGATAAAGTGCGATTAATCATTTAAGCATTCAATTATTATTTAATTTTTTAAAACATATTCACTTTTTTTCTGAACGTATAATCCACGGACTCATGGTGATTTAATCTATCCCTGAAATGTTAGAAATCGGCGAGCATTCCATTTTCATCGATACTTTCCAGAGATTAACGGTATAGTAGGTACTATTAATTATCAGATTTCAGTGGATAGTTCATATGTATGTACAGTACAATCTCGTTAATTCGGACACTTGCTAATCCGGACAATGCGTTAATCCGGACACTCAATTGCTTCCTATTGTTGACTCTGTAATCCGGACAGTTGGCTTATTATTTACCTCATAAATACGGACAATTATTTATTCTCTTTTTTTTTGTCTGCTATTTCTACGGGGATTTCCCGGTTTCATAAATTAACAGCGGTTTCCTATAGAAAGCCAAGTTCTATCTCTTTCTTATACCAATGTTTACTGCAGACTATCAAAAAGTATTTTGTGTTGCACACACACGAAATCGATGAGTGGTTGAATGACGTCACGGATGATCAGACTGAAGAAGACGATCTCGATAGCAGTAATTACGATGAAACTGAAGTTGAAATCGACAGCCGAAAAATGTTGCATTCTGAAGCCATATCTGCTATTAACACAGATGGGGATATTTTAAAACTTGTCGGCCTGAGAGATGTTGCGTCATTATTATGATAACGGGGCGAAAAGGTTTGAAAACGCCAACGATATTTCCTAAGCTAAGCGATTAATCAAAATATTTTATTTAATATTTTGTGCCTATTTCACCGAGATCTACAAAATGGCATTATCAAACCTTTGCGCCCCGGTTATCGTAATATTCCCTTTATTTTTCCATGCTAATTTTTGTGTCCCAGTAATCCGGACATTTCGATATTTTGGACACTGCTTGGTTTTTAATTGTCCGGATTAACGAGATTATACGGTATATGTTCTATAAGACACTTTTGTCAAAGAAAGATTAAAAATGCCCTGCGTACAACATGCTGCAAAAGGAGGATATTATATTTTTTGCGTGAATTCAGTTCTTTTTTTTAGAGCGGCAAATATACTTTTTTTGACATTTAATGTTTTTCAATTCTAAGAAATTATATCTCTTTTAGTCTGTATAAACATTAAATATAAAAAACATTTTAACAAAAAGATATATGTAGATAAAAAATTAGAGGAATTTCAAAAATAACTTTTCAAAAAAGTGCGGCTAATATGGCCAACTTATATAAAATCATGTTTTGTCATCATATGAAATGCAAAATTCACAAATAAAATATTTGTGTCGTTGCCAGAGCAATCTTTATGGACCCACATTGTACACACAACACATTGCACCCGTGCATCTCCCCCCTTATCTTTAGAAAATAGACTCAAGCAATAAATGCATTTATCAGGACTTGCATCAGATAAGTCACCTGGAATGAAAATGTCCTCACTTTCTGATGAAGTAGATTCTTCAGCACTTTGATTTTTCTATCTGCGCGGTATTGTTACCAATTTGATCCGGGGCATATTACAGAAATCTATGGTGGGCCATATTACCCACAGAAGGTTTTTTCACTTTTCTTTTTATTTTTAACACATTTTTTCAACTATTTTTGAGGTTTTGATTTCATATGAAGAATTAAAAATGTCAACACAACACAATCATAAAATGAAATATTAATATTTACGCAAAATTTAATGTCAAACACTTAAGAAAACTTACCAAAAAACTAGAACGCAATGTGCAAAAACATAGCCACGTGCTTTACCGCTCACATATATTAACCAGTCTCATCAAATTGCAGTGAGTCAAAGCCAGTTGAAATATGTTTGAAATGGATGCACAGTGGGCTTTCTATGCTTTTTCAGTAGCGAGATATTACGTTGGGCCGTATTACCTACATGGGCCATATTAGCCGCACTTACTCTATAACTTTCGAAAAAGCTTTCCATACAAAAATAAGACTGGATAATTGTCCTCTTTCCGTTCCGACGTATTTGAATGCAAGAATCGATTAAATAATTCGAGAACACGAGGAGTGACAACTTTTCGAGAACTTTAGGTGCAAAGGCATTACAGCGAGAAGTTTGTTCATGTCACATTTGGTTGCGCTCTGTTTTATACTATTTTTTGTACCATACGTAATTTATATTTGTATTTATTTTCTTTTATGGTGATTTTATCCGTTTCGTTATTACAGTTTTCAGTATAAATTTAAAAATGTTGAACTGGTTTTTCTGTTACAATTTTCGTTTGTGGAAAACCAAGTCCGATTTTCTCGTATGAATGTATGAAAACTTAAGTCAACGACGGTAAATGAAATTGGTATACAAAGTATTTTTTTTTTTTTATATTTTTTTACATTATACATGTAGGTTCGAGTCTCGGCGAAATAAAATATTGTTTTCTCCTTTTTTTCAAATTCAATTTAATAGTGGATTAAGTAATTTAATAAAGATAATTAATAAAGCAATAAAAAAATAGCTGACTAAAACAAAAAAAATAGCAATTCAATTTAAGTGACAATTCAACAACTTCGCAAAACTTTACTTTACTTTACTGACTTTCAAAGACTTGACTGCCTTCGCTTACATCATAACCTTGACTGACTTTTCTATATTCTTCTTTTCTTTTTAACAGTTCCTTTCTTTCCTTTAATATTCTTTTCCTCCTTTCTTTATTTCGGTTTCTCACCAATACTCTCCTCGTCCATAACTTTCCAAATTTAATAAAGCTTTTCTTTGTTCTAAAAAAAAAACGATTACTCCAAATTCCTACATACATATGTATGTATATGTAAAGTACATACGTTTAAAGATTTTAATGACTGATCAACATGGCGCTTCGGGGTCAAAAATCAGTTGTTTGGGGTTTTTGCAATTTGGTGGTGATTCACCACTTTTGTTTACTGATTTTTGTCGTAGCTTCAACTGGGCGATTTGTAACTTTTCTCTTTGCTTATGATTTTCATGGACATTGTTGGCCTTCACGAAGGACGCATTTGTGTCATCGATCGGAGAAGGGCACATTTAACAAGGTTCGTTTCGAACTTCATGAAAACGACCCAGAAAGTCCCTGTGTCTTGTCTACTGACTCGTTTATGAATTTGTGAACACGCTAATTGAAGTTCGACATAGAGTCACAGGAGGAAGATCCTTGTAGTAAAATCCCTCCATACTGTGGATATTTCATGAAAACATGTGATGAACCAATACCCAACTCGTATCACTACAAAATTTAAAGCTAAACTCAGTACGGGGAAGCTCATGGCTTCTTCACAAAAGACCACCATCAACACGGGTGTAAGCAAAGTCGATCTATTTGAAAAACTATGCATTGGCATCATTCCGAAAAGACGTGGACTTTTCCTGCGTGGTCCACGTAAAACAACTCGCAGTTTGCACTTGAAGCACTCGAGAAGTATGGCTCCTAAACAACCAAGATCGGAGCTAAAAGGCAAGCAATGTTCGTCCTATTCGCTTGGTACTTTCAACGGATCGAAGCTAAACTGGTCTACTCATACCAAGAAACTCAAGCAAACACACCACCTCCCTATTTGTTTTAATCACATAAATCATAGCACGCAAAAGGTGAAGTGATTCATTCTAGGTCACTCATAATGTGTCATCTCTCTTGACAATTTATACGCATTCCAACAATTTGTCATCTTTCTATCGGCGTCATCGTCCTCGTCCTTGTCGTCGCCTACCGCCCCTCCCCCCCAGACACTGCTTCCTATTTCCTTTTAACACCACAACTAAATATAACACCATTTTCATTCATTAACAGTCCGACATCGAAAAAAGGAAGTAGACAACTACAACAACAAAAAAAAGAGAAATCCTGAAATATCCTGCCGTCATTCGAAATTCCGCCTTCTCGCCATTTAGGGGCGCACAAATCTCCATAAATTATTGCACACACCACTACACGTGTTAGTGCGAGTGTTAAATATAGCCAAACGTTCATTATTCATAGCGGAGCATGTGTCACGTTAGTGATTTGTGTGAAGTGCCCAAAAAACATGACGCTCAATACTTGCTGCTGCACTTGCTACGGAGTGTATACTCTGCATCCATTTAAATACTCTTCCCATGTCACCCCGCCCCAGAACTGGGAGCTAATAATTAAAGGGTTAATATTGCTCCTCGAAATCAAGCGGGAGGGGTTATAGGTGGGATGCATGCTCCAGCCCAGCAACAGAATGAAAGAGGAGGAAATATATGTTGTGCGCTCAAGATTTATGAGTTTTCACGTTCAGGTGATGAGCCACTGACCACCCAGTTTCGTTGTCGTTGTCGTCGTAGTCCTTGTCGCGGATGTCATGTTGTTTATAAAGGGGGATACCCTTCCTACCTACCCATTTATTATTATCGATCTATCATGGGGGTCATTAAAGTTCGAGGGAAAATTGCTCAATTTTCTTTCGAAAAATATAGTTTCACAAGGCTACAGGATCATAAACATAAAATTAAAAAAAAAAAAACATCCTTTGATGTTTAACTATCAGAATTAGAAGGACTATAACAACTGTATTCAGATACGAAAATGCCTTCGTCCTGGGTGGATAAATGGAAAATGAAAAAAAAAACTCATTTCCTCGTTTAGTGTTCGCTTGTTTTCCAATCTACCATTGTTCGGCGAAAGGACTCATTTCTTGTCGTCCTCGTCGTCGCCGGTCGCGTGTTTCAAGTCGTAAAAACAAAAGGGATTTTTTTTCCCTCTTATTCGCAGTCGCTATCATTTTGGATTTTGTCGTCGTTTACCTGTCCTTAACTATAAAACCAAAAAGAATTACCAAACTTGATTAAGAGAGAAAGCTACGCTCAGCCTGGGTCCTGAACAAGAAAGATATTTTATTTTATATCCTTTTTTTTTCTTTGCTCCTTGTTCTTCGGCTTGTCACGCGACTTTTCTTTTCGATTCTCGATGAAAATCTCCCTCAATAAAAATAATTCAACAACGATCAGTGGAAGGGTAACTTTCAAAGGATGGGTGAGTTTTGAGACAGGGACAACCCATGGGACGAAGTCTCGTTGACAGGAGAGGATTTTTGATTTATGCAATATTCACATACCGATTTGTTTATTGTCTTTTAATATTAGCTTGTTAATAAATTATTCGTTTGCTAATCGACGGAATTTATTGTAACGTCACTGAAAATATCCTTTTTTTGTTTTTTTCCGTTATGGGCGCATGGTTGGTGTGATGATGGGGGGCTATCGCTTGCTTTTTGCTTGTGTATTGTTTGCGCGGTTAGCGGGAAAAAAATGTTTGTGGGTGGTAATTAATTTGAGTTGTTTGCGGCGTGTTCGCTGAGTTTTTTAGTACGGCACACAAGGCACATTAATTGATGGTTTCGATTGATGAGCGATAGGATAGTTATTGGTTTTGTTTTTCTTAATAAAGGTTCACCAAAACAGTAAACTTAATCAGCGAGGTTAACAAAATAGTAAAACAAGGATAAATGTCTATTTGGGGTGTTTTGCACGCAACCTGATGATGCGATTTCATCTATCTGTAGGAAGGAATGCGAGCGTGTATTGTAAAAGGAGGAGTGGAAGACTATTATCGATATCGTTAAAAACTTAAAGGGCAGGCTGTAATGATAGGCATATACGACTTTTTCTTTAGGATGTCCTCTTCCCGCATTAATACTGAGAATAAAACTGAAAGATAAAGGTGGAGATTTTTCTTTAATTGTTAATACACGTGTATTAGGTTTATAGGGTAGGCAATGCTTGCATTAGTTACCATCCAGGTTTTTAATGAAAAGGCGTGGGATTTGATGAGCCTTTAAAATTTTTATGTCATCAAGTTCCAAAGAGACAGCCATTCGGATCGATGCAAATTTGGACGGATTTTATTGCATTACCAATGGTCTTGTGGAGGATTTTGTCCTTTAGCTGACTTTTATCGATGCCATCTAAAAGGAAAATCAAAAGTAAGCGAAGAACGCTTTGTCAGTTTTCTTATCAGGCGCGGATGTCTCCTAGTGGGAGCTGTTGCACCACCTGGATTATGTTGGAAACATATGCAAATCCTGGGTCAAAATTCCTTACACAGTCTGCTTAGAAAAAACCAATTGTGCCGCTCTTCTTCTTGTTAACTTTCCTCGGGAGTTTTTCAAAAACAGATTCCATACTCTCTGCTGAGCGGTCTACCTGAGTCAAGGTCATCTGTTTTTATGACGATTTTGTGTGTAATCAGTCTTTTCCGTATTGTCAAGCAAGAATTTTTTGAAACAGTCATCTGAATTCAACGTGCTTAAGCAAACTTAAGTCAAAAATAATGTGACTTTAAATTCAATAAAATTATATTATGGAAAATGAAGTCCGACTCGCCTGCCTGATACAGCAATCTTCCCAGAGTCATATGGAAAGACTCTTAATCAATCGTTGTAAAACCGTTCGTGTTGGATGGAATTCCGAAACATTACGTTGACGCACTTTAGTTCACTTAGTACTGTCTGGTAGTTGCTGTTGAGTGTGTTGAGTTCTCTTTGATGGATCCTTTGGAGACGTTTCCTCAGCCGCTGTCTGTGATTATATATGTTCTGCACGTACTGGGGAAGGTGCGGGTACCTATCCCTTGACGTCCTGACTCCTGGGTCGCTTTTGGATGTCTAGTGCATCAGAAACAGCCTGTTTCAATACAGCTTCGTCAATTTCGCTGTCCAGTAGGTTCCTGTTTGCAGGTGGAAGCGTTGCATTGCTTTCGATGTCCCGTTGAAGTCTTTCAATATCCAGCCGTCTGTAGTTGATGAAATTCTCTGGTGGTTCTATTGTGAGGAGCATGGGTTGGTCAAGGTGGATTGATAGTTGAACTGCTTCACGATCCGAGTCACTGGTCACTGTTGCGCAGATATAGTTCCGGATTTCCGGGAGAATATGCACCAGGTTCGATGAAACCAGGAGGAAGTCCAGCGTGGATGGTGTTCTGGGATAGGTAGGCTTAGGTTAGGATAAAACCACCAAAGAATGTACATCGTTGTTGACTTCCATCCAGTCAACAATTGCCTTGCCTTCGTTGCTGATTGTCGTGTCCAGCCACAGGTGATGTCTCGCGTTGAAATCGCCGCCAATGAGTCCGTAGGTGCTTCGTTTCAGGATGCCGTTAAGCACATGTAGGTCGCTTTGGATGTTTCTTGCTCTGGATGCGCACTTGAAATAGATCCTGATGATTGTAAATGTTTCACTCTTCCCAAGCTTATCGTGATGGCGGTGGCTTCACTGGTCATTAGTCCTGGGATGACGACCTGGCTGATGTTGGCAGAGAATTTTTCCTTTATATAGACCGCTGTCCCTCTGCGATTCTCGTATTATATCTAAAATCTGCACTAGGGCGTTAGCGAAACAATTTTGGTATGGTATACGGATGGATCGAAAATTGCCTTAAGTCTTGCTGCTGGGATTCTAGGACCAAGAACAAAGTTTCCGCAGCGTGTTTCAGGCTGAAATTGAAATCTACGCGTTGGTAAATCTTAATAGAGGCATCAAATTTAAACTTGGGTGGGAACCTGGCTACAGAGGCATTGAAGGTAATTAGATGGTGGATAAACCTGCTCGATTGGGTTTTACCTCCCAATTCTAAGACCCGAAACCATTTTTTTTTTTGCATAAACTGTGCAACAGTTACAACCATAATTAAGAACTTTAAAAACTGGGAGTATGAACTTCGACTTCTCATTAATAAGCCAAACTTTTGCCAAATACCCAGCATAAACGACTTGTTAACTTCAATCTCGTATCTCGTACAAACCCTCTTAGGTCACTGTCTAGTGTCTTCTACGATACCACTCTAACAAATTTACGAGTGTCCGGCACATTTTAGGGTCAGCTGACATATCTTACATAAATAACTATATATCTATCTATCATCTAAAACTTCTTACCTTTCTCAACTTCTCTTGAATTAAAAAAAAATGTGTCAATCAAGGACATACTAGCTCTTGGTCTTTTTAGTATCATTTTACCTGCCTTGGGGCAGGATTAAAGTTTAAATAAAAAACGGTGCTGACCTTACTGCCTGTACCTACTTGAGGTAGCCAATTCGAAAGACTTGTTTGTGAATCTTCACTCTATTTTCCAAATCTTTCAGAAGACTTTCACATTAAAGCTGAAGTCTACCGTAAATGCATTTTAAAATATCCTATTCTAAGGAAAACATCTTAACTGCAATACTTGAGTGACCAGTGCTCCTCAGGGCTCTTGTTCGAAATTTCATTTCTCACAACAGCAAATATTAATATTAATTCAAAAAAGAAGGTCAAACTTCTTCATGCATTCCGAAGTAGAATCAATGGCTCGTGTCGCTATTACAGGTTCGTCTCCACTGGCGGATGGTCATCACCTTTTTTTACTTGTAAAACCCTATTTCACCTTCGTATAGGTACCCCGTGAAGTTTTACCGATAATCAAAGGAATTGCACATCGGTGTTGCATGATCCTGTTGCAAAATCACAAAACTATGAAATGTTGGCATTTCGATTGTTTGGTTCTGCCGGTAGCAATTTTCTGCTAAATTACTTCTTAAATTGAAAATTCCAACAACAAGGGGAAACAGGATATAAAAAGATATATTCAGTATTAATACCACCATGGGGTATTACCATTCACTGTAATTGCTTAATCTAAAATTAAGGGATTTTTTTATTCGAGGGTATTCCCGTAAAATTGCACTTCATCCTTGTTGTCCGCGAAAGTCGTTGTGAGAATTGAGACTGGAAAAGGAAAGAACCATTCTTTCTTTCGTACGAGTTACATTGCAAGGCGGATGAAATAGGTATAAGCTGGTTTAATGGCAACCACCAGGCCAGGATCGAATTTAATGTTGATGCGCGCTGTGGCTCTGTGGTAGTGTGGTAGCAGCAGCGGCAGGCAAACGAACGAATCATCTATCCCCCATCTCCCACGGAAGACATTCATCCTGCAGCCGTAATTCCTTTATGAATAATTTATTATTTATTCAACTCGTTCGCTTTCTTGACTACTGCTATATTACTAGCTGCTACAATTGCCCCCAGCCACTACTTCGACTTCCTGGGAATGGAGACGAGTTCCCATATTCGAGCGACTCCGCGACGGTGGGGTTTTGGGGGCGGGCTACGTACGTAATTCCACGAGGGATGAGATTATTTTTGTTTTCTGAACATGTCTAGTACAATCTGACTGTCAATTCTTTATTACTATTTTCTGTTAGTGTCGGTTGTTGTTGTTGTTTTGTTCCGCTCCGTGTAATGGCTGAACAACTGGAGCCAAATTGCTCTTCAAGCAGGTTATACCGTACCTTATGTGTAGTAAGGAAGAAGTATAGAGAACAGATATACATTTATATATGTGATAGCTATTTTTGGCTGAAATGTGATGCTACCGCTATATAGTGCTACTGCAGTTGTACAATCGGTTGATGGCGCATAGTAGATGCGAAGGTAACTTTTTAACGGATCGTGAATGCAGTTAAAATCCCTGAACCTGAACTAAATTGAAAATTCTAGTTATTGTTGTTGTCGTTAGCCGTCGCCACCATCCTTGACGGCGTAAATGTCCCTTTTTTGCACTTGGCGGGTTTTACTTTTATTTCATTGTCGGAGAAGGATACGAAAAAGGTTTTGCAGGTGAAATAATGACGTTGGCATTTGCAATTGAAATTCAGCAGGTCAAATGACAATTAAAAACGAGTAATTTAGGAGAAAGTGCATCCAGCATCAAGGAAGAGCGGATAGTTGACATTGAATTAAAGGGAATGTTAGTGTTGCATATAACTGTAAATTAAATTTTCAAGAGACTTTAAGGAGAAACGAACATCCATGATTTGTTTTTTTTTTTAAAAATATCCAACGATATCTGATGAAGCTGCGAAGACAAAGTAAGTGAATCTATCCAACATCTACTCTGCTACTGCCCCGCCCTCCAAGAACGACACCGCCTTACTTAAGGCCATAGATTCTTGGCAGACATTACAGAGCTGGGAAATTCAAAGATGTCGTATCTTCTAAGATTCACCAAGAGAACAAACTGATTAACGAGATGGTAAAAAGAGGCTTAAATTCCCAACTATTAAGGGATACACTATTGACCTTTGGGTCTCATAGTGGAAATGATTGCTTGTGCAATCACGTACCCTTCATAACATAACCCAACCTAACCTTTTACGGGGGGCAATACATATACATGTAACCGCCTGAATTTTGACCGTTTTTCAGAGGCTTATTTAAAACGGAAGGAAGAAATGAATCATTTCTAAATTCAGTAGGTTTATTCATTATATATTAAAATACAAGAATCAGATTTTTTTTTTGTCAAAATGGCCGCCGTATTAACTAACTAATCTCCTGAGACCATCGCGGCGAAAGGCATCAATCAGCGGGATTTTTAGCTTCTGTTACAGCGATCTAAAATCTGCGTTTGAGCGTGTTCATAGAACATGTATCTTCTAGTCTAGTTGAACCAATAAAAAAAACAAAAAGTCAAAAAATCGTAATTTGGCACACATCAGAAAAAAAAGTCTGATTTTTCACCCTTTTTTCGATGGTTTTTGAGTCAAGTATGGTAATTTTTTAAATTTTGTTTGTTTTTGTTGGAGTCAGACAGAATCCCGAAAACCAAAATCCCGAAAATCCGAAAATCCAAAATCCCGAAAATCCAAAATCCACAATCCCGAAAATCCACAATCCCGAAAATCCAAAATCCTGAAAATCCGAAATCCCGAAAATCCGAGATCCCGAAAATCCACAATCCCGAAAATCCCGAAAGTGCAAGTAAAGATTTGTTTGCAGGAAAAAAAAAGACAACTTACTAATGCCCGGTTTCACCAACATTTACAAAAAGTGGTTTTAGCTAACAGGGCGTTAAAATATATGTACCAATTAAATTGAATTCTGTTTCACCAACCCCATTTATTGGATTTTTAACTAACAGGCTGTTAGCGTATTTGGTAAAAAATATGATTTTAGTGTACTTCAAATTCTCATGGGGAAAGAGTGAAATAGATATAATATCAACTATATTTAACAAATAAAATAGAAAAAGTCAGCAAATCAATGAAGCAAGTTGTGAAAATTCTAAGGTTTGTGTCATGGGCTAATGGTTGTGTTCTGTGCTAAAGAAAAAAAAAATAATGAAAAGAAATTACATAATAATAAAGAATATGAAATGCTTAAAAATGAATAATAAAGAAAACGAAAAAGGGTGACCTTTTACTGATAGCAAACTCACTTCCTTAATGAAGAAAATGTCACAAATGTGAAACAATTTATTTTTTTAGGTTGAAATCACGCTTTTATATTTAAAATGGGCGTGATCGGCCTGTTAGTTTAAGGGGCTGTTTAACGCGATTTTAAAATTAAAAGTGGTTGGTGAAACGGAAAAACTTAATTTTAAAATTAAACAGCCTGTTAAATATTTAAAAGTGGTTGGTGAAACCGGGCATTAACATATTAAATAAAATAACAAACTTCAAATAAATAAAACATGACAAAACAGTTCCAAGTCTTATTGACAAAAAACATTTAAGAAACCATCTATGACAAAGCAGTCAAGTTCATATCAAACGCGATTTCCATTAAAAACTTATTTCAGAACGCTCGTTACGTTTCGCGTAAATTTTTTAAATTTTGTTTTCCTTAATAACGGAACGTTTTCTTATTCTTTGGTTTTCGCCGGGAATTATTTTCGATGTAAGAAGATGTTTTCACATGGATTTGGTCTTCATCTAAAAGAGCGATCAGTATACGCCAATGTGTGAAACTAAAATCAATTAGCCGAAACTCAAATCTAACCTATCAGCTATCACACTGAATGAGATAAACACATGCGAATTGTTAAATATTACAACACTAATGCCAACGGGAATAGACAAACATTTATCTACTATCCCTTAAAAAAAAGTGTCCTGAAAGCGAAATCCCGAAAAATTATATAAAATGAAAAATTTTCGCAAATTTTGCATTTGATATAATTTTTCGGGATTTCGTTTTCGGGATTTTTTTGCGGGATTTTGGATATTCGGGATTTTTGATTTTCGGGATTTTGGCTTTTCGGGATTGTGACCCCGACTCATAAATTTCATATGAATCGGTTGAGAACTTTTTGAGTTAAATTTTTGACACGCAGAAACTCTATGATTCTTTATCTTCTTCTTCTTTATTACTATGTTGATTTCCATGGAATTTTCTTTTTAGTGGTCTCGCAGCACGAGCTGATTCACGTTTTTCAGTTTTAGGATAAGACTGCCTTTCTTTTTTTTGCACTGACTAAATCACTCCGCGCTGAACGAGTCCTCAATACAAAAGACCCCAAGGTCAGAGTTTTTAATCGATAAATAATGCTAATTTTATTCTAAAAATTTACAGGCATATTTTTGAGATGCTATTTTAATATTTATATTTATATTTATGCAAAAAAAAAAGAAAATTCGATTTTTTTCTTACATGTATCGCCCCCTTACTGGATGAAAACTGAAGATAACAGACAGGCCAAAAGCTTTCTACCAACCACTTCCCTTAAAAGAACTAAACAACTCCTAGGGCAAAAAGTCATAGTTACAGGATTCTTGGCGGGAAACTGCAGTCAAACATCAGCTTTTTGCACTCAATGCCATATCTGTCGAATGTGCCACAAAAACAAAGAAACAGCGGAGCATATCCCATCCCACTGTAAGTGTTTAGCAATAACACGTCTATTTTCAATAGGCACCTAAGCCTAATCTTGAAGCAGATGGCATTATTATAATCATATTAAATTAGAATTTATTAATAATAAATGACCGAGCTTTACACAATAAGCCTAATATGACCGCATTGATAAAGGTACTAAGTCCCAGCTCTTTAATCAATCTAATCTAATGAAGGGGTCCATAGAGTACCAGGAACCCTTATAGCTTCTTTCAGTCTATATGTATATCACAGCCTTCCAACTCCCTCATTGTATACCTCTTGAAATGAAATTTGGTATGCAGACGTATACAGTGGTGCCCAAAAAATTTAGCACACTCATTTCAAAATAGAAAGATTGTCATAGTTTAATTTATTTTTCTGTATATCAGTGACCCAACAACAGAAATGTAGAGATCCTTGAACGAAAAAAAATATTTTTTAGCATCCATCTTTCCCCAACAAGAATCCCAGAATGTGGCTTTTAGTTAACACCTTCAATGACCATCTTTCTATTTTGGCCACCCGCAATCTATGTTAGGAAACCGAAAAAAAAACATTTTTTTAGATATTTTGAGTCCTTCACTAAATAGTTTACGCATACTTCAAAGCTTTGTTCGCTTTTCTGATTTTTCCTTCACTAAAGGCGTGTTTTTTTTATAACTATCCAGTCCAGAAATATGTTTAGTCTGTATTCCTAGGTTTAAACGCCCGCCTTAAGTTGATTCTAAAATATAAATTTTGAACGCATTTTTTTTTTCTAATACCACCGCAAACTTTCGACCGCCACTGTTAGTGTCAGTATAGAATACTTTAGTTCGAAGTACCTACACTTTAAAGCACATTTACAAATGGATATGCATTTTATGGAACATAATACCTACAGACTCCTTGTATTCCATGCCCACACAACCACCGCAAATATTGGAATTGCTTGGTAGGATCCATATAAACAAACGATGCAACGATGGTAGTGGCCTATTGCTTCCGTATCCCTGTGCACTTGGACAAAGAAACATCCTGCGTCGCTAGTGTGGGTTGGACAGTGCGGTTTCACGTTCTAAAGTAGGTGTGCGTTTTTATTGATTTATTCTCCCGATACTTATGCATACGAGAGCTAAGTACAGCCACAAAAAGGGAAAGTTGAGGCAAACAACACCACAGCGAATGGCAACAAAAAGAAAAGGACTCGCCTTCCGACTCGAATGAAATGCGCTTTGAGATTGTTGTAAACTTTTGAATTATTGCAATACATCGGATAACGTATCTGGCTGTCTATTGTACGTTAGACGAACGCCTCGCATCGTTCTCCTGCTCCAAGGATTCCACCGATTCAATGGGCATGTCATATATGAGGCTGGGAGTGTGCGTCGTCGTCTATATACGTGTACGTTCACATTTTGTTTTTAAGTTCAACGCACAAGTGAGCAATCGGTATCGGCATCAATATACGAAGATGAGTAGGGAGGCAGTAGAGTGAGCCCTTATGGAAATGTGACGACTGACGACGACAAAGACGAGGAAGAGGGGCTGGGGTATCCACTGGATCGGATCGAAATAATTGAGGATTTGATTATTTATGACATAGTCGGATTATTTGTTGGTTGGTTGGTTTATTGAATTTTATTGTTTTGTAAATTGTCTCTCTGGTGCGTTATGGATCTCCTCTCTTGGAGTGGGAGCAGAACATATGGATCCTTTATTGCCACTGTGCTAGTGATGGTTGGTGTGGTTATGCATTTTGATAGTGTATGATTTTTGATTCGATACCAGATAACAGATTTTGTGATTTAATTGGAAATCCAAAAATATACGGTACCTCTGCCTCTATACATACGTACATATACATACGTATACCTACTTCAGGAGTTTTTAATTAAAAATGAGAACTGATGCATAAAACAAAATTTGTTTGCGGTGGAAAGTGTTTGTGTGCGGAAGGAGTTGATGAAATGGAAATTTAAGTCGGATTTATTGCCAACTGAAGCAATTTGATTATTTTGTAGGAATTGTACGAGTACTGCAGCACAGCTTTTATTTCAATTCGATTGTTAAGCTGTCTTTATATGGAAAAGAATATGGTCTCCCTATGAGAGGTATAAAACCTGATAGATTGACAATTGAAGACGGATAAAATATGATTTATGAAAGGACGAATTGCCCAAATCATATTTTTGTTTTCACCAAGTCCCTAAGGGGCGAATCAATGACGCATTTTACGGCCAGGAGCGACGTTAACTTCAGCAGAAGGAGAGCTTTAAGAATGCAAAATGAATCAATGAATACATTACCTAGGGCAGCTTGCAGCAGATTTGGGTTTTGATCGCCGGCAATGTTTAAACTGTCACTTTTTTTGCGTTCCTGAATAATAATTCCAAATTATTAGTCGTGTTTTTTTATGCAGATCTGATCCGGATCAGATCACGGGCATAGTAAAACAAACTGGATTATATTACACAACTTTTTAGCGCAGACACAGACATTTAACGCAGACAAAGACATTTAGCGCGAGATTGCCGATTTATTACACAGCTTTTAGCGCAGACAAATACAAGCAAAATTCACAACTGAAAGTGCATCGTAGTGAGAAATAGCTGAACTAGTTTTCGGATCACGAAAATAGATCCAAATGAAAAGCAAGATCTCATATTGTTATTGTAATGTATATACACCAATGATCCAATCTGGATCATGAGTGAGTGATAGTAAAACGCGGCTATTGTTCAAATCGTGAATTACCAACTGCCCTGTGAAGATTAGTCGAAGAACCTTCCAAAAAAAAAACTTGAAAATTGGGATTCAATTATGTGTCTTTGACATTTTGGGAACCGAAATCTACAGTGTGGCCCAAAAACACTCACTCGAAGTTGTTTTGCTATATCTTTAAAATGAAACAATTTAATTAGTTTTAATTGCTTATTATTACTATTATTATTTAGGGGTGAGATGCACCGCGACCTTAAAGCCCCATTTAGATGGTCAGTTTCAGTTTCAGTTGTCAGTTCAATTGCCATTTCAGTTAAAAAAGGTAGTGCATTTAGACTTTAGTTCGGTATTCAGTTCAGCTTTTATTTTACTCCTGAGCAGTTTAACTGACAACTCTGAAAACTGATGGGAATTCCATAACTTTCAGTCCCAGTTTCAGTTTCGGTTAAACGTTTCAATTTTCGCATTTACACATCAGTTTAACCGAAAGCTCAACTGATAGCTCAAGTGAAACTGAAAATGAACTGATCATCTAAATGGGGCTTAAGGTCTATTGTGTAATTGTAGATTGTATCGGGCAAGTAGGCGCCGCCATTTTTAACGACCATTTGGGCTCTTTTAACAGCGTTTTCAATCGTATTGGCGAGAACTTCGGGCAAAAAGTTCTCGCACTCTTGTCGGATATTCTCTGTGAGAGTTTTCAAAATCTGTGGCTTGTTCTGATAGACCGACCCGTGACTTCAAAAAAACCCCAAACAAAGAATTCTGTAGCGGTCAAATCGGATAATCTTACCGGCCAGTGCAAATCGAGAAACGAGAAATTAGGCGACCCAGAAATACATCATTCAAAATGTCTATTGACGCGCGAGCTGTGTGTGCGGTTGCACGTTGCACCGTCCTGTTGGAACCACGTATCATCCAGTCCTAATTCATTATTTTTTGCGACAATAAAAAATCTTCCAATTGACTGGCACGTCGTCTGGTTGACGCTGACAGCTCTTTCGTGAGGCGAGTGGCTACATACCTTAGTACTTGACCAGTTAGCGTAGGATAGTCTTCGCCCAAATCACTGACGTAAAAACATAATCTCAAGTATTCGGCGATCTTGAGGAGTATAGTAGTGCATACCTTATCGACGTGTGTTCTTCGTCTGTTTACTTCACAAATATCAAAGCAAAACTGACAATTGCCGCCATTTTCAGAATTTATAGCATCCTTCAATAGGGTGATATATTTTGGGCAACCCTGTATTAAGGGGAAGTATAGCGTTCGGTACAGTCTTGTTTACAAATAAAGCTCTCCAGTAAGCTCGTAAATTAATGATCTACATATGTTTTTTGGTTGTTTGACATTTCATAGAAAATAATCGCGAAATTTATTTTATCTAAAAAGTTATAGCTAGGTTCGGTAGATCAAGTAAATAAATAAATAAACATATCCGTCAAAAACTTGGATGTATTCTTACGATGTTAAAGGAATAAGAATGAAGTTTTCTTTAATTCGAATGACGGTAATTTGAAGGATATTTTCCCTTGGTGACATAAAATCTCAAAAACACAACAAACTCCGCACTTTTTTGTTCCAAACCAACGTTGTAGGGTAGGCAAATGAAATGAACAACTTTTGCGTAAAGATACAAGTGTGGAAAAACTTTCGACAGACTCTGTATCTTCGTACTCAGTGCGTTCCTATGCCGCAGATAATACTCATAATACTCATTCCCAAGATGGATAAAATACACTTCAACTTCACAATTTGTGAACAAGTTATTTGAATGAAAAGGTTCAAAATGTGCGCATGTGTGTGAGTGCGTGGTTATGTGTGTACATTCAGACGCTCGTGAAGGATACAATAGGATGAGGTCGAAACCCTCCCATAGCAGTGAACGACGTGAATAAAACTAACGACTAACATTGAATAGCAAGCGTGCATATGCATGTTGAGGTTATGTTTTAGTTACTGAGTTTCAGAGAAAATTCAAGTGATGCTGCATACGCTGTTTGGAGCACTTAAAAGTCTACGCTAGGTGGTTAAAAAACCAAGAAGACGACAGCCAGCTAGCTGATGTAATCTTATGGTTTTGAAAAATAAAGATGTAGCATGTGCTTTATGGAAGAAATGACTAGGGCAATGCTATGTGAGTGGACGCACGATGGCCAAAATGATATGTGGTGAGTGATGGCAGATGAATAACCCAGGAGATTTGAGAATTTGTAATGAGCTAGTAGTGAAGGTGTTACATAATAATACAAGTACTCGTATGGCTACTGGCTTTAGTGGCAATCATGGTTTTGAATGAACCGAATCCTTTATGGCAGCAATAAACGTGTGAAGCAGCATGGAGCATTTTTAATGAAGCCAATGGGGTTGGTTGCATGGTGGAATCTAATTTTTTTTTTTACTGACTGATGATTGAGAAATGTATGAGCAGCTTGTTGTAAGCCAGAATGCCATATGTACATATGTTAAATCCGAAAATCTGATATGTATGTTGTTTAAAATTGTGTGGCCTTATAAGCCAAAACAAAAACACTGATTCTGAACAGTTTCACAATCACCTCTCTACTTCTGTGGGACAAATTCATGAGCGAAGTCTATAGGCATATATGCAAGTTGGTCACAAATCAAATATAGGGTAATCCAACAAAAGTTGTCACGGCGTTGTGCGTAGTTTGCTGGCTTAAATTTTAATTTCAACTGGGCCTTACAGGCTTGTAGCCCAAGATCCTTATGCAAAATGCGGTGTGAAGTCGTTGCAAATAAACCAGATTTATGTGATCGTCTCGAAATGGACATAGCTGGGTTTTCAGTCATACTCTCAACTATGGCGGATATATTTTCAGCTGACCTTGTCGGACAAATACGAATTGAAGTTGTCACATCACTACCCTGTCCGAGATTCATTGATTAAATTCGCTCTAGCTGTGAAGGCGCTTGATGATGACCAAAAGTAGAACGAACCTTACGACGTGTTTCCGCGATATTTTCACCATTTAAATGTTCACAATTTCAGCACGTTGCGCGAGTATGTATCGATCCATATTTAATAACACCGTAGTGATAAAATGATACCTCTTTTTGGATGACCCATTATTTACAAGATCTTCGTTTATTCTAATCTACCCAATCTTCCAACAAGCATCATCTTCCGGGTTATTTATAAACAATGAATACAATAGAGTACTTAAGACAGAGCCTTGTGGTACGTCGAAGTTTATAGCAACAGGGTTCAAAATTTCTGAATCCGTTCCAGGAGAGGATTCTTGAGATGAGAAAGTAGCTTTGCTGATGTTTTTTAGAGTAAAAATCTTTCTTCAGATTTGAAATAGTATTATACATATTACTAGAATCCGTAACCGGTCTTAGATTTGAGGTAACTTTTCCAATATCGTGGGCTCAAAACGTTAGAAACAATCGTTACAGTCGATCTATAAGAACATTGTACGCGTATTGCGAGCTTTCCTTTTTTTAACATTAAATTGTGATGAGCCAGTGCTGGAATAATTAGGGATTAAAAATTGGCCAGATATGTAGGTATGGAATTATTATGGATCCTAAATCGGAAAAATGTGGAGTAAAAAATTGCATTTTCCTGATTTTATATGCCATTTTAATTTCTCAAATATGATTGCAATAAAGTATAAGATGTTGTTATACATTTTCGAAAATAAAACTACACCGGTTTTCATAAAAAAATAAAATATATATATATATAAAACGCCCAACATCGCAAGATGTTACTGGAGCAAAAGCATACCCATTTAGCTCATTCAGTGATAAATTGCGTTTAAAATCGAACGCCTCAGATTCGGATGTATTGGAGCTCTGTAGAAACATTGATATTCTACGAAGAATATCAAATCCGGTGTTTCGTCGTATAACGCCATAAAATTTTTCCTGAATGCCGGCACGCTCAGCTCCATCAAATTGAGCACGGATGTTCAAAAACCTTTCAATAGAAACTGACAACGGAACGCCTTGACCTTGCATAAGGTCAGCACAGCAGCAGTCAGTTGTGAGGCATGAACAGTAATTCGTTTTTATGAAACCAATTCTCTCTTGAGAGTCGACAAATTTATTAGCCTTTGTTCTGCTGGAATAGACTCACCACCTTCTCGGTCGAATGAGTCGACGACTGATTGAACCGATTCAAGATAGTCAGCGGCATCGATCCACGTTTCCCAATGAATAATGGATGGCAGGTAGAAATGGAATATTCGGACATTCTTGAGTAAATTTTTTAGCTCGCAACGGTGCCTGGGAAAGTTGAATAAACATGAAAACATGACGAAATAAATGTCAAAAGTAAGACTACTAAAACTAACTTTGGAAAAACATATTTTGATAGCATGTCCACGTCAGAGTATTTATAGTAAAGCGAAAATACTCAGCTAATGTAAGCTATGAGCTTTTTCAATCTGATAAGCCATTATTAAGTTAGGGCTGTATAATCATAATTTTACTTACAGATATGCAGTTTTTTCTCTATTATGTAAGAACCAGGGCTGAGCAAAAAACGACATAACCTATGTCCTTCCCGGATACTTAAGAAACATTTCAATAAAAGTTTAATCGAAATTTGTCAAGCGGTTTTCACGCCATTAGGTAACCAACAAAAAAGCCCTACAGTAGAAGAAGATAGAAGTACCTCAGCGGGAAGAAGCTATTGTTGGAGACAATGGTGTCTATCGAAACGATATCATTTAATGACAACTGTCATTCATCATTTTTTAATGACAAAAATAGGACTGTTTAATGAATTAATAATGACCAATGCGTACTGGTGCAAATGAAGCATAAAAGCCCCCGCACACAACAGACTTTCTATTGGCCGATAGCTTGGTCAGGCTCTTAATCAGTATGGAAATGTACTTCAACGAGTCGGTATCGGCCGATAAATAAGTTTGATGTGCTACACGATTGCCTTCAAACTAAAGTATGGGCAAACTATTGGCCGACTAATTAATCAGTATGGCGCTCTTCCACGCTCCTACACTACCGATTATAAAGTCGGCCGATTTTGTCGATTGCTCTGAGTTTTAAATAAGTTTACTCTAAGTTCTACATATTTCTACGAATGTGACTATGAAACGGCCCAGTTCTCCATCGCTTCTTGCCGACACGTCCATTATAAATTTGATAGAGGAAGTGGAAAAACCGCACCGCACTTTATAAAAAAACTAAACATGAAAGAGTACTCTGATGTGAATACTCCTGGTTTTTCATCTTGTTCCTTCTCCTCCGCTGTATAAAAGCAATGATAACATTTCTGGAAATATTTTTATTATTTTTACTAACTGTTCTATGTTTATCGGCCGACTGTTGTCTAGTGTAAGTACTCACTACCAACCCGACTATTTATTCGGCTCGCTCAGTATGCGCACTAACCAGACCAACCCGACCAAACTATCGGCCGATAGAAAAGCTGTAGGTGCGGGTGCTCTAAATCACCTTATAGTGTCTTGTCTAAATCGGTGGACCTTTGGAATCCTGTCAAATACTTGTAGAATAATAACAGGAAACTAATTCGATAGGCCTTAAATCTGAAGGTGGTGAACTTTGTATTTTTCGTCAATGTGAATATTTTAGCAGATTTTTACTACTACAGAAATTGTAAAGATATACATATGTATAACCTTCCAAAAAGGTTGGACTGATACAATTGGGATGAACCGTATTCGATTTGTTACATCAAGTTGCACAAAGACCGAAGTATCGGATTCACTCAAAGTATCTTCAACAGTGTTCGGACATCAATGTGACCTGTGGAGAACATTCTGCCAGACCTACAAGTGTTATCCGATACCAGAAGTAGACATTCTTTTTTCGATTTAATGGATTTTGGGTTTTGGGATCTTGCGCTTGGATTATATGGGTATCCCATCTTATGTTGAAACGTCCCATCATCTAAACTACGAGTACAATACAAATGCACTATACGTATGCAATGTTAAAACCAGTTAATTAGTTAAGTGAAATTTATGAAAATTTAATTTCAATCAAACTAATCAATTCCTCTTACTCTATACAAAAACACAGCATATTCAGAAAATCAATTATTTACTGGCAACAATGAAAGTGGATTAGTCCCAACACGTTGTTCTCGATTTTGCAGTTGTTTCCTAATCTCTGGAATTATGCGAACTAGAAGTTCATCCTCCTCCCACCACTCATTGATTTATAAAACAAACTTAGCCTCAGATACAGATATAATCGTAGAGAGGAGAATATTAAATATTCATTAAGCCGTGCCAATGTGTTGCAAAGCTTGAGATTTTCATTCACTTCGACCGTACCAAAAAAAAAAAAAAAAATACATACATACACACCCATATACTATAAACACACGCAAACACCATGTGCCACCAAAATGGGAAGTAGCCTCCCTACGTTTATTATTTTCTTGTTTTTTTTTTTCTCTCTTCCTCTCTCTCTGCTTCCTTCTTCCTGTTCTGTAATTTATTTTCATTTTTCGCTTTTCTTTTTTATCCAACCCACCCTCCACAGATGTGACTTATCTGTTAGGGAGATATTTACATCCTGAATGCCATCTGCTCGAACCTGGAAGAAGAATAATCGAGGCAAACATTCTTGATTTCCATTTTTATCCAGTACAGGATGGGGGGGCAATAAAGAGGCGCCACTTTCTATCTACCGGCCGACACATCGTCAAAAATGTCCTTTGCCGAAAGTAAAAGTGAAAGTCCTTCTAATTTCAGGTAAATAAAAAGAGAAACGTTTTCCTTCTTGTTTTTGTTTTGTGTATAGAAACTAAGAAAAAGTAAATTGGCTCCCGTTTCTTGTGGGAGTAGGACATGGGGATACCCTTCGCAATAGCAACAGCAAAACAACCAATGTAACCGAACACATAACAACTTGATTTAAAGGCTGTGAAATTAAGCTGGCGGCTCGGCAGTAATAGCAAAAGCAACAAGGACTATGAGAATACACCACCCACGACAAGGACAACGACAACGACAACGATGTCGACAGACGGATGTTCTTCTCTTCTACGAAAAGAAAAAAAAAACAACGATAGTCAACAATTTCGTATTCAGGACGATTTTATTTACTTATCATGCTGTTGTGCTTCGTATTCCATTCTCCAGCATACTAATACTACAACCAGCTCCTCTAGCACTCTGTGCGGTAATCTATTTTCGAGTATCTTGGTCGGTTTGATTCAAATTTCAACACAAAGTGGGTAAAAATCCCGCAAAGTATCTCTTGTTCAGCTGCAGACGGAATGCGAGACGTAAATACGAGTAAGAGCCAATGGGGGTGGGCGAAGGACGAGATCAACTGCCTTCGCATTCGCATAGCCTAACAGCTTAATAGCTCCACTCGCTCTAAGGTATATATAGTCGTACGAGTATAGCGGAGTACAACTCCGTATTTGGGTCAATGTGTAGGTGTGTGTTTGAGGATGGCTAAGTAATTTCAACATCAATCCGTCAGGACGAGGAAGGTGATGTGCGACGTTAGCTGATGTGCCCGAGAAGACGAAGCCACTGCGGGGTCGGTGGGTTGAGAGTAAAATAAATCCCTAATTTGGCATAAAGTACCCTAATAAAGTCGACTTATAGGCCGGCGGGATAAAGGTATGAGACCTACGCTTTGCCTCTAAGTGGTGGATTGACGGAAAGTAGAGAAGAGATTGTAGAGTATCCCTGTGGTGGCCTTCATAAAAATTTCGAAAGTGTACTTTAGCAAAGCAATGACGTTCTTTATACTACTTGTGGTTTTGCCTCGAAATGGGCTCAGTTCATAACACGGCAGCTTGTTTAGAGTGTAAAAGCCGGGTTACACATTTCGAACATAAGGCAAAAGCTGCAGTTATTATTATACTTTTTTTTGTCCTTTTTCTCTGTTTAAATTGAGAGTTAAGTGGGTAACAGTTGGTTTTGTGTTGACTATGTGATAGTAGTACCAGTGCGAAGTGATTGTTGAAGGAGCTCCAAAGTAGGATAGAATTTTTATGAAGGAAAACAAGTGGGGTTCCTACTTTCCATATAGAAAAAATCCATCGATAAATCAGAATTTATAACCAATCTAGCTGGATAGCGATCATTATGGTAGCTTTATATCTGACGGTGGACTGCCGTTACCCGAAGCACTTTCAGGAGTCAGCCAGGAATCGTATTCCGTATGCGATTGAGTTATTAAACCAACCAAGCCAAGAAACCAGGTGCAGCATAATCCGTAATTATCTTTAAAGAACAAATCTAAGATCGAGTCCCTGAAGATGAGGATAGTATAAGATAAGTGTGCGCTCTTAGGCTAAGGCCACGCACTGAGCGGCAGAGTCTTGACATTTCTTATCACTTCTCTTAAAAACTTCAACGAAATTGAAAAAGTTCCACCAAAGTGACAGCTCATGGCAAACCATCGATGGCAAACCGAAAATCTGGACATAAAGGGTTTTTCAATAAGAGCGCTACAAAAGTTTTTTTAAATAAAACAAAAATATATATATAAAAATATTTTGGATATCAATGAAATGAAATGAAACCGTAATTTTTTCGGGATGCAATGATGACTCATGGAGTACGTGTGGATTGCTGCCTGACCAATACCGCATATTTTGATTATTGACTAAGCCATTCAGCCAGAAATAAGCCTCATCGCTGAAGATGATTTTTCGATGAAAATCCGAATCGTTTTCAAGTTGTTGCTCAGCCCAATTCACGAACATACGACGCTTCTGGTGGTCAAGCGGCTTCAGTTCTTGCGTCAATTTAATCTTGTAAGGATGTAGGCCAAGATCTTTTCGCAAAATTCGCCACAACGACGTCACAGAGATGCCCAACGCTTGAGAATGACGTGTGAGAGACACATTTGGGCTTTCTTCAACTGAAGCCTCAGCGGCAGCAATATTCTCGACACTACGGGCACTTCTTTGTCTCACTGGCACGGGAACATTTTGTACTGTGCCTGTGGATTCAAATTTTCCCACTAGACGCTCAATTGTTGATCTGCTAGGACGATTATGACAACCATAAATTGGACGTAGCGCTCTTAACGTTGAGGCCACTAACTCCGAATTTCGGTAGTAAATTTTAATAATTTCGACTCGTTGTTGGCTCGTATATCTTTCCATCATGAAATGGCGAACCTTACTTAAGAGAAATATCAAAAGAGCGGCAAGAAATATGGCGTCGTTTGCTGTCCCTGTCGCTCTACTTTTGTAGCGTCCCTGTTGAAAAACCCTGTAGATGGCTGAGTAGAAGATATGTCTTACCGGTTTCGGTCTCCACTAGACATATGACATGAGCTCAGACATGAAGAATGTCTCTTGGAGACGCCGGGTAAGAGGACATAGAAGGAATATTGATTTGGTTTTCCAAAAACTTTCCAACCACATTCCGGTTTCCAAAACTTCCCCGCTGCCAGCCACATTAAAAACTAACGCATACTCAAATTGGACATCCACACAACTCTCATCGCCCTGTCAACCCTATGCTGTTTTTGTATTTTCATTTCAAAAAATTAGTAGCTTATAAATATGGCTTAAACACTTCCCTTCCAGAAGAGAAGACATAAAATATGGCCGGCAGCACGTTGTGACAGCTTAAGTGAATAACCGTAAAATATTCGTTATTTTTCAAATTTGGAATAACGAGTGTCTTAATTTTTTTTTTAAATCTCATATTGACATATTTCCAAGTACAGTCGAACTTCCCTATAACGAACTTCTATCAAACAAATTTTTTTCAAGTACACAGCTGTTTCGTTCAGTTTTTAGTGTGTTTTGAACTCCTTATAATGAACTTCCATACAACGAGTGTTTTTAAACAACAAACGAATTTTACAGCTGGAAATCGAACTCTCATACGTTTTTGTCTCCTCCGTATAAGGAGTTTTTTTCGCGAATAAGTTCTGCGGTTTTTTTCTTGGTGGTGGTGTTTATCGCTTCAGGAAATCTCTGTGTACCTATACCGTTATGAGAATTGTATATTTTCAAGGAAAGGCAATTTTTTTTCAGTAGAGAGGGGTTCTTCACATTGTTACCAGAATTTGTTTTGATCGGACATGTTTTAAGTGTTTAATATTTTTTTTTTAAATAGAGAAAAAATGTGCATTTTAGGCATATTTGGCTTTTTTCCTTTAAAAATTGCGTCAAACTGAAAGAGGCGGAACAGGAGATTTGTAACGTGTATGGGAATGGAAACGCGGTTATAAGCGCTGACACTTATCAGCGTTCATTTTCACGATTTTCGCTCTGGACGTCTACCCACAGACGACGATCAAATCTTGGCCGCAGTTAGCGTTAACAGGCATTTGACGATACGAGATATCACTCAGCGGTTAAATATCGCCCACACAACCGTTTCGCAGAGACTAAAACGGCTTGTAATATCAAAAAAGGTGAACGTTTGGGTTGGGTTGTTTTCCAAAATGACAACGCCAGACTACATGCATATTTGGGATAAAACAAAAGCTGAATTCCTCGGGTGGGAAGTTATGCAGCACCCACCGTCTTTTCCAGACCTTGCGCCTTCTCAATACCATCTCTCAAAAACAATTTGGACGGTAGACGATTCAATTCCGAAGACGAGATCAAAACGCGCCTGGAAAACTTTTTTGTCCAAAAGTCTGGTGACTTTTACAAAAGAGGAACTATGTCTCTTCCAGAACATTGGGAGAACCTTTATAGACCTTTATGGACAATATGTCGTAAATAAAATATAAGTTTTTATACCAAAAACCTGTGTTTAACTTTAATCCTAAAAAAAAACCGCCAATAATATTCTGTTACGCATATTAATAAAACTTTGTACCAAGAAAACAAAGTAAAACATAACTAGGGGATTCCCCAGAAGTTGAAAATAACACCAGACAAAAAAGAAGAAAGACCACTTACAATTTTGGCAGTGGCAGTGGACAAATTGAAAATGTTGCTTTTCTCTTGAAAAAAAAATATTGACATTGGCGGATGCTGATAACATGCTACCTACATTAGGACGAATTTCTTCATCAATTGACGTATGTACTTCAAACATTTCTGGAGATGCGGAGTAGAGCAACGTACCGACTATCTAATGTGTTTGAGCTCTAAATCCATTCGAAGACTTTGTTGAGGAAGAAAAATGGAAGAGTGTCATCCAAATTAAAATAACTGATTACATTAAAAAAAATGCATAATTTTTGTATAGCATTTTTCTATACAACGAAGTAAATTTCTGGTCCCATGCAGATACAGAAGTTTGACTGTAGTATTAAAATTTACAGCTCAACATTGCTTAAATAAAAGGACATGAATTGAGAACCATATGTAGGTATGCCAACAAATAACCGCTAGATACAATTTTAACTGAAAAAACTGATTACTTGAGGGTTGAAAATAGTAAAGCCCACTCTTAAAAATATCATGTTGCAGGACATTTGAATCTTTCTTCCCGGAATTTGCGGGCAAACCGTGCGAAGGTGCTTCAGAAGAAATACATTTTTGTCTATAAGTCGGCTTCTGAAAGGCGGCAACAAATGCGGTTCCCTTAAATTTTGTGCTATAGGACACGTTTTTAAGTATGAAAAGTTTCAATTTTCTAGGTATGGCTGACCTTCAGGGCTTCTGGAGGGTGTATGAAAAAACACACACACATACACAGAGAATATATTTGTTGATTTTTTTCAAATTGATAAATATCTCTAAAACGAGGGGTAGGGATTTTTTTTATTCCTCCCCACGCCCGATGTTACCTACCAAAGTTGGTAGATGGTGAATGTAGGCCCTTCGTGGAAGATATCAAAACGCTTTGTAGCTTTGACAGGATTCTCGTATTTTTCTTTTACAACATTTTATGCTTCAACTATCTCCGCCATGTGATATAGAAAAATATGTATAAAAAAAAAAAAAAAAACAGAAATATTTACTCGGCATTGTCCATGAAGACTCACTCCCAGTGCTCCTCCTCCCACGCTTTGCCCTGATAACCGATTTTTTCTTTCTGTTGGAAAACGTCAAGCGAACATAAGAAACATCAATCATAAGTCTAAATGGATTTTCCACGTAAAATATTATGTCTACGAAGAATGAAAATATACTTTGTAGTGTTTTCCACTCACCGGGGGTTGATGAAATGTAAGACTATGCATAAATGTGGAACACATCCATCCATCTCCAGCCGCTCCATATGCCTGGGGTCCATTGGGCGGAGACGGCGGCGGCGGGAGAGAGATCTACAGCGTACACATATTTTCATTGTTTTTTTTTGTCTGCCTTCCGTAACCACCCACTGGGTGGCTTTGCGCGTAGGGGGACACTGCAGATGAGGGATGTGGTATAATATTTGTTTTCGGCCCTTGAACCGTTTATAATACGCGCAGATACAGATATTATTTTATGTAGCGAGGGAAGGTTCTCTGTTTTTTTTTTATCGCGTTTGCACGCGCGCCAGCAGTCAGTCAGTCAGTCATATTGCGCCGCGTACCCCACCCACACTGCCAGGACCAGGGTTTTATTTAATTTGGTTCATTTTGTTGTAGGGATCGTCGAGTACCAGAACAACAGTATATGTATGTGTTTATTTCGGACATGGACATGAAAGGAACAACCTAGCCGTAATAAGTTTATTATATTTGCTCTGTGTTCGCCTCGGTTGCTCCTGCCATGAATTGTAGTCGTCCTTTTGGATGGAAGCTGTACGCGGTGCGTTCTCGTCGTTGAAAGGATCGCAGTGTGTGTGTTTGTGTGTATGGCGAAATATGATGGACTGGCTTTGGAACAAAAATAAACTGGCGAAAAGTGAGACTTTCAAAATGTTCAATATTGTTCGAAAATACGAGAACATGTTGTTTACCGCTGGTGCTGATGGAAAAGCGCAACGGATTTTGTTTTTTATTTTTTGTTTTTATCCCTTTCTCTGTTCCTGGCAGACGAAAGAGATTTATAATTGCAAAGCAGGTGCGTTTTAGAGTGCGGTCTGTTGTTGATGGCTAGAGTGTTTGGAATCAGTAAATCGCTGGATTTTTTTTTTTTTTATTTTTACCGGCCAGACAGAAGTGAAAGTCAATTACAGTCAATCACATTAGAGATATGTATTTGCATTTCATTGGGGGGAAAGAGCTTATCCCGCTGAGTGTATACAAATGCTGTAATTAAATGTAGAGCCATCAAAAGGTGGGATGAGGTTAACAGACCTAGAGGACAATAGGATCACTTACATCCTTGAAAGAGAGTATTTTTTTCTTCTCCGGCTACAAACCATGGTTAAAAAAAGGGTTAACAAACGTACTCGGCTATATGAGAGATCGTGAGCGGTAAGATGTTAACAGGACCAGCTTCTGTCATGATATGAATTTCTCCGTTTGAATTTTCATGTCAGTCAGAGCGTTTTTTTTTAAAAAAAGTCCTAGTATAGAGTAGTCTTGAGTTCATGTTTCTTAGCCCTGGGACACTAATGCCGTTATAACTCATTTTCATTGATTCGACTACGGAGATTGGCTAGAATTTAGAAGCCGGTGAAATGAGTGCTACGTTCCAATGCTAAATTTTATAATTTTGCCTGTCTCTTTTCGATCAATGTTGACGTTATGATTATGATAAGCTTGCAATTAGATTATTAGATATTTCCGATTGGTTTGTATGGGTCACTAGCTTTCATTAGATACCCCACTAGATGGGGTTGTATGTATTTTGTGCAATTTTTCATGACCTGTTACCAGCATTATTTATTCATATCTAAATCACAGCATTACCATTGGACCATAATAAGCCTTAAGGGGGTATTCTAGTCTAGCGGTACAAATTTTGGGTGTTTTTTTCAAAGTTCGATAAAAAAAAAACCAAGGATATTTTTACCTGCCATTTTTTATTAGATATTTATTAATATTTTAACAATAAAAAAAAAAAAAATAAAATTGAAAATTGAAAAAATCACAAGCTGGTAAGGTGAGGTGGTGAAAAATAAGGGTGCGTCCTTCTTGACATGATTCCAACCCTTCTGGTGATCAGAAAAAATAAGAAAAAATGTTCTTAATCAGTAAGAATGTCCCTGTCGTCTGAACTACGGAAATAAAAATACCATTTTTTTTTTTCACAAAATGGGGGCCTTTTTGAAAAAAAAGTGATTTTTTCCCTTTTTTCAAAGTTTTGAATTTTTAAAAATAGTACATTTTTTACATACTTATACATAGTTCCAACGATAGAGGGATATATAAAGAAGTTCCACGCCAAATTTCAAGTTAATCGGTTCATTAGAACTTGAGAAATCACGTCAGACGTGTTGAAAAAAGTAGTTTCGAGAAAAACGCGTAAAGAATTACGTTACAACGACTTCCACATAATGACTTTCTGAGAATTTATGGTGTATAAGAGACTTTCTGTAGGATAATTCAGGAAACGTTTAGTTTGATATATTTTTGAAGGTCTAATCTTTAAAAATATGAAAAAAAAAAAAAACGATTTTTTTAAAATTCTAGACTAGAATACCCCCTTAACTATGACAAATTTAAAGTCTATGTTTTTTACCATTTGGCTCTGGGAGCTTGTGATGGACAAACAGGCGGATGAGTGAGGCTATATTGCTTCCGTTTTTACTATTTCGTTACGGTATAAATACTTCTTTACATGTTTCATTTGCTTGATCTTGTCATCGAACGAAAACAATCATAACACTGTGTAAGAAAAAAATAACAAAATTATGAACTGACGTATTACCCGAATTAACCATATGCGACATAAGTAGGTACATACAGCCTTGACCAAATGTATTAAGAACTTTATATCTTTTCACTCCTTGTTTGCTTGTTAAGTCCTTTCCTGGAATTAATTTGTTTGAATAAAATGACTTATGGGATCATTATACGAGGTTGTTAACGGCATTTATATTTGAAGAAAGGTTACCAATAACTTTCATGATGCAATAGCGAGCTTATGCATTTTTTCCGGTGTAGGGTCAGTGTGCGACCATTGCTCGAAATCGACAGAAGCGCAGGCAATTTGCTTTCTACTGCTTATAATCGTGGAGCTGGTTTTGTGTTCTTTTAAATAAAAAAAAAAAAACAAGTACACGGCAGAACGTGTAAAAATACAGCTTTTATTTGAAGAAGACAAAAATAAAACTCAAATCGCAAAAAAAGTGAGGTGTTCACATTGTAAAGTGCAAAACGCAAGTTTTTTGAAAAGGTCTTCGCTTAAAACTCTGAAGAAAATCTTTGGGAAGCTGGACTGAAAGGATGCAAAGCGAGAAGGACAATAAAATACAAGAAGGCGTGCTTAGAGCGGGCGAAAAGACAAGTGCATTTCACTGAAGAAGATTGGTCAGATGAATCTTACCTTGAAGAACGTTTCTTTTATGAATCACTTTTAAATAAGACATCTAAGCAATTTGACTAATTTTGGTGTTCTCTATAGAAGAATTGTTTTTAAATAGGTTTTTTTTCATGCTCAGATATTTGCCACCGCGCACTGTTGGTTAGCGAAGAATACAACCCAAAATGAGTGATACACGTTGGAGTCAGTATAATGATCGAGGGATGCATGGCCGCCAACGGTGTGGATGAAATGTATGTGTGTAACGGTCGGATGGACTTCTACAATTACATTATCTATATACATATGTACATATATGTATGTATGTATTCGAAAATGTGATACAAATTTCCTCTTCATTTTCAGGGATACTCCAGGAATGGCACCTTAGTGGATATTCGACGAAAACTTACCCTAGGAAACCGCTGCTACTTCGGTTTGGCAAAACAAATGGGTTCAAAACTCCTAAACCGGAAGACGAAATGCATGCTCTACAAAACATTGATGCTGCCAGTTCTGCTGTATGGAGCCGAGTGTTGGACTACAAGCAGGAAAGCAGAACAGATTTTAAATACTTTCGAGAGAACAATTCTTCGTCGGATATTCGGTCAGGGCGAATGGAGGAGAAGATATAACAGCGAACTCTATGAGCTGTACCAAGATGTGGATGTAGTCCGAAAAGCCAAAACACGTCGACTACACTGGCTCGGCCACATCGAGCGAATGGACAACAATGCTCCAGCAAAGAGGATCTACGAATCATAGCCCCCAGGTTCGAGACGACAAGGAAGACCGAACCTCCGGTTTAAGGACCAATCTACCGCGGATGCCAGAGCGCTTAGTCTAGACAACTGGAAGCAGCATGCCCAGGATCGAAGA
Organism: Brachyopa scutellaris; assembly: GCA_949775065.1. NCBI lineage: Eukaryota > Metazoa > Arthropoda > Insecta > Diptera > Syrphidae > Brachyopa > Brachyopa scutellaris. The sequence goes on along the minus strand of OX459112.1, from coordinate 170,868,961 downwards.
GAGTGGAAGGCTGCTGTGTGTCAGGCAGAGACTCTTCACGAGTCGGGAACCCGTTAAGTAAGTAAAGTAAGTAAGTAAGTGATTTTGAAAATATGAAATTCCAACAAGACAATGCACCCTAGTGCAAATGAGCCCTAACCATAAGGTGGTTTGAAGGCAATAACACAGAACTGCTAAGTGGCCTACGCAATTCCCGGATCTCAACCCTATAGAACGTTTATGGGGTATTCTGAAGAGTAGGATCCAGGAGTACTCGATTACATCAAAAGAAAGTACTTAGAAATCTGCTAAACATTTGGAATGGAGTTATACTTATTTCTTCGTAAGTGTGCCGTAAGGTAGTCAGCTCTGTGCTTAAGAGAGTCGCCGCAGTCATAAAGGGCAAAGGCGGTCCAACCAAATATTTATTATGTCAATGTCTGATAAAACTATTTATTTATCATATCTGCTTACTTTGATTTCATTTTACCTTAGATAAATAACTTTAACCCTGGAAGTACATGCTTCGTCGAATCGACGACGCATTTTCACGTTTTGCAAAATATGCCAAATAACATACAGATTTAAAAATTAATTTTTTTAAGTGAATATTTTAACGAAAAATGTTCATTGTTGCTTTTCCTTATGCTCAATGAACTAAATAATTAAATATAATCGATTTTCGAAGTTCTTGTAGCATATGTCATTTGCAAAACTACTTTGAATAATGTCGTCGTCGTTTCGACGAAGCATTTCCGTTACGTACAAAAAATAAGCATGTACTTCCAGGGTTAAAGAGTGCTCGAACATCTTAAGCTGAATCGTCTCATTAGAAAAATGAATTTTGTTAGCTATTTTCAACGTGGTGCTGTAACAAACGCAAAAGCTTACAACTTCGGTATAAAAATTATTTCAATATGGAAATTTTTCCACATCAAAAAAAATCTCTAGATTCTAAGAAGAAACAAGCAACAACTCGTTTAAAATTTTTTATGTGTCCCAACCAAATCGTCTTATTATCGAGGTACATTTGTTTGAACATGGTATTTTTTTTTTTTTTTTTTTGTAAATTAACAACAAGCATTTAAATATAACCTCAATGTTCTACAACAAAAAAAGAAACTCCAGAACTGAATCCACAACAATAACTCCAAATTCAAAGGAAAAATATAACGAATATTCCACCCAAGATACAATTCGTAAGTCCACATCTAACGATACATCAAGTGAAAGAACACGTTTCGTACGAAAACGATGATACACGATTAAAGTCGATTCGATAGGAGTATATTTTTGAAAGATTTATGAAAACATCCTTTTTCAAGAAAGGAATGCGTACAAATTGCGAAACCTTGACATTGTGTACATATGTATGTATATTTGATCCTGTAAGAAAAAAATAACAGATATTCAAGTGAAGAGCAACAACAATATTGAAAAAAAAAAAGAAAACGAGGAAAACCGCTCATGAAAAAAGTATTCTCAAATTGGCATTTTTGCGTATTCCACGAAATCCTTTATCCTCCAGAGAAATTCGGGTTTTTTTTTGCTGGCGTAAATTTGCCTCCCTTGAAATGCTAAAATATGTTTCGTTTCGGTTAACGCAATGATGTAGGATTTTAGGTCTTTTACGCTCTCTCTGACAGAAAATTAAATTTGCCTCATTAACAATTTTTTTTTCTTCATTTAAACATGCAAAATAATTCACAACCGCGATGAATACAATATCATATTTTTTTTAAGAACAGGGCTTTGCTTCAATTAAAATGCAAAATTTGAAAATATATACTCTACGAGAGGTATGTAGATACAGATACATAGATACACCTTGTTCTCATACAAGCAAACAGCTCAATCTAATTAAAAGTTTAAAATGGCGAAAATCTCAAGCGATGAAAAGCCATCAATTAATTTTTAAGCCAACCTAATAAATGAAAACTTTGTGTAGCGGATTTTATGATTTAATAAAAAAAAAAAACCAAACAAAAAACACATTCGAATGCTTTATGTATTCGATTAAGTATACGAGTACAGCTATGGCTATAAGGTTTGTTAAGCTTTTTCTTTTTGAATGAAATATAAGGGTAGCATCGTTATGTTGCTAATGTTTTCATTGCTTTCACAATCTTACATAGCATAACGCAGCAATAAATTCGCTTCAATAAATTTAAGGATGATTTTGTCTTCTATGAACTTATGTAGGTCTTATAAAAACGATCCATAAAGGTAATTTACATAGAACGATATAAGAGGATGGTTAAATAGGGCCATTGAGCGGAGAGCATTTGAAGTAAATGACGCGGTAGATAAATATTGGTCGAGTACTTTGACATTTTATCCTACACAATCCAGTTGTCAATCATTGAATGATACAGAACCAGAACAGGGAACAAACATAACAGTGGTCACTAAAACAAACGTTGCATATTGTCTTAATATCGTTGTTTTCCTTTTCGTTAAGTTTTCGTTCAGTTCTGAGCACTCAAATAAGGTCCAAGTTTGTTCCCATATTTAGAACATCATTTTGACAGATGACAGTGTACTGTAGCTAATGTTCAAATACGTGAATTATAGGTAGTTGGCTTATAAAAAACAAAAGGGATTTCTGTCTTGAACTTGTGTTGAAAAAAATTAATTTAGTCATATAAATCTTTAAGACATATTAAATGTTAAAAAATTGTACTTTAATCGAACAGGCCATCGAATAGTATAGTGTCAACAACAGCTGTGAGTTGTCACAACGCACGCCCTAGTAGAAAGTAGTTCTACTCGGCCGTTGCCCAGAGCTTTACGATATCTACGATATAACGCCTGAAGTCACATTTAAGAGCACCCCATATGTTTGCATTGTTTCTACTTTACCTGTCAACGCGAGAGCGCCCGAACGCGACATTATGAATTGGGCTTTATGCATATAAACTCTGCAGATGCGTTGCGGTGGCAAGGGGAGTAAAGTAGAGTATTTAATATGCAAAAAGTGCATCAAAACTAGCGGTAAACGTAGCACCTTCCACGGGGTTGTAAAATGAATCAAAACCTTAACAGTCCAGCATAGCAGACTTTCTTCCTCGTCGCGTTGCACAATGAACCCAATAATATCATATCGTATCGATGGTAAGGCTCTATCCTCTTGAGACCCAAGCTATATCCAGAATGACCATGTGTTCGATGTTGCTTATGGTCAGTCATATGGCTTATCTGAGAGTAAATTTCAACTTTAAAAAAAAAGTGGGGTGGGGGGTTTCTGAGAAAAGGGGGGTATCATATATTAGACATTAGGTCAATATCTAACAAACAAATTATTTTTTTTATTCATTTTGTTTGTTTATTTTGACGAAAAAACAATTCTATACTAAGTTGTATAAACAAAAGAAAGAAAGAAAACAAAAAAACAATGCCAAACTAATTAATCCTTTTCACGACCAGAGATTTTTTTGGATTTTCAATGTCCAGTTTCCTTTTTTTCGATTTCTTAAAATGTAGAGGTCAAATCTTGCGCGAAGTAGTCCCGAAGTGTAAAGAGCATATTTTTAATGCATAAAAAGTTTATTTCGAGTGCTTTCCCGTAAATAGTTTCTCTTTGAATTAAATAAATAAAACATGAAAATTCTTTTCCAGAAGTACACATATGTGCACCGCAGGTCCGAAGGGGCTATATAGGATATACATATGTAGGACTATAGGACTACTGATACCAAATATTTATTCATTGGTTGGCTGAGTGGATCGAAAAAGCTTCACGTTGGTATTCTCAAAATAATTTCAGACCCAGAAATGAGCTGCCCCATATTAAAAGCTAGAGCAGACTATACCACATGATGATGTCATACTTTTAATTGACAGACGCATCAAGATGAACATTTTTTGTTTTAGAAGTAGATTCGAACCCAAGTTCAACATTTTCTTACAACAAAGGGCAGGATCTTTAGCGCTGGATAATCTTATTCTTCAAAAACCCGATTTGCAAACCCTAAACATGAAATAAGCTATTAGACTATCATGTATTAATTAAACTTTTTTCAATTCTTCTTTATACCGAAATGTGTGCTATTGACAGATATGTATGCCCAACTTCATCTTGCGCAATGCTTTAAAAGATGCGGCATAGTAATATTGTCAGATAGGCAAGCCAAATAAGTCCAAAATGCCAGGAGAGGTGCTTTCACGCCTTATGGTATAGAGGGGCGAGGGGGACACCATAAAAGAGGAGCTCCGAACATTGGAGAAGACTATGAAGTAGTAATAAGTCCTGAAAAAGTATCTAAGGATCTACGATAGGCCAAGAAACTTTTGGGTAACTATAACCTAAGAGAATTCAAAGCTTGCATAAGACTTGACAAAAACAAACAACCTGGCAGCCTAACGGAGTGTGGTTAAATTTAGGAACACGTTCGGAAGCTAGGTATTTCAAAAAAGGGCTCATGCAGATTTTGTAATAAATCAATCAAAACTCTAACGATTGTGGGGCACTACCCCCAAAAAGGTTCAAATATTAGTTAAACACCAGCTTACGATAGAGAATCTGCCACATTGCACCCAATCTTATGTGATTTCCCAGAGAAATCGGTCGCTATGACTTGCACGGATCTCACCTGGGTTAAGTTCTTTCAATTCCAACAGGAATAAGGACGCGAGGCACATATCATTCCTTCGTCTAGGATTTGTAGGAACTGCAATAGATTTAAAGGTTGCAATGCAACACACCATCCCCTTCCCTACACGCGGTACGAAACAATTGAAAAAAGTCCGCGACGGAGCTACAGTGGTTTATTTCCTGGTCACATATGTATTCACTATGTTTGTCCTTGTTACCTTTTATTCGCAACAGCTTTACAATGTCTTGATATGAAGCTTAAAAGTAAAATTGTTTCATCGCCTTTACTGTTTAATTCGCATTGCTATGGATTGACAGGTCGCAAAAGTTCGCATCGCATTCGTTGCGAATAAATTGCATCCGTTTTGGAAATTCAAAATTCTGTCCGATTTAACCTTAATGACGACAGCTTAATATCCGTCTGGATGTAGATAGCCACCCTGTAGCGTAAGTAGCCCTTAATAAAACTGTCAGCCGGCACAAGGATACCTTAATATTCTGCGTTATTTTTATTTTTGTATTTAAGTAACATAAAATTGATTTCATGGACATAATAGGAACTTGAATAGCTGAATACGTTAGTCAATTTTTGTTTAATACCTGAACACGAGACCAATACATCACCGCTTTAAGGACGAAAGGATTCGAGGTCTTCGCTTGGATTGACCAGAAACATTATGTGTACAATTTTGAACCTCAAACTAGGATGGTTATAGCAAATGCGCTTATCTAGTAAAGGGTTTTCCAATAGCTTTGTATGTATGTCAGAAATTTGACAAATTATTACTCTGACGTTTCATGAGACATCACTGTCGTTCTTTGGCGTTTGCGTTCTGTCATATGAGCGCTACATCATTTACGGCCGAAATGATTGTCCAACCGAGCGAACAAATCAACGAAATTCGGGGAATGCGGTTCGGTTGCTGATCGAGCAGTCGCTGTACGATGCCGGAATATGCGGTCAAGCGAGAATATTTCTGATGTTGCTGAAAGTGTGACTAAAGACCCAAACCTCTCGATTCTTCGCCGTGCACAACGAATTGGCCTTTCTGCGACCTTCACTTCTCTGTATCTGTATAAGATCCAATTGAGACAAGAACTGAAGCCCCAAGTTCATCAATCTCGTCGCACATTCGCTAATCGGGCTCTAGAGCAATTGGAATTGGATTCAAATTTTTGGTGAAGCACACAAAATTGCCGCATTTGGGAGAGAGAATAATTCATAGCACATTGTAATGCATTCCGGAGAACCTTGCTGTTTGGTCTGGATTTTAATCAGGCGGCATCATTGGGCCATACATCTTCTGAATCGATACTGGCCAGACGGTGTCTGTCAATGGAGAACGATATGGGGCCATGATAACTGGCTTTTTGTGGCCTCAATTAGATGGCATGGAACTGGACGACATCTGGTTCCAACAACACAGTGCGCGCGACGTGTCATACATCGGGCGTTACATTGGAGATGCAGATGTTACAAGAAAAGTTCCCAGAACGCATTATTCCCAGAAGAGGCGATGTGGAATGGCCGCCAAGATTGTGCGATTTAACTGGTTTATGGCAACAAACCAAGAACAATTGACCAACTGGAGAACAACATCATTTAAACCATTATTGGTGAGATCCAGCCCGACTTATGTAACAGAGTCATACAAAATTGGACCTCCCGGATCGAGTCCTGTAAATGAGCCGCGAAGGCCATGGTATTGAATGTACTTTAATCCGCAATAAAGTATTCTGTCATATCTAAAGCACAACTCTTGTTATTTAATTTAAAAGCTAAGACACCCTTAATGGAAAATCCTTTAGTTAAAGCGGACCTCACTTCTGATTAACTATTCAACAACTACTGGCAACTTGCAGACAATAAAAGTCAAATTCAAATGATTTAGTGTCAATCATTACGAATTAATTTTAATGTCCCGCTGACAAAGTCCTTTGTCTAGGCATTTGTAGATTTATATGCATACATAGATAAACTGATTTCCTGCTGAAAGTTCATTCTTCCTTAATAAAGCTCATTCGATTGCTACACGCTTCCCCTTAGCCCAGTGTGCGTGCGACAATATCTGGTATCCATTTAAATATTCCAGCGAATTTCCGCCAAACATAATACATTGCATGGGGATGCAGATTTAATCCTTTTCTGATACCATATGCAATTGGTTTGGCGGGACAAAAGGAATGAGTTGGAGTGCATTGGTTAGTTTCCATCCAATAGATTGACATAATACCTGTGGGACAGTTTAATTAATTCTCTGTCAGTTGCCAACTGAATCCCCCATCACCCCCTTACATGTGTGTAACTGTGTACAAACAAATATTCATATATATCAAATGAATGTGATTGACACTTAGTGGTTTTGGTTTGTGTTTATCCAGGGACGCACTCCCAAACGAACACATCAATAACAATTATTAAACAAAGAAACAACAACAACATCGACCACGGAAGGCATTAAGGCAACGAAAAATAAAAGAAAAATCCGATTTAATTGCGAATAAAGTTGCATAACTCTTTAATGGCCTTTCGTGTTGTCTCCCGAGTCCTTATTGAGGTTTATAACTTTCAACAGGACTTTTTTTATTTTCTTAATTTTTTTTCCTTTGCGATTGGCTGGCTGGACGAGAGTAAACTTTTATTCCCAAAAGGTGGGTTCGACGAATTATGTTCGCCACCCGACTGCTGGCGATGGAGGAAAAGAATTCCTAATGCTAATTTGAGGAGATTATAACAACCCGAAGGTAGGATGCTATTTTTTTGTATTTCCCCAAAATACTAATGGAAAGACTTGCGATTTCCTTTGACATGGAGAACGCCTTGCGTTCCTTTGGCGCTGTGCGTGGCGATAATTCTTTAAGAAGATTCCGGCGGTTACACCTTTTCGCAGTTTTTAAGCCTTCTAAGTTGAAAAGGGGAAGGTTTTCCTTAATTTTATGTTCGAGCGAGAAATATTGCTAATGAGGGCAAAGATGTATTTAATTTTAATTCGCCTTGAAGGATCATTGATTGGAGATGCCATCTTATGATATTTTTTATGAGTATTTGAGGATTTGTCAATATTTGGAAGAAATAAGCCGATTAAACTGAAAACACTCAATTTTTAATAATACCGCTACCGAGAGGCTCTGGGATAGCTGACAGCGTAGCGGGACGATTTTTTGACGAAATGTTTGTGTGCGTGAGTTTGAGATTGATTTTAACTGCCTAAATTGTTATTGTGACTGAAGGTTTGGATGAGAAGCTTTGATGCTTCGGAAAAGTCAAATGGCGTTAATGACTTCGCAACCAATTGCTTCCTTTGCCTCGTCGAGAGTCGCATTACTTCGTAGCCCAACTGTGACAATACTTGTCCTAAAATTAATAGTGATATCCAACGTGAAGTCAAAATATGCAATCAGAGCGAAGTTTCTCATTTATTTGGATAAAATGCAAAGCATTGAGCATCTAGAACAGGAAGATTGGTCAGATTCGTTCAGAAAACCATAGTTACATTGACGATCCTGAAAATACGTTCGACAGTTTTACATGGAGAGATAAAAGACATTCCTGGGAAAATATAATCAAGCAATGCAGTCATTTATTTTGTAAAGTTATATGATATTAATAGTGGACAAGAAGAATTTTTAATTCACAGTGGGGCCAGACAAAATTATATGTATTGTCATAGCGATTTGATTAACAATCAAGTTCCCACACCCAAATGTTTTAAAATATAGTCTGCTACCTAGGACAGACAATGATAATGCTCAGCACTAAGCAAGGACGTCAAATGGCATAGATTCAGAGGAGGCAAAGAGCAAAAAGATGTAGTTCCACAGATTCCTAAGGTTCATGCAATAAAAAAGCATGTGCCATGTGCCTAAAATTTTGAGCCAAGTCAGAGCTCAGACAAATGTCGAAATACGATTCATGTCATGTTGATAGGACTTATTCTAAAAAAGAGCAACATAACACATCAGAGGCCTATTCCACAAAAACAATCTGCAACTCTTCACTTTGTGACTTATTTTATGTTCCACGAAACAATTATTCAATTGCAGAGGCTGAGTCAAATGCAGAGTGCAGAGTCGAGGATTTGTAAAGTGAATTCCAGATTTCTGTTTCACTGAAGTTCTATTTCTCAATGTTTGTGACTTAGAGAGTTTAAAAATTTTTGGTGGAGTACGTAAACCACTCTTCAGCTAAAATTATGCAGAAAAAGTGAGTTCGTGACAATTTTAAATAGAGTTAAATATGAAAAAACAGCTTTCTAAAATCTGTGGCAACAAGGAAAGACAGCATAAGTCGTTTTTTCACAATTTTTTAGGAGACTACTGAAAAAGTTTGACTTTGAGTACTTGTTCTGTTTTTTCTTGTTGACCCAGAAATATTAAATGTTTTAATTTTCTCGAGTGATTAAGAAGATAGGCGAACAGTAAGAATTAGCTGCGGAGACCTTAGTGATTTGATTCTTAAAGATACATTTCTAATATGAAGAGCGCAAATGGAATACCTTTTGACTAAAATTACAGTCCGTCGACTGCTTTCATCGTATACGCACGCGTTTTACCATTTTTTCCATGAATTCTAAATGCAATAAGTGTTTTAAATTAATTTCTGATAAGAATTTTTTATCATGTGGCTTATGTGGTTTAAACTCGCATTTCGACTGTTGCAATATCAACAAAAGAGACATAAAAACTATAAACTCTTATGTGAATTTATTTTACAAGTGTGAAAAGTGCATTAATATTCCATTGCAAGCATGCATTCAAAAGATGAGAGAGCTCTCAGTGTACTTGCTGGAAAGCAGCTCTCAAAGTTCTTCCTCCCAGAGCTTGCTTGCAAAAACATTGCCTGCGAATTCGGGCCGTTATAATATTCGCGATTCCACTCGAGCAAAAAGAATCCCATCGGTCAATCAACCCAACAAACGGCTGTCCACCTCCGCTGATCGGCGTGTTCCAATTACATTGTCATCGACTCCATCTGTTCGTCTTTCCTCAGAGCACCGTAAACTTTCAACCTGCTCTCTTTCTAACGCCACGGCTGTTGTTGTTGCACCGGAGTCAATAGAACTGACAAGATCATCATCGTCTCCTATTCTCTCGTTCGATTCTGCCGGCGATGTTGCTAATGTTTCTACTCCACCTGCTTCTGCTGCTGTGGTTTCTATTGACGATGTTGGCGCCGATGTTGCTGTTGATGTTGCTTGTCCCAATGTTGTTGTTGCTGGCCCGACTGATGCTGTTGCTGTTGCTACTCTAGAAACTGATGTCATTGGTCCCAATGTTTCTACTGTATGCCTGGAGAATGTCGCCGCTGATGGTATTTCGGCACCTGTATGGTCTGTTGTTCGCAACAAAAAGCAAAAACACAAACAGCTGTTTGGCTCTGATATTGAAGCTGTCACTGACCTACCATCTGTACCAAGATTGCGTTTTCTACATTTATCTCGTCTGTGTAACACAGTCACCGAAGACGATATTATGAATTACTTATCACGCAGGCTTAATCTGCCTAAATCCAGCATGGTTTGCTCCAAGTTAGTAAAAAGGGAAACAGATATAACTTCTCTTCGTTTTATAAATTTTAAACTTGGTATCGCAGCTGGCTCATTCAATGCTGCTCTTCAACCGTCTATTTGGCCTGTCGGAGTACAGATAAAGGAGTTTCTAAGCCGTCCAAAAAACGGTGCACCTGTTCAACAAGGGGACCAAACATAAAATTTGCCGATACCTCTGTGACTGCTGCGGCCAATGAATCTCTCTCTATGTTCTATCAGAATGTAGGGGGAATGCGAACTAAAATACACGACTTCTTTATTGCTGCTGCTGATTGTCCTTACAACATCATCGTTCTCACTGAAACTTGGTTGAACAATAATTTTCTTACCTCGGAATTGTTTACATCTGATTTCGATGTCATCCGGAAGGACCGATGCTACGATCAAGCTGGTTTAAGTAGAGGTGGTGGTGTTTTATTTGCGGTTCGTTCTAATTTTAAGAGTAGGCAAATTATTTTACCTAATTCATCTCCTGAGATTGAACAAATCTGTGTTTGTGTGGATTTGCTTATGTATGCTGATAATAGAATTATTCATGTATACTTTTTTGTTTCTTATATTCCTCCTTCTTCTAATTGTTCAATATATGATGCTCACATAAAAAATATTAGTGATATTATGAGAAATCTGGATGAAAATAACTATTGTGTAACTTTAGGAGATTTTAATCTACCAAATTTGAAATGGATATTTTCAGATGAAGAAAAACGTATTTTGCCTTATAATGTATCTCATGATTTTGAAGTTAATTTAATTGACGGTATTACTTCTTTGAATATGTATCAAGTTAATCATGTTTGTAATTCCATGAGTCGTATTTTAGACTTGGTTTTTGTAGATCAAGATCTTGAGGTGCAATTGGATGAAGCAAGTTTTCCATTACTAAGCAATAGTATTTTTCATAAGGCACTTGAAGTCATGTTCAACTTTTCTGTTCTTAGTGAATCAAACTCTTTTAGTAACATTATAGCTCCAATTTATGATTTTAAAAATGCGGATTTTGTTGCTATGAATTGTTTTTTTGAATCTGTAAACTGGCAAAATGTATTCGATAGTACTAATTTAGATGCAGCTTTTACAATGTTTCGAAACATTATAGATTCTGCTATTCTTAATTTTGTCCCAACGAAAATTTTTAAGAATTCTAAGAGACCAGTTTGGTTTAATAGAAGTTTATCCAGACTTAAAAATGCCATGAATAAGCTTCATAAAAAAAGAAAATTATCGGTTTGTTTTCGGGAACAATTTTATCAATTACGAAAGGAGTATGAATTTCTGAAAAAATTTATATACAGGCAATACATATGGTCTCTTGAATCAAAAATTAAAAATAATTCTAAATCTTTCTGGGCTTTTTTGAATAAAAAACGTAGATCGCTTGGGATTCCATCTAACATGACCTACAATGGAGTTTCTACAAATGATTTAAACCAAATATGTAACAGTTTCGCATCTTTTTTCAATCAAATTTTATTGATATGAGGATTGATTGTGAAAACTGCTTTGGCGTAAACTCGATAACGGATGTCGGTAGCCTTCAATTATATGAGGATGAAGTAATGGCTATGTTATCATCTCTAGATAACAATATTTCCATTGCTCCAGATAATATTCCACCGTTGCTTCTTAAATCCTGTAAGATGAGTTTAGCGAATCCTCTTTGCTTCATCTTTAATATGTCTTTACGACAAGGCAAATTTTTAGACTGTTGGAAGCATTCGTATATAACTCCTTTGCACAAATCTGGTTCTAAAGGTTCTGTAGATAACTACAGACCTATAGCTAAGCTCCAGCTAATACCTAAAGTGTTTGAGGCAATCGTTAAAAAGAAACTCTACAATATTGTACAAAATCATATTTCAGAGTACCAACATGGGTTTGTAAGTGGTAGATCTACCACTACTAATTTATCCATTTTCAGTAATTACTGTCTTAATAATTTAGAAAATCGCTTACAAGTCGATACTATTTATACCGATTTTTCAAAGGCTTTCGATCGTGTACAGCATAATATCCTTATAAAAAAGCTTGAGCTGCTTGGATTTCATTCTAAGTTTCTTGATTGGCTAAAAAGTTATCTACTTGGACGCAAACAGTTTGTCAAAATTGGAAATTTTTTGTCTGAAGAAATTATAAACTTTTCGGGTGTACCCCAAGGCAGTCACCTTGGACCGCTCCTCTTTCTTCTTTTTATAAACGACTTACCGTCTCAGGTATCCTTTGCGAAGTGTCTTCTGTATGCTGATGATCTCAAGATTTTCAGTTCAATAAGTTCTTTATCAGAGGCAACTAAAGTTCAAACCGATCTGAACTCTATAGTTGATTGGTGTAATCGCAACGGTTTGCATTTTAATGCTAGTAAATGTAGTGTGGTAACCTTCTCAAAGATTTTCAGTCCCATTTGCTTCCAATACAAAATTGAAAATCATGTCTTGCAAAGGATAACTAGCCAAAGGGATCTTGGAGTTATTTTTGACTCTCAAATGAATTTCTCTTTACAAATTGACCATATGGTTTCCCGGGCAAACTCAATGTTAGGATTTGTGATTAGAAATTCTAAGGTGTTTGAAGATCCGTACACGTTAAAAACTTTATATTTATCGCTTGTTCGGCCTATTCTTGAATATTGCTGCGTTATTTGGAATCCCTATCATCAAACTAGTATTTATCGAATTGAAAGAGTTCAGAAAAGATTTACGAAGTTTGCTTTGCGAAAGATTTTTAGAAATTCAAATGTTCCTACGTATGAGATCAGATGTAGATTAATTGGATTGAAACCGTTGGTCTCAAGAAGAAAATTATATTTGATACTTTTTGCCTTTGATGTCTTAAATTGTCAAATAAATTGTCCGCTGTTACTTTCAATGTTTAAAATTTATGCACCATCTCGTAGCTTACGACCAAGAGAGTTTGATTTCTTACATGTTCCTTACCATTTTACAAATTATGCGAGAAATAATCCAATTACATCTGCTTGTATTACCTATAATCAATTCGATTATGCTATAGATTTTAATATTAATAGATTAGCTCTTAAGAATATTATTAGGGAATTGTTATGATTGCTATTTTTTTCTTTTTTTTCTTTTTTATTCTGTAGTCTCTTAAAAGTTGTATGAAACTTGATTGACGAAAAAAAAAAAATAAATAAATAAATTGGTCCTTATTTGTGTCAAACTAATAGAGGTAAGCCTGAAGCTTGGAAACGGCTCGCAATAACATGCCATTGGAGTATCACATGGAATCGCCAAGTCCACAACCTGCCTCATTGTATACCACTTGTTTCAAGATGGCCAGATAGCACAGATAGTATTGCAGAACAATTCTTCAGGAAATAGGGGTTTCCACTTGTATGTGGGTGTGTTGATGGACTAATGATAAACATTGACTCACCTCCAGCCATAAGAGATGAAGCCAGCCGTGTGGTCAGAAGATGCTATGAACATGGCTTTGTAAATAGACATGCAAATCCGAATTACGCGCACCTAACCTAGAATTCTTTGCAGTAAATCCAAGGTTTGGAGGTAGCATCCACGACGCAAGAGTACCCTGAAAATCTGCAATCGCTAGAAAGTTTGAAGACGGTTGGAGACCTTTCCCAGAGGCGGTAGTCTTGGATGATAGTGCTACCCACTTAGAGGATGAATCATGCCTCCAATTCATAGATTTTGAGTTGAGAGTCCGACAGCTTCCGCTTTAACTAAAACTTCTTTCCAAGGATTTTCTTTATCAACATTAGTTAGAGTTGAGGAAAATGAACCGAATAAAATACTCTTTTTTCTCTAATTACTTGCAAAACCGTAAATTTGTTTGCAGGTGAATTTTTGCATTACCTTTTTGCAAGAAACCAATCGTTTTGTGAAACAGACGGCATTTTGCTACCCGTTGTTTAAAACGACCGTTTTCCGTCGTTTCCCATATTACTCCCGCAAAATAAAAAAAAAATCATCACTCTGCGAGCATTCATAAATGCAGAGCGGAATTGCAGAGATTCTGCAAATATTTATACTTAAATGCAGAGCGGAATTGCAAGACACGACACCCCGGTACTATTCGATGTGGGGCAGAGCTTGCTTCGAACGCAAAAAGATGAGAAAACGATTGATTGCATGAAATCGATCTCAGAAATGGCTAAGCATGGGTATTTCCCTTTACTCAGTTCATATACAACTGTAAAGATGGCCTTATATCAGCAAAATTTCGTTACAAATCGAATTTATAGAAGGTATCTAGTTGGTGAAGATTGTCGTCGGCTGTATTGATTCTGTAAAAATCACTGCCAAACTCATCCGTCTGTATAGAATAACGATGGAGAAAACTCGCTGCTCCATCAAGATTGGTCAAAAAACCGTTCAACTATACTTGCATACGCCGACACTTTGACATCATTGGTAGAACACAGCGAGCTGTCATCGGTGCGTTCGCGAGTATAGAAATGGAAGCTGCTAAAATGGGCTTAGCGGTAAACGAGGGAAAAACAAAGTATATACTGTCAACGAAAAGTGACACTCAACATCGACGAATTGGACAGAACGTCACAATAGACAGCTACAACTTTGAGGTAGTAAAGGACTTTGTCTACTTCGGCTCTGCTGTAACAGCAAAAAATTACATATCGTCGGAAATCAAACGAAGGATTACTCTTGCCAACCGCAGTTTCTTTGGTCTAAGAAGGCAATTGAGTAGTAAAGCCATTCCCCGATCGACCAAGTTGACTCTATAAAAGACCATTATCATCTCAGTCTTGCTATATAGAGCTGAAGCATGGACTTTGTCGAAAGCGGATGAAGATATCCTTGGTCGTTTCGAGAGAAAAATCCTTCGTTAGATACTCGGTCCCGTTTGTTAACAAAATATGTAATGAGGTTTTTTTTAGTAGCCAGCCTATGACGAGTTATCAATGTAGGTAGGCGTAGGGGACATTATGGCGCACCTTATAAATACCGCATTTCCAGTTTACCTCCTTTATAGAGTGCCATAATAAGTTGTTAAGTTATTACAAGTGAAAAAAATAATAAACAAAAAAAAATACCCCACTTTTGTCAATCTGCATATCGATGGCCCCATGCAAAAAGATACTAAGCTCACTTAGTTGGTTTTAAGCTATGTATACCATAAAAATTCCCACATTGTCTTTTATTTTTCAAATTTTTTTCGTGTGAATCGAACCAAAAACCTTGAAAATAGAGCTATAAAGCACTTAGTATAATGTCTTATGTAAACACTTATTCCAAGCAAAATCATACTAAGCGCTCTTAATATTTTTATCACTAAATTTTCCAATAAACGCATGTATACTATGTTGACAAAGTATTTTTTTGCATTCAATTTTTGGAAGTTGGATGCCCTAATGTGCCTTTTAGTCTCTTCAGAGTATAGATTTCCAGCCACATTAATACTAAGTGCACTTAAAATAGTTTTTGATATGTTTTGTTCCGTGCTAAACAGAACTAACATCAAATAGTATATTCAAAAGTTTGAATTAGACAGTCAAAATAATACTAACTGCAATTTGACATAATAAGCCGCAATATAGCAGACCCAACTCCATCTCTAAAAAATTGTATAAAAATTATGAGAGCAACAAAGCATTCAGCTTAAAAATCCGTTAATAAGCAAAGAAGCTATAGTCAAAAAACTTTAAACGCTTCTCCTGAAAAATAGCAAAATTGCACTTAGTATCTTTTTGCATGGGGCCATCGATATATTTTGGGCTCTTTTTCATTTCCGTGTGGCTCCTTAAGTATCAAACGCACGGGGTTAGTGTACACAGTGCAGTGAGGTGAATCATATTAGTTTTCCTTTGGTGGCATTTATAAATAACAGTAAAAGAAAATCTGGCTTTTTTCTAGTTTTGTGCATATGCGTCTTTTTTGTAATAAGGCGCACTTGCCATAGGGGCATTATGGCACACTCTGGCCCTTATGGAGTTCGCATGTAAAGCATGTAAAATAAATGTATACTAAGACTCTAGAATGATGACGACAGGAAGTTTAGGTGCTCCCACATGCCTAGAAGTAGAAAACGAGCAGAAAATTATGGCTCGTGTAAGGAAACTACAAGCGTACGGATTCCCTCGTAACACAGAAAAGCTGTTTTAAATGGGCTTTGAACACACAATTATAATAAGTCGTAAGTGGTCCCACGACTCATGTACTTCACTCAAAAACACTTGTGATAGCTGTGAAAAATCAAACCGCGGTTACAGCATCACGCCATATTGCCCAGTGGGATGCGCCATATTGCCCTATGCATAGGGCATTATATTTTTTTGTAAAACACTTTTAATTTAACTTCTTCTTTGTTTAAAATTTAAATCATTGAATTATTATAATTATTTAACGTTTTTTTATTCTGATTATCTTATATTTCCTAACTGTTTTTGTTTTTAGATAAAAAAAAGCTTTTCATGTTGAAATTATTTGAGAAACAAAAAAAGTGCGCCATAATGCCCGAAGTTACCCTATCTCTCGAAAAATTACTCTTGTCAAAAATTTGATCCTTGTAGGTATTCAAAAAAAAAAAATTAGACACCGAAGTAATTGCCCTAATTGAGTATATTCTCTTCATTTGGCTACTATCGAGATCATATAAAATATCCGGCTTAAATCTGCAAAGTTTCTTAACTGCCACTTTTCATTATTTCTATCCTTCTGCCAACAGGACGAAATCAAACCACTTCCATTAGGTATACACAAAAGCACACAGAGAATTGAATAAAACTAAACGAAACTAATGCAAACTTAATAACGACTATAATCGCAGAGATTAGTCTTATTCTTGTTATTACAAACCGCAGTCCCACTTCCCCCACCGCACCCATATCGATTTCATTGAGCAATAGTTAACCGCTATATACAGATGTATAAAAATTCAGCAAATTAAGGACAAATTACGAAGTTGCTGGAAAGCGAAATAAGAATAAAGAACTTCAATTCAATCCGATTTGGGGAAGCGAAAGTTACTGCTATCGGGAAAGTTTTCCTGGTGGTTCCGATTTTTTTTTTCTCCATTTTCCTATCCACTTAGATATTCGCATAGACTTGAACTACATTAAAACGCAATATAAACTAATTTTGATTGTCATAGAGAAGAGGGAAGGAGAAGAGATTAAAATTAATGTATTAATGGCAATTTAATAAGGAGTGTTCGCGCATACAGATTTCTATCGGCAACACGCTAAAAATGGTGAAAACAAAAAAAAAAAAAATATCATAAACAAAACTTTTTATATGACTCCCACCATTCGAGAAGATAGTGCCGCGCCGCCTGCATATCTTTATTGGCGCCTATAACGCGCGTTTGACTTCGTTCGACATTATGCTGGCTTCGCAGGCTGTAATAATAAATTTTGGGTGGAACGAGTAGAACACAACATACTCGTACATAGTGGGTTTATGGCTTGTGCTTTATGTCTAATTAAAATTAGGATTCTTTGCGAGTCCTATGGGTTATGTCTTTTCATATTTTTTTTTTTTTTTTTTCTGTTGATGGGGTTGTGGGAAGTCGTAAAAAGTGTCCTGTCCCATGTTAATTTTATTGTGATTATTTGATATGAACGACGACAATGTGAAGGAAGCCCTATATAGAGAGTAAAGAGACGTTATTATGCAAACATTCATATATCGTTAAAAGTTGTACGACTAGATAATAGGACAATATACTAAAAGGCGTCAGTCGGAGTGGATATTGAGTGTTTGCTGCCCTCAAGATGGCGGGGCTTTATCATTATTTCTTTTGTCTTTTGTAAGTATTCCACAATCTATGAACCCGGGGCTGTTGATTCTATTATTATAATTTCGTATGCCTTGTACTTCTTCATTTTTTTATACGTCTTCGAAAGGTTCTTAAATTTTAACTTCTCGCTTCTGCAGCAACAGTTCTAGGACATGTTAAGTATATTTTTTTTTTTTTTTTTTGAGATACCTTAAAGATTGTAAATAAATATGTATTTTTTGGGCTGTCGAATAAATTAAAGATATGGGTCTTACATATCTCTGCTGTCATGATGAAGTTGGGTTGTAAAAATCGGGTTAGTTCAAGTCCCAGCAAAAACGTACTAGAGATCACCAATTCCCACCATTCAGTTCGGGACGCTAACCATGGATTAACAACAGTATTTAGGTTTTAAATCACAAACTTAAAGTTTTAGTATATTGTCCCCCGATATACGGAAGTTTTTTCGCGTCCAAGTTCTGAATTACATGATATGGTAAACTGGGGTACATTCGTCATGCCCGTTTTTAGTGTGAACCAGGCTTTATAGACTATCGCCCTTCTAGTTTAACACGCCCTTTAACGCTGAAATGGGTATGAAAGCTATACTAGATAGCCACAAAAAAAAAAATAAAACAAAAAAATTTGTGTTTTTGTGCGCTTCGATGTTATTTTTCAATACGGATATGTAAGCATTTAGCATGGCCAATTCTATATGAATTGGGTAACCGACAATTCGCTGTTTTCATTTCGCAAACTGTTATCTCGCGACTGTCTAAATATATTTATTTTATTTCGCAGAATTCATATGGCAGATGGTCATTTCGTCTTGCGTTCATCTCGCTTTAAGATTAACTCGCATTACTTCTTCAGCATTTCTATGTTTGGCGCTTTTATCAACCGCTTTTGGTGATTTGCCTTTGCTTATCTGGCAAACTGCTAATTTGCGCAATGCTATTCAGCCGCTTGTTTCCTTGTGTTTGAGTTTAATTTTATGTAAATAAGGATTACACTGTGTAACAAAAATTTGTTTATGTTATTTTTTTGTTAGTTTCTGCTTCCTTATGATATGTCAAGCACATTTTGAGTATACATTCGTTCTAACTGTTAGCTTTACGGTAATGGCATCACGAAATGTGTTACGGAGATGCAATTAGAGCAAGCCTATCGTTCGACCTCTGCAAGTGAATGTGAATAGTCGTTAGTTGAGAAGATAAATAAAAATGTTTCATTTAATTATGGAACAGTCGTACTGACACTGAAAACTATCGTACGAAAAGATGGCCGCTAAGAGAAGCCTTTATACTATACCTGATGCAAAAAAAACGTGAAGTTCCATGTATTGGTAGATTCAGGAAAATTACTTATGCCCCAGCTTCAAATCAAAGGAACGTAATGTTTGGACAGCATTCAGGGAAATAAAAGGAGGAAATATTGAAATAGAAAACTATGTAGAGCTAGTAGAAAACTTAGTGGATAGGTTTAATATATTAGGATGCAGGATGTCACTAAAACTACATGTCCTTCAGTCTCATTTAGATTTTTTTTTAGTGAAACCTTGGGGAGCATTAGTGAAGAACATGCTGAGACGTTTCCCTAAGACGTCGCATCAATGGAGGCCCGGTACCAGGGTAAATTGGATGCCAATATGATGACCGACTACGTCTGGCACCTAAAAAGGGGCAATTCCAAAGTTCACAGTAGGAAAACAAGAAAATCTCTGCACTTCTAAATGCATATGGAAGTGCCAACATTTTTTTTGTTCGGATATATGATACGATATTAAGATTTAAAATAACATTTTGAATTAAGTTTTCTTTTATATTTTTTTTTAATTACAAAAGTGCATAAATGCTCAAAAATGCCAACTTTTCGTTAAAATTCTGAAGCAATAGCTAACACTTAAGAAGAACTTTTAGCATTTTTGAAATGAACTGACATATACCAAGCATAAACTATCCAAAAATGTACACAAACAAACATTTTTTGAAATTTTGTTACATAATGTTATTTATATTGAACTTTTTATTTTTTTTATTTTTATTTTTTATTTTTTGTTTTGTTAATAGAAATTTGTTGTAAAGGAAATCACAACCTATCGTTTATAACTTATTGTGTCCAGGTTTTTTTAAGCAGCATGCGGTTAAACGGTTTTGATATATTTTATTTGGCATTTGGCATAGATTTTTAACTACATATTTCGGCATAGGTTATTCCGCATTTATTATTTTGCTTTATTTTATTTGGCATAATATTATTTTGTATTTTTAATTTGTTTGGCTTTCATTTTATCACATGTTAAGAATTTTGCGCGAAATTCATAAACCAAAAAAAACTTATTTCCTTCTTTCACGGAAATTTATTTAATTTTTAATTTAATTAGAATATTTATTCTGACTATGCATGTGCATATAAGAAATAAGTAATATCGGCAAAAGAACAGGGCCCTGAGCCCAGCGATTATTGAAAAGCAGGTACACCTATTTACTTTTTGTTTATATTATAATTTACATACGCTAAACGCATTATAAATACCCTTTTAATGTATACACACAGCGCGAGCATATGAAGGACAAGAACAAGAGACAGACAGATCGGCGTAGGGATAGATGTTCTCAGATGTTAATTTTCAACTAACTCTAGGTATGGGTGATGCCCAGGATAACTGAAAAGTTGTATAATTAGATTATTGTTGTCGTTGCTTATGATTCACAGAAGTTTTTTCCCAGATGTTTCTTACTACTCATTGCTTGTGCAATCAATTTTTTCAGCCATACCACTATCCTTATGCATTCGCAGTATTCAACTTAGTTAATCAGTAATTTCGTGAGAAATAAATTTTTCGGAGACATCTAGATCTGGTTCATGGTTACCTTTAGCGTGACAAGCGACGACGACTAGCACTATGCCACAGCCACCTACTTAAACTTGAATAGAGCAATAAGGCATTCAGAAAACTTCGAAATTCACTTCTTTAAAATCTCCGAAGGATCTTTATTTAGAGTCAATGAAGAACATATAAATGGGACGTTTGCCGTGACTTTAAGGTATTGGGCTCCACTCAAATTTAGACTTTATATTAATACGCGATTTATTATTGTTTTTTTTTTTTTGTTTTGAATCAAAACATTTACAATATAAATAAGCACATTCCAAGGATGGCAGGTGACTCAAAAGGTGAAGGTAACTCATTTTATGGTATAGGGACAGCCTTTTCTTAATTTTTTTTTAAAACCAAATCAAATGTAGTAGTCGTGAGATTACATTCACGGATTACACTTAACAATAGTCAGGCAACATTTAACTTGTATTGCAATTAATTTCCGAACAACAAACTAAGCTCAACATTTGCAAATTTAAATGAAAAATAGAAAAAAACTGAAAATATCCTAAACTG
The DNA here is from genome assembly GCA_949775065.1 of Brachyopa scutellaris. Lineage (NCBI taxonomy): Eukaryota > Metazoa > Arthropoda > Insecta > Diptera > Syrphidae > Brachyopa > Brachyopa scutellaris. Next base: position 170,847,726 of record OX459112.1, on the reverse strand, counting down.
TCGAAGGACGTGGTGATTTAGTGAGTTGTTCTGAACAAAAATGTCTTCCAGTTACTCTCTCAGATAAATTGTGTTGCAAAAATGATATTTTACATTTTCAAAAAAAAAAAAAAAAAAAAAAAATAGTAAACACAATTTCATAAAAAAAAAAATCTGATGTCAAATGGCATCCACATTCACTCAGGCATAACGGGAAGACTTTATAAAACGAAAAGAAAATACCTAAATGAAAACCCTTTTCTATAACTTTAGCCCTATTTGACAACACAATCCTGAGCGTTTAAATCCACACGGCATTAGTTAATTTTAAAGAGTCAAGTCTCTGCTCCCACTCTTAACTCTCTAACCAATGGATTTCATTTAGAAATTCCAAACAATTTTCATTTACACACTTTAATAAGACCAAAAAATCTACCCCTGCACTGTCGTCCACCCACCAGAAGGACCATTAGAAGCCACCAAATACCAAAACTTTTAAACTCATTTTACACCAACTGTTTAAATATTGCAAAAGTATCCCAATCTCGTCGGTCTTTCAGCCTTCGGGGGGAGGGCAGCCGCCTCACCCCCATTTGCACAACCGACAATATCCTATTACAAAAAGCATAGAAAAGTAATCAGCACACAGAATTCAAGCCGAGAAATAAAAAGGGGCTGACGGACACAGGCAAGGATGGAAGGAGTGGTGAAAACCGACAATATCCTTACAACCGGGGGCAACATACCCAATAACAAGAACTAGCCGCACAACAGTTGGTTGTATTGTTAGCTATGCCTGAGCCGTTTATGAACACACTTATTTACGTACTAAAACAACAGAAACACTCTCACCGCGCTCTCTTTCTCTTCAATGGCCAACGGCAGGACTCTCTATGATATCCTAGGCTCTTTAGTACAATTTTTTTTTTTTTTTTTTATTTTTATTGAGTTAAAAATGCAAACACACTGAAGCCAGCCAGAAAGCAATTGCAAGAGAGATACAAATAAAAATTAATAATTAAATCTCGGATACGGAAAACTTACACAGGATTAAAATAAAATTATTTATCCTTGAGTTGAGGACCGACAATGCACACCACCAACATCGACATCGAGGACAGGAAACGACGCGAAATAAACACAAAATACCGACTTAATTAAGTTTCATTCTTATTTTATATTTAATTTTTTTTTATTATTATTATTGCCGCCACACCACAAGGAAGGACATAACTTAAATGTCACGTATTCAATTGAATTCGAAACACAAATAAATTTTCTTCCGCATAAATGTAGCCGCAAGGATTCTCTTTCACTCGTACACCGAATGTGAGATAATTCAATATCAACTGTCAATTATTGGCTTGGTGGCAAAGTGCTGAATGAAAAAGGATGTAATAAATGGATCTCCGGCACGCGGTTAAATTAAACAAAAAATAAAGGATACATGAACACCGAATATGACCGCACAGAATTTATTATATCACTTAATTGCCTACATGATTCACTATTGAAATATTTTCACAACTTTGCTTACTCACTTGCGAGTTTAAAATTATAGACCAGAATTTAATTTAAGGACTTGTATGTCCTCTTTTTTTAAATCACAAATATGTACTCGTAAATAAAGAATAAAAACAAAAATTCCGACCGTATCGCAAGACCGAGGATAATTATTTTTATTTTCTTTGTTTATTTTTTTATCGACGAATTCTTACACTCGCTTGGCTTAAAAGGATTTTTGTAAATAAAAGCCAACAATTATTTCCGATTATGTGTGTTTTTCAATTTTCCGAAATCACCGTTATACATCCGTACCGTTCGATGGAACTCTTTGTACTAAAAACTTTCGACGGAAGCAAAACACCTTCTACTTACAAAACAGGACGAAAGTACAGTTTTCAAGGATGGAAGAGCAACAATATCAGAGAATAAGGAATAGCAACACAACCAACCAGCCATACCAGTACCACCCACTCCGGGAGTAAGGATAACAAACCGATAAACAAAAAGCAAAGGAAACGGTATATTTACTCATGAACACACAGACAGAGAGTGTACAAATAGTGAGAAGGAATAAAAGCAAAAACAGGAAAAATATCCTTGCGGATTGTGTTTGTGTGTAAGCAAAGAAGTGTTGTTCTCTTTACCGTTACTTCTTCTCTTTTCCATTGTGGATGTGGATTGTCAACAGTGAGAGTGTGTGCCTCCGCTTGTCTCCCAAATTGTGTAATGCTTGTCTATAAAAAAAAAAACAACCACCTGACTCATGGACGAGGCAAGTGTCCTTTTGCTGAGTGCAAATAGAGAATGGAATTCCTTGTTAGTACTACGAGTGTACCGGTATTGTGGTCAGAATAAACCCCACTGGGCTGGGGCACCTGTTAGTTGTAAAACCGAGAGAATCAAATCTAGAGAGAGGGCGTATGGACCGAAAGAGAAGTTTGGAAGAAGAGAACTCCGAGATAATTACTCTTAGCCAGCGCAGTCGTAGTAAATATTGCTCGAAGGACCTGTTTGATTTGTACAAATGTCAATTTGATTTGAGAATTTCCGTTGCAAATTCGAACTTTTTCATTTCAGACAAAAGGACATTTCTTATGATTTTTTTTCATTCGATATACATAAGTACATAAGTCTTTAAAAAGAAAAGGCGAACTCAGTCTAACTTCAAAGATGAAAGATACAATTTGGGATATGACTATATTCTCGAAAAGGATGAATATCAAAATACTACAGGACTGCCTCCAAGTTTATTGGGTACAATGGCAAGTTAGAGTGTGGAAAGCACGTTCGCTCGAAAACCGTTTTAGTTGGATAAATATTAATTAAAACACATTCCACCAACCAGGCTTGCCAACGGAGAGGAACGAAATTTACTCTTAAGCAAATAGTATCCCTATTCTCTTTAAAGCAAACTCATGCGCTGTAAGTTGAATCGGTTCAAAAAGGATACCTATTTTATTTCTCTTTTACTGTTCACTTCCTCGTTTCATCAAACGTAAAGTGAGGCAGTCGACTTCCTTTTATGCGAAGCATCGGACGACAACCAATACAGGACGAAAAAATGCCGCCTACAACCAACGAGTATGCCAAAAAAAAAGGGACATTGACAAAATATTTAGCCCTAAACAAGGAAGCAAACAGAGCGTGTAGTAAAAGAATAAAGCTCCCGACTGGGTTGTTTTCGTATGCTCATAAGTGTTTGCTGTTCACTTATACTGACATCGAACTTCGATCCGTTTATCGTGACAGCTGAGTTTATGTGTCAAAAGGATAACATACATATATTACACGGATATGACTTTTAAAGTATGATATTCGAGAAAAATGCTATGAATTGGGCTTAAAGTAAATGAGAACAAATCATCAACAAATAAACGTCACTGTTGACAGCTGTGAAGCTCATTGACAAATGATACTCTTTGATTGCTTGTCAATCATTCGAAAGAGGTGGCAACCGTGAAAAAATTCCTGCAAAAATATACCACGCACACAAAAATGTTTGCGAGAAGCAGGCCCAGGTTCACCCCGAGCTGTAGCGCTACCTAAAGTAAAAGTAAATTTGACAGCTGTACATATCTTCAAATTGGTTAAGGAATTCAGCCTCATTGGAGAAAATATCTACTACACGAAAAGATCCCGATGTAAGTTTCGGTTTGGCGAGCTCCTAAGCCAAAACACGTACCCAAGTTCAAGACGACAAGGAAGTCCAAACCTCGGTTTTAAAAACTAAGCAAAACGGATACCAAATCCTTTGGTCTCAAGAGCTCGGGTCGGGAGCCCGTTTGGTTGGTTGGTTGGTTTGTGACGGTGAAGAAAACAATCTTCCTCTTCACGTAGGCCTCGAATTGGGCCCGTTGTGTTCCCCTCAGGAGCTGATCTGAGAAATAAGGGGTTGTTGGTGGAGGGGGGTTGTAAGTGAAAGGGTTTAAGGTGTTGGGGGGAATGGAAAGGTGAAAGAAGAAAAAGAAGGTGTAGGTGGATTTATAAAGAACGTATTGTGTAAACTCCAGTGTTTTCGAGAAATCGATGGATCTAAGCGATATCAGCCCAGGCAGGATGTGTCTTCCCAGGTATCTGTGCCCTATTTCGCATAAGGCAGGGCAATCGCAGAGGAAGTGAGCGATACTTTCGTTCTTTTCTTCACATCATGGGCAGATGCTATGTTGCACTAGTCCCAATCTGTTCACGTGTTTGTTCAAGTTGATGTGACCCGTGTACAAGCCAATCATCAGTTTTATTTGTGCTCTGCTTAGACTTAATACTTTCTTAGCCCGTTGGGGGTTCGGGTTTTTTATCATGTCTTTGGCAGCCTTACATGTTTGGATTTGATTCCACATTTGCGAATGGCGTTTTGCAAAGGAAAGACTGTAGGCGGTTTTCACCGCTTGTATCGCCGTACCTATGGAGCCCATTTGGTCAGTATTCGAAAATAGGAACATTTTTGAGAAATCTAATTCTCCTTATCTCCAATTCCACAAAGTGTCAAATTTTAAGAAAATCCTTAAACGCGATCCTAGGAAAATGGAGTCTTTTCTTAATTGGCGTATGGAAATTTACCGTTATTATTTTGAGGTTACGTTTTGTAGATGCACGTCAGATACTAGCCAGGCAGTTAAAATCGTCTGCTCTCATGAAACCACTACATCTCCCTTAGACTGGAGGAACTTTAAAAAAATTAAAAAATAACTGTGGATTTTATGATGCCTTTGGTCATCGCAAAATTGTCCTTTGGTGTGGGTGTTACAGACAGCTAAATCTAGATTAACTCGCGAGATTTGTTGACGTAAAAAAAAATTTGCTTACTCTGTGTAGACGACTTGTGACGAATACTGCTTCTGTCATTTCTCACCCAACACGCCCACAGTTTGCTGTCTACAAAGGGAGTTTGTCAGTCGCCTTTTTTGCGTTATTTTTTGTGTAGACATCCAGCCCGTGCATGTCCTTTAGGCATTTTTGTGTGTTGAACAACTCGATACCAAGTGCGATAGTGCATCTTTGCACTTGTCGATATGGAAAACAATGTTAGATCCTGCCAATGCAAATTGTTTGTTAGTTGTCAGAGCCAGCAGAGGCATTGGCATTGGCTTTGGCTTTGGAAATTGTGTGTTTTGAACTTTGAAGCAAAAAAGGAACTATTCTTTGCTTAACGAGTGTAAATGGAGGAAAATATTTTTTTCCCTTTTTTCCACCTACAAAGGACTATCCTTGTTTATGAGATAAAGTTCGCAACGCAGCACGCTGGCCGGCCCGCATATCCATATTGTTGCGTTCATGTCGAAGGAAGCAATGACATCATCTGGGATCTGGCTGTGGGGAATGAATACGAAAAGGACCACCAGGGAACTCCAGTCTAATCACAAAACGCACTCCCATACAACTGTCGCAGCGGAACTCGGATCACAGGACTGTTGTTGGTTGTAGGTACAAGTACGAGCGTACGGATGGAGTTCAAGTTGACTGCAAAATCCTGCATGAAGTACGAGGACTTTCAACTATTATGATTGCGAAGATAGGAAGCCAACGCTGAAGAAGCAACGAGGAAAAAAAACAAAGTAATTTTCTTTCATTTGAGTTCTGTATCCACGAAGATACTCGTAGATACACCGCTGTTGCTGGAGCCAAGGGAATAATAATCAAACTGAAGGAAGGCCGAGGCCGAGAGGCTTGGCGGAAATGTACGCGTAGTTGTCTCCTACTTTCATCTTCCTTTGAGTGCATTTCATTGTCTTCTGTTACTGGTGCAAGCTACAGCAAATGTAGTACGAGAATATGGAGAGGCTGTAAGAGATGTTGCCTATTCCTATCCCCATTGAAAAGACACATCCTGCATGAGGGTATACAAAAAAAAAAGGCTGGCGGAGCACAAAAGAAATACCATGTTCAGACAAATGAAAATGGAATTTCAATTTCGAGATTTTGTGCGGGCGTCGCTTCAGTGATTTGACCGGCTACAAAAGATGTCTGCGAAAATATTGGATACGATTAGATACACGTTTTTTTTTAAGTGGTTGAACAAAAGATTGGCAAAAAGCGAATACCGACGACGTTTTCTTTCCAATTATTATATTGAAAAGGATTTGAAATAAAGTCCAAGGATACCTTCACTGATACAGATAAAAGAATACATGCAACGATGTGTGAAAGGGTGAAAGATTCAAGAACGTGTCTGGAAATGCTTTAAGAAAAATTTCGAAAATAGAAATAGTACCATCTGTCCAGATGTCCTCAGATGTGCAAGGGTACTACAAGTTCTTGGTATAAAGCATAAAGATTCTTGATCACAAGTAGTAGTACTAGTAGTGGCTTATGACCGTCGCTATAGTTTTCGTTCATTACTTAGCTGAACATCTACAAACCATGAGTTTTTCATATTTTCAACTTAAGTAGTTTCGTGAGAAGCTACCTCTAGCATGACATATTTTTCAGATTTTGTTTTTTTTTTTAGTTTACATTGTTTCACAATATTAGATAATAGTCTTCACGCTACCGACTATTGAAGGTACTTCACTCAGGCTGTCCGAGAGTGCGAAATACCTAGGTCTCATACTCGACAGGAAGCTTAACTGGAAGCTGAACATCAAAGAAAGGGTTACAAAGGCATCGGTTGCTTTCTGTGCCAGCAGTAGATTCTGTGGATGTACTCTGCGATAGTCAGACCCATATTAACATATGGAGGATTGGTCTGTTGGCATGCTGCTGCCAAAACCAGCAACCTTAAGGATGTGACCAAACTACAGAGAATAGCATGCACTGGAACAAACAGCGCGATGAGAACAACGCCAGCAGCGGGATCGGGAGCAATTCTTAACCTATTATATATTATATTCTTAGCCTATTGATTTCTATTCGCAGGAGACCTGCTCTCAGGATTAGTCAGTCAAAGCACTGGAGACCAAACACATATGGCCACACTAAGATACTTGGCAACTAAGGAACACCAACTCGGACTACACTGTTCCATACTTGGATTTCGAAAAACCCTTCTCATGGACCTTTTCAAGCGGAGAGCAGTGGGAGAAACATGAAATACCTAAGAACGCTAAATCCATCTTCACCGATGATGGGCCTCAGATGGACATAGGCATAGGAGCGGGCTGAATAAGCAACTCCATACGACTCCCAGACCATAGCAGCGTTCTCCAAGCTGAGGTTATAGCAATGACAAAGGCTGCCCAAACGGTCTCAAAGATGACAATATCCCGATAGGATATTACAATTTACATTAACAGCCAGTCGGCCATAAAAGCAATGGCTGCTAACCAAATAACACTTTAGCTTGTAAAGTGTTGCCGCGAAGTATTAAAGGTTCTTGGCACGCAGCACAACGTAAATCTCTACTGGCTCCCAGGTCACAGCGGAGTACCAGGCCATGAAGCCGCCGATTAATTGGCCAGAAAGGGCTAAGCCCTAGACATTGAACAGGCAGATGGTATGGCTAAGACTCCACTCTGTGACCTAACTGGCTAACTGGCCACAACATGTTAAGATCTCACATGAAAAAACTACGACTAAATGATGATGATATCTGCAGGGTATGCGGTGACGAAGAGGCTCATGAGAACACAGTCAATTTTCCCTGTCACTGCCCTAACTTCCACCAACTGAGAAACAGAGCCCTTGGCAAATTCTTCTTCGAAGACATCGACGAGCTATCTGGTGGATCACCATCGGACCTGCTTGAATTTGCTAGAGCTTCCGGATTGACCAGACACACGGACGTGAATATAATTATTGGTCCACATGGACCTAAGTGTGATGAGGATGTTCAATTCTCATCAGCCCGCTCATATAACCTAACCTTCACATTATTTTTGAGTGATAAGTAGTCTCAAATATGTGAACCACCGTAGTGTGGCCTTGAAATTTTTATCGTGACAGACATTTTACGAGTAACAGCGAACTTACCGGTTTTTTATATGGGTACGGAACCAAAAAACGGGACGTGTCATACCGAACAGGCAATATTTGCGAATGGTGGTACCGTGGAAAAGTGGTCAATATTGGCTCAGATTTCTGCACCATATGCCCAGTGAAAGACATGACTTTAGATGCCGTTAAAATATTATTTTGAAAAAAATTGGAGCTCAACACTTTTCTGGTTTCATTAACGTTAACGTGTCTAAATTTCCAGAACATAAACAAAGGAGAGGCCCTACGTGGTACACAAGAACCCTAAACTTATTTTTAAAAGTTATATTTAAGGTTTCTATTTGTAAGTTTTTTAATGGAGTTTTTGTTGTCTGTATCTGTGGTACTTTCACTAAAAAACTAGGTTTTTTTTGTGAAACATCCATCTGACGAGACAGCGTGAAGGGTGGGTAAGTATGTTGCCTTTTTCGTGTTGCATACTTTGCACGCAAACCAATCTAAATCATGTTTGCTTGTTTTTTACTGTATTCAATTTCATATGGTGATATGTGCACACCCCTAGCAAAAATTAAGACACACCGTAATATGTAGCAGTAGCCCCATACACTAAGTTCAACTATAAATACTCGTACTAATGTCTGTATTCCATCTTAGCAATATGTTGACCCCGCTAAAATGTACAAAGAGAAAGCAGTAAAAAAAAACCAAACCAAGGGCATCAGCCGTTGCATACAATAAATTCTTAGGTTAACATTGAAAAAAGAATAAAACTGCTAACTCTACACAGAGTTTAGTTCATAACAAAGGACGAAAACAATGGCCACCGTTTACCAAGGTTAACAAAGCGAATAACCGTGATGTGGCGCTGCGGTGATTTCGCTTTTTTCTCCCATTTTTTTTTGTGCACTTTAATTAATGCACAAGTAAACTTGAACTTCAGTTTATTTATTTCTTAGGCACTAACAGTGGAAGAAATTAAATTCAAGGATGAAAAAAAAAAAACAAAAAAAAAAATTGTTTGCAGTTGTGACTTGCGACTGTCTGCCAGAAATTTGAATTAATTGGGAATGGAATTCGATGACGTTTGGTGGCTGTATAAATGTATAATAAATCAAAATATTCAAATACTGTCTCAAAATCGGTTGTTGAAAGCGAGATTATTTGATCAAATAAAACTGATTAATAAAATATACAACAGAAGAATAATTGTTGATTGCATAAGGTTAAGCCATCATTCATGAATGCCATTCTTGGCGTTTTGCGCACTCATGAATGCCGGTAGATGGGGCTGCGTGTCAGAGTGCGCATTCACGGTGCCACCTCTTTCGAATATCTGACAACCATTCAAAGAGTATCATTTGTCTTGAGGAGCTTCTCAACTCGCGCGCCGGTCGGAGTCGACACAAAACTGTAGGTCCCTTCCATTCGTGCAAAAATATAACACGCACATACAAATGGTTGCGAGAGCAGGCCCTGGTTCACCACCTAAAGAAGAAAGAAGCATGCACATGGAAATGGCAGTGAACGCAGCTCGTCAGAAGAACCTTCTACACCCTTCTATACCTGTCATGAATGACAGTGGATGGTCCCCAAAACGGTGGATTACCAGCTTTAGATTAGGTTAGCTAGCAGTGAATGCTGGTAACTCGAGTACCAGCACGCTTAGGCCTATACAGGCCCATTGTGATACCAAGTATCGTGGGGATATATATCCCTGGCCCAACTACTCATGGGAACCATTTGGAGCATTGTATAAAGCGAGATAGGCTTCCAACATCTTTTTGCGCTAGGTACTCACCTAGTAAATTACTGGTGTGTTAAAGAAAATCTCTCAATAAACTCCAGTAAAGCTATTCTTGTCCCTTTTACCCGCAAAAGAAATCTGAGTCTAGACCAGATATCCCATAATGACATTACAATCGAGTATTCTAATGAAGTTAAATATCTAGTTATGGTTTTCGATAAAAAAAAGCTGAATTAAAACTCGCACGTTAAATAAGTACAAAATTACCAAAGCAACAAAATCCACGTGGGCCTGTCGTCATTTGTACGGGGTAAGACCTGGGGAATTACCCCAAAGGCTATACGTTGGATATACACAATGATGATACGACCTATCATCACATACTCATTAGTAGTATGGTGGAGCAAAACTTAAGAAAAATTCACCATCTCAAAGCTTCAAAAACTACAAAGAACGGCTTGCCTCGGCGCTACAGGCGCTGTGCGCACTTGCCCAACAGCCGCACTTAGCACTTATTCGCCTTACGCCACTCCACCTCTTCATAAAAAGCTTGGCAATTAGCAGCACTGTCAGACTACTGCAAATAGGGGAGATTAACTACATAGATCACACAGATCAGGCGGATCTTCCCTCCGAACTCCCAGAACTTGACATGATCGGCGCGGTTAATGACCACTTACCTAAAACTTTATGCTTTGGCAGGAGGTTCGATACAGTGATCCCAAGCCGAGAAGCATGGAAATATAAAAATCCTACATCAGACCTTAAAAGTAGGTTAGTTTAGGCTATGTTGAGAGGGGTTGAAAGGCTGAGCCATCCCAAAACACTAGGCACTAAAGTGGGCCCATCGCGATCCCCTAAGAAACCATCCAAGGATGGCCTAAACCTAAAACGCCACAATTTCCGCAAAGCAATTTATTACCCTGCAAAATTTTAAAACGCGTCTCTGGGTGATTCGGCCTACTCCCTCTAGGTTACTAAAGAAGTAAGAGTCTAAAATATTCCTGCGACTACGTGCTATGCCCTGACTTCCACACAGAATATGTGCGATATCCTCTGCTACACCTTAAAGGTAACAAGTGATATACTGATGGATCAAAGATGGAAACCGGGGTGGGTGCTGGTATTTTTGGACCAAACACTAGAATGTCAATACCAATGGGATAAATTCACAGTGTATAAATGATATCAAGAGATTAGTGGGATTTCTAACAGTGCATTACCATCTTCGATATCACCTAAACAAAATAGTTCTTATTCAGGAAACTGAATGTCGTCTTTGCATGGAAGACGACGAAACTGTGGAACATATTCTATGTGACTGCATGGCACTTGGTGCCCTCCGGAGACAACAGTTCCACAGAGAAATCCTAACTCCCACGGATCTTCGTACAATCTCTACCAGTGAGATCCACAACTTCATCAAAAGAATTGAGCCTCTTCTGGTTCCTTAATTTGACTCTGTGGTACAATAGATCTTTTAGGTCGCGGTGCGGGTCAGAAACCCTTAAAAAAGAAAACTTCACCTAGGTGTAGTTTTCTACTACGGCAAAGAACTGAAATGAAAAGAGGAGATGAGTCTGACTTTCTTCCTGTTCCTCGTCTCTACAACTTCTACAAAAGACACCAAGCCTAGTTGCAGGCTTGCCTATAAGGCAGCGTCCTGAACATGTACATATGTAGTAATTTAAAGGAAACAAGGGAGTTAGAGCGATTAAGATCCAGTCTAGGCAGGTGGACCTACTTTCCGTCTCATCTGTTAGAACAGGTACTGTTGTTCCTAGTTTAGTGAGTTTGTCAGCTTTACAATTCCCTGAAATTTTTCTGTGCTTGGCCATCCCTATAAGAGATGCACCACAGTTGGGGGTGGTCTTTGAAGTAGATGAGACTGATTCCAGCGACTTCAAAGCCGCCTGACTATTCGAGAAAATGTTAATATCGTTAGAAAATATTACATTTCTCATGATACAGGACAGTGCTTCCGAAATCGCCATAATTTCCGCTTGAAACACACTACAATGATCAGGAAAGCGGAAGGTGAGATTTAGATTTAATCTGCTGTAGAAAACACCTCCTACCAACACCATCGTTAGTTTTAGAACCACCCGGCTGCATTACAACCTGTTAAAATATTAAATTTAAAATTTGGTACCCAAAAGCGCGGTCGAAAATTATTTAGAATCAAATTCGCATTTGAGTTCGATCACTGACATGTTAAGATGTGCTTGTTTGACGTATATGCAGAGAGAGTAGTTTTATGGAATCGCCAGCTGTCGAAAAGCTGTTTTGTCTTAAATTCAGTTCAAAATTGATTGACTGGGTCGCTTTCGAGATCCACTGTGAAAACTGTCATTAGGTCACTCACCGAAGGCAATAGAAACGGGAAACTTGTAGCCTGAAAAGTAGATTGGTAATGGAATGCGGAAAGCTGTAATCTTTCAGTTGAAGTGACAGTGACAGAACATCGCTGTCAGACAAAATGTCAGCTGGTCAGATGTTGAGATGCAGAGACAAATGCTATGCGAATACACCAGTATATCGACTATCAACTGCCTGCAGTAAGGTGGGGAGTTTTTCCATGGGAAGTTATGTCCAACTTTCAGTTTGATTCGGCTGATTCGGGACTAGTTTTGCTTTTAGATTCGCTACATCACTTGGTTGACCTATGTGCATACATAGATATGTATTTATATGGGAATCCTGTACCGTAAGAATGGAGCCGTTATTTTTCCAAAATGTTAAAATGTTGTGCAAATAAACCAAATTACAAGTAAGAGGACGATTTGATTCCTTGCAGGAGACCAGTTAATGCCAAACACCTCAATCGATCAGGACCCTAAAATGCTAATGAACTACCACGTCAAGATATGAGCTTTTTGGGCGCCAAATTGAACCTACCCACACTTGGACAGTCCAAGCACACGCAACCCACCGTGTTCCTTGCTGTTTAGCGGTATATCAATAACTATGATTAACCACATTTTGCATTCGTGCGGGACCATGGCGCTGACGCTTGTGATTTGTGACGCCACCACACTTGTTGTTGTACGAGTATTAAATGGGACGCAAATATTACTTAGCGAAAGCGGAGCGGAGTGAGTGAATACCACACAGACAAACACTAATCGATTGTAATCAATAAGGTGTTCTTTGGGTTCATTGATGAAATTAATTTGGTTTATCGATGACACAAATTGATTGCAATTGTTGTACAGAGGGAGATGGCGATATAAGTAGTACCTATAGAGACAGAGAGACAAAGAAAAACGGAAGGCGATTGATGCGTTGATCTGTGGCATCATCGTCGTCGTCGCCATCATCCTTAGAACATACGGCCGGTTGAGTGGCATAACATTTTACTAATTATCCTTGAAGTTGTTACTAAATAGATGGAATTAATTAAATGCTCCTGCATAACGATGGTTTTGCGATTCGGTGCACAAGTCTGGATATCGGGATTATTAATTGGCTGCTGCTTAGCTGTAGCGAATGGGATGGGGGTGGTAAAGTGATATCTGAGTGGTTTTTGATCGAACCAAAGGAAGTTGATTAAGTTAATTAGGAAGAGTTTGAGTGCGGCGGTGGTTAATAGAATTATTTTATCATATTAAGTGACAGCACATGCGGCGGTAATAAGTTACACAGAGTCACTTTGGAAGCTTTTCTCATAATTAGCGAGATAGCCACAGCGCATTGGTGTATCTATAGGTAAGTTGAGTAGAAAAGTTGAAGGATAAATAAATATGCATAAATATACACGACTTGAGTGGATTAGGTTGAAAAGTGGGATGATTATGCAGTGGTTGAGGCTTTAATAAGTGTACCTACAGTAAAACCTCCTAATTGGTACACTCTGTAATCGGCACACGTCTCAATCGGGACAACCCATTTACCAACCCTAAGGCCGGTGGCTATCGATCGCTCATGAGTTAAGAGCCTCATAAACCTATTCACCAACCGCTATTAGTGCGTATTTATGAGCGCACATTAGACTTATGAGTGGTCCGACCACTCCTAAGTTTAGAGCAATAATATCATAGACAGCTATTATTGTATCCAGTGATTTATCTTAGATATCTTCGAAATAATTCGAACTCAGCTGTCACACCAAATAAAAATTGTATCCACCAACATCAATTTCACCATCTGCAGCTTTATTGCATCATCCCCATATTTACATTGCCATTTGTCACTGACATGTTCTTCAAAAAAAAGCGCCATTGATCGAAAAAGAGCGCAACCGGAAATCCGAAAATCGATTCTATCATAGTCGAAGTAAGCATAGACAAAACCCTATTAGTGGTCGGTGATGGTGAATACCAACCAAAAATTTAAACTTAAGAGCATTCAACTTTAACCCTTTCGGGACGCGCTGGTACATATATGTACCACCAAAAATATAAACATTCCTAACACCCAAAATTTTCCTCTGATTTGGTTGAAATCGGTACCAGATAGTCTTCCAACATTTTAGTAACGGTATCTTAATGTATTTCCAGCTATCAGGCGTCAAATTTATTATGCTGACATGTTTATCTTGAAGGTTTTGATTATATGTAGATCACTCAACTTTCTCCGTCCCGAAAGGGTTAAAAGCGATTTATGAGCGGTCGATAGCTACCAGCCTAAGAGTTTTTATACAATATTTATACCCTCTGTAATCGGTACAACTCCCAATTGGTACTACACTCAATCTAATTTTCCTTGAACCTCCACATTTGAGCCGATTTTCCGCATTCGGACATTTTATTAAAAATTCAGCAAATGCGACTCTCTAATCGGGACGATACGAGTTGATCCTCTCAAATGGGACACTAGACTCAACAAAAAAAAAAACAACAATTGTGACTTGCAGCGGTATTTAATCAGTTTTTCTGTCATCCAATGTCGAACCAAAGGACGTAAAATTCTTGAGCAGAACACGCTTAAGCGCTGCAATTTAACGTCCTTTTAACTTAAAAGACTACGTTTAATCTTTCCAATTATTTGGGTTGAAGAGATTAGAAAAACAAAAGATATGCTCTCCAAAAATCAGATTCGATTACGAAACTCTCGCTATATTTCAATTAAAATTGCACTTGGTGGATAACGAAACGGCAAAACGTCTCCTTAATCCTTGTCTCACATTTCCTCGTCTTAAATGACCTATATTTAGGTATGAGGTGGTCTGATAGCTTTGGCACCAACGAAAAGTTTGATATCCAAGTTGTTTTTTCCTGAGAATAGGTAAATACTCAGCCTAAGTATGCATACAGAGTGGAGCGTAGAGTGAGCAAACAGCAAAGCGTAAAATTGAACACATTCAATTAAAGGGTAGCGCACAGGGTGCGGCGTTTTTTGAAGATAGAGCAAAGCGTCTATAAGCGAGCAGAGTGACCAGTTGAGAACCTGAAAAATATTCCATTTTTCTGAGAAATGGAATATTAATATTCCAATTGTATTTAAATATATTCCAATTTTATATTCCAATTATCGAAGTGTTATCATGTCATTCTTCAATATCAATCATATCAATAGCCGTATTTTATTATCACCGATGATCCATACAGATCATTGGTTTGTATGCGTTACAATAACAATAGGCGCGTTTTTTTTCAAATCTATATAGATTTCGAAAAAGCTTTCCATACAAATATAAGACTGGATAATTATCCAGGCTAAGGTTTTGTTGTATTTTACATTGAAACCATGTTGCGGAAACATGTTTAGCCTATATAGGTTTGAAAAAAAAACACGCCTAATACGAGATCTTACTATTTATCAAGATAAATTTTTGTGATCTAAAAAATAGATCGGCTATCACTAGGAGTGCATCCTTCCCTAGGAGTGTGTCTTTCGCTCGTTAATATTGCTCTTACTATCGATAATTGTCAAGGGTACATGTTGTCAGATTAGAATAAGAAATAATTATTGACAATCCAAATATTATTATGTTCGAATAAATTAATATTCTGCTCATAATAATATGTTCGCGATGTAAAAGTAAAACTATGGCTACAAAATATTATTCTCATTTGGTATCTGTTAGTCAAAAGTAACTACATAAAAAATTTAACAAGCGCATTAAACTTTCATTTTAAAGTAGCTTAGCTTGTATAATCACCACAACACAGAACTTAACCCTTTTCGTTGAGCTGGACTGTTTTATTTTCATAAGTTATAATAAAACAAGGCTATTATAAGTAACACAATGACGAATGATGATGAGGGATGAAAATGTAACTGAAAAAATATATTTCTCTCGTTTTAACTTACAGTATTATTTCTGACAGGCAGACGGAAAGTGTTTTTGAGTATGGTTGGGAATTAATTTGGCGATGGCAGGTAATTTTGTATTGAATAAGTGAAACCAAATTTAGTGATATGTATGAGTATGCATTCTGCTATGATTATATTAAATAGTAGTGAATAATTTAATGAATAAATATTAGATTTGTATGGTGTAAAAATATGCTTAATATTCCATTTGAATATAAAAATATTCCACTTTTATATGTGATTATTTTTCTCAAAAAATATATTCCACTCGAGCTAAAATATATTCCAATGTGGAATATTATATTCCACTCTGGTCACTCTGTAAGCGAGCAAAGCAGCGATTGCGAGAGCATAGCAGCGATTTAAAATATGTTTGATTTCTCAGCTATCATCGCTTTGATTTTTCGTCTATTCAAATATTCAATAGAAAAAATGCTCTTTGCTCTTTGTTCTATACTCCTATGCTAGCCTAAATCGTTGCTCTTTGCTCTTTGCTCGAGCGATTTTTGCGCTTTGCTCGTTGGTCACTCTACGATCCACTCTGTAAGCACACTAAGTGATCTAAGCACGTCTGTTCGTCTGACTATCTTAAGTTTCTGTTTATAATGGCTTTGGAAACTGAAGACTGCTAATTAATCAAAATTTTAAAACATACAAAAAGTTTCGCTACTTTTTCCTTTCGAACATTTAAACTTAGATTAAAAAATACAAAATGCATGGACTTTCCCAAAAGTAAAGCCGTAGAACCTTAAGGAGCGAAGTAGTAGGTATCTATTTTAACTAGCCGACAATCCAATGAAGCAAAAGTACTCGTCATTTCAAATCTTTTCAATAGTTGCCTGTGTCCGCTTCTAGAGTAGGTACTGATGACTTTTCGAAGAAACGAGAATCATTCCCTCATTGGGACAGATGAAGGAAATACTTATAGATTGCAATGTTAGATGTAAGTGCATGCTCAACTCATAGTATCCCTCGGCAATACATAAGAACGAGTTAATGTAATAATCTAAAAATAAAATATATACACACCCACCCCCAACCACGTCACGTCGCGTTGAAGGCAGGATGACAACATTCTGCCGACGCGACGTAATTAAACGCATTAATTAACTGTAGCGAATCCTTCTAACTGCATTTTAATTGGATCTCACATCTGAGATGTGTGCGAGGGGATATCGAAATCCCATTCGGGATTTGGGACATCGTACACAACAGTATTCTGTCATAATCAACCGGATGGACCACAACAAATCTGCAATTTCTTAGCGCAGGATACAGATACAAATACTCGGGTAATAATCCATCTGCCCCATTGTCTGGCAACGGCAACCATTAATTATTGTTATTATATCCGTTTGTTGTTCTCCTATCTCAATTGCATTTGTCTTATCCTCAACCCGTTTATGAGTGCAAGAATAAAATCTTGGTGATATCCACCAACCGCACCGGTTAAACAAGTGGCTGTCCAATTTCACCCTTCAGCCCCCCGGGGCGGTCGAAGGACAATCCTCTGCTGATGATGATGGTAAATTGGTGATTCTGGCTCTTGGATTTCGAATGCAGACAAGATTCGAAAGTGCGGAAGTAGTACTGGTTGGCTTGCGGAATGGTTTGCTGCAATTTTGCAATAAGAAATTAGTTAAAGCTTGAGTGCATTTCCTCCTGCCAATTGGGGGGCGGTGTACGGTTGTTTGTTGTGTAGTTTCCCAGGAATCTTTCTCTCACTACAAGTGGATCGCAATGTCAGCTATCTGAAGTGCAATGTGAATGGGGATGAGAAAGATAAATTTCATTTTATCAACTGCAGTATCTTACAAGAGCCCTAAACAACACTACGGGGAGTTGAAAGCTGTCACTTGGAATGGCTTAAGCTATCTCGTATAACAATTCCATAATAGTTACTGACACTGGAGGCTCATATAAGATGGAAAAGGATGCGTATAACAGCAAAAAAAAATAGTAAAACTTTGACATACCCAATTGTTCTTGCCCCTTTTGAAAATGTCCTTGGTAAATTTTTTTTGTATTTTTTTTTATATTTTTCTTATTTTATAAAATAGAAAAAAACAAAATTTCACACCACTTAAAATTTAAGTTAAAATCAAATGACAACTAAGAATTTTTCCACTCATGCTTGTGAAGCTTAAAGGCATTGCTACTTTGATTACACTTTGGATTTGGAATTTATTTTGAAATCGACTTGGGTTTTGAGGGGAAATATTTTTAGGCTGTGTCCAGACCGCACGAAATATTTCGGAAACAAATTTAAGTTTTTGATTGTGAACAACGGTATACGCAATAGGGTGACACAATAAAAAATCGTATTTTAAAAGAGTTGATGGAGGTGATCTGTTCCGATTTTTATGTACCTACCACATTTACATAATATATTAATTTTATTTTTCTTATAATGAATCAATTTAGAAAAAAATAATTAAAAACATTTCGTTCTAATAATGCCAATAAATGTAACTTGAAAAAATAAATTGTTAGTAAAACACGTTTCTTTTAATTTTTGTAATAATATCATTGTATGATAATATATTTCTTTTTATTTAATATTTTCAGATGGATTAAAATTATAAATATATAAAGTGAAAAAAGTCCATTGAGGATTGCACTCAACACCAAATTGATTTCGATAGCTTATCTAAATAGTGTGTTTCGAATAACCTTTCCTTAAGCATTGGTAAAAGCTGCATGCGTTCATTTTCAAGATCGTTCTACCCTATTATGTTGTTTACTAATCGAGGATACTAGCCTAGGTCATCATTCATCGAGCAGTTCAGTATAAATGCGTCATGTTGGAGCTCTGCTTTCAAGCGTCGTCAAGCCTGGGCATCTGGTTAGGTGATCTTCATCTTGTATTTCGTTTCCATTGCATAGTGTGCAAACGTCTGATTCTTTGATGCCAAACTTTTTCAGGTGAGTTGCTAGGCAATTGTGTTAAGTTTTTAATCTTAAAAGTGCTACTGCATTTTTCCTGTTTAGTAGTGTTATAGATTTCGAGGTTCTTTTGATAATTTTGGCCACTCTTTTGGCTACGGCTTCTGCAGCTTCCTAGGAGGTTTACGTGTGCCAGTAGTCGGTACCCACTGGAATTTTATACGATGTCCCTTCTGCTGAAGCAAATAGTCGTCTAATTTTCTAGCGGTTAGCGTTTCTGTTTTGCTGTTGTAACTATAGAGCGGATCCCGAATCCGATAATATTGTGATATTTTTCGTTCGTTCGTTTCTGTATGGTACTGGCATATCGTATTTCTTGATAGGTTTTATCAGCTTTGTATTAACTGGTATCGAGATAAAGTCCAGTGGGTCCATGGGTACATATTATATTTGATTATAATATTTCTAGTTTAGATCTCAATAGGATATATAAGGCTTTTTTTTTAAACTATACAAGCTTAGAAAATGTTTCCATGTTAATTACACTAACAACTAAGCCTATATAGCTTACAAAAACTGGATAGTTATCCTTAGCCTAGGTAGAAAAATCTGCTACCAAACTATTTTTCGTCGATAGTTATCGAAAATTTTATCGAAATGTCAGATATGACATGCAAGTGAGGAAGAAATAATAAGGCCGGTAGTTGTCATTTCAAATTTAAATTATCTCTGTTGATTTTTAAAATGTGTAGAAAAGAAAGAAATACGAATTTATCCGACAAGGAAAAGAAAATCATAATGAATTAAGGTCCAATTCATTCACTCTCCATTAAAAAGTGGCTAATGGAGTTTTAACCAAAGCCGCCATTAAGCTAATGCTGCCATTAACTACTCTCCATTAAACCTCCATTAAATTTCCATTCATTCACTCTCCATTAGTTTAATGGAGCGCTTCTAACGGCGCCTCTAAATTTAAATGAGTTTTTAAAAAGTCCCAGGGATTTTTATATTATTGTGACAATTTTTTTTTTTAATTCTATTTTTTTTTTTATGTCTTCAAAAGACACTCGTTAGTTCATCGGTACCAAGCGAGTGGGATTCTTACCGCACCAAAAACCCCATGGGAATCAAAACCAATCTTTGAAAGATCGACAAAAATGATTTTTGTTTCTTGAGTTCAAATCGCATTGGGGAAAGTTTAAAGTTACATATAATCCGAGCTATAATCTGCATTTCACTTTTAGTGAATTCAACCAGAAAAGTGAAATTAGGTGTTCTG
The DNA here is from genome assembly GCA_949775065.1 of Brachyopa scutellaris. Classification (NCBI taxonomy): domain Eukaryota; kingdom Metazoa; phylum Arthropoda; class Insecta; order Diptera; family Syrphidae; genus Brachyopa; species Brachyopa scutellaris. The sequence goes on along the minus strand of OX459112.1, from coordinate 170,827,705 downwards.
TATTCCGAATGAAATTATAAATTAGTCGAGTTCCACTTACGAATCCCTCCGATATCTCCAAGCGATCCGTAAGTGGAACACGATTCCTCAACTGAGGAAAGGGAGAATTTTTGGCTTTTGCTGAGACTATATTTTTTTGGATTCGTTTCCTCACTCTTTCTGTTGAAACCGAGCATGTGATTATATTGGACATTTTATGAAAGTAATCCATAGCTCTAAATGCTGTGGAGTGAGAAAATTGTCATGTTTTTCGTTTGCGCATATTTAATCCAAGTAAATGAACCTGAAAAACGAAGTTATTGAAGAAGAATACTTTTTTTGACAGATACATTTCTCCTCTGCGGAGAATGTTGTTCCACTTAATAAAAAAATCTCTGCTGAGGCAGCGGAGGAAAATCCCTGAGGGATTCATAAGTGGAACTCGACTATTGTGTGTTCGAAAGTGAATATTTTTGTGTTCTACATTCCATAGAAACTGTTTTGAAGTGAATTGAATTCACTTTGTTTTTAGTTGTGAAATTGCGTGGTCCAGCGGTCTGCAAAAATGTTAGTAAGAGATAATTGGTTTTGCATTAGTTTTGTTTCAAGAATTTTTATTTATAGGGCAAAACATAAAACATCCATATTCAAAACATTTACAAACCAAAAAAAACAATAATGCGTTTTTTGACATTTCAAAAATTAATTCGAAGTGAATTACGAAACTTTTCCAATTCACTCGGAATGTGGAACACGGAATTTCATTTGAAGTGAAATTGATATTCGTTTTGAATTCACTTTCACTCGGAATGCAGAACATGTCTGAATATAAACTTTCCCATAGTTTTTAGAACATTTGCTCGTGAGGCTTTGTTCTTCTCAATCTCCTAATATTGTCTCTTACATTTGAGACAGTCTCCATCTCGGAGTTTAAAATGATTTTCAAGACGCTGGTTATGTAGGTTATGTAGGTCACGATGCAAGTCGCCATTTCTTATGTACCAAGGGGTATTTATTATTCCACGAAGGACTTTGTTTTGGAATTTTTTTATGGTTTCTGTATTTGTTTTCTTTGTGCAACCCCTAATTGGATGCCATACGTCCATACATAATGGTGACAATTTTGAAAAGCCTGTTATTGTTGAAAATGTTGTAATTGTGGATACAAGCTTACCATCATCATTATCTGAACCTTCGACAAGCAAATCTTGGTCAAAATATACACCTACAATGCTACGCAAACCTCACAGTACTCAACTGAAGCGACCAATATCAGCTGTATCAATAACACTAGTCGAGAAGGAAGATCAGGAATTCCACTTTTTCGAAAAGTTTTGTTGTTATGTTTTGTGCTCAAAATGCAGTAGATTTAATTTTATGGCAGTAGATTCAAATTTCGAAATAAATGCAGTGGCAACGCTGATAAATCAGAAACTGCAAAAACGATACGGAGTGGAATTCGACCGAAATCGATCACATGGGTAAGTGTCTTTCTTAGGCCAACAGGAAAATCTAGTAACACTGCCCTGGGTAAGAGGAATAAGCATCAGGAGCAATTAAAAGGCGGAGTCTCTTGCAAAACAGGGGTTAACCTCGAAGTTGCTTGGACCGGAACAGTTTTATTCAATTAGAAAAATAACGGTGCAGAACCTGATCACCAAATGGATCATGGCAGATCATTTGAGAAGATGGTCAACCGTGGGATGATATACTTGTAGATAAGCCAAAATGGCAATAAACATGCCGACTTACTCTACTTAAATAAACGTTCTAAGCATGAGCCAAAGAAGGTTGAAATAGGTAAAAACCGTACCTACAGGTCATGGACATTTTGGGTACCACCTAAGGAAGGTTGGCCTTATAGAAGATAATATCTGTAAGCTATGTCTGAAGGAAGTTGAGACCGGGGAACACAATAACTGTTTCCAGCACTGGAACTGGCTGGCAGGAGAATGGAGACTGTGTGGAAACCCAGACGAAGAAATATATTTCTTTTGAACAGATGCTAGCGTTAAGGGGTTATATACAGTCAGGAGGGCTAAAAAAAAGCGATTTTTCAAGAATTTTTCCTGAGAAAAATTTTAAAGTTAATAATGTAAAATTTTTTAAACATATTAAGGTAACTTTTAACTGGATTTCAACAATTTTTATTTGTAAAAATAATAATTTTGAAGGCTGATATAGCTGATCTCCCGGAGCGCCTCTCGCGCGTCTTGCTGACAAACTGAACGGATATCGTTAAAGAAATGTGTAATCTAGATATTAGTCGAGGGAATAAGCAAAATAACATTTTTTGAGAAATCGTGGTCACCGACTATAACAACATGGTTTTGAGAAAAATGCGTTTGAAGTTTGAAAAGCACTATACTCGTACATAGAGTAAAGAAAGCGCTCTGATGACTTTACAAATATTCGTGTTACTTCTAGGATAATTGTCGGATTGACTTAAAATATTCTGTTCTTTGACTTAAATATAATTGTATATACATTACGAAAATGAAATAATAAAAAAAATCGATTTTAAGCAAATTCTAACTGTATATAACCCCTTAACATGAGGAATCCCAGCCAAGTAAGAACTGTGGAGAAGTCCAGAGAGTTTCCATCCCCCTCCGGCACTGGCTGGCAAAAAATGTAGATCTTGGGATATCACTGTGTTAAAAATCAGAGGATGATGTTTAAAACTGATTGATGCAAGTGTATGACAAAGTCCGTTTTTTGCGAATAGATGAGATTATCATACAACTCGGTATCTTGACTCAACAGTGCAATCACTGTGGTTTGTGTACTTGCCTTGCAAATTCGAAAAAAAAAATTGTCTTTTAAATTCAAACTTCAAACAAATTTTTCACTAAAAAAGAAGAAAGAATTGAAAATGCACAACGAAATAATGAGCTACACTTTCCTTACCCATGGTGTGCGTAGGAAGTGGTAAAATATTCCACAAATTCAACACCAAAACACCTTAAACATTCCAAACGCAATTAGGCGATGTGTTGTCGATGCCGACATCCTGTACGTTGTATGCTGCCATTTCAACATTAAACCCACATGCGCTCAAATTAGATTGCATCCCTTTTGATGATGATGATGGCGACGTGTCGCTCTACCGATATTAAATTAGATTCTGTTTAGTTTACGTGCAGTTACACCCAGCCCTCGGGATTGAATTAGCAGCGTGGAGTGGAAGCACACATGCACTTCACCGGTGCGTAGAATCATGCTCATGTCTGGGAAGTCCCACCACTTCTGGTACTGGCTCTGGCATATCGAGGACTTATTACATCTAAAAGCATTTAGCTAAAACTTTATGAAATACTGCCACTGTCACTGCAACTGCCACCTATTGCATCCTCTTGTTGCGTCTTGCGTGCAGCTCATGAGGCGCAATGATGTGGGCCACATTGTTGTCACGTTGCAGAATTGAATTCAAGACACTTAAACAAGGTGGTACAAATGACGAATGCGATCTGGATAAATGCAGCCGCCACATTATCCTTGTTACACATGAGGTGTACTCATACTGTGTGTCACATCCTGCTGGAGGTGGTAAACTGCTCTCGGTTGTGTGACTTAGAGTAGAAAGGATGCCAGGCTGAGTTGCAGAATTGTTTACGTTCCACTGATGTCTTGATTTTTGATCGCTTAAAGGAAGACACACGGTTGCTGTTGTTATTGTTGTTTTGCTGTATTATGCAGCGGAAAGAGGGATTATGTCAAAACCAGAAGCTTTCTGGATAAAATATTTGAGTACATATCGCGCGCAGTTCTTATCGTTCTTATCTGAGATATAGCGTAGCTTCTATTCTCAAGGAGCTTAGCAGGCGCTATTACTTGTTGTTCATCAGTTCATTAACACAAGTGCTATGAGTAGTAAAAAATTAATTCGCTATCTCTGTGACTGCGAAACACGAAGACTAAGACAATGGATGTAATGAAATGGCATGTATACATATGCAGATACATACCTATTTATATTCAAATTCAAGTACAGCTATGGTACTTCGGGATGTTGAGTACACTGAATAAAAGAAATGAGATAGTTTTGTCGCGTCCATATTCTGCTTAGATACGTCAAGCAACGAGATGCTCGTAAAAAGATATCAGTCGAACCTGCAATATTTGAAGCGTATTCTTACGAAGCGTGTTTCTACCATAATAGCAGGAGTACAATTCTCCAAATGAAATAAGACCCAACCTTTATTTATTTTGGAGGATTGTTACTTTGCGTTACTTTACGTTACGCTTTGCTACTCTACATAACGGTTTTCTGCACAACATAACGCAACATTCATTGATCAACTCCTTGTAAGTCAAACAAGAAAAAAACATGCCAAAGAGAATACAGTCGACTCTGGATGTTTGAAATTCAAGGGATCAGAGAACAAGTTCAAACTACCGTGAGTTCAAAAAAATAGAAGTTCAAACAAAAAAATGCCCAAATGCGAAAAAGCATTTGGGTTTGACCCACAAGAGCCTCTTAGACATCATCCCGTGATCTAAAACTATTTCCATCAAGAAACAAGGGGATGGAAATCTGAAGGTTTTAAATCTGTAGCATAAGGCGTATGCAGGTTGTCCTAGTTAGCGAGCGTTATCTTGATGGAATAGAATATCCCTTCGATGTAACAGATCCGGCCGTTTCTGCCCTAGTGCTGACTTTAATCAGTACTACAGCTGGCAGTAGACTTCTGTCGTGATAGTCTGGTTATGAGGCTCGAAATGGATTATTCCCTCAGCATCCTACCATACAGACAGTAACAACTTGAGCGGGTGAAATCCAGCTCTGGGATGTTGTGCTGGTATGTTTGTGGACAAAGCCATTGGTGGCGACGTAATTACAAAGAACTCATTTTTTTATCTTCGGTAACGATACAGTTCTAAGACGGCTCTTGATTGTGACGTGACAGAAGCACAGTACAAGCTTCGATTCTTTGCCAAAGATTATTTTGCGATGGATTGTTAAATGGCTAACGATGGAATTTACAGTGGAATTTTTTTCCACGTGTACTTCAGGAGCTCATCGTCTAGCTCTTCTGGTCGAAATCGCCATTCCTAAACTTTGCAAACCAACGACGACACTTGGACTCGGTGAGAACACCCTCTCCATACAAAATTTGGATTTCTCTAGTAGCTTTACTTGCATTCTATTTTTGTTTGGAACAAAAACAATAAAATTGTGCCGAGAATATGTAAATATGGTTATAACATATCGCCGTGGCCGTGGTGGTTAGTGCGTTGGACTACCACGCAATGCTGCCCGGGTTCAACTCCTGGCCGGGTCTAACACCTAAAAGAGTTTTTTCACGGTACCACCTCTTTCGAATGCCTGACAAGCATCAAAGAGTATCATTTGTAACGATTAAGCTTCTCAACTCGCCGTTCGGAGTCGGCAAAAAACTGTAGGTCCCTTCCATTCGTGCAAAAATATAACACGCACACACAAATGGTTGCGAGAAGCACGCCCCGATTCACCTCGAGCTGTAGCGCCAACTAAGTAAGTAAGGTTATAACATATACATATGAAAATAGTCGGTGATTTTTAAACACGTTTCAAAAAGGTACAATGTATGAAACCAGACTGAATGTGTTGCAGTTTATGTTGCTGCACCAATTGTTACCGCACCCATATTACACTCTATCTATTATAACATTTTAAATGTCAATATCGTATGAGTTACAATTGTTTCGATGACACAATAGAATTGAAAGTGTCACATAAAGAAACTTATTCGATATTTTATTATACATAACGTAAATTGTCTTGCCATTTTCTTTTATTCTTTCTGATTCCTTAGTAATTTATAAGTCATGATCCTTCGAGCCGGATGCTAAATTCATTCGAACTTTATAATGTAAGATTCTGGTCGTTTTCTTTTATTCTTTCTTATTCGTTAGTAATTTTAATGTAAATAATGGTCCTTCGAGCCGGATGCTTCAAGAAGTACAAAACATATTTCTTCTTGATTTTCGTGTGTTTTTCTATGCAAGCGATACGCATCGAGTTAGTCAGTGACCTTACGACCGCCGCGCCGCTTTCTTAGCTGCACTATGAAGAGAATGAGATACAGATTGGGGTAAACAAATGACAGGTCTATGAATGTATAAAAGAATCACAGAAGTAGAGGACTTCAAATCATAGAGAGTGTGGGAGCCCTGACTTTAGTTTTGAGCCTCCGCTACAACTTTAAATTACTGAGCCGACCAAAACACATTTATTCCTTCCAATTAATCGAGAATTGTTCAATGCACCGGAAAAAAAATGCAATCTATTAAAAAATTCAAATTGTCGAGTGTCAAACTATCGAGAGTCGACTGTAGGTGACAAATGAGTCATACAAACAGTCGTTACAATAAAAGAAATAGCAATAGAGTAGAATACTAAACTGTTGGCTAAGGCGTAAAAAAATTACCTTATCCTTTCAGTTTTGTAGCCTTGCCAAGGTGATTAACCTTCTTTCAAACTTTCTAAGAAGATAGTTTCGTATGGAAAGTCTATATTAAATCTGATATATACTGAGCTTGTCGAGATTGACTGTAGTTTTTTTTTTTTTGATATTAATACATATGTTTATACTGAGATTTGTGCGTTTCAAAACTGTTACCAGAGAAGCATATGCCAAATTGGATGATCATTTTCAAGTTGGGCATTGGCCAGTGTATGGCATGTCGGCTTCTCATCTCATAGGTTCCAGCTTCGTTTCTTGGCGGGATGGGATCACTTTTTTTTTCTTTTTTTTTTGGTTTTGTTTTTTTTTTTCTTTTCCATTTTTCAATCGTGATGACTGTGCAGAAAGTTGTTTCATGTGGTTGTTGTTTTTTTGTTTCTTTTTTATTTTTACCCGGCTATGGCAAAGCCTACAAAACCCTGTACGGGAAGAGTGGACGAATAATACAGTTACTCGGCATACAGACACTGCAGTCTTCACGGACGGATCTAAAACTGTAAACGAAACATAGCAGATGTTTTGCATGAACACTGAACTAAAAGTATCCTAAGATGCCTGCAGTCTCTTTCAAACTGAATTTCTAACCGTACTTAGGGTTGCAGAGTTCCTGCTAATGAAACGAATATCCAACATAAGGATTCTGTTATTTATATTGACAATCAGGCTGCGCTTAAGGCGATAGAATCGTTAACTACCAAATCGGCACTAGTCAAGAGCTGCCGAATAATGCTGAGGGCATTATGCAGAACCAGAGAAGACTCTGTTGGGTGCCTGGTCAGTCTGCTACAGAAGGCAACGAGTTTGCCGATAAGTTGGCACGGAAAGTAGGTAAACTGCCGACTACGGGAAGAACTAACTGAAAAGTACGATAAGATGAAATGAAACGATGATGTTGAGAGTATAGCCCTGCTCTCAAAAAATTTCTCGAAATCTTTTACGATTATTTTATTAAATGATTTTAAAAAATAACTACAAAGACATATTAACGTTCGTTATGCAGTTCCGTGCAAAGAAGGTCTTTGTCTTTTTTACATATAAACTTAAATCGTTTTAACAATTTCCCATCTTCTACAGCCATTTTTTGCAGTGTATGTCTACCCTCTACCTTCTTACCCCATTCAGTACTGCGAGCTCTGCAAAATTGACTGCATTTTCCTACATCTTTCTCCGCCCACGTTATATACATACATCTGTATACGAGCATGTAGATACTCTCTGTTGTATCTGAAGTATCAGCAGTGTAGCACTGCAAACGGATGGATATCGAATCGACTACTTTTGTTGAAAATTACAGATGCCTCTTGTTTACATCTTGACAATGTTCTTGGCAATGTTCCCGCACCTGAAGATGCTGCAATTTGGCTAAATTACACTTGGCTCCTTCAATCAGTCGACATTGTTCACCAAGACTCTGAGCTCTCCGACTGGTGACGGCCGCTCAACTGTGGAACCGCCCCCCAAAAACATGTTTCATATACATACTCATATGTATCTGTGTAGTGTATCTTTATCTTCACGAAACTACTCTAATCGGCGTTCGAAGTGGCATGTAATTTTGAATTAAAATACCCTTCTCTTGCTCCACAGCCGCATTGCTCTATATTCCTTTTCCACGTGACAACATCTGATGCCAATGGGTGCCGCCAACGAAACAGAGATAAACTCGTCGATATTGATTGAGATGTAATCAGCATTTATCTTTGTCTCGTTGTCACCACTACCGCGCCGAGGAATTGTAGATTTTCTTATTCAATTCGGGCATTCGGACAGCCCGCCCAATTGTGTGTCGTTCACTTGGTCACACAACATTTTTTGGCAACGTGTATCCTGGGCTATCCGGTCATTCATAGATAGATTGGAGATAGATACGAATAGTCGTGCTTCTCCCATGGGAGAATGAGGAACCGATTTACTGTGACTAAAAATAAATCCAAAGTAAATCGTCTGCTAATCTCCGTCTGACTTAATTTAGCTTCCAAGTGATTTTCGATTGTCAATTACGTACGAGTAGATACGAGTATCTACCTGAGAACGGAGACGTTTGCCATATCAATCAGTGTGCTTTTAGGGATGGAACGATGGAAGTGCTTTCCGGTTGTATCTGTTTGTGGCATTTGGAATTGATGATGCAATGATGCAGTCAGAAGTCACTCTACATTGTCTGTGGATAGTAATGACCGACTTTGTGATTTCCTGAATGAAAATGGATTTTATGTTGGTATATCAGTCTATGTACGTGGTTGCAAATGGACTCGCATGAACTCTTACCTTAAAATAATACAGAACTGAAGTGTATGAAAAACCAGAGCGGATCAAAGTTTATCAAACCTTTTAATTCTCTTCATTTTGGACTAATCCTTAACAGTTCTTTCCAAATTCGTTTGTTTTTTTTATAATTCTTCGAATAGTTTCAGGCTACTGCACGAGTGGCGTTGAAGGAAAACAGGACGGAATAAATATTTGGTTAATAGGGTATCGGTAAGCTGCGATCACGGCCATACTCTGAATATCATCGTTTCGTTTCATTTTGTTTCGGACTTTTTAGTTAGTTTTTCCCGTAGTCGGGTTTTAGTTTTTTTAACTTAATTTTTTAGTTTTAGTTTTAGTTTCAGGAAATATGTAGAGTGTAAGTAAGTAAGCCATGTCGTGTTCTACTTGTCAAACCCTTTCATTTGATACTCATATTTAGGAGGTCGTTAAGATAACGCTAATCCACCATCTTGGTGCGTCCGCCACATTTAATTTTAAATGACTTCACTTACCTCTCGTCTCTATTTTTCAAGCCCTTGCATTTGATACCCATATTAAGGAGGTATTAAAGATAACGGCAATCAGTAATCTTGTGGGGGTATGCCATATTGAATTTAGAATGACGTCATAGCGTATTGTATTCTTCTTGCCAAGCCCTTTCATTTGATACCACTATCAAGCCGGTTGTAAAAAAAAAATAAATAAGGTAGTCTGCCATCTTGCTTGGGGCGTCAGCAATATTCAATTTTCTGTAACATCGCATAGCCTAGGACACTCTGCGGATTAAAACAAATCCAACGACATCTCATTTGTTAAAATCGGTTCCATAGTTTAGGCTGTACGATCTGAAAACCTTACATACAAAAAAAAACAAAGAAACCCAGCCTGTGAAAATCATAACCCTTCCTTTTGTCTAGTCGGGTAAAAAAAAACTAAAAAAAAATAAAATCACCCAGAATCTGATGAATTAAAAATCGAAATAAATTCCAAAACCTGTTTTTGGATAAAATGGTAGCGAGTGAGAAAATGAAAGCAGACTGGCTATGACACGGGCAGATATAGAAAGGTTGGGTTGCATTGGCAACGACAGACCGTGATAGGCATTCGGAGAATGGAGACGTTGATTTGAACGTGAAAGAATTAATCCAAAGTGAATAAGATTTTAAGTTAATGTTTTTATTACAAACTTTTATAAAATGTTTTTCTTATTACAATTTTAAAATCTAGTACCTATGTATGTATGTATGTACTTATTGTACATTCTGCAAACTGTAAAAGTCATATGTTTGACACTTTGTATATCACTTAGTATTTCATCGAAGGGAATTAGTTCGGACTTGCTGAATTTCTTAAAAAAAGTTAATTTTATAAATCTTCTAGTTTGGGATTGTGAACCTTTTTTATACAGTAGAATACGCTTTAGAAGCCACCGCTTTTAACCCGCATTTTTCCAGTCCCTTCATTTTGACTAGAATTATTATGAAAAATACAAAAGCCGGTTTGGGACCTAGCCCAGCCCCAGATGGCTCTGATATCCTAACACAGAATATTGGAGAATTACAGTGATTTCCTAACCATACCGGCCGTCATCAAACCTTATTTCGACCAACTCTTGTCATATGGAAGAATTCATTTGTGACAGCGCTTCAACGGTTGAATCAGAAGCCGAAAGCGATTAAGAAGAACCAGCACCGATACCTACAGTCTGTCCAACTTCTGATAATGTTCATTCAATCATTTCAAATGGAGAACAAAGTCTATATTACACATTCCAAAACGGGTTGGGGTCACAATCCCGAAAACCAAAATCTCGAAAACCCAAAATCCCGAACATCCAAAATCCCGAAAATTTGAAATCCCGAAAATCCAAAATCCCGAAAAGCCGAAATCCCGAAAATCCAAAATCCCGAAAATCCAAAATACCGAAAATCCAAAATCCCGAAAATCCAAAATCCCGAAAAGCCAAAATCCCGAATTTAATTTAACTTAAAATGAAAGTAGACAAGTGTTTGTCCATTCCCGTTGGCGTAAGTGTTGTAATATTTTACAATTCGCAATGTGCGTTCAGTGTGATAGCTGATAGATTAGATTTTAGTTTCAGTTAATGGATTGGTTTAACACATTGGCGTATATACTGATCGCTCTTTTAGATGAAATGTGAAAACATGAAATACTTATATCGAAAATAATATCCGGTGAAAACCAAAGAATAAGAAAACGTTACGTTATCAAGAATAACAAAATTTAAAAAAAATAACGCGGCACATAACGAGCGTTCTGAAATAAGTTTTTTTAATATGAATTGTGCTCGATATGAACTTGTATTAGATATTGCTTTGACATAGATCGTTTCTTAAATGTTTTTTGTCAATAAGACTTGAACTTTCTTGTTAAGTTCTACTTATTAGAAGTTTGTTATCATTATATAAATAGGCGAATGCAAAACAGTTCAACCCCTTTTTAACTGCCATATTGCTTGATTTTTGTGCAGTATGTTATTTTTTTGCTAATGTGTTGTGTCTAAGCCAGGTAAAAACCAGGTGCTATTCTCTCGCACAATTGGTTGAATTTTGACCACAGGCGATACTAGTTTTGTTTATTATGTGAAAAAAAATGTCTTCTAATTTTTTTTCCTGCAAACAAAATTTTATTTTCACTTTCGGGATTTCGGGCTTTCGGGATTTTGGATTTTCGAGATTTTGGATTTTCGGGATTGTGAATTTTCGGGATTTTGGATTTTCGGGATTTTGGATTTTCGAGATTTTGGGTTTTCGGGATTTTGGGCTTTCGGGATGGTTTTCGGGATTGTGTCCGACTCCCTTCCACAACGTCAAAAATTGCAAAGCATCACAATATCTAACTGTATGAAAGGCATCACAAAATTGCATCATCAAAGCAATCATGCAGTCAAAATGCGCATTTTTGTGACATTTTGGAACCAAGCCACTATTTCCTGCCGGTCCCTTGAAATTCTGTTTCCTCAATATCCATATTATGGTTTTCTTTTCAAAAAACTTGTTCTGAACTCAGTGCTTTAGACGAGCATCTCAAAATTGTTTAAAACTTGAGTTCTGCCGATCTTTAAAAAAATGCTTTCTTAAAATATTTTAAAATAATCCATCATGCAATAAATCATAGCATGCAATTGAACTATGCCACAATTTTAGAACGTACTTTTTATTTGTCAAGTTGACTATCTTTGACGAAAGATAATTTAATTGCAGATTTATTTCTATAATAATTAGACTATCCCCCCTGTTCTGCATTTCGAGTGAAAGTGGATTGAAACCGAAATTTAAATTCACTCGGAATGGAATTCAGTGTTCTGCATTCCGAGTGATTTCGAATTTTTGAAATCCACTTCGAATTCATTTGTTTGAAATGTCAAATCATTTCAAAATCATTGGAGATTTTAAGTTCTTGGTTTTTGTTTTGTGCAAGTGAATTAAACATTTAAAACAAAATATATTTTATTAAAAAAATGAAAAAAATGTAAAACAAAATGTTTAAATTATTGGTGAAAACCGGGAAGAAAACCGAATGGAGAGAGTTCGCAGGAAGATTTTGCGAGATAAATCTAACATTCTGGATCTTCCCGAAGCATTGTAAGCAGAAGTTAAACAACTGAAGAAAAATAATTTATTTAATGATTTTTGCATTTTTAAAAACAGTTTTAGGGTGAGTAAGGAAATATTTGTTGATATCCTGCTAGAAGCGGAGTCAGAGAAATCTTGATTTTCTTTCATATAATTCAAGAGAATACTCTCTTGCCTCTAATTTTTGTGTTGTACTATATTAACAAAGGAATTATTTTAATACACTAATGGAAAGTCTTATTATTCTACTCACATTTTTCAAAATGATTCTGATCAATAAATTAATTAATTAATTCACTTTACAACGCCATGTGAATTCAATTCACGTCAAGAATCTCAAGTGAATTCAATTCACTAAAATCACAGGATTTTCGGAATGCAGAACACGAATTTACAGCTGTCATCTTGAGTGGAATGCAGAATACCAAAATATTCACTTTCGAACATACAATCCACAATTCATAGTTTCGTTCGGAATTTAGAACACCCAATTCCACTTTTGGTGGTTGAATTCACTAAAAGTGGAATGCAGAACAGGGGGGCATCTCTTATTTTGTTCTTTTGTCCTTGTTTCCTGATTTCGCTTAAATTTGTAACAAAATCAAATAAATAAAATATTAAAATTCATTTACAGGAATGAAAAGAGACACGCAAACTCAAAAATATTTTACAATTTCCTTTACAATAAACTTAAATTAGCTGTCAAAACCAAAAACAATATTGTGCTTTCTGAAACTAACACTAGCTTCCAGTAAATTACATACATATTTATGTATAGTGACTGATTAAGGTGGTTTTCAAAGTCATACCCAGTAGGAAATTACTGCTTACCGAATCGATTCTGTAAGTGCTGATTGGTAGCTACCAGCGCTTACTTTCCTTATTACAGAATCGATTACATTTACATAGGGACTACCGGTAATCACTTATTTCCGCGGTTAATGGTAATTGCTGAAAACATTGATTACTAGGTCCTAGGGTGGTAAGCACCCACTATTTGCCTTATAGGGAATCAGTTAACTTAGCAGTTAAAGTTAGTTATTGAAAACATTAGCTACTACATCCTGGTGTCTAAGCATTTACTAACCTTCTTCAATTATTGTTATTATTATTAATTTTACTGAACAGCACTGGCTCAATAACAAACTTCAAATGATGCAACATCGAAAAAATTCCTGACGGAGTTGGTCATGATTGGATTTGTCTGAGACGAATAACTGTTTTTTCATTCCAGGAATGGTTTGGATAGAAAAACATCTTACAAATGTAATGCCTGGTAAGCGAATAAGTAATGGCATCGATGTAAAATTTCAATAATATTTAAAATAAGATTTTCGATGCGTTACACATTCGCTTACTAGGCGTTACTTTTGGTAAGATCTTACATTTTCAATATTTTCTTTAAACAAATATGCACTTACCATGGAAGCAGTTACAACTTTTCCCACTGGGTAGCTTTATTGGCTTACATTTGAACGAATGCGTGTGCGCCTACAAAGGATTCCAATAAGCAGAACTAATACCTGTCTACTTTATAAATAATTTATTAGAAAAATGTGTGTAAGTGGCATACCTAGGTTTCATCTAATGTATGCGACAAGGATCCTTTGACTATTCATAAACTTCGCCCTCTGCGCTTCGAAAGAGAATACCTCTTCCAAACCAAAAATCATGAAGACCTCGAGACAAAATTGTTATAATTCTAAGAAATTACTGAATACATGTTGATAGTAACATACATATGTACATGCATATGTATTTTTTGCTGATATTCTGATCTTTACTTAGCCTTAAGTGATTATTATTTGCCTTCATTTATTTCTTATTCGATATGGTAATGGCTTTTAAGAAAATAAAATAAACAAAGAGACGAAAATCTGCTCCACTCCCAAACAGACCAGAAATATTCTAATTTTAATTCTCTTCAAAAATGTTGTGTGTTATTAGAGGCAAGGATGTAGCATAAACGAAACGTCCTTCGGAAGAACGTCCGTAAATCACAAATTCAATTGACACATTCAGACATCAGCAACAAAAATGGCACACAAAACGCCCAATCAAATTTGTATAAAGATAAACACACACACACACAAACAACAAAAAGGCAAATGAATAAGAAAACATAAAAGGAATGTCACACATATGATATAACGAATAAACCAGAAAAATATAATAACACATTTATCAAACAAGGACTCGGACTGCTTGTTTACACACCCATCCGAAACTATTGAAACACTGCCCCCAAGACGATGTTCATGTTTCCTTTAAATCGAAACATCAATGAAACATAAGACATTAAGGACTAAGGAAGGACCATGGGGGCAAGGAAAAAAAACGAAATGCGTTCTCTTGTATTAAGTACAAGGAAAAAAGAAATAATACATAATAATAAATTGAAAGCAGCCATAAGCCACGTAATGGCTTCCGAACAAAGTACAACAAAGGAAAAAACAATCGTTCGGCAGGACGATGACGCAACGGACCGTAGGGACCCTTCACTGTATATCAATTCAATTTATATGCGATACCGCACATAGCACAAAATTGTCTATATGCATACAGATGGGATGTGCTACTAGACTCCCCTAATGCAGAGGCAAGGCCGCCAGACAAAAGCAATAAACTGCCCGAGAGATAGTAAATAAGTACGAGTATCTATGTTTATATAGAGTCCCTCGATCTGGACACCGAAATGCAACAAGTGCTTCCTCGTAGAAAATTATTATTACAGCAATGAAGTACAGAAGCAGACGAGTACCCACCATATTAGGAAAAGCAACAGACCCGGCTGGTGGAGTTAGAGAGACGACACAGGACATAGAACAGAAAACTGGAGCAATGGATGGCAATGGCAGTTCATAATATGGCAAAAAGGATGACTCCTTGTGTTTACTATCTGCCAGTATATATTTCATTAATTTTATGGGAATATTTTATTTATTAAAGGATGTCTACTGCAGTACGAGTAGAAGCGAAGCACACAGACACAGCACAGCAAAAAAAACTTGTAGCTAGGCGATGCTAATAAGTGTCTCAATAAGGTAGTCCCACTAGGATGGGACATACACATACACGAGTTGTTTTAAGTGAAAAAAAGGACATTATTGTATTACTCGGCAAGGCAATATATTATTTTCTATAATTTGTTCATAGTGACATGTGATCAAATTTGTTTTTCCAATTTACTTCTCCTCTTTGATGGAATTTATGTCCTTTGATGGTTTTTTTTTTTAGAAATTTATAAATTATTTGTATACTTACGTGTTTTATATATTTAAAACTCTCACCAAACGCCAGAAGGAGGCTAACCTAAAATCGTAAAATTCTAATAAAATAATAAAATGTTGACAGATAAATTGGAGTGAACAACACCTGGAGTGCCATATGCTGTTAAACTTGATGGTTGCATTCAGTAGAATCCGTGGTTAAAGAGACGAATTTAGCAACCTTGAACTTCTCTGGAAAGTTCCCAGGCCTCTAGCCAAGGGACAATAAGACATATTCGATTTGAGTTTGCTTTCTGTACTAAAATTAAAATATTCTCATTTGATACGGCAAACAGACAAAGACTTGAAAGTCTCAAAACCGTCCACCGAAGTTCGTGTTTTTCTATTTTATAATTTTTTTTTGGAAAGCTTATCTCACCAACGCAGCGTCTGTCTGCTTTACTTTCCCTTTCTTAAGTTCGAGTTTTGACTGGTCTTACCGCACAGGTACGCATACCACATGAATACTCCTAAGCCCATATTCACTGCTACCACATTGTGCCGACGCACGGGGCAATGTACAACAATTCTAGTGTAACGTTGGCATACATAAAAACTTTAAATCAATCATTTGTTTATTATTAAATTTTTTTTTCCTTCTATCTCACGATATTCCGCAGAGCTCTGCATTGGGACTTTTACTTTTCACCTTTCCGCTGATGATTTTAAATTGCCTATAATGATGCTGATCACACAATATGAGCAGCGTTGCCGTTTTAAAATTATCCGTCCAGTCAGATTTGACTGGAAAAAAATCAGTCAAAAAACTAAAATCAGTCAAAAAAAACAGTCAAAGGGTTTTAAACACAAATTCAGCTAAAAATTCAGTCAAGATAAAAACGAATATTTTATTCGAAATAAAAATAATACAATAAATATAAAATAAATTAAAGTGAAGTTTAGTTTAGGAAAGAAAAAAATTTAAAAATATAAAAAAATATAATTAGAATAATACACGCGGAATGAAGTTAGTGTCAATTGCATTCATATGCGATGTATTGCACTTAAAAAAAAAACTGAGTTAGCGGTCAATTTGAACTCATTTTGCAGCTTTCTATGGGCCTCTACACACGGGATGAATTCTACCGGGATCAGTTTTATTCCACACTTCAAGCGGTAACGTGAAATAAGGCCCAACGAAATAAGACCAAATTGCAAAAAATTTGGCGTTATTTCGTTTTTGAAATGGTTATAAAGTCAAATTAGTCAAATTTCGCAATTTGGCTTTATTTCCTTTTTCAAAACGAAATAAAGCCAATTTGGCCTTATTTCGATTTCACGGTCTTTGTGTTCCTTTTTTTGAAATTTTGGAATTTTATACTATTACTTTATCTTATGCTCAAAAACTAAAGGTTCCATTTAAAAATTAGATATTCATCAGGTAAGATCGGTTGCAAGGTTTTGTGCATAAACTGTGAAATATGTATGGGGGGGAATGCTGCCCCCCTGCAACCCCCCTGCTGTGTATTTTTGCAGCTGCAGATATTTTTTGAGGTCGAACCGGTGAACCCCACAGGCGGACCAGTAGGAATGCAGTGAAGTGAGAGGGTTGTGATCCCTATAGTTCTGATCATAACCTCATCGTTTATATGGAGAGAAGAAGAAAACTACTCCATTCCAAGTTAAAAACAAAATAACAATATTCCAGTGCAAAATTCAATTTTTTTTTATTTTATTAAAATCAAAATGCATGTATGTACGTAATTTCAAATTTCAATTTTAAAAAGTGCCTACTGATTAAAAAGAAATGCCACTTCAAAAAATTATCAAAAGTAGCCAAAAAATATATCCAGCTAAAAAAGCAGCCAGCTGGATTTTAAAAAATCTTCCAGCTAAATTCATATCAATCCAGTCAGAACTGACTGGAAGGCAGTCAAAACGGCAACGCTGAATATGAGTAGAAAGGACACACGAATTCATGAGCTTGAGTCCGTTTTTTTTGTATGCACTTTTAAAAAATATTTTAAAGGCTACAATAGCGCGCCGTACCGAAGTTAGGAGACAAATAGAGGATTGTGGCGAAAGAAGATTTTTTTTGTTTTAAACTTAATAAGAACTTAGGCGTTCTTTAAAGAAAATTCGTTTTTAAAAATACCGCAATATCAACCTTTCTAAAGGCAAACTAACATAATCTTTCGATATGTCCCTTTTTGGTTTCGTGCACTATATATAATTTTACTAAACGAAATTGAAGAGAATCAATGGTTAGAAACGAGATTCTTAGAAATTGAAGGTTTTCGCCTTAAAAATGCTAAAGGTAAGTGCTGGTTTTGGTGACACCCAAATAGCGCAAACGGGTTCCAGCTGTTTCGATACCACAACCTCATGTGACCTTTTTATTCGGATGTTGTTCGAGATATATATTTGATATCTCTGCTCGTCGAAGAAAGGTATACGTTGATTGGATCTCGATAGACAGCTGATAGTTAATCTGACAGCTGACGCCATCTTCTTATTTATAAAGGGTGATTTTTTAAGAGGTTGAGAACTTTTTTTAAAAAAAAACACAAAAAATTCGAAAAAATGAATGAAATTTTTATTTGAATCGATAGTTTGAACCTTGCAATTTAATGTTTAAAGATAATTTCATGCAAATGTTGACCGCGGCTGCGTCTCAGGTAGCCCATCCGCTGAGTCCAATTTTGGCATACTCTTTCACACATATCGGCCGGTATCTCACGAATGAATGCATGGATGTTGGCTTCCAGTGCGTCAATCGAAGCGGGCTTGTCCCTATAGACATTAGCCTTGACATACCCCCACAAAAAATAATCTAATGGTGTCAAATCGCACGATCTAGGCGGCCAATTGACCGGCCCGAAACGTGAAATTAGCTGTTCACCAAACTCGCATCGCAATTGCGCCATTGTTTCGCGTGCTGTGTAGCATGTGGCACCGTCTTGTTGAAACCACATATCATGCAAGTCAAGAACTTCCATTTCGGGCAAAAAAAAGTGCTGTAACAAAGGCCTAACTGCTGGGAACGGCGCCGAATCGACATTTCGCGGTCTTCTGTCACACTAGCTGATACGGCCGCAATATTTTCTTCACTACGCACAGTACGTAAACGTGTTGGTGGTTTAATGTCCAACAAAGTAAATTTGGTGCGAAATTTGGTCACAATCTTCCGAATAGACTGCTCAGAAGGTCGAGAATGCCGATCATAAAATGGAAGCAGCGCGCGATGAACATTTCGAACCGAGCACGAATTTTGATAGTAAAATTCAATAATTTGCAAGCGTTGTTCATTTGTAAGACGATCCATGGTTAAATTGCAAACCAAACTGAAGCTGTTTGACAGTGACACAAGGTACTAAACACACGTCAGCTGTCAAAACCAGTGTTGCCAAAACCAAACCAGCTAAAAAATCACCCTTTAGTATCTGGGCACCGTAGCGCAAGTGGTTAGTGCGTCGGACTACTGAGCCAGCGGTCTTGGGTTCGAATCCCTCCGCAAACACCTAAAAAGTTTTTCACAGTGCCCACCTCTGCCGAATGCCTGACAGGCATTCAAGAGTATCATTTGTCATGTAAAGCTTCACAACTCGCCGTTCGGAAACGGCAGAAAACTGAAGGGACCTCCATTCATGCAAAAATATAACGCGCACAAACAAATGGTTGTGGGAAGCTAGGCTACCTAGGACTGCTGAAGCCAAATATTATTATTATTATTATTATTGTTTGGCAAATCATCATGGAATGATTCCATATTCAGTGCTTAGTAAAATATTTCAATTGTCAAGTTTGTTCAGTGGCTGAGCGTCACCTTTGTCTCATAGGCTTGGTTAGTAATAAGCAAAATTGTCGCATTCGGAGCGAGTGAAATCAAAAGCTGATCCACCAGCAACCGACACACCTCCTCAAGCATACACCGTTGGTTGCGGTTAATGGGCTAGCGACATCATCGGGACATATGTACTTCATCAAGAATGAAAAAAATCGAAATGCCACTGCCAATGATGCTCGATACAGAGCCGTGGTCAACGGCTTTTTATTTCCAAAAGTACGTTAACAACCTATGCATGAAATTGCCTACTGTCGGCGAAACCATCGAGTTATTGAAGGATTTTATCTCTAGAAATCGACAAAACATTCTAATTCGAAAGTGGTGGCATTTTTACCTCTATAATTCGAAGTCAATTTTATTTGTTTTAGGTTAAGAAAACCAATAGTTTAAGTCCCCATTTAGATGATCAGTTCAGTTTCAGTTTCAGTTGAGCTATCAGTTGAGCTTTCAGTTAAACTGCAGTGTAAATGCGAAAACTGAAACGTTTAACTGAAACTGAAACTGAGAGTGAAACTTATGGAATTATCAGTTTTCAGTTCAGTTTTCAATTAAATTGCTCAGAAGTAAAATAAAAGCTCAACTGAAGTCTAAATGCACTACCTTTTTTAGCTGAAATGTCAACTGAACTGACAACTGATCATCTAAATGGGGCTTAACAGATAGATGTCTGCACTGTGTATACATTCATTGATGTAGGTATAATAATTAAGTAGTAATAAAAAATTAGCTTAGCGCACTTATATAGCTATATTTTTTTTTCTCTGAAACCTCTATAATTCTAAAACCTCACCTTGGTCAGGTGAAATTCAGATTATCGAAAGTTCACAATAAGTTTCTATCGATACGAACTAACAAAATCTCAGCGAAACCCTATATTTTGCCACACATGTATGTATGTGTTTGTATATATGTACAAATATATATGTTCAAAATATTGTATCAAATTCAAGCGGAACTGCGTTGCGTATGCAATCAACACGCCATTTGCACTCTCATAAATGAAAAGCATTAGATGTAGAAAAGAAAAATTTATATTAATAACTCCAATACAGACGGCGGAATCCAAGATTTTATTTTCCTATAAACATTAGTCAGTTATGGCTTAAGAAGATAACCTCACACATTTTTGTCAAATTTTAAAAGACAGCACGAATTTCTCTATATACTCAGCCGAAAGAAAATATTATTTTTTACATAAAAGATTTAAGACATTTAAAAATGCGTCTTTTCTGGTATTCATTTCTGAACGCTGCGCTGTTTCAAAACAAAAAACCTATATTGCTTTTTTTTATTTTGCAAGAAAATTTAACATTTTTTATAAATTTTGTACGCACATTTACTGTGATATTAAATTTTAATTTTGTGTTATTAACCACACGGGTTCACTGTTGGATAGAAAAGGAAAAGGGGAAACATTCCATTCATCATCTGCAAAGTGGTCAAAGTTATTTAAACACAAAGAAAACGCAACAAAAATAGATTCAACATCGCATAGCAATAACCAATAACACTTAAAAAACATAAATAACTATAAAGGACACAGAAATAAAATAAAACCACCCAAAAGTGCAAAAAATATTTCAACGTAAAAATAAAACATTTACTTACATAAAAAACAGACAAATAAAACGACAAAAAAGACGACAACGTACACACGTACAGACACGCCAATTAAACGATTATAAAAGTGTATATGTATTGTATAGACTATACCACAAAAAGCGGCTCGAACTGACACTGATAAGTTATTTTTTAAAAAATTAAAATCTATGCGAACAATTGACAGAGTTATTCCCAAGTGCAAGAAACGTCACTTTTTTCCAGAGATTCGTTTTTTTTTTTTCGACAATACACCACCAGATCACGATGACAAAAAGAAATGACGCAACAAAAGGACGACGGCCTTGCAATTATTCCACTATACCCAAAAACGTTCACTTGAAAGCACCAATAACGGACGACGGTTAGGACTTTTACCACCAAAAACTGTCAGACGAAAATTATTTTATTTTTTTTTTTTTTTTTTTTTTTGTTTCCAATTTGACAAACTAGCACAAGTAAGGCACGAACGAGACACAAACTAAAATTATTTCGGGGACGTTATCTAGACAAATGACTTCGACCAACTAAGCGGTCCGAATGGGCATTTCACTGATGTGACAACAACACCAGTCCCTCTAGATGACCGCTGTGAATCCAATACACAGAAGCTGAAGCAAGATCTTGCGATGCTGCTACTTCTGCCCCCTTAGATACTTTTATACAAATAGATTATTTCTTATCAGTTAGTTCGTCTTAGGGGTCGTTGCGGGGGAAAATCGGGCGATAGCAAGTAAATCCAAATCGATTTTATAGCAGCGTCGATGTCGACGTAAACAATCAATCGCTGGCAGATAACACGCGCTGCTGATGATGAAGCAGACGAAACGCAACGCCCCTTATATACTTTTTTATAAATTACTTATTCTGATTCTGCGTGCAGTACGCAATTTAGAACCGATGTAAAGTGCTGGTAAGGTGAATGATTTACTTTGACAGAAGGGTCTTTCAAGATCATTTTTCAGGAGAAACTAGTCTGGGTCATCAGATGCTATCAGATGACTTGGAGAAGGTGTAGACGTCAGTTTTGAGCTCCGTTTACACGATCATGTAGATAAGACGACTGATGAAGTTGTGGAGGTTGCTGACATCTGTATTTGACAGGTCAATGCGGCTATCGAAAGTGTTAGCTTCTATGAGGAACTCTCCGTTAAAATATAAAAATTAGTTCTTTCGATCGAAAACGATTTAGTTTGTTCTTAGCGCAAACACCGAAAACGTGCATCTCGTATGTATGTACATATGTATATGTACAATCGTTAAGCCGAATTGTTTCTGGTATACTGTATACAGGGTGGGCCGGTGGCTATTTCACCATGGAAATGTAAAAAAAATGCAGGAGACTCTCGCGCGTTAGAAGTGAAAATTCTTAGGTTCTATACCCTGGTCCACAAAAATTTGCCAGTACATCGAAGATAGGACATTTGCCTCTCAGTCTTGCTACAATAGCTTGCATAAAATTCTGGGTGAAATTAATCTCTCTGACACTAAATCTAATTTTAGTAGATGACCAGGTAATTCTGGATAGATAATTGACCTCGAGAGCATTGGAATGGTATTCCGAGCGAGAGCATTCTGACATGTTTGGAAAGCTTTTGCATCTCCAATGATAACGGCTGGAAATGCAGTATGTAAAAGCAGGTCGAACTTAGAATCAACAGGTTTTACATCGTACTTGAACCATATTCGATCACATGTGAAACACACTGTCCTTAGCAGATTGTTAAACAATTGTTTATCAATTTCGTGATGAGCAGGTTGAAAGAATTGCAATTTTGTGTATCTACTAGTAGGTCTATTTCTATTTGTCGGTAGCTCAGCTGTATTAATCCCATTTCGTTGATCTCCTAAAATACGTGCATTTACACTTGTAAACGCCACTCCTAAGTCGATTGCTTTAAAATTCTCCATACCTAACGCTCCCATCTGTCCTATATTTCGCAGGATTATCCTGTTTTTCATACAAAATCCTGCCTCCTGTATTTTCCTGTGAAAATCCTTTAAAACGTTGCACCTAAAAATTAATTTATACCCTGAACTCTTCCAATTCAAAATTCACAGAATTCGGAATTATTCTGTGTGCTTTTCATTAACTTCACCATTACAAAATACTCACCACACTAACTTTGCCGTTGTGTTGTGTGTGTCTTCTCTGCGCCACACTGCTGCAGTCGAACAAGTTTTCGCCGCAATAGACAAAACATGAACCGAAGAAAAAACCTGACTCAAAGTAGAAACTCTCAAAGTCAATTTTACGCTCAAAACCAATATCAAAACGCCATGCCTGAATTTCACAAATTCATTAAATCGACTCCAGATAATGCTTCGCACAATTGCACCGAATGAAAAATATAATGTACGAATAAGTAAAAGCACCGAACAGATCGATAACGACTCAAATGACGACAGTTAGAATTTGGACTCGAAATTTGACAGTTGACATTCATTTGTATCCAATATTAATTTTTTATTTTTTTGTCATTAAATAAAAAATATGCGGAAAATTTTGAAATTCTCTTTAGCCCTCACACGATCTTTATTAACCGGGGTTAATATGGGCAATTTCAATTTTTCATATCTTGGATACTTTCGAATTAAATATCTTTTCATTCAGACTCAGTGACTAAATATTTGATATATTTCGAAAAATATAGAAAAAAAATAAATTTTGGAAGTTTTTCGACGGATTTTTCGTCAAATTGTAGCAAACCCAGGTTAATATTTTAAGTTTTGTATGAAATATTTTTAAATTTGTCCCATACAAGTTTGTATATATGTATGTATATAAACATATAGATATGTATGCACATATGTACATATATACCGATGTTTTTACATATAAGTATGTTGCAAGTTGGGTAGTATCTGCAAGCTACCTACATATGTACATCTTCAAAATATTTGTGAACGAAAGAAACTAATTTGTTGTTTATTATACTTCAGTACCCCTAAGAACATGCATATTATGTACATTGTACATATATGTATATTACATTTATAGATTAGTAGTGTCGTACTTCGTCATTGTCAAACTTTTGCATCTGTCAAATTGGCTTCTTTCACTGTATGCAACACTTTCGTGTGGCTCTTTTCCAGTTTTTTTATTTGCTGATAATGATATGACATATGAAGCAAGAACCTCTAATTTTTTGCCGACCTGACGATTCTTCCTGAGGAGCATCATCAGACAAAAATGGCTGGTGGGTATTGTGTTCAATTGGATCAATTGGAATACCTAAAATGCATTTCACTGCGATTTCTAGTGTAACTTTGCCCACATTTCGAGCCATTCGAGCTCTTCCAGTTATTGTATGCGTACAAAAATGCTCCCTCAACTCTTCAAGAATCAGACTGTGTTGGCTCGACTTCACAGTCTTAGACAATCGTATTATTGGACCGGAAGATTATGTATATACATATGTATGTATATGCCCCTAAGTCAGCAACATTATGTATGTCTATGATGTTGTAAAATAAAGCCAGCGGTTTGTTTTCATCTTAGTTGTGTATTGACCAAGAATTTGAACCATCACATCCACACCTCCTTTTGTTAAAGACTGTATGCTATATTATTCATCATTAGAATGAAGTGTATCAAGAATCGATTTCAAGTATTGTTGTTGCGTGCCAATCTTGAACAAAAATTATATGTATCAAATTGCACGTCCTACATCTACATACCTATCTAAACAACGAAGAACAATTAAAAGGGAGACAGGAAGTAAGATTTTTTTTTTCGTAGAGAGAAAGCCCATAGAAAGAGGGAGCGAATAAAAATATTAACCTGGGTTAATAAGGTATTGATTAAGGGGCAAAAATAGTCGCCCGTGTGAGGGTTAAAAAAAAAACGGTAAAATTCCAAAATTTTGCTCTTTTTCCCTGTTTTTTTTTTTTTTTGTTTTTTAGTTAAAAGCAAAACTCCTGTTTTGAACAAAATAAATCCTGTAAAATGGTGTAGTTTGGTCATTCTATCCTGTATTTTGAATAAAACGAGATGGGATCACTATCCATACCACATACTTACTGTGTTTTCACCGAACGACACTATCGATGCATCAAGTATATTAGCGGTCGTTGGGAAGTTATATTGTCCATCGTCCACCGTGTTCCTTTAACGCCTTCTGCTTGGCTCGAAACTCTCTTTTTCTTTCTAAAGTAGTTTTCTATTACATGCATTTTCCTTTACGCAGTTTGGGCAGCAGGAAGTTTGTCAAAAAATATCTTCTTCTCTGGTGATGCAGATCTTCACCTCTCTGGGTGATCTCTGGATAAAAACAAAAGAAAAGCGTCGTCGGGAATTACATTTTTGAAGATGATAAGGGTCAAACTGTAACAGTCAATGGAGAGCCCTATATCACGAAATCGAATACATATATTGATGTGTAAGATATATTGTGGCTCCAACAGAACGTTGACTGTACAAAGTTACCAGTTCGCAATATCTTACGTTCTGGTGACATCAGTTGGCCCCCAAGATCATGCTTCTTACCGCCGTTGGATTTTTTTTTTTGTGGGGGTTATGCTAAGAGCGGCTGAGAGAATCTGCACGAAATTTGCCTCAAAAAGATCGACTGTGGTGCAGCTGCCAGTGTCAACCTTATCTATCTTTACCTCGTGTTAACTAGGATTTTGGTCAATTTTGGTCTATTAATACGAATCTTGGCATCCATATGTATGTATGTATGTACATATGTATATGTATATTGCATCATGTCAGACTCTTGTAACCGAATTCATTGAACAAGGATCATGTGAATGTATTTTCACCACAACACCATTATGTCATTCCTTACGTCACATTGTCACAGCCCTTCATCAAACTTTCAACAAGTTTTCAAGAGTCGAACTACATACATATACATCTCCGCAATCTTCAAAAGCCACAATCAATTTTCGAACATAATTGTAATTTGTGGCTGTAATCGGGTCGCACACCGATAGTTTCACCCGGATTTGCATCTGCAAATCTTTCCACAATACCTTCTGCCGCCACTTCTCTGAAACTTCAGATCCTTTCCGCTTTGCTCCTTGTAATGAAAAACTAATCGAAAATTAGTTTAATTTCCATTGAAACCACTATTATTTTCCATTTCTATGCACGTACATATGTATGTGTGTGTAAATCGGATTCATTTGTTCGCCACACTGACTGGAGTGAGAGCAGTAAACCAGCCAGCATCCCGAAAATTGTCGTCATCGTCATTATCACCGACGATTGTTACCATATCGCCAATGCCGCATCGTCATCGCCATCAATTGAGGCGGCAGCGGTAGCGGTAACATGAACACTTGTCGTAAGGAAGAAACTTTTATTATTGATGGCTTCATTAAGCTTTTATTTAAATGAAATTCACGAAATCCTTTCGCCTGACATTCAAGCATCAATTAGTAAAATGGTTTCCGCTAGTTGACGCTATTCCAAAAACCCACCACAGTCCCCCTCTGGTGGAAAGCGCACCTAAATGAATGGAATTTTTTGGAATTGTCAACTCGAATGAGCGAACGGCCATGTAGATCCTTTTCTGCTTAGCCACTGATTTGGTTTTAATTGACTTTGAATAGAATGACAAATTAATGGTCCATTATAATAGTCGCAGGCATATGAGATGGCATGGCGGCGGCGTTCAAATGGGGTTGAAGAAGACCCAGGATACTGTTAAAGGATTCTGGAAGGATGAAAAGTTAGAGGAGTTTCGTACCATTTTAAGTGGTTTAACGGGTAAGATTTGTGTGTTTCATTTTCTTCCTACTACATGAATATTATAAGTGTAAGGCCTGTGTTAGGGATGGTTGGTTTCATTATGCATTCTTTCGAGTTTGCCAGGAAGAATGATAAAGGCCCAAAATTGGAATAAAATTTAGGAAATGTTTTCGTAAACATCCAACATTTCGGTTATACATATTTGAGCTCTGTTATTCAGAGGTTAAAAGGCTAATGTTGAGGTTAAAACAAGCCCAAGGATATAAGAGTAGTACCTGCTATCTCTCTGATCTAAAACTGGCTTTTTAGATGTTTGTCAAATTTACATATTTATATACAGTGACTCCCATAATTGATCACATGTTTCAAATTTTTACAATTTCTTCTCACGGTGCCGTTTTAAAGTTCTGTTACTCGATCGTTCATATGCTCAAGTCTGCTTAGTATGCAACTGTTAATTTTGTTATAGTTTACGGAAAAGTACAGTGCTTCGGAGAAGTTTTGTGGGCGGTTTGATAAGACCTTCGATGTGATCAATTTTGTGAGTTACTACATTTTTACAATTTAAAGTTATAAAATTTATTGGATCTCAAAAGTTGAGTAATAAGTGTAACAAAAAAAACAAATTACAGTTTTTGTAAGTGAAATTTATTACATATTACAATTTATGCGCCTTTTGGGATAGGTAATCAAATTTTAAAGGAGGATCTGCAAGATGAGGGCTGTACCAATCCAGATGATATAAGGCACTAGAAACGACATTAAAAAAACTACATAGATTCATCCAGAAATAGCCTGCAAATTTAAATGATATTAAGATTCCACCAGTAAACTAAGAAAAACACTAAACTTGCAGATTCAACAAAATCGATCTGGGCGAAAGCTAAGCCTATCCCTAAATTCTCCAAGAAAACTCGTGCTAACTTTCATTTCTGAAGTGCGGTAATGCTGTTAAAGTTCAATACGCATTGTAAGTAAATAATAATGATATTGTTAAGCTTGAAACAGCAAGAAGAATGCTACGAAAACTATAAAGAAAAGGTCAAAAACTTTTTACTAACAAAATAGCATATTATGGCTTTCCAAAAACCGTTTGCCAAAAAGTACAAATAGTATACAGAAGAGAACTGGGCTAATGTGATTTGATCAAATAAGACCAAAAAAAACAGTTTTAGTACAGACGGCCGCCAATGGATTTGGGAAAAGAGGGGCAACAGCTTTCAGAAAGGCTGGTTAAAGAAACGGTCAAGTTAGACTGGGGTAATCTTATCATTTTGGGAGTGTATGACCATTGCTGGTGTTAATACGTGCAAGAAAGTTGAAGGACACATGACCGCTCATATGCACGTAGCCAGTTAGGAATCATGCTTAGAACCAAGTTTATAAAAATGGGTCAAAACGATTTCATATGTTACCTTTTACAAGGATGACGATCTGAAACACATAGCCAAGCTCACAAAATATTGGCTAGAAAGTCAGCGATTTGATGTTATGGAGTGACGTCCTCAGTTTCTAAATTTAAACCAAATAGAAAACCTTTGGGGCCACATTAAAAGGCAATTGTCCAAGTATGATGGTTCGGCTAAGACCATGAACGGATTATGGTCCAGAGCTCAGCTTTATTGGGACAATGTTTCACCACAAGTATGAATAAACCTAGTCGACTCTATGCCAAGAAGAGTAAAACCTGTTTCGGCCGCATACGGTGCCCACGCATAAGGAGGACACATAAAATATTAATGATATAACATCTTAGTGTAAGGTTAACTCACAAAATTGATCACATGCTTCTTTAAAGAAATTGCTTTTGTTTTTTCCAGAATTATGCATTCAGCAATTGATTCCATTTTTTTATTTAACCTTAAAGTCCAACGAATTAATTAGTTTTGAAAATAGTTTAATTTTTTTTTTACTTTGTGAGAAACTGTCGTTAGTTTGTTATTTTTGAAAACATGTGATCAATTATGGGAGTCACTGTGTACTCTTGGTGAACCCGAAGCATCTAACACCAACTTCTACAGAATCCCTTTTCTGCTGATTTCAAAGAAGGTCTGTGCCAATATGCACGCTATGATTTGACAAATCCTGTGATTCAAGAACAGCAAATCCATCGAATTTGAAGCCGTCCTGGCTTTAGAGACAGTATTCAGTCTTATGGCGTACCGGTACCTAGAGCCCATAAGGTTAAGCTAAGTCAGAAGCCGACAACGTTGGTTTGAAAATCTTTTGAAATTGTTGATTCTTGCTAGACAATTCCCCTTCAAAGATTCGTTTGTTCGTTAGTGGAATTTATCTCCCCATAGCCTTAAGGCAGACAGGGACAGGTCAAAAAGTTCAAAAGGCATTTCAATCTTTAAAATTATTTTGGAAAGGGAATCAATGAGTTTCAAACCAAACGATGTTCGGGACTTTCACGGCATCGTCGGTGCTTATTTACGCCGAGTCTCCACGAGACATATTTTTTCCGACATAATGTCAGACATCATTTCAGAAATTTTTATTTTTTCATTGGGTGGGCAAATTCTGTCAGGACATTTAATTTGCAAACATGTCGTATACGAGGAAGCAACGACTATTAATCCTTGCCGTGATGGCTTTGCAAAAACTAGAGAAAATCGAAAAATCCGGGAAAAAAGAAGGCATCGTTTTTGTGTTAATCCAACTTATCTATAAAAGACAGTTGCATGATTTGGAAACCACTTTGCTTCAAGATGTATTGTGGGATGATGAAATATTTAAATATTTGCTTTCAAAAATATCGTTAAAAAAATCCCTCATTGCATTAAATTACAAATCTTTATGTATTCATTACCTATGTTTTAAACAAAATGAGTGTTTGTGGAATTACAAAAGCCATTTCTTCCCAGGACTTTCTTTTCAAATCGTTGCTTACGAGCCCGAAATTGTTGGTAGTTTTTCTCAAAACAATGACGGAATCCAAAAAAGCAAACTCGGTGAAGTAGAACAAATGCGGCTGGTAAACATAATCTGTCCCACTACCCGATTTTTTTTTAGAAAAATCCACTTTTTTTTCTCTGCCACATATGTACGCCGCGCCGTTTGCAAACATTTCATTTTTTTTTTACGTCCTCGACACTTTTTTCAAATTGGTTTGCAATTTCTTCCCACGACTTTCTATTTAAATTGTTCCGTTTATATAAATGGCTTTTGTAATTCCACAAACACTCATTTTGTTTAAAACAATTGATTAATTCCAGACTTTTTATTTGCGAAATCCGCCAATCAGTCATGTTTGAATTAAATAAAACTTAAATTGGCAGTCGTTGTCAAATTTATTTTAGGATTTATTTCCACAGAGATTGCAAAAAATAAAAGTAGAACTTGATTTCATAAAATAAATTATTTCTAGAAATCTGCGGTCTTCATTGGAAATTTCAATTGCTTGACATATTTCTTGCAATGAATTATTGCCAGTGGAGACCAAGGGTTAAGTCGGTGAATTTAGGCAAATCCTCGACTTACAAAATGATAGAGTTTTTCGCCACTCGCGATGCTGTTAATTTTACATGCTACCTTCTATCCCTAGTGTAAGGTACAATAAAGCAATGCTAATCGATCGCAGGCAACTACAACTTTTAGGAGAGCGCTAAGCAGGATCCCCATTCCCCACCCGAGCTAGCTACTATCTTCTTTTTTGAGAACACTACCTACTTCTTAGTAGGTATGTACATATATGTGTATCCGTTAAGAGACAAGGCTTTTGCCTCTCATATATGATACAACCTTTTACCTCTACGGGAACTGCTCGTTTTCAGTGTTGCCATCTATATGAATACTACTTTCATGTTCTACACTAAAATCAAGCTCCGCAAAGCACATGATAAACCATCACCGAGCAGATGCCTTTAGAAAAAGCCCCCACTTATTGAGTCAATAAAGTAACGCACGCTTATTTGATACACAGGGCCACCCTAACTTCAGGGCTAAATGGGCTATAGGTTTTCATACCTACTGAAATTATTTTGACATTTTTCTGCCAAAACGACTCGACATACACTGCGGTTCACTAGATTAAAAGCAGGTAATTTCGGAAAATGAAAATGATCTACCTATCTCCCGATATACGGCAGTTTCAGAACAAAAAATTATGGTGAAAGAAAGAGTGGTTTGTGCTGAATGCAACGGTTAATTCCAAAATGTTAAGAAAACAGGCTAACTCTTCTTTTGAGATATTTTAGCTGAATCAATCAAGTTCGCATGCATTTAAATCGGTTCATAAGATTAGAAGCACCTTATAAATGAATGAAAAAAAAACAATATTTTTTGGTTTCTTTTTATGAAAATTTAATTTTTATTTTGAATTCATACTCCAGGTACAATTTTTAATAATGAATAGAATCACCTTTCTTAGGTAGTTATACAATAAGGCTAAAAAGTCGAGTGAAATCTCATTCCAGACAGGTTTAACGGGCTCGAAAGCGCTTTTTTATCATCGTATTGCTTTCCACCTTCGTACACTTTTCATATGAGTCAGCCCAGACGTTCACAGTCTGGCGATTATTGGAACCATGGAACAAGTTCAATATTTTTACCGGCAACAAACGATTTTAAAATGTGAACGGTGTGTATAGGAGCGCTGTCTTGTTGAAATATCCATGAAAATGGTCCGAAGAGATCGGATACCAGATTTCATCACCACTGTGCAACTAGTTCCTGTCATTCTAGAGCTTTGAACCACCAAGTCGATGGTGCCCTAATAAGATACTATACCTCAGACGATTACGCTACCTTCTCTTCTATGATGGCGGTTTAAAAGAGCTTCTTTTTTCTTAGATCGTGGAAGTAATAGTAATAGCATCCGGTGCAACTAAATTAAATTTTGTTTCATCAGAAAAGACCTCCTTTTTCGAGCTATTCGAACTTGCTCCTTATTGCATATCGTAGGTCATGTGGTCATTCGCGAATTGTAAGCTTTGTCTGTTTCGAGAAGCATCAAGTCGTAGTTTTTCTTTCAGCTTAAGATGGTTGTCGTATTTGGCACTACGTATCACATGACGAACAGTAGATTTACTTGCGGTAACACGAACTACATCTCCGATCTTAGCTGTCGAAACCTCTAAATTGAAGGCTAAGCGGACAATATTTCGTTTTTCCGCAGCTTTATGGGCCGTGGTCCGTGGAAACATTGCCTTTGTATTTATTTCCGTACATTTTAGGATCCTTTAAATGATAACCAACAGCATGTGTACTCCGATTGATTCTGCCACTGATAGCAAGCTTAGACTTGTAAACTTCTTATTGCGCCCTCTCTGACAATGCCAAACAATTTTTTTTATTTTTCTTGAAGGAAAAATAAAGCTAACACTTTCTTATTGACAAAATTTACTTTTTATACCAAAAAAAAAACAATCTCTTCACAAACAACGGTAGTAATTTGACTGCTTCTAATCTTATTAACCGATTTAAATGCATGCGAATCTGACTGATTCAGCTAAAATGTCTCAAAAGTACAGTTTGCCTGATTTCTTAACATTTTGGAATTCACCGTTGCATTCAGCACAAACCACGCTTTCTTTCACCATCATTTGTTGTTCTGAAACCGCCGTATATCGGGAGATAGATCATTTTCATTTTCCGAAATTACCTGTTTCTAATCTAGTGAACCACAGCGTATGAAAAATGCCGAATGATGAAATTTGCCTACATGTCATTAATGCATCTTTCTCCGTTCCTCCAGCAAAATCCACAAAAAATTTCAACTCTCATCATTCTCGCGATCATCATTCCAATCGTCATTTTTTATTCCAAGCTATACACTGTCATTTTAACATTATTCCAGCAAAAATGTTATTTAAGACTACATATGTATTGTATATATTTACTTTCAAGAGTTTAATAATAACCATAACCAAATACAGTGGAAGTCGCTTATGACGACGGTGAACGGACCGAGCAAATGTGGTCGTTTTATCCGGACCGTCGTTATATACGACGACGTTATATCCGACAGTAGAATAGTTTAAAATATAAGGAAACCAGCCAACTGAAATGAAAATGGTCGTTATAAGCGACTGGTTGTAATAAGCGAGGTCGTTATAAGCGACTTCCACTGTACATCATTTAAACATATGACTGAAAGAAAAAAAAAACGCACACTGAAAAAACCTTTACGCTTGAGCAGACACACAAATCCATTCTACTCAAGCACGTAGAAATATAATTTTTGACTTAGAAGATGCATTTAAAAGTAAAGTAAAATTAATTTCAATAAAATAGACGAAGGAGAATTTTAATTTTTTTTGGGTTCAAAGTGTAATTATTGAATTTCTTGATTTTTCACATTCAACATCAAATATTTTTGAATGCACGAAACTGCTTCTTATCAACAAAAAATGTATCAAAACCCTTTCAGCCGTTTGCTGTGTAGGTCCATGCAAGGGAATTTTCTTTTTGGCTTATATTACTTGCTATTAAATCCTTTTAATCTTCCTTAAGTAGATACTCTACTTACCGTTTGTTGTCCTTATCGACTTTAATCATAATTGATTTAGGTTAAACACCTGCACCTCGTCATATCTCCCATCAGAAGTAATTTAAATGGCGTCCTTCCAATTAGAAATATTGCCATCCAAGTATTAAATGCCATTGATTGGAAATACCTAATAAGAAGATAAGGTAAGCTGCACTAAGCTATGTCCAATGAAATTGATTTCAATTGGCTTCGTTCACCTTATCTAGGGGAAGGGATACATACGTAGCCAAGTGCTCCATCCTACGCACCCAATTCTGAAGAAAACTTCATAACATTTCAATTGATCCGACTTGGCATGTCCTCAGCAATATAATCCAAACGATTTTTAAATGCCATAATAATTGAAAGACGCCATTGCCTGATCCTTGCTGCAACCCCTGCAATCCACCCACCCTCAATTATGCCCCGTAACGATACTCAATTGAATTGAAATTGAGAAAACCATTCAAAGAATGTACACTCGTAGCATCCCAGGTATCCATTTAATTGGTCCAATTCGATTCGATGCACTTTATGCTGTTGTTGTTGGTTTTTGGCTATACCGAAGTACGAGTATTGTGAATTGTATTCCTTGGAAGACCGCAGCAAATAACAGGAGTTTTTTTTTTTTGTCTTTTACTTAAACTTTAATAGGATCCCCATCTACAATGTGCATTGGCATCTGTAATATCACTTCCAGTCCCCCCCTCCCCCTGGGGAACAATGATTTTGTAGTTTACCACCACAACTACTGCACCCTGACAGTGCAGCACACAATACACATCAGTCCGAAAGGATTGCATCTAGCATTGGCATCATGGCAGTGAGTGTTCTTCTACTCAGTACCACTGACAGCAGTAACCGGAGAAGCAGAAGATGCTCCGGTTCATGCCATTCAATGTCGAATATATGTTCCGTTTATTGTCAGCTAATGGCTCCTGGAAAAAAAAAGAAATTTGATATTTCTATTATCTACCAGGGTATGTAGTACGTTACGTACCTATGCCATTCTTGATAGAAACAAATTTTACAAATTTTACAAATTTTACAAATTTCACCGTCGTCATACTGATTCATGTTTCTTGTACGTACACACACAAAGTGTAGCGGCAGCACTGGACAGGATGATACTATTATGAGCAGCTTATGTCAACTACCGGTTGGTTGTGTAGACGAGAGAGATCCTTTTTCTTGAGCTTGCCAAGGTGGCGTGTTATTGGTTGAGTTATGGCGAACGGATGGATTCAATTGTGTGTGTGTGTGTTTTTTTTTTTTTGCTCCCCATCCTCCCCAAGAAGCAACAGAGTATGTGACACAAAGAAACCGTATGCTATGATTGGGGTTGTTTGAAGAATGTTACCGAATTTTTGGTTTGATGTGACGACATTCTTGTCATACCAACCGATGTGTGTGTGTACGAACATCCTTGAAGCATACCATTGTGATTCTTCGTCGTTCATTTTGTGTCATGACTCTGTAAGAAGTACTAACATTTGATAGACGAATTACGAAAAACTGTTGGACATATAAAATAATAATAATTTTCTTTAATAAATACGTATACCTATATAAAAACATTCTAATAACATTTTGTGGTTATGATTCACTTTTCTTTGTACAATAACAGTAAATTTACGGCTTTTAAAGTCTTCTTTCAGAAGCATGTTGAAGTTCAAAATTATTGACGTAAATTCTTCGTAAATCAGAAACCCGATTAAAACACAACCGATGGATACAAATAGGCATTGCAGCTCTGAATCTCTTGCCAGACCACGTCTGAAAATCTATACAGTAAACTCTCTTATAACCGGACACTGACGGTACCGAGAAATTAATCCGGTTATGAGAGGTGTCCAATTATGGGAAGAAAATTGACATCTTTTAAAAAAAACACACAATAGGCATTTGATATTAATTTTATTTTATAAAATAATTTATTTTTATGTGATAAACACAAATTACGCATATTACCGAAAAAATACTAATTTCTGTCTATGTTCTATGACAATCAAGTGTAAAATTACATACAAACCTATTTAAAAACTGCGCCGGGATTTGTAAATGCACATACATTACATAATGTAGTTCTTGGATAACACCTTCGCGGACAAGACAGCATATGCAGCTACGTTATGACAAGACGGGATACCCTGACGAGAAATCTATATATACAGTGAACTCTCTCATAACCGGACACTGACGGTACCGAGAAATTTGTCCGGTTATGAGAGGTGTCCGGTTATGAGAGGTGTTCGGTTATAGGGGAAACAAATAAATTGACATCAACGAAACACAATTAATAGACATATGGTAGTTTTATTTTATAAATGAATTCATTTTTATGTGATAAACACATATTACCGAAAAATTCATATATCTGTCTATGGCAATCAAGCTTAAAATTACACATACATACATACATTTAACATACAAACGTATTTAAAAAAGGCAACGAAATTTATAAATGTACATAGTTCTTGGATATTCGCGGATAAGACGGTATATGGCCCCATTGGTTAAGGAAATTAGCGGGTCATGTGGGCATTATGCCGTCAAAGCATTTTAGGTATGTTAGGACAAGATGGGATACCCCGACGAGATATACTTTACTTCCATATTCCGGCATTATTTTTTCCTACCAGAGACAAATTTTCACTTCACTGTGACCAGCGGAATCATTTTTATCTTTATACAAAATTCGCACAAAATAATATAAAATATCTCTCAAAATGTCGGAGATATGCGTGTGTCATTCTAGCATTCTCCTTTCTTCACCGAAAAAGAGGTGTCCGCGAGACCGCGAACGAGATAATAACGCAAAGGCACACTCCACAGTTTACATTTTGTTTCGTTTCTTTACAAAGTGTTAGGAAGAGGAAAACAAAACAAAAACAAAAAAAATTATGTAAAAAATTTGCCATACGTAGATGTGTTTTGTCCAGTTAAGAGAGAGCGACATTCTATGGCGGTTACGAAAATTGGTGTCCGTGTCCGGTTATGAGAGAGTCCGGTTATGGGAGAATTTTTTATATGAAAAATTGAGTTTTTATTTCCGTTCTTTGAAAACTGTCCGGTTATAAGAGGTGTCCGGTTATGAGAGGTGTCCGTAAGGAGAGAGTACACTGTACATACATAATATATGTACATATGTATATAAAAATGGTGTAAAAAAATGTATAGTAATTCATCAATTGAGAACGGCTGGGCCGATTTGGCTTATTCGTAATTGCCTGGAGAAGGTTTTTACGAAAGGAAATTTTGGGAAAACCTTCCGGAAAAGTCGGAAAATTGGCAAAATCCAAATGTATGGAATTTTGTATGCAATTGTTCCGGAATGGCTTTTCGAATGGAAAAATATAAAATTCTTAGTGGAAAACTCAGAAAATCCAGGAAAAACGCGAAAAATTTGAATTTTTTTCTTCGACGAAATTTTGAATTTTCGTTGTGAAGCTTGGAAAATTTCGGATAATTGTGAAAT
This sequence comes from Brachyopa scutellaris, assembly GCA_949775065.1. Classification (NCBI taxonomy): domain Eukaryota; kingdom Metazoa; phylum Arthropoda; class Insecta; order Diptera; family Syrphidae; genus Brachyopa; species Brachyopa scutellaris. The sequence continues at coordinate 170,791,125 of OX459112.1, read as the reverse complement.
TCATTGTGATAAAAGACGTTTTGCGTGCATTTTGGGTGGAGAAGTGTACGAGCTAAATAATAGATGGCGCTGTGCTGCAATCAATGCCACAACCCGATAGATGGCGTTAAACGTTGACTTAGGCTGTGCGCAATTTGACAGGTAACCTTTTCGCATTATCATTTTTTATTGAGCGAATGTGCTATTTTTCTAGCTGCAATTGATTAGAGTTTTGCGTATTATTACACTGATTCCGGATAGTCGCATTTCGCGCATCACATTCGCGAACGGTACAAGCATTACGATCAATTGAAATCCAATGTGATATTTATCAATTCGATCATTTTTCCAGAAAATAAATTTTCTTTTGAATAGGATTAGTCAAAAACGACTTTGTTGTTTTTTAGAGAGAGTTATTTGCTTGACTAATGCCTTCTATTAGACGATCAAACCTTGGACGACGTACATGAGACGATTTGGTGGGGTTATGATATTGCTCTCCGGAGATTTTCGTCAAATACTTTCCGTCATCCCGAAATCTACAGCTGCCGATGAACATAATGCATGCCTAACCATCCCATCTCATTTTAACAAAGAAGCATGGTTTTTTTTTAGAAAATGTCAACATAAAGGAGGTTAATTTTTTCTTACAAGAAGGACGAAAGGAGGATAATTTTACCTTCGTATCAATGCAAGGGCAGCGGGGTATCCTTTTGATTATCGAACCAATATAAAACTTATTTCCACTTACAACCACAAAACAATATTTCCAGAACCTTCTTGTAATTAAATCCAGCTTTAAATGGTCTACTTCAACCGAAATAAATATAATCCGATAATTTTATAAGATTCATTTTTCAACTCGAATCCGGAGTTAATTAAAAAAGTATATATTTCTTATTGATACGAAGGTTAAACATAAAAAATTAATTTTTTTTTATCATATTTTCATAGATTAAATTCAAAATGAATTGTAATCCATTTATTCGACGCCAGGGGCTTTATATTTGGATTTTGATAAAATTTGGCGAAGTATATCCGTTTAAGACTGGATGAACGAATATAATTCCAAGTACAGTCGAACCCGGATATAGTCACATCAACCGGGCAGCCGAACTTTGTGACTATAAGCGGGTTGTGCTCTTATCTGGAAAGGAAATATAACTAAATTTTTAACAGTATATGAAGCACATTAGTTCATCCTGTTGATTTCTGATTAGAATCTAAACATTTTTTATTCAGAGAGCAACAAAATCTTTTTGAATTTGATATTGCAAACAAGAATCCAATAAGTGACAGTCCTAAGAAAAAAATACACATAGAATGTAAAGTGAAACTCAAGTAGGTATAGTCGTTTCAAATCACGGTGGACTTTTGAACGGATGTTTTCTTTTTTTTGCACCCTAGGGTTTACTGGAAGAAGTTGTACTTGCGAACAACGCTTTTGGATTCCATAAAATTGTCTGGATTTTCAGTGAGCCAATTTTTAAAAAGCGGTTCCTCTAGCCATTTCTTCCTGTTCATACTTTGTCTTTTACCTGAACATAGCCAAGTTAAACTAAAATCACGGAAATTAGCATCGGTTAACTTTACTTTATTCAAATTGTGAAATAAATGAAAAGCACTTCAAAGAAGTGTCAATGTCAATGTCACTAGGTCCGTTCACGTACTTTTTGCACCAATATGTGTCTTGTGAAATTCTCTCAAAGATAGAAAAATTACGAAAAATTAAACGAACGCGTTGAACAACAAAAAATGCAAAATGTATGTAATTTGACAGTTTTCGTGTAATCTGCCCCAAGAAATTCCTTGTGCTTAAATTCGCAGCCTGGGGAGATTTCTTATACTCTCTTTTACGAAAATTTACGAAATTTTTGCGTAAAGGAACGGGTTTTCGTAACTTTTCGTAAATTTGCGTAGTTTTGGGAACGTACGCGAACGGACCTACTGTCATTGTAGACTTGTAGTGCCAATCAACAACCCAGGAATGTTATTGCTTTGGGATAACACAGTAGATTACTTGTTGCTGTTTTTTTTATATTAGCGCTCCATTTCGAACATTGTATTAGCTTTGACTACACATAAAATTATACTTCCAAGGCAATATGTGTTGCAACTGCATTTTCTATAATAATGTGTGATATTAAGCGGAAAAATTTACTAAAAAAATTATTTTGTCAGGCTTATTTTTGAATGACCCTATGCGGGTTGTGATATTAAACGAGATGCTATAAAGAGGTTTAATACCAATATGAATTATGTAAAAAAAACATCTGGCTTTAACATTTTGTGATATAATGCGATTTGTGCTTCTAAGCGATGTGATATTATTCGGGTTCGACTGTACATACAACATTTTGAAACTCACTTTAATGGTCAGATTTCGATTTTCGATGGATCGACATCGATCACAATGCACACACCATGCTAGCTCAACGCTAGTAAGAAAGAGGGAGAGAAATAGATAAACATAAAAGAGCAAGCTACTTAAACATCAAAATAAAGCAACTCGCTCTGTGTTTTCGTATTCGCCGTGTATTGCCCAGTTTTAATGTAGCGTTTCGCGTACAAAATTTGTGGGAGAACTCGGATGGGAAAGGTGGGGTGATTCTAGGGTAAATGAAGGATTTAAACTTAAAAAGGAGGTTGGGAGGATTTTTGAAATTTGGGTTCAAAAGGGAGGATTGTCCTCCGGAGGATAGATGGGATGGTTATGCATGCCTGAAATCGTCGTCTTTGTGGCGGCATGTCAAGAAGTTGAAATTGACCACGAACATGAGAGTCGCATTGCAGAACGACCCATCGGCTGCTGAATTCTCGAGACAACTGCTGGCGCTTGGCAATGGCCAAATTCCTGTTGATGTTTCGACTGGATTGTTATCGTTCCTGGCAAATTTTTGCGAGTTCACATCGTCGATGGAGGAACTCATCACCAAAGTGTTCCCCGACATTGCACAAAATTATAAAAATCTCGATTGGATTAGTGAACGAGCAGATAGACAGACATGAAGATAGATAGACGGATAGACAGATAGATAGACGGACATGCAGACAGATAGACAGCCAGACAGACATACAGACAGACGGATAGACAGATGGACAGACAGACAGACTGACAAATAGATAGACAAACGGACAGATATGTATATAGATAGATAGGTTCTACAAACAGATAGACAGACATACAGACAAACATTTCATTTTGATTTTTGTACATTTATGAAATTAATTCATTTTGAGTATTTATTTTACCTTAATAAAAAATTGAATATGTCTGCGAACGTGATAATGACACAAAGGCACACTCCACAGTTTAAATTTTTGTCTCGTTTCTCTGCAAAGTGTAAAAAGGAGAACGAAACAAAAACAAAATAAAGTATGTACAAAGTTTGCCATACGTAGATGTGTTTTGTCCATTTAAGAGAAAGAGACATTCTATTGCAGTTACGAAAATTGGTGTCCGTGTCCGGTTATCCTTTTTCTTTACAACCGCCTTGATAGTGGCGTAAAATGAAAGGGCTTGGTGAGTAGAACACGTAGGCTATGACGTCACTCTAAATTATATACGGCGGACGCTCCAAGATGGCGCATTGCCGTTATCTTTACTACCTCTTTAATATGAGTACCGGGTAATTGGCACTACCACCAATGATTGGCACGGTGCCAACATTAGGAAAGCTGTTAATTTTTCCTACCCATTATTAGCACCAGTAATTAAACTATAAAGAAAATATTTTTATTAATTTTAAACAATAATTACCTTAAATTTCTATTAACCAGAATAATCCTTAAGACACTAAGCTCAGAAACAGGCTCTTCTCTTCTTATGACAAAAAAGGCGGGATGGAATTGGGACATTTGTTTTTATGTTTTTTTGAATATAAGACAAAAAAAGGAAATAAAAAGGTGCTGCCAGATAGACTAAATATATTCAAAGAAAAATTATAAAATGTAAGATAAAGTTAAAACCTAAAAGAGTATCGGTTTAAGATTGTTTTAAAGTCCACATGCCAATAATTGGAGGGGTGCCAACAATAGGATGATTTACCCTATCAAATGAAAGGCTTTGTTAAGTAGAACACGACATTGCTAACCTACTTACACTCTACAAATTTTCTGCCACCAAAAAGTTGTTAATAAAAAATCATACGCGTTGGGGTAGCTCTGACATCAATCCAAGAGGTGAGTCTCTTTTTGAATTTATAATTGAACGTAACTTGTTGATAGCTAACATTGGGGACGAACCTACCTTCATAACCAAAAATAGGCGGGAAGTCTTAGACGTTACACTTACGAACAACTCGGATTCTTTTCATGTGAGTCAGTGGAAAGTTTCCGCTGACGTATCCTTTTCAGATCACAGAATAATAGAATTCGTGATAGACGAATCCAAACCCCCGCAGGTAAAATATCGAAATCCCAGAAAAACTAATTGGGAAATGTTTGCCAGCGAGGTGGAGAAAAGCGAACGCAAACTACTAGAACTAAATACAAGAACACCACAAGAGATTGATGCCGCAACCGAGGTCTTAAGTACTACCCTCAATAAGGCATTTTTAAAGTCATGTCCAATTAGAAGCATGCGTGATAAAAAGTCACCGCCGTGGTGGAGTAAAGAGCTTTCAGACATGAGGAAAGAAACTCGAAAACTCTTCAATGCGGCAAAAAGACTTAATACTGAAGGAGACTGGGAAATATATAAATCCAGTCAAAGAAAATTTAAAAGCGCAGTCAGCAGTTCAAAAGGCACCTCATGGCGTTCTTTCTGCAGCAGCGTTGAGAACACCACGGAAGCAGCGAGACTAAGAAAGATCCTGGCAAAAGAACCGTCAGTACCAGGTTATCTTAAGGACACCAATGGTAACTGGACGCAATCCTGTTCTGAGTCCCTGGAGCTCCTGCTTAGAACACATTTTCCAGGATGCGCGGCCTCGGCCAGCAATTTGGAAACTGATAATCGATTAGAAGAAGAAACTATGGTACCAATAGGAATGGTGACTGAGGAAAGGATTATTTGGGCAATCGAATCATTTCAGCCCTTCAAGTCACCAGGCACTTATGAGATTTTTCCGATCATGCTGCAGAAAACTAAGCACCTAATGGCACCAACTTTGCACAAAATTTTTCAGAACAGTCTTAGGTGTGGGCACATACCCAGAGCGTGGCGAGAAGTGAAAGTTGTTTTCATTCCCAAAGCTGGGAAAGCCAGCCACACTACCGCAAAAGTCTATAGACCCATTAGCCTTACTTCGTTTTTGCTAAAGACCTTTGAGAAGCTGTTAGACGTTCATATACGTGGTAAACTCAACCACATGAATATGTCCGCGGCACAGCATGCCTACACTAAAGGTAAGGGTGTGGAAACAGCGCTACATGATGTAGTCACCACGATTGAAAGATCCCTACACTTTAAAGAATACACGCTGGCAGCATTTCTAGACATTGAAGGTGCTTTTAATAATGTCGAGACGCATGCGATTAAAAAAGCGCTCGAAGATAACCACGTTGAACGCACCGTGACCAAACTGATAGTTAGCCTTCTTAGCAGTAGGCACATCATCGCTGAACTCGGGGGAACCCGTCAAAATGTGATCGCATCTAGAGGCACACCGCAAGGAGGGGTCATATCCCCCTTCTTTGGATCATGGTCATTAATGAACTACTGATGAAATTTAGATATAGTGGAATAAAAGCAGTAGTATATGCAGACGATGTGGTGCTACTTGCCACGGGGAAATTCCTCACCACTGTTAGTGAACTAATTCAAGAAGCCTTAAACACACTAAACGTTTGGACTAAGCAATGCGGACTGGGGGTCAACCCTCAGAAAACCGAACTAGTGTTGTTTACTAACAAGAGAGTGATACCACCTTTCACGCTACCAAATATTGAGGGTACCCCCCTTATGTTGTCTGAGAGCGCGAAATACTTAGGCCTCATACTTGACAGAAAGCTAAATTGGAAGCTGAATATTAAAGAAAGGGTAAAAAAGGCATCAGTTGCTTTCTATACCTGCAGTAGATTCTTCGGGAAAAACTGGGGTTGTGGGCCGCAAATAACGCTATGGATGTACCGAGCGATAGTCAGACCCATACTTACGTACGGGGGATTGGTCTGGTGGCAAGCTGTCACCAAAATAAGCAACCTTAAAGATATGACCAAAGTACAGAGAATAGCTTGCACTGGAACAACCAGCGCGATGAGAACAACACCAACAGCGGGACTGGAAGCAATTCTTAACCTGCTGCCTCTGGATCTCTATATGCAGGAGACCGCAGCAAAAAGCGCTCTCAGGTTAAGTCAGTCAAATTACTGGAGACCTTATGCATATGGGCATACCCAGATACTTGGCATTTACCTCAATGGGGACATCAGCTCAGACTATATAATCCCATACTTGGACTTCGAAAAACCCTTCTCCTGGACTTTTCCAAGCAGAGAGAAATGGGGAAAAAACAAGGTACCTCAAGATGGCAAGTCCATCTACACAGATGGGTCAAAGATGGACATAGGTATAGGAGCGGGTTGCTTTTCGGAGGAACTAGGAATAAATAGCTCCATACGACTCCCAGACCATAGCAGCGTTTTCCAGGCTGAGGTTCTAGCAGTGACAAAGGCAGCCCAGTTGGTGTCAATGATGACAATATCGCGAGATGATATCACTATTTACATTGATAGCCAGGCGGCCATAAAAGCAATAGCTGCTACACAAATAACATCGAAGCTTGTAAAGTGTTGCCGCGAAGAGCTGAAGGTTCTCGGCACGCAGCACAATGTAAAACTCTGCTGGGTCCCTGGGCACAGAGGGATACAAGGCAATGAAGCTGCGGATGAATTGGCTAAAAAGGGCTCAGCCCTAGAAAGAGAACAGGCAGATAGGACGGTCAAACCTCCACTCTGCAACCTTCGTGCCAAAATTGAACAGACATCAGAAACTAAAGCAAACAACAGGTGGAAAACACTAACCACCTGCGAGGTATCGAGAACATTGTGGCCAAAATACGACAAAGCTAAAACAAGAAAACTCCTGCAAGAAGACAGGAAGTCGGTGTCCTTGCTCATAGGAGTGCTAACTGGACACAACGCCCTAAGATACCACATGAAGAAATTGAGACTGAACGATGATGACATCTGCAGAGGATGCGGTGATGAAGAGGCACATGAGGACACAACCCATTTCCTCTGTCACTGTCCTAACCTCTGTCAATTGAGAAACAGAACCCTGGGCAAATTTTTCTTCGAAGATATCGACGAGCTATCAGATGGATTACCATCTAACCTGCTGAAATTCACCAGGGCTTCGGGATGGCTGTAACTGAAACGATAATACCATGGGTGGGAACGCACTATGGGTATCACAATGGGTCCATGGGACCTAAGTGTGATGGGAATGTTACCATTCTCATCGGCCCACTAACCTAACCTAACCTTATAAAAAATTAAGTAAAAAAAACTAAAACCCGACTGAGGAAAACACTTACTTAAAAGTGCAAAACAAGACGAAACGAAACGATGATGTTGACAGCCGTGGTCGTAGGCCGTAATGATAACGTAAATTATCTTGGGCAAAGCGGCATGTGACCACGGCTTTACTGTGAACATCATCACATAATATACAGACACTGATCGAGCCGGATACCGAGTTACCTGACTTGACTACATTTTTCACCGTCAACGGTCGCCCATGTTGCCCAATAGTGGCCAATTTTTCCAGTTTTTTTTTCTGGTATCCCTAGAAACCCCAGCCAAGGCAAAATTGTTTCCGACTTTTGAAAAATGATTTTTAGCGTCCAATCGTCGCAATAACAATTAATTCGATCGAAGTCACGCTGTAGAAGGATATTGATTACTTCGATTTAATGACCTGATCTGCTCTCATCTATATCGTCTGTGTACGCTATAGAATGTTAGAAACAACCTTAAAGATTACTTGTGTAGATATTGAACAGTATCGGAGAGTTCACCGCTCACTGATGTAAACCGTTTTTGATATCAAATATTCTACTCGAAATAACGTAACAACATTTGGCAATGAATGTCTTTCCCATCAACATGTAATAGATTATGTATAGCAGGTAGCAGGGGTTTTTACATTCCCTTATGGTGCATAGAGCCAAGCATTCACAAACAATGTGTTCCACAACATTCAGTATTCTGAACTAAACTCATTTTGTGTAGGTTATATCGAAAATGACAGTTCATAATCCAACCAGTCATCTGATATCAAGTGCAGGGATTCTTTGAATTTGTTAAGGGTTAGCATAGTAAATCCGTTGCATGTTTTCCCAAAAAGATGCACACCTCAACTCTTAATTGTTTAAAAGACTGCTGAGTTCGGAATATTTCAGAATGGTTCAAAGCCAGTAAAGGAATCAGTCGAAACGTTCAACAATAATCTAGTACTTCGGTAACCATCAAAGATCGTCTTTTTCCTGAATATATTACCTTAAAGTTCCATATTTCCTTTTACCAATTCGAATATCAGCTCTGTATGCGGTATGCCCCATCTTCAAGAAATACGATCCTATGTCTTGTAAGAACTACCGAGGTATATCTCTGCTTAATGTCGCATATAAGGTCATATCCAACGTACTGTGTGAACGTCTGAAACCTTTCTGCAGCACACTAATCGGCACGTACCAGTGTAGCCTCCGGCCCGGCAGATTGATGATCGAACAAATTTTCACACTAAGACAGATCCTGGAAAATACCAACGAATTCGAAGTCGAGACTCACCATCTCTTCATCGACTTCAAAGCCACATATGATAGCATTCATCGTATTGAGCTCTACAAGGCGATGGCCGAATTCGGGATCCCGCTTAAACTGATCCAGCTAGTCCGCCGAATTATTCCAAACATGCACTGGATTTCGGCAAGGAGATGCGCTGTCATGTGACTTCTTCAATTTTGTGCTGGAACAAATAGTGCGCAGGGCAGGTGTAAACACGGAAGGCAATATCTTTCACAAAACGTTCAGCTACTGGGATACGCGGACGACATCAACATCATCGGTCGCTCCCAGCGCGCCGTGTTAGAGGCTTTTACAACAATTGAAGAACAGGCGAAACGAGTTGGCCTTGAAGTGAATGAGGACAGAACCAAGTAGGTACATGTTGTCAACAAACAAAGAAACATCTGTCCACCGCCTAGGACAAAACGTCACTGTTGGCAACAGTAACTTCGAAGTGGTTAAGGAGTTCACCTACCTCGGAGTAAACATCAACTCCACGAATGACACCTTAGTGGAGATTCGACGAACCTTAGAAACCTCTGCTACTTCGGTTTGGCAAAAATGGACGAAATGCATGCTCTACAAAACATTGATCCTGCCAGTTCTGCTGTATGGAGCCGAGTGTTGGACGATAAGCAGGAAAGCAGAGCAGATTTTGAATACTTTCGAGAGAAAAATTCTTCGTCGGATATTCGGTCCCGTATGCCAAAACACGTCAACTACACTGGCTCGGCCACATCGAGCGAATGGACAACAATGCTCCAGCAAAGAGGATCTACGAATCACAGCCCTCAGGTTCGAGACGACAAGGAAGACCGAACCTCCGGTTTAAGGACCAAGCTACCGCGGATGCCAGTGTGCTTGGTCTAGACAACTGGAAGCAGCGTACCTGGGATCGAAGAGAGTAGAAGGCTGCCGTGTCTCAGGCAGAGACTCTTCACGGGTCGGGAGCCTGTTAAGTAAATAAGTAGTCAATTGAATTTATTTCAATTTAGCGCCTTTCCTAATTTTTTTTTTCTCCCAGATGAACCAGGAGCAATATTTTATACTTACCTGCCTGTCGTGTCAGGTCTACTTTAAGCCGACGCGAGAGAAAGAAATCAATAACTACCAGCAGAACATATAACTTTTATTTTTATTATTACAAGCTTTACATTTTTAACTTTACTTTCGGTGAGAGCCAAATCTAGGAATCGATTTACACCCACTCCCAGATATCCCAATATGCTGAAATTTTGCACACGTGTATTAGTGACAATACAATATAGTGTATTTGATGTCGTTGTAAATCTAATATGGTGGACGCCCTAAGATGGTGGATTACCGTTATATTCACGATCTCCTTAATATAGGTATCAAAAGAAAGGGGTTGACAAGTAGATATAGATTAGTTGAGTGATGTCCTTCTAAATTCAATATTGTGGACGCCCCAAGATGGCGGATTACTTTTTTCTTAACAACCGCCATGACATGAGTATTAAATAAAACGGTTTGACGAACATCAAATCCTTCCGAGCCAATATACGGTGCATTTGTTAAAAAATTCAAATACTAAAAAGTAGAAAATAAATTCATAGATGAAACAAAAGCTTTAATGAACTAAAAAGTAGAAAATAATTTTCTTTCCAAGTCACCAATACTTAGTTGGCGCTACAGCTCGATGTGAACCGGGGCCTGCTTCTCGCAACCATTTGTGTGTGCGTGCTATATTTTTCCACAAATGGAAGGGACCTACAGTTTTTTGTCGACTCCGAATGGCGAATTGAGAAGCTCATTGACAAATGATACTCTTTGATTGCTTGTCAGACATTCGAAAGAGGTGGGCACTGTGAAAAACTTTTAGGTGTTTGCGGCGGGATTCGAACCCAAGACCGCTGGCTCAGTAGTCCGACGCACTAACCACTTGCGCTACGGTGCCCACCAATATGTGACTATTAATTTAAGCTTGGGGCGCTCAGGCACAAGTCAACATACGCACGATGTGCAATGAGGACGAAGAATTAACAGAGCACATTTTATGTCACTGTTACTTTTTATTTTAGAACTCGCCATCGTCATTTAGGCAAATTTTACCTCGAGCCTGAGTGCCCCAAGCTTCAACTAATAGTCACATCAGATTGGTAACTCCGAAACAAATTATTTTTTACTTTTTAATATCTCTGATATGTCTTTTTACCGTTGCCTTTTATAGAACTGAAAGCAAGTAATTTCTAGAACTAAAACGACACAGGCCCCAGCCATCAATACACCGAACAGTCCATATATCCACTTTAGGTTCTCAACTGTCAGCTGCTCGTGGGTCCTATCCACGCTGTAATCAATCAATTTCATTTTACCAGCTTCGATCATTTCTAAATATGCAGCCTGGATCCAATGTTCGAAAAGTCCTGTTTCCTGAGACTGCAGGATAATCTTATTGAATCCGTTGGTAAAAATTGAGTTCTCGTGCAGGTAGAAGATCATGTGACAGTACGGTAAAAAGCACAGGTTAGTGTGACGAAACAACGGTTGAGCAAACATGCTCTGTTGCATTTGATAGCCCCTCCAAGTATTCGATGGCACCGTGTAGGCATAGCGCCGATTAAGAGACGATCGCATCTCAAAGAACTCGGTGTAGTTTGCAGTGATCTCGAAGATGTCGAGATATCTTTCGTAGATATTCGTTACTGACCGCAATTCATTCAACTCATCTTGGAATATGAGCACCTTTAACGACGACTTCTGTAGGTCTTCGAGGGTCCTGATCGGCCGCCCATGGGGTGGGCTTGTAAATAGAGTGCCCAGACCAGCAACAAATATGGCGCCCAGAAAGACGCCCAGCAGACAACTCAGCAGATAAATTGCACGCATTTTCCCCGACGATCCAGTGTACTCGTTGAAGGACTGCCCGAGGACGGCGCGAACACTCTTCTCATTAAGGATCATGTCGACTGGGTGTAGCTGTACGTTTCGCTCAATTCGAATGATTGCGCTCAGCACCAGCGAGAACACAAATACCATTGAGAACATGAACAGGATAGCTGGACTGGTAAGCAACATCGGATAGTACATGTAGGGAGGAACCGTAGGTTCGACGGGCAGCATGGCACACCAAGTCATAATCTCGTAAACTCTCGACTGGCCACGCATTGGTGGGGTTAGAAGAGAAATGCCAGAGATTATGTCGATAACATCATCGGCCAGGTGCTTTTCATTGCCGCTATGGAAAATGATTTGGGAAACATTGCCCATCGGTTGAACCAATGTGGCGTTATGTAGTTCTGCGAATGCCTCCACCAGATGGGCACAGTATCCTCCAAAGATGGTTTCTCCATAACGGTTGACGAAGAAGAAGTCTCTAGGTATAACAGCGTCTACCAGAATTCGAATTGCGTGTCCTTTCAAGTCTGCCATTTTGTCGGGGAGGATCGCGGTCTCTTCATGGAGAGAGTGTGACTGTAGTTTTAACTCTGGAAACAACTCGAAGCTGTAGTACGTAAGGTTGGTGTAGAAGTCCTCCGTGATTAGCATAACGTTGATGAACTTGTTCTTCCAGCAAAGCCTCATCAGGTCTTCCAAAAGGGACGACATCTTATTACAAACGAGAATGATTGCGTTCTGTGCGATTCCATAAAAATTGGACACCAGGTTATTCAAAGCGGTTCGATAAGATTCTTCGTTCAAGTACACCACTGCCAGGATATCATTTTTAAACAGTTCAACAAGACGAACTTGACTATCGTTTGATAGTTTAATGAACGCTGCATCAAGTTTGTCCATTAACTGGAACTCGAAAGACTCCTCATGATCGAAGCTGTCGCCAGAGATGAGCACAGATGAAAACCGCACTTTCGCTTGCAACTTTTCAATTAACTGACAAAGCTGATGACTATTCCCACTCACATCCGGTGTGGTGGAGTTGAAAAAATAACCCGAATCCATGTTCTTGCTTGACCAATAGCAAATCCACAATGAAGCCAATTCGGAAACGATTGTGTCGTCCACTGAACTAATTTACTTCGGTCGTAATTGGAAGCAGTCATGTGAATACTCGTAATGAGTCAGCAAATAGACCGCTAATTTGGACCTTTTGGGAAAACAGTAGAAGATAATATACTATTACTGCCGCAAATTGAATGTAACATGGCGAGGGCTGTTAAAGTGACAACATGAGCTGTTGAAAGTCCGGATTTTTGGAGGACATTAAAGTTATTGCTTTATCGGTCTCCAAAATTATACCCAACTCATGTACATAACGAGCTGAATCCAGTTACAATCCTCGTCAAAGTAATAATTTGACACTAGGAATAAAATAATGGAAATGCAATCTGAACCTCCTCGGAAGGCAATTTACAGCCTTGCGTAGCTACCTCTTTGTAGTTTCAATATTAATCACGCAAAACCTGGTTAAGCTTCGATTCTGTCTCAAATCGAGTATACTCAACTCAATGTGTATCTATGTATGTTGAGATTTGTGTACTAACCATTTGACTATGGCCGATAGTTATGGTTCCAAAGTATATAAGAGGTTCCTTGCTAATGGCGTTGTTAAGATCTAAATAATTGAAGAACTCATTTCAGAGGGTAATTGCAGAGACTATGCTCGGTCGTTTCGTCTTCTTCTAGAATCTAGATGAAGTCTACACTCCACATGGCTTTAAATGGTGGTTGACCCGCTTTTACGTTCTGGTCAGTGCTCCCACTCTGTATTACTCGCGATATCACTACCTTCTATACTCCGTGACTAGGCAGAGTTTTATTTTGTGGTGACAGGCTAAGGGTTGTAGCGATTAGAAATAATACTTAGCTACTTGAGTCTTTTTCATAAGCTTAAAAGTTACTTGAAGTGTAAAATGAAACTTCTGATGCCATTTAATCAACTTTTTTGTAGAAACTGGAATCGCAAATGTGGATGAAAAACTATTGGCTATTTTGAAAGAATAATTCTTTGACTTTTTTTTGATTCTTACATTATTGGTATTGATAAAGAATGGACGCGAACATACAACGAAGAACCAGCATTGACTTAATCAGAAAAGTTAGAATTCATTGAATGTCATGGCTTAGTCGTGCAGAGCTATGATCCACTCGAAGTGGACAATCAGGTGTGCGAAGAGTTTATCTTCGGTGGCGCTCATAAGTAGAAAAGGATCTTCACCATGGTTGGAAAGGTTTGTTATTTAACCCTCATCCTGTAAAGAAAAAAATGGCATATTCTGTGTTTTAAGTAGGCTACACACTATCATTTTTAGTGTTCCGTCCGTACCAAAACGGAACACTAATGGAATCAGTTCGGTGTCTGTCTGACTGTCTGTCTGTCTGTCACAGGCCTTTTTCTCAGAGACTACTTAACCTAGACTATTGAAATTTGGAACAGTTGTAGCAATTAGTGGCCTAAACACAGACCAGAACTTAAAAAGCTGAATTTCGACCTTGGGGGGGTAGTTTCTTAACAAATTTTCACAAAACGTTACAACTTGCTGTCCCGAGCTTTTTCTCCGAAAATATCGCTCAGAAAAATCTGAATAAAATCACAAACATTGAGAATAAAGTGTAGATGGAAACATAATTCTCACGACTGCCCTACTTCAACCGTTTTTTTTTAATTAATTTTTTAATTTCAACTACCCTACTGTTTACATACCCAGAAAAATATCACAACGCCTAAAAGTAGATACGAGAGTAAAAATTGAATAATTGATGGCAAAAGTGTTATACCCGCAGCGAATTTTCGTGGTATATTTCTACCGGATAACTATTGACCTAAGACTTAAACCAATGATACATAATATAACACATAAAGGAAGCTTGATGGTTTCCTATTATAATGTAGGTGTCTCTACTTTTACTATATTGGAAAAAATTGAATTTGTGTATATACAGCCACAGAGAGGGAGACCAATCGCAAAATACGCAGTTAATGCAATTGAACGAATAACGAGACGAAAAATTAAATCTGATGCACAAGCGTACATTTCTTGTAAATACATATACATATGAACATATTATATAGGTATATATGTATGTATGTATATACATGCTTTATTTGTTGTTTTTTTTCTTTTCTTTTATTTTGTATGTGTGTGTATAACTATTCTTATGAGCAGATGAGAAAGGACATCAGAGACATATGTACATACATACATGCATATGTAGGTAATTTGTTCAACTTACTTGTTGGTATACATTTATGTAGGTACAAATTTGAATTTATTTTTCGCAAATTGTGCTCAATTTATTTATATTGAAATGTGCTGTGCACCATAAAACTATGTATGTAGGTACGCATGTACTTTCTTGTGTCTGCAGATATACAAGTGCATATGTACATATATGTACCTATATATGTTTTTATGTTTGTACATATATGTGAGTATCGAACAAAGTATCATTGTATCTTTAGTAGAAATCGTATCGTAAAGAAAGGGTTCATATAGATCTATCAACATAAATCTATGACATACATATGTATGTAGTTAAAATAACTGATACAGTACGGAACACTTATTGCGCAAGTATAACTTGCACTTGACCGGATTTTTGAAATAACATTTCTATACTGTCATTTCCCATCATTTCATTCTAAGCTATACACTATAATTCCAGGAATGAAATTTCTTCAAAAATATTCTCAATTTTTTTTGTTCATTGTTGAGCTTATCGTTTTTTCTTTTTTTTAAATATTACCTAATGATAAAGAAATTGCTTATGCGTGCCCCAAAGAACGCTGTGACGTCTATCACAATTAATAAAGTCCTCCCAAAAGTTGTTTTGGATCAGTAGGAGCCACTATTTTCAAAATATTGCTTCCGCAACACGTGCAAACTCGACTGAAAAATGCTGAATGATGAAATTAGCCTACACATTATCGTTTAAATGCGTCAGTTTTCGTCATTCTAGCAAAATTCACGAAAAAGTTCAACCCTCATCATTCTCGTCATCAATTCAATTGAAATTTTAATTCCAAGCTACACACTGTCATTTTGACATCACTCCAGTGATGCCAGATTGTGGGTAATTACCCATTTTGTGGGTATTTCGCATCTCAAAATAAGCTAAAAGGGCGAAAGGGTATTTTCATAGCACCCAGAACAAAATTTGGGGATTCTACGGTTTGTTAGGCGACACTGTTTGGAAATGCCATTTTGTAAATTTCGATAAGCACAAAATATAAAGTTACAGTCAATTATTAATCGCTTAGTTTTATGAGATATCGAGGTTTAAAAATTAATTTTTTTCCTATGGAAATTCCATTAAACCTAATAATTATTTTGCCTCGGTACAAAAAAAAGTGCTGCATATTTTTTTTGCAAAATTTTAACGAAAATCTATTGGTTCCTAATTTAAAGAAGATTGCCCAAATAACGTTAACTCTACCTTCACTCAAATGCCGAGGCAGAACGAGTTTTTTCAATTGTTACCGATGTTAAATGCAAAAAAAGAAATCGGTTAGAAAAATACATCATAAACAGTATTTGTCCAATATGATAGACATTTCAATCAAGAAACATTACTTGCTTCAATTTTGATGTGAACAAGGATCACGTGTTCTTACACAATTCAATTCAAATTACACAATTGTACATTGTATACGTTTATACATTGTATACGGATACAGACATTTTGGGATCTGATTCATTGTTTCATGCTATTAAAAAAATCGTATGGGACTTGTGACTAAATTAACTTAATACCAGGAAAACTGTGAGCCCAAGGTAAACATTTTATACCTAAGATAAATGTAGGTAACATTATGGCGCACAAAAATAATAATAGCAAAAAAAAATTATAACTACTACATGCGATTTTCACAAAAATTGGTTAAAAAAAAATAAAATAAATCTGTGTTTGAAGACAAATATGATGAAAATGAAAACACGGATGGTTATAATTTATAACTGATTCAAAACTTTTTTAAACACCCTGTAGTTCAGTGGGTGTTCAAGATAGACCCCCCACCTAGACGATTTTTTTCATAACATGAACCAATTCCCAAAAAACCAGTTCCCAAAATATGTGTATCCCAAACCGGACCACCCTGTATACATTTATTTCATAGTCATTGACTGAATTTGTTTTTTTTTTTCGTTATTTGTTTATGTTTTTTGTATGTATATTTTCGTGGGTAATCTAGTGGGTATTTTCCAACAACGGCGTGGGAAAAAAGGGTATTTTTCATCATTGCTGTGGGAAATTTGTTGCATAAAGTCTGGCATCACAGCAAGAATGTCAATTCAAAAATGATAGTGTGTAGCCTACTTTATTGCATTATTTGCACTTTTCACAAATTATTTCTGTAACTGAATGTTTTTTTTACAGATAACTAAATTACATTTTTTACATTTAGTAGCATACTTACATATTATAGAAATTACGCAAGTTTTTTAAGTCTAAAAATGCGTTTGCGCAAAGTTTTCCTAAAATACAGGATGAGGGTTAAAGGTGTGACTCTGAAATTGGAGACAACGAGTTGACCAGGAAAGGAGAGGAACAGACTTCCCGGCGAGGTTAAAGTTGCTCCACAGTTATGCAGCATTAAAAACAGAGTTTTATGAGAAAGGCGGACCGTAGATGGTCGAACATGGTAGGTCATAGGGTTTCTAAGGCACTTTGGTCGGCACTGTAGCATAAAAGGACTTACTTACTTACTTAGTTGGCGCTACAGCTCGAGGTGAACCTGGGCCTGCTTCTCGCAACCATTTGTGTGTGCGTGTTATATTTTTGCACGAATAGAAGGGACCTACAGTTTTTTGCCGACTCCGAACGGCGAGTTATAAAAGGACTAGTGAAATACTTAAACTTAAACTCTGGTAGATGGCATTACGCCAAACCATCTAGGCTTTAAGGATAATTTTTGTAAGAAATGTATTAATGAAATATTGAGTCAATAAAAACTAAAACTAAAAACTAACTTAAACTTAGCAGTGCACAAATTGGATAAGCTATTATTATCTGGGCATTCCCTCTTGGGTCAGCACACTAAAAGGCTCATGCTCACAGACACGGAGATTTTCAGATACTGCAGTTATATAGCTTTAGCAGAAGATATTACGCATATTCTATGCAAATGTCAGGGCATACCTCGCTATCGAAGGAACATTTAAGGATGCTACTTCTACAGTACTCTGGAGGAAGTAGGCCAAATCAACTATAGACTCGATTTAAGATTTAGCAGGGGAATAAAATGCTTTGAGGAAATTGTGGCGGTGCCAATCTGGAATGAAATATTTGGGGATCATGATGGGCCTACTCTAGTACCTGATGTTTTGTGATGGCTTAGCCTCACACCTCCTCTAAAACTAACCTTAAATAGCCTATCTATAGCTCAAGTCCACCCAAGAACTCCAGTGATCCCATCTTAGTGTCAAACGAATTTCGGCCAAAATAGAGTAAAATATTAAAACTTATGTTGAGTGAGGCTGTTTGTATTGATGGAAACTTAAGGTGACTTCCTATACCTAATGAATATTAAGGAATTTCTGGCGGTGGGTGGTAGGGTAGGTAGGTAGAAGTGGTAGTTTTGATGGAAGAAAACCCAAATAGCCCAAAAAGAGCACCGTTTTGATACCACAACCTAAACCACAACAACCTAAAGTTTATTCGAATGAAGTTTGAGATATTTATATCCACCCTGTGGAGTTTAAATTCATTCAATTCCAATATCTCTTTAATATTGTCGCCCAGTATGCGTTACCTGGCTCTCGCTAGAGTCGGAAATTTGCACAAAAAGTAAACAAGCGACTCTTTTTCATTATTGCAAACTTTTAGAAATCGTTGTGAGGGATTACAAGTCCTCTATTGGTCAGTGCCCAGCCCATTACTAACTGCCACTACTCTTGCGATGTCTATGCGAGTTCTTTGTAGCAGTTCATTTGTTCTTGACCTGTTGAAATTCGGCCATATCTTTCTAGATGTGACACAGTTTCTCAGACTGGCTCACCAGAGACCAACCTTTTTTTAATCATATATTACCCTTAACAGGACCTATAGGAACATGATCATTTTCCGCTAGTTGTCTGTTAACGGCTGACCTTCGCCTGGCTAGTTCATCAGCTTTCTCATTCCCTTCTATGGCACTATGTCCTGGAACCCATGGAAGAGTGACTCTTTGCACAGGCGATTGAGTTTTTCTTGATCTACCAGTTTCAATGAGGTGATTGCAGACTTTATGGCGGTGGACTTAAAAGTACTTTTGAGGTCAGTCAGAATATTCGACAATTTTTAAAAAGCGTAGTGTACACCATTCCTTCGAAGATAAGCCCATTAGTCGTTCAGTTTTTATGAGTCTGTACTTCCCGCAAAATGAATACATTTTTGACAGTAAAACACCTACGAACTTCCACTTTTTTCAGCTTTAGAAAGTTGAAGATGGCTCAACTTTGCGCTTCAGCATATAAATTCATACTACAGTTGTAACCTCGCATTGTGTTCGCGCTATAGGGCTTACGCTCCCTACTTCAACTGCAGCTTCACCATTGTGTTCGGCCAGTTACTCTTAAATCGAACCATTTATAGTCATAGCCCGTCCAATGACTGCCACACTCAGTAGTTTAAGCAGAGGGTGAATTTTCACAAATAAATCTTCAGTACCTGGCCGGAGCGCTTATTTATCCATTAAGTGTCGACATTAATTTTAAATGCAATCTCCAAGATTAACCATCATTAAGGATCTACTTCACACTCGATTCGTCACCTTTGACAGCCGCAACACTTCATGAAACAAAATTACCACGTAGCAGGACTAAATCTAACAACCCAATCATCGACTCGCAATCAATGTCCTGAAAGTGAAAGCGGACCAGAAAATGACCAACCATTATCATTATGGCCAAAGCTATAATCCATCTAATGTCTTACTCGTACGACATACGGATACATACATACATACATATGTACATTCATCGCCTCTACTTTTCACCGTCGCCATTGTTCTTCCATCAATGTTCGGGACAATAAAGTTTCTGTCTAACATTTTCATCGTGGAACGCCTCACCTTTTTTCTGTTGTGTACCAAGGATATGTACGTGTGTAGTCGTGGTACGTTGCGTCCTTAGCGAAATGACCTCGTCACTTTGCGGGTGTAGTCGAGGGGGCGGATAGACGCTGGATAAATAAACATGGTCAGCATTTATTTCATCGACGAAGGGTTTCATCACAGAACAAAGTTTCAGTTTCCCAAAGAAGGAAAACACACGAAACACTTGAAGGACGTCTCATCTCATGTGCGAGTATGTGTGTCCGTGTGTTTCTTGTTTCTTTGTATGGTTTATGTTTTCCTCTGGACACAAAAGTTTTCTCGTCATCCTTTTTGCACGGAACGTGATTGAAAGCTGATTTACACTTTTGCTTTGAACTAATCCCTTTTGTATATGTATGTCCGCCGGTGGGGGGGTCAATTGTAATCCTCCGCCTGTGTGTCGATCCGGATGGTGCGTGACAAATTTCGTTAAGTGTGTCACATAATTAAAGTATTTTTGCAAGTTGTTTCTTCTTTTTTTTTTTTTTTTGGGCTCATCTAGATACTCTTTCATTGTAATACTACCCCAGGGGGCCGTGTAAGGGATGCTGACATGATGAAATGTTGCCAAAGCCAAATCCCAGCTGCCAAAGTGCGAGTAAATGATGAATAAACAAGATGTAGCCGAGCCTAACGGAATGGCTATTGCACGATTTGTTAAGCTCACGGGATTTATTTTCAGGCTATGGCGATAAATGGGCTTCTTCCTTGTCGATGGCAATGGCAAACACTCGTAGATGGAAGCTCGTATGGTATGTAAGTTCATATCCTGCTGTTTCCTGTGGCCATTTGATTGTTTCGGCCACGCCATTACGTCTTACTAATTTAATTATTAGCCTCGCTTAGATAATCAGCTAAAGAGAATAAAATGTCGGCTGTTGTTGAGGATTAATTGGGGTGATTATTATGGATATTGTTTGTGTCAGAAATTATACTCCTAGTACGGTAAATCTTTTCATGTTTATTACGAAAACTGTTGGTCGTTTAGGCTATACGGGATTTGTTGTACTTTTGGCATTATTTTCGTTTCTATTAGTTAATCTTGGGTGTCTGTTGTGAAAGTCTTTTACGAATGATGCAACAGCTTGGAATCACTGGAATAACGCTACGAAGCAATTTTCCAACAACCACTTCAGAGATCAAATCTTAGCTCTTTTTTAAAGCTTAACCTTATATATGAGCACAGGTGTATATATCTAAAGTAACGCGTTCAAGGGTAAGTTTTCGGTAAGCATCTTCACGGTGGTCGCCGTGGCCGTGGTGGTTAGTACGTTGGACTACCACGCAATGCTGCCCGGGTTCAACTCCTAGCCGGGTCTAACACCTTAAAGAGTTTTTTCACGGTGCCACCTCTTTCGAATGTCTGACAAGCATCAAAAAGTATCATTTGTCACGATTCAGCTTCTCAACTCGCCGTTCGGAGTCGGCAAAAAACTGTAGGTCCCTTCCATTCGTGCAAAAATATAACACGCACACATAAATGGTTGCGAGAAGCAGGCCCAGGTTCACCTCGAGCTGTAGCGCCAACTAAGTAAGTAAGTATCTTCACATTTCCACCCTCAAAGAGCTTCTGCAAGGTACACTCAATATGCTCCCTTAATGAACCGACAAATTTGGCTTTGGAGATAGCCCATTGAATCCCAAATATAGACCCCCATTTATTAAAAATACCACTAGCCTCTAGCGATGTTGCAAAATATCTTCTTCTTATTTTTGATAAAAAGCTAAATTGAAAGTCAAACACCCTGTAAAGAGTTAAGAAGGCTACTCTTTAAAAAAAAAAAGCCATAAGTATTAAATGGGGACTTAAAACTCAAACAACTCTCGTCAGACCTACTATGATGTACCTATCCCCTAATTGTCTGGTGAACTGCTCTGAATAAAGCTATACATAAGGCCATACTGGAAAAGTCCAAAGGTCGGCCTGTCTGTGTATAAGCGACGCCCTCTGCGGCACTAGACATTCTCATCAATCTTCTTTCCTTCAACATTTATGGCAAACAAAATGGCAACGACTGCAACCGTAAGATTACGGCCATCGACAAGTGAGCAAGATTCATACTGACACTCCATAATCCTTGGCAATGAAATCTCAATTCTCGAATATATAGAGTACTAGTAGTTACCCGGTGCGCTTCGCTACACCCATTGACAACCGTGATAAACACGGTAAGTCATAAAGTCATAAATGTAATGAAATTTGTTCGAGTGACTTTTTGTGAATAGTAATGACTAATGAGTAATGACTCTTAAATTAAATGCCGACAACTCTATTTTAAGAAAACTGTCCAAACAATAATATCCTAAAAACTCAAAAACTTACCATCCGATTGAGCATTACTTGTAATGCTTTTTAGTGAAGCGTAGTGCCGTAATGCCCACATCATGTCTTTTGTAATGCCTTTTGTATTGCTTTGTATTGCACCAGCGAACTTACATTTTTATTTTAAAAAAACCTAGGAGCTGGCAGTACTTTTCATATTTGAAATGTGGATTTATATCCACTCCACACCGTTTTTTTTGAGCTGTTAGGCAGCTGTATATGAGGTGATAGGGGGGATTCTTCCTCCTCATCATCCATGTAGTTGTGCCAGAAGTCATTGGCAAGGATTCCCAGCCTGCTGGCGTGTCTGCCTATTGCAAAATACGCCGACTAGGGTGCCGATATGTGCACTGCTAATTTCTAGCAGGCTGAGCGTTTTACATCGATTTAGCTGAGCACAAGTCTGCTTGGCGTGTTGTTGCAGTGATTGCATAGAGATTTTGTAGTTTATTGCTTCTATTGGTACTGGCTCACTTACTATGGTAACATTCCCCAATGTGATGACGCGTATATGTTTTCTGACAACCGTAGGATGGAACGAAGCCTGTGAACCATTGTCAGTATCTGTGTGGGTATGAGAACTGTCGGAGTGCGCTTATTATAGATTGTAAAGCGTTGCATTGGCTTATCAACCCATTTGATGTACAGTGACAGTAGAGTCCATTTCATTTGTCGTGGCGGATACCCTCCGAATGTCAATTTGATCCCACGAGGTGATTCCTAAACAGCGCTCGCAGTCTTTTCAAATTCCATTGCAAACACTATTTATCATAATCGACCACATAGCAGAAAAAGAGACCAACGCCCTGTGACTCACAAGGCCGATTGCGTCACATCTCATTCTTTATGGGCCAAACTTGATCTTAACACAACAAAGGCGATGTTACATCTGGATAAATCCTCCAAACGCCTAACTACCGGAATTATTCGGGACACTGTGCCATAGGTCATATCACAAGCAAATGGCTTCCAGAGCTTAACGGTATCTGGAGAAGCTGCGAGGACGAGTAAGAAAGTGAATCGATCCAACATCTACTTTGCTACTACCCTGCCCTCCAAAAATGGCACCTCCGTACATTGGGCCATAGATTCTTAGCAGACATGGCAGAGCTGGGAAATTCAAAGATATCGAATTTCTAAGATTCACCAAGACCATAAATCGGTTTACGTTGGTAAGAAGAGGATTTACACCCAAACTATGAGGACCTTCGGGTCTCCGAGTGGAAATGTTTGCTCAAACAAACACCCTTCCTTACCTTGAAATTCACTTCACAAACCTGCATGAGTTCTAATTCCAAAGCGAAGTACCACAAGGTTGGATAATTTCACCTCTGCTTTTACTGAATGTTATCGGTGATGTTGTGTACGCAGTTTTGTTGAAAGAAAACCGTATCTTATCTCAAACAAAATAAGAATTTGCTTATCCATTTTTTCTTAGGCTAGGTTCGAATACACGAGTCGCATGGAAGGGTTTAATTCGAAGTTCTGTTCCCCATTTTTTCTTACTTTCCCCTCGGATCACCTTCAGGTTCGTGAGAAAAAAAAAACAGATCGAAGCAATTTGATCACCTAAACAAAGTGATGAGAGTTACTCTAGCACAAGTTGTGTTAGCTCGACTCTACCTGAAAAAGTATCGCCAAAGTATTATAGTTCACCCCATCACTCTTACGAAAGCCCTGACGCCCTTTAAACCAATTGAACGTAATGGCAAAGGCTATAAAAACATATGCCACGGCGATCGTTAACGTTAAATCTTCGCGTTTTATATACTCGTATTTAAGCTCCCAACATAATTCCAAAACCGCTTGAGAAAGTCATTAAAAGCAGTAATCCCTCGAAGTGACTTGGCGAGTTAACTTAAAGTGGAAACAGAGCTGAACTCCGCTACTTGTTGCCGAAAGGCTCATCACGATTTTTTCGTATTCGCATTCTCTCCTTCTTAATCCCACATAAAGGATTATAAAAGTGTCAAATGGCTTCTGCAGCTTTCCTTACACAATGAAAATATCCTGACAGTAGTGTTGTTTTGCGTATTGGCCCCGGGTACATTTAAATATGGAGTCAGGCAGTCCTAACTGTATCTGTACACCGAACGAAACTTCCTCGCTGAACTGCAATAAAATATCGCAATGCGATGTAATAATAACTTCCTTTGCTGTTGCAGCTGAGGTGCCTGTGGAGGGACAGGGACCGGTTACTGTTGAACTTCCAATGAAAGTGCCATCGTGCGCCAAGTTAATTCCAAAGTTTAATCCCTCGATGAAGTAATGAGTTTCTTCTAACTCTCGGAACTTCGCTAGTACCATTCCACTGCCGCAATCAGTCGTCAGTAAGATGCCTGCTGCGTCATTGTCGAGTGCAGCAATTTGCCTCTGCGATTAATTTGATTCTCGTGTACTGGAAGCCGGGACTTTGGGCAGAAATATCCTTCGTACAAACACTAACGCATAACATTGTTTGCATAGCTTCTTCCTCCAGGTAATGTTGTTTGGCGTTTACCAACTCTTTCGTTTGTGTTGCAGGAACATCATCAATGGAGAAGGAATGCGTACGGGTCCAGGTCCAAAAGCAAAACTTCTTCGCAACCGCTCCTAAACAAATGTACACTCTTCAGCGTCGAAGTGGTACCGAGAACCGTACTCCTGCAGCTCGTAAATTAAGAGTGCGCCTCAGTGTTTAATTCCACGTCGTTGTACAATGCTAGCCCAGCAAATATTAACGAGGCTTACACTCTTTGGGGGGAGGCGGACGGTGTAAAACTTACTCTGCCTGCAGACGTATGCTTATACAGTATACGTTTCGGTATACGTGAGTGTGTGTGGAACCACGTCCGTGAATGTATTTGGCTCTGTGTGTACAGTTGGGCTAGAGAAACTTTTTCTCTCCAAATCCTTACAAATGTTTATCTTTCCCTAATCCTTCGTATACTCAGCAAGTATACGAAGGAGCAACTGTGCGACGACCGCCCTATGGAGAGCACTATGTGGATTCACGGACCCCGATGGTGCACTTCTTGGGTTAAACTTTGTCTTCAGACTTTAATCGTTCGCCGAAGACAAAAGTGTGTCTCGCATTATCAGTTCTATGGGGTTGGGGGGGTTGGCAGCATCTAGTTGCGGTACACCGTGACCCGACGGAGTACTGTTCTGTGTATATATGCGTCCCGCTTAGTTGTTCACTGCCGTTTTAATGTTTTTAACGTGAGTTCTTGGAGGATGTAGGAAGTTGGAACCGGCAGCTTTTTGTTTCGCATGTTTTTGTTCATGCTCTGCTCCATGACTATTGTTTCGTGGATAACCGGATTGATAAATACCGAGAGGATTACTCGCTGAACGACGATGCCGCTCCAGTGTAGAGGGTAAATATTTGCGTTATAATTTTCGGGGGTTTTTGTTGAACTTTTGCACTTATTTGCGGATAATTAGTTTAAGTAACACGTTTAGTTTTTGTTCATAGATAGAGAGTTGGTCTCTCTTAGGAGACCAAAGAAGGTTACAGTCT
Organism: Brachyopa scutellaris; assembly: GCA_949775065.1. Lineage (NCBI taxonomy): Eukaryota > Metazoa > Arthropoda > Insecta > Diptera > Syrphidae > Brachyopa > Brachyopa scutellaris. The sequence continues at coordinate 170,765,592 of OX459112.1, read as the reverse complement.
AAAAGGGTCAAACGCGCTAGTGGCTGTAGCTAGTAACTTTTCGCATATACACCCGAAAGGCTTGCAAAGTTTGGGAGCGAAGGTGAAGAAAACGGGTAAGGAGTTAGAAAACAAAGAGACTTAGGACGGTCTTGTTAGGAATTGGCCTTGGTATAGACTTTTTTTTAAGATGCAAGCAAATGTAACTGGTGGGAGTTTCATGGGAAACTATCTATTAGGCGTGTATTTTTTGTAACCTAAGTATATAGGCCATGAAAATGTTCGCATAAAAAAACGATTATTGCGGCTTAAGTTATCTTAATGTACTCCTGGCACCACTGAGCATAGTGACACCTCAGTTGTAGCTCGTAGTATTTACAGTGTACTCTCTCCTTACGGACGGTACTCTCTCATAACCGGACAAATTTCAAAGAACGGAAATAAATACACCATTTTTCATATAAAAAATTATAACCGGACTCTCTCATAACCGGACACGGACACCAATTTTCGTAACCGCAATAGAATGTCGCTCTCTGTTAAGTGAACAAAACACATCTGCGTATGGCAAACTTTTAACATACCTACTTTATTTTGCTTCAGTTTTGTTCTCCTCTTCCTTACATTTTGCAAAATTTGTCTCTGGTACGACAAATAATGCCGGAATATGGAAGTATACTGTATTTCTCGTCAATGTATTTCGTCTTGTCCTAGCATACCTGAAATGATCATGTCCCGCTAATTTCCTCAACCATGGACGGAATATGCTGTCTTGTCCGCGAATGTGTTAACTAACAACTTGTTAGTATGTGCATTTATAAATCCCGTTGCATTTTTAAAATAGGTTTGTATTTGTATGTAAAGTGAATGTATGTATGTAATATGTATGTGTAATTTGTATGCTTGATTGTGATAGACAGAAATTATTATTTTTCGGTAATTTGTATTTATCACATACAAATGAGTTCCTTTATAAAATAAAATTAATACCATATGTATGTCTGTTGTGTTTCTTTTTTGAAGAAAACATTTTTTTTCTCCCATAACCGGACACCTCTCATAACCGAACAAATTTCTCGGTACCATCAGTGTCCGGTTATGAGAGAGTTCACTGTATTTTGATTCGGATAATTTAGACATTTGGTCGCCATGGCCGTGGTGGTAAGTGCGTTGGACTACTACGCAATGCTACCCAGGTTCAATCCCAGACCGGGTCCAACACCTAAAGAGATTTTTCACGGTGCCACCTCTTTCGAATGTCTGGCAAGCATCAAAGAGCATCATTTGTCAGGATTGAGCTTCCCAACTCGCCGTTCGGAGTCGGCAATAAAAACTGTAGGTCCCTTCCATTCGTGCAAAAATATAACACGCACACACAAATGGTTGCGAGAAGCAGGCCCCGGTTCACCTCGAGCTGTAGCGCCAACTAAGTAAGTAATTTAGACATTTAAATATTTTTCGATTTAGCGTTTATTTGTGATTACAGTAGATTCCGCTTTATTGGGACGGCGGATAATCGGGACAGTCGCTTAACTGGGACAAACGGTCAAGAGCAGAACAGAACAGATTGGTTTTTTACTTGATTGTCACATCGCATTATTGGGACAGCTGCTTAATTGGGACAGAAGCGGAATCCACTGTATTACCTTTTCTCCTTTGAAGACATCTTTCTCTGCCCAATTTTTTTAATAATTGATATGATGTCTTGTCATTTTTGACATTTTGTATAACACTTTTCGAGAAAAGTAATATGGAAGCACAGGTTTTATCGCGTCTTAACTCCTAATACCCTATAGCTTTACAGATTAATCTAATTCTATATAGGTTTAGTTGTTATTGTACAATATTTTACATGAAAAGCCGTTTTTAAGCCACATACCTATTATAAGGGTATCCGGTATCCGTATCCCCTTTAGCTAAGTGAATTACGCTGTATGTTTCAAAATTGTACTGGCTATTATGCATTGTCTCTTTGGCTGCTTTGTGGACAAGGTATAAGAAAAAATCCAAATTCTGAAATTTCGACAAATATTTTTGTTTAATCAGAGGAAATTCAATACTATGTAGATAGATTATCTAATCTCAAAAACTGATAATGGTTTAATTTTTATTTACTGGTAAATTATGTTTGGCTGGGGTAGTCATTTGCATTCGGTGCAATTTCACCCGGAAGCCATAAAGGTCCGTTACCCCAGTTGTGCATATTTAGATAAGCATTAAACAAAACTATTTCGATCTTATAATAAGTCTGTTATGGTTACTTAGCCAGGTTGTCCAAGCATACATACTCCACTTTTTACCACGGGTCCGGTGCTAAAATTCTTTGATTAGAGCCTACCTTCTCCGTCTTGCAGTTGCGAATTTGATAAAACTCCTTCTCATTCAACAAGAAAAAAACATGTCCGTTAGATTCAGATTTTTTGTTGGTTTGTTTTCTGTTTCCATAAAAAGATAATTTATTAATAACTCGACCGCAGCGCCACCTATCGGGTCCAGTTTTCTCTTTAGACACTATAGCAACAAAAATTGTGAATATGAGCTTCTTTGGTCAATTCATATAGAAGTTATTAATAACTTGACTCCAGCCCCCCCTAGCGGGCAGTTTTTTTTTTTTGTCTATGTCCTTTCACAGGTCCAAGACTGTTTCTATACCAAATAACATTATGATTGGCTCAGCAGTTTAGACGTGAAAATGTAACAGACAGATAGACAGAGTTACTTTCGCATTTATAATATATATTTTTATTTTTCATATTTTTGGGTGCAATATTTTAAAATATTTATAAATTAAAAAAATGTATTTTTTTATGAAATGTGAAATAATTGTGTAAAAAATTATTTTCATTATTTATTTAAAAAAGCTAAAACAATTGGTTAAAGCAAACCGCTTTCCTCTGGTCTTATACCGGACGATTTCCATAGAAAAAACAACACAATCAATGAAAACCAGTACGGAGAATAATCCCAGCAGCCACTGGATATCATCTAAAGTCAACGCTTCGGGTACCTTCGCCTCACTACGGATATTCAAACTCATGCGTTTCGCTTCGACTAATTCCATGAAAGCCGCCCTCACCCAATGCTCGTACAATCCGGATTGATGGGTCCGCACAATCATCTGATTCAAAGCGTCCAAGTAAATTGAATTCTCATTCAGAAGGAACACCATAAACATGACTGGTATCAGGCAGAGATTCGAGTTCCGATAGAGTGGCACCGTGAACAGACTTTGCTGGTCCTCGAAAGTCTTCCACTTGTTTGTCGGCACAGAGAAGGCAAACCTCGTGTCCATTGTGTTCCTCTTCAGGTGAAACAAAGTGTGATTGTAAGTGAACTCAAAGGTATCGGAGTATTTCTCGAATTCATCGGTCATGTTGAGGATCTCATTGTATTCGGGGCGGTATAGGAAAACCTTGAATGGCGCTCGACGTATGTCCTCAAAGGTGGTAATGAGGCCCTCGCTCGGAGGATACGTGACGAGTGTATTGAGTGTCGCCAGATAGATTGAACTGAAAAACAATCCCAATACGCAGCTAAGGAAGTATATCGCGCGGAGTTTCGACGAGGATCGGGAGTATTCTGCAAAAGGTTGTCCCAGCAGGGCGCGGGTACATTTTTCGTTCAGAATCATTTCAATGAAAGGGAGTTGTTTTCGGCCGTCCACTTGAAAGATACACCAAACAAGGAGGGAGAACACAACTATCATCGAGAACATCATGAGCATTGGATAACTTCCGAGGATCATGGGATAGTAGAGGTACTGGGGTACCTTTGGTTCTACCGGAATCATGAGGCACAACCCGACGACTTCGGCTGGATCTGACTGACCTCTCATGGGGGGAAGAAGGATGACAAGTCCTCCGAAAATATCGATCACATCCGTTGCCAGCAATTTATCGTTATCCTGATGGTAAAGGACCTCCTTTCCACCATCAATTGGTGTGGTAAGAGTTGCATTAATTTTATCCGCAAATGAGGCCAGAAAGTGACCAGTATATCCACCGATTTTTCTCTCCCCTTTCCGATTGATGTAGACATAGTCACGCGGTTCGACCCCATCGATTAAGATTCGCAATGGATGCCCGCGAACGTTTAAAAGTCGGTTGGGGTACACCTCACGCGTCTGCTGAACGGAGTGCTCTTCCAGGTGCATATGCGGAAATTGATTATTAGCTACACTAAAGTAAGTGTCTCCTAGCAAAGCGATAGCGTTAATCATTTTCTTGCTCCAACTGAATTTAAAGAGTTCCACAATCAACTTTTCCATTCCCGAACAGACGAAAACTATTTTCGCCTGAGCCATGCGATGGAGATCTTCCACCAATGCGTTTAAAACGTCTCGGTATGTGGACACATTTAGATAGACGATTGCTAAAATTGCATCTCCATAGAGTTTCTTCAGTTGATAATGCTTGGAGTTGGTTAGTCTTAGAACAGCAGTGCCAAGAGAGTCCATGAGCTCGGATTCGACGCCACGGTTAGATACGTTATCAGCGTCAGATAGTACTAAGACTGTAGAGAATTCCACTTGAGTTTGAATCAATTGCACAAGTTCTATCAGATTTTTATTGGAACCGTTAGTGATGGCCAAAAAATTTAACAAACCGAAAAGCGAACTAACATTGCTAGTTGAACTCATGGCGACACTCAGTTTTAATCTGAAGTCGTTCGATCGAAAGAATCCCGAGGAAGACTTTTCAAATTCGAAATAAGTATGTGGCTAGTTATTGATGATGTGCTGTGAAGATGATAAATGACATTCTGTAATCGATAACAAGGCGATATCGACTCAAGCTGTTAATAACTAAAGTGAATAATTTTTAGGTTGCAACGATTCACTTTGAATTATTTATGTACTTACAAATGTTGATTGGTATTTTTATCTTCCGCTAGTCTAACGGTTCAAAAGCAAACACCGCAGTATTTAGTGAATACCCACCATAGAAATTTCGATAACGGCTATTGAACATGTAAGCTTCTTTTCTTCTCTGTGTTGCGGCACTACCTCCCACTGCAGCTATACAAGTAGATCACAGATGGCGTTATATAGCTTTTATCATGTACTTATTATTTACCCGATAAATCAATATCGAATGCGAGAATCTCAATGATTCTGTTACACTGAAACAAGCACCGCCCCAACTAGACTTTAAACCACTGCAGTACCTATATATTATTCTTCTTTCTCTCTCACTCTCTCCCAAGGACGTCAACAAGAAGCAGTTTTAACCCTAGGATAGTAACAGGGGTGACACATCACCCCACGGAAACAAAAAGCTCTTCATTTCATATACATATATCCCGTAATATGTTGTCTCTCTTCTTTTCTCTATTTTCAAATTGATAGCTACGCTTTCAATCGAGGGTCAAAGCATGGTCTGGTAGGTCCTAATTTTTGATTTACAGACATTGTTGGGGTAACACGTCACCCCTGTAGCTATTTATGAAACTTTTTTTTAGGATTTTGTGCGTTGAATTTCATTATTTTTCACTTTAAAATGGCCCTTCGCTCTATTGAATTTATGGAAAATTTATAAAATAAGTTTGCCCAAATGATTCTGATGAATCAGTGAGTTGATTTATAGCATTGAAAAAAATGTTGCACAAATACAGTGCCAGAAGAAATATAAGACGAATTCCACTTAGATATTTCGTTGGTATGTTAGATCAAGTTGGGATAAATGGGATGATACTTTGTATTGCTGCTAGTAAACCAGCCAAATACTGTCGAAAGATTTTTTGACGCAGTTACCCTTCCAACTTCCAACTGAACTTCAAAAAGGAGGGGGGGGGGGGCATTATAAACAAATTTACATCGAGAATGTCTTGTATGAATGTCTTTATTCGATACGGTCTAGGAAACATCCAGGATCCTAATGTTGGAGATTCTCCAAATTACCACAGAACAACCTTTAAAATCAAAGAAGCAGTTAAGATGTGTCATTTATGCTAGAAACCGAGACAGAAAAGACAAGAAATTTTGTGCAAAGTGTGAATTGCCAACGTGTTCTGTGCACCGTAGGGAAATTCACATTCAATGTGTTTAGTTAATAAAATTAATTTTTTTGTAAATTTAATCAAAAGTTATAATAAAAGTAATTTTTGTCCTCTATTAAATAATAAGTTTTCAGATATAAGATATAAGATATATATATTTTCATTAAAGATATTGGGGTGACAGCTCACCCCTGTTGCTATCGGTGTATGAAAAATATGTGTTGCTATCCTAGGGTTAAGGTTTGATTTGCTGAGTTTCAATAGTTAGATTGACAATTTGGAAAACAAACTCATCACGGTATGAGAAATGAACTCCGTATTACCTTTAACAGATTTGTCAATAAGCTAAATCATCCCGAAAACTGTGGAAACAGAAAGTCCTCGTATCGTGCTGCAAAATTTGTATCAGAAACGAGTCACGGAATGCTTTGGAATTTGTGTTTTCTGTATATCTTTGCGGACCGTGAAGATCCGTCCTTTTCTCTCTTCATCAGCTGCAAGTGAAAATATTTACAAATGTTATGACAAATGACTACTTTCTGATATTTTATAGTTACCACTCTCCATTTGGTCAGGCTCAGGAATTTATCAGTGAGAGGAAAATGGCAAATCAGTAATACGATTTGATGCCAATTTAAAGGGTGGGCCAAAGCCAATGGAGTGGCGAATAAAATGTAAATGTCAAAAAAAAAGTTTTATATTGACATCGCTCTCTACAGGGATTAACAATTTTAGACGTGGATAAATACTTGGTGGCCAAATATATCGATCAACTGAGCGTATAATTTTGAATTTAGCTCACAAATTCCAAGACTCTGGCTCGGTAGAGGATGTGAAATCATCAGTGCAGCCGAAGGCATACACTCGTCATCTAACGTCGAATTTTAACAAAAGAATTAAATTGGAATTCAAGCCTCCAGACCAGTTCCCAAGCCGTAGATTCACCGATTAAGATTTTTCAAAGACAATTATCATCGGTGATGAGACCCATTTACATGTCGGCTGGTACATTTATAAGCAAAATTGTCGCATTTGGGCCTATGAAAACGCAAGAGAGATAGTCGAGAAACCAATGCATTTTCAAAGAGTCACTGTTTGGTGTGGCAAAGTTGCTTTTAGGGTGCTTGAATTAATGGATAGATGTTTCTTAAATGGTGCCTGTAAAGGGTGAACGCTATCGTACCGTGGTAACTAACTTTGTATAGCCAAATTGGATAATATGGGCATGGCGATATGTAGTTCTAACAAGACGGTGCCACATGACACACGGGCAATAACTTTTTTGCACGAGAATTTCACGGAATGCCCTATCTCGCGGAACGGCGAGGTATGTTGGCCGGGATCGCCACGTAATCCCGAACGACTAAAATCTCGAACGAAAAAAATCTCGAAAATTTCTTTGATAAATCTCGAATTGACAAAATCTAGAAAGTACAAATATCTTGAAAGACTTTATCTCAAAAAAATATCTCAAAAAAAATTTGCTTTCGAGATTTTTTAAATCTCTTCTTTTTAGTGCAAAAGCAATTAAAACGGGTCCAAAATATTAATTCTGTACTTTTTTGAAAATATTAAGAATTAGTATCTACTGTTCTTACTTTATACAAGGAATAATTCTGCACACTACATTGTGTTAATGTCTGTATGTCTAAATACTAAAATAACTGTTTTATTTACTCAAAACATGTATGTATGTATGTACATTATAAATGCATTCATATTGTATAAATATTTCAAACTCAAATTGTAGGCAATGTCTCTTAAATGTCCCATTTTCTTTCAATGTGTGGACTTCCCCTCAAAACTTTTAGCGTCATTTTTATTTTGTGTTCTTAGTAGGCTTAGTTGTGCTTGTTCAGTACATGACCCAAAGGGAGGCAAATTTATTTGTTTGTAGAAATTTTTTGTAAATCCATGTCCACGTGGATCAAATTTTAGAAGAGCTGTTTGTATTGAGTAAACTCACTTGCATGCATCAACAGTGAATCAAAGACTTTTCTGTTCAAATAAATCTAGAATTGATATTAATTTTCGAGACAATGGTAACAATTCGCGCGCCCAGATTGTTACCTTTGTCTCAAAACTTAATATCAATTCGAGATTTTTGCACTTCGAGATTTTTTTTCTTCGAGATTTTTGTTTTCGAGATTTCGAGATTCATTTTTTCGAGATTTTATTTTTTGAGATATTGTGGTAAACCCATATTGGCCACCGAGATATAGAGGATATGACACCCTTGGACTTCCTTCTTGGGGTTATCTTTGGTGAATTAGAGGAGAAATGATGCCAAGATGTCATCCCAAAACTGGACAAATGGATCCGGAGCCATCCGTTCACCCGTGGTGAGCATTTCGACGATTTTATCTTTCACACATAATTATTATCGATCAATGAAAAATCTAAATAATTCCAATGAAATCATTTTTTATTTACTTTTCTCATTGTGAAACCCTTATTGGCCCACCCTGTTAGTGTACTGATAGGTATTATTCGCTTGGATGTACGAAGATTTTGATTTTTGCTATTGTTTGTTGTCTTAACTTCTTTTAAAAGGCGACACGAAGGGACAAATAGTGAATTTTTGTTTCCAGGGGATCGGACAGAATCCCGAAAACGAAAATCCCGAAAGTCCAAAATCCTGAAAATCAAAAATCCCGAAAATCCCGAAAATCCAAAATCCCGAAAATCCAGAATCCCAAAAAACCAAGATCCCGGAAGTGAAAATAAAAAGTTGTGTAGGAAAAATAAAACAAGTATGGTCTGTGGTCGAAATTAGACCGAATGCGAAAGAAACGCACGTATTAATATTTTAACCTTTTTTTTCCTGGATTAGTCACAACATTTTTCAAAAAAATTACATACTGCACACAACCTTTCCAACAAAACAAAAAATTAAGCGAATGTGTTGTGTTTAAGGCAGTTAAAAAGGGGTTGAACTGTTTTGCCTTCGCCTATTTATATAATGCTAACGAACTTCAAATAAATAAAACGTAGGAAAACAATTCAAGTCTTATTGACAAGCCAATATCTGATACAAGTCCATATCGAACGCAATTCCCATTAAAAACTTATTTCAGAACGCTCGTTGTCGTTATGTTCCGCGTACATTTTTTTAATTTTGTTTTCCTTAATAACGTTACCTTTTCATATTCTTTGGTTTTCACCGGAAATTGTTTTCGATACACATAAGTACATGATACACGTTTTCACAGGGATTTGCCCTTCGTCTAAAAGAGCGATCAGTATACGCCAATGTGTGTAACTAAAATCTTATCTATCAGCCATCAAACTGAATGAGATCAACACAACTGATTGCACACTGCGTATTGTTAAATATTACAATACTAACGCCAACGGGAATGAACGCAAATTGCTCAAATTATATAATTTTTCGGGATTCCGTTTTCGGGATTTTGGTTTTTGGGGTTTTTTTTTTTGATTATTGGTATTTTGGATTTTCGGGATTGTGGATTTTCGGGATTTTGGATTTTCGGGATTGTGACCCCAACCATTGTTTCCGTTTCGTCATCAAAAGTAATCTCGTTTGACTTTTGTAAAAAAATCGTACAATGAGCTAAATCAAAACACTTGCAGACAACAGACACATCAAATATTGCAAATAGTTGGGACGTAAATTAACCTGTTGCCTTTTTTACATCGATCAAGTATCACGTCGTCCTCTTCTCTATGAATAAAATATACTATGTTATATGCAATATATAAAATATACGAACAACAAACCCTTAAAAAACTCACCATTCGCACTAGATTTTCATTTTCTGATAACGAACAGCTAATACGCTAGGATATTGGTAAGATATTCAATAAAAAAGGACTCCACACCACCACCGTCGAACTACATACATATATACGACATACGAGTCCCCATTCCTGTCATAATCCAAGTGGCACCATTCGCTCGTAAGGTTGTCTTCTGGAAGCACCAACAATAACAACAGAAAAAATGGGGTAAAATCCCGCCCAAAAACCCAGAGAACACTTTTCTTTTATCCTTGAGAGTCCCGGATTTGGAAAATGCCATCACAGAGAAAGAGAAATCGCAACATAACCAACAGATATTACTGACTACAGATTCGAATTGTACGGTAATAAATGGAACCCAACTGTATCCAGAGACACAGCCAGCACCACCCCTAGCGCCTCGTAATGTAGTAGTATGGTATAGCGGTACACAACAAACAAATAGGACGCTGCGAATGCGGGAAAACTTTCCGGAAAATGCGAACATTTACAGGAAAATTTTATTGGCAGCAAATTTTATGATTTCTGATAAAGTGATTTCCACAGGGAAATCAAATTTTTGTTCCGTGGATAGCGTTGGGTTTTTCTTCCTTTTTTTTTTTTTGTTTGTTGGACTTTCATCTTCGACAGCTCTGCGGAGGCAACAGTTGCCTGTAATTCCGATTGGATGCTCGTACGTATGTAGGTGTGTTAGGTACCCACTATAGACCGTATGGCATATTATAGTGTATACCTGTCCTGGGTGTGAATCGATCACAGTCGGTCAGGAGTAGTGGAGCTGATTCTTCTGATGCCATTGTGGCATTTATGTTTACGCAATCCTTACACAAGTAGGTATCAAGAGTATTTGCCATTGCCACCAGTGTTTACACGATTGGTGAGTGGGTGGCAGTTGGCATTAAGCAGCACAGCGCTCCTTCGCCCAGCACTGCCAATGCAATTGAATGTTTTGGGATTTATGAACTCGTTCTGTTGAATTGGTGCTGTAAAGAACGATACTATCAGAGATGCCAATACGAGTATAGCGGGATTGCGATGTTTTGTTTCGATGGCAACAAGAATTGATTGAAGGTATCGATGCGATGCGATGGGATATCCTGAATAAATAACGATTGGCGAGCGAATTGAATTGGGATTTGCGGTGGACTTACTTTATTATTCTTGGGTTTCTCATCTCGCTAATGAAATGAAAGCGATATTAAGTTAAACCTACTAAAATAGTAAATTCAACTTGTAAAGGGGGGAAAATTTATTTACTTTGGATTTTCACACACATACATACATACATACATTTATTATCAGTTCGAAGGTCAAATGGAGATAGCTGGCATTCAATCAACTAGCATTTACGACTTATGGCCGTTTATTAAAGGTGAAGATGATAGGTACTCATTCTATTATCAAGAGTGAGCTGATAGTTAGCTTCTCTAAGTAAGATGCAGCAGTCCTGTGTCCAAATTGATCCCGAGCCTCCAGAGCTTGCATTGCTACCAATTAACAAACCAAAGATTCCTAATATCTGTTCTGTTTGTTATGTACCAGCACAAGTGTGAGCTGGGTTGTTTAGGGTATGCAAATAAACTACTAATATTTGCCATCTTAATTCTTTACCCAAGCCGATTGATACTAAAGTGTGTCCCAAAACTAACGCAAGATTTTTTTTTTTATGAGATTGAGGTCAGATGACCGTGATGACCATGGCATAACCTCAATCTCTTTTACCGGAAACTACTCTTTAACTCTGCGACTAGCTTATTTCAGATCCTTAACCTGTTGAGAGGCCCATTCTAACGGCATTTCGTGCTTGGCGGAATGTAACCTTACATTTTCTAATAGATCAACATACACTTGATGATCCTTCACTTGCTTTATCACATGGATTGACCCCACATCTTAGTACGAAATACCAACCCGTACTATTACTTTCGATCCACCATATTTTACTTTCTTTATATTATATTTAGGGTGGAATTTGGTATTGGGCGATTGGGGTGCACATCACCCAGAGCCAATACCATTGTAAAAGATAATTTTTTTCTGTCCGTCCACAATATTTTATGCCATTTGTCGATATGCCATTCAAGGTGTTCTTTTGCAAAACTGTTCTCTTCTGACCATATATGTTTTTAAGTCAGCACTGGCGCTTTCAATGACTCCGTACAAGTATTTGATCTTCTATGAGATGCCTACGAATATTTAGTACACTTACAGTAAGCTTTCGATCCTTTTTGATTAATTTCGCCGAGTCAAAAGGGTCGGTTTTGTTATGCAGCCGTATACACCTGTTATCAATTCTGTAAGTTTTTGGCTTGCGACCCCGAGTTCCCGGATTTTATTTAAAAATTTTATTACACTATCAATCATAGTAGGGGCTCATGCAAAAATATTTTCAGATTCGAAACGTTTTTCCCTGTCCACGCAGCTTTAAAATGAGTTATCGTTCTTCAATTGTGCAATGTTTACGCAGCCCACTAAATTGTTAAAGTTAGTTTCTATTGTTTTTATTCCTTTAAATAACAAATTTACATGTTATTTTCTTAATGTTTGTAAACTTTTTAAACACAATTTTATAGTTCTGCATCAATTTACCAAGTGACTACTATAGCACTACTATCTATTTGAACAGTTGATTTCGCATTCAAATCCAAACTTTTGGTAATATTTTCTTACCTTTATTTGATAACAACTGTTTTGGGAGTTGCAGTTGTTAGTTAAATGCTTTTCCTAAAAATTGCATCAAAAAATGTATACATCGCATATAAAAAAATTTGATTTCTTGCTTTTTTAAATGTTTCGAGTGGAGCACTACTATTATTTTGAACACAACTGTACATATATATAATAATCCATTAACTGATTTCAGGTCTGATTGTTGTGTCTGATTTATTATACATATTGTTTTAGGATAAAACCTGTTTGGGAAATCGCATTACCTGCCTAGAATAGAGATATGTAGGTACATACTTTTTATTTTTTATTTTTTTTTTTTCCATCACAGAGCACACAGAACACTACGTTCTCTAGTGTATACTCTCAGTATCGCTTAACACAACTGTTGTTTGTTGCGCGACTAAGGATCATCTACCGATTTTCAATCTTATAGACTACTTCAAATAAACAATATTAAGTTAATCAAAAACCAATGAAAAAACGCGTTTTCTAAATTCTGCTCGTGATAAGCAAAAATCAACTTCATTGCACAGTTCATTGTAAGCGCTTATGCACCTTGTAATATGCTCATTATAACCATAATTGGTTCTATGCCTTTCTGGGAAAAACAAGCTTCTAACCCGCAGAGACCTTTGGGGAGCATAGAAAAATAGAAAAGAAAAAAGAAAAATTCTGGTGAAATAATATGAAAATTAATAATATCGCGAATAAACATAATGGAAGTTGCGTTGCGTCTGAAACTTAAGGTTTGCAAACCAATTAATTGGCACCTTCTATCATAATTAGGAAGCACATCAAACATATTTAATTTACGAACCGCATATCTCGTGAAGTTTTTTTGAACTCTTTCCAATCTGAGTTCGTGAATAGCATATGGTGAATTCCAAATGATGGATGAATATTCTAAATAAGGTCTGACTAACGAGCAGTAGATAACTTTAAGGCTATGTACATCTCGAAAGTATTTACTATTACGCTTTAGAAAGCCCAACAAAGAGTTAGACTTGGCAATGGCATAATCATAATGCAAGATAAAGTTTAGTTTATTATCAAACATGACCCCTAGATCCTTCACTTCATCCAATCGTTGAAGTCGAATATCGTTTATACTGTATGTTTCCCACCATAGAAGAAATTACGGAATGCATGAGCCACCAATTTACTGCGTGATTAACTCTATAATCTAAATATAATCTTTCTTGACTTTAATCATAACAAGCTAACATTTAAATACGTATTCCGTACCAATAATATTAATTTTTGATTATTATTTGTTTGTTTAATACTTATGGCCAGCGTTGACAGGTTGCGGGACTTTCACGCGCTGTTAAGGTTCAACCCTCACGCAAGGAACGTCCTAAAAAAAGCCAACTGGGCCTTCCATCGTCTCCACCCACTGATGAAGAAAAGAACCGGACTTAGCCAACAAACCAAGACCTTGATGTACAAGCAACTCCTGAGACCAGTCATCGGATACAGCTTTCCCGTCTGGTTCTCCATCTCGAAGACAGCCATGAGACAACTCCAAGTTTTTGAAAGGAAGATACTGAGGATCTGCACCGGACTATTCTTCGACCGACAGCGTCAAAAATACTGCAGGAATGACCATCTGTACTCAGAAGCAAAGATAATACCAATCGACAAGTACCTACTACTTTTGGCTAAGAAGTTTGTAGGAAGCGCAGCCAGCCACCCGAACCAGCTAATAAGAAGGATGACAACCCAACAGCGACTACCCCAGCCGTGGTACCTCAGCGCCCTGGACACCCTGGATGAAGACATCACCCCAATCGACAACGAGGAAGCAGTTGTATTCTACGCTGACACAGGGTAAGCCCACCGCCGTGGCTAAACGCCAACCCCTCTCACAACCCACACCAAACTCGCCACTAACAACCGGGACGGAACACCCCGAGGATATCTAAGTCAACCGACTTTTAATTTTAAGTTTACATGTATAATATATAATTATATTTTTTATTTTAAGTCAATGTATAAGGTTAGGCCCCCAGTGTGCCAACAAATTTGTATTACCAATGTATCTTATAGCTGTAAGTTTAAATTAAGACAATTGTATATATATTTTGTTCAATAAAAATCGTTAAATCGTTGCGGGATTTTTCCCCGTTTCCCGGGATTTTCAACCCAAAAGGGAAAACGGGGAAAAAGATTTCAAAACGGGGAAAATGAACTGCATTAAAAAATGTTACCATTCGTTGACATTTTCAGTAAATAAATACTATTTAGTTGAGCAATAGATTGAAAATATCACAGGAATACAGTGCAAACAATTTTAGACACACTGACTTCAACCCTTTCTATATACAGTATTTCCAATACAACGAATCAGATTTTTCCCATTGATGGCTCTATTTAACGAATGATGCAAAAAATGTCTGCTCCGTTTAAGAGATGACTTACAATTTCTGGTTAAAAAAATAGAAAAATAGTTTGTTATTTTTGTGCATCTTTCCCTACTTCTGTTATTTAGTCCATGTGACTCTTTTCTTATAATAAATGCATTGGTAGGATTTTTGGATAGATAAAGCGACAATCGATTTATCAAATTTTTGATTTAACGAAAGGCTGTGCATTATATAATTCGTTATATTGAACTTCCACTGTATTTGAAAAATGATATCCAATTTCATTTTAGAATGTGTATTTGCACCCTTAAAGTATTTTAATACTTAAATACTAAAATTAAGTGATTTATGAACTTAAGTTAACTTTAAGTTTTTAATTATCTGTTTTTTTTTATTTTAAGTTTTATATTTTGTTACTCTTATATCCATAGAAAGAACGACTATTGAATGACGTATGTATGCATGTACAACTTAAATGGTTTATTCAGTTATTTTATATACTGTAAATGCTATTACTCTGTTATGTTGTTAATTATAAAATAAGACTGTATAAGAAGGAGTGTTTTATTGGCAAATTCACGAAATCGCAAGTTAATAAAAAACAGGGAAAAACCGGGCAAAGTGAAACGTTAAATCGGGGAAAAACGTTGTGTTTCATGCAAAAAAAGGGAATTTGTTCCACCAAAACCTGGCAACGCTGCTTATGGCAGTGTTGTGTACCCTAACTCCTAACACCAGTACTAAATGATGAGCCTGTAGATGCATACTTTGTCCTGGCAGATCTCTGCTTGTAGGTGTTGCTTGTATTAAGCACAGCGACATAGTTGCCGTTTGTCTACTTTAGTCGCACTTTAATCATTTTTGTTTTTAACTACATGAGACTGTAACATGACATTACAAAATGTTTCTAAACACGTATTTATGGGAACTTCTTTTAAAAAAATCGATTAATTTACTTAGCAGTCCAAAAAAGACATGATCACATGTACAGTGGTGGTCCAGTATAACGAATGATATAATGTCCAGTTTCATTCGCTATATCGAAAGATTCGTAATATCGAACACATTTTCCTTATACGAAACATATATACTGTTTTTTCATAACACTTTATTTAATTTATGCATAAAGTCAACAAAACAAGTTAAAAAGGAGAAAAAAAAGTAAAATAAACTAAAACAAAATTGAGGACAACAAGGACATGCTTTTGCAAACGTTCAATGCAGAAATTTGTAGCTATGTATTTCCCGTAGAGGCTGTCCAACCCGCGGCCCGCGGGCCGCATGCGGCCCAAGACAACCATCAATGCGGCCCAAAAATATTTAAAAGTTACTGAAGCATGCCCATTTGACAAACAACAGAAATAGAAACAGAACAGAAATGTCTCTCGTTCTGTAGTAAATTCTCTTTCTGTGTACATTACTCACTCAGGTACACTGTTCCGTTGTTTGTCACTTGGCGATTTAAGTGATATTTTTCCTAAAATTATATATGTTACATCAATTGTAGAAAACAATGCTAAAAGAATTTCCTGTTCTGTTTCTAATACATTTTAAATTACTAAAACAAAAAAACATATTTTTTCGCTCGACAGCTAAACTACAGGGTGGGGCAAAACTAATGTCATAATAAGCATTGGCTCCCATTTTGTGAGAAATAAAAAAATTTGGCTCTGTTTTCACAAAAAGTTTATAAGAAGGTGTAAGACTGATGAGATTAAGTTGAAAAAATGATACCGGTCAAATGACCACCGCCTGAGTTGATGCACATTTGTGCTCGTTTTACGGTATTCAAATCGCTAAAACGGGAGATCACACGGCCCGGAAATTGGTGATTCAAAATCTTCATCGTCGCCCGAGCTGTGTGAGCTGTTGCTCCATCCTACTGTAACCAACAATGCTTGAGACCCGATTCAGCAACTTGCGGCAAAAAAAAATCGTTTAATATCTGTCTGTATCGCTCACTATTTGGTGGTACCGTCGGCGTCCTTAAAAAATAAGATCCAATCACTTTTTTACTGCAAATGCCACACCAAGCAGTCACTTCGATTGGATGGAATGGATCTTCGTGCATTTCATGTGGATTCTTGCTGCCGCAGAAATCCAATTTTATCTTGGGCTTCGGCGCTCATTATGATTTGGATACGAAGTCATTGTCTTCTTGCACCAGGTTTAATAGAGCATGGGTGTAAGTCAGCAGGCAGCAATTGGTGAATGGTTTGCACTTGATAAGAAACATTTTTTAGGTTTTTCATAAAAATTCAACGCAACCAACGTCCAACCAGCCTTAAACATAAATCTCAAAGCACAATCACATTTGACACTATTTGCAAAAATTATAGATCCTTTCACGTGCGCTCCCAAAAACAACGTAAATCTACGAAAATTTACGAAAAGTCACGAAAACCCGTTCGCGTACGTAAAATTTCGCAGTTTTTCGTAGAAGAGAGTGCTCACGAGAGAATAAGAAATTTCCCTATGCTACGAATTTTAGCAGAAGAAATTTCATTAAGCTAATACATACACTGGTCCCTCGCTTTGCGCGACTTCTTTTTGCGCGGTTTCACTTTTGCGCGAAATGAATTTGCCTACCAAAATTCGATTTGCGAGGCTTAAATAAATGCTAACATTTCATTTTTCAGGAACGCAACACACTAAATTATATGAAATTCATACTTCGCTCTGCGCGGTTTCGCTTTGCGCGAGATTTTTCATTCCCCTAACCCCGGGCAAAGCGAGGGACCAGTGTATATGAAAACTTTCAAATCTGTCATATCACATTCATTTTTCATTTTTTGTTCTACGCGTTTTTACTTTTTCGTAGTTTTCCCATCTTTGAGATCATTATTTCCCCACTCTTCAAAGTTTGAGAGAAAACACATATTTGGTACAAATAGTACGGGAACGGACCAATGGCACATTCACATTTTGACAGTATTTTTTCCTCACCCTGTACTTGTGGCCCAAAACACGATGTATTCTTCCAATGTGGCCTAGGGAATCAAAAAGGTTGGACAACCTGTAGGCGTTATTAGAACAACGTTGGAAGTTCTGAAAACCAGTGAACAAGTTTTGCAGAACTTCCAATGTTGTTCTATTTGGCTCAGTTAATACACTCCCAACGGCCTTGAATGGGCTTATACGCGTATCTTCTTGAAGAAACATTTCAGTATAGTTCCAAGATCCCAAGTCCTCCGCTTAGCTTAACTAAGCGAATGGTTGGATCAAGGAGCTTACCTTCGGTTGCATGTACAACACCAAAATTTTTCCATCGACCGTTTTCTAAACAGTATTGTATTTCTTATGTAAATTTTGCAACTTTGCAACTAACTTGAAAAGTGTGACAAGAATTGTATTGAGCCAAACTACTTTGTTCAGCTTTGTCCGAAACCACTTGGTACTGATTTTCGATTTCTTAAACTCCAATAAAACCATTTACGTAAAGCTTCTCTGAAAAACTAACTAATAGCCTTAACCTTTTTTTTTTTTTTTTTTGTTGGAGCCTTAACCCTAACCTTAAGACGTATTTAGCTAGGGCATAGACAAAATACAACGAAGTTTATGTGTTGTATACGCTCCGCGTTTGGCATTTTTTTTAAATTCTTCAGTGGCAACATTGATAAGTACATTGACCATAATTATTGAACAACAGTCAGTAAGCGTTATTCTGATGTATAAATGATATGAACGTGTTTGAAGACATCTGGCATCATCATCATCATATGACTGAAATACATTTCAAATACTGCGGTTGCTTGCCCAATACCTCTTGTTTTATGATCAAAAAGCTAAGGACATTGTTTTAAAATGATTAAAAGTATATGTATGTATGTATGCCCGTGGTCGTGCTTCTGCTCCTGGCCCTGCTCCTATTCAATTGAATTGTATTCATATGAAATGCAACTTCCATCAACCTGATGATAGAATATTATACTCCTTTCTTTTATACAAAAGAAAGAAAAAACAAGAACGTCCTGTGAACATTGAAATGACATTGTTAGCGATTTTCTCTTTCTCTCTCTGCAGTTTCATATTTTATTTCATCACATGCAACGGTATAGGTAATATGCGAACATAATTGAATTTTTCTATAATCGGATGAGAACGCTATTCAATTTCAAATTCAATCAGATTGCACATAAAGGGGAACAAAAATAGTTGCACTACTTCGTTAGAGGATTTCCTTTTGGAATAACGTCTCCCTTCCTTCAAAATGAGATTTATTTTGTTTCTTTTATATCCGAACCTTTTGGAATACACGGAGAGACGGAATTGAAAGTTTAAGGTAAGCAGATTGACGGAAGAAGAATATGTTGGCAAAGGTTTGTTCCATTTTATTGTTAAAAATTTGGAAAAGCTTAAACTATGCGGATGTCAAAGAATTATACTCGTACTACCAAGGAAAGGATAGCAAAGCCTTAGCAAAATGCTTGAGTAAGAAAGAGAAATGAGGATTTATTCGCAAAGAATGATCCCAGATTCAAGGCAAGTTTTCATCTTTTCTTCTGTTGCTTCGCCTTTGAGAGTTGGGTTAAGTCATATGTTCTCGAACAGTTCTTAATACAATAAGCAATTGTATAGAGCTATCCAACAAGAAGTGTCACTTTAAGTCAATAGACAAAGTACGGCGGTGTGCTGACTTCAATTCTGTTGTCAACTGGAGCATATAAGCAAGTAGGCCAAGATCTTTATGCAAAATCCAGTGCAAAGTGATTGCGGATAGGCCCAATTCCTGTGATCACCTGGGATTTCAGTCACAATCTCAGTTACGGTGGCGATACTTTCTACTTCACATCACTAACCTATCTGAGACGTTCAGATTTTTCGATTAAATTCACTATAGTTCTGCGAGATGGCGCTGTTGGATGACCCCGCATTGATTACCTGAGAGTTTACAATTTAAGAAAAGCGATTAAAAAATTCATTCTTTTGATTTGCTGAAAATTCTGGAAAAATTTCCTGTTTAGTATAAACAATTTATTTCCCTTGATTGAATGTTTAATTTTCTCCTTTTTTTTAACAACCGCAATATATCACTCACAGGCTGTCATTTGTTAAAAATATTAAAAGTGTTTAAGTCAGTGCTGCATGCGCTGTGGCCTGTTGGCAACCTTCAGCCAAATGCGAATGTAATATTGTGAGGTCAAAATTGTTTGCATTGACACACTTTATCCTTGTGATATTTTCAATCTATTGCTTTACTATGCTCTGTTCCACTGGGTTACCATAGTACGCATGACAAATCGCCGCGCCGTTGATCGGAAAGCAATACCCGTAGGGTAACCATCTGCTGATTTAAAAACAAAATAATTTATTGAACGAAAAAAAGGTAATTGTGTACAAAGTGGACACCACCTCGATTTAAATGAAATTTTGGTAATGGGCATGTTTTCGAGTATTTTGACGTATCAATGTTATATTTCGAAAACGATTAGCTTACGAGATATAGGCTAGAAACAAAAAAAAAGTCAGCATTCATTTCCGCACCCAAAACTCATTTCGCGCAAATAACCTTCACTATAAATCACAAAACTCTAAAAAGGGGTGGAACTTCATTTAAACGGTTTCATCAGAAAAACAAGAAAATGTAAAAAAAAAAACAAAACACAAAAGCCATGTGGCAATACCCTCACATACTCAAATTAGTTGTATTGGTTCTCAAAGCACAAAATCCCAAAGCTTTTTGACAAAAACCACAGAAAAAGCCGTTACGATTTGCTTTAATTTACTGCAGGTTGGTCATGGTGGGATGTATGCGGATTTGAGGAAATTACAAAAACAAAACGTGTGTAAGTCAGTGCTTTTGTTTCTGTTTCAGTGGCAATTTTTCTGACTGAGTGCCAGATGTTTGCAGAAAAGCTCCCCCATAAGGCCTGTACTGACAATTTTTGTATAGTATAGTAGAGTATAGTATTTATTTATTGAAAATGTCAATGAATGAAAACATTTTTTTGCAATTAATATCTCCCGTTTTAAAATTGATTATCCCTTTTCCCCTTTTGGCTTCCAAATCTCCGGAAAAGGGGGGAAAATCCTACAATCTGGCCACGCTGTGGATATGGCCAGTACAAACAAAAAAAATCGATAGAGAACGAGAGTGCCACAAGTTGGCGCTCATCTGGGAAAAATAACTGAAAACATTTTTCGATCTTATTTTCGGCTACTTACTAGCCGAGGTATGAATTTTTTCACTCCAAACTAAATCCACAGTACTCCATTCATCCTTCCCGCAAGCAGAGCTAAATTTCAGTGTAAGAAGTTTTGTTTCGAACAAGCTTAATACCTGCTCAGCTGTCCTACTTATTGTCCGACACTCGGCTCCATAGAGTACTTGGAGACTTCAAAATTAGTGTGATTGATTTCAGTCTTTCGGGTTAGATGTTTTGATCCTTGTAATTCGGAAAGACCAAAGTAGGAGCGATTGCCTTCGTTATATTTCCATCTGGGTGTCGTTTGTCTTTCGAGGTAGATTAGATGAGATAGTGAATCTCAAAGTAATCGCTGTCAAAGGTTATATTTTGTCCAATTTGGTATTTCACATTTTACTCTCATTTTCATCTATTTCAAGTCTAACTCCACTGGAAGAACAGCTTTATTCGCCATCGAAGCTTCACTTACCGCACGTTGGAAACTGGCGATGTTGTCAATGTCGAATGCGTTTCCTGGTAGCTGGTCTGCCTTCCGTGTTGACGCATGCGCCTGTGAATCGCACTATCCGCTCTAGAAAAAGGTTGAAGAAACCACTAATAGAGCTTTGAAATACGCCAAATTTAAGCATTGACGCACTAGTGACAATTGGCAGGTGACCCATTCTGATTGCTTCCATTCTGGCACTCTCAGTTCTCGAACTGTTGGTTTGGTCTGCTGGGATAGATATAAGGCATTTATTATGGTTATTCCATCTGAAGTTGGCATTAACTAGAAAGTGATGAAAATGTTTACCTTCCAATGTCTGGCTAGCTAGACTGATATTTCCTGTATGATTGAAGAAAATGGTCATGTGTAAACTGCGACTTAAAAAATCTATTGTGTTCCCTAACTTGGAGACAGCTGAGTTTCTCGGTCTATCGAGTCCCCATCTGTGCCTACTGCCTATTTGCAATCGTCTTCTAGACATTCCCTTGTTTGTCTGAATACTGAATAGAGTCTAGCATCCGCCGCCTGGGGCTTTCTCCACTTCGTTGTAGTATTTTCAGGACTAATTTTCTTCTAGTAACAGTATTGTGAGACTCGGAGTATCGAGAAAGCCTGTTAGGATTCTAAGTCTGTTTTTGCTTAGACGAATACAAATTTAGGATCCCGGGTAGCACCTTGCTTTGTCTTAGTCTAGGGAGATCATCCGCCTTTCTGAGTTGTTCACAGATGACGTTGTCGCCCATCCCGCAGATGGGCTCTTGTCTGCCTCTTCATTGCCAGTGCCTCGATGGCCACCTAGCTGTCAGGAAAAAAATGTTTTGCTATATCTTGCTTCGGTACTTCCTGTGGAGGTTTATGTGCACGCATTTTTTGATTACATACACCTTGCTTGCCATGTTTATGAAATTTTCAGAAGTTTTATCTTTGCTTTGCGAGACACGAGACTCTATGTCTTGTAGGATCCAACACTGCTCTCGTTGCAATTAGTATTTTTCTTCAGAATTGTGTATTAAAACCATTTTTCACGTCTCCCATGATATCTATCGAAGCTATGAGATTATTAAGGTATCCTGTATGACAACAGGATTACTTTATTTTTATAGCGAAATTCAAGTCAATGAACGGTTAAGATCCTGCTGCAATATTTCCATTTTCAACGCCATCCAATAGCATCCGAAGCAGGATGCAATTTCTTTCAACAACTGCACCTGACTACGAAACGTCATCACATCGAACATCTCTTTACCGTTCACGCCCACCGGATGTATTCCGAAGAAATTTGTCGATATTACTTCCTCCTTTCGAGTACGTCCTCGGTTCAAGACTCTTATGTGTGCCCAAGTACAAATGATGGCATTATATTTTATACGTGTCTGATTCATCCTTACAGCTCGAGTCCTTGTGCGCGCTCTTGTTTTATTCTTTTTCCCCCTTTTATATCATTTAATTTCCTTCAAACGGATTCACCTTTCGGGTGCAAACAAAGTCATAAATTTTAAGTAGCAGCAGTTTCCTTCGACATGTTTTACCCCCAACCCCTCCATCAACTGTATCCTTCTTAAGGATATCCAATCGATTCAGCATTGTGCACACCAATGCTTCTGTGGGATAAGTAAAGTGTACATATGAGATAGATTCACATCCTGGTACTGGTGGTGGGCATACATACTCTCGTATGTCCGATGGAAAAAAAGGATATAAAATCATTCCTCACATCGAATAGAACATATACAAGGATTAAAATAAATGGCGACGAAGAACAGCTGTAACTGATGCTTAAGCTCCGGGGCTGGGTGAATGATGGAGCGTTGGGCGGGGGCGGTAACTACACGTTGGTGGTTAAAATAAATTTCAATTCTACACACCTCCGGACCGGAAATAACAATTTCATTAGGGCTGACACACGCGGAACACACAGAACACAGCCGATATACGTATGCACATAGGTATAGCGGATATCAAAGGATATTAGTTCGGGTCGGCGAGTAATTTAATCCCAATCGATGCCAAATTAATAGAAAAGAACTGCTTTCTTCTCGGAAGTATCTAATTAATTGGCCGGGAATTAATGGCTGTGCTTGCTATTTATGTCCGAAAATGTTGGCACTAATTATTTGAATAATTGGATTACGTTGCTGGGTATTTTAATTATAAGCTGAAACGTGCGGCCTATTTAAGGTTTATTTTCATTATTTCACAGGACATCAACGGATTTGCGTTTCATGAAGAGAAAAAAAAAAAAACAGATACATTTATATTACCCGGCGGTATTGCTGGATAATGGAATTTATATCCGTGCTATCCTTGGATTTGGTCCTTTGCAAACTACACGGGTAAGGTGATTCGGGTTAGCTTTGACCATAATTAGCAGTTAGTAACCAATGGCTCCACGTATCCCAAAGTTTTTTTTTTATTTGGAACTATGCGGCACATAATGGCGATTTTGGGCATAATGGGATAAAGATCTCGAATTTGATAGCGTTAACGGGTAATAGACAAATTCAAATTTCTTACCTACAGCGAAGGAAAAACAAAAATCATTTAGTTAGAACTTATTCTGGGTAATTTGCATTTTTGGCAGATGGTTATTTTGCGTCCCATATTGCTACTGCGCACCTATTTTGAATCAAAGAACAACCCGTTGCGGACCTACCCTAAACCTAAAAAGTCCAGTTTGGCACACTGATGGATCACAAATGCCCTCTGTCATTGATGCTGTGATCTTTGGGCCCAACACTAAACTCGCTGTGTCTCTTGGAACCTTCCTCAGCGTCTTTTAAGCTGATGTTCGTGCCATTGAGATCTGCGCTTTGATAAATCTGCAAAGAGGCGTCAAGGATGATAAAATAAATGTCTCCTCAGATAGCCGAGCTACACCCAAACCTCTGAGCTCATAAACTTTAGACTCAAGGCTAGTAATGTGCTGCTTCAATACTCTACCGTCCCTTCCCAATCACAACAAAGTTAAGCCCCATTTAGATGATCAGTTCAGTTTCAGTTTCAGTTGAGCTTTCAGTTAAACTGATGTGTAAATGCAAAAACTGAAACGTTTAACTGAAACTGAAACTGAGACTGAAACTTATGGAATTCCCATCAGTTTTCAGTTCAGCTGTCAGTTAAACTGCTCAGAAATAAAATAAAAGCTCAACTGAATACCGGACTGAAGTCTAACTGCACTACCTTTTTTAACTGAAGTGTCAACTGAACTGACAACTGAAACTAAAACTGACCATCTAAATGGGGCTTTAGACTTTGGTGGGTGCCTGGTCACACAGGCATTGAAGGAAATTGCCAAACCCTTTTATGGCATTAACTAATTTCAGCCTTAAGTAACCAATGCGAACATCATCTTCGACTCTTTCATTGGAAAAATGCTCCAAGGCTCAGCAAAGCTAAACTGTTAATTAAAGCATATACCCATCACAGGGAAGTTCTCAACTAAAATAAGAAGGCATCATACAAGCTTGCTCTCGGATAATTGTCTCTGGAATGTCAACTCCGTTTAGAGGAGATCGGATGGCCAAGCACATCCTTTGTGAATGCCCGGCACTTTTCAGCCTCAGACGTCTTACCCCATCCATAAAGAATTTCTCAAACCTTACGTTTAAAAAAATCCGTCAGCCAAGGAAATATGTACTAGCCTTTATCAGAAAGCTGGCTTGCCTCTTGGACTAATTAAAATAGTCCAAGAAAGAATAGATGTTCAAGGTCGCCGTATCAGTCTCGGGGCAGGATCATTCTTATAAAAAAAAAAAATATCCTACAAAGAAAGAGTTGGATCAACACAAATCTTAAAAACAACACGACCGACTCTGATGGATGTTAACCAGTGGATATATAAAACATACGAAAGGTAATACATAGCTTCGTCACGCAGACAACATGAACATCATGGTTGGCTTCCCGCGTGACGTCATAGAGGCTTTAACGATGGACTAAGTACAAGTTGTGAACAAACAAAGAAGCGCCTGTACGCGTATAGGATAGAATGAAACGTCAGTGTTGTGAAAAGTTACTTCGAGGTTGTTAAGGTTATGCATGCGAAGAACGCGCACGAAGGAGAACTTACAGCTCTATCAGCTATATCAAGATCTGAATGAAGGTCAAAGCACGCTGGATACTCAGCCAAGAGAAACTTGGGGAAAAGGACCAAAGGCGACTTCACGGATCCGAAACCTATTATATATAATAAAAAAAAAATTCAAGAAGATCGGTAGACAATAGGCGTGTTTTTTTGAAACGTAGCTAGCCAGTCGTTCGTTAAAACGATTCCCAGCCAGCCGAACCCAGCTGACTTACCTCCAAGTTGGTGTGTGTGATTTCGGTCATATGTGTGTGATTTCGATCAGCTGTTTAGTGTGAACTGTCAAAGTATTCGGCATTCAACCAAATCGATTTTTTGTTATTTGTTGTGAAAACAATTAATTTCGGTAATTTATTCAATGGATAATTTACATAAAGTGATATGAAATCATAATATAGTGAATTATTTCTGTGAAACATCATTTAGTAATTGAAATTATATAATTTTCGTACACGGCAGTCCGTCAAATGTTCTACAAATCGCTTTAAGCGCCACCTTGCCATGAGATATCGCAACATTCCTAGCCAGCTGCTTTTGGCTGCGGATAAAATCAAGAGTTGTAGCCAGCTGGTTGTTGTATTTGTTTTACGTGTGAAATTTGACTTTGCTAGCAACTACTGGCTAGCTACGTTTCAAAAAAACACGGCTAATATTACAACATTACGAAAAATTTCACAGCCGTAGAGCAAAATTGGTAAGAGAAGTGTTTTTGAAAGCAAAATCCTAACCGCTGTTTGTATAAACTTTTGAGTAGTCCAAATCCAAAGTGCTCGAAGGCCGCTATATATTTTGCCAAGTGTGACATTGATATGATTAGTCCAAGTGAGAGTACTAATTAAGACAATTCCTTAGTTGCAGACAGTGGCAAACCTACGTTGCCACGATGGCTTGACCGAGTCTGATTTGCGGACAAATAGATAAATATGGCATTTTCCGGTGTATGGCAATGATTTGCGATTTTGCTGAATTCAAGCATAGACAGTTTGTTTGCGACCAGAGGAGAAAAGCAAGCAAATCCACATTTATTAGTATCTCGGCTGTTAAGAGGACAGCTAAATAGGGGTTGGACACGTCTGCGTACATGTGCATCGAGTAGCGTCGAACTATTTTAGGGAGTTCATTATTTATGAGAGAATAGGATTGACCCGAGAATTGGTCCTTCAGGAGCTCCACTTGAGACTCTTATAAAGCTTGAAGACTTGTTATTAGTTATATACTACATATTGATGCCTACCCACGATATAGGAAAATATAAGCTTAGCGGATTCTTTTGAAAACTTATAGGTGCCACCGCAAACACCTAAAAGTTGTTCACGGTGCCCACCTCTTCCGAATGACTGACAAGCATTCAAGAGTATCATTTGTCATGTAAAGCTTCCCAACTCGCCGTTCGGAGACGGCAGAAAACTGTAGGTCCCTTCCATTCGTGCAAAAATATAACGCGCACACACAAATGGTTGCGGGAAGTTAGGCTTGGTTCTACCTAGGACTGCTGAAGCCAAATATTTTTTTTTTTTTTTTATAGGTGCTTTGGAGTTTTTGATATTTTTAATGACAATGTATACAGCGAAGGATGTCGAACATATCCTTTGTAAATGTCAGGCCATTGCTCGTTATCGTTAGACTTTTCTAAGGATGTTACTTCTTTGATATACCTCCTGGAAAACGTTGGCCAGACTGGCCACAGTCAGATTATAAAAATTAACAAGGAAATTAAATGTTTAGACGGGAAATATTTCGGTTTAGGTACCATCATAGGATGGTCCCAGGGGTTCGCGATGTGCCCATTATAGTACCTTGTATTTTATGATGGCTCAGCCTAATAGCCCCTAACCCATATTTGTCAATTTAAAGCCCAACTCACAATGTCGCGTTCGGGTGCTCTCGCGTTGACAGATAAAGTAGAAACAATGCAAACATAATTATGGGGTGCTCTTAAATGCGACCTCAGGCGTTATATCGTAGATATCGTAAAGTTCTGGGCAACGGCCGAGTAGAGCTACTTTCTACGAGGGCGTGCGTTGTGACAACTCACAGCTGGTTTTCACATTATAACATTCGATGACCTTTTTGATTAAAGTACAATTTTTAAACATTTAAGATTTGTGTAAAAGATTTAAATGGTTAAAATAATTTTTTTCAACACAAATTAATTGTGTGGGGTCTTTTTTTTAATTTACATATTCTCACAATCTTGTTTACAAAGTAATTTCTTACATTTTCTGTTTCTTAATAAAACAATAAAATAAAAAGAAAATACATTTCAAATCTTCTTTCTATCATAAATTCGTGAATGGGAGATTTGAGGAACCACAACATATTATTTGTCATATTCCTAACCTATGAACGCCTGAAGCTTGAAGCAGTATTTAGTTTTGCAAATTTGAAGTTCGTGTATTGAACAGAAATTATCGTAAAGTCGACATAAAGCCCATTAACGCGAGAGCGCCCGAACGCGACATTGTAAATTGGGTTTAATGAAGAACTAGCTAAAAACATCGATCGGGATTTTGAAGTGGTCGCCGAAACTTGTGTAGCCAAGTAATATTACTCTGAAGTAAAATGCAATTGCTGAAGATGGAGTTTCTCTTCGCTTTGTAAAACTTTTCTTAGTTCATCAACTTCTCCATATCTCATCATCTACATCTACATTCCCAGGCAATTGGCAGGTTTTAAAAATAGTACCTGTTGCGAGAAAACCAAAATCGAATAACATTACCACCCAATAAGCATCTTGCCTTACCTGGATTGCACTTACAAAAGGACTTTTCTAAACAGCATCTTCATTCCACTGAAAAACTTGTTTGATTCCTGCGACACAGTTTTAAACTGTATTTCACAAAAAAAAAAAAAAAAAAAACAGAAATATATAAAAACAACTTCATCGTCATTACCGCGCCGGTAACTCAGGAAGCATAGAAACTTTTTACCCCCTAATGAATTGATGAATGACTATCATTTCCGGAGAGCTAATAATAAAACGTTGACCACCCACCTTGAGAGCTCCACTTCCCACTACACACATCCTCGTACATATTTATAGCTATGGCCGTAATGAGATTGGCAAAGTTACTGCTGTTCGACAATGCATTAACAGTCAGGTGAAGTTGGACCTCATCTTAGCCCAACGCCCAACCTTCGTCCTGCGAAAATAAACTGCCAACCGATATGTACACTGTACACAACCACACGTCAAATATTGAACAGGTGTAGGTGTAGGTATAGGTACCCAAATTCGAGCAGCGACCACTAGCACACATAATCTACTAATTAATGATTCCCATGACAGAAATTTATGTGTAAACTTTAACAATATTTGTTGCAGTCCCTGACGGTGAGTTATTAATAACTTTGCGTGGACGTGCCCACAACGGAAGTGCCAAACTCAGATGTGCATCATGTGCTGGGTAAGTCATTGGGTGGCTAATGTGATCCACCCATATTCACTGTTGTGGCATCCTTGGAGTAGATACTCGTACCAAACCCTAACTCGACCACGGACCGGAAGACGAGCTTGGCTACATCATCGTAACGTTGTTAGGCGGTGGCAATGGCGGCGGCGGCGTCGGCTCTCGGAGTCTTGGGATTTAGAATTTTCTGACGGAAAAGTCGGGCGCATAAAAGATGACACACAATATCACAACATTGCACTTCCGGTTTTATGGTTACTATCCGAGCATAAACAATGTTGTAAACTAAAAGTTAAATTGGACGATAGCGGCAGTCGTGGTTGATGGTGGTAGTAAAGCTGGAAGTGGTCATACTCGAGGTAGATGGCGAAACGGTGAATGGAATGATGGCAGCATTTTTATGCCATTAGGATGTGAAATGCAAATGGAAGTTTTTTTCAGATGAAGTTCGTAACGTTTTGGGTTTTAGCTTCATCGTCTTTTTTTTTGCTACACACACATCCGGTTAAATGGCAGGCAATTAATGATGTTTTCCTGTGAAGCGTTTCGAACGAAAGTTACAACTCCGTTGACTAATGTCATTTCTATGTGCTGATGTCAGTGTCAAATGCTTGACCGATGTAGAAAAGTTTTTTAATTCAATCTGTCAAGTTAAGGTTGTTGGTTTTATTTCATGTTTTTTTATGTTTTGCATTTCATCGGATGTACGAGTGGTCAGCTCGTGATGTGTTGGAAAGTAAATTAATTGCATTTCAGATCAGAATGACAGTTGGGGACATTTTTTAAGCGATTTTGATATTTTTGGCTAATTGCAACTATTTTTGTAAAATGTCATTAGTAAGTTTTTAAAAGCGACAGTTAACAGTAAACAATATCGAAGTCATCAGTTTTTTTTTTGGTTTTTTGATGTAATCTTAATCTCTTGAACAAGACTCTGACAGATGTATTGACCATCGTTAGCTAATCTTCGAATTTATCTGATAAAAAGAAAAAACGCGTGAGTACCAGGTGCTCATGAAATTTGATGTGTAACCATACGTTTGTGTATGATGGCGGATAAACAGAGAGAATGCACTAATACTAAGAGAATCATATACAGAGAGCGCACTAATACTAAGTTTGGTTACGCCTGATAGACGACGGTGAAAAATTTGCCCAGAGAGCTAAGATGTTTACACATCAAAAACTCGTAATTAAAATCAACACATTTCTGATAGATTTGATAGTGATAGAGTTAGACATATAACTTAGCGCTTTTTCATGTACCTAAATAAATCTGGATGTGTGTATTCGATTAAAAACCCATAGAAATTTGATGGTGGGTTATGAAAAGGGACGTTGCTTCAAAAAAAAACCTGCAAACAAGACCTGTGTGTGTGTGTGTATATGTGGTCAACGACCACACCACGCTGAAAACATCGGTTCTCGTTAGATCACCGAAATCAAACAGCACTTTGAAACACCGCGTGTTTTTGACATAGGAGTAGGAGTAGGGGGAGTACCGATTAATGAATCGACTCCATGTGGTAACACAATGGACTTTAAGTGTCTAAGTGAATCCAATTAGAGTGATGGGGATAGCCACCGTAACCTAACCTAACCTAACCTAAGGCCTCTGTGGCAAGTTATGCCATAGGAATAGAACAAGATCACATCCACTCAATGTGCAGCCCTGGTCAAGACTATGGACGATAGATGCACCGAAGTTATGAGACAAAAAGGTTTGGAAACAAAGTACTGACTCTAAAAGAGATAGAATATGTATTATTATCTACAATAACAAATGCATATTTAATTTTATACATTTTTTTTGTAAATGGCTTTATTATAAATATATCACCGAGCTCAAAACGATATAAATAAATAACCTTTTTTAATGATCTCCTAAACAAAAAAATCACGAGGAATTGAATTTAACAAATACTTATATACATTCTATTTTAACCAATTAATCTGAATTTGTTAATAAAACTTGGTTCTACCAAAGATGGTGTAATCGTGTTTATGCGACTTAACCCATCGAAGGCAAAACATATCTTCTATTTACAGTGCTGGTCACATAATTAAGGACAACATTCTCAAATCAGAGAAGAACATTTTCTTTTTCGGTGTTTGTCCACATTATTTGGTTTGCGCACTCACTATAAACTGTAATGGTAAACTACGTTCATACTCAAGCAGCAAACATGTGTTTGGTTTGTTATGCATTTCATAAGGTTCAAAAAATGGTGATAAGTGGTATATTGTATTTTCAGTAGCATAAGATAAAAGAATTGAAGGCTAAAAAATCTAGAAATAGGTCGCAAAAAAAGTTGCACACCTGAATTGCCCAGAATTATTGTCACGAGGTACTGCAAAGAAAAAAAGTCAATTCGGGCGATAGCTAAGGATCTTTTGTGTTCGAAAACTATGGTGCACATTGCGATTAAGCAGTACATAGAGAGTTTAAACATAGGAACAATGAAAGAGAGCCAAGATTAAGAAAAACCACTAAGAGAGAAGATAGCATTATCTGCAACTTGAATAAAGCCAACACTTTTTTGACATTTACGCAGATTAACGTCGAAGTCACGGCAAATTTGAATAAAGCAATATCCGCAAAAACCATAAGACGCTGATTACTTGAAAATAGATTGCGTCAATGCATTGCAGGGAAAAAGCCGCTCGTTTCCAAAACGAGTTTGTGGCGAACCACATAACGACAAAATGACTAAAGTAATACCGATTCATCGATTCATCACATTCATCCATCCATCCATTCATCATGCACCAACACATACAGAAAGTTTACGAGTGCACCTCACACATTCAATAGCCCAACATACAAACATAAAGTTCGCGACGACGTTGACTTTGACGACCTGACATAACGAACCCGAGAGCAGAAAGAAAGTAAAGTAAAGTAATCAGTCTAAGTCTAAATTTCGAGCTACACGCGTGCGCAACTGAATCTTGTAAATTAGAGTTAAGTTTTTGTTCCTATTAATAAATGTTAATAAAAACCAAGACGAGTGTTTAATTGGTGGTACGAACACCACAAGTTTAAGGCGCAGAATACAATTCGCAAGAAAACACGGCGAAAAACCTCTTGATTTTTGGAAACATGTGCTTTGGAGCGATGATTTAAAGTTGAACATATTTAGCTCAGATGTCAAAAAGCATGGAAGACGTCCGGCAAACAAGTAAATGAATCCTCGCTACACTTTAAAGACCGTACAGCATGACGGAAGAAATGTAATGGCTTGGGCTGCCTTTTTCTGGTTTGGTGTTGACCCGATTTGTCGTGTAAATGGACGAATGGATCAACATTTGTATAAAGACATATTGCACAACACAATGAAGCGATTCGCTGTTCAACACATGCCTGATCCATTTATTTTTATGTAGGGCAACGATCCAAAGCACACTGCTCGGAGCGTTAAGCAGTGGTTTTCCTCACAAAACATTAATGTTTTGGATTGGGCAGCGCAGAGCCCCGACCTAAACCCTATCGAAAACCTTTGGGCAGATGTGGAAAGGGCTCTGGAGAGAAAAATTAGTAAACATTTTGAAGAACTGTTCCAAAACTTAAAGGAAACAGGGCAGAGTATTTCAGTCGAACGATGTCAGCATTTAGCCGCCAGTCTTCCGAAAAGGTGCAAAGCTGTGCTTGAAGCAAGTGAAGGGTGTCCGACCAAGTACTGAATATGAAGTGACACCTGATGTGCATTTTTCTTTTTTTTAATTGCTTGTGATTTAAAAAAAATTATATTTTAGAGTGTGTTGAATTATGTGTCCAAGCTGAAACAGCTGATTTTTTTTATTATTTTGTTAATAGTTTTTTAAAAAAAAAAATTCATTCGTTTTTTTTCTAAAACTTACTTCTACTTATAATAATGAAGAAGACTGCATTTTTTTAACAAAGAAAACATGTAAATTACGAGAATTATACGAAATTTACAAGTGAAAATACAATGTCCTTAATTATGTGGCCACCACTGTATATAAAATAGACTGACGTCCGTGTGTGCACGCATAACTCGAGAACGGATCGCTCGATTTTCACGATTTTGAGCTTGATGGATTCGTATTGGAAGGACACTGTGGAGAAAAATTTTGGAAACTTTCCATGAAATTTGGAAAATTAAAAAAACACGATTTTCCTTACATTTTGTATCGGGATTTTTTTTTTCATTTTGGCCATAATATTATAGTTCAAATGGTTGCAAAAGTGAGTCACGCGACTGTTAGTGTGCACGGGTGAAGCCGGGCGGTTCAGCTTACTTACTTAGTTGGCGCTACAGCTCAAGGTGAACCTGGGCCTGCTTCTCGCAACCATTTGTGTGTGCGTGTTATATTTTTGCACGAATGGAAGGGACCTACAGTTTTTTGCCGACTCCGAACGGCGAGTTGAGAAGCTCAATCGTGACAAATGATACTCTTTGATGCTTGTCAGACATTCGAAAGAGGTGGGCACTGTGAAAAACTTTTAGGTGTTTGCGGCGGGATTCGAACCCAAGACCGCTGGCTCAGTAGTCCGACGCACTAACCACTTGCGCTACGGTGCCCACGGTTCAGCTAGTTTTCCATAAAAAGCTGGCATAACGTGCGACACCTACAATGTCTGTAAGACACAAATGATCAAGATCTACCGCAGCATGAATAAGCATTGAATAAAAGTGAAGCTATCAATGTGAGAAGATAGAAAAGAAAAGAGAGAGCATACGACGAGATATACATATGTATTTGAAATGGACAGATTTTTTTTCCAGTGGCGTGATGAGTAACCCCAATTGCCTTCGTATATATGTATGAACACAAGTGTAGTACATGTTACACCTAAAGAAATATCGTCCATCACTAGAGCTATTATGTCCAACTATTTGAAAAGGATCCGTCAGCATGGAGTGCCACTCTACCGACGATATAAGAGAAGGCACGCGAAGTTTGCGTCCTTGAGATAAAAATTGGAATAAAGTGAGAACATATCGAAATACATTTGAAATCTTTTTTTGTTGCTGACGGGTTAAGCGATTGCAAACAAAAACTGTGAACTGAACTCTGTAAAAATAAAGTTTATCTAGTACCGCCTCTACAAGTATTTATTTACTTTCATATATCCATTGTAAATGAAGCTTATTCAAGTGCTTGCAAATATCCTGTAGCTCATTAATTCTCCTTTAATGGCAATAAAAATGACTTTTTCGCCTACTTAAGCGCTTTAAGCTGTTATTACATCACTAGCGAGTGAAACATTAAACAAGTGTAAGTGTAGTATTTTTCCCACCCCCAAAATTAAATTCGAACTGAATATCTGTGCGAATACTCATCACCGATACATAAGCCGCATTGTAATGAGCTTCTGCGCGCGTCATTCAATGATTTCCCGTTAATAAATGCCAGACATCAAAGTTAATTATCATACATCGAGGGCAGAGTGTGTAGTGTGCATTGAGCCTCCCCAATAAAGTCTTTCATCAGTTAACACATATCAGTCATCACCGATACAGAGATATGGAATGGTTCGAGTTGCCCATAATATCACGGGTTGCCAATACACCCATCAGACAGCAGGATTTCCAGCGACTGATTTCATTCATTCAACTCTGGCCGGCCTAATTAAAAGGCTCCCCGGGGCAGCAGCTACTGGGAGTTTTATATCAAATTAAATGTACCCGCCTGATCCTCTTAAATATTATTATGCCTGTTTGGTGTACGTAATTAGGTGTTTCTAATGTGCTTGGGTATACATGTGTGTATCTATGTGAAATGATGCAATCCAGTGCAACATGCATTGCCAGCAGGCGCTTCAGCTTTGGGCTCAACATGTCAGCGCTTGTATCTACATATGTACATCCAGCGTAGATTGAAACATGATATTTTGAAAATCTGGGTTTGTGTGTTGCAAAATGTTATGCGTGTGGGTGGAGCATTTATTTTTGTTTATTGGTTTCCAATTCGATTGTAAATTTTGTGGTTAGATTTTGGCTTCGACATTGCTGTCGGATAAATATTAAACACGGTACATGAATTTTGATGAAAGTTAATTTGTGTTTCCGAGAAGTCGTAAATTTAATTTCGAGTACGCATTTCTCAGGAATTAACCTTCCGATGCTCATTTGCGATGATATTTCAGCTGTCAGCTCTTTTGACAAAGTCAATCAACGCTTCCTTATTGCGCTTTGTCTCCGCCTGTACTCGAGAGCGTTGAATACTCTATGGTGTGGGTTCCATTTTGTCTCCGAATCTTTTTCTTATTTTCATAAATGATCTCTTACAATAATTTAATAAAACCCTACGGCTGGACTCGCACAAGGAATTGCGATATTTTAGACGAATTCTTTTTTTTTCTGTAAATAAAAAAGTTTGAAAAAAAGTTTGAAAACACTCGGCCAATGGCAACCCTATTCAAGAACTGAAATATTGTCCTTAGTTAATAGGTTAGCTTTGTTTTCTACCTCTGTAATAGAATCAGAGCTTGTGCGTGGTTGTTACAAAGAGCTTCAAGTTCATATAAAACTCTGCTAGGTTTCCGACTATCAAGATTTATCAGGTAAATAGAAAGCTGATGAGTCTGCTTAGTATAAGATATAGTGAAAGTTTGGATGTTTGGATGTTTGGATGTTTGGATATGTGGATGTTTGGATGTTTGTTGCTCAATAACACCTTAACGGATTAACAGATTTGTGTTTCTGCTTCGTCAGCGTGCGGATCTAGATCGACGGAAAGGGGGAAATGCAATTTGGTTACCTTAAGGTTAAGTCGTTAAGTCAGTGGATACCTTAGAATAAAGTTTCACCTTTTATTTCAATTCACAAATACATATATTGTAGTAGGGAAAGGTAGGCGTTGTTGAGTTTTAAAATCAGTAAATAGTTGGTTATTTCAGACAAACCTCACCAGTTACTCCACGATTAATGCTTACATCAAAGCCTAATATCTTCGGCGTTTGCATAATGTTACTTTAACTATGAACATTAAGTACAACTCTTAGATATAAGAAAACAGAAAGAGAAAGTACCATTATTTGATGCTAATAAAATACATATTATGTACATATGTGTGTACGTGTAGATTCATATGTTTGTACACAGGTATACTACATTTCCATCAATTTTTTATGAAATCGTTTCATCTATAGGGAACAACAACATAATTCTTTAGAATCTTAATTTAAATAATATCGCTTCCTACTACTTCCCTTTTATCATACTACAATCAAACAATTGGACTGGGCAATGCCAGGCAGGCAACAGCTAGTAATTTAATAAGAATAGAAAAAGAACATCCAGTGTCCTGCTAAAGGCTAGTGGCTTCTTATCAGCTCTAGTAGGAACTGTTCCCATGAACAAAATGTTATGTTGTCATATGAGTAAACTAAGACTTAACGTAAATAATTGGTGCAAAGGCGGTGCGAACCAAAATGTCCATGAAGACTCACCGCTCTTCATCGGCTATTGCCCAGCTCTCCCTACCGTAATCGATTTCT
The DNA here is from genome assembly GCA_949775065.1 of Brachyopa scutellaris. Taxonomy (NCBI): domain Eukaryota; kingdom Metazoa; phylum Arthropoda; class Insecta; order Diptera; family Syrphidae; genus Brachyopa; species Brachyopa scutellaris. The sequence continues at coordinate 170,729,223 of OX459112.1, read as the reverse complement.
TCCAAGAATAGGAGAAATTCTTCGAAAAACTGGTCAAGTCCATCTGCAGCTTCATAGAAGCTTTGGGTTGATTCAAGAACAAGTCAAAACATTTTCATTGGCATCAACCCAAAAACCTAAGCTACCAGAATTCAAAAACTTAGATTTTTCAGATACAATTGTGTCTGGTTGTGGTCAAAATTACAGATTTACAGGAAATAAGAGCGTGACTGCAGCATCAGTTTGATGACTGTCTTTGAGCGCCTTTATTTGGGACTATACTGCATTCAGAAACATCATTTCATAAAGCACTTACCACCAATATAAAATAACTGAGCCTTAAATATACAAAGATGTATATGTCCAGTTTTTAATGCTTCCCTACACCCGTTCCTTTTAATAAATCACTGCATGTTAATATAATTTATTAAATTGCTGCTAAATAGAGACTCAGCTTTAGCTTCTACTGGCAAATGCCTATTGTCCACCTTAATGGTGTCTAATGACGAAGCGCAATCTTAATAATACAGTAAATACTCAAAACAACAAAACTCCATGAAGCACCAAAGCCAACCGTAGTAGTCTAAAGTTCTAAACAATATCCTGCCCATACATCTGCAAACTCCACACCAAGACTTACCTTGTTTCATGCAGATTATAACGACTTTAATAACTGTCCATGTTTCTATGCAGCGATTTTAGAGCTGTATAATGGTTAAATCTCCAGCAGAAATGTGAATTATCACTAAGCACCCAGAACGGCAGACTCCTTCCACTCCATCGGGCATCCCAATCAGATCAATAAGATGGAAAATCTCTGGCAATATATCAAAATAACAGTGCGTAGATTTTATGTGCACGGATGGAGTTTAAGCATCTATCGCCAGTTTGCCACCTTGCCACCGAACCGCACCCACCGTCATCACCCGTGGTCAAAGGGTTTTGTTCATTTGGCCGATATTGCTGCTGCTTCTATACTGCTACCGCCAGGAGCATTACACAGTTAGATAGACACTAATGGCTAGGCCATTAGTTCTTGCGTCCCATTGGTTTGTTTGTGCGGGGTGAAACCGAAATTCATCCAACAGGATACAGTATGGATACAGTAGTGGGTGCACATTCGGCCATGGTAGTGCAAAAGTGCCATTTAATAGTTTTAGTACTTGGAAAATGACTACAATGACAATGGAGTAAGACTTTTGTTCGCTTATTCCTGTTTCGTTGGAGTTGAAAGGACATTAGGAAAATTTAGTGGAATTGAGGCTTAAAATTCTATTCAGTGTGGATTGTGGAGTTTTTAAATAGACCGTGATCCAATTTCGAGAACGTAGATATTAACAGAAACCGTTATCATAGTTTTGGATTACCTACATTAAAAACTTTTGTTTCGAAAACTTAGTCAAGATTTTAAAGTAAAACTTTTGTCATTCCCAGCGAGAGGGAAAGTTCAGAGATGGCTATTGACTTTGGGCTTTTATTAAAATGGCTTAGTGCACAGTAAAGTCACGATAGATTTAGATTTTAAAGAAATACTGTAATAGTGATCATGATCAGTTAATTGCATGCAGAAAAGGTAGCCAATAACATACTTGAGACTACGAAACAAATTAGTTTAGTACCCAAGTGAAATGATCATTATCATTATCTACACACCGCCCAACGTGCTAGAATTTTTCAATTGTTCTACAGAAATAAGGATGTGATCAAAAATTCCAGTAAATCATCGCTCCTTTTGACTTGCATCTACACCCCTATAAACGTGAACAGCGAAGAATTAGCGCGGAATGGGTGTGCAGGAGAAATTTCAAAGGTTATCTATTTTTCTGATGAGGCATTTCGACCTCTTTGGATGGATGTAATGGATATCTCAATAACAAAATTGCCACATACAAGGCTAAAAAAAATACTCATGTGATTCACCATTATTTGCCCAAAAAGTAACTATTTGGTGCACATTGTAATCCGTCGGCGTCATGAATTAATAAAGTACATACTGCTTTCTTCTTTCTTTAGGTGGCACTACAGTTCGGGGTGAAACAGAGCCTGCTTCTCGCAACCATTTGTGTGTGAGTGTTATATTTTGTTTTGCACGAATGAAAGGGACCTACAGTTTTTTGCCGACTCCGAACGGCGAGTTTAGAAGCTCCACATGACAAATGAAACTCTTTGGATGCTTGTCAGACATTCGAAAGAGGTGGCACCGTGAAAAAACTTTTAGCTGTAATAGTCTGTACATAAGCTACATACATCAACTAAAAAACATGTTTCTTTTTTTTCATTTTTAGGGTTCCGTACCCATATGATAATATGGAACTATTATAAGTTCTTTCTAACTCAAAATTGTCTGTCACGATAAAAACATCAAGAATCGTTCTTCCTAGTAACTTGAAATTTTACATGGACAACATATTACTCAAAAATTTTGTGAAACAACAATACAGGGTGGGTAAAATTAAAACTAAAAAAAAAAAAAAAAAAAAAATATGAAAAATATATCATTCGAAACAAAGATTCCAAAAATATTTTGCTTAGTTTTTTCCGTTAGTTACTGCCAAAAATGTGTGAAAAATATCATACAAAAAGACCACAGATTTTTCTCCGAAACTACTGAAGTCAAATATATGAAAAAAATAATAGTTCGTAGGTGATTAACTATATTTTTAGGGTCAAGGGGGGTTATTGTAAATGCACTTAGTTCTCAAAAAAATGATTTTCCATCAGGCCATGTCATTATTTGAAAATACGACATATTCCCGTTATGCTGACACGTGGCAGACGTAATCTGTAAATAGGTTAGTTGCAGTTTGATCGTTGGCGTGATTTATTCATTTTCTGTATTTTCAAGTTTTTTGGTGTTGAGTAAAATTGTTTTAAAATATAAAACAAATGATCAAAGTAGGTAACTGTTTCATTTATAATTATGCTAAATATAAGTGTTAATGCATGTGAAGTGTTTTTTTAATTTTTTGTTACAAATTATAAAAGTAAGTTTACAATTACCCCATTTTTTTTACATCATGGGTAAATGTGAACACCGAAATGGGGTAAAGGTTAACACTTTGGGGTAATTGTAAACAATTTAAATGAACTAAGCCTTGATCTAATTTAATTTTAATTCAAAAAGATGCCATATATTTATAAACGAAAAACGACACCTCCATCTTATATCTCAGAAGATATCTTAATTATGTGCAGTGAAAGACGTCAACAACAAAAATAAGCCACACCGACAAGCCGAAGAAACATACGGGCTCCCAAAGTCAGTTATTTTTAATCGAATTGGTGGTAGAACTTTTCCAAAATATCTTCAGTCTACAAAATTCGTCTCCGTCTTCTATTTAGTTCGCTTTAATCCCAAATGTTTTTATTCTACAGCCTTAAGAGACTGAGTTCCTTGTTTTCATTTACCCCATTTTTCTCTTTTTCCTACAAAAAGGCGGGGATAAATGTAAACATCAATTTTTACAAAATCCAATAAACTTACACACTTACAGTTATTTTTTTCTAAAAGATGAAAAAAATTAAATGTAAGTTCAACCAACACCAATTTCCAATATCGCATAGTTATGCTGGATGAAACACTATAAATTTAGAAAAAAACGAAAATGCAAAATCATTTACAATTAACCCCTTTTGACCCTAAAGAAAAATATAGCGAGTCTCGTAAGTTGTATAGTTTTTGAGAACTTCACGTCGAAAAATTCAATATTATCTCGAAAAATTCAATTTCTGGACGAACTACTGGACCAATTTCAATGAAATTATCGAAATTATTCAATTAACAATAATTTTGGGAAAATTAAAGGCTATTCAAAACTGTGCTGCTATACAAAAAAAAAAATAAAGAAAAAATAAATAAAAATACGGATTTTGCCAGGAAACACAGTAGTATAGCTCAAAAAATTTTAATGAACGCGCACACACTCAGCCGCGTTCTTAATGTTTACCCAATTTCTCATAACGAATAATATTACTGATTATAAGTTTGTAAAGTGAATATAGATGTGGGTCGTTTTCGTGTTTTGTATTGACGAAACGAAACAGTTATTTAAACAAAATATAACTAGTTTTAAAACTACGGAACCCTTTGAGCGCGAGTCTGACTCGCACTTGGCCGGTTTTTTTGATTCTAAATGTTCCTTAATTTCATCAGTTACCCGAGGGCCCATCAGTGATTACTTTTTATAGAGAACATTCTGCAATCGAAATGTCAATACCTACATGTGAACGTATGCTAATGTATGTACATAATGCAACATTTAAAACCATTTGCTTTCCTTGTTGTACGATGGTCAAATCAATCAGCTCTTCGATTCTTTGGATCTTTCAGAATTGCCTGTTTGTATACATAAATTTCAATCAGTAATTAAAAGTAATTAAAGGTAATGAAAACGTATAGCTTACTCATGACCATTATGAAAATATAATCCGCTTTTTACTACCATTACGGTGTCTTTTAATTTAATTTCTTTTTTTCTTTATTCTGTGATTTTTGTTTATCGGAAAATATTCGATCATCCCATAAAAAATACGGTATTTTCTATAGCATAGAGTTACATAAATATAGCATAAGAGTTACAAATTTGTAATATGGTATATGCATATTGGTATAGAAGTAGGTATGTTATTCTTTGTGCAAATCTAGAAGAGTGCAATTCGGTTTTTACAGCAATTTTCGCAAAAGGTGGTTTTCATGAGCTTTTTTGCATTATGACAACACTCCGATATCTAAGATTAAATTTAACTGCTGATACCATCTTTCTAGTCAATATTATTCTGCAAATCATCATGGAAAGGCATACGCCCGAGCGGCGTTTACAAATTGTGTTCAGTGCGACAAGAATGCGCACAGATGAAAGTATCAGCACCAATAAGGGTAGTCTTGAGAAAGATCGTATTTCATCGATTCGTCATCGCATGGCCTGTGTCCATCGACTTTGTGGAAGATTTAGCTTCCAAATGTGTGTGATAATGGTCTGCAGGATATTAAGTTTCAACAAAAAAGGTCCACATGCCAAACTGCCGGCGAAATTATCGAGTTGTTGAAGTGTTCTATCTTCGATGGCAACATTATCTCCAGAATTGGACCTGCGACCTGGCCTCAAAGATCGTGTGATTTGACACTGTTGGACTACTTTCTGTGAGGGTATTTGAAGTCGTTGGTCTATGCGGACATGCGGAAAAGCCAACAACAATTCCAGCCTTGAAAGTCAACATCCAGCACACCATTCGTGAAATATGCTCAAAAGAGTAGTCGAAAATTATAATTGCCTGAACCGCTTCCGTAGTGGCCAGATGCCCAAAATCATTTTTCATCATTAATTCTATAAGACTATCTATCGAATAAAAAGAAACGTTGACTCATTTGCTCAGCTTGTGTGTACTTTATCTCAATTTCAAATCATACAGCTCTTAAGAAAACACCTTCCAGGTACTTTATGATTTTAATAAGAGCACATCAATGTAAACAGGAAACAGTGCAAAATATTGCTGCATCTCAAGAGGAAGAATCAATAAGTGTAAGTCACTGTCAATGGTTATTTCAGAACTATCTCTATAGACTCAAAGATGAGCCTCTGAAGTCTTTCGAGCTCGATAAAGATATTGTATTGCAAAACCATCGCTTTGGTTGAAGTTGGTTATAGTTGATCCCCACCACCAAGCCACTTGAAAGGTCTACAAAATAGTTTCCACACAACCATTCTGAGCTGAACCGCCAATACACCAATACAGGGTAAACGTGACCTTTCGCACTATAGGAAAGAACGTTTTCTGGACAGAATAGTTACTCTCGATGAAAGGGAATACTCTGCAAGAAGATTAAGCGCCGAAGACAGTAAATAGCAATAAGAGACAGATCAATATATTTATCAGATGGTCTTCATTAGCGTAAGGTTCTGCTACAGTGATGCCAACCCGAATTTCTAAAAGTCTGTAGATAAAAGTTACAAATTCTGTAGAATTCTGTATTTTTGCTTGATGCAAATCTGTAGAAATCAAGACTTTTTTTAACGCATAAAAAGTGAATAGAATAAAAATTTTGATACTATAAAACATACATAAAACATTTTTTACATTGAACTTGCACATCGTTTACTAGCAATCTGAGTCAAATCAATAATCTTTATTTTTGAAATCATACCTACATGTTTTTTGCATTTTGTATTTTCGGGAAGATTAACCTCACAGCACAGCCTTATGTAAATAACATATTGATAACTAACTGCCCCGCCCGGCTTCGCCCGCGCCCAAAATAGCAGAATCTGCTATCTGTTTGGTGAGATACGAGAGGCCTGCCTCATCGATTTTTAGCTTTTGAGCTCAAACCAAACGAGTACAAGAGAGTTCTACTGCGAGCGGATTGAGCGGCTTAAGTCAGCGCTGAAGAAAAACGTCCACAATTGAATGGCGATTATAAAGCTACTTTAGATTGAAGAACGTTTTAAATACAACAATTTATAATAAGGTCTCATTTGGACCTAACTACCATGACATGACCCACTTTTAATTAGATTTAATTTATATTGACACTCATTGCCTGACTGACCCAAAAACGCTTACTGTAAGTACTGTCAGTTTAATTTAAGCCTTCACTGTAAGACAAAAAGGAATTATGTTCAAAGTCATGCATACAGGACATGCTGGACATGGACACAAAAGCCTGAAGTGATGCCCCGAAAGAGAAAGAGTAGATGAATTATAAATTATGTCAATTTCATTTTTACATCTGATTGAGTAAAGGATTCCGGCCGAGAGGATATCCTACCACAGAGACAGAGCGTAGTCTATAGAATAATTTCGTATCTAAGCGCTCAGATATAAATGCTTTATAATCGGTACGAAATGTGTTCACAAACATACAGAGGATAGATAGTATAGTGCTATCGAACAGGCAAGGAGTTAAAGGATACTTTCCTCTTGGACGAGTAAAATTTCGAAGCCGATGCAACTTGACATCTCATTTTAACCGGAAAACAAGAGATTCAGCTGATAAATCTATCCCCCGTTTAAATGTTATTGGTTGCATGTATGTATGTATATGTTCACCGGAATGGGTAGATAAGGATGACAGAAGAAGCTTTTGCGGGAGTTGGAGAGTAAGGAGACGTCCGATGGTGAAGGACACAAGAAAAATGTTCGAAACGGTCGCCTCTCGTTGTTGCTTTGTAGGGGTATCTTTTCTTTAGTGCATTGTTATCCTAGTTTGTGGGAGGAAATTGGCACATATCTACTCTGTGGGGTCCTTTAAACGTGCATATTCAAATAACGATGACGATAGACCGGGAGGCTAAGGCTCAACGATGTGCCTTGCAATCTGCTCGGACTGATGATGCGGCACATTTTAACAAGAACTGCAGCAGGTTCATTATGTCGACACTTTGATGACAATTAAAAAGAAAGCACCCAACAGATGAGAAGCCTTGCACAACGACGGGAGATGAATGGAAATTGTAGAACCGGTCATGGGACTGTATGTAAGAGTTCAGGTTTAGATACCTGCAGGGGAGTGGGTTCTTAAGTTGTAGTTGCTGATGGCACACTTCAAGGATCTAAACTTGGAAAATCCAAATATTACCAAATGCTTTCCATTCAGAGATCTAGGAGTGCGGAGACTCTGCTTGAACAAAATCCATAATCACAAAGTGAGTTTCCCTGGATGCAAGGCTACTAGAATTGTCCTGGATCAAAAATTCGCGGATAGATAGTATAGCACCTGAAGTCGCGACATTCTTTTAAAATCAGAAAAAGGGTCGAAAAGGTGAGTAAAGGCTTTATCGCTGTTTCATCGAACAGTTCAGTTGAGAAGTGAAAATGTCTACAAAAATCTATTACACGAACCGAGTATCCTTTTCCTATGTCTTCCCAGCCAACGGAGCTCACCTTTCAAACAAGTAAAAAAAGGTCTTATTTTTCTGCTGATTCTAAAGTTTTCCTTCTCAACCCCCCCAACCCCCGCCCCACTGACTGGCAAGTTCAACAGCAGAGTATTTTACATTGTCTTAGGGGTAGTGTGTCAGAGAGCCATCAAATGCTGGCATTAGACAGTGATAATTATGTCAGGGTAAGTAAGCGGCACAAGAGTGCCTTTTAGCTGCTGAGTCGTTGGTTAAACACTTTGCGATGTTAACAATGTAAACCCGTTGTATAATGAGGTGCAGACTTGACAGAAACGTCAGCGCCTCTACCGGTGTGTTTACACTCATAAAGCAATGTAAAATTAGTCTTTTCCCCCATCAACGGGTTAATTAGTTTAATGTTCTCAATTATCCTTCTATATACGAGTATGTGCATGTATTTTATCTCATCAATCTGTCCTAGTTCGTTGTCCGTTACACTACTAAATTTAATTGCATAGCCACATAAACTTTACGAAGCAAATAAAGTAACAAACAAAAAATAAAGAACCAAGTTAATCCAATCCCGAGTACCTAACCCAAATCGATGGAACTCTGTCACGAAATGTCCAACAAGCTGGCGGAGTAACTTCGGTGCACCTTTCATTAATCCTTATCCACTATTAATGGTGGCCCTGTCCTTGTCAATTGTGGAGTACATACGACCGGTCGGTCGGTCGGTTGGTGTGTTCAACTTTTCGTGTCGCTCATCAATTTGTTCGTTCGAGTGAAGGTGAATTAGTTTCGGAGTGTCACTCTGAGGGTTGACTAATTATCGTCGACAGGACACTATCGCGTTGTCTAGCAAACTGTCGCATGCCTTTCAAATCAGGGTTTTTGTGGTTTGTGGTTGATTTTGCTTTATGTTTCCTCAATGGGAGAGTTCTTTCTGATTTTCGATGAAGCGGATTGAATTCGATTTAGATGTAATCGATTAGGTCGAAGCTTTAAGAGGGAAATCAGTTTTTTTGGGGACATTTTTGTACGTCGAATTTGGAGAGGACTTTTTGTGTAATTTGCGACAATCCACAGGAATCAGTCTTCTTGTCTTAGGAGTTGTGCAACCTTCTCGATAGGACGAGCTCAGTTTTTGCTTTCAAAAAAAAAAAAATATATATATATACGGCGTCAGCAGTCCTATACAGAATCAAGCCTAGCTTCTCGCAACCATTTGTTTGTGCGTGTTATTTTTTCCACGAAATGGAAGGGATCTACTGTTTTTTGCCGACTCCGAACGGCGAGTTGAGAAGCTTCTCATGACAAATGATACTCTTTGATTGCTTGTCAGACATTCGGAAGAGGTGGCACCGTGAAAAAACTATTAGGTGTTTTTGCTGGGATTGAACCCGGGTAGCATGCGTAGTAGTGCAATGCACTAACCACCACGGCCACGGCGACCACTTTCATTACTGCAAAATCATAAATCGAGTTTGGTAACACTAAACTTGTGTTAAAAACTGAGCGAATATGTATGGTAGCGTTTTGCCAGAGATGGCGTAGGTAATAATTTCTTCATGTTAATAAGCCTACTCTACCTGAAACAGCTGTACTTTGTACTTTTTCGGATATGACGATCTTTGTTCCGGATAAATCGTTTTTGCGGGGACTTTTACTTTATTACTTTAATATGAACAAAAGTGCTGCCGAACGTCATTATATTTAAGTGGAAGTTTATAGTGACCATGCTCTAGCTGACAAAGGTGTCGGAAGTGATGATTTCGACTTGGAAGACAAGGAACTACCAGGCGAGCCAATGTCTGAATCGTTGGAAGTTGACTTGTCAACGATAGGAAAATGCCATAATGCTAGTGATACAAAAGCAAGAAAATTGGGTTCCGTACGAGTTGAAGCCATTTCCATTACGGAAAAAGGGCCAGAATAAGGGCCGAAATACTTAGAAGGATACGACAAAGTGATTTTTTAGCACGATAATGCAAAACCGATCAAAACATACTTGGAAATTCTCTCTTCCCACTCGACGAATTCTCCAGATATGGCTCCTTATTTTCTTGACAGTGGCTTGCATGCGGTCATCCATGCAGAGGTGTCATTTTAAATTTCGCGGCATTGTTGTTTTCAGCCATCACCGCGATAACTTTTGATTATTGGGAACTAGAAGGTTATTGAATATGGATCGATACATAATAATCGCACGTGTTGAAATTATGGAAATGCACAAAAACGGTGCAAATATCGCGGAAACTTTTCGTAAAGTTCGTACTGCTTTTGATCATTATCAAGCCCCCTCTCGTACAGCTATAGTGAATATAATCGATGAATTTGAACATCTCGGATAGCTTGGTGATCTAAAGACTCTAACTCGTGTTTGTCCGGCAAGGTCAGCTGAAGATATCGCCGCCGTAGTGTTTATTTCGGAACAATCACAGAACTTGGGCCTATCCGCAACAACTTTGCAACGCATTTTGCATAAAGACATTGGCCTTTATGCTTATAAGGTCCAGTAGATACAAGAATTTAAGCCAGCACACCGCAGTACTTTCGCTATTTATTTAAAATAACACCTCTTGTTGGATGAAGTGTGTGCTGGTACCCGCAATTCCAGCAATCACTGCTACCTATATTCATATTAAATAATTGTTGCCAATTGATGACTGTCCCACGTTTGATGCAGGGTTTAAGCAAAAATGTTTGCAACTATGACTCTGCCGACATTTTTTGGGTCTATGAAGGTCTACTAGTGTCGCCTATCTCCTTCTGGTTAGCCAAAAATAGGATCGAAGCTTTCAATCTCTTCGACTACCAAGCTCAGGGCACCACGACTATACATATTAACGAATACTTATCAACCTCGATCGAAGCAAAGCTACTTCAGTATAACAAAAAAAATGTGATGCGACTGTATCCAACAGTCCCCAGCTACATATGTGTAAGCATCACGCGGATGGGGTATAGAGCTCCACTTTATTGGAAAGAAAGTAAATTATAACTAGTCTATGCTCGATAAAATGCAAGCCAATCGCATATGTATATACTCATCGAATCCACTCCATTCGCAGCAGTCGACGCCAGGAAACGAACCTGGGACCCCTAAATTCAGTAGTACTGCGTCAAAAGTAGAAAAACCGACGCGCTACACACTCAACCGCCGCGGTTATAAAAACTTTTCATCCAAGTTCTTACATAAATAATATCAGTTTGTAGCTACATATGTACAGTCGAACCCGAATAATATCACATCGCTTAGAAGCACAAAACGCTTTATATCACAAAATGTTAAGGCCAGATGTCTTTTTTACATAATTCGCATTGGAGTTAAACCTCTTTATAGCATCTCGTTTAATATCACAACCCGCATAGAGTCATTCAAAAATAAGCATGAAAAAATCATTTCTTTGTAAATTTTTCCGCTTAATATCACACATTATTATGGCAAATGCAGTTGCCATACATACATATTGGCTTGGAAGTATAATTTTATGTGCTAGTGTAGTCAAAGCTAATACATAATTAGAGATGAAATTCGTTACTGCAACTACATCCTCATCTTTTGTGCTTATTGTAGTCTGTTTCAAATAGTGTTTCCGTTTCTCCTGTTATATAACTCCGAAAAAAGGAAATCTACTGTTTCCTGTTCCCAGAAAATGTTTTGACCATTTCGTCTGTTAGTTTACGTTTTATTATTAAAAACAAAACTAGAAATGGAATGCTAACATAAAAAAACAGCAACAAATAATCTACGGTGTAAACCCAAAGCAATAACATTCCTGGGTTGTTGATTGGCACTACAACTCTACCACGACAGTAGTTCGCGTACGCTCCCAAAAATACGAAAATCTACGAAAACCCGTTCGCTTACGAAAAAATTTCGTAGTTTTTCGTTAAAGAGAGTGTAAGAAATCTCCCCAGGCTGCGAATTTTAGCACAAGAAATTTCTTTGGGCAGATTACATGAAAACTGTCAAATCACATTATATTTTGCATTTTTTGTTGTTCAACGCGTTCGTTTAATTTTTCGTAATTTTCCTATAGTTGAGAAAATTTCACCCCCACTTTTCGATATTTGATAGAAAACACTCATATGTATTTGGTGCAAAAAGCACGCGAACGGACCTAGTGACATTGATATTGTCACTGCTTTGAAGTGCTTTTTATTTATATCACAATTTGCAAAAAGTAAAGTTAGCCGTTGCCAATTTCCGTGATTTTGGGTTTTCTTGGCTATGTAAGCTCAATAGAAGCACATTATTATATTATTATGTATTTAAGGTTTACGTACTTTGTATCACATTTAAAGTTGAATCCAGGGAAAAAGACAAAGTATGAACAGAAGTTTGCAACGCAACAAACATTTTTTCGACGAACCTGAGAAAGTGGACTATATTATGCGACATGCTGAAGGGAAACGACATATCAATAAAATTGAGTCAGCGCAACAGCAAATAATGTAGTGTCAAAAAACTTTTTCCTAATAAAAAACTAAAAAACCTCCTATTTTAAAGGTTTAAGGACAAAATTTTAAATCTCCTGTTACTTTGGTAAGTCCAACAGAAGATCTCCTGTTTTTTTCACATTTTCGCGATGACAACACTGGCTTTTAAATCCTGGTGAACTTTTGTCCGCATATTAACTCTTTTCCACGCGCACGCTTTTTCTCTTCCAATAAACCCTAGTGCGCAAAAAAGGGAAAACTTGCGAACAAAAGTCCACCGTGATTTTATACGACTATACCTATTTGAGTTTCACTTAACATTCTCTGTGTACTTTTTTCTAAGGACTGTTACTTATTGCATTCTTGATTTCAATTTCAAATTTAAAAAGGTTTTGTTGCCTCTGAATAAAAAATTGTTTAGATTTAGCCTTATTCTAATCAGAAATCAGCAGGATGAACTTGTGTGCCTCATATACTGGCAAACAATTAGCTATATTTTCTTTTCCCGATAAGAGCACAGCCAGCTTATAGTCACAAAGTTTGGCTGCCCGGTTCATGTGACTATATCCGGGTTCGACTGTACTCTGTTCTGTCATCTCATCACGAATAAGAAAAATAGAAAAGAAACAAATAAAAAAAACAAAAAAAAAACTTCTATATATGTATGTATGTTATTAAATCGCTAGCGCAAGAGCTTGTAATTCCTCCTGAGAGTTTATTTCTGCACCGATTTCAATGATTCTAACACTGATTGAGGGCTTCATCAGTATAAATAATTTTGAAAAAAAAGCATATGAATGAAGTTATTACCGAAAAACATTAGTTCAACGTACCTACATTCACAAATGAGGTGTCTAAAGAAAATAATGCCTTGGAGCAATGACGAAATGTACTCTGATTTTATAAATATAAACAATTTGTTAACACTTAATCTTAATATTTATCTGGATCTCTTCACGAAAATTAACTCTTAGCTTTTGGAACAAGGTGCCACTAGGAGACTCGAGGCCAGTAGGTAGCCATTTTATTCGTAAATAGGTTGTAGCTTTTCTACATGCGAGATTGTTAATAATATTTATAAACTAAACATCCAAATCACTGCTCTAGAAAATCCTCTTTCTTTTGACACCTCATTTGTTAAGATTGGTTGAATGGGAGAGCCACAAATGGTGATAATGATTGCAGAACATTGAAATGCAAAGCATTATGATCATGTTAGAGCGCGCACATATACTCACACACACACACTACTGCAACGATAACCACTGCTGCCCGACTGCTGGCAGTGGTCACTACTGAAAGAAAATTGTGGGCGATGCTTTGAATAATTGTTTTGAACATTGCTCAGCTCCAGGACAACGCAGGAGGATGTTTTATATCTTAAATGAATCAGAGATAAATTTACTAATTTCACATATTTTTTTGTTTTTCAATCCGATTAGCCATTATTGAGTTAGGGCTGTATAACTATAATTTTCCCTCCCAATATGCAGTATTTTCACTATTTTCTGAAAACCATGCCATTTTCCGGGATAAAAAGTTTATATATAAAAGTTGACCAGAAACATGAACAATCACTATGTAAATATTTCATCGCGCTGCTATGAAAATTTTGTTACAAAGATCGTAACCGTTCGGAATTCCGTCCCCGAAAAAGCGGAATTTCTTCTCAAAATCGCGGAACTACTCCAGTACTCCATGTTGCTAACGCGCGCTAAGATGTTTACACATTCATCAAAAGACGCGAAGGTGGATAGGCACTGGCAAATGGCAATATAATCGAACACGCCTTAATTACAACTATTTAAGGTGGACTAGAGTGACGAATCGGGCCATATCCAAAAATATATTTTTTTTCCCCGAATACTGGGAATTGAAAAGAAATGAGTTACTACAAAGAAGTCGCAAATATAAAGAAACAGTCGTCTCGTATCTGCGAACACTATAAAAATGGAAAGACTCCGAATTATGGTATTTTTTGTGTACACGTCTGGCTGACAACCTTAAATACATATTTAAACTAGTTCTTTTCCTAAACTCCACAGGTAAGATATGAATGCTAAAACAAGGAAAACACGACCTGTGGGATCGAAAAGGCCCAACTTTGTATTATTCAGATTATTTTATTTGTACAACTTTTAGCAGGATACAGTCTTAAAAACAAATTGGGGAAGGGGTAGCACTCTATATGTTAAAATAAAACGCCATCTAAAAGTGTATGCAAGTTCAATATAAAAATCACTCCAAAGGCTCAGCCCCGGAAACTGTTCACTTTTGCTACATTGACTGTCAAAATTAAGAGTATTGAAGGATATGGCTATGCACTAAATGACTAAAGGGTATCTGTGAAGTCAGTTGGAAATCGACTGACTGACAGGCTCCTACGGAAAAGAATGCATTTTTTTCTGGTACCTGCAACATGTTATGACCAGGAATTCTCTATTCGCGATAACGCAATGCAATCGACAACTCCTAGTGACGTGTGTAATTGCAAGTAGGCAACTAAAGACTGGGAACCGAAAACAGTTCACAGCATGCATTCAATGTAGTTCCATCTAACTCCATTAAGGGGACCTTCTGGTCTAGATTTTTCAAAAAATCTTTTTTTTTTTGATATATGTATGTATCAAAAGTATAGGCTTTTAAAAGTATACTGTTAAATTTTCGTATCAATATTTCCAGTATTTGCGCAAGTCAGCGCAGATGCAGGTAAAATTTAAACTCATTTATCTCGAAACTATATTTGTCTGCACGGTGTGAAACAAAAAAAAAAACTACTCGACCGATTCGTCTCAAATTTTAGTACATAAATGTCATCTAAAGAGGTTGAGAACTTTTTTTAAAAAAAAAACACAAAAAATTCGAAAAAATGAATGAAATATTTATTTGAATCGATAGTTTGAACCTTGCAATTTAATGTTTAAAGATAATTTCATGCAAATGTTGACCGCGGCTGCGTCTGAGGTAGCCCATCCGCTGAGTCCAATTTTGGCATACTCTTTCACACATATCGGCCGGTATCTCACGAATGAATGCATAGATGTTGGCTTCCAGTGCGTCAATCGAAGCGGGCTTGTCCCTATAGACATTAGCCTTGACATACCCCCACAAAAAATAATCTAATGGTGTCAAATCGCACGATCTAGGCGGCCAATTGACCGGCCCGAAACGTGAAATTAACTGTTCACCAAACTCGCCTCGCAATTGCGCCATTGTTTCGCGTGCTGTGTGGCATGTGGCACCGTCTTGTTAAAACCACATATCATGCAAGTCAAGAACTTCCATTTCGGGCAAAAAAAAGTTTGTTATCATCGCTCGGTAGCGCCGAATCGACATTTCGCGGTCTTCTGTCACACTAGCTGATACGGCCGCAATATTTTCTTCACTACGCACAGTACGTAAACGTGTTGGTGGTTTAATGTCCAACAAAGTAAATTTGGTGCGAAATTTGGTCACAATCTTCCGAATGGACTGCTCAGAAGGTCGAGAATGCCGATCATAAAATGGAAGCAGCGCGCGATGAACATTTCGAACCGAGCACGAATTTTGATAGTAAAATTCAATAATTTGCAAGCGTTGTTCATTTGTAAGACGATCCATGGTTAAATTGCAAACCAAACTGAAGCTGTTTGACAGTGACACAAGGTACTAAACACACGTCAGCTGTCAAAACCAGTGTTGCCAAAACCAAACCAGCTAAAAAATCACCCTTTAGTAAACCAGTGCTAAAAAAAATATTTTACGTTGAATATTTCTTACTTTTTACATACAAAAGGTAATGAAAAATGGTCTTTTTTTCGAAACGTAAATTTCAACAACGCGCCATTTTCTCAATTTTGAATTTTTTTTTTTCATTCTAGTTCCTGCGATAACTAAATACATTCATAATCATACTGATTAAAATGTTTCTTATGTTGTTTGTTTTTGATCAGTGGAAGAGCCAAAACACGACACACCACCAAGATACATTTTTTTTTGAAGAGGGTAACTGTAAAACCAATTTTTGTTAAATTAAAATTATTATTATTGTTTTTTTTAATATTTTTGTGTATTAGGCGTGTTTTTTTTCAAATCTATATAGGCTTAGCGGAAAATGAGAAAAAAAACGCTGAACAGTGACTTGGCAGGACTATGCTAATTGACGTTTGACAGTTTCACATCGGCATTGTTTTCATTGAAAGTAAGGCCGGTAGTTATCAAGCGCTCATTAATAAGTTGGTGGATAGAATTTTTTTTCGTCAAATTTAGTTCAATTAAACAGTAAAATAAGGAACATGTTCACTTAATTCATTATAATTTTCTTTTCCTTGTCGGATAAATTCGTATTTCTTTCTTTTCTACCCATTTTAAAATGAACAGAAATAATTGAAATATGAAATGACAGCAGAGTTCGGTTGATAGCTACCGGCCTTCATATTTCTCCCTCACTTTCATGTCATATTTGACATTTCGATAAAATTTTCGATAACTATCGATGAAAAAAAGTTTGGTAGCACATTTTTCTATCCAGGCTAAGCACCTAAGACTGGATAATTATCCAGTTTTCATAAGCCTATATAGGCTTAGTTGTTAGTGTAATTAACATGGAAAACCTTTTTTAAGCCTATATAGTTTTGAAAAAAAACACGCCTATTATTAAAGTGATAAAATATATCTACAAAGTTGAAATACTGTTGTTCATTATTTTCATTAAAAAAAAAAGATCGTAAAAACTCGTCAAATTCAATGGCGCTAGACCAGAATTTCCCCTTAAGTAAGATTTTCCATCAAGGGACTACGTCATGTGCAATTTGTCCACGATTATCAAGATTTTTTGCTTTATCGTTTCCATTTCATAGTCAAACAGTCGAACTGCGCACCGAATAAAGATCTCAGCTACGTTTGCTAATGATTCTTCGAACCGTCTTCAAAACGATCAACTGTTTTCTATTGCCAAAAAAAGAATTGACAAAAGCCAATAGACGAATCAGAGTTTTAAACTGGTGTCCAACAGGGTTGCATACTATCACCACTGTTTTTTATTGCTGCGTAACAGTGACGATCTTTGCAAGGGTTCCTTACTGGGGAACCAGGTTACAAAACAAAGCTGACCACTTCAAGTTGGAGTAAGGATCTGAACGTCCGTCGAGGAATTCTACTGCTAAATTTAAGTATAAATTTCAATTTCAATCACTGCCAGTAAAGGGAAGCGTCCGCATAGAGTGAGATATTTGGTGGCACTTTCAGCAGGTGTCCACTCATCACATTAAATAAATGCAAAGATTTAAGATACATGAGTAGAGTACACGTATGCTACCCATTGAAACCCTTCAGATAAAATATTAAAAAAAAAAACACAAAACCATTCGCTACTGTTACTGTCATCCTCAACAGTCCGCTAAGTTGAGAGCTAAGCAAAGTATTTAAATCGCAACTGTTGGCAGACAAATGACAGCGGCAACGATGACGATGGCAAGGGTTGAGGTTGATGTGCCCGCTTTGACATTATCTCTTGTGCATGTAGGCACTTTTGTTCTTCATTAACATTTTTTTTTATTCGCTCCTTGCTATCCATCGCTTAATGATGTCGATGATGCTACCAGCTACAAATGCTTGAAAACAAATATTTACGCATCTCTTCAAATTGTGCTTTTATCTGCGAGGATATACCACAGAAGTAATTTTAGTCTCATACCAGTCCCCCATCACCTCATGCTCCGTTCTAGTTAGCGGTAGCCACAATGACTATAGGGTGATACAGAGGAGTATTTGAGTCTGTCTCTGTGGTGACAATGCGGTTGTATATGCTTTCATGTCGACTCACAGAAGTCTACAACCCGAAGGTAGACTTAACTCTTTCAACTCTTTGTTGGAGGACAGGAGTAGCAAATAGCGATTGTTGCAAACTCAGCACAAGGTCGTCGTTGCTGTCGCCGCGCTGTGGGAAAATAAAAATTTAAATTAAAAAGAACAACGAAGCGAAACATACAAAACTTCCAAATTTCAGATACTGGTTTCATTATCTATCCTTTCTGTCGACGACGGTGGTGATTCTTACAATACGATATGTCTCACAAGAAAGGCGTTTGAGTTTTGGATTTTTAAAGGCTCCGACCCGGAGGGGTCGTTTGCGGAGGGCACTGCGACTGATATTTTTTAATTGCGGTCAGTTTTGGAAATCAAAATGTTCTGGGAAAAAAAAAACTCAAAATTCAACACCCATCCATTGAATTTCACTTGATTTTGAGTAAATACCTTTATTTAATTCATTGATCACAGAACGATATATGTACATACATATATACGTAATTTCGTCGATATTTAAAAGTGAAAAAACAGCAATAATTTGCACATTATATCGAGACACAACCGCTTCGTATCAATCGTCAATGTTGAAAGATTGAATATGTGTACAGTACATTCCACTCAGCTGTCAAACTTCAGTCTGAGAGCGTAACACCGTCTGTTGGCGATTCCACATTCGTGAGTGACTGTCAATTCCGTAGTGTTTGTCATTCGTCAGAATCAATATTTTCTCTTTCCCATAGAAAAAGGCATTTTCAGCCAGCCCTGAAAGTATACAATTTCTGGTTTTCACGATTTTCCTACTTTTCTGATCGATTTTTCCAATTTTCGGCTCTGTAGTGCCGTCGCGCGTACGAACCGACACCAATGCAAAAAATACTTTTTGGCGTAATTTCAGGCAGCCC
Source organism: Brachyopa scutellaris (assembly GCA_949775065.1). Classification (NCBI taxonomy): domain Eukaryota; kingdom Metazoa; phylum Arthropoda; class Insecta; order Diptera; family Syrphidae; genus Brachyopa; species Brachyopa scutellaris. Next base: position 170,710,271 of record OX459112.1, on the reverse strand, counting down.
TTAACAACATAATTCACTTGGAGTTTCAGCGTTTTGGTGAAGAATGGTGCTAAGCCTGGACTCAGAAACTGCTTCGAAGACTTTATACGTAGTACTGTGAGCAATGAATTTCGATTTTGATAGAGATTTTTAAAAAGGAACACTCCAAGGTACTTACTTCACTACGGAAACTAGATCCCCATTGTATCTGCCTCCTCCTTTTTTTTGAACACCATTACTATTACAGTTGACGATTAAATTCCATAGCCTGCCGTAGTCACTAAATCGGCCCATACACACCACACTTCGGTGTGAGCATCGGTGTCGTTTTTCGCCATACACATCACACAATATTCGCACACATTAGTTCTTTATCGAACTTAGTGATGGGACTCGTGTGATTTTATTTTACTCGAGTCACTCGTGTCATCCACAAAAATAATCGAGTTCTACTCGAGTAGAAATCTTTTTTGCAAGTTCCGAAAACTTTTGACAACTTATTCAATAAAAAAAGGTATACATAGGTAGTATAGTAGTTGCAAAATGCATTATTGTTCAGCCTTAAACATAAAACGACAAATAAATCAAATAAAATGATAAATACACCAAATTGTAAAACGTTCGTTGTAGTTTAACCATGCAACCATTTGTTTACATGAATTGAAAGTGAATGCGGTTGCGCGAGTAACTAAATTTTGCACCTTTTGGATGTTATGTATGTATGTATACGGTGACTCCATTTCGTAGTCGTGTGTGCTTTTCGAGTAAAATTCATTGAAGCCAGTTTCAGATTAGCTATTCGAGTACGAATTGACTCGAGTGCGAGTCCACTCGAATATAAAAACATTTGATTCGAGTACGAGTTAAGACTGAATTACTCGAGTAAAAGTCGACTCGAGTCCCATCTCTAATCGGACTTCGACGACGAAGGAACAGTGCTATGAGTATTGAAAGTGACGATTGCAATACTACCGCGATCAAACAAAGACTGATATTTTGTATGAGCGTGCGCGCACCTACCCATACACAGCACACTTCAAGGAACACCGACACTAAAAATCAAAATGTTTTGATTTTGCTCACACAGTGTGGCACACTTCAAAATCGGTGCGCGCACTGCCCCATACACACCACACATTTCAGCACACCGACACAAGTGTGGTGTGTATGGGCCGCTTAAGCCTGTTAATCTTGATTTGTGAAGTTTTTGGGGAGTAAGCCAGTAGGACTATGTCGTCTGCGAATAAGATTAAATTGACTTAAGTCCTCTGTCGACTTAAGAGAGACCTGGGCCAATAAAGAGCCCAAACCTAAAATTCAAGTACTATATGTAGGTACTTAAAACTCTAAACCACACAAATTATTTATTACGGTAATGATATGAGAGTTGTGGACTTTAAGTATCGGCTACCTCAGTCCGACACTAACTACATATACTATTAGATGTAACAAGTTACTGTGCGATACTTTCTCTCTTGACACAATGTACCTGCACTCGTTTCAGTGCATTCATTATTCATCACTTGCCCCCCCCCCCCCCCCCCATATCGGTTGCTGAGATAAAAACTCACTACGCCCCCAGGCCACCTCATGTACACAATTCAACGGGGCCACTATAGAAAGCCTAAGGTGAGAGCGTGCCCTGCCGCCCACTCCGGTGCTGGTCTAACCTAATCCACACCGGGAGCAGACTCCAGTCACCAACTATTTACATACGGATGCTGCTCCGTTTGCTTTAAGCTTTTATTGTTGCCAGATGAACAAAAGGGTGACAGTGACAGTCATAGTCATAGAGCGGGCCCAAAAGGATAGGAAGTTCAATGTGAGAAAGTGTGTGTGTGTGTGTGTGTGTGTGTGTATTGGTATGTGTGTTGTCATCAGATGAGAATAAAGGACAAACACGAGTGTTCGTATACAGGTGCAGCAGGTGGGCTGAATGGTTTGCGATATTTGCACTATGTACAAAAGGACATTTTGTTAAGGCGGCACGGCGTAGATAAAGGAGACAGGGAAGCTGGTATTCTATTTGCCCAACATGCATCAATTTCTGTGAGCGGTTTCTCTATCTTCTCCCTGCCAACCCCCGCTGCTTAGATGGTGAGTTTCATCTCTGCTGCAGTTGCAATTCTTGTGGTGATATTAAATTTTTTTTTGTTTATTTTTTTTGCTTTGATTCTTGCGGCGAAAGGATTATTTTTGTGCGCCTTCCCTGTGTCTCACGGAGAAACTTCTGTGTGCCATAAAGTTGTGCATTTTTATGACTTTTTCGTATGAGTGCACTCGAATTCGAAAGCTTGATTAAAATTTGTCATTGAAAAGGCTCGGAGAAAAAAAAACGGGAACACACTTGTGTTCCTTTTTTTCCTGCTCATATTCAGCTGAGTAGAGACATTTTCATTAGGTCCGAGAGAAGATACATAGCTGTGCATTTGGTATGTTTGAATGGGACGTTTCTATTAGTATTTGTCAAGAGGACTCTCCAGTTGGATATGAAGATACAGTTTTAATTTTTTTTTTGGTTCTTAGTGATTTGTTTTTAAATGAAACTGACGTAGAGTGCCGTCCAGTTTAAGGGGTCCTTTCGAGAAGTCTTATATACAAATATTTTGTTTTTTTTTTTTTTGGTCAGAGCATATTGGTCCAAGTGTCTCCCATGAAATAGTTTGAAATAAAATTTTTATCTCAAGTCGTAGAGGTGTGTACAATTGTACATACATAGGTGAGTTAAATGATTTAACAGATGAAAAATTAAATGAAGCCAGCTGTGGTGCTCAGTTTCATTATATTAAACACTCGTGTAATCAAGTTCTAAAATGGGGGTGACCTTACTAAATCAAATTCTGTACAAAATCATTTAGTATAATTATTCTTCAAGTAACACATGCAAACATGTTGACGTTCTTTTCACATTACATCGTAGTTCTTATTGCTATTTAACTTCTAACGGTTACTATATGAAAATCAGTAATACCGATCGCCTGAGCAATATCCGAAAAATACCCAATTTTAGAAAATCAGTTAAAAATCAGGTACCGTTGAAAAACTTTTTAGGCAAAAACCTGGTATGAAATTTGATAGCATGTGTCCAAGTTAACCTAAATATGAAATTTTAACAAAATAGTTGGAGCCGTTTTCGAGAAAATCCGCTTTTTATAAAATCGGTCCCAAATGAAGTATAGGTAGCTTAATTTTTGGAGCTAGAATGAAAATCCCAAATTAGCCTTGCGGTATAGTCCCACAGACCCCAGATATGAAGTTTCAAGCAAATCCGCACAGCCGTTTTAGCTCCAGTCCGAGATACAGCCGTGTTTACAGAATGAGCGTTACTGCTTTATTATATAGTATTACTAGCTGGCCCGTGCTCGCTTTGCTTCGCCTGCCTACCACATTTATTGGATGTAGTTGATGGAATTTTGATTTACTTTGCTGTCTTAATAGACCAAGAGCCCGCAGTAATTTTCGGTTGTAAATAGTAACCAAAAGAGTCACTGTTACTCTTATCACGATTCCTCCGATAAATCCGCACATGAAGAGGAATATATGGTGTACCAGTTTAGAGGTAGATATAATCCGTTAACTGTAAATTCCTGCAGATTAGCGAACAAAAAATCGTATGACGGTGGGGTATATTTTCAGCCCGTCGAAGTAAGGGACCTCCGATTCGGTGGTAGGACCACTTTAAATTATATTACTTCTCAACTACTACAGATACAAAAACAATTTCTTAAATTTCGGAGAGGCAATTAGAAGATCCAATTTCTTACCTTAAATGCATTTTTCTCAAAACTTTTACTTCATAAAAAGCTCTTTTTGTACTACAGTTTTATCTTTGGCGAATTCTCTAAAAATTATGTTAAACAACTTTTTCACGTACGGCTAACAGAGGTGGTAGTAAAAGCCATTTTTCGTCAGATAAAAATGATAAAAACATATTTCATATTGAAAGCCGGAATTTTTTCTGTCGGGTCCATGGCAGCGAAATATTCTCATGTGGACCATTTTGTTGGCCACTTGGTGTATCAATTTGATGTAATCGAGCATTTCATTTTAATGTTGCATTTCGACTTATTCGCCCAATATCAGGCCGATTTGATCGTTTACTAATTTTCGCTGAAAAATTGACTATATTCCGCTTATTAACTTAAAATAATACTATACACTCAGCGAAGTCGGGCATCCGTCCTCGTTCGCCATAAAAAGATACTGAACTCAACAGTCTCTTCCTACTACTCAAATGCCCGAGCTGCCACTTTGCCAGATTATAATAGTAGTGGGTAATTTTATACCTACATTTAATTTATGCGTTTACACGCTTTGAAATATAATTGCCAATGCCAACTAAATGATAAAAGATAAAACAGAACAGATAAAGAAGAAGAACCCTGCAAAGAAAGATTAGAACTCAATTCCAATCCAACTCAATAACCTTAAAATTGCACTCAAGTATAACACACGAAATACAATTACACGAATACGACACACCTCTCTACAAAACTTTACCAGCTGCATTATGCCAGAACTACATCGGAACAAAAGTGATAAAAAGTACAACGAAGTCAAAACAATAGGTTGTACTCTTCCATCGCAGGCACATCTGTATCATTTCCTCTCAAATGAATAAAACTCACCACGGCTAAAGCCAGAACTACATCGGAACAAAAGTGATAAAAAGTACAACGAAGTCAAAACAATAGGTTGTACTCTTCCATCGCAGGCACATCTGTATCATTTCCTCTCAAATGAATAAAACTCACCGCGGCTAAAGCTAGAGCATACCCTAGCTTTCGCCGCGGTGATGTTGCACAAAAGCTTTCCAGTAGTTCTTCCAACCAAATACATAAACCAATTCAAGTAGTTATAATTGGATTTCGTATAAAATGCTCGAACATAGATGGCGCTTATTCACTTTTTTGCATACCAGCTGATTTCCGATGAATTTAAAAGATGATTTTAGACGTATATTCACGAAAGCAAATACCGATTTTATTATTCCCGTACAATTTTTTAGAATTTTAGGTTTGAAACCAATTTTCCTTTTTATTATTCATCCACTATTAACGAATAAAAGTGCATGGTTGCGGAGAAATACATTTCCTGGAGCTTTCAAATGTCAAACAAATAATAATTTCATCCGTTAATGGCGCTGTTGGTCAGTTGGAATTGAGTGAGCTTTCAGTGTGTGCACACTTCTACTTTTTATCACTTTTGTTCCGATGTAGTTCTGGCATTACACACATACATGAACATAATGTAAACAAAACGGAAAGAAAAAAAATACGCACCAACCTTTGCGCTTGAGCGCTAACGCTGAGCAGCGCAGACACATACACAAATCCATTCCACTCAGATTTAAAGTGTGTATTTATAGGAAAAATGAGAAATACATATTACGAAGAGAGATCGAAATGAAACCAAAAGAAGAAAACACCACTGAGATTGGTTTCAGAACAGTGATCAATTGAAAAATTAATTAAAAAAGGCATTTTACAAATATGTTATTAATATTGCTCAGCTTGTAGAGCACGTAAAAATATAATTTTGGACTTAAAAGACGCGTATTTTAAAGCTCTTAAAACTGATCTTAATTTCAATAAAATAGACGAAGGAGAAGTTTACCTTTTTTAGGTTCAAAGTCTAATTATTGAATTTCTTGGTTTTCGCACTTAAAATTAGATATTTTTTTATGCACGAATCTGCTCCTTATCAAAACCTAATCAACACAAAAAATTATCAAAATCCGTTTAGCTGTTTGCTGTGTAGGTCCATGCAAAGGAATTTTCACTTTGTTTTATATTATTAGGGATTATATAGTATGATATGATTATTATACTCCACTAAAGCAAGTATAAAATATGTTAAAACGCTCTATTATTACCTATCATTGTCGTAGGTTAGGTGGTAAATCTTCATCTCAGTTGTTTTCTCTTCTCCATAGTGATAGCATTACCGAGATGATTAAAACATATAATAACCAATATGCGGCTCAAAATAATGCACAGCTTCAACTCAAACTGCACGAATTGAAGAGATTCTTGGGTACACTGTTCCGCAGTGAATACCATACACTTCCTCCATGGAAATTGTACTGGTCAATTCAGCATACATTTTGAGTTTCAATTGCGAAGAATCTTTCAGTGTCGATATTTGAATCAATCAAATGACTTATTCATTTATCAGACAACACGAAGTTCGATAGATCGGATACATTTGCCAAAATAAGACCGTTCATCAATCACCGTAGGCGATTATTGAGGTATTCACAGTAAAAAGTAGCGGTGACCACTTTTTGTCAATACAACTTCCAAAATGATGCTCAATGCATGCAAATTGCTTATTTTGGTCACGAAATCGGGAAATGTCAAGCCACAGTTGGAGCTAAGAGACCATGTGCCTAAGGAGCTTTTGAGAGCAGACCGCAATCGCCCATCCACATGCATAATACAACATTTCGATGGTAGCATTAGTGACCAAAGCGCTGCAAAGTTTGTCACAGCAAGGCGCCTTTCATTTGTATAAAGTGTATTATTAGCTAGTTTGCATTCTAAATGCTACGGAAAGTATACTACAAACATATATGTACATAGTTATTTACGTACTACTTATAACTTAGCTATTTAATTTATGCAATGTTGATTTTCTTGAAATACATTTTTTTTTTGTTTACTTATTGGCCCAGTGGGTAGTAAACTACCCAGGTAATAACAGGGAAATGGTTAAAGCGGAAAAACGTTTGTTAACATTTTTGGCTTGATGGGGTCCATATAAGCTGCTTTTGAAAATATTGTGTAAACATTTCTACAGGAACTGGTACCGGGCCAAAATGGGTTAAGAGAACAGTGCAGAAAAGCCGTTAATATAAACTCTAAAAATTGCGTTATTTCGTAGGTCTCTTGTGTTTTCCCGAGCTGGTGACTAAAGCTTGTTCTTCGGCTTGGTAAAACTTTAATCACTTGTCTGTAGGTACAGAACATTTCTATATAGAAATCAGGTTTTATCTCCAGCTATTCACAAAAGCATTTCTAAAGCATTCCCTAAGCTTATTTTTTCGTCAAGCGCTTGTAATTGTTTCGACCTCTTTAGAAAAACGTCCCCAAACTTTTGGCGCATTGTGCCGACTCATGGTCTATTCCTGTTTTTATAGGGGATTAAACCTCAATCCACGTTGTATATACATATTGAAAAATTTATCAGAACCCGAAAATCTGGAAAGCAACCGCAAAATTCCTACCAAACCACAGTTGGCAAGCAATTCCTCTTCGTAACTGTTAACATGGTGATAATAAAAATAAAAAACTGGTCCTCCAACCCAAGGAAACCATAAAACACTAACCAAAAGCCTACTCTGGGGAAAATTACCACTCTCCACCTTCTATACGAGTATATGTAGAACATACAAAATGAATTCTCATTGCTCTTTTTTAATTAAATCTAGCGACGAAAATAAAAGTATCTAAAACAAAAAAAACGCAAAAAAATTATCAATTTCATTTGAAAAGCTTCATCTCTGCCAACCCACAACATGTCATTCGTACCCGCCACTGCTGTTCCCTATTTCGCACACACAGAAGTCATTCAAGTTTACGACTACATACAACATTTGATTGCGAGTTTTCCGTTGTAAAACACTCCATGGAACATGGCCCCTCGCACACAGTTAGTCGCCCATATATGTATAGCAGGCAATAACATGTTACCTAATTACGAAATTAGTTATAAGACATCACAGAACAGAAGCAAATTAACTTTCTGTCCATACGCCGCGCCGCTCCTCAATCCTCGGTCCCAATGGTATAGTTGGCAGGATCATAGGGATACGCCGGAACAATTTTACAAAATCATAATTGGATACGTGTAGACCGCAAACATAAAAACTAAAATCGGCTGCGGGCTTTAAAATGTCAGGTCCCGACCCGCATCATTGTAAGTGCCACAGCTACTCTGTGTGGGAACTTCCGAAATGCGTATTAATGTGAATTTGATAGCACCGCGCTCCAGAAATAGCGCCACTGCTGCACCGTTTCACTGATGTATTCCATTGAAATCCAGGACCGACAATGGGTCCGGTGCTACCATTATTTAATTATGAATGCCATGATTTCTCGACTGCGGTTTTTAGACTTAATGTCGCCAGGATGCTACTATCACCATTTAGGCTTTGTTCCTATCGATTTCCAACTGGAGTGGGGAGCCAGTTGGAGGACCAAGGACCAATGCCCAAAATTACTCTGATTACATTCGCAAATGGACCAAATATTAATCTAGTAATAGAGTTCATAATGAATCAACCGCACACACACTCGGTTACTCCTTCTAATAAACTGACTGGAACTACGAATACACACACATAGATACTATATCCAGAAAAGCATCCTGCATCCGGCTTGTCCTACGTCAATAGCAGGATAACCCTGGGGTGGTTTATCATGTATGTGAGTGGTTTAAAGTCATTGAAATCGGAGCATATACCGGCAGTGGTCTATAATAGCCTGTGTATACGATGGAAGGCTACTTTCGAACACACAATGGTGAGGGCTAAGTATTGAATCAGTATCCTAGCACCTGTGGAGAACCCCCATATAAATAAAATTTCCTATCTATTGTAGTGTGTTTCTATGTTTAGAGAATGATAACAATTGTCTGAATGCCGTGCATAATCATCTATACTTCAACAAGCAATCGATGGTAATCAAACCGAAACCAGAATAGCAACTTGATGCTAAAGTACATTATCACCCTAATTCCGGGAAGCAGGAGCGTAAGCATTCAGGGAATGCTTTCACTTTCTTAGTGAGGGTAAAACTGCCGCTTTAAAAGCGGGGTCTACTGCCAATCCTACGGTCCGAAAAGGTTCGAAGTGGTCTTAGAGAATTGTCGAGATATTTTGGGTCTCATTTTAGCAAACATATTTTAGCTCTGAGTAGAAAGTTATGTCCTCTAGACTCTAGTCTAGAGTATCTAGGGTGATTGTTATATCTGTGGCAATAAGTTAAAGTAGCTTATGTCTAATTTTATGATTTTTCAGTATAGACAAATGAAGTTTTAAATAATTATTTGAAAAAAAGTGGTGAAGCTAGGTCCATAAAAATGGACCACAGAATAGATAATTTCAATGCCTATGTACTGTCTAGCGGCTTTGATAAAAAAAAATATAAGTAAATGCCATAAAACGCAGTTTTAGTAACTTAAGATACAGTGCTGGACAAAATAAATCATACATATCATAAGCATTTCAGTTAAGTCGTGTAACTTTTTTTTATGACTCAAAAAGATTATCTACTGTGCTAAAATCAAAGCTTATAGTAGTAGCTTAATAAAGTAATAGTGAAGAAATAAAAGTTATTCACAAATATTTTTAAATAAACTTATTTTGCAATATTTTCAAATTTTGACTTGGTCAAAATAAATCATACACCCTTAAAAAAATGCAGCAAAACAGATAAATTAATTCAATTCGTTGGTTCCCGATTGAGAAACGTATTCCCAACTTTTTATTTACTATATTTAAGATCAATTGCTTCCCATTATGTAGGAAATTACTTGCGAACTTGTAGGTTTTCGGTTATTTTGAGTAGACGCGTCAAGCCTGAACAATGTCTGGAAAGCAAATATCTCTTGAAATTCGAAACTTGGTGTTACGCGACAGACAGAAAGGAGAATCGTATTCTATATCCATTGGAGCAGTCCAACACATTTGGAAAAAATATGAAATACATGGAATTGTGGTGAACTTTTCTGGAAACGGCCGAAAGCGGGCTACAACTGCCCGTGAAGATGTCCGAATCAGTCGACTAGTAAAACAAAACCCAAAACTATCTTCTCGAAATATTGTAGAATCAATGGATCTGCCTATTAGCGCCCACACTGTACGTAGGAGATTAAACGAATCTGGCCTTAAAAGCTGTTTGGCATCAAAGCGCCCCTATATCAGCAAACAAAATAAAAAGAAACGACTCCTGTTCGCAAGGCAATATGTTGGAATGTCTCTAGACTTTTTAAAAAAAAGTGCTGTGGTCTGATGAGTGTAAATTTGAGCTATTTGGACAGAAACGGCGGTCTCGAGTGTGGCGCAAATCTGGCGAGGCTCTTAAGGATCAACATATTCAAAAAAACCGTTAAGCATGGAGGCGGTAATGTCATGGTATGGGGCTGCTTCGCATGGTCTGGTGTTGGAAATTTTGCTCGAATTGAAAGTATTATGAATGCAGACGGTTACATCGATACCTTATGCGAAAATTTAGAAGAATCTGTGTTGAAATTGGGTTTGGAGAACAACTTCATTTACCAACAGGACAATGACCCAAAACACAAGGCAAAGAAAACCGTGGACTTTTTTAAGCTAAGCAGGGTAAAGTTACTTGAATGGCCGCCACAATCGCCGGATCTGAGCCCCATAGAAAATCTATGGGGTTATTTAGACGAGAAAATAGTAAAAACAAACGTTACTAATAAAACTTCATACTATGCTGCACTTCAGAAGGCTTGGGAAGAACTCGATCCAGAATACTTGCATAAATTGGTCGAAAGTATGCCTCGTCGGCTGGAAGCAGTATTAAAAGCAATAGGCGGTCACACTAAATACTAATTTTCATTAAACCGTACAGTATTCGTTGTAAAAAAAATGTTATAAAGGTGTATGATTTATTTTGACCAACCGCAAATTTGAATAAAATTCAAAATAAATTTATTTAAAAATATTTATGAACGACTTTTATTTCATCCTTCCACATATATTTAGCTTTGATTTCAGCACAAATAATAGGCTTTTTGATTCATTAGAAAAAAGTTACAGGTCTACATACAAGTTGTATTACGGTGTATGATTTATTTTGTCCAGCACTGTACTTTAAAAAATCAGAATTAAGTAAATGCATTAGCTTAAGTAACATAAGCTGCTTTTCCGTATTAAAAGTCTGACAATTATTTAGCTTAAGTTGACTTAAGCCTCTTCAAAAAAATGACACAAAGTCATAGGATAAACATAAGCTGTTTTCAATAAAATATTTTTTTTATGCATTTGAATTTTTATTATCAAAATAAAGGTTAATGATCTTTAAAGAAAACATAAACACTAAACAAACGAAAAACTAACAAATAATTCATAAATTAAGTTAATTTTTTTCTTAATTCATAAACACAAATGGATACAAAAAGTATATTTTGTTGGCATTTTTAAACAATGTTCTTCTTCCTGTGGAATAAATAAATAGAAATTTGCTTAAAATATTATCGTACTTAATTATAAGAATATTGCACCTTTTAATTCTCATCCCCCTCAAATGTTAAATCAGGATGAGTGTTAGCAACGTTAGCCGATTCAGATAAAAGTCATGACAAGACTTATCCATGACTGGAAGCAAGTCTATCAAGTCTTTCTCTTTTTCCAAACTTATGCAAATAGGTCCTGAGTAATAGTTTGGAATGTCATTTGTGTCAACAAAATTAACTCCTCTCTTCCTTATATTTAAGCATTTGAGAGATTCATTTTTTTCTAAACTTGTCTTATAATAGATCATTCCGAATTTCTTGGTAAACCTTAACCATTTTACATTTTGCCACAAGAACCTATTTTGAGTATCATTAACTTTACGCCAAATAAATTTTTCCTTGGACAATTGGGCAAAGTCAAAAAAACCAGATTGTTTCATTTCACGGACTATAAACGGTTTTCTATTGCTAAAGGATCTTACTAACTGGTACCAATCTCTTGGGTGATGGATGTTTATTGAAGCTATTTTCTTTTTTCGCTCAATTGCCGCATGATCGACATCACACTCCATGTGTGTATGTCCAGGTACCAGAAATTTACGATCAATGGTATCAATATTTGAATTATTAACAAATATATTAAACATTGTGGCCACATACGCGTTTTTATTCTGGCCCGAACAACAGTCATTATAAAAAATTAGGTGTTTTGCATTAACAGGTCCATTTTTAAGATGCTGGAATACACAAGACGCTATTTCATTTCCGCCACGGTTCGCATCAGATTCATTCCACATACATATAACAATAAGCTTGGTTACTGATACAATCATGAATAGATAAATTGTATGTCCAGAGTTGTCCACTGCCAAATCAGCAGCCATATGGTGTTCGTCTTGCTCCTGTTTTAATTTTACATTATTGTCATATATTCCTATGTCTAGTTTAGCTTTTAAAGTTTCACATTTATGACACGTATCCAGTTTTGGTTTCCTAAATTTAATGTCCATAATAGAGAAGACGCAATAGCAAAGCATTTTAAATAGAATTATACAGCAATATCAATTTATATCATTGCAATATTGAAGGAAGCTGATTAAAACGTTATATTTGTGTACATCTCTATTTGGTGATTTTGCATTGTAGTCGGAATATAGCAAAGCTTTCCTAATTCCTTCGAGAATAACCACCAATTTTTCGAAAAATTTCCAAAAAATAATAACTATACTCCTAATGTGTTTTCCGCGAACTTTATTTCATGTAATTTTCGCTTTTTTAATATTTTCAATACACATTGTTTAATTAACTTTTTTGTCAAAACTTTGCAAAATGCGTTGTGCCATGTACGAATAATGCGTGGACAATAATAAAAAGACTTGTGATGAGAAAATTTGACCGCATAAAATATCTAAACAATAACTATTCAAGAAAAAGGAAAAGATAAATGAATAAATCATTTTATTTATCATTAATATTGTATTTTTAGATTACTTTCATTTCTTTTTCTTTGCCTTCAATGAAGTAATTTAAAGTCATCTAATTTTTGAATATTTAATTCTTACTATTAATTAATATTCCACACAATTTTAAACATACAAAATGACCGTTGAAGCTAGCGCTATTTTATAAGATACTGTATCTTAATGTGTAAGGCTATTAATTAAATAAATAAATAAATAAATCGATTTCATAAAAAAAGACATCTGTTATTTTTATTAAGAAATGATAAGAAAAACTACGAAAACAATAAATTTCAGTTTAATCGCGTAGAAAGGGGTCACAGATGTCCGCCATTTTTGCTATGAAAATTTTTGACAGATGCGCAATATACTACCGTAGATACTGTGCATACACCCCACCATGACCAACCTGCCACACAGATAATGGCATACTGTGGTCGTGTGGCCGCCATTAACCCTCGCCGTGTGTATGGAAAATATGAACATAAAAGCAGTGTTACAGTGCAGTGTTGTTCACAAATAGCTAGTGAATTTTTTTTTTTTTTTTTGGTTTTTAGATACCTTATATCTCGGAAACTAATCGTTTCCGATGTATGACATTTTGACATGAAAATACTCCAAAAAATACCCTCTACAATATTCTAAATTTTCATCAAAATTGAGATGGTGTGCACTTTGAACACAATTATCTTTTTATTGTTTAATCAATTGTTTCGTTTTGAAATCAGCAGGTGGTTACCCTACTGGTATTGCTTTCCGATCTGCGGCGATTTGTCATGCATAGGTACTATGGTAACCCAGTGAAAGTTTAAAAGAGGGACAGATTTATAAAAGCTATTGCAACCAGGAGGAGAGGCAAACATCCTATATTCCCTGTACTGATAATTTTTGTGGAACAGAGTATAGTTACTTCAGAGGCCATAATTACAGGGACATTGGTCAATAGGTAGGCATGCGGTCAGATTTCGCTTTGAAAATGGAAATGAACCACTCGAGTTTTATACTAGGCGTGTTTTTTTTAAGCCTTTATAGAATGAAAATAAATTTCAATGCATAATACAAAAAAACCTTAGCCTCGATAATTATCCAGTCTAAGGTTTTGTTGTATTTTATATGGAAAACATCTTGCTGAAACATGTTTATTCTATGTAGGCTAAAAAAATACGCCTACTATTACTCCATCATATGCATTTTTGGGGCCATTATTCATAATAAAAAACCACCCCAAACTGAAAAATTAAAAAAAGGCCCCAAAATATGAAATTTCCACCCAATTCCAAAAAATGTTATCAGCTTTTTGTTGTTGTTGGTTTTCGTATACATTTTTGGGGACATTTTTCATTTTTGTTTTGGGGCCGTTTTTCATTGGGGCCCAATTTCATGTACACAGATATCTCCAAAGCTTTTGATCAGCTTTCTCATGATATAATTACAGTTAAACCTCCTAATTGTGACCCTCTGTAATTGGGGAACCTCCGATATGAGCCGCACTTCATGCATGGAGTGGGTTTTTTCAGCGAACATCTGAAAACGGGGCACCTCCGAATTGGATCATGGGGCAACGATTTCGTTAGAGTTGCTTGAAAAATAACTACCAAATTGGGACAATAAGCAAAGAGAGAAAGAGAAATTAAAAGTATCACAGCTGATTGTGTATATGTGTAACATATTTGGCCCAATTTGGAGGTCTTTTCAAATCGAGGGCTTTCCAATTTGGTTCACATATTTTCGGTCCCCTGGAGTGCCCCAATTAGGAGGTTTTACTCTACTAACAAACTCGAGGTGATAGGTTTTCCCCCATTATTTGTTTCATGGATTGGCTCTTACCTCAACCAGAGGTAATATCAGGTTAAATTAAGAGGTTTGCTTGCAGACTCCTTAGCAGGATTCGGTATCCCTCATGTAATCGTTTTGAAAGAACTCCGCAGAACTAGAATTTTGCCTTCCCAGACGACATACCCCGCTAGTTAACATGCCACATGAGCACACAATGCACACATGCCACATGAGCACACAACACATAATCAACTCATTCCATCCAAACCAAACAATTTCTTATTAAATTGGTATTTCCAATTTCTTTGTCACTTCCATTTGTCATACGTGTAAACGGGACGCCATTTAGCCAGCAATAGTGTCACTGTGCATAGTTTTTATTGTGCAGCGACTACCAAACCCACCAGCAGCAGCGGCACTTTCTTCTGCACAAACACCAACGTAAATAAATAAATGTGAATATTCCGGCGAAGTGACACAACTAAAGGATGTCCTTCCTCAATCCAAACCAAAGTGCTATATAGACGTTTCTGTAGTTCCACACGCCGGATCTCTGTATACCGCGTGCCTCCTTGTTCCCTCCCCGATAGACACGTAATAACAAGCCAACAAAATTCAAGTTAGCATTTCTATTCCAGTAGCATTTTGCGGTTTGCAACATTAATGTCATGATGTTGTATTCAGCATACAGACACACATTACACTGCACTT
Source organism: Brachyopa scutellaris (assembly GCA_949775065.1). NCBI lineage: Eukaryota > Metazoa > Arthropoda > Insecta > Diptera > Syrphidae > Brachyopa > Brachyopa scutellaris. The sequence goes on along the minus strand of OX459112.1, from coordinate 170,695,140 downwards.
CATCCCGAAGGTCCTTGCTATGCTGGCGCTGGTGTTGGTGGTGAATTCACTGGGAAACGTCCTGTTTCCGAATTCAAATTGAAAATTTAGATGTACTCCTCTCGCTCGGCGTACACGATGATGAATCCTGTTGAATTTCCTTTTACACTGGCAAATGTTCAACACAACATAGAAACTGCAAGGACGAACTCCCACATTCCATTCCATCTCTGGGTGCACATCCGTTTGACATGACAGGAGAGAAGAAATCAATTTATAAAGCTACAAAGACGACAACGAAGATGCATGTGTAGCGCCTTAAAGAAATTAGCTTTTGCATTATGTGCATCATATGGAGCGTGAAATTGTATGAATCCTGTGGCTTTTCAGAACAGAGGGAACTGACAAAAAAAAAATACACAGGACTTTCAAGTAATTTACGCTGTACTGCAACCTCTGATCAGTTAGCGATGTCGCAAGAAATGTCCTTGGAATTTATTGACTTTAAAATGTTGCTATAAGATCTCCTAACTTTTTAAGGATATGTCAGGAAGTTACTGCCTTCTTGTCTAATTGGAATCTGCCTAATTGAAATTGATTTCACACTCTTGTCAGTTTGTTTTGTGGCCGAAAGAGGTAACTTTTATGAATAGAGGATTGGATTATAAATTTCCGCACATGTGGATAATCAAATCCGCTTTGAATTCAATTTCCTTGCACAAGGACATGCTTGCCAATATACTGTAGGAGTCAAATCTCGTTAAGCTGAATAGTCACGCATGGGTTTAAAGATAGAATAGCAAATATCTTCGAGTTAGCCAACGGTGAAGGGAGCCAAGCGGCACATTATTTAATTAATTTCTTTCACAGAATGAACCGATGCAATGCAATGCCTTACGACTGGTTGAGGTTAAATATCAAATGATAGTGCTTAGGTAAATTTTCAAGTGCGGTTTTGATAAACTGAGTGGAGACAATTGTGGAAAAGGGCAACCACGAAGATGAAATAGAGGCGTGGAAAAATTATTGTGGAATATACGCTTTTTGAGGCACAATAAAGGAGCAATATTGATCCATACATTTGAAATCCACAATTTTTTGATTTAAAAAAGGAAAATTTTCAAAAAAATTACTCAAAAACTAGGTTTGGAATAGTTTTACATCCTTGGTGGGGTTTCTTTGTTTACACCGGTGACTATGCCCGGGCTAACATTAGAATGCAGCCTTAATTTGACACCAATCATGATATTATGTACACTTACTGCCTTCTATCGTGAATTAAAAGAAACGAACACATCGGTATAACTGTCCAGTTATCCAGGACTCCACCCAAAGAGTGATATGCATCTTCAAACCTGTAATAAAATGGCCTGCTGACCATAGAATGCAAAACAAAATTTCCGAATTTCTTTTCTGAGATCCATCCACATCCACCACGGGTGGCAGGCTTATGCGCGTTATGGATCACAGGTAATGTTGGCTCTTTTGCATGAAAAGATTCTCAGCCGTTAAATTTCGAGATATGGCGACATCGATCCTTCAAATGTCTTTTTTGGTGTCTATATAGACAATCACAAATTCTGGATCAATTAAAACCTAAGTTCTATGAATTTATGGCCGCAATATGCAAATTGTGAGCACCGTGGTGTAGTGGTAAGTGTATTGGACTACTACCCAATGCTGTCCAGGTTCAATCCCAGCCCGGGTCCAACACCTAAAAGTTTTTTCATGGTGCCACCTCTTTCGAATGTCTGACAAGCAATCAAAGAGTATCAAATCCATACTACTCTACGGAGTTTAGTGGCCAGCTGTGAGTAACAGCTACGCAAAAAACTACTAACAAGCCCCCAGCGAATGGCCTGTCTATGAGGATAACTGGAGCCCAATCCAGCACACCCACAGCAATAATGGAGACTATTCTTAATGAGCCTCACAGTATACAAAGCCATCTGGAAAGATGTTTCAGAATCCTCTGGACTTGACAGCAATCCAAGTGATCTCATAGAAAAAGAATACGTCTTTAAGACCGACTATGTAGTCGAATTCCTTATCCGTGAAAAATGGCAACATGGCACAGTGTTTGCCTAAGAGCCATAGCAAAATATACGAATAGATCACACATTAATGGAGAATCGGGAGCTGGTGTACACTGTCCAGATCCTCCGATAAAGATATCAATTCATTTAGAACCTTCGGTGACTGTTTTTCAGGCGGAAGTTTTTGCAATGCTCAGAGGCGTAGACGAACTAATCCCGATACCAGAGATACTTGCGTACACATCTGCTCGGACAGTCAGGCAACACTTAAAGCACTTGCGAACCCATTAACTAATTCCAAATTAGTGAAGGAATGCAAAGAAAAGTCAACACCCTTGCAAGATCCTGTACGGTAAATCTGCTCTGGGCACCTATACCTGGCCACAACAATATACTGGGGAACGAAAGGGCGGATGAACTTGCAAGAGCAGGGACGGAAGACGTAGAAAACATCAGAGTAAATACTATTGGTACGGCGATACAAGCAGTACAAGCCGCCTATAGCCTGTCTTTTGCAAAACGCCACGGACAAATCTGGAGTCAGATCCAAATATGCAAGGCTGCGAAAGAAATTATGGAAATACCAAATCCACTGCGGGCTAGGAAAGCACTGAATTTGGGCAGAGCACAAATAAATCTGATGATTGGCTTATATACGGGACACACCAACTTAAACAAACATCCTAACCGACTGGGACTAGTGCAGCACAGCTCCTGCCCGGTTTGCGAAGAAGAAGACGAACGTATCAAACACTTCCTCTGCGATTGTCCTGTTCAATAGGGCAAAAATACCTTGGAAGACATATCCTACCCGGGCTGACATCACTCAGATCTGTCGATTTCTCGAAAACACTGGAGTTTACATGACACACAGAGCGCTTTTCTTGAATCCTCCTTTTCCTTCGAACCTTTCTTTTCCATCTACAAATACCCCTTTTACCCACATAAACCCAAACCCCTTTTCTTTCTTAGAACAATTCCATAGAGGGGAACACAATGGGCCCGACTCGCGGCCTAAAGAAACGTAAAAAAAAATATAAGACCAATAAGATCCTTTTAGAAAACACGAACTTTTTCTCGGACTTGGTAGGGCTAGTTACCGGACATAGGATGCTATGATATCATACCAAGAAACTGAGACTGAATGAAAATTATCTATGCAGAGAAGTGATGAAGAAGTCCATGAGGACATACCTCATTTCGCTGGCCACTACCAGAAATATTTCACATTAGAGATAAGACTCTTGGAAGACATTTCTTTCTCTGCAGACTTTTCAAAGCTTCAGGGCGGTTTAAAAATCCTTTTCCTAGACTTCCTCACAAATAGGATGCAGCAGATTAGGGCCTATATAGATCTAAGTAGTGAGCATATTCACAGTGTCAACCTCAAAAACTAGTTCAACACTAACCGAGGTTCCGATGTTGTGCGAGGACTTACTCGTAAACATGTGAACGTTGGCATCCGAGACGAATCTGCATCCTGCGCGAAAGGGGGATTCGCAATGGATTTTGGGATGCATTATGCTGTTAGAAAGTGGGTACTGGGGATAAATCATCCCCAAGATCCTTGGTATCACAAAGGGCCTCTAAAGGCCTACCTGTGCTGGTACTCGTTGCCGGCAGCCACTGCTACCTAACCTAACCTATGCTGTTTGAAATAAGAGGGAAAACAACAAGAATTAGAAAAATACAGAAGGTACATTTTAGTTAGTATCAAACCGAATAATGTAGATACTTTTAGTGTGCCCAATCACATAATCATACTCAATTATTGAGGTCAATCTCATGAGTACCTACAGCGTAATAATTTGTGTAAAATTGAAAGGTATTCTGTCAATTTCAATCTCAGAAACAAAGCACACCCTACCGGGCCAATTTCAAAATCAAATAATGTACATATCACATATAACAACCGGTAAACCTTTACGTTGTCCTGAGTCAGGACTCCTGACACATTGTAATATCATATTTTGGAGAGTTGAATCGATTGAGTGCTTTCACTTCAATAAAAGCTTTTTATTAACAATGAGCTTCAGCTGTGGTGATTAAAAGGTTCAAAGCTTTGCTAGAGTTTAATGGATAACATTAAGGTGGTTATCCAATATCCACAGACATGCAAGACTGCGCAAACTCAATCATGTGCCCTCAAGACTACCTGCGGATAGCAATGCCTGTGAGAGGGCGTGTGCATGCATGCAAGATTTGAAAAATGTTTGATGTTGGTATCGGCTTATTTGTTATGCTTATGAGCTTTCAAGTCAAGAGCTTTATTGCCTTTTCATTTTGCTCTTATGGGCCCAGCATTTAATTCACAATAAAGCGCAATGATTACTTTTATGCATCGTTTGTTTATGTAATCGTTTGTTATATGCCAACTGTTATAACCTAGATAGAAACAAAACTTTAATGTTTATTTTAAGAGCAATTTATTTATTTATTTATTTTCATCATCAAATGAGAACATTTACTGTTCTCGCTAGATTACCTAATACAATATATATACATACTTAAAAACTATAATTAAATTTATAAAATATGTCACGCAGAATATAATTTTTTTTTTAAATTCCTTCCCCCCCTTGTCTCGCTGCATCACATTTTTTTCAGCTGGATGGAATATACGTAATGCTCCCATCTCCTTTTATTCAAAATACAGGATAAAATGACCAAACTTCACCATTTTACAGGATTTATTTTGTTCAAAACAGGAGTTTTACAGGATTTTTCCTTTTAACAAAAAAACAGGGAAAAAGAGCAAAATCTTGGGATTTTACCGTTTTTAGTGTTCCGTCCGTACCAAAACGGAACACTAATGGAATCAGTTCGGTGTCTGTCTGTCTGCCTGTCTGTCTGTCTGTCTGTCTGTCACAGGCCTTTTTCTCAGAGACTACTTAACCTAGACTATTGAAATTTGGAACAGTTGTAGCAATTAGTGGCCTAAACACAGATCAGAACTTAAAAAGTTGAATTTCGACCTTGGGGGGGTAGTTTCTTAACAAATTTTCACAAAACGTTACAACTTGCTGTCCCGAGCTTTTTCTCCGAAAATATCGCTCAGAAAAATCTGAATAAAATCACAAACATTGAGAATGAAGTGTAGATGGAAACATAATTCTCACGACTGCCCTACTTCAACCTTTTTTTTTAAATTAATTTTTTAATTTCAACTACCCTACTGTTTACATATCCAGAAAAATATCACAACGCCTAAAAGTAGATACGAGAGTAAAAATTGAATAATTGATGGCAAAAGTGTTATACCCGCAGCGAATTTCCGTGGCATATTTCTACCGGATAACTATTGACCTAAGACTTAAACCAATAATACATAATATAACACATAAAGGAAGCTTGATGGTTTCCTATTATAATGTAGGTGTCTCTACTTTTACTATATTGGGAAAAATTGAATTTGTGTATATACAGCCACAGAGAGGGAGACAAATCGCAAAATACGCAGTTAATGCAATTAAACGAATAACGAGACGAAAAATTAAATCTGATGCACAAGCGTACATTTCTTGTAAATACATATACATATGAACATATTATGTAGGTATATATGTATGTACGTATATACATGCTTTATTTGTTGTTTTTATTTCTCTTACTTTGTGTGTGTGTATAACTATTCTTCTGAGCAGATGAGAAAGGACATCAGAGACATATGTACATACATACATGCATATGTAGGTAATTTGTTCAACTTACTTGTTGGTATACATTTATGTAGGTACAAATTTGAATTTATTTTTCGCAAATTGTGCTCAATTTATTTATATTGAAATGTGCTGTGCACCATAAAACTATGTATGTAGGTACGCATGTACTTTCTTGTGTCTGCAGATATACAAGTGCATATGTACATATATGTACCTATATATGTTTTTATGTTTGTACATATATGTGAGTATCGAACAAAGTATCATTGTATCTTTAGTAGAAATCGTATCGTAAAGAAAGGGGTCATATAGATCTATCAACATAAATCTATGACATATGTACATATGTATGTATGTAGTTAAAATAACTGATACAGTACGGAACACTTATTGCGCAAGTATAACTTGCACTTGACCGGATTTTTTTAAAGATATTTTCAAGATTTTCCACATATATTTTATTCATTGAAAAAAAAAAAAAATTTAAATTAACTTTGGATACAAATGAATGTCAACTGTCAAGTTTCGAGTCCAAATTCTAACTGTCGTCATCTGAGTCGTTATCGATCTGTTCGGTGCTTTCACTTATTCGTACATTAAATTTTTCACTCGATGCAATTGTGCGAATCACCTCTGGAATCGATATAATGAATTTGTGAAATTCTAGGCATGGCATTTTGATATTGGTTTTGACAGTAAGAATGGCTTTGAGAGTTTCTACTTTGAGTCAGGTTTTTTCTTCGGTCCATGTTTTGTTTATTGCGGCGAAAACTTGTTCGACTGAGGCAGTGTGGTGCAGAGACACACACAACACAACGGCAAAGTTAGTGTGGTGAGTATTTTGAAGTGCAATGGTGAAGTAAATGAAAAGCACACAGAATAATTCCGAAATCTGTGAATTTTAAATTGGGAAATACAGGAGGCAGGATTTTGTATGAAAAAACAGGATAATCCTGCGAAATATAGGATAAATGGGAACGTTAAATATACGTATTATACTCTACCAAATTGTGAATAACATCCCTGTGCAAGTATGATGTGAACACATTTGCAAGTCATTTGTACATAGTTCAGTAGGCGTGTTTTTTTTTTGTAACCTATATAGACTTCGAAAAAGCTTTCAGAGTAAAAATAAGACTCGATAATTATCCAGGCTAAGGTTTTGTTGTATTTTGCATGGGTAAACATGCTGCTGAAACATGTTAAGCCTACAGGTTACAAAAAAAACACGCCTAGTGTATCAGCTGCTTTTTCTTTTTAGTTCAGTGGTAAAACGCTTTTTTTGAATCCAGACGTTGACACTTGCATTAGGAGAACATACAAATCGTATGAAAACTATAATCCTTGTTAAATCATTGTACACACATATAAAACCTCTTAATAATGTAAATTGAAACTCCGTCAAATTAGCATGGTTAAATTTAGTAGGCATACGAGGTTTTATTTCGGTGGCAATAAAACTACAAAATAATTATGTATATGCTTATCTATGCAATTCAATAAATCTGGACATATGAATTTTTATCATCACGCAAAGGTAATCCTTACTACCCCCTCCCCCCTTCACACCTCTTTTGTGTACATATTGTATGGGCGGTAAATTACTAGCCATTGTTAAAAAATATCGGCTTTTAACTTAAAAAGGATGTATGAAGCTCATGAAAAATGTTAACCCCTTTAAGGAAAGAATTTCGAAAAAGCACTTTTGGTGAGCTTTTAATTCCTTTTTTGTATGAGCATCGAATTATAGGAAAACTCATATGTGGGATATTTTGCTATAATATTTTATAATAAAAGGAATCCGATTCTAAAATGGAAGTTTGCGCACTGCATCTTCTTTCAGATTGCGGCAATAGTACAGGAATATTTCTTCTACTTCCTGGTAGATGGATTGTACGTGGAAGCAATAAGGATAATACAGTGTTTCAACGGCAACTGAATTCTGTAACGGATAAATAACGGTCATTATGTTGTTTCCCCCTACATCGTCGCCGAATCAAAAGCTAGATCTAGCTCTCTTCTTTAGATGATTTTGTTTTGTAATCCATTAGTAATCAGTGGCTTAGGCTAGGTTTTCACTTGTCGATTTGAAATTGACAAACGACGATATTTTTAGGTCAATTAGAAAACTGGCAAGTGAAAATAATGAAAAACTGCTTATTTATCATTATTTCGAATTGCCAATTTCATAATTGACCTAAAAATACGTCGTTTGTCAATTTAAAATCGACAAGTGGAAATCTAGCCTTAGCAATCGAGCCCATGATTCATTCTGTAAGCATTATAGCCAACAAAAAAATAAGGTGGAATAAAGCGCAAAGAGACAAAGCTCCTCCAGCTGTTCTTGACTATCGTACTTTAAACCTTGATTTGTTTTTGGGATTAGGTTTTGAGCATTCCATTTTTGCGTACCTACTGCTTACACCGAGTCTCCACGAGACATATTTATTTCCGACATAATGTCAGATATCATTTCAGAAATATTTATTTTTTCATTAGGTGGGCAAATTCTATCAGGACATTTCATTTGCAAACATTTCGTTTACGAGTAAACAACAACGATTTCAGTCCCTTAACCACCTAATAATGGCTTTTGTAATTGCACAAACACTCATTTTGTTTAAAACAATTGATTAATTTTAGAGTTTTTATTTGCGAAATTCGCCAATCAGTCATGTTTCAATTAAATAAAACTCAAATTGGCAGTGCTTATCAAATTTATTTCAGAATTTATTTCCAAAGAGATTGCAAAAAATAAAAGTAGAAATTGATTCCATAAAATAAATTATTTCTAGAAATCTGCGGTCTCCATTGGAAATTTCAATTGCATGACATATTTCTTGCAATGAATTATTGCCAGTGGAGACCAAGGGTTAGAGTTTTCTTAGGAAGAAACGCTCCGTGGAAGAGAATTAAAAGCAACTGATTTACAAAGAACTCATTCGTAGATTTGTGAAAAAGAAACCACAAATTTTAGTTTGTAATAGAGGGTTTTCAATATCTTTGTTCGAACACTGACCGCTTATTGCTCTGACGTTTCAAGCGGCAATGTTGTCATTATTTGATGTTTGTGTTCTGCCATAGTCACCATTTTACCATGAAGCACTACACCCAGCGTTGCCGCTTGGGACGCTTTTTTGACGTTTTTTCGGCGGTGGGACCCGGGACCGCACTTTTCAAAAAAAAAACTGCGATTTTGACTTATTTTGAAAATATAGGACCTTATTTCAATTAATTTTCAAATCATGTCGCTTTCACTTTTAAAACATAGTACTTCACTTTTTAAACACGCCCATTTTGTTCAACCAGTGATAAAATCAACAAAGTATTTTTGTTAGTTAGAATTTCCTTTCCAAAAACTCGTTCTGCATACATGCTTTTTTTGTCTCTGTTATTTGTATCCCAATATTTATTTTATTTTATTAGGTTAAGCAAAAAAATTAAGATTTACGAAAAATTGCATTTTTTCATACAAATATAAGCGGGACCCCTTTTTTGGACGCTTTTTGAATTTAGCTCGCGCGGCAACGCTGACTACACCATTTAACAGCGCTTCGGAATTATTAAAATTGGGCTCTGGAGCAATTGGAAATAGATCCAAATTTGGCGAAAAATCATCTTCAATGATAAAGCACATTTTCGGTTGCATGGCTTCGTTAACAAGCACAATTTCCGCATTTGGGGAGAGAATAATCCACAGTAGTATCAAGGGTCTCCATTGCATTCCGAGGAGCTTACTTTGGTATGGATTTTTGTCAGGCGGTGCGGCGTTATTGGGCGATACATCTTCCGAAACGAGAATGGCCAGATGGCTACCGTCAATGGCGAACTGTATCGGGCCATGATAACTGACTTTCGTTGGCCTCTATTAGATGACATGATCCTGGACAACATGTGGTCTCAACAAGACAGTGCGCGTAACGTGTCATATATCGGACGCTATATTTTAGTTGGTAAAAAAAAAACCCCAGAACGCGGTACAGTAGAAATCGGTTATAACAATGTCCAAGGGACCTCAGAATTTCATCGTTATAACCGGTTCATCGTTATATCCGGTACAATAAATTATTACACCACTTTTTGATGATATAATTTTAAAACATTTTGATACTGACTGTACTTAAATCCGCAACACTAGTTGACAAGTGTCAAATGAGAAAAAGTCAAGAGTTAAAGGTGCTCCGACACAGTTTGAATTTCTCCTTAATCTGCAATAAATGTTTTTGTAATATTTGACACACAACTCTTTTTATGAAATTTTAAAGTTATGACACGCTTAATAAAAAATTCTATGCATACACGACTTTCTCAAGGAGGTGGACAGTCAATTTAGCAGATATGTAGCTAGTTGAATCGCAAAGTTGGTGTTCTTCCTTTATCCCGGAATTTAACCTGTTTGCTTGAAAATAGAACAAACATTTGGACCAAGCAGCTGCAACCGTTTATTTACAAACCAGCAACTGATAGAGGGCGCTAACTTTTGAATAGCAACTTTGCACAGCCATTCGACAGAAGTCCTTAGAGTACAAATCCAAGCACCGAGCTCTCTAGTCTAAAGCAAATGCATATATATACATTATGTATGTATGTAGAAAAATATGTTCATCGTTTTGAGGGATTACATGCAAACAACAGGTAATTTCAGACTCTTTTTCGTCACTGATTAAAGTAAAGATCCTTCAAGTATCTCCATTCAAAATGTATCTAGCGAATTCAAAGAGAAAGCATTCTCCTCCATAAAAGATTTTCCTTCATATTTCATGATAAAAGAAAATAGCTTCAAAAGAGGAAAGAAGGTACCTACTCTGAAAAGAATAAGGGACGACCGGAGCAAAGGAAATTGTTCCTGCATCCCTTACACGAGATGCAAATCCATGCTTCATCTTATAACAACTTGATTTAGTTCATCATTGCAGGAGTAGAAAGGATTCAAAAACCTGACTTCATATATGTACATATACCTACATATGTGTAGCGTATACAAGGAAACATAAAATACAATGGAGCCAACTCCATTAGGGTACCGCTGTTGTTGATCGAACACAAAAAAAAAAACAACCCGTGCTTCTGCATCCCCCTCCAAAACATTTCGGCATCGTCGTTGTTCACATTATAAACACATCATATCCCAATATGGGTTGTGTGCATCCTTTTCGTATTTTATTCTTCGCAAGGAAGTACTTTTTTCCACCATCAACTTCCACATGCACTAAGCACTGAGCATTTGGGCAGCAGCAGCAGCAGCCCCAGTCTATAGCGGGTGCAGATAATACACCCTCCAAGACAGGGGGTACCTTAAAGTGCCATAAATTTCAATCTTCCATGGGGATGCGCTGTTGCGAATTTGTAAGAGCAAACAAGGAACACATCGTCCTGGAGCACATGTATAGCCCACCCATTAATACACGACGTACACATTTATCAACCAATTAGTGATGTTCGATGAATTTTCTTATAAATGGCGATGCGCTCTTCTGGAAGGAATCTATACTTCTTCTTCGGTGATTGAGTGTGTGTGTGTATTTCGTCCTAATACGTTGATTTTATGCACTGAAAAGTTTAAAGCGAAGATTTTATCGGTGGAGCGACGATGGCGGAGTCTTACGCACAAGGCAATTGGCTTCATCAAAAGCAAACAAATCGGGAGTTCTAACTTCTGTTGCTGCTTGAACGCACACAAATCGATCGATTGGCGTAATTAATCACACTTCATGAGTGATTCAACACCCCACTTAATATTCCCCGTTTAAGTGGATATGCGTGCGCGTGACAGAGGATTTACAAAAAGCCGATGGTAATTAAGACAAAATAGAAAGATATGTGTGTGTGTGTGTGCGTGATTCCTTTTATCATTTTAAAGTGAAGCCTGAATGAACAACAGCTGAACACTGTCACAGATGAATAAAATTTAATTTCGTTTCCTTTTATGTCCCTAATCCAACAGGCAAGAAGCGATAAGATGCAATCGAAAAGTTGTGTCGAAATTTATACATTTCTATAATCTTTAAGAAGGATGCTCCTAAAGTGCCTAGTAAAAACTCCAACATTCAATCAATATTTTCAAATTTGGCAAATCAAAAATATCTTCCAGCAAATGACTGACCAAAGTCTCAACCAACAACCCTTTTCAGTCAGCCCGGTTCTTAGAAAACCGCCTCCAGTTGCATACTCCAAGACGGTTGAGGTCCTTTTCTATCACGTCGAATACTCCAAGCCAGAGCTGTTGTTGTCCATTCGCCCTAGATGTCCTAGCCATCTTCAACGATGCACAGTTTTTAGGCCAGGTCGATATCGATATACAGCTTCGTGGTTGAATCTTCACTTACAAGAACCCACCCACGCAAACGGGACTGAATATTTTACGAAGGGTTTCGCCTCCTAAGCGACCAGGAATATCCTCATGCGCTTTCGATTAAGTCGATGCTTCAGCTCCATATAGGAACACTGGGATGATAAGAATCTCCTCAATTGGTCGGAAGAGGGCCCTAGTACTCAATTGCCTTCCAAGCCCAAAGAAAAAGCGATTAGCGTTTGATTTCCAATGAGATCTCACTTTCTGATGTTATAGCAGAGCCAAGGTAGACGAAGTCCTTTGTAACTGTTTATTGTGAGGTTATGTCTAATTCGTCGATGTTGAGTATCCCTTTTGTTAACAGCATATCTTTTGTTTACCGCAGTACCCATTTAAGCAGCTTCTATTTCTATACTCGCCTTGCTTGTTCTACCAATGATGCCAATGTCGTCGGCTTATGCAAGTAGTTGAACGGACTTCTGGAAGATCGTACCTCATCTGTTGACAACTGCGTTGAAATTGCGTCAGCTAACTTTGCATACCTAGTAGCACTACGCATTGATAGTAGTGATGAGCATAAAATCACTACCAGTGAATTATTCACCGTGAACGAAAAATAACTGTTAACGTCTGTTAACGACTTGGAAATAAACAGTGAATCGCTAAAAAGTGAATACTTTCACGTCACAGTTTGGAATTCGCAAATAACGATTTCACAACAAAAGTCGCGGTCATGAGTATGAACGTGAGGTGCGAGGCAGTGAATGATACGTAGAACAAAGCAGAACGCGGTGAACGATATTGTGTATACTATACTGAATAATGCTGCCTTGCGCACACAAACATGTATGTATAGTGTGTTATGTATATTGTTCGCTGGGTTGCATTGAGAATTGCCGCTGTGCAAAGGGATGAAGGTTGAACTTCGTAGCGGTTCTAAGAATTTGTGTGTGCTAGTTTAGTTCTGTGCATGCGAATATGTGATTTTAAGGAAATTTACATGCATTTGTTTGTTTGGTGTTTAGGACTACGTATTTACAAAAAAAAAAAAAAAATACTTTTAAGATAACAATAACAAAGCGAAGAAAAACTTGTTTTTTGTGGAATTTCTTTGAATTGACGAAAGTTTCGTAAAATGTAATATGTGCAATTTCAAAAGGCATATGGAAATCAAGCATCCGTTAATATCATTACTTTTATTTTTGAATTATTGCGTCGAAATGTTTTTAACGGCTAGTACGGCTAGTATACATGCAAACGTATGTACAGTGAACTCTCTCATAACCGGACACTGACGGTACCGAGAAATTTGTCCGGTTATGAGAGGTGTCCGGTTATGAGAGGTTTTTTGGTTATAGGGGAAAAAAAATAAATTGACATCAACGAAACACAATCAATAGACATATGGTATTAGTTTTATTTTATAAATTAATTCATTTTTATGTGATAAACACATGTTAGGACAAGACGGGATACCCCGACGAGAAATACAGTTTCTATACTTCCGTATTCCGGCATTATTTTATTCTACCACCAGAGACAAATTTTCACTTCACTGTGACCAGCGGAATATTTTTATACAAAATTTGCATAAAATAATATAAAATATCTTTCAAAATGTCGGAGATATGCGTGTGTCATTCTAGCGTTCTCCACCGAAAATTATGTGTCCGCGAGACCGCGAACGTGGTAATAACGCAAAGGCACACTTCACATTTTACATTTTTGTTTCGTTTCTTTGCAAAGTCCTAAGAAGAGGAAAACAAAACAAAACAAAAAAAAAATATGTAAACAATTTGCTATACGTAGATGTGTTTTGTCCAGTTAAGAGAGAGCGACATTCTATGCCGGTTACGAAAATTGGTGTCCGTGTCCGGTTATGAGAGAGTCCGGTTATGGGAGAGTTTTTAATATGAAAAATCGAGTTTTTATTTCCGTTCTTTGAAATCTGTCCGGTTATAAGAGGTATCCGGTTATGAGATGTGTCCGTAAGGAGAGAGTACACTGTACATGCATATTTAAACATTACATAGTCAATAATTCATTGTATGTAAATTATATGTAGTTTTATAGTAGTTTATGTAGTTTCATAGTCGCATCGTCGTGAATTCACGTTCACTGGTTATATTCACATTGAATAAAAAATCACGTTCACAGTTATACCAGTGAACATAAATTCACGACTTAGCCCAACTCTAATTGATAGTATCCATAGGACGTTCATTTTTCCCGAAGAAGGTACATTATGTTCGATTAAATAAGCAGCTTTTCTAACGAAACCGGTTTTTACGATATCAAGTAGGTACCACTCTTAGATTAGGAATGTTCTATAGAATGTCCTGTTCCTGTCCCTGTAGAACTCTCAGATAATAAAACTAGATTTGGATGTTCAAATAAAAATTTTTAAAAAATTAAAAGAAAACATCCCCATTTTCCTAAAATTTACCGCAGTTTTCCACTAATCCACCCTCCCGCCAGGATATAACTAAACATTGAATACCAAATCGACAAAACATCATGGTCGCGCAGTGCATTTGTTACCCAGTTCATTTCGACGCCGAATTCGTTTTCGATCACTTACTGGATACTCTCGTCTTTCAGTTGGAGTGGGAGTCCCTGGAAAATACTGAAATAGAAAATTTTTACGATGACAGTACCGTAAATTTGTTTGCTTGTATGTTAGTTTGGCATCCTGCCAAGAATCCTTTATGGAACGAAAATATCTGCTCCACTTCTGGGTGAATAGCCGTTTCATGTTAATGGAATCTGCTGCTTCCTTTTTACCCAGTAGTAGTTGAAAGAATTCCTTCGTCCTTTTACTCTGAATACACTTACAAACCCGTATGCACAAATGCACAATCTGATGTGACGGGCAAAGTGGTGATTCGATGTTTGGTGTCCCTTCTGATTTGATGCTGGTTTTTTCGTGGTTTTCAAAGAAATTGGCAACCAAATTGATGGGTTTTTCTTTTATAGAAAAATGCTTAAAAATGTATCGAATGTTTACTTGTTATTTACACACTAATGAAAATATAGTAAATAGGTATATGTACATACCGTAAGATGCAACATTTTAAGGGTTTTTTTTGTGCAGTGTTCCTACCTCCATTGATTGCTTCTTTTGCTCTTCCAACGTAAAGTGCCTTAATTACGGAATTCCCTTAGCAATTTAAGCTCCGCGAACACATTAACTCCGCTTGAAATCTCAACAATATTGTGTACATCATCTGCACCACTTCGTTTCGAGGTAATTTCCAATTTCAACGGTGTATCTGTATAGTAATGTGGTTACAATGTACGTAGATACTCACCGTTCAGCATAAACTGTCAAATAGTGCTAACATTAAATTTCACAGAAAATTTCATTATCCTTTGCTTTTCATACACCCTAACCGACTCTCATCCGACCCAACACGACTCGACCTTTCCAAAAAATGCATTACTCCTCTCCCAATGGTAATGATTTATTAAAAAAAAAAAAGATGCAAATAACTTATCTCCAGTCCGCAACCATAATTCGGTCGTCCTTCTGCATGAATAAATTTATTTCCACGCCAAAAATTCATTTCCCACCAACCAAGAAGTGTGTCTGTATCCCACAGGTTTTCTCTCATCAAGGATCCTAATTATTTTCACGAAGCAAAAAAAAAAAAAACAGAAAAACTCCACAAAACTAAAAACTAACCGCTTACAGCAGCCATATATCTTTCTTCAATGTTTATCAGGTGCAATACACAACCCGTACACCCGCGCTATACCATCTGGACGCAGTTCCATTTATTATAACTTTATGCGCCCAGAAGTCATCATGGCGCCCTCTGGCCAGGCAGGAGCATCAACATCAGCATATGCCACACACAATCCACTCTTCTATACCCTTTCCAGCGGTACACATTCAAATTGAATTCTAAACGGTATAAGTGTTTGCCTTGCCGCGCGATAAGGTGCTGAAAATTGTCCCCCATAAATTATGACCAACAAACACAACAACAAGGACCAACGACGATGACGCAAAGCGAGAACACACTACAAAACTTTATCAAAATTAACGAGGCGAATACCCCCATAGCTCCACCCAGGTTTTTTGACACTTGTGTGGTCATGGTGATGCGATGGTATAACAAAAAAAAAACTAAGATTCATATCGATATAACCGTTAACATCATCAACGTTGACTATTTTAAAATGCCAGCTATCATCGAATATCTGGCTTCTAATTCCAAGTGAAGGGATACTCGGACATACTTGAAACAAGCTCCAATTCGAATTGGTTTTCTTCATTTTACAGTTAACCGGATATCCTTTTGGCGCATAAACGAGCGAGGTCAGTGGATTCCCTTCCATCTTACTTACGATGCGACAGTGTCTACGAGCTTTCAACAACAAGAACCAAACGAAGGCGAAGAATAAGTAAATCCTTAAGAAGCAAATACGAATAGAGAAGAGCTCAGATCCTTAACCACCCCACACACAGGGCTCGGACCCTAGAGCGAACGCAAACAATTCCATAGCAAATGGTTGGCCATAAATATGGGAATGAATCCAGTTACACAGTGAACCTAGCAATGGATGTAGAAGATTTATCAAGCAATTGTTAACATTGTGTTACACACACCCACAAATGGGGCCCCCTTTTCTATGTGTATTCGAGTATGTCTCTGGTGTCATTCCTTATCCTGTTTGGTGGAAATAAAAAATCGAACCAAGGAAGGAAAAGGTTTCTTGCAATAAAAATCCAAAATAAAAGAATCTTAGTCCATTTCCACTGAAGTGCAGTTTGTAGCTGTAGCTGAATTGAAATGAGTCCGGGTTCCAGGCTCCAGTTGCCAAGCGACGACGATAACAACGCGCATCCGTTATTGAGTCGAATAATAATTTTCTGAATTGACATTTCACGAATGAGTAAATCGGTTCCACTATAATATTTCCAAGGATATGTTTCGATAAATGCGAATTTTCGCTTTCAAATTGTATTTCTATCTCGCTTGCTCCTTTGGTAGTTAGGTAGTGTTATTTTGGCAACAAACGAAAAACTGGGGAGTGTGTCGGTTTGATATCCGGGCTGAGTGGACAATGTCCCGTATAGAAACTGTGAAGTGAAGTGAAGTGAAGTGACAGGTCCTATCGTGAGCTAGTGTTGGTTGTGGTCGTTGAATTTGAAAGTGTGCTCGTTGACAGCGATTTTAAGTGAATAGGAAAAAATCATACGGGTCACTGGTGCTGAATAACGGACTCGGCTCCATGTGGATGTGTTCGTTGAGAATGTGTTTTGTTGGGTGGATCATGAAATTCGAATTTTCGGCAGTGAATTTATGTATTCACTTCAATTTAGTTAAAGCGTACCGAGAGAGAGAGTGTGTGTGTGTGTGCGTGTGCTTAAGTGGATGGAATGGAGCTGGAAATTGATTCGTGGTCACTTGAAAATGATTGGGTGAGGTCAGGTTATTTTTTATTTTTTTTTTTTTATTTTTTTTTAAGTGACCACGTGCCATGTTACTTACTTAGTTGGCGCTACAGCTCGAGGTGAACCTGGGCCTGCTTCTCGCAACCATTTGTGTGTGCGTGTTATATTTTTGCACGAATGGAAGGGACCTACAGTTTTTTTTTTTGCCGACTCCGAACGGCGAGTTGAGAAGCTCAATCGTGACAAATGATACTCTTTGATGCTTGTCAGACATTCGAAAGAGGTGGGCACTGTGAAAAACTTTTAGGTGTTTGCGGCGGGATTCGAACCCAAGACCGCTGGCCCAGTAGTCCGACGCACTAACCACTTGCGCTACGGTGCCCACGTGCCATGTTAAAAGGGGGATAAAAGGAGAAAGGAGGCAACAAGATAATACAGAAAACGAAAAAAAATACGTTGGACAGGAACAGAATGCAATTATAGAATTGAAGGAAGTCGCAAACCGAAATGCTATCAAAATCAATAAAAGTGCAAATCGAGGATAATTTCTTAAGATTTCCAAATAATGTAGCCTTAATTCATTTGTGGGCACCGTAGCGCAAGTGGTTAGTGCGTCGGACTACTGAGCCATTGGTCTTGGGTTCCAATCCAATCCCGCCGCAAACACCTAAAAAGCTTTTCACAGTGCCCACCTCTTCCGAATGCCTGACAAACATTCAAGAGTATCATTTGTCATGTAAAGCTTCCCAACCCGCCGTTCGGACACGGCAGAAAACTGAAGGTCCCTTCCATTCGTGCAAAAATATAACGCGCACACACAAATGGTTGCGGGAAGCTAGGCTTGGTTCTACCTAGGACTGCTGAAGCCAAATATTTATTTTTTTTATTTTAATTCATTTTTTCTAAAATATGTATTTTTTTAATTTTAGATATATGTACAACAAAAGGACAAAAAAGTAGTTTTGAAAGCAAAAAAAATACTTGGACACTTATGGAATTCATTATAAAAACCAAATACCTAAACAAAAATATAAGTTCATTTTAACTTTAAGTATATATGGTGGCCCTATGGTTATATGGATATAACACTAGCTGAGATACAGGTTAAACTGCATCGCCACTAATTTGACCGAGGGCCGATGGCGAAACGCTAGCAACTGTGTCATAACCCGCAACCCCCGTGGCTCTCATTCGACCCGAAAAGAACAATATCCCTACTTTCTTCTTCGACTGCCTAGATGACCTGGCTAAGACACTGCTGTCAGATATAAAGATATATGCACAACTATGATATTCACAATGGACTTTTACGACCTTTGGGTGAAATTGCACTTACTTCGAACGACCCTCCTAACCTTATCTAAACTTCCAAAACCGCTTGTAGCCTTCTTTTCATAGATATAACTTAAATTTTTGTCAGATCGGGCGGTATATTGGCCCATAGATCCCGATTGGCGCTTTTCAAGTCATTTTTGCTGCGTATTGGCCTTTGCTTCAATTTTTTCTCCATATGCGCCCACCCCATGGGTACTCTATTGGGTTTAAATCAGGGCTTTGTGGAGGCGAAGACCCTTTTAACATTCTTATAGCACCCGTCACCCTACAATATTGGACGCGTGGTTAGAGTCGTTACGGTGAACAAAGCAATAACTATCGCTTATGCTTAGATAAGTAGCCGTTGCTAGCCAATTGTTTTTGGGGATGTTAAGGTAGTCTATTTTAACCTTCAACGAACACCATACTTCCTACTCCACTCGAGCCTATTGCACCCCATACCATATCGCTGCTTCGACCATGTTTAATAGTGGCAATAACATATGTCTCCTCCAAACAAATCGGCATCCATAAAATAATATGTTGAATACATACTAGGGTTGCTATCTGTCCGGGTTATCTAGGACAGGTACTCATTGTTGGCGATGCGGGGAACGTCCGGGATAGTTTTTTTTTAAATTGTCCGGGTTTGTCCGGGTTTTCCATTACATATTCATCAGTTAACATATTTGGCTCATATTCTAATATTCTATCTATGTATCTTTCGCCGTTTATGCGCTAAATTGATGTCAACGAAAAAAAAGGCAGCGTGACGGCTGACAGGGTTATTATTAAGTCTGTTCCCGTACCTTACCAAAACTGCGAAAAACTACGAAAATCAGTCAAAAACTGTTCCCGTATGAAGATTTTTCGTTGTTTTTCGCCGAAGAGAGAGCTAGCAAGAGAGTAAACAATTTCCCCGTGCCGCGAATTTAAGCCCAAGAAATGTCTGCTCTGAAAACTGTCAAATCTGTCAAATGTCATACATTTTCCATTTTTTTGTTTTTGAATGCGTTTCTGTTCTTTTGCACACTTTTACCTCTCGCTACGAGATTTTAACCCCCATTCCTTGAAATTTGAGAATCTGTGGATTTTGGTACGGAAACAACGCGTTTTCATTGTTGAGCAAGATTTTGAAAATAATGAAGGTTTGGCAGCTAGTTTTCACATAAAATCACCTTCAGCGATCACGCTCATTCACATCTTGATGGCTTTGTTAATCGTCAAAATTATGAAAGGGGTTTTCAGAAAATGCACGAGTGATTGTTGGGAAGCAAATGCGTATCACTGTTTGGGCTGGAGGCATCAATGGTGCGACTAGTCGGGCAATAACAGTCAATGATTCTCGCTATCGTAATAATCAATTTTTTTTTACGCCTGAAATACAAGATATGGATATGGTTGGTTTTATTAAGACGTTATATACAGTATATGCCATATAGCTCATGAAACAATTCAACTACCTACTGCATGAGTCATTTTCTGGT
Organism: Brachyopa scutellaris; assembly: GCA_949775065.1. Classification (NCBI taxonomy): domain Eukaryota; kingdom Metazoa; phylum Arthropoda; class Insecta; order Diptera; family Syrphidae; genus Brachyopa; species Brachyopa scutellaris. Next base: position 170,674,966 of record OX459112.1, on the reverse strand, counting down.
TGTGTAATTTCCCCTTTAAGTGATCAGAATTGGGAGCCCAGATCATGCGATTTAAAGCCGTTGGAATTTTTTCTTTGGGTTTTTTGAAGTCTAAGGTTGATGCCAACAAGCCCACGACCACCCACGAACCACGATAGCTCTAAGCTATTTAATATATAAGTATCGCCATAAATGTGTTTTTTTGTAACAAATATAACACGCATTTTGGTCCTAGTTTTGTACCCTTTTTCGGATCGAATTTTTTTCGGGAAAGTCCGGGATTTTCATGCTCGTTAACTAGTTTCTTTAAAATATTTCTGGCAACCCTAATTTAGGCTCATCGCTGAAAATTACCGTGTTCCAGAACTTTCAAATCTATTGAATGTAATACAATTCTTACAGTCTTTGGGTGATCCTATACAAACGCTTTTTCTTTTAGGTCTTTAGAAATGTCTACCGCAGAAATTTTGGGATCGTTTTTTTTTTTTTTTTTTTTATAATCTACACACGCTAATGGGGATATGAATACCCTTTTAATGTTTACACACAGCGCGAGCACATGAAGGACGAGAACGAGAGACAGACAGATCGACGTAGTGGTAGGAAACTCAGATGATAAGTTTGAATTTCAACTAACTCTATGGGTGGTGTCCAGGTTAACTGGAGAGTTGTGTATTATTTTTGTACTTGCTTATGATTCACAGGAGTTTTTTCCAGATGTTTCTTATTATTATAGTTTGTGCGATCAATTTCTTCAGCCATATCCAACATACTACTGCCAGTGTTATGCCTTCGCAGTAGGTTTCGATATTAACTTCTGAAACTGATCAACTTATTTTTATTTCGTGAGAAATAAATGCTTCGAAGACATCTGGATTCGAACCGTGAACCTTCCGCATGACAAGCGACGACGACTACCACTACGTCACGGCCACCCACTTACGACTAATCGAACAATTTTTCATTCTGTTTGAGGAATCGAAATTTGTTTTGGTCGTCGGCAAGAAACCATTTGTTCAAGCACTTGGATAACATAATGCACTGTAGATCTAGGTTTTTTCACAATTTTGAAAATTTTTCTCACACCATTTGTTTTTTTCCACAATTTTATTGACAGTTCCTTTATGTCAATGGATGTTTGCTTTTTCTCCATTTTTGTAAACAATTGGTGTTGAAAATACTTTCTATCCTTTCAAACAGGAAGATTAAACTGTGACTATTAAAAGGACATACAAAAACATATAAAAACAGGAAAAGACAATTAATATAATGAGGGAAAAAGTGTCCAAAATTTTTTTTGTGTGTCTAAAAAATTATTTGTTTTTAAAGAACATTAAATAATTCAGAAAAAGGAAATAACATTATTTAGAGTACTTAAAGAATTAGATGCGTTTGCCCACAACAAGATGGCGCTCATAGATTCTTTTATGTTCGTAGAAGCCGTGTTTTATTATTTACATGATCCTAATCCGAAAATTTCGACAAAAGTGTGCGTATGTGCCATGAAGGTAATTTATCCGATATGGTATTCCATACATAAGCCTATCTATACATATAAAACTAAGTGGCAAAATGCGTATGTTTTCCTCTACTGCCCGTCATTTTCAACCAATAAGGTTGGTTTTTTAAAATGTAGATAATTACAGTACAAAGGTGATAGGCAAACAAAAATTACAAAAAGTGTTTTGAATGCCTGGCAAAGACGGCGAGCTTTAAGCTAGTACTGTATGTATGTATGTACGTACATACCGTATAACCGAACAAAAAATTTACAATTAATTAAAAATCTGCGCTTTCTATTAAAAGCAGGACAGCATTGCTTCGCTTCTCGAATAAAGATTTTCTAGTTCTCTGGGTTTTTCCACGACACGTTGCCTTTCCCTTTTTCCACATTTCCTCTTTCATTTAAGAATTGAATGTGGTATGTATCGTTTACCACTATTCTCAGTATTTGGGCTCTTGGTTTTCTGTAACCTCTAACATCGTTGGGGCATTGAACATAAAATCCTAAAATGGTTTCAGGGAGTATTCCAAGTTCTGTAGAAAACTGGCAAAAATTCAGATCTATTTCTAGGAGAGAATTCAGAATTCCCAGTCCATTAAAAGAGAAATAAAGGAATACCTACGTAAAAGAAATTTATAAATATTGATTTACTCTTATTCCGTGGTATAACAAATTTTCGTCCTCCTAATGAAACATTGCCACTACATACCTCTACTGGATTATGTTCCCATTTCTACGTAATATGACTCCCAATGGGACTTAAATGGCTATACAAGGACCTGCACCGCAGGAAGCCATTACGCTTCTCTAAAGACTTAGAACTGTGCCACCGTATTGCAACGCAGTGCTTCAATAGACTTAAGAATTCGAACTTTCCAGCTGTCGCCTGCAACCTGCTACGCTGTGTTTACCCAACTAAATTACCAACTCCCGTTGTGCAAGGACAAAAGCGGAAAATATTCTCATTTAGCGTTTGCCAAAGGATAGAGTGAGTAATTAGCTTGCACATATTATGGTGTATGGATTTTCGCAGTTCAACCCAATGTAGTTGAAGGTCCATTTGTGATAGGGCGGCAGAGAAGTCCTTTTTTTAAATGTATTTTTTAACGATCAACAAAAAAAAAAATACAAAGAAATAAAGAAAACAAATTTGAAAGGACTAACACACATCACATCAACTCTTAAAAGAATGCAGATACTCATTCAAAGCTATACAGAGTTATCTATAAACGAAGAGATACAAAATAAGGTACACGCTGCAGATGTGCCAACACTATGCGAAAGGGATTTGAATTGAGGTCGATGTGTAAATATTTACTAGAGGTAATGGATGTTTATTCTAAGGATTTCCCCTATGGCCAACCAAGCTAAATGACAACTCAAGGATGCCCAGATATACCGGGGAAAACATGCTTATTTCACAACAAAATTCTATTCAAACATGAACTCTGTCGATTTTACAACACAACACGAGCGGCACGCACACACATGCATACTGATTTGTGTATACCTTATGTATATATTTAGTGGTTGAGCGAAGATGACATCCTTATTGCGAAAGCAGCTTCTATACCATCATCACGTTTAGAAATGTGAGAATTAAACCAATCTATTTCGCAAGGATATTCAAAAGTGCGAGGGAGCTTGTATATTGTATGTGTGGCCCTTTGAAGGATTCCACAGTGTCTAGTGTGTAGCCGTAGTCATTCTTAATATTACGAGTATTAATATTCAATAAACGAAATCAAAGTGAATACTAGTTTTCCAAACGGATGCAACTGAAAAGAGATAGTTATTCCTTTTGTTGGAGAAGTCTCTTTGAGACTATTGCTACTTTCGCTGCTGCATGGATATCCTTCTCGTATCTGCATTCGTTTGGAATAGCATCACAACGAAAGGATTTGCTTTGGTTTGTTTGAGGAAGGAGATTTGTTTGTTTACATTGCATCACGCCATATTGACCTATGAATGCTGGAAGAGCACAGCAAGTGCTTTGGAGAAAAACATGGAGATGGAGAAAAAATCTGAGCAAAATCGTATCGTCGAAAGCCAGAAACTGATCCCCTTTCGCAGTAGCCATGGCCTTAAAAAAGTCTTTACCACCCGTCCTTCGTATGGTATACAAGACTTTGTTTGAAAGATGTGAAGGATACAATTTAAGATTACGTTATTCGCATGGACTTCAGAAATCGTTGCTTTTTTAATAACATCGGTCAGAGCGGATCAATTGACTTCACGAAATATTTCGACCGTTTCCCTAAATAAATTGAAGATGTCATGTAAAACCGTCTTGCAAGAACCACACGTGTTCTATGTCCATGTCAATGTCATCGCAGTCTTATTTTGGAAAACCTACATTATTATTATTATTATTGGACGGTGAGATGCACCACAACCTTAAGGTCTACTGTGTCTCCTATACAAGTCCTAAACGAACGAACATCCCTCTCATCATTATTCCTATTGGAAATAGTTAGAGAGAGTTTAGCTCATAGGTAGGTAGGTAGAAGTGGTGGTTTAGATGGAGGGAAACCCAAATAGCGCGTGGAGCGCCGTTTTGATACCACAACCTGAGGTGACCCGTTTATTAGAAAGTAAAGCTGTGAAATTTATATCCATCCTGTGGAATTTAGGAAGAGGATCAGCTCTCCAATACTTTTCCCAGATATCTCTTTGAGGTCGTCGAAGAATAGCTTGCCTAGTATGCGTTGCCTGGCTCTCGCCAGAGCCGGACATTTGCACAGAAAGTGAATTAGAGATTCTCTTTCATTTTCATTTTTGCAGCTACGACAGAAACTGTTGTGAGGGATCGCTAGTTTGGCTGCATGGTCTCCTATTGGCCAGTGTCCTGTACTGACTGCCACTACTCTAGCGATGTCTGCGCGTGTTCTTAGTAGCAGTTCGTTTGTTTTAGACCTATTGTAATTTGGCCATAACTTTCTGGATATGACACAGTTTGTCAGACTGGTCCACCTGAGACCGGCTAATTTTAAGAAGTGTGAAAGTATATTGCCCTTAACAGCACCTATAGGAATATGAACGTTTTCCGCTAGTGAGCTGTTAAGGGCTGATCCTCGCCTGGGAAGTTCGTCGGCTCTCTTGCTACCCTCAATGGCGCTATGTCCTGGAACCCAAGGAAGTGTGACTCTAGCCTGGTTGCACAGGCGGTTGAGCTGTTCCAGGCAACGATCTACTAATTTCGAAGAGGTGGTTGCCGAATTTATGGCTTTAATTGTGGCTTGGCTATCCGTAATAATAGCGATATTATGTTTGGGTGTTGGGTCATTTATTAGGTTGCGACAGGCTTCGAGGATCGCCAGTACTTCCGCTTGGAAGACGCTAGCGAAATTTGGAAGACGGTAGGACTTAGATATTTTCCGAGAAAATTTCCGCACCCACACCGCAGTCCATCTTTGACCCATCGGTGAATACCGTTGTATCAAAGCCTGTCACCACTCTCCCTCGCTACCATTCTTCTCTACTTGGGAAGGTTGCGGCGAAGGGTTTCTTGAAGTTAAGATTGGGGATAATATAATCTGTAGGAGACACAACCAGACCATTTGGTAGTGTATCCAGGATTTTACTGTGACCATGCTTCCAAAATTACCACATCATCCGCGTACGCTACCGCCTTGACCACATCGTTGTCTAGACGCACTAAGATCCTGTTCATGACCATTAACCATAGTAGAGGCGAGATAACACCACCCTGAGGCGTTCCTCTGTTTACAAATTTGGTTTCCTAGGGATGACTGAATGATTCTGGTTTTTAGCATGGATACTATCCATTGGCCAATGAACCTCGTGGAGAGCAGTCTATGTGGATCTACCTTTGAGGTATGCATGCAGTTTAGCTCATAACTTGCCCAGTTACGAAAATCATACAACATCAACCAGGCCGATTTCTCAGAGAAATCGTAGTAGGAGATTGGGTCAATGAGCTTCTCAATCCGCCGTTTGGAGTCGGCAAAAAGCTGTAGGTCCCTTCCATTCGTGCAAAAATATAACACGCATACACAAATGGTTACGAGAAACAGGCCCAGGTTCACCCCGAGCTGTAGCGCCATCTAAAGTAAAAGTTAAAGATTGGGTGCTATGAGTGGCAGATTTCGGAATTTACCTAAGCACTTGAACATTTTCTGGGTAAATGCCACTCATTCCACCAGTATTATGTGTTCTGGGGTTTCACTGGACTTATTGCAAAATCTGCATGAGTCTACATCTGATAGACCTAGCTTCCTGAGACGACCATTGAGTTTACAATATCCCGAAAGGAACGCAGTCAGGATGCGGAATTTGTTTTTGTCAACACACGTTTTGAATCTCTTCAATTTGTAAGACCCTAAAATGTTGTCCAGGACTTAGTTCTGTTTGCCTTCTACAGTGATCGGAGCTCCTCTTTTATGGTGTGCTCCCATATGCCGCAAAAGGGTTCAGGACCCGCAAGCGGTGTAGCAGCCCTCTTCCTGGAAAGTTTATCCGCTTCTTCGTTACCTTCTACCCCCATGTGTTCTGGTACCCAATAGATGGCGATGGAAAACATGCATACATTTGCATACATTTGTCCTGATAACACTGAATGACCGAAATCCACATCAAACAGCTCCAGTTTCTGCGAATGCAAAGGAAGCTTCTGAAACAGATTCAAATGGGCACCGTCCAAGATCGGACAATTAAGCTTTTTAACGAAGACTTTCATCCAAAAACCAGTTCTGCCATAAGACTCAAAACCATCTCACAGTGGTCAAGTAACTATACTGGCCACTCCATAATACTAGATAATCTAACTCTTCCCGAAAACATAGACTATACTGTACCCAAGTCCAATTTCGACAAAAACTGTAAGGTCACTATTCCCGACAGGTCATTCGGGGATGACCTAGGTGCTACAACATATAAGTCGATACATTTCTACACTGACGGATCCAAAACTAATGACGGTGTAGGAGGAGGTGTTTTCTCAGACAGATTAAAACTTAATCTCTCCCTGATCACTGTAGCATGTTTCAAGCGGAGATTATGGCGATTTTGGAACCACTGTCCTGGATCAAGGGGAATGTAATATCCACTAATGATATTAACATTTTCTCGGAAAGCCAGGCGGCCTTGAAATCCCTAGAATCAGTCTTATTCACTTCTAAGACTACCTCCTCTTATTTTTTCATTTTATTTCATTTTTCATTTATTTTAATAAGAAATATTTTACATGATACTACAAGATATATTATCTTAAAATTAAGTATCTCTCTTTATATTTACTGTATTTTTTAAAGTTACTTTACAATACAAAATAAATAAATAAAGAAATAAATAAAATACATACTCAAGTATAGTAATAACAATAAAGCAGCAAGGAAATAGGAAAATTAATTTTTAAAAGATGTTTTTATTTATGTGTGCGTGTACATTTATATAAAAGTTTCTTTACGATACAAAATAAATAAGTAAATAAATAAATAAATAAATAAATAAATAAGTAAATAAATAAATAAATAAACAAAAAAATAAATAAATAAATAAATAAATAAATAAATAAAATACCTAAACATAGTAACAATAATAAAGCAGTAAAGAAATTGCAAAATTAGTTTTTTTTTTTTTTTTTTTTTTTTTTTTAAAGAATTGTTTATATTTATGTGTGCGTGTGTATGTATATATAAAAGTATCCTAAATCCTAGCTCGATAAAAGTGAAAGCAGTCTCCTCTGAAATACGCTTGGTGACCCTGTTCTCTGCAATTCTGGCGGAAGTCTATTCCACAATCGAATTACAGTAACAAGGTAAGATCGCTCGCCAATGGTGTGCAAGAAACATATGGCTAAGCAGTATAACATTCACCTTGCTGGGTGCCGGGGCACAGAGACATTTCGGGGAATTGCAAAGCTGACGAGCTTAGAATAGAAACAACAATACCTATTCTACCCGATAAGAAAAATATAGGTATGCCACCCTAGATGGGAAGGTGGAACTACCTGCCTTCCTACGAAACAAATCTGGGCTAGATTAGATCCAAACCGCTCTAGCTAGATACCTTTTGTCACTAAAAAGATTACATATTAGTACGATTATCGGTGTCATTACAGGACACTGCCTTATAGGCAAACACGCAACTAGACTTGGCGTCATCTCGAATAACTTCTACAGAAGCTATAGAGGCGAGAAGTAGGAGGAAACATCTTCTCTACTCATGCCCAGCTCTTTCTCGTAGTAGAAAACTACACCTAGGAGAATACTTCCTCGAAGATCTAAGTGATCTAACACAAAGAATCATAGGAACTCTTCTTCGCTTTGTACAAAGATCCAAATGGTTCTCTTGAGTAGCGGGGTAAATATTGCCAAGAACCTGGGTATAACAATAGGCCTCTATAGGCCTAAGTGTGCTGGTACTTGTTACCGGCGGCAGCCACTGCTACCTAACCTAACATTCATTCAAAAATGCACTTTGTTTCTAAAGCAAACTTTTTGGACCAAAATTTGGATTAACTTCCAACTGATCAGTGAACCAGTCAATTGAGTAGAAAACCCAAGTCTTTCTGCGTAATTCCCTAAGCTGAGTAAAGGCCCATTTCTTGTGAACAACAGAACGTTTGAAAATTTTTTTTAAATCATTTTTAACAGTTTAAACACTTTAATGAAAATGTCAGCTATGACAAAGCACAAACGTCACAAATTTCGGACATACCACAATCGACTGGCAAACAATTCTGGCGTATTCTATTTCTGGTAAGGGTCCCCAAAAATAACTTCAATTTTATATTTATCCTGCTTTTTCTGCAAAGGACTATAATATTTAAATTAAATTCCCATACCATTTCGTCAATACTCGTAAATCCAATTTAGCCGAGGTGCAAAGCCTCGCTGCTTATTTTACCTTTTCGAAATTATCGACTTGAGCCGCATTTGATTGATATCCTGACAAATTTATTCAATCAAATAAACGAAAAGGCGAAAAATCCTTTAACTACACCACACAGCCACAAAAGTAAACACACTTCGGGCGGAAAGAGATCTTTAAGTCGGAAATGATTTATTGTCCTACAAATCATAAAGCCAATTCACATTCCGCAGCCACATTTGCTTTCGCCTTCGCCGTGCTTTGTTTTTTTTATAATACCTCGTACACAATCCGGGCCTACTAGGTAACAATTAAAGTGCTCCAAGATGCAATAAAATAAAATAAAATCTGAAAGCACACAACACCAGGAGCAGCCAGCAAACATGTTGTTATCGTAAAAAGTTTAATTTTATTAGAAGGCGACATAAACTCATTTAACGATCGAATTATTATTCCAAGGCTCCTCCGTAACGGTTGGTGGGTCTGGGTAGGTATATGTATGTATATGTATGGATGGTGGTTTTTCTTATGAATCCATGTGGGTGTCATAAAGAAGGAAAACAAAAAACACCACTGAATGGTACATGTGCACACGCTTGAACCGGAAACGCAAACCATCTTCATGATAATTTTCCTTTTTTTTTTTTGAAGAACAAAGTTGCTTCTCCTTGTCTTCTTTGTTTTTGTAGAAGTCTCAAGGGTAATATTGTCGGCAGTTGTGTCTTGTGTGGTGTCGATTTTTATAGTACCTACCTAGGATAGTCGAACAATGAAGCAATGGTGACACAGCAGTACCTACCGCTACCAGTCAGTCATGCTGATAGTTGATGGTAGATCGAAATGTCCTTTCGATGGCAAAGCACAATTTAAATCGCATAAACGTCTAGTGAAGGAAAAAAATCAGGTCATGCGAGACCATGAATGTAGAAATACTGTGGTTGGTACAATTCGGAGCTGGAAGCTCACACAAATCAAAAAACCGTTTATCTGCGATTTTGGATTAAGTGAACTGAAAGGGGTTCTTATTAAGGTGCTGAATATTTTATCCAGAAACCAATAGAGAAAAAGGGATGCGTTCACAAAACGTAAGATAATTTGCGCACAAGTGATGACACGTGCATAGCGATAGTAAGTGGAGGCTGAACACAGAAGTGTTGCACTGATTAATGTAATCAAAGAGGCATTTTTTTTTTCAAAGGACTTCAACAATGTTCCACGTGTAGTCACGAACGACATATTCTGCTTTATACTATTCTGTTGATGTAGGCAGATTGTTTTTTTTCCCCCCCTTTTGAATGGTTACCTGTAGGTTTCGATATTTGAAAGTCTTGCCTTCTCCGTTTATTTCTAATTCTATGACAACAGACAAATGTCTTTGACCGCGACATAAAAGTGGAACCACGTTTCAGTCTAAGGACACATAAAAAGTAAAACAGCAGACTTTTATTATGAATTTCTTTACAGATCATAAAAAATAACCGTTGATGTTGATTAATTGTGTCTGAAGGAACAAAAGTAGAAAAGAAGGTCGTTTTTCATTTGAATTTTAAGTAAACAAGAAATATGCTTTCCCTTATACGTTGAGTAAAATCCAATCAATAAATTATTTTTGAGGAGGAATAAAAGTCCAAATAAAGACAAATTAATCGAATCGATCAAATCGGAAAGTTCTCATTATCAAACCCTCTGTTTTTAAAACATCTCTGGTTACTCCACTTTCCTTTTTCGAGCTACAGTGTATACAGTGGGTCGTATGCAAAAAGCATTCGCTCAATCTCAGTAAACTGAGATGTGAGACAGAGCGAAAGGTACCGAGACTAAGCGGTTGCAATGAGCTAAAGCCCAAATTGGTATGCAAAACCTTTGTCTCAGTCCGTTGTCTCAGTCTCATTAATTTTATTGAATGAAATTGCAAATTGAGTTTTTGTTTTAAGTTACGGTTTTAAAATGTACATTTAAATATTAAGAAATTAAACATTACGTTTGTTAAACACTGTAAATGCGATCCCTTTTTTCCTTATTCCTTTAAGATGGCAGCTCTTCTAGACTCCAGAGGAATCGGAAGAGGTGTCTTCACTTGGTGTTGTTTGTTATTCTTCGTAGTTATCCCTACTTTAGTCTTCGTCTAAGAAAAGTTTCGGTACGTTAGGCAAAACAAAGCAGGGCAGAATTACTTTTGGTATATTTTGTGTGGAAATGTTTAGCTTGTATTGTAGACAGGTAAACCTCCATTTTAACTGGCCAAAAACACGTTCAATAATCACTCGTTCTTTGGTCAGTACACTGTTATAATTTTCTTCTACAATAGAAGATATTCTTGCAAATGGTGTCATTATAAAGGAGTGATTGCGTAACCGTCTTTAGTTAGCGATGAGGATGAGGACACATCGTCGCCCTAGAATTGGTTTGACGTAAACGCCAAAATGCACTTTTTTAGCTGTGAATGCAGTCTTATGTTTTTGCGTGTGATCTTTTCGAGTATGCCATCCATTTTGTGCTATCTGTAGCCAATCCTGAGATATCGAGTATCATTTTTGACGTATATCCACCAAAATAAGCAATTTCTAGTATTGGTGTGACGTAAACGCCATTTTTGTGTCAAATTTCCCATATAATTCACATTATTTTTTTGTTAAGTATTGTTTTGCCGTATATCCATGGGCTTCAATCATACGTCATAAAAATTTATTCAGGATTGTTTTAACGTACGTGCATGTACATTACTAAGAAAATAAGTGTATTTAGTCGTATTCACGTGCCAACCGGCAAAAAAAAAGATGATTAGTTTTGGTTTGCTGTATGTGCATATGAGCTTTAACGGGCGAAAACTGAAAATATAATGAAAAAGTATGTTCAGGCAGAAGAAAGCTTTGAATTTTTACAAAAAAAACCAAAAGAGACTGAGCTTTTCTTTAACTCTGATTTGAAAGTAGATATTCTGAACAATAATTAGTAAAAAAAATAAAAAAAATGTATCGACTTGTTTTATTTTTATCGAACCGTGAACTTTAAAATACGATTGGATCCAAATCTTCGCTTATTATTGGAATGACGTACGTGCATTTTTTTGTTGACGTACGTGTATGAGAGTGAGAGGCTCTCACTGAGAGCACAAAAAATAAATGATTTTTGTGGCGTATACAGCAAAGCCATTCTGAGGAAAACTTTGAATTTTTCAAAAACTAAAAGAGACTGAGATTTTTTTTAACTTTGATTTGAAAGTAGATATTCTGAATAATATTTGTTAAAAAAATAAAAAATCTTATCGACTAGTTTTGCTTTTATTGAACCGTGAACTTTAAAATGCGATTTCCCAAAAAAGTGCAAATGGCGTATACGGCAAATCAATTCTGGGGCGACGACATGTAGGTTTATTAAGAAGTTTAGAATACTCTGGAGTCGTATCGTAAACCGAGCCGGGCCATGAGACATCCACACTAACTTAATTAACTTAATTAATTAATTGAATGAAAACATAGAAGAAGGTACATACATATGTACATAGTGCATAGATCGCAACATAATTTTGAAACCTCAAAGTTCTGTATCGTTATAGTGAATAGGCGTGGTTTTCTTGATCGGTCCAGCAAACGTCAGCTAAAACAGAACATAATTAGATACGTAGTGCAAAAGTTTCGTTTTTCAGAAAACCAAATCCCAATTCTGATATAAGTACATACATAAATTCTATTGCAAAAATCCGGTTTATAATATATTGTCTATTTTATTTTGTGATTGTGTTTTCCATTGTATGAAAAGTTTTTCTCACGCCAAAAATGGCATCTATGTATATCAAGCATTATAACGCGAAACAAACACACAAAGAGGCTCTCTCTTCTCATACTGGCTCTTCCTTACCATCTACTAATGGCAACAATAATAAGAGAATGATTACTATCAAAGATCTAGAAGAAAAAGTGATTAAAAATCCCTCAGCTTGCAACATAGCTTTGCTGAAGAGATTAATAAAATGCAATCCAAATTTGCCATTAAAATCGAAGAAATTGGGATCACCGTTTTTGAGTATGACGAAAAGATGTTTTCAAGATAAAATAAGTTATTTTCAGAATCATTTTCCTCGGCACTCATAGGAAATTTGATCCAAAACTCGCTTTTTTCCACTATATCGGCCGCAACTTCACTCAATATTCTGGAAACGCTAGATTGACTTCTTCCAAAATCTCCTGCTATACCAATTTCAAATCCAGTATCTCCTGGCTATAACCTCCGCGAAAATCTTCATTGTTTTGAAGAAGTGATCAGTTATCTAATCAACTTGGACCGAATTAAATCGAAAAGATTTTTGAAGTTCTGATTTTGCACAGTGACACCAAAAACGTTTAAATACTAACGAGACAACAAATTTCCAGTCTAAAGTTTTTATGAGCTTAACTTCATTGTTCTGAGACATTGCAATTTTTTTTTGCATACGAGAAATCAAAACATGAGAACTGTCTCATCGATGGAGCGAGAGCTCAGACTCTATACCGCGAAAAAGGCCAAAAAAGGTATTTGATAATAAAGATTTTTATGCATTATTATTAACATTGTAATAGCACTGTACAATAGGGTGTGTCATTTATTATGGCAACAAAAAGCTTGATTTTTTTTTAATCAAATACCTCTCAAAAGTTGCATTGGGATCCTAGGTGTCAGGGTCCCTCAAATTGGTTGAAGTTTCGTAAGAAATGGTTTTCAGTGCTATGTTCGGCCCATTGCTCGAATATGGTTTAGTGTTAATCTTTGCTAAACAAATTACTTAAACTTAATAAACATAAAGTTTATTTGGAAATTAAATGAAAAAACCTCTATATTACATATTTTTATATTCAATACCCACTGTTGGGCGCAATACGTTTCACGGTGTTGAAAATAGGAGGTTGTAAAAATATGTTTTTCTTAAATCTTTTTGTTAGTTGATCAATATTTTAAAATTGAATATATTTACTTAATTTGAACCTAGTTTAACTAGTTTCTGTGTATAGATATAAAAAAAAATTACACGCCAATAGCCTATTTCTTCAATTTCTTCGAAACTTGAAGGTCATTGAGGGAGCCAAAAGTACTTTCCAAAATGAAAACAACTATAGATTTAGTAATTAATTTTAATCGTCAATGCAACTTTTGAGAACTATTAGACATAAAAATTCTTAAGTTAAAAAATATGACACTCCCTACTGTACAACCAAAAACATTTTGAAGTTCTCTGGCAACAATCGCATGTGATTATCTCTCAGGAAAGCCTTGAATTAACTAAATGAGCTCTCAACATGCGCAGAGACTAGTGGAACCAAGATAAGAGATATCAAGTCGTTGACTTTAATATTTCAGTCCAATTTGAAGTTTGCTGCGCCATTTCCTTCATATGCTGAAAAAACGGCGTACAATTTTGTCATCAAGTCTTCAACTACTGGCCCTTTAGCTTGATGTAATTTCTCCTCGATCCCGTTCAAGCTGAGCTAGCTGAAACCTTACATCTGAGTTTCCTATCATTACGCCGATCTGTCTGTCTCTCGTACTTGTTCTTCATGTGCTCGCGCTGTGTGTAAACATCATTGAAACACAAAAATAATTTTGTCCGCTGTTTTCATGCAAATACCCCCCTATGTGCATCGTCAATAAGGTGTTTAGACCTATTATACGCATATAGACTTACATACGTATAAAAATTATGCCTCGAAGTTCATTCCGCCAACCAATCAGCAGGCAACTCATTAAAAAGTCCACTTCAGTCTTTGACAAATTTAATAAACCCTTCAAAAGAGCGAATAAACATTTATTCATTATATAAAGTGAGTTGGCAGATTTAAACAACGATTCCAGTTTACGTAATTGAAGGGTAAACAACTGTTATTGCAGATATTCTCTCATTATAAACGACTATTGTATTATCTGATATACACAGAGACTCACATGTGTATAGTTGTACTTATTAACCAGCCTGTCATAGTTGAGCTCTGAAATCTAAAGCAAATTAATTTACACAGCACGAAATGCCACCCCCCATCCCTTCCCAATGAGTTATTACTTGATCACGAAAAATGTTCTGGAAAAAAAAATGAGACTCAACAAAAAAAAGACAATCAAACTGCATCGTGTCCTGATTATCCACCATCCCATGGGAGAGTACAGGGTACGAGTGTGTACAATAATTTCTACATACGCTTCCGGTGTGCCAAGTAGATTCCGATGTTACACGTCGGTAAATCTGAAAGGATCTACTCAAACCGGCTACAGCCACCAGAAGCTCCTCACATAGCCGTACCCTGCCACTTGATGGATGGTCGTGACAAATGAAGTTGATAACAAGTAAACAGCGCGTCCACGAAGTAGGTGTGGGCGAAGGATACTGGTGGTTTTAGAGGATTTCGATCGAGAGGAGCTGCAGGGGGGTGGACTCCTTCAAAGTGTACTGGGGTTTTTATTTTTTCCATTTCTAGATTGGCACTGCTTATCTGTATGCTTGTGGGTTCTGGGGCTGTGTGTGTACACAATTACTTGTGGTTTTGTGGTTTATGTTTCATTGGTTATCCATGGCGATATGGTAGAAAATATGCAATTCAGCAAATTTAAGTGATTACTGTTCTCTATATTGTATGTGTGCCCGTGCTGTCAAATAGACGGAATGAACATGAATTGATTTTGCCTTGGCATTAATTGGACAGATATGAATACAGTGTGTGTGTGTGTGTGGGTGTTAGGATGATAAAGGACTAAACGGAGCTTTGTGTTTTATTGTTTGATTACGAGACGTATGTACCTACATACATGTATGAAAAACCGCCGACAGCAGACTTAAGGTTAATTGCAATTTACACAGAAATTTCTCTATGGAATAGTTTTGTGGGCATCACACAAATGAATGGGAATAGCTCATGCCAGCGTCTGTCAAATTGATGTGGTTGCCAAATTACATTACATTCTAGTAAATCTAAATACATACATATGCATACATATGTATGTATGTATGTATCTCATGGAATTCGCAATTCAACATTATTGTGCGAATAAATTCAATAAGCATCCTTTGCTAATCGCTGTTCCTCAACCGAAAAGGGTGAATGGAATTGCTTGCCTCATAGCAGGGGTATGGTAGAACCTTTGACAGCTAACGATTTTCCTGTCATTTAATAGAGTTTCCTATTTAAGCATGGAAAGCTTTTTAATCACATAAAATAATTGCAATTTATTAACAAAAAAAAAGAAGATATGTTTTGAGCATTGGACGTTTCCAACCTAACCTACACCCTCCTGGATGAACTTTGTATTCTCATCCGTTGCCAGTTCAGTTCCGAATAATATTAAAAGAGGACGATAGTATGAAAGGTATTCTCCAGGCAATAAATAGTATTCTTAAATTTATATGCCGATCAAAATCAAAGCTAACTTCTGTAAGTATTTTTTGACAGAAATTAAAACTGGAAATCTAATATCGAGGAACGCGTCGAAAATTGTTTTATTTGAATGGAACTTATATATCTGGATCCAGACTTCGACAGGAAAACCTATGGAGATAAAGTACGCTGAAAAAGTCCTGGAGAATACACTCAATCACAAAAAAAAGCAATGTACTAGAGAGGCTTCAACGTCTTGGAATCTCCAGAGCATTTGGGACAACATAAACGGTGAGGAGCTGTTAAATTTCCCTTTAGACTCTATAGACTATTGGACACAGCAAATAGCTGATAACTAAACAATATTTTATATGTATATGTATGTCACTTTCATAAGATGGCTTAAGACCATTCTGGCTTTATATTACTTTCGAATGGTTTTTTCTTCCTTACCTGAAACGACCCATTGATCATCCTGAAAGGTTCCGAAATTCTATCAAGGAGACAAGACTTCTCTTACTACTGCAGTATTAAATCGTATAGTACTTGAAATGCCAGCTAAGCTGGTTCAAAGGATTTCGTTGCTTCGCTAAGGATACGTGCTAGTTGTCCGTCAGGCACCTACATCATACTACAAATGTACCAAATTTCCTTTATACCACTTGGGCTAATGTCCGTCACCATGATGTTCCATAAAATAAAAAAAAACCGAATGAACCGACAAATCGAAGATCCCCAATTAATTTTTTGTCTGAATAAAGTTGTGGTGTTACTACTACTATAGTGTGGGCATCGTGGTGTAGTGGTAAGTGCTTTGGACTACTACGCAATGTTACTCGGGTTCAATCCCAGCAAACACCTAAAAGTTTTCTCACTGTGCCACCTCTATCGAATGTCTGACAGGCATTACAATACAATATACATATAGGTTATTTGATGTCGTTGTAAGTTCAAATCGATTTTACACCCACTTCCAGATATCCGATTATGCTGAAATTTTGCATGTCCGGTGACAACTCAATATAGTATACTTGATGATCTCGTAAATCTAATATGGTGGACACCCCAAGATGGTGGATTACCATTATCTTCACGACCTCCTTAAAATGGGTATCAAATGAAAGGATTTGACAAGTAGAATACGATTAGCTAAGTGACGTCATTCTTAATTCAATATAGTGGACGCCCCAAGATGGCGAATTACCTTCTTCTTTACAACAAACATGGCATATGGGTATCAAATGAAAGGGCGGGCCAACGTGTGACTATTAATTAAAGCTTGCAGCGCTCAGCCACCAGACAACACATGCACGATGTGCACCGATGACGAGGAACCAGCAGAATACGTCATCGTCATTTAAATAAATTCTACCTCTAGGTCTAGACAGAGGATATACCTATCTGTCAGCTCGCTCCTCAAAGACATTTCTGATTTATCTGTTATCATGACGGAGCTACATAAAGTATATGTACATACTGTGAGCGTCAAAAGTAAGTAAACACCCATATGATGTATCTCGAGTTACATGTATTTTAAACAAAAAAAAACTAACAAAAATTAGATTCCAATGACACAAAATAAAAGCTTTATTCATTAGCAATAAAACAGCGAGAAAAAATAAATCAAAACAAAACTAATAAAAATTAACCATACTCCATATTTTACGCGTCAAAAGAAAGTAAGCATTAGCAGTCGCTTTAAGGAATTCATAAATTTAATATCTTAAAAACAAAACTCAATATTTTGTTGCACCGCCTTTAGATTTTATAACTTCTTTAAGTCTACGTGGCATGGATATACCAAGTTTATTTGTAAAATTTGAGGTTAATTGGGACCATTTTTCAACTTAAGCCTGTTTTAAGTCCTTTTTGCTTTCAATAGTCCTTTTACGAATATTCCGCTCCAAATGATCCCATAAATGTTCTATTGGGCTTAGGTCCGGTAAATGCAGAGGGTGATCGAGCTGTTTTGGAGTCCTATAAAGCAACCTCTCTTCGCTATCCCATGGACTTCAACTATTATATTCAGAACTTCTGAGCAGTATCATATAACCGAGAAGTAAAATCTGGCTAAGAGGGCACTATATCTTACTCGTTCCTACCATCCGATACGTTTGCTGGACGTCCATTCGATCTCAAATGCGGTCTTAACTATCGCAACTCAAATGGTGCTCACTTCACCGAGACTGTATTCAACGAAACTGTTCTTACATCCGAGGTGGACGAAGGTTCGGACGGAAAGGCTTTCTTTTTGTATGTTCTTCTTTTCGGTATTGTTGTGCTACTGCTGCTGCTGGTGCTCGGTCAGCGAATCCTGCTTTGTTTTTCCGGAAAAAGGAAACGGTCTGCTTCGAATGTATCTACTGTTTCCTATTGTATTAGGTATATTTCCTTGCCCAATGTTAAACCCCAATTTAAATGCAAAAGTCACAATTCGTCGTTAATTGCCATAGATGTGAAAGTTAATAACTAAAATCTCAGCTAATATTTGCGATTCACACACATCCCGGTTTTGTTCTGTCCTGTCTTAGACCAGAAGTCATTACGCATCCAATTATAACCTGCTATCGCATACAAAGCCTATATGTATATATACCATCATTATCACTGTCCCCTTGATATGGCTAATTGTTGCTTACCACATTGGAACACTTCTTGCATTCGAAATAAGTCTATTCACCTGGCTCACATTCTCGAAATCAGAACAGGAAAAATACCAAAATCACCTCGAAACACGTCCCCAGCATGTATGTATCATCAGCCTCTGCGCGCACCCAGGCAACTATAAAATAAATAATTTAATCTCTGTGTGTCGGTGTATGTGTGCGAGTTTGCACACAATTCCTAGTGCAGCGATAAAAAATAAGCGCAATAAACCATCCCCTTGCCAAGTTCCACGATGTCGAGTTGGATTACACGGAGGTGTATAGAGAAGCTCACATGACACAACACACACGTCCACAGATGAACGTGTATCTCTCAACTAAAACAGCCGTCTTCAAGGCCCCAGGTACACGACCTGTAATCCACTTTATGGTTTCTCTACTCACTTTCGGTTTCCGGCTCCCGACGACGACGCCGACGACGTTGAGGTAACCGAAATGAACTGGGGATGCACGTAGCGTTTATTGTCGCCCACTTAAATCCTTGATGCTCAGCGCTAATGAATTTATTCATGATGACACATCCTTTCGAATGGGAATTAGACTGAAACAAAAACTATGAGCACGACGACAACTGCAAAACAAGGCGAATACTCGTTCTAAAACATTCCCCACAGAGGCACGGTACGGTACCAACCGAAGGATGCACACACGAATTAGAGGTAAAATAGGCACAGAGAGGAGCTATCTTAAAGGATAAAGATTTAAAAGGCAAAGTCTGAAAAATCCCAAACACCTAGTGTACAGGCAAGATTCATTGGTGTGTACACGGGCTTAGTTTGCATCGAACAACTGCACAGGTGTAGACCACGTACACGGCCAGCTGCGAGGAGGTCTCCGGCAACAAACAGATACAAGTGCCTGACATCGTTAATCCATGTACAGTGGCCATTATAACATGAAACTATGTTTTGAGAGTCTCAGGTTTTTATACCTATGTATGTCGATGAGTGGCCGGTACGAACTGCAGTGCTGGGTTTGATGCATCGACTAGAAGGTTGAAGGTGGCAGCACCTGAATTGGGAATCTTTCCGAACGAACATGACATTGTGCCATAAATTATGGATTCGATAGAATACGGATGTGACTCCAAGTCTTGTCCATGAAGTGTGGAATATACCGATTCGTAGTTTTCCTTAGATTCATTCATTGGCACTTGGGTTTAAGACTTCAGTGGGAAAGCATGTTAGGGTCGATGCATTGGAAATACGTACGGATACACTCTGACCAAACGGTGCTTTCTAATTGGTAAGTTACGACAAAGGATTTTGATCATTTGGATAGTAACGGATACAGTCTTTTGCTGCACTCAAATTAACTGATATAGATATAGATTAAATGGTATTGAAATTAAAAAGACAACTCTACAAAATGTATTCAGAACTGTTGGACTCCATTTTAAATCTTAAAATCGACTGGAAGCTTGTGACTTGCAGCGTTTCTATGTTAAACACCTTTGTCCGGATAACTGGAAGGACTTATCTATTAATTAACCAGCTATGATCTCAGGTGGACCAGTCTGACAAACTATGTCATATCCAGAAAGATATGGCCAAGTTATAATAGATGAAAAAGAAATGAGCTGCTACAAAGAACTCGTGTAGACATCGCAAGAGTAGTGGTAGTAAGTACAGGACATCGACCAATAGCGGACCATGCAGCCAAACTAGTGATCTCCAATAACAATTTCTGCCGAAGCTACAAAGATGAAAACTAACAAGAGTCGCTTATTCACTTACTATGCAAATAATATTAATATGGAATAGGTACCTCCTATTTTGTTTTGGTGTGTGGAGAAGTGGAACGGGCCGTCCTTTAGTAGTACTACGATGACATAACAGGACGAAATACAAAAAATTATGACAGGAAGTGACGAAAAACGTTAACGTCCTCTACAAAAACGAAGCTTAGATGGTGACTGGGGGTTTCTTTAACGGGCTACCTCTACTACATCGCCCAAAGAGGTAGCCGTCGGTTGGCCAGACCTTTGCCAACAACACCAGGCATATCTCGGGTTCTTAACGAACCTTTATAATGGAGATATAGAGGAAATGAGGATTGCGACCTAGGGTTAGTCAAAGGCAAATTTAAGTTAGTATAGGTTTAGAATAGGGTAAGTTAGACTAGCTACTTCAGGTTTCCTACCCTCGCTTTCTCTGTGATATCGGCATAGGTTCTTGGACATTCCCTATTCTTTTTTTCTGTCTTCTTTCCTATCTTTTTAAATAAGTCTGAGTAGAGTAGCTTTCTCCCTTTCTTGTATTGTGTTTTTTTATTGGCACGAGATTTTTGTTTGTGAACAGGTGGTGTATGGTGTATGTATGGGTTGAAAAGAACTACCTCCATCCGACGAGCCTTAGCTGAGCAACCACAAGCGTGGGTAAACTCTTCTTCGATGACTTTAAAGGAATATCTGATCCTCTTCCTAATCTCCACACGATGAACATAAATATCTCAAACTACATTCGAATAAGCGGGCCACCTAAGGTTGTATCAAAACGGCGCCCTTTGTGCGCAATTTGGTTTCCATTCCATCGAAACCACCACTTCTACCTATCCACCTCCGATCATAAAAATAAAGAATAATGGGCAAACAGCGCCATCTGACAGTCAATGAACCAACTTATGTATGTACCTCATTTCATTCGGATTTTTGGACCATTGATAGAATAAAGCCTAAATTCCGAACAATAAGGATAAACTTTATGCTCCAACTATAGATCGATGATCCATTCAGCTATGCAATACGATGTCAAGCTGGTAGATAAGCCCTTGCTTAGTAGTGGTGTTGGGTCCCAACAGACATCACAAAAAGAACCGAAATCCCGAAGCGCGAGTCACAGCACAGGACACATGGCACATCGATGAGGTGTCCTGGGTATATCATACTAGTGATTGGAATATGATCAGTAGGCCTCAATTAAGATCACAACAATATTCCCAATCACTAGTAAAAGGTGCACAGAACGCAAAAAAGAATATACGAAACAAATTAAACACTAAATTCCGAGACACCACTAGACATCGACGAAGGAAATGAACGTAACTGAAGGCCAACTGTCAAATGTGCCCAACAGGCCAAACCATCGATTGTCAACACACAGTCGATCTCGCATAATAAAATAAAACAGGAGGCACAAACATCCAATCCATTCACACCAACTAGGATGAAATCGGGCGAAATGGCGTGGGAGGCAGATCACACCAGTTATCACATCCTGCCATCTCGCTCTTTCACATGATGATACGGTGGAGTGGTATAAATCTAATTACTTAACAAGTTAAAGGGGAAACAGTCACGGTCAAGGTCAATGACCACACACTGCACAGCTGAGCGCAATACATAATAAACCGAGGTCTAGTGTTAAGTTAGAACGACATTTTTGGGCATTCGAATTTGTAAGTTTGAATTCAAATAAAGCAATCATTTATAACGTGCTTCAAACGGTTGTGTTTCATTTCTCCTAAGTGAAAATCCCTCTACCATTTGCCGAGTTGCCTTCTCAAGCAAATATATAATTTCTAGCATCACCTATGCTCAGAACAAGTGACAATTTTAAACTTACTCGCAATTGAGTAGATCTTTCGTTGAAAGTTTGCCGTGTGGGGAAGGGCATAGGATTTAGTGCCAAGTATATATGTATGTATGCGAATTTTATTAAATGCGATTTAGTTCGAACTACTAAGAGCTGAATACTAAAATACATGAGATCGAGCATCGGGATCATCAAGCAAATGGTCTTTGCCATTTCTATCAAGAAGACGCTTCTAACCCTAATACCAAAATTTAAATACAGGTTCACTTGGGGATGGTCTGACGAACTGAAAGCCAAATTCCTGTCTTAGTCCAGGTTCCGGAGTTAAAGCAACAACTCTCCGTCACTCGTTGTCCTGTATGTTGGGTTTTTCACTTGACAAAATATTTCAGGCCCGTTGTGCACCACGACTTTGAGAAGGTAATTTGTACTAGATTTTCTTCCATCCTAGAGATGCGTTAAGGCCATACATGTTCTTAAGTTTCATATGCCATACGATTCCCGAGGCGCAAAAGTTCAGAAGCCAAGGTTTTCCATTAAAGCACTTGAAAGCATCTCTACAGGTAAACCATAACTCATTTTCAGGTGTCACAATGACGTTCGCAAATTATGTGCGCGATTTAACCCACGTTCTTGTATTTAAAATAAATGGTTAGGTTAGTGGGCTGATGAGAATGGTTATATTCCAATCACACTTAGGTCCTTGTGGTACCCATAATATGTTCCCACCCGTGGTATAATCGTCTTGGTTACAGTCATCCCGAAGCCCTGGCAAATTTCAGCAGGTTAGATTGTAAGCCATCTGATAGCTCGTCGATATATTCGAAGAAGAATTTGCCCAGGGTTCTGTTTCTCAATTGACAGAGGTTAGGACAGTGACAGAGGAAATGGGTTGTGTCCTCATGTGACTCTTCATCACCGCATCTTCTGCAGATGTCAGCATCATTCAGTCTTAATTTCTTCATGTGGTATCTTAGAGCATTGTGCCCAGTTATCAGTCCTATAAGCAAGGACACAGACTTCCTGTCTACTTGCAGGAGTTTTTTTTTGTTCTTGCTTTGTCGTATGTTGGCCACAATGTTCTTGATACCTCACAGGTGGTTAGTGATTTCCACCTGTTATTTGCTTGAGTTTCAGATGTTTGTTCAATTTTGGCACGAAGGTTGCAAAGTGGAGGTTTGACCGTCCCATCTGCCTGTTCTCTATCTAGGGCTGAGCCCTTTCTGGCCAATTCATCTGCAGCCTCGTTGCCTGGTATCCCTCTGTGCCCAGGGACCCAGCAGAGTTTTACATTGTGCTGCGTGCCGAGAACCTTCAGCTCTTCGCGGCAACACTTTACAAGCTTCGATGTTATTTGTGTAGCAGCTATTGCTGTTATGGCCGCCTGGCTATCAATGTAAATAGTGATATCGTCTCGCGATATTGTCATCATTGACACCAGCTGGGCTGCCTTTGTCACTGCTAGAACCTCAGCCTGGAAAACGCAGCTATGGTCTGCAAAGTCCACTACAACTGAAAAGTGTCCTTTCCTCGTCCGCCCGATAGCTGTTTGCACCTCGTTGTCACGCAATGAACTCGATGAACTATTGAAAATAAAATAAAAACCGTATTAAGTTATAAATTATGATTAAAATTAAATTTTATTAATTAAAATTCGAACTCTGCTTCGATTTTGATCTCTTAACTCTGAAAACGTTCCGTGTGGGAGTAGTCGGGAGGACTCACCGCAAATTATATCACCACTTGTCTATTACGTATATAAATAAAGCTATCCATGCACATGAGTGTATTTGTGTTTATCGACAGTCATGCACGACCTGTAAAGCGTTGCCTAATTACGTGGGCACGTACGCTTTCAGTGGAATTAATAAAATGAAATTTTAGATCTGAATTTGGCGATAAAACCGCATTATGAGCGCGTCGTGGTGCTCACCGCGCGTTTACCTCCGTTTTTCCTGCTGCTCCGTGTAAGGCTTACAATATTATACCAATTTTGATCCTGAATTGTGGTTTGACAGTATACGTTCAGAGCCAACTGACCGCCACCAATAATGTGGCCGGGTATTAATTTACTTTTGAGTCAATTGGATGCGTCTGTGTGCGGGGATGGTTTGGGTCTCCTGTAACGCGTGGATGCGTGAAAGGGCACCCTTAATTGATAAACTGTCAACCACAATTGGAAATAGTTGTAGCATTAACTTTAAGAGGATTAATCCACACGCCATTTAGGGTTATGGTGAGGGAGTAATCATATCTGTTCATCGAGATAATGAACGAATTAAACTGGAAACGGGTGTAAAAGAGCAGGAACATTTTTTTTAAGGCAACTCATGTGAGTTTTGTTTGTATACATATTATAGATTTTTTATTTTTATTTTTTTTTTTGTTTGGTTGCGCCAATGCATGTGATAATCTTCCAAAGATACTTGTAGCCCGGGCAATCAGCATATACGAATCCCATACTTATCCACACCCTTCACAATTCTACCACTCTCCCCGTGGAACTGGCATTAGGCTGCCAGTCGAGTCGAGTTCGAGTCTTCTTACGTCATTCCTCATGCTCGTTATGAAAGAGCAGATCTGCAACTGAAGTTGCCTGAGTTAATCATATGGCTTACTACAAGCTGCGGAATCGATAGGTCTACTCTTGCCTCTGCGAAGCATCTACAGTGAAAAATTTCATGCTCCGTGTATTTCTGGACGTTCTGTGTAGAAGGACGAACTGTAGTATCGAAATCTGTGTAGATATTTTCGATAGCCGCCATTGACTGGACAGGAATTACGTAAGGTTGTAGTTGCAGTCCCCGTGTGCTCTCTTTGTCCAGACCTCGATTGAGGGAATCAGCGTATGGGTCCATCTGCCTTTTCTCATGTTATCCCACTTGGCTTGATAAGCCGCACGGCTGCCGCAATTATACCGTATGGAAATGGAAACGCACCATCGCGTCGATAAGCTACTCTTCTTACCCTTATTTTAGTGAAGCAGAACTATTAACAAGTGACAGTTCAATAAAATGTTAAAATACTTTGCCTTGAATGTCGAAAGCTGTATGCGCTTAAAAAGATTTTTCTCATCCTTCAAATAAAGGAATTGCGATGGGTTTAAAAAACTGAGCCCCATTCAGTTTCCCCATGTTAGGTGTTCGTGGTGTTCGTATCTCATCGGAAGTAAGAGATACTATTATAAAAATATGTTTTACCCCCTCCCAAGAAAAAAAAAAAAACTTTTAACTTGGGTTCGTACGTCTTACAATGACAGTACCTATGAAACTACAAGATTCTACATCTACGAGTTGGGGCTGTCTGTCTGTATGTCTTTAAAAATTTAGCATTAGCAGCCCATTAAGGTTCAAGCCAACAGTATTGTGCGAATTAATGTGAACAAGAAAACAAAATCAGTTTTTTTGATCAAAGTAGCACTGCTTTTTAAAATTTAACGATTATTTTGATGAAAATCATGAAACCTCATATTCTTTATTGTATTAGCCCTGAAAATACATGTCCAAAGGTAAAACTTCATTTATTTTAGCATGTTTATATAGTTGTTATCAAAATGTAATTCATTAGTTAAATTTTAATTTGTTGCTGTTGTTGTACGGCGGTACTGTACTTTCTCGTGTTAGCGAGAGAAGGGTACCGTTTTGGACAGAATAAAAAAACTAGACTTTTTATATTTATTTTTTCACTGGCCCGCTATCGCTATGCTGGGCTGCAACCAATGATTATTTATTTTAGAAAATATATATTTTAATATTTAAATTCTTAAATTTATAATATACTAAAGGTCCGCTGTCTAGGGCTTGGCTGCAACCTTGTCGTTATGAATCTTAGTTTTTTCTATCGCTGCGTCCTTTCCAACCACTGCTTTTATCCTCTCAATTTCCATTACTTATTTATTACGACGTTATCGACAACAATAGACATAGTGCAACGGCAACGGCATCCGCTTGTCACACATGTTATTTTATTGACGAGCTCATTACCGTTGAGGCACCGTAGCGCAAGTGGTTAGTGCGTCGGACTACTGTGCCAGCGGTCTTGGGTTCGAATCCCGCCGCAAACACCTAAAAGTTTTTCACACCTCTTTCGAATGTCTGACAAGCATCAAAGAGTATCATTTGTCACGATTGAGCTTCTCAACTCGCCGTTCGGAGTCGGCAAAAAATTGTAGGTCCCTTCCATTCGTGCAAAAATATAACACGCACACACAAATGGTTGCGAGAAGCAGGCCCAGGTTCACCTCGAGCTGTAGCGCCAACTAAGTAAGTAAGTATTACCGTTGATTATTTCATGGTATTTTTTATGACCGAAATGGCTAATGTCATGTATTGTTTACCTACTGTAACGCGCGCATGGATGAGGACAAGTGTGAGATGCAGGTAGTGGAAATACTACACTGTTATGGATATTACACCGAGGAAGAGAGAGAAGATTGTCACGTTATGTGAGCATACTTCAATGACACAGAGAAATATAGCAAAGGAGTGTGGACGTGGAGTGAGTTTAGGAGCTGTGAACAAGATTATAAAACAGAAAAAAGAGACAGGATCCGTTGAAGTTCGAAGAAAGGCGAGATGTGGAAGAAAGCGCAAGACGACTCTACTGGATGGACATTTTTTTTTGCGAGTAAGTAAAATTAACCCAAAGAAAACGAGTCAGGAACTCCAGAAAGACCTGGCGAAATCTGGGGTGAAGATTCATGACTCTACGGTGTGTAGACGACTGGAAAGAGGAAGAAAAGCCATTGGACCGCAGAAGAAACAGCTCCTGACTACTCCAATGATGAAGAAAAGACTGAATTGGGCCAAGAAGTACAAACACTGAACTGTGGAAGACTGGAGAAAGGTATTATTCTCAGATGAGACACACTTTTTAGTGCAGGGTAGCAATCAAACTTTGTTCGTAAGCAAAAACCTTACTGCGGCCCATATTGTTCAAACTGTGAAGCACCCTGTCAAGAAGATGTTTTGGGCTGCTTTTCTTACTCTGGACCTGGTACACCTACTCCAGTTGAAGGTATGATGAATAGCGAGAAGTATAAAACAATGCTTGACTCTCGCTTAGCCCAAGAGCTGCAGAAAGCTCAAACTACTGAAAAGCCCATTTTTCAACAGGATTCAGCTACGTGTCATGTTTTCCGGAGAATGCTGAAATATTTCAACGAAAAGAAAATAAACATTTTGGATTGGCCGGGAAATTCATCAGGTCTAAATCCTATTGAAAATGTATGGGCAATCTGCAAGGCTATGCTAAAAGAAATGGACTGCACAACAAATAATTCAGGTGTGGTTTCGAGAAGAAGCGCTTCGAGAAAATTTGGTAGATTCTATGTCAAAAAGAATCGAAGCTGTTATAAAAGCAAAGGGAGGACACATTTCGTACCAAATGTGAGTGAAATAAAAAAAATGTATATGCCTAACAAAATATTATTGCAAATAAATCAATTTTATATGAAATTTTTCTGTGTTCACATTAATTCGCACAATACTGTAGTTTCTTGCAATCATTGGAATAGAACAGTCCTACAATTTTTTACCGGCTCCAAAAGGCAACTTGA
Source organism: Brachyopa scutellaris (assembly GCA_949775065.1). Taxonomy (NCBI): domain Eukaryota; kingdom Metazoa; phylum Arthropoda; class Insecta; order Diptera; family Syrphidae; genus Brachyopa; species Brachyopa scutellaris. The sequence goes on along the minus strand of OX459112.1, from coordinate 170,647,559 downwards.
GAAAATCCAACTCTTGATAGCTTGTCGGATATTAAAGAAAGCTGGTACCATTATAAAGATTAATCTTAGCTTTTGCTTTGACGAGAAAATAGCCTGCACACATTTTTAAAGTCTATTTTGACACCAATATCCTTACATTTCGCAATATTGACATCAGGCTGTTACTTTTAATAAAATCGGGTAATGGGCTCTCAAATAACAGAACTAGCTAAGTTGCTTCAAGGGACTCTGAAATTATCATTTAATTTTTAGTTCATCAAAATCATACTAATATAAATCTCAATGTCACGCCTTTACCTGTCAAACTTCTGCCACGATAATCACAAAAACTAATACACAAAATGAAGTAAAACCTCGTATTCCCATTCTTTAACATCCTGTGCGAATTATAGACTGATTTCAAAGTTAATTTATACAATACATACGTAGTTTTATTTAAATTAATGGAAAAATAAAATCACACTATCGACTGCCACTTTCTTGCGAAATGTCACTTTTTCCATATACAAATACAATCCACGCTTTTGTGGATTGTATATGTTGGTAGTTTGCAAACCTTAGGGTGCGATCGCACTGTCTTTGATTCTTCGAACTAAATGATAATGTACAGTACTTCGCCATATTATGAGACCCAAACAAAAAACAATGTTAAAGTGGTTGGTATTTTAAAGTGCGTATTAAATATGGCAATTTTTTGGACTTGTTTATTAATTTATTAAATAATCTATGTACTAATATAAAAAAAAACTTAAAACTGGTAAAAGAACATACTTACTTACTTAGTTGGCGCCAAAGCTCGAGCTGAACCAGGGCCTGCTTCTCGCAACCATTTGTGTGTGCGTGTTATATTTTTGCACGAATGGAAGGGACCTACAGTTTTTTGCCGACTCCGAACGGCGAGTTAAGAAGCTCAATCGTGACAAATTATACTCTTTGATGCTTGTCAGACATTCGAAAGAGGTGTGAAAAACTTTTAGGTGTTTGCGGCGGGATTCGAACCCAAGACCACTGGCTCAGTAGTCCGACGCACTAACCACTTGCACTACGGTGCCCAAAAAGAACATAAGTTTTTATAAAAAATAACTTGGAAACCTGTAGCGTAGATATTTCTATATTGGGTATATTTATTTTTTATTTGGACCCAATATGCTTTTATTTGACGCAGAGTGTTTTAAAAACATGATTGAACCATATTTTTAGTTGATAAAACCACTCCTAAATGCAAAAATATCCAAAAAAAAACACTAGTCCCATCAATGTGTGACGTAATCATTCAAGCCTTTCTCAAAATTACAAATTAGACAAAACCTGTCGCAAAATGTACCCAAATTACTCCAAATAGTTGTACAAAAAATGGAAAAATGTTAAAAGTTATAATCAACATTATTGTGAGTTTCACCCGGAAAATATTTCAACCGAAATATTTTTTTTCGCCCGGAATTTTAAAAGCTATTGTGAGCTTCGCCCAAATTAAATGTTACTTGGTTTTGTTCAGATTCAAAAAATATCAACTTCTACTAGAATTTCCACTATTCCTGCATTTAAATAAACAAACAAATAACATTTTCCGCCTTGTTGTTCTCTTATTCGCCTACTAAAAACAAGGGAAAAATTCAGCTGTCATAGTTGTTTTATTTCGCCCGAATGAAATTTCGGGCGAAACTCACACTAGGGGGAAAATGATTTTCGCGCTGAATGCTGTTCGGATGAAACTCGCAATAAGGCTGAATATAACCCTGATTTATACATTTGAAATATCTTTTCAAAATCGTTGATTTTTTTCCTTGATATAATTTTTAGACACGGGCGAAGCCGGGCAGAACAGCTAGTATTAAATAAAGCTAACAAAGAAATTAGCAGACAGTGTCGCTTGTAAATATTTAGGGACGAAGCTTTTATTTTTTGGATTGTCATATATTTTGTACTTTATTTATTATTGTATAGCAATTCACGCAGATTTGAGGCAACTTCGTTGTTCTATCTTGTAAATATTGTGTGTGTCGAAATAGTACCTACAAACTTTCTTGTACCTCTTTAAATGCTTCGTTCATGGTCCTTGCTATATAAAGCACACATGTGTGTGTAAAAAATACCTACATATATGTATGTACATGCGTGTTTTCCAGAATTCAACTAAATTAAAAATTGTTCAGGCTTCAAGTCTAAAAATTCAAGAAACAAGTTCTCGTTTCTGTGGATGCTTCTGTCTACAATCTGTCTATAATCTACATACCTACCTACCTGTACGCTTCGCTTTATGAACCCGAATAAATTTGTTTTCCCTAACCAACCTAATGCCAATGTAAAGAAAACAATATTCGTACACACATGTATCTTCTCTCACATGTATCTTCTTTCGGAAACTGAAATCTATCTTAATAAGCCCAAGATACTGGAAGCACGCAATTCATTCACGTTTAATTTCAAACCTAATTAATTATGAAAGTGACGTATCATGTACACATCGCCTACCCCGTGTACTCGCAAGACACACGGTATGACAAAGATGATGTGAGCTTCTTATGACTATGACTAAATCCTCTTGTCTGGGAGTGGAAAAATTACTCTTTCTTACCGGAGGCAAGACTTAATTGCTAAAAGTTTTTTCTCCAGTCTTAATTATTTAATAAATGTTAATAAATGCGAACTTTTTTCAAACTTAAATATCCGAGGGGCAGGGTAATGGAACTAGTTTTTTCATCATCCATAAAGTGCTTTGTATCTTGATAAAGAATAATCGCAGAGATATAATTAATACTGTTAGTAATAAGGGCAGCAGAAAAGGTGTTTTGCCTTTCAGTGCAAATGAAACTTTTCCACTGTGGAAAACGGTCTTTAGAAATAAAATGAAAACTTCTTGTCGTACTGGGTCATTGAATTTATCAGGAGAAATACAAATATGAATTATGGCGTGGAATCGAAAATAGTTTCTTTTTAATAAATATTGAATGCGAATACATACATCCATTTAAATGCACTGAAGAGATTCAATGCCTGACAAACTCTGCATTCTGACTGCATTTCTATCGGGGCAACGTTAACTCAAGGGACATCTCAGGAGCTAGGTCTATCGGATGAAGACTCATGCCGGTTTTGTAATGAAACTAGTGAAACTCCAGAACACATATTGGTGGATTGTGGGGGCACTAGCCCAGCTTGGATAAATACCAAATTACAGCACCCAATCTCCTACTGCGATTTCTTATCGGTCTGGATCAGGTGCTGCAATCTATGGAATTCTCTAGGTGTGAGCGAAGCTCTTTCTTACCGATGCCAATAGGAATATTGACAAAAGGGGTAAATGACAATAGATCATAAAGGTCGCGGTGCATCTCACCCTTCAATAATAATATTAATAATAATGTACAACAGACTTAATTTCGTGGTCGCCGTGGCCGTGGTGGCTAGTGCGTTGGACTACCACGCAATGCTGCCCGGGTTCAACTTCTGGCCGGGTCTAACACCGAAAAGAGTTTTTTCACGGTATCACCTCTTTCGAATGCCTGACAAGCATCAAAGAGTATCATTTGTCATGATTGAGCTTCTCAACTCGCCGTTCGGAGTCGGCAAAAAACTGTAGGTCCCTTCCATTCGTGCAAAAATATAACACGCACACACAAATGGTTGCGAGAAGCAGGCCCCAGTTCACCTCGAGCTGTAGCGCCAACTAAGTAAGTAGACTTAATTTCACTTGCTCCACTAGAACCATTAACTCAATTATCTCTCGCCATAATTATATATACCTTTATCTGCTTACCTACTTACTCAGGTGGCGCTACAGTCCGGGGTGGACCAAGGCCTCAACCAACAACCCTTGCCAGTTGATGGTTGGATGCTGTAGAAATAGGGTACGCACCGACTGGCTTTAACTTGGCAAAGCCCAGTGTTGTAACTATTACTACATATCAATTGTGCTTATTTTGCGTCCAAGTGGTAGCCATCGAATATGTTATAAACTCGTCAGCGGGCGAGTTCCGATGGAACCAACGGTTGGGTTAAATTTTCATAATGGAAATAACACCTTATCTGAGCTACTCCGATGTATACGGAACCCAGGTCGATAAAGATTTCCATGTATTAGTCAGGGACTTGGAAAAGAGTTGGCAGCGGATGAGCCCCTAATGGGCCAACGGCAGCGCTTACACCCCCGTAGTACCGGGGTACCCGGCCCATTGTCCTAGGGGGATTCCAAAAATATGGCCCTCTAAGTGGGGGGTTGGCGTAAAGTTAACTACCTAGTTGCATAAAAAAGACCATTTCCGAAACATCGAATAGCCTCGGAAGAGGACGGATCTACTGTTTGAATTTTTTACCCTCTCAAATTAAAAATATCTCGAATGCCTACAATTTTAAAAGTGCAATCCTTCCATAATTTTCCACTTTAACTTATCTTTACTGGATCAACATATCTCCGCCCTTATATCATCTTCTCAGTCCAGCAACTTTCACCTCCTTCACAACGAAGGTTAAGCTGCTTTTTGTAAATTACAGTCGAACTTCGATAACTCGAACCATCACTTGCCCCGAAAATAATTCGAGTTATCAATACTTATGTATTTTTTTTTGCGTTGCAATGACTACATAGATAGATAGATTTTTATTGTTTTCTTATCATACAATTCATAATATACATAGGTTAGCAAAAATTGTTTAAGCATGGCTATGCCGTCTGCCCGATTGACATTTTATTTTTGCACTTTGTGTTTTAATTATAAATCAATAAATTTATAAGAGAAAATTAAAAATTCAACAGTCTATAGTAATAATTAATAATAAATAGACAGTCTTAAAAAGCTTCGCTTAAAATCTGGTTTCTGTATGATATATATACTGCCGAAGAAAGCCCTCCGTATTTCTTTCAGGATCGGACATTTCCCGATAAAATGAACGACATCTTCTCTCACAGACAGATTACAAAGACTGCAGTAGATACTTAAATCCTCACGATGTGGTATGAAGTTCAATTCTACTAACCCACCCCTCATTCTGAATATAGCAGAAATTAGCTTTTGACTATTTTTGCTGTGAAAATAGTTCCGTTCACATAGATTATGCTGCAGATGGCTGAAAATTGCTCTATGCACTGAAAATTTAGCTGTGCTAATGCAGTCTAATCTATACTTCTCGTCTACTTTTGCAACAAGATTATAAAGCGCTTCTCTGTTGTCCTGTCCATTACTCTCCTGCAGGCTTAAGTCAAAATTGAGGCCACAGTAGTCTGCAAGCTCCTTTAGTTTCCCGAACCATAAATTCTTCTTCTCTATAGTATATAATGCTAGAGGCTTCGGCAGTCTTTCGTTTGGCATATCAAAAACTTTTAGTGGGTAGTCCACGTGTAGCTTTAGGGTTTTAATAAAGAGTGGTGACAACCCCGTTTCAATTATGATCATATAGTTGGGAGCAGTTCTAGGTAGCTGGAAGCATCTTTTAACATAGTACCTTATCAGTTTTTCTACAGTTTCATACTTTTTGTGCTGCGTTGTGCTGCGTACATCATCACAGATTCAGCCACTGATACAAAAACTTTATATTTAACCTCGTGTGATATAAGTTTGTTTGTGAAGCACTAATCGCACTTTTGGCTTTCATCAATTTATCCTTTAGGTGGCTTTCCATATTTAGATTACTGGTTATTGTAACACCGAGATACTTATAAGACCTCACTATATCGATTGGTTCTCTGTCGAAGTATCATTTCTCCCTTGTAGACATTCTACCAGACCCCTTCTTTATGATCATAACTTTTGACTTGCTCAGATTCACCGTCAAATTCCACAACCTGCAGTACCCCTCAAGTCGATTGATCATAAGTTGCAATGTTTCGGGTGAATACGCAAAAAGAATAACATCGTCGGCAAAGACTTATGTATAAATATGTAATTTTTCATCAAGAGATAATGTTCTTAACGTACGCTTTTCCTCTTTGTGTTTTTTAGGTGCCTACTATTTTCTTCTAAAATAAAAGCTAAGATTTGAGTTCGTATCGACCAATATACCAACCTAGCGATGTGTGCTCTAACCCCTACTAACAAGAAATTTTACAATTCTTACCTAAACATATCGAAATCACGATTTTCTACACGTATGTATTATACTAGGTCATACGAACATTCAAACATAGAACCCCCGAAAGCGATGCATTATAAAACGAACTTGTAAAAACACGCATTGGAATTCGCCTTCAAAATTCGACTTATCAAAGGTGACGCCAAATAATCTCTTCGAGTTATCAAGACATTCGAGTAATAGAAGTTCGAGTTATCAAATAAAAATTATATATGTAAATTTCAGTCTTTGCGAAGTTCCACTGTAGTTTTAAGGCATCAATTAAAACTGAAAATTTGTATCAAGTTCTAAATACTAATGCACTGAAAAATATTACCTATAATCTTAATGTACAAACCTTTTAATGAAAAAAATAAAAGGAATGAAAATGGGTCAAATTAGGTCCGATTTGCTGATCAGCTAATATCAAAGAAAGATTTAAAATCTAATAGTAGTAAACCTAAGTCGAATATTTTCTCCAAATTTCCTGTAACTCACCCGAATTCCCAATGTCGTACCTCGACCCGTATTCATAGTCGTATTGAGAGTCGTATCGCATCCGAATTGCTATTCCCAAAGTCGAATGCGATGTACACGACAACCCATCGCATGAAATGCATTTCAACGCACATTTGAAATGTCAAATACCAAGTGTCAAATATGAAATATCAATAAAGAACATTTCGTGAAAAGTATTTGGTTTTATTTTTATATTTTAAACAATTAAAAAATGAATTCAGTGGATCTTTTTTTGACGACGACGAAGAGGACACTGGAAAATTATAATTTGGCTGACAGAACAATTCGTGATAGTTCCAATCCATTAGAACTACTGAATTCCTGGTGCATGTTTTACCATTTAATAACTAAAGAGCGAGTGTTGTGGCAAATTTGTTTTTTAATATTAAAGCATTAAAAAATAATTTCGGCCTTCCAATGAAGCATTTTAATTCGTTGTGGATGAATTAAGTTCAAAATACGGAGACGTATTTTTGCAAGACATCATGGATCTTGTCATGATTCGTTCATATGGACGAATTGTGACAAAGCCGTTCCCTGAACAACGATTTGTGTAAGAAGAATCAAATGCCTGGATACTAGACAAAATTCATGTCAAAGCAAAAAAATTAATTAGTTATTTAATGTGTACATTTCAGGCGATTCAAGATTTGGCTACGATTCGTTAATTTCCTGCAAAATACACATACATATGGAATAGTCAAATAACTTTAATAAATGTTTAGTAAATCGAAATAAATTTAAGACACATTTTCAAGTGTAAAATTATTGATTTGTCTACTTACATTTGTTTTTTTCCATTTGTTTTAATAAAAATAGCAACCACTCGTAGTCAAATGAGCTCTCGACTATAATACGCCACAAATACGAGCAAAATACGAGATTGGGAATACCAAGAGTCGAATGCGATGCTTTCCTTTTGACAGAAGGCAATTAGACATGCAAGTACGGTCGCATAGTACGACTTTCGGAATAAGAATATTCGACTGAAGTCGAATACGAGTAGGAAATACGACATTGGGAATTGGGGTGACTGATCCAACTTTTTTCGGCATCAAGCCTCACAAAATTTCCCAAAAAATTCTTAAGCTTTAAATAAATCATGTCTTAACCAACTCCGATGGTCAGGGTGAACATTTCTCAGACTTTGAAGAAACAAAGGATTAATATCCACAATCAAATGGACATAAATATATATAACATAGTTAAGTTTAAATCGAGTTCCATAACGGATGCCAATGGAACTCGCGTTGCCAAAATTACTTATCACACAAGGGAAATTTGTACATTTGTCTTCGAATTTGTGGGAAATTTATGTGAATGCTTAATGAGCATACAACAAGTCATATCCTTTTCATTCTTTAACTTTGTTTATATTTTTCCTCGTAGGTAGATGAAAGACGCCACGTCATCATCTACACACATACATATGTATATGTATCTTCAAAACGATTATCCCATTCATAGCCTCCTTTTTGAAATTATGTATATTTTTCCTTTTCTGATGCAGACTAAACAAAAATATTCTATATGCATATATTATACATTATTTAGGGAGTGTTCCCCATTGCGCTAGGATTTACATTATGACTGCGATGGAACGTGCTTTCCTTGGCGGGAAGAAAAACAAAACTAAACATGACGCTATGCCATTCGCATCGGTGTCGTTAACGACTAACTAAATAAAACTCATTAAAATCCTTGCTGCGTGCGGCTTAACTCAATGGCATTCGGCCAGACTGAGTCTATGTGCGCGCGAGTATAACTGAATTGCGAATTACCGAACGAGATGAAACGAGCGAAAATGAGGAGAAAAAACAAAGGAAAAACGCGGATATAAAACAAAATCGCCGTAATGAAAAATTACAAACATTAAAAAATAGCATTCCAGATGGCGCGAGTCAGAGTGTCGCCGCCCGCGCTGCTATTCCTTGATTCGCCGATTGTAAAGACTTAACCGATGGAAAATGGGGCTTAGCTCCATCGTACCAGAGTTAGCAATAGTAGCAGCAGCCAGTGGCAGATGAGTTTTATTACCAAAATTATGGTACTCTTACAATAATATTCGCAACAAAACCAACCATTTGCCGTGCCTCAGTTGTGGTACGCCTAGCTTACAGTATGACCAACAGAAATAATTCAAAATGGAGTGGATTAAAAAAGAATCAAAAAAAGCTTTTCCTTGCATGGCCACATTTTTCCTAATAGACGCAGCATACCGGGACTCGTAAGCAGTGGGGAGCAACATGCTTGTCGCACATACTATAAAACTTTACTGTGTAAGTTCCTTAATTTGTGCTAGCGGCCCCAAAACAAGAATTCAGCGCACGATGTACGAGTACGAGTATGGCCATGCTCCTGCTACACGTGATGAATTTCACTTTTGATTCCTTTAGCTGGAGCGCAATATAAATTTCACTTCATATCCTTTTCAGTGCTGCTAAAATGTTGCCACTGTTCCTGTCAGCTCTCCTTTCTCTCTCTCTCTCGAACAATGGCCAATGGCTTAATGTACAATATCTTTTGGTATGTCGAACCATTTGTGGCAGTACCGCTACCATTAACTATGTACAGTTTCTTATTATTTTAACTGACTTTTCATCCGAAGTTTGGTCCGTGTCCCGAAAAACCTCTGAGGCTTGTAGCGTTTCACATCTACAGGCAAAGAAGCTACAGCGAGAAAAAAAAAACACATCCTCGATAGTGGTGAAGACAATTCTTGCTCCTTGAGCCATGTATACCATTCATGTACAGTGAGATAACAAGGACAATTTATAGCTCTGCTCGGTGTGCTATAGTCTTCCATGTCGGTTAACTGGCCACCATCGAAATTGTCTAAACCCACACACACACACATACATAAACAAACAGGTCCTCGGCGACGGAGGCTTTTATGGATAAATTATTGGTGCAAACATTTTGAATTTAATTAATAATAAAGACAGAAAATATTTCGATAATAGTTATTTATGTGCATGTGGATGTAATGAATCTCCACCCGGTATGCCGGCCGTATCCATCTAGGTGACAAAAGGAGGCAACTCTGGCTGGCATTGCAGACATCCAACATCCGACATCGTTGTCTCTAAGTGTCTTGTGGTAACTGGTGGTGGTGTGGCGTACATTTTGTACTGTTGCGGTTATTCAGCGGGTTGTTAGATGTTACTATGCCAGTGGAGACACTAAGTGCCATGGTCACCAGCTGTTGGGGTACTTGTGTTCAACGGTTTAATTGAGATTAATTTTGAGGGCGGGTCGTTTTCTGTATCTTGGTGGAGAGGTCTGGTACATGGGCTTAAATGTCTTAAATTTCATCTTTGCGGAAAATATTTTCGTCCTTTGAAAGAATCAGTTTAGATGACAGTGGGGCGCTGGAAAATTTAATGGCGGATGGTTTATTATAGTGATTTCAAGGAGTTCTCAAAAAGTGGGTAAGTGATCGTAAAGATTCTTAAAAATAGACGATTTTGTAGGTGGAAAATACAAATACTACATAAGCATTCGATTAACGGATAAATGTGTCACACTTTAATGGGATCTCCATGCAATTGACGAACAATTTTAACGGGCCCCTAGTCTAGCGGTTGTATTCTATTTCGGACAAAAATACATTTGAAAAACGCTCCAATACCAAACAATTCGGTGGAATTAATTACCGCTGGGTAAAAAATGGGTTTAATGGATCAGCACAGAGGACAGTTCTATCTCCATTTCTTCTAAAATCGCAGATAAAAATGCTATTTTTATCTAACATCTAATGTGATGCAATAATTCATTTACAAAATTTAACTCCCGCCGTAAACTAGACGGACTGTCAATATGATTTTACAGTGTGAATAATTTCAAAAAATTTTCAGACATCCTAGGCAGCTTTTATCAGCTAAGACACATTCGCCGCAAGTCGGTTTTTAACATCCCTGTTAATAGTTCTGCATCTGATATCCCTGTTATATTTAGAAATATATTTTTAATTCACTTCGACTCGATCTTGACATCTCCATCTATACAAAAGAGATTTGATTTGCCGATGAGCGGAAAAAGGACTTAAAACTGTATGGCAGAAATAGGGTAGGCGAGAAAACACAGCCTTGCGGAACACCAGCGTTTATAAGAAATTGTGTGACAGTGCTGCTTATTTCGACGTTAAAACTCTCCAACAAGTAATCAAAAACACCCAAGTGGGTTACAATTTAATTTAACGACATTATTTGCAAGACTTTTTCGATATACGGAACAACGCTATGGCGCTATTGCGCATCAATGCACACAAGGTAAGTGTGGTCATAGCAGATCGAAATGAAAATTCGGAATGATCGTTAAATTGAATTCTCCTTTCTTTAGGTGACGCTACAATTCGGGGTGAACCAGGGCCTGCTTCTCGCAACCATTTGTGACTGTGTGTTATATTTTTGCACGTATGGAAGAGACCTACAGTTTTTTGCCCACTCCGAGCGGTGAGCTAAGAAGCTCCTCATGACGAGTGATACTCTTTGAATGCTTGTCAGATATTTGAAAGAGGTGACATCGTGAAAAAACATTAAGGTGTTTGTTGGGATTGAACCCAAGGCGGCATGCGTAGTAGTTCAAATCACTAACCAATATGCCATGGTGCTCACGTTAAATTAAACGGTTCTAATCAATTTTGGATTTAGCTAAATAAATGATCTGCACCACTAGCCGAATCGATTGAGCCATGTTTGCCCGTCTGTCTGTACATCACCAGTTTTTGTGTCTTAAGTTTTGAGGTAGATCGATTAAATTTTTTGTACAAAAAAAATTTTAAACACGTAAGACCACGCCTACTTTCGGATGTACATAGTTTAAGATATTATTTAATATCCATCCTTTGTAGTTTAAGAAAAAAGATCAGTTCTCCAATCCCTTCCTCTTTATTGTCGTCAAAGGAAGGCTTGCCCAGATACGTTACCGGGGTCTTGCTTGATTTAAGCCTTGTTTTATGTCAATAAGGTCTTGCTGTATAAGACAATTCGGGATTGTTCGTATCGTTCGCTCTGACTATTTTGAATTGGGCAATATTGCCCAAATTTTGAAGCTATGGAATAGGAGAATATTTGGTGGTACTGGATATACATACATAGCCTCCTAGCTAGTTGTTGTTAGCTTTTGAAAGAGTTTATGATTCCCATATTGAATTGTATGGTGCTTTTATTGTTCACAAATGTTTACAAAATCATTTAATTTACCCGCAAAACCATTTGTCTTATTTGCAGGCGGTTATATGATATGAAATGGGCTATTAATATTATTTTGTGTTTGCTTATTTCTTTTATGTTTTTTAAATACTCGGGTAGTTCACTCATTATTTTTGAAACAGTGTATTTCAGCCGTCTTATGATGAAATGGTGGAATATAAAGTAGTCTTCGAGCTCATCTTCGTCTGTTGACCTAATGTTGAGTCGGTATATTGAAACGTTCATCCTCATAATACTCCAGTGTGACCGTCATTCGAAAGATGTCTTCTACACTTCCTTAAAGGTTTCACCGTGCTGACTGCTTTGTACAATTAAACTAACAATTGTATATATTTATTTATTTATTTATTTTTCCCATATTAGTTATTTATTTATTTATATACATATATTGATTTACTTATTTATTTTTTCTTATTTATTATTACATAATTTATTTATTGTTTTTTCATATTATTTATTTATTTATTTATTTGTTAATGTATTTATTTTATTCATTTTATTACCTGTTTTACACATATATATTATGTCTGTATGTATCTATTTTTTCTCATTTCTTTTTCTTACTCAAATGGAAGTTTTTTTGTAGTTTCCTTCTTAAAATTCAATTATACAAGTCTTGCTAAATTTTTATTTATTATTAGATAATACTTCAGTAGAAAGATAAAACAATATCGAATTTCTGTGTAAATTGTGCGGACAACTCCAATGTATATTTATTACGAAAATGAAATATATCTACAGTCGACTCTCGATAAATTGAATCTGTGGGAACCTGTCAAAAATTTCAATTTATTGAGTTTTATTAAGTGAAAGTTGTAATTATCGAGAGAAAATAAGAAACATTTCAAATTATCGAGAGCCCATTTCAAAAACATCGATTAACTTTGTTCATGACACTAACACCAATGCAAGGTAAAGCCAAGCTACACACGTCATGGATGACGATCAAATGCCTACTGAATTGAGTAGAGAAAAAATGGGTTGGGGTCACAATCCCGAAAACCAAAAATCCAAACCAAAATCAAAGATTTTGGCTTTTCGGGATTTTGGATTTTCGGGATTTTGGATTTTCAGGATTTTCGATTTTCGGGATTATGGATTTTCGGGATTTTGGATTTTCGGGATTTTGGATTTTCGGGATTTTGGATTTTCGGGATTTTGTACTTTCGAGATTTTGGTTTTCGGGATTCTGTCCGACTTCCGAAAAAACTCATACTCATGTCAAAAAGGTATACAGGTTCAAACAACCAACTTATTCCTCCGGTGACTTGTTTACGTACATTAAGGCCTCGACTTATGGAATGCGTCGACGTCGTTGCTTTGAACGTTAATGTCGACGTTAACGTTTCCCGGAGAGAGCCGTCCCATAGAATCCTTTGCATACCTACGTTGAGAGACGACAGCTGATGACAGAGCCCAATCAAATTGATTTTAATTTTGAAATGTCAACCGATTGCCAACGGCATGGAGATGACAGTTCCCAATGCATACACCAATGAATGTGCTTACTCTCAATTTGAAAACCTACTTTCTTATGGGTGATTTTCTATAGGAATGCGTGTATTCTATCGAGCTGATAGCTAAAAACGACGCAGCAACGCAATAACGCATTCTCAAAATTGTCAACAGGTCCCCTCATCTACTTCAATTTATAGCGTGTTGTGTGGAAAACAGACATGGCTTTAAATTACCGAGTGTATATAAATACATAGGATTTTTTCAATTTGCCGAGAGATTTTTAAGGGACCAAAGAAAATCTTCATTTTAACGAAAGATTCATTTTACCAAGAGTTTTATTTATCGAGAGTCGACTATATCTAGTTTCTAGTCTTTGTACCTTGTCTAGGTGACTTTTAGCAGCACTTCTCCGAGCCAGAATACCAGACCTAAGTTTTGATTCCATTCCTAATATTCCGCAAGTTGTTGTTGATGTGTAATCCATAACTTAAAGTTGGCCAACGCAATAAAACCTTATGGCTACCCTAGTGCTATCAATTTTTCTTTTTGGTTAGCCAAGCAGACATATAAATTTTCAATCAATGTCATTCTGTCCATCAAAATTTTTTTTTTTAAAGTGACCCTACTCGTTGAAATCTCAAATTTTCGGTTTGTCAATTTATCGACGAATCACTGTCAATTTTATCAATGATCTCGGGTGTCTGCTCAACGTGTTTCCACAACAATAAATACACTGTGAACTGAAATGTTGATAAAAATGAAATCAAATCATTTCCCATTTGGGAAATTCAATGAAAATAACTCTTTTGTATCTGAGATTGTGTATCGAAAAGTTAGGTAGCTATAGGTACATAAAACTTTCTCCATTAAGCCCGCTCTCATATTATTATTTCAGAATAGACAAAAGGGTCGTTTTTTTTTTTTGGAAATCAACTGAAATACTAAGCAAATATTGAAGAGGTTTGCAGTTAATATTGTACTGACAATCCACCTCAGAATTATTACTGTACAAACTTTCTTGTTTTCTATGTCCTTTTCCATATGAGAAGCAAACTTGAAATATACACAAATTGGCTATTTTCGGAGAAAGTAATCCCATTCGCACAGACAAATGAAATATCTCACAGAACCTACTCGAACGTACGAGTGTGTCCATTGCGGTATAGGTACTTGGCCAGATATGAATCTACAAATGCTGGCCTTTGTAAGGACACCCAGAGAAAGTTTCAACTTTCTTTGCTTTCTTTCCATTCGCTTTTATGGGCAACTATTAAACTCCCATGGGCCATGGGGTGAAGAGAAACCACATCGCTACCGTAAGCATTGAAATTACCTACCTTCTCTTATGCACTTAACAATTTCCACCAGTTGCAAAGTTAAATAGATGGAAAAACTTGCTCTCCCTCTCCTGTGCTCCTCAAAAGAAAAACACTAAAATGAAAATACCCCCAGACAAAGTACGAGTGGGTAGATGAGGAGGACGACACGGATAAGAAGAAGAGGAAGACACAGTACGAACTAATTGAGGTTATCTCAAGTAAAATTCATTTTGTGAACGTTTTTTCGCAGAGTGAATGGGGTACGGGGTTGCCATCCCACCGCGTAAAGTTTTTCTACTCCGATGAAGTCTATTGGGAATACGTGAGTGATTACAGGCCACCCACTTTGATTGAGCGAAGTTAAGCTGGGGGAGAAGCAATTAGCGTTTTACGGATGAGTGTACAGGGATGGTTTTCAATGGGGGAGGGGGATCTATCTATTTATAGATAATGTACTTGTTTAAGAATTGATTCATCGAATGCGTTTTAAGTGTCCCTCTTTTTTTGAGTGGAGGGAGGATAAAGTATCTCTTAGCTGAAGCGCGAATAGAACTGTTATTTCAAGTTATTTTGACAATGAAAAGTTTCCTCAAATTTTCTCCGCTCATCGAACATCATAATGCTATAAGACTATTAGATTTGCAATTCAGAGAAGATTTACGGAACTGATTTCATTGAATGATTTTATTTTTATACCGGATCGATTGGTATAGGAAAATGTGTGTAGCGGATAGAGGGGTGGATATTGGATCAGGATGAAGTGAATTGATGAATGATGATGAATTTAAAGAGGTTGCCGTTTCGATGATTTTAATGGAGTTGTCTTGGATTGGAAAAAATAAGCGAATAACTACATATATAGAGGATTTTATTTTGAACATAAAGACGGGTTTTAATCTGTTGTGTATGTATGTATGTATCTAAACAATTTTTGAAGAAAATACGCCATATTTCCCGGTGAAAATAGTAGTGACTGCAGTCAAATCCGTTGAACTCAATTTCTTTGACTTTTCTTTCAATTCGTCCTTCGAACAAAGTAGAAAACGCCGCCGTCGTGGCTCTGTGGTAAGTGGGTTGGAGTACTTAGCGCGATGTCGCAAGTTCGAATCCCAGCAAGCAAAAATAAGTATTTTCCGAAAAAAAAGTTGTAATCACAACAATTTTATACTTTGTCACAAGAATGAACATAAGAACATAAGAATGAACGTTCTTACATCAAGAAAAAAAAGTTCCTACATTTAAGAACTTACATTGTTGTGCCAAATGAGATCTTGTTAAAAAGAATTAACATTAAAATACTTGCACCAAGAATAAAGAATAGTTAAGAATTTAAAAACGCCAATTCTTGCCTTAAGACTTTTTTTTTTGGCACAAATTGTGAATAAGGTACTTACGCTGAATATGCAAATGCTTAATAAGAATCAAAAATGTAAGTTTTTGCTTCAAGGAAACGAATGTTAACCTGGAATCAAAAATACTTACCCTTGCTAGGACTGAAAATCAAGAGCTAATAATTAAAAAAATTAAAAATTACCACATTCGTTTTAATAAATTTATTTTAAGAATACTCAAATATTCTGATTTTAGTAGCACATGTTTAAAAATTTTAATAAATCCTTTGATGATATTCGGCACTCCTCCAATGCACTGATTCAATCCATGGAAATCCAGTATAAGTCTAAGCTTCCAATATCAATATTGTATAGTTGAAACTCATTGACTTTGATTGCATTTTTAGTTTAAGTTTTTATTATTTTAAATTTACATACACACTTACTGATTTTCACTCACGAAAGATTCACAACGCAATGTAATAAAACGCAAAGAAAAGTAGCTAGTTATAATTTCCGACGACAAGAATAATTCATTCTTAATTTGTTGGGAATTCAAGAATTTATTTTGTTGCCTAAAGAATTAATTTTTGATTTGATAATATAATTCTTATAATACTTCTTCAATGTGAAGAAGCATTCTTTTCCAGCAAGAATTTTTTTTTTATGCAACTATTTTAATTGTTAAAAGTCAACAGTTTCAAATATTTGGATTGAGAAAACATTGTTTGGCTAAACATTTTCCGCAGTTATTGTCAAAGAACAATGTATTTCTTTTGCCTTAAGTATAAAATTGTTATGAAAAGAATTTGTGTTCTTGAAAATCCAATCTCAAATAGAAATATTTAAAAACAAAATACTTGAGAAAACACTTTTCTTTTTAATCTAACAATTGTTCGCTTTTGATAATATGTTAACACTTACAAATATTTGTCTGGAGTATGAGATTTTTGATACAACAACTTCAAACCAAATATTCTAAAAATACATTTGTTGCCGCAAGAACTTGTATTTACTGGCAACAATTTTCAGCTTACAATTTTTTAACAATTGAAAATTCCTTTTTCAACAATGTTTTTTTTTTCTGAGTGTTGGTCCCCAAGTGAAATAATCTCAATGCACTATTATACGATATTTGCGGATAAAATATACATATCTACAAACACTAGATCAAAAAATTGCACGTACAGTGACAAAAAACTTAAATTCTTTAAATATTTAGTACCGAATGTGATATCCATTTGCACTTATTACATCTTTGAGACGATTCATTGAAAGGAGAAGCTTTGAGGTAACTTCAGGTGATATTTTGTTCCATTCCTCTAAAATATCGGTGACTTTTGCTCGTTATTTGGCTCCATGTCAAATCGCCCAAAACCATATCGACCAAAATGAAATAAAATCCGAAAAATGTCAAATCGCCCAAAAATATCACATCTTGGGCGATTTGACATCTTCGTTAAATTGAGTTTAAAAGTGTGCTTAGAGCGAATTATAACAACTACAGTAACGGTCACAGCAGAATGTTGTTTTTAGTGTTCCGTCCGTACCAAAACGGAACACTAATGGAATCAGTTCGGTGTCTGTCTGTCTGACTGTCTGTCTGTCTGTCACAGGCCTTTTTCTCAGAGACTACTTAACCTAGACTATTGAAATTTGGAACAGTTGTAGCAATTAGTGGCCTAAACACAGACCAGAACTTAAAAAGCTGAATTTCGACCTTGGGGGGGTAGTTTCTTAACAAATTTTCACAAAACGTTACAACTTGCTGTCCCGAGCTTTTTCTCCGAAAATATCGCTCAGAAAAATCTGAATAAAATCACAAACATTGAGAATAAAGTGTAGATGGAAACATAATTCTCACGACTGCCCTACTTCAACCGTTTTTTTTTAAATTAATTTTTTTAATTTCAACTACCCTACTGTTTACATACCCAGAAAAATATCACAACGCCTAAAAGTAGATACGAGAGTAAAAATTGAATAATTGATGGCAAAAGTGTTATACCCGCAGCGAATTTTCGTGGCATATTTCTACCGGATAACTATTGACCTAAACCAATGATACATAATATAACACATAAAGGAAGCTTGATGGTTTCGTATTATAATGTATGTAGGTGTCTCTACTTTTACTATATTGGGAAAAATTGAATTTGTGTATATACAGCCACAGAGAGGGAGACAAATCGCAAAATACGCAGTTAATGCAATTGAACGAATAACGAGACGAAAAATTAAATCTGATGCACAAGCGTACATTTCTTGTAAATACATATACATATGAACATATTATATAGGTATATATGTATGTATGTATATACATGCTTTATTTGTTGTTTTTTTTTTTCTTTTATTTTGTGTGTGTGTATAACTATTCTTATGAGCAGATGAGAAAGGACATCAGAGACATATGTACATACATACATGCATATGTAGGTAATTTGTTCAACTTACTTGTTGGTATACATTTATGTAGGTACAAATTTGAATTTATTTTTCGCAAATTGTGCTCAATTTATTTGTATTGAAATGTTTTAAGTTTTAAGTTTTAAATGACTTTTATTTCAACATAAATTTAATATAAAACATAAAAGTAATCCCTGAGTCTATAAGGTTTGGTCTATGACCGTCTACCAGATTGACAATTTGTTTATATATGTATACATAGTTTTAAAAATAAGTTAACTTCATAAAAGTGAAACTTAGAAGTTTTCATCGATTATACATTTTCTGTATTTAAGCGAAACCACAGCATACTCGTACAATGAGTTCCACCCCTTCTCTCCATTCAAGATACCGATTGCTTCATCCTCATTTAGACTAGGTTTCCCAAAGAACCTTAAACGGAATTCCTTAAGTACTGGGCAAATTGCTACAAAGTGAAACACGTCTTCTCTTATTTTCAGGTCGCAGATGCTGCACAGGATTGGTAGGTCTGAACGGTGTGGTATGAAATTTAGGTTTACTAGTTCTCCTCTTAGCTTAAAGATCGTACTAATTTTTTCTATTGAGCTGTTGTTTAGAAAATAAGTTCTATCATGAAGTTGGTGATCTATTTTGCTGTAATAACACCTAAACTGGGAGGACCGAGCTTCGTAGGAGTACTTTTCGTACAAGATGTGGGCTGTTTTCTCAAGTAGGATGTCGAATTGGATCCTTAACGTAGTCGGTTGGACATTTTGTGTTAGGAGCAAACTTAGGCCACAGTCGCGTGCAAGACGTTCCCACTCTTGGACTACTTTTCCTCTCGTTCTTATGGCGTGAGTTAAAACTAGTTTCGGCATCCTTTCGTCTTCCATCGCCATCACTTTAATGACATAGTTAAAATGCATTTTAAGCGTGTCTAAAATCAAAGGAGGTGTTCCAGTTTCAAGGTACAGCATATAATTTGGTGTGTTACTCGGCAGTCGGAAAATTCTTTTAAGAAAGTAGCGGAAAAACTTTTTAGTTCGCCTCATGAAATAATAACTGATAAGCATTGTGACCAAATGTGGTCGGAAAGTTGTACAAAACGATTCGAACATGTTCGCCTCATGAAATAATAACTGTATTGAAATGTGCTGTGCACCATAAAACTATGTATGTAGGTACGCATGTACTTTCTTGTGTCTGCAGATATACAAGTGCATATGTACATATATGTACCTATATATGTTTTTATGTTTGTACATATATGTGAGTATCGAACAAAGTATCATTGTATCTTTAGTAGAAATCGTATCGTAAAGAAAGGGGTCATATAGATCTATCAACATAAATCTGTGACATACATATGTATGTAGTTAAAATAACTAATGCAGTACGGAACACTTATTGTGCAAGTATAACTTGCACTTGTTTCTTCATATTATGATTATGAAATTAAATATATGAAACGTATATTAGCGCGTGAAGCAGCGCGGTTGACATTTTTATTTTTTGGTCAATCTGTAATAGTGTTGAATCGCCCAAAAATTTTGGGCAATATGACATTTTTCAGGTTTGGGTGATTTGGTTTTGGGCGATATGACACATATCCACCTTAAAATAGCCGGAACACAAAACCGCCCAAAATCATTTTTTTGTGTATTTTGACATTATGCCAAATCGCCCAAAATATAAAAATGTCTAATCGCCCAACTTTTTTTTGGGTTATTTGACATTTTTCTGATTTTTTTTTTTTAATTTTGTGCGATTTGACACTGAGCCCATTATTTGTGTTTCTCTGACTTTTTTTTTTCTCCAAAATATCCCACAAATGTTCAATGGCATTGAAGTCTGGGGTTTGCGGAGGATGAGGCAATTGCGATGTCATATTATAAAGCAAACATTGGGTGTATTCATAAATGTAAAAAATTTGCTCTTTTTTTTATGCGTTTTCGAACGCTACTGCTTTTCAAAATGTGTGCAGTCAAGGAGCAGAATTCATTTTTTAATTTTTTAATTTGAACTAACATTGCATATAAAATTCAACTTTAGTCAACTTCAACCTTTACGTCTTCCTCTGCAGTCAATTTTTTTCACTAACTAATCAGCACGACAACGATGATATCTTGACGTTACACGATGTAATGCAGTTTGCCTGCGGCAGTTCTGCAATAAAACTGCATTTTGAAACGCAGTTAACGCAGTTCTTTGTTAGTATGACATTTATGAAAACACCCATTCCCTTACTACCATTGAGGAATGTTTCGGGTCGTTATCTTGAACCAGCATGAAATTATCCTGGAACCCAATTTTTTCAAGCTCTAGACTTTAAGTTTTTTTTTTATATTTGAAGGTACATACTTGCGTTTATCCATTTTTTTCTCCCCAGACTATAATACTTCCGCATACATGTTTTACCGTAGGCTGCAAGTTTTTCGACTGCAATTCTGTATTAGTTTTCCGCCACACAAATCTTCGACCGTCCGACCCAATGACATTATATCTACTTTCTCTCACTTTCTCCAAAAATCATCTGACTCGGTAACATACTTATTTGCGTACTCCAACCGTTTCGTTACGTTGACTTTAGAGATATAAGATTTTTTCTTGCCATTCGACCGTTGCCCTATGTATGCAGATAATTCCGTACGGCTTAAGGGTTTATGGATACGCCATAATTTATTTTGATATCTGCAGCAAGTTTTGGAGTACTTAATTCTGGATCAATCTATAGGGGGAGATGGGGTATATTGATACATGGAGCACATAGATACAGTCGACATTATTTGAAAACCAAACGCAGGAGGCCGCTAAACCACGCACACAACGCAACATCTCTATCAACGCAAACTCATATCTGACTGACATCCCTGTTCAGTCATCGCTTCGCGCTCAGCAGGCATAAATCTGTTTCGCATGTCCGTAAGTAAATTTTTGTCGTTTCTTTCGAGTGAGATTTTTTTTTAGCATATTTGTGCTAACAATTTCATATAAAGTTATTTGTTAAGTATACATATTTCCTTCATAATTTCATATTTACATAAAATTTCATTATTAAACGTTCGGTTTAACCGCATCTAAGTTAACAAGTCCGATAGTCAAGAAAGGCACCTGCAGAACAGATTCTCTCCTTAATTTTAGGATAAATTTGTCACCTTGTAACATTTCTATGTAAGTATAGATATTTGACAATAAAGTAAATGCTGATTTGGCTTTTCGGGATTTTGGGTTTTCCGGATTTTGGGTTTTTGGGATCTCGGTTTTCGGGATTGTGACCCCAACCCGGAAGAAATACAAAGTTATAGTATGTTTTTTTTAAATTAACTAGTAGGTACAAATCAGAATTATAAAAAAAAACCTGAAATTAAGCTTTTAGTTGCTATTGCTTGAAGCAATGAACCCGCGGACATCTTTAGCTGCTGTACGTGCAATTTTTTGATCCAGTGTAGATGGTTTAAGCGTTCAATCAAGTTCATTGGGAAGATTATTCTGTTTGAAATTTGGAAAACAGTAAAGCCTGCTCTGGGACTTTTTTTGGCATTTTGTAATTTTTTTATAGAAACGAATATCAGATCAATAGCTATAAATATACTACGTCATGTTTCGCAAGAACTACTAATGCAGACGTAAATAAATTGATTCTTTCTACAAAACGCTTATTGGCTTTGGCAGATTGACATTTACAGACAGTTCCTGGAATATCTAAGAAGTTTTGACTTGAACCTAAAAGTAACCTAAAAGCACCTAAGAGTATTGTATTTTTCATCGACTACGAGAATTTTGAGAGTGATGAATGTATGTATGTCAAAGTCAGTAGATGACGCATATAAGAAATTCAACAGATCCAAAGAATTTCTTTCTTTTATACGAGTTTTCTTATACACAAAGAACGGATGTAACAGAGACATTTTCTTTTATCAGTAACACGCATGTAAGAAAGAAAATTTCTTGAAAATTTCACAAAAACATCTAAAACCAAAATCTGTTACCACGTTTATTTGTATGTACACATTCTGTCATTGGCATTCATTTGTAACATTATTTTTATTACACAGGACGAAACGTCACTGTCGACAGCTTACTTACGCATATTGGGCTCCCGCTGTTGGAGACACGGTAGCATTCCATCTTTTTTCATATACGGGCACGCGGCTTCAAATTTTCCTGAGCAAATGTTTTGGCATCCGCAATGATTTAATCTTCAGACTCCCTTGTCATCTCGAACTTAGGAGCTGAAACTCAAAGATCCTCTTAGCTGGAGCATTATTGTCCATGTGCTTTATGTGGCCGAGCTAGTGTAGTCAACGTGTTTTGGCTTTTCGGACTGCATCCACATCTAGATACAGGTTATAGACTTCCCGGTTATATGTTCTCGAATATGGGACCAAATATCAAACGAAGAACGAAAGTGTTCAAAATCTGCTCGTTTTTCTTGCTTAGGGTAACTTCGGGCATTATGGCGCACCTTGTAAATACCACATTTCCGGTTTACCTATAGAAAATAAAACTTGAGTCTTCCTTGATAGAGAGCCATGTTATGTTGTTAAGCTGTTGTGATTTTTTTTACAAGTGAAAAAAATAATAAACAAAAAAATTGCCCACTTTTGTCATCTACATTATTTTTGGCTCTTTTTCCTTAAGTATAGAACGCGCGGGGTTAGGTTAGTGTACACAGTGAAGTGAAGTGAAAAGAAAATCTGGCGTTTTTTTTAAGTTTTGTTCAAATGCGTCTTTTTTTTAATATGGCACACTTGCCGTAGGGGCATTATGGCGCACTCTGGCCCTTATGGAGTTATATAATATATACTAGGACTCTAGAACGATGACGACAGGAAGTTTAGGTGCTCCCACATGCCTAGAAGTAGAAAACGAGCAGAAAATTATGGCTCGTGTAAGGAAACTACAAGCGTATTAATTCGCTAATAGACAAGAGCTGTTTTAAATGGGCTTTGAACAGGCAGACAAATACAGGCCAAGTCACAATTATAATTAGTCGTAGGTGGTTCCACGACTCATGTACTTCATTCAAAAATACTTGTGATAGCTGTGACAAATCAAACCGCGATTACAGCATCACGCCATATTGCCCAAGGGGATGCGCCGTATTGCCCCATGCAGAGGGCAATATGGTTTTTTGTAAATCATTTTTAACCTTACTTTTTCTTTGTTAAAATCATTGAATTATTATATTTGTTGAACTTATTTCTGTTCTGATTTTCTTATATTTTATAACTGCTTTTGTTTTTTTAATAAAAAAAGCTTTTCATGTTGAAATTATTTGATAAACAAAAAAAGTGCGCCATGATGCCCGAAGTTACCCTATCGTCCAGCACTCGGCACCAACGAGCAGAGCTAGCAGAATCAAAGTTTGGTAGAGCAAGTATTTTGTCTTTCGAGTTGGGAATTGTGAACCCAGTATTTTTATCAAACTGAAGTAGCAGCGATTTTCTACGTATAAGGGCCTTCGAATCTCCGAGGTAGGTAAACTCCTTAACCACTTTGAAGTTACCGTTGTCAACAGTGACATTTTGTCCTGGGCGGGAACAGATGCTGCTTCGCTTGTTTACAAAATGTTGTTGGTTTTGTTCTTGTTTATTTCAAAAATAATTCGTTTCACCTGTTTTTCAATTATCTTATCTTACATTTCTTTGATAACACGCTAGGGGCGACCGATGAGGTCAATGTCTTTTGCATTTCCTAGCAGCTGGACGTATTTTTTGAAGATAGTGCCTTCCATGGTACCACTTGGAATACCCCACTAGTTCCAAACATTGGATTGAAAAAGTCACTGATAGCACACCTTCTTGGTGAGATCCGGTACACGTTTGGAACAGTTTAGAAGTACTGTTTCCAAACTGCACATTGCATCGCGTATTTTCCACCAAAAGGCGACACACGTGGATAAAATTTGGCAGGCTCCCGAATTTGGTCATCACCCTGTAGTGCTCAAGACGATGGATCCTATCATATGCGGCTTTGAAGATGATGAAAAGTTGGTGCGTATCGACTTGAAATTCATTCGTCTTTTCCAGGATTTGTCTTCGAGTCAAATTTTTGTCTATCTTCGATCTACTGGCACATGCCGATAAGTTTATTACAGAAGGGCTTGAGATCTTGAATAGGATCTTATACCCGACATTTACCAGCGATATGCCTCTGTAGTTCTTGGAGGACATAGAATCACTGTCGATAGTCATCAAATTTAAATTAGCTTGCAACTTTATTTTATACTGGTATTACTTAGACCTTATCCAACAAGCGTTCCAGTCAGCAAGATACATCCAGAACTCTTTAGGCCAAAGCTAAAGCTAAACAAATTTGATGATGCTGTAAATGGAAATAGTATGTGACTGCATAGTTTCCTAAAAATGTACAGAGTATACCTAGTTGGACTAAAATGATATGTATCCCCATATCTTTTATCAACATGGCCTTATCTCCAACTAACCTTCATTACCCTTGGTTGGTTGGTTTGTGAGGGCTAGGATTACTCTTCTTCACGTAGGCCACAGGTCGGGCCCGTTGTGCTCCCCTCTGGAACTGAGCTGAGAGAAAAGGGTTGGGGTGTGTGTAAGTGAAAGGCGTAGTGTAGTGGAATGAAAAGGTTGGAAGGGATATGTGAATTCAAGAAAATCGCTCTGTGTGTCGTGTAAACTCCAGTGTTTTCGAGAAATCGATAGATCTGAGCGATGTCAGCCCGGGTAGGATGTGTCTTTCCAGGTATTTTTGCCTTATTGAACATAGAGCAGGACAATCGCAGAGGAAGTGTTTCATACTTTCGACTTCTTCTTCGCACCCCGGGCAGGTGCTGTGCTGCACTAGTCCCAGTCGGTTGGCATGTTTATTTAAGTTGATGTGTCCCGTATATAAGCCAATCAACAGTTTTATTTGAACTCTGCCCAAATTCAGTACCTTCCTAGCTCGCAGTGGATTTGGAGTTTCCATCATTTCTTTGGCAGCTTTACATGTTTGGCTCTGACTCTACATGAGTGCGTGGCGTTTTGCAAAAGACAGGCTTTAGGCAGTTTTCACTGCTTGTACTGCCGTACCAATAGTATTTACTGTGAGGTTTTCTACGTCTTCCGCCCCTGCTCTTGCAAGTGCATCCGCCCTTTCGTTCCCCGGTATATTGTTGTGGCCAGATACCCAGAGCAGATTTACCGTGCTGGATCTTGCAAGGGTGTTGAGTTTTTCTTTGCATTCCTTCACTAATTTGGAATTAGTTAGTGGGTTCGCAAGTGCTTTAAATGTAGCCTGACTGTCTGAGCAGATGTGTATACAAGTATCTCTGGTATCAGCATTAACGAGTTCGTTTACGCCCTTGAGAATTGCAAAGGCTTCCGCCTGGAAAACAGTCACCGAGGGTTCTAAGTGAATGGATATATTTATCGGAGGATCTGGACAGTGTACACCAGCTCCCGATTCTCCGTTAATGTGTGATCCATCCGTGTATAATACAATGCCTTCTACTTCGGCAAACACTGTGCCTTGTAACCATTTTTCACGACTCGGAAATTCGACTGAATAGTCGGCCTTAAAGATGTATTCTTTCTCCATGAGATCACTTGGATTGCTGACAAGTCCAGAGGATTCTGAAACATCTTTCCAGATAGCTCTGTGTCCTGTGAGGCAATCGTTTTTAAAGTGACCCAGGGTCCGCAATCTGATTGCAGAAAGCCCCGCTGTCCTTTTGACCCTTAGTAACAGAAAAGGAAAGGATTTTCGTTAAAATTCACCCTAAATTCCTATGTAGACTGAGTCTGTTACTACATACCTCCAAATTGAACTTGTTGATGGAGGCGTATGGTTTTAAAGATACACTCAAGTCACCACTAACAGCGTCAATTTCTTTTAACTGTGCTGACATTTTTAATGAAACCCCCCAAAATAAGGTCAACACTCACCAAGCCCGACTAGGACCATTAAGCACATCAATTATTTTCAAGCTACATCCTAGATATTGCTACGGGCATTTTCATACACTTAGGTATTTAGTTTCTCACTTCAAAACAATGTCGAATCAACTGATGTTATAAATTATAAAGCATCCCCTTTCCTGTTCTTCTATGCCACGGTCTAATTAGAAATTGATTTTAAATCTACCAGCTACAACCCTTCTTAGTTATGCAATGTCAAACATCGAACTTGGCCTTCGCACAATGTAGGTAGGTTAGGTAGGTAGGCAATGTAGGCCTTCGGTACCCACTTGTCATGGCAAATAATTTCCCAGGGAAGAGGTTACGACATTCATAAATAAAACTTAACAATGAAAACCTCTCAGGATTCCCATCCAACACCAAAGGATTTTCCTAATAACTACAATATTTTGTCTCTTACCCTCTCTCTCTCTCTCTATGCCATCGAAATGGGCGGCCAACCACTTGAGTCGATTCCCTACAATATTCACCCGTTGCTGAATCCTTTCAACCTTCCAGCTTTCCACACACATATGTTATCCGTCATTGAACTTGTAATTACATATTACGAGTATATATACTCGTTCGCCAGTACTTCAGTGTGGTATCTGCGTCTGCCTTCCATGGGCATGCCTCCCCGAAAACGAAGCGAATTAACAGTCATGTCCGCTCGAGATATAAACCGACTTCCACTTCGTCGTCATTTCGAAAACGCTAACTTAGAGCTGAATGGCCAAATGAAATTCATAGGAATAGTTTATGTCAAAGCTTTGAGATGATTACTCGGAAATGTACCATATAAAAGTTGAACAAGGATTCTGCGATATGTACGAGTATGTGTGTGTACGGTAGCTCTGCGTAAGGATGTTTGACTTCTGCACGTGATCATATGTGTAACTTCATTGGGAGTGTGTAGTGAAAATCCTTACTTTATCGTCGAGTTAACGTATATTATGGCGGTTTAGGTGGCAAAGGAAGCCGGAGAATTTGGTAAGGATAATATTGTGACATATTTCTTAAATGCAAAACCTTTGAAAGGCGGTAAAGATGAGAATCTTTCAGTGCGGTTGAGAGAGGGATGCTGTAAAGCTAATTCCAGCGAAATGCTGCTCAAAGATTGTACTACGCCATTCAAACTCAATTTTGATTTCCTTTTGAAACTTTAACGTGTTTTCAACTAAAATGATTTTAAAAAATGATTTTCGAGTGAGTAAAGTCATATAATTTGCAACTGCGTTTATCTTAGAACTACTAGCGCCCTCTATGAACCAATTTGCAAGACTTCTAAGTCTACTGGAATAGCTATTTTTAATAGGTACATCAATTCGAAGTGTTTTTTTTTTATTGATTCATAAAGGTTATGAATGGAATAACATATCGGATAAATGGCATCCACAGCTTTGCTGGGACATACCCGCACAGTCTTTTGTCGAAATTCTCCATGACCGTTTAGCTCAATTTGCTCCTTCAATGCATGGGTGGTGTGGGCTTGTTGCCAAAGACCGTAGACTTAAAAAAAAAACCAATGAAAAAAGTCAATCGGTGTGATCTGGTCAGACAATTCTGATCACCAAAATGGGGAATCATTTTGTCTGGCTCCATGACATGTGGCACTGCCTTGTGCACCAGCATCATCCTCGAATCGAATATAAAAGGTGTTTTCATCCATATACTCACGGATAGTCCAGCAGCTATCAAAGCACTAGGCTTAAACCTGATTGACTCCAAATCAGTCCTGATCTGCTTCAATACTCTCCAAGGCTCCCAAAGAAACAAAGGCAAACTTTGATGGATGCCCGGACATGAAGGGGTTGATTGAAATGAAAAAGCTGACGAAGTAGCTAAGAAAGGTTCGGCTGAATCTGTCATCGGTCCTGATCCGTTTTGTAACATTCCAAATTCAGCCATAAACTTTAAAATCAAAAGTTTGGAAATGTGTCTCCTATTGGGAAAATACCCAGGCTCTACGTCAGGCTAAAAGGTCCATTAAAACCTTCCAAAATAAGTCCATAAAAAACCTACTCCTCAGCAGAAATGGTATCAAGAGATTAGTGGGATTTCTAACGGGACATTACCATCTTCGATATCACCTAAACAAAACAGGTCTCATTTGAGAAACTGAATGTCGGCTTTGCATGGAAGATGAAGAAACCGCGAAGCATATTTCATGTGACTGCATGGCACTCTGTGCCCTAAGGAGACAACATTTCCACATAGAAATCCTTACTCCCATGGAAATTCGTAAAGTCTCCACCAGCGAGATCCTTAAATTCATCAAAAGAGTCGAGCCTCTTCTGGTTCCCTAAGCTGACTTTGCGTTACAATAGATCTTTTAGATCGTGGTGCCCTCCGCAAGTGGCCGGGCAGAACCTTTTAAACTAAGAAATTTTGCAATTTAGGCACCAGAATTGGATTCTTATGTCGCGATAGCGATGACCAGCCACATTTTCAAAGAAGAATAATCCGATGACGCCTTCAGCCCGAAATCGGCACTAAACAGAGTCACGTTGTGGATGCATTTGTTTCTCAACAACCACTTATGGATTTCCTGAACCCCAAATTCGAAAATTTGGAAGAGCCTCACCGCTCAAAATTAAAATTGCGAAATGTAGAAGCCAAACCTGCTGTATTTTTAAAATATTGCTCAATAATGAAAACGCGTTGTTCCTTGTTCCTTCGACTAGCCTTCCTTTTGTAATAACTCTGAACTGTCAGCTGTCACGCTGTCTTTTTTTTTTTGTTATTGGCAACACATTACCGCACCGTGAGCACCGTGGTGTAGTGGTTAGTGTGTTTGATTACTACGCATTGCTGTCCGAGTTCAATCCGCCGACACATAAAAACTTTTTCCACGGTGCCACCTCTTTCGAATGTCTTATAAGCATTCAAGAGTTTAATTTGTCACGATGAGCTTCTCAACTCGCCACGCCGGCCGTTCGTAGTCGGCGGTAGGTCCCTTCCATTCGGGCAAAAATATAACACGCACACACGAATGCTTGCGGGAAGCAGCCACTGATTCACCTCGAATTGTTGAGAAGAGAAAAAAAAGAAGAGAAAAAAAAGAACACTTTACCGCATAAATTTCGAAAAATTCAAATCTTGCGTGAGTTTTGGGACATCCTTTAGAACGGTTCCTGAGATAGCATTCGTGATAGACATTTTCGATTTTGAGCGAACTTACAATGTTTCCATATTTCCATATGGGAACGGATTCCTAAAAACGATAAACGGCTCATGCTTTGATTGCTTTGTACGAAATCGGGTCGATTTCTTCCCTATTTGGTTATTTTCTGTCAAAATGAAAGTAGGTTGAGCACTTTAAACATTCCCCATCGGATCGTGGAACACATAAATGTGGCATGCTAAGAAATGCATTCACTTCTTCAGTAAAAGATCCAAAGACATCCTATCAATGGAAAAACATCTCATAAAAAACTCATTGGTCCTGCCTCTCTAATTGTAAGAAAGTATGTAAGTAAAGTAAAATTAATACGTAATTAACTTAATTGAATTAAAATTTATTTTTTTCCATAGTATATAACTACCAAAAACCTATTCGGACAACAAAATGAAAATCCGCGGTTTTTTTTTCTCAAAATTTGGAGCTTTATTTCAGAAAACTGTTTACATACTTATTTATTCTTAAAAGTATTGTCCATCGCTATGTACAACTTTTGCCCATATATCTGGCAGCATACGAATTCCACGTTGGAAAAACTGGTCTTTCGGGGCAATTGACCCAATTCCAGGCTTCATCGAAAGATCGGAAGTGCTGCTCAGCCAGGCCATGCGTCACCGATCGGAACAGGTAGTAGTCGGAAGGGGCGATGTCTGGAGAAAACGCAATTCGCAATTCGTCGAACTACCTTACCTTCATAAAAAAAAAGGAGATCCAAGCACCGACCTTCCACTTATTGTAAAAAATTGGGACGTTTTTAAACATTTTTTTCGGTGGATCGAGAAAAGGAATTAGCCGAATATCTTAAAAATAGTAGTTACGGCAAATGAGTCTGCAAGTTGTTGTTGCGTTTGATATTGTTCTTGATCCAATAATGCCTCCAATTCTTCGTCTTCAAATTATTTCCATGTCGAAATCACCAGTTTTGTAGCGTTGAAACCATTTGCGACAAGTTCTTTCACTTATAAAAGCCTCACTTTTAATTTCTGTAATCATTCGACGCGCCTCAGCTGCAGATTTTTTCGAATTGAAGGCGAAAAGCAAAACTTCCCGCAAATGATGGTCATTTGGCTCGAAAAAAAATTCACAAACGTAATGATGAGGAGCTGTTGACAGATGCCCGCTCTGTAAGCTGAATTTTTAGTAGATTATGTACAATCGGTCATTTGAAAGGGGTAAAAGGGAAGTTTGAAAAAAAAACTTGCTAGCGCCATTAACTCCAGACGTGAATTTTAATTTGAAACCCAAACGATCCCAGATTAAGAAGTATAAAGATGTAATGAAGATCCTTTCAATTTCGTTAAGCAGAATTATATAAAAATTCGCTGTTTCTGACTGAAACAGAACTTAAATATCCAAAGGCACAGTCACTGGTACTACAAAACTCAACTTTCTATTAAGATTTACAAATATAAAAAGCTGCTATCTCTCAGACAGAGTCTTTCTACGCTAAGAACATATTTGCTTAGTGTTTAAAAAGAAGGCTGATCTAAATACCCAAATTGTTGGTTAAACTTTTAAATTAATACTCGTATATCCTTGAAGAAGAAACACAGCACCAAAAAACTGACATCAAACCGCAAGGTCTCCCGTCTCACGTCTTTAAAAAGGCGGTTCGTCTGTCACACATTTTATTCCTATAAATCTACCAAATAAAGATCACTATTACCCCGTAAACGTATGATTTAAGAATAACTAATTATCTCCATGTACGAAGCTTAGTGTTAAATTGCTCCTGTTACAGCAATTAGGTCCTTTATAGTCATAACCGGATAGCCCATTCCAGAACGGTATCACATTAATTTCATATTCCAGGATATAACCTTACTTAATATTACGTTTGCAGTGCAAATAAAAAAAGCACAATCTCACCCAACCTATGATGATTCAATCAGTTGGGTGTGATTCTTGGCACTGACATCGAGAGATTTTCCACATACCAGCCGCGGAATGTCCTGCCAAATGTTCTCATAGACCAGAGCTTTCGAAAGTGAACAGCAAAAAACCAGGGACTCGCATTAAGAGAATGTTACTTTTCGAAATATTTTCATATATCCTTTATCCAACTGAGAACTGAGAACAACCAGGACACACTCCAACAGAGCAAACATGCGCAAAAAGGACACCTTTTTCAGATTCTTCGAATTTCTGTGGAACTCATTCATTCAGCCAAAGCTTTCGAAATTGCTCATTGCATTGGATGCCTAGGCCAAGTACCAGCCAGCATCCCGCTCCTTTGGCACCCACAAAAAGTGGGGCAATATTTTGGCTCCAACGAAACGCCGTGGCTGTAAAGTGAGAGATACTTGATGCTGGCTGGATAGATACGAAGAGTTGCTGGGCATCGATGCTACCAAAGATTTTGCTAAAAGTTGTCAGTTAAGCTCCGACATCCGGTAACATCGGAGTATACGGAATTTTTACTACTCTTATCGTGCTTGCGTTTTAGGGTCGTCCTAGTGTGCATGCAGTTGTGAAGCAAGCAATCCGCGTTTCGACTAGTGTTCTCCAAAATACATTGGCTTAGATCCTACATAGTCTGAGTCAAGGAAAAGTGTTTCCATTTCCCTTTGTCTCGAACCACATAGAAGTTCCGTGATTCATTACGTTTACGCAAACATAATTGATATAAGATAAGACAAATATCCTTCTACCCACGCATTCCAAAAAAGGGAAAAAAGGGTCAGGATCAACTGAAAAACCCAAATCCCCATCGGGAAGCTGCTTACGCTGACCGTCAGTGTTTCGTGTTTCTAATTTTAACTTATTTCGTAAAAAGGATAATGCCAAGTACCGGGCAGTGGCAGTGGCAATGGCAGTGAAGGTTACATGGTGCGGGTATAATAGTTAGCTCCCTGTTATCCTTGAAAAATATTTAAATTCGTTCGATTTAAAAAAAAAAAAACCTCTAAATGAGGCATCATCCGCCGCCGTACGTATAACAAGGATGTCTATCCACTCTTTATAACAGCATTTCTGTGTGTTTACGTTGTGAAGATAGAAATAATTATATTTAAAAAAAAGGAAAAAAAAATCCAATAAAAGTGTGAAAGTGAACAAGTGGAATATACTCTCACACTCGCAAGGATATCTTTTCTGTGGAAAGGAAGATTATCCTGAAATCTTCAAGGCCGAAAAAAAAAATAAATGCAAAATTAGAGTGCTTTCGATTTTTGGAAATAATTTCCTTTTGTGAAACAAATGAGATAATTTTCCCCTCGCCTCATCGTCGCATCGTGTCGACTCCTTCGTTCGTTGTGTGGAAAAAGTTCAAGTCCTTTCGAAAAATTTGCTAATTCACGTGGAAATTTAATTTCAAGAAGAAGAGGCAACGCAAAGAAAAGTAAAATTAAGTTTATTATGGTAAATACTCTTTTTCACAATTCCTTTTCTTTTTTTGTCTGCGATGGTCGGTCTTCGGTAGATCCTTTTCTTTTTTGATTCTGTGAAAATTCTCAGAAAGGAGTAAAGTCATCATTACGGTACAGGTGAAGTGAAAAACTGTGGAAAGTGAAAATTGTTATGATTATGATTATGAATTTAGTGTCCTTGCTGAAGTGAGTGCCACAGATTATCCGACTTAAAAAATTCTCATCATCAACGGTGTAGCGTTAGCATAGCCGAACGATAAAAAAGGATTTAGTTCGTGTTTTTTTTTTCGCTCTGCTCTTCCTCGCTTGGTATTATGTGCTTGCCCATCGTACCGCACCACAGGAGCTAGTCGAGTCGGAGTTGCAGCAACAGGTTAATTGTGAATTTTTTTTTCAAAGCAAAAAAAAAAAGGAAAATGTATCTTGTGCTACTTGGAGCGTGAGGATTTTTAATTGAGGTAAGTTAGCAAATGAATCATTGGGCAGTTTTATTACTCTGCGTTATTAAGTCCTTGACTCGTTTAAGTTTATGAAATAAATTACTTGGGTTTTTGAGGTCATTAAAGAGCATCACCTAATTCAATACCTTAGCGTTGCCTATTTAAGTATGCAAATGTTCACAGCTTTTGCAGCCAAATGGAATCCTTCTGTATGCTGTATCATTATAGTTAAGTGCTTTAAGGACTTAATTAAGAAATGGATCTGTAGTTCATCTAGATAGTTAAAAAAATTTATGTTAAATTAACAAATAACAAATATTTGAAAAGAAGGGGTTTTTCTTGTGTCTTGTACTTACGTGTTCATTTTAACAGGTTTCAAAAGTAATAGTGCTGACGAATAACAACAAGAAAGACACAATTTCTGAACAAATTTACAGTTTTGGGTTAAGAGTTTGACATAACATTGGTGCAAAAAATATTGGCTCGTGAACCGCTCGGCGGATTTTAATGAAATTTTATACGTATGTTCTTTATGGTGTTTGGAAGGATCTAAGCACAGTTTGATTTATTTATGGTAGGTGGCGCTGTAATCAATGTATTAAAGAATTCTTTATTTATTCTTTATTTATACATATGTATCACTCAGGTCAATATTTGGTTGGTTTTAAATCGAAGGCACGTATCTACCTAACTTTACCGTGACATTCTTAAAGCGAGTAGATTATTACAGTCAAACTTCGTTAACTCGAACTTTGATAACTCGAATTTCTTTTAATTCGAACCAAATAGTGTGGCAGCAGCGTTGAGATTGTAAATTCCATATAATTTTTCTTTGATAACTTGATCATGCATAACTCGAATATCTTTTTTAACTCGAACAAAAAAATGACACGTGCATTGAATAAGTCGAATTTTTCAGGGAGATCCCCATGTAAGCGAATATTTCATGAGGTTTCACGGCTTCAAAAGATCGATTTTTTTTTTTTATTGTCTTATTAAATTCTACAACATCTCTAGAATATTATCCTAAGCTTTTAAGTCGATTGGAGTAATAGTTTCAAAGCCTTGGGAAGTTGCGCGCTCAACGCCAGTTGGTTTCAGTTCTATTGCCACTCGAAACTTAAAACGCTTTTTTCTTAAAACTGTATTTTCAAAGTCGGTTGTCAAGATTTCTCGAAAACTACTGGACCGATCTTGATAAAATTTTACACACGTCTTCCAGATATTACTGACAAGGACTTGGACGAAGGATTTTTTTAATGCGACTATTTTTAAAAAAGAAATGTAGAGCAAATTTTTTACCGAAATTTTTAAATTTTTTGTAAAAACGTTCAATTTTCACATTTTTGTTTTTTCCTTCATTCAAGTTCTAGTTTTAGTAGTATTAACTAAACCGCGTATTTTTTTTTTTTACTTCAGTTGATCTTGTCATGAATCAACGCGCAAGCACCTTTTTCCAAGCGGTCACCGGAAATGACGTCGCAATGGCAGATTTTTAAATATTTTTCTGCAAAGATTTCAGAAATTCCTTGTCAAATGTGTATATTTAAGGCATTAAAAAATTTGAATGAAATATTTCATTTTTTAAATAAAAAAAAAATTGTTAAAAATAAGCCGTTTTTTACCCGAGGAAACCCAGTGAAATTGCTTAATTTTTGTTGAATATTTTGCTGCCGGTTGGAAGGTACAGTAAAACTTGTGAATAGTGGAATCCGCGAATAAAACAATCTTGCGAAACCTGGATAGTGGACATTTTTGGATGCCAATTTTGATTTTTTTCATACAAATTCACTCTAATGAAGTGGAAACCTGTGAAATCTGAATAATGGAAAATTTTTCAATGAATTTTGTTTTCTTCCCATCCAAATTCACTCTTCAATAGCGGAATCGAGAAATGAATGAGCCAAAAGTCATTAAAATTTTGTCAGCTTCGTTTTCTTTTTCGAGAATTTTGACATTTCAATTGTTTCTTTTCGTGTGTGCCTCATTCTGCTAGCGGCTAGATTCAACAAGTACAATTCTGAACCCCGATATCGAAATTGATCGAAAAATATTAAAAAAAATTAGGTTGCCGATAGTGGAAAAACTTGCGAATAGTAGAAATGTTGCGAATAGTAGAAAAAAAATGTGCACCAAAGCATTCCACTATTCACAGGTTTTACTGTACATACATTTGTATGCAGTTTTTTTGGTTTTATTTTTGTTATTTTTCGGAGAATATGACTTCGAAACTTCTACCACTTGATCAGGGAGTGATTCAAAATTTAAAGTGCCACTACCGCTACAGATTCTTAAAAAAAAACTTTAATGCATATGGATGCAACAAATAAACGCAATATGACACTATTGAAATGCATCAATAATGCAGCAAAAGCATGAGACATTGATTCAAAAGTAGCAAACTGCTTCAAAAAGGATGGTTTTGGACAGTATTCCACATGCGACGAAGAGGATGACTTTCCAGTCTCCGAGAGCTGACCGACGCTGCGGCCTCGCTCAGGTCCCGGTGCCGCGAGGGGGCATCGTAATGGCGATGGCCAAGCGCCCGAGGATGCAATCGGGATGGTGACCGCTCGGGGCACTAGGCAACGAGCGCTCACCACCCTGATTACAATTAGTTTAGGTTAAGTAGCTTAGGGTATTTTAGGTAGGTTAAGTTTTCATAGTTTTAAGAATAAAAAAAACGGATAAAGTATCCAAGTTTTCCAAACTTTTCTTGGAATAAAATATGTGTTAAATTAGCTTAGTCGTAGTATAGTTAGTTTAAGGCCGAAAGGCAATAGTTTGTAAAAATAGAGTTAGGCCTAGAGTGCCCCCTAAGGGCCAGTAAGCTAGATTAAGTCAGATTTGTTAGTTGTTAAATTAGATTTAAGCATTTTTGTCTAGTATGTAAGTTTATATCGAAAATGGAATAATAAAAATGTTTTAAAAAGTAAAAGTAAAAGGATGACTTTCCTCTAATTTTCTAAACTATTATTAGACACAAATTACTAATTTTTTAATATAATTTTGACTCGTATAAGAATACATAAATAAAAACACACATTTATGCGTACATATATACATACGTATGTATGTATTTTAAATAATATAGTGCTTCATTTTAAGGACGTTTCAATTTTACGCAATTTGGATAACTCAAAGTCTTGACAAGTCGAACTTTTTTTGTGGTTAGTGGTTATTCGACTTATCGAAGTTTGACTGTATTTGAAATTAACCATCAACGGATCCTCAGTTTTTTTCCCACATTTGTATCAGAAATGACCCTGCATCTAAAATCTTAGTCCAGAAGATACGCGAACTACAAAATCAGAAAATCTAGGGATGCAGTTTTGTTCCCCGATTATTTGAATAAAAACAAAAATTGGCAACAAATCGAAATGAGGTAAAATCACAAGAGATCAGTCCGCCACACGTAATATGGTTGTTCTCACATAACGCATCGGAGAAACAAAATTCTTGCATTTGGCCGAATGTTTGTTGGCGATAAGGATATGCGGACAAATGTTGCATCGACAACGTCTACATGATTTTCATTTAATTGAACTTACAAATACGCTTCGCAAAACATATAAGTCGATGGTCACCAGCAACATTGGTCAATTGGTGTACCGAATGAGCAAGCTTGCCACCTGCTGTTGTATCCGAAGCTGGATGTAACCACACACGACCAAAATGCATTATTACTGCATAGCTGCCATGCTATCTTCTTCGTATTCAATATTGGAACACGTTGTTGTAAAGGATATACGCGTTCAGTGCAGAGGTGTCTAACATATACGAAACCGCTGGCTTTGAGGTGTGTTGGATTTTGTCATCTTTCGATTTGCACAATACAATCCGATCAGCAGCAGGAGCATTCAACTTCGTCTCGTCTAATTCATCTGCACTTTCTTCACTGTCACTCGAATAGTGTTTTTCTTGGAAATAACTGCACTCAAATTTAGTACATGAATCCAATGCTGCTTCCATTTCATTTCAAATTTTTGCCGACATAAGTGATTTCGACGGCTCATTTTCAAACAACAGAATTTTTCCGAACTCAAATATAATTTTTTTTTTAAATTTAACATGTATAAATAAATGCGCGGTTGATTTCAAACAAAAACATAAAAATCCATTCGACTTATGCTAAGCACCATGCGCACAAATATCAGATATAAAAGCTTCGATTTTCTTGTTGCTCTTTCCATTTAGTACTGAAAAAATAGATAGGGTTCTTTCTGATACCATGGGGGCTTCACTGCATAGAGGAACACTTTTGGTCCAGGACTCCGACCCCACCTATTTGAGTCATCCACCAAAAGTGAAAAACAACGTATTTCGACTACAAAATAAAAGTTACTAAATCACGAGTCTAAAATTCTGCGAGAAAAATTGTTGTTCAAGATTTTTTCACGACAAAGAATCAGAATTGATACTAGTTCCGTTGACGGTTAAATTCAGATATAGTAAACTCCAAAAATTAAGTTAAATAAACATTATGACCCATGAACTGTGTTCATTAAATTAATCCAAACCTTGACTGTACTACTTAGAAGTTCACTTTTGTATTGAAAATAACAAAGCCGATGAAACAATAGAGTGTCATCATTCAACCGATGAATGAAAATAACGGTCCCAGGGATGAAAATAACTGAACCAAAGAAGCTACCTTAACTTCCTTAAAGGATTAAGTGGCTCAGAATAGAAAAGGGTGGCTTGATGGTTATGAATTCATAGCAATATGCTTACGAAAAATAATAATAGGTTAAAACATTTTATGAGATCTGTCATTTGATTCAAGTCAATTTTATTTTGTTTGCGACGCGACGTGTTGCGCTATGTCTAATGTTTTAGTTTTTTTTTTTTGCCCTTAGATTGGCGTGCAAGACGTGTATGTATATATTTAGCATTTTTCAACAACTCTTCAGCTAAGGGTTCCCAATTCAACCTGACAGAAGATTTGAAACTATATAAACCAATAAGCCATTGAAGGGCGATTCAATTCTGAGTCATTATTTTTATGTTCATACCTTCACCCTGTTGATTTATATACGAGAAGATGCACCTATCTAACAAAACCTTTATAAAGTACATATGTTACATACATATGTAGGCACAGTCAACCATCGTTTAACGCGGTAGTTAGGTTCCCGAGAAACAGCGCGTTATACAAAATCGCGCAATACGATACTTGGGCCACATACTAAAGCTGGGGTTTAGGTTCTGCATAAAAGTAGGTATTTCTCTGCAACTTCTTTCGGACCAATATGGAGCTAGAGAACGTTGCAAATGCATTTTAAAATTATTGGAGCGTTCCATAGAGGGATCAATACCTGCGAAGTGATTCTCTTAACCAGTAGCCAATACAATCGAAAAAACGGCAGAAATACACAAAACCAGACGGGTATTTCAGTGAGCCAACAATGAATGAAATTTTCATATGTCATACTGAACAACATACGGAACATGTGAATGTGTTAAAAAGGGAATTCCCCGAAATACAGGAATGCGACACACATTTTTCGCGTTAGAACTCGACTGAAAATCGCGTTATAGCGAAACCGCATTGTAGAAGTACCGCATTATACGAGGGTTGACTGTATACCTATAACATAGTATACACGGACTAGTCACTAGTGAATAAAAATTCTCGTTTTACCATAGAATATACACTGTTTCCTTATCATCGTTGAATTTCCGGCTGAATGAATAATAAAGGATGATCTAATTCGAGCTTTCGAAATTTTTTCAAAAAGGCACACAAATTTAAGAAAATCATCAAATTTGTCTATTAATCAAAAATTTTATGTAGTTTATTATTTATGAAAAATAATATCAATGAACTGGGCGGCTCTAGGCCTTCTGTAGCAGTCGGTCATTTTGAGGTAATTTTTAAAATAATTTTCTGTAACTTTTCCGTAAATTGCAGGTTGTATCTCGGCTATAACTTGGCAGATGCTAGTTTTAAATTGCTCCGATATTTCGAGTTTATTGGCAATTAACGTCACCAAAGCGAAAAATAATGCGAACTGGAAACTTTTCACGCAAATTATTCAACGTTGCACCCGATGTGTGCCAAGTTGCGCTCTTTCATTGAAACTACATGTCTTCTATATCGTTGCAAAAATACTCTCGGTCAGGCACCTATAAGGCTCCCCATTCATTCCGAACCTCATCATCTTTAAGAAATTAAAGCACAATGATGCCACCTGACCACAATGTGCTCCAGTCACTTTATGAGCATGTGATGGTGCGGGCGCCATGTGAATAATATGAAGATTTTCCTCACTTCATAGATGGCAATTTTTCTTATTGGCATATTACATAAGTGCAAGTGGTGGAAATGTACCTCAGTAGAGAGGATTACCTCTCAGAAATTAGTTTCAACCTCCTGTTGCTTAAACACACAATTTGCTTAAATTATTCTGGGTGTAGGTAGAAGTCCTGGATCCAAATGCGCCAAAGGGAGCCATAAGGCAAGCCTAAAATCTGCGAACGCTAACGAATC
Source organism: Brachyopa scutellaris (assembly GCA_949775065.1). NCBI lineage: Eukaryota > Metazoa > Arthropoda > Insecta > Diptera > Syrphidae > Brachyopa > Brachyopa scutellaris. The sequence continues at coordinate 170,607,867 of OX459112.1, read as the reverse complement.
GACAATTCCGAATTTTGGGCCACACTTTCACGGTACAGTGCTTGCAAAAAAAAAATTGTTCAATAGGTTACAAATTACTCGCCCAATAGAACAAGAATTGTTGATAGAGTAGAACAACTGAACCATTCTTTGTACACAGTATACATCACTTTCATTATTAAAAATATCGTATACGAGGGGTAGTCCCAGAAGTACCCAACATAACAAGGAAAATACAAACCAATTTGGAAAAAAAATATTTTCTTTCTCAACATAGTCTCTATTTATTTTAATACACCTTCCCACAGCGATGGTTAATAGCCTCGATACCCTGTTTATAGTCAGAAAGGTCGAGGTCCTCGAAATGGCCATGAACCGCATACTCCACCTCTTCATTGATGGCAAATCTTCTACCACCTACCCATTTATTCAAGTCTGGAAAGAGAAAATAATGCGAGGAGCTAAATCTGAAGAATAGCAATTCGACTCATTGATTTTGGCCATTGCGGTAATGGATTGGTACATTGTCTTAATGAAACAAGACTTTCCTTGATTTCATCACTCGAACGCTGCATGATTCTGCTTAATTGCTGTGAAACAACGCCAAATACTTCGTTGAAACATCCTCATGAGGCTGTTTTTGTTCCATATCCAAATGTTCAATCAATACACGAAGCACAGCACTTTTTGAAATGCCAGTCAACGGTCATCCAATACAGTTTAGTGCATTTTCTTCATCATTTCTGCTGTGGTCACCTCATTTGGTCGACCACTGAGTTGTTTGTCTTGCAAGCTCTTGCGGCCTCGTTTAAATGGCTTGATTTGTTAACGAAGGAACGGACAGAATCTTACTCGGCTTTGTTATTGGTTGGACTAAGTTAGACCTTTTCAATAAAAATATTGTATCACATAGAAATGACCAAGTTTTTCCATGTTTTCAAATTCACTGAGATCGTTCACTGATTGATGGCTGCCAAACAAACTAAACAGCGTAGCGCGTCTTCAGACTTCAAACTTAAGCTTTATAAGGATTGTCCTTTCCACCAACCTTTCGCTTCTAAACGTCAGATCGGGTACTTCTGGGACCCTCGTATACGTTACAATTTTGCACTTTTGTTTTCATAAGTTGGCATTGGCGCATCGTTTTCAAAAAAGTTCCAAATATATGGAAGTAACCACCATATTCGAAATTGCCAAAAACACTGACAATTGTCTAGGAAATAAGTTCTAATACGAGTACTGTACTGTAGGTATCTAATTTAACTTAAAATAATCTTCTTCGGTTCCTTTGAAAACGTAGCGCAGATTTATTTTATTTTGGAACTGCTTTAGTCATATTTAAATGTTTTGAAACCAATTTCTATTAAAAGCCAGTGTACGAGAATGATTTGCTTGGTTGTGTTTGTTGAGTACGTCTGGGTCGTTTGTGAGATGTGTTGTGATACTCTGTAATTTTATTTAAGTTAGTTTCTGGAAATAATAAGAACAATTTAGCAGACAGCGTTATAGCTATTGGTGAAGATGGTGGTACGAACGTTCTGGCTGCGAATTATTTAAAAATGTTTCATTCAAGAACTTAGTTGCTTATTTTCCTTACCTGATTGTTTTTTTTTTTCATACTGTTTTTTTATGCCAGTCCATTTTCTTTATGATTAACTTAGCTTACGGTAACAAATTTGCATTTCCAACAAAAATAAAAGCAACAAAATCTCCCAAAAAATGCAAAACTTTGACGAACAACAAAAGTAACAAGATGCCGAGAAAAACAGTTCATTCTGGGAATTTACCCAATCTCTATCAGATGCTAATTTAAAATAAATCCTTACAGTGGAGTAACAGTTGACCATCCAGTAGGGTAGGGGATAATTAATAAAATACACAAAGTGCAGCACAGACTAAAATCGGAACACCTAACTAGAAACAGGTTATATTTTTAATGATGAACAAAAATTTAATCTCAAAACACCAGATGGATGAAACTTTCCTATTTCCATGAATATTGGAAGCCAAAGATGATTCTGGGAAGGCGAAAACATCATAGCCGCATATCTGGTAGATAAGGTATATGGAAAGCCGGGGGTTTTGAGTTAACAAGAAACATCTATCTGGAATTTTTCAACAAGATGATGCTACCATGTCTACTCAGTAATGCCAGATGTGGGGATTTTTCCTCTTTTTGGGGAATTTTTCACTTGATGGGGAAAATAGGGGAAAAAACTAAATTCACACATATTCATTACTTTAACATATTGAAAAATAAAAAATACCAAACTCAAAAAACTGCCGCGTTTATAGCACCAGAGTGATTTATAGCTCTATGCATATTTCGAACTCAACACAACCTTCACACATGCGTCACTAACTTCAACCCTTTTGCAAAGTCAATGGGCGCATTCCGTTCCTTAGTGACTAACCATTAAGTCAGTTCTAAAAAACGAAATGCAAAACTTTACTAACCTATGTATCTAGACAACAAAGGTATTTAGAAAAGAAGAGCTCAAACAAACTTATATTAATGGAAGACTTAGGGGATAATTTATGTAAGAAACATTAGCTACACATGTCGATAGCCCCATGCAAAAAGATACTAAGTGCACTTAGTATAGTTTTGAGTTATGTATACCATAAGAATCCCCACATTGTCTTTTATTTTTCAATTTTTTTTCGTGTGAATCAAACCAAAAACCTTGGAAATAGAGCTATAATAGCACTTAGTATAATGTCTTATGTAAACACTTATTTCAAGCAAAATCATACTAAGCGCTCTTAATATTTTTACGACTAAATTTTCCAATAAACGCATGTATACTTTGTTGACATCGTATTTTTTTGCATGGAATTTTTTGAAGTTGGATGCACTAATGTGCCTTTTAGTATACTTTTGACTGTACGCAAGAAAAAGAAGATGACACTTAAGTGTACCTTAGTATGCTCTTCAGTGTATAGATTTCCAGCCACATTAATACTAAAAGCACTTAAAATAGTTTTTGATATGTTTTGTTCCGTGTTAAACAGAACTAACATCAAATAGTATATTCAAAAGTTTGAATGAGACAGTCACAATAATACTAACTGCAATTTAACATAATAAACCACAATATTGCCGACCTAACTCCATCTCTAAAAAATTGTATAAAAATTATGAGAGTAACAAAGCATTCAGCTTAAAAATCCGTTAATAAACAAAGAGGTTATTGTCAAAAAACTTTAAACGCTTCTCCTGAAAAATAGCAAAAATGCACTTAGTATCTTTTTGCATGGGGCCATCGATGTGTTTGGAATATAAATTATTTATTTCATATGTTAAGTTGCATTATTAGCTGTGAGCGATTTGCTGAGTTCATCGATTGTTCTACGTTTTATTTTTAGTCAATTTTAGTAAAACCAAATTGCGAAAGAAAATGTCAATCAGAGAGCATCGACAGCGATTCATTTTCAGTTGAATTAACATATGCAGATCCGGGAAAACGTATAACAAAAAAGCAAGAGGATAGGAAATACAATACTTATAAAAAAAAATTGGAAAGCTTCTGGCATCACTGTGTCTACTGACCTCGATGATCAAAGCTGAATACAAGCTGATGCCGAACTTTATCGTCGCTTACTCAAAAAGTACATAAAGGCACCAAGCAATTTAAAAATATTCGACTGAACTAAACCAGAACCGCATTTTCACTATAAAAGGACTTGGTGGGCGGATATGGTATTTTATAAAATAAAATATAATTTCATATTGGCTTTCATTTTTGTTTCTTTTTTTTTTTTGCAAAAACTATTGTCGATGGTCAGAGCAATTTAAAGTTGAAGTATCGACAATGTCTACAAAATTTACCAAAGGACATCGAAAAGTTTTCCTCCTGCCACTGTATCTGTGTCTGGAGCGTAAATTTGACGCTCACGCACGAATACAAATCGCTTCGAATTTGTTATTTAAAGTTTCAAAAGTCCTTTTGACAACTTAAAGTTTGAGAACAAACGTTCCCTTGAAAAATTACATTTAAAACCATTAGGGAACCAAATGTCAATTTACAGAGTACACCAGCCTACATAGTTAATGTTCGACCGCTAGGGACATCTGCTACTTCATATGAATGCGTTGTTTCTGTTTGTCAACTATTTACGTAACGTAACATAACGATTAAACTTTAGTTCCCAAATGCTTGTTATTTTTGAAGTGAATAACTTCTTTAGCGACGTATTTGTTTTTCAAAATGTAGCGCTACGATAAATGTGTTACGATAAATATGTTACGATGTCTGTCTGTCTGTCTGTCTGTCTGTCTTTCTGTTGGTCTGTCTGTCTGTTTGTCTGTCTGTCTGTATATCTATCTGTCCTTCCGTCTAACTATTTATCTATCTGTCTGTGTGTCTATCTGTCTGTCTGTCTGTCTGTCTGTCGGTCTATCTGTCTGTCGGTCTGTCTGTCTGTCTGTCTGTCGGTCTGTCTGTCTGTCTCTCTGTCTCTCTGTCTGTCTGTCAACTTCTATATGAATTAACCAAAATGATTCATATTCACAGTTTATGTTGGTATAGTGCCGTGAGAAAAAACTTTGAAATCTGGATGCGATAGGTGCGTTGGAGTCAAGTTATTAACCACTTCTATATTAATATTTGACCAAAATGAATATCAGTTGTATATTACTATATGTATACATATTTTACTAAATTTTATTACACATTTTCTATCGATTGTACTTGACAACTTTCTTCTTCTTTTACACATTACACATACTCAACTGCTTTGGATTGGAGAAGTATTCACTTCCCCCGTGAGCTTATGCGGATGAGGCTCACACATTTTTGAACTTAACCATTTTATTTTGAAATGGTTTTATTTCAATAGAATCTCATTTAAATATCAGCAAATAATTCCAGCACGTGAACTAATCATTGAAATATTTGTGTGAATTTTTATAATTCATATTTGTTATGTAAATTAAATTTAATAATTACTTATCAGCCGATTAATTAATTGCAATTTGTTATTTGATCGCCGCCCCCCCCCCCCCCCCTGGACCGCACTGTTTCCGCTAGAACTCGTTATAATTTATTAATTGACCACATAGCTGAGGGTTAACAAATGCAAATGAAATATACATATATTTACCGACACACGAGCTAAATTCATATTTATGATGACATTTTGATTTTTTTTTAGAATATTTTTTGCATATTTAAAAATTAAAAAAAATAATCAAACCATTGCATAGGTACTCATGTATAATTTGACATTTTTGTGGTTATCTCTAAAACACATTTTATGCGTTAAATACTAGAATGTTCTATCAACCGCAACGTCATTTAGGAGTTGGGATTATTGTCCTTCATTTTTTATTAATTTTTTTTAATGAACACGGATGTTTTCTCTATGGAATTCATAGAAACATAAATGCACATATACTGAACTGAACTGTTTATGAGTTTTGAAATCCTAATTGAATTTCCCAAAGGTGTACGTTTCACGTATGACACACTCGGGCAACACTCTGCGTTCCCGGAACGAATCAATGCTTTTCAACTGGCGTATATCCTTTTAGAGATGAACAAATTGAAAACCATCTGATCGCATACAGATACTCATTATGTATATTTGTGTGTTGTGGCAGATTATACTGTAGCGGTTAATATTTGTGGTTTTATTGAACATTTTCTTCTCGGTTTATTGCACGAGGGTTCGCATCACATTCGTTGGGCCATTTTCAAATGAGGTTAAGGGAATTATGAAATTGACACATATTTTTTGCGGTCTTCCTATAGAACAGACCGAGGATAGGGGAGAATCAATATACCATCAAATTTAATTCCAATTTTATCAGGCCATTAAAGTTAATGAATCCAGAAGTAAGAGATATTTAAATTTAAAAATTTAAAGACCTATTAAATGATATGTACCGAATAATCACAACACAACGCTTTGTGCTTTGAAGGCGTATCCCGCATTCGATGAAGTGAAATCAACTGCCATTAGTACTGGAATTGTGTGATGAAAATGCAGAGTACCTGTTAAGTTTTGCCGGAATTTTAATATTTGGAATATTCATATAATTATGAGTGAAACAAATGGCGCCCAATAGATGCCTGAATCAGTTTACGGATACTACAAGCAATTATGACAGAATTCATTTTACGAGTTTATAGTATACACTCGTGGACAAAAAAAACGTGCACCATTAATTACTTTTCTTCAATTTTCATGAAAAAATTAAAGTTAATTTTTATTTTTTGCTTAAATATGGAAAAACTTGTTAGTTTAGAAAAACACAAATATTTATATATAAATCGAAATTTGGCCAATTCTGTTGGGCATCGAATCCAACAACTTTTCTATATAGGAGATTATTAAATCTTGAAATCAGATGTCTTTTATTATCTCTACTTTCCAGTTCACTAAAAGATTTTGGCCTTTTCCCTGTTATTTTTTTTGTTATGTAATGCCAATAGTTTTCCCTATGGTTAAGATCCGCGCTATTTATATGCCATGAAAGGAAGAATTCCCTAAGAATCCCTGTAGTTGTACCTTAAATTAGAGTAAAGTAAAAAAAAAGATTATAAAAATGTTGGTTTACAGATCATACGCAAAAGAAAAACATACCGATGTTGAATTGAATTGTCTTGAAAAAAGAGTGAGCACCGTGGTGTAGTGGTAAGTGCGATGGATTACTACCCAATGCTGCCCTGGTTCAATCCCAGCCCCGGGTCCAACACCTAAATGTTTTTTCACGGTGTCACCTCTTTCGAATGTCTGACAAGACAGTGGATGAATAAAGGTAGTATGTATTGATGCAACTCCAGATTCAATGTGCCGATAAGCTCAGTTTTGAAAATCAAAATTTTCTGGAAAAAAGCACAAAATTCAACACCAATCCATGGAATTTCACTTGGTCTGTGAGCAAAAACCTTTATTCACTTCGTTAAATTATAGAACAAAATACTATCGTCGATTTAAAATTGAAAAACAGCAATCACCTTTATTTAGAGATTTGAATGAATATGCAGTTCGAAAATTAAAATTTTAAAACGTATAAAAAATAAGACTTATTTCGAAGGAATAGAATCTCAAATTTTTCCAAATTTTTAGCTCTGGCTATTATTTTCATTGTCAAAGTGAAAAAAATGATTTTCCGGGAAGATTTTCCAAATTTTGAACTTTTGCAACCATTTGAATTATAATATGTATTACGTTAAAAATGAAAAAAAAAGAAAATTCCCCATACAAAATTTATGAAAAATCGATTTTTCTGAATTTTCCAATTTTTCTTTAAAATTTTCAAATTTTCGGCTCCGTTGTGTGTTTGCCTGGCTCAATACGAATCCAACACGAAAATCCCCGTGCAAATCGGATGATGTTCAGCCGAGTTATGCTGGTACAAACCAATTCATTTTTATATATACATATGTATATAGATTAATAATTTCCCCATACATAAATTGGCTCTTGTTGGAACGGAGGGAATACAAATTGTGTCTAGTGTGAGGGGTTTTTTGTCTACGAGTGCACATATACATACTTTTATTCATTTGCTACAATATAATTGCAATAAATCGATTTAAATGAAGAAATAACAGCGAATTATCTAGTCGCAAAATACTGGGATTGATGAGAAGTAAATTGTTCGAAGATATCTGGCTTTGAACGTTCAGCGTGTAAGCGACGATGAAACCTAATACGCCACAGCCCCGGCCAAAGAATCTTCTGCAATGAATTTTTCCATACAAAACCAATAAAATTGATGTGTGCCCAGCAAACGTGGTCTATCTACTCAAGTTAGAAGTAACAATAAAAGCCCAACATTTTCTATTGTATTTTTATTACATAAGACATTTTGGGAATGAATCGGGATCTGGAAATTTTGACAAATCAACGGAATAGATACTCAACTGCGTCATTTGGTTCGAATAACTGATACAGTACTCTTTTTTTTCTTGATATAAAATAACATATTTTTCAAGGTTTTTACTGTCAATATTCGAATAAAAATGTTGATAATACAATGACGATACTGATTCGCAACTTTTTATGATGGATGATTATAGACATGCAAATGCAAATTTGTAATAATAAAAAACCGAATTCACTTAACATTCTGGAACTCCGTTCTAAATTTATTTAAATCTAGTCTTTAATCTGAAACTTGTTTCCCCAACCATCAGCTTTCCATCAAAAGAGAATTTAAATCCACCGATCCACCCACAAGAAAAAAGAAAGAAGTATCTAAAGGTTTTTCATCATCAAATTTTTGGTTGGCTGTTGGCTCCTTACATTTTTTTAATAAAATTTCTGTTTTTTTTTCCTGTCAGACAGGGCTAAGCTCATAGCGCCCATCTATCGTCATTGCGTTATATCTAAAAAAAAAAAAAACGATACCCATATTGAATTAAATAACGTATGCGTGCTCACATAAGTACCCTTCCCTTCTCTAATATTCCAGATGAGCTATGATGTATCTACATACCTACATATGTGCGTGTGTTTGTTTTTCATTTTTCATTACTTGTGGTTTGTGAACACAGTCGATAAAAGAAGAAGAAATCCTTTCTGCTCCATAGAACTCCCAAATGTGAGACTACACCATGCCATGCCATATTCCTCCCGCCGCGCCGCGCTGCGCCCCCTCTAACAAATGACAGAAGAAAACGCTAAAAAATAGAAAAGAAAGAAGAAAAAAAAAGATTATTATTGAAGCGGTGGGACTATAAATTCTCATTCTGGAATAAATTACATCAAAGATGACACGGCACGATAAGGGTATATTATACTTCCTGCATGCGTATGTGTGCGCGCGCGTTATCATCGATAATGCTTACACAAATATTTGAATCACATTCTGGCATCCACCAGACACAATACGAGTACGTATTCCGTTCATATTCTCTCTCACACTCTCTTCCTATGTATATCATCAAACAACAAAAGGACCAAGCACCAAGTTCTCGTGTATTGTTACATTACACGGATTTTTTTTTTTTTGGTTGTATCATCTCCTATGTACACGTATTTCTTGTACCCTACGAGTTTGTCCTTAAGCAACCACAACCTCATAGGGTTTCACGATGTAAGTTGGTGGGTGCGAGTGTAAATTTAAATATCAAAACCCACCCGTACAAGTGAAAACAACAACAATACTAAGACAACAATCCCGCGGGTCCATAGTACGCAAAGGAGATACTTGAGTCCTTCTTAGAGTGTTTGATCTCCAAAAAAGCAAAGCTTCAAGCTTTGCCTCAATAATAAAGTTGTACCTATCTAAACCTTAAAATTGGCGAAATTGATAAACAGATTTATTTGAGTTGTGTACTCGTATCACAAGCCAGCCGCGTACAACCCAACATCAAAAAGGATATAAATCTGGTTGCATGATTCCCTGAATCCCCTACATGTCGGCATGATAAAGTTTTGGCAAGTGTGTTTGTAAACATCCAGAGTTTCATATCAAAGGGAAATCAATGTGATGATGAGTTTTTTTTTTTTTTTGATTTGTTACAAAACAGAACAAAGTAAATGTGAAAGGACCTCGAAGGACGTTTATTTTTGTATCGATTTTTCGGCAAACCATGAATTTTTCATGAATCATACTTGGTATCCTTTTTCACTTTTTGGAACATACGAGTAGAATTGATTTTTTTTTGTACCGAAAGATATGTCAGATACATTATGTCTGTCTATCTGTGTTTTTATAGGATACGACACTTTTGTTTGGATTTTAAGTTGACCCATATTATACAAGACCAAAGCCTGGTTGCCTTACAAAACAGCATCTATGCATGCATATGCCAACAAATATGTACTCGTAGGTGGCAAGTTATGTAAATATGCAAATTGAGGTCATCCTGTCTCTCGTTGGGAATACGAACATGCCTGGTTCGCCTCACCATGCCTCTGTCCGGTATTCTGTAAGCAAGGATAAGCTAATAAATGCATAAAAGGTCGGTGGGACTATAGACGATTGGTTTAGATTCGTTGATGCAAATTGGTTGAGCATACTTTTACAGACGCACTCGTAATTTATATGAGAGTATGGGGTATCTCAAACGAGAGTTTGTGGTATCTATGGGGTTGGATTACACTTCCAAAGCTTATTTCAGTGGTATTTGTGTAATTGGAGCTGAAGGCACGAGTGCTTAACTACTGAAAAAAGTTCAAAGGGTGTGGTAGTGCAAGTGCTGCAGAATTGCATAATTTTAAGTGATTCAGAACTTCCAAATTAGCTGTTATTACATACCACTTACGACCACTATCGACAACCACTTTATAGAAGAGGTAATTTTTTACTGTCCGTGCACTTAAATAGTCGGGCTACTTACATGACAGAAAGGAAGCAGTAAAAAGCAATCACTGCTCTTTAATTTTTCAACTCCAATCACCAATGAGTTTTTCAATAAGGACATAACAATTTTAGCTCCTCCAACGTGGTTGTCTTGTTGGCATATACCAATGACTTAACATAATCCCATAAAAGAAATCCAATGGCGTTAAGTCGCAAGAGCGAGCTGGACATTCGACCAGACCATTTTCCTAGATTAAATGATTACCGAACATCTCCTTCAATAGATCAATAATTACTTGACAATCTCTGTGGCATGTGGCACTATCTTGATGGAACCACATATCACTGATGTCAAGTCCATCCAATTCTGGCCAAAAATAGTCTTCCAACATGGCACGATAGCGAACTCCATTGATCTTAACATGGCGCTCATTTTCATCGACGAACAGTGTTGCCGCTATGCGATTTTAGTCGCAATTTGACTCTTTTTTAACACAAAGAGACCTTTGACCCTTTTCAGTTTTTTTTGAGACTTTTTGAGACTGTTTCGTGTAAAAATTATATTTCCAACAAAAATTCCATTTATTTGCTCACCAGCAATCGCTCACAAAAAAAACATCAATTCATCACTAATCCTTACATAGTATAAGGTAAAGTCCCGATCGATTTCATATTGCGTTTGTGGTTAAGGATCTCAAGAACCGCTGAATAGATTTTAACGATTCTTTTGGTATAAGATTAATACTTTCTCAGAAAAGGTTTATCAATTAGCATTGAATTAGATAAATTTAAAGTTTTAGAGTTTAAGGGACTTCAAATGAGTAAACGAAAATTCAATTTAAAACAAACGACTATTACTTCAGAATAGTTTCTCCCATGTGATTGATGTTCATTTTCAGCTTAATTATACATTAAATACACAGATTTAAAAACCAAAATCATTTCTGTGCAATTACTAGAAGCTGAGTAATATGTAGTACAAAATGCATTCCAAATTCGTTTTTTTTAAATAGTTTTTAAGTAAAAGCTGAGTCACAGCACTCAGTGACAATCGTGTGGAGTTGATGATGATTTTTTTTTTTTTTTTTGTAAGTCGCACTCCTCCGAAACTGCTCGACCGATTTTTATGAAATTTTTTGGATATATTTAGTAGCTATAGTTGTAGATAGTTGTAGAATAAGTTGTAAAGTATATTTCATCTGGCTTGGTGGCGGTGGAGTCAAGTTATTAATAACTTCTATACTTATCGACCACAAATGCTCATATTCACAAGATATGTTAGTTCTGTGCCAAAAGAGAAAATTATTAAATCTGGACCCGATAGGTGACGCTGGAGTTAAGTTATTAGATCTAAATATATAGAAATTAATGTATGTAAAATGTACATAGGTGTTTGTCTTTTATAGACTCGGAAACTACCCAACCGATTTTGGTAAAATTTTCAGAGTAGGTACGTGTTTCTTAATATAAAATACAACATAGCATCAGTGCGGTTACTCAACAACCGGTGGTTTTGGCACCTGTCATACAAAATTTTGTAATTTCAGGTGAAATGTGAATATGAAACATTTTGGTCAATTAATATGGACAGACAGACAGAGAGAGAGACAGCCAGACAGATAGATAGATAGATTGACGACAGACAGGCAAATAGACAGACAGACAGAGCGTCCGATTCTTCAAACTAAATGACAATGTATGTATTGTAAGTAACACACATTTTTTCGATATGGGCGAAGCCGGGCGGGACAGCTAGTTTCTGTATATTACACAAACATTTACCAATCTGTTTTTTCCAATGTGTTCCTTTTGTACAGATTTAATTTCATTTTTTTGCGTTCTTGTTTTTCTTTTTTAAAAATAGTAATAATAATGGATACGGAGGGCTAACGTCGTTACTTTGCTTTACTCGATGTCCTTTTTTTTGCAACTTTTTCGATTTTTCAGCGGCAACCCTGGTTGCGAACACCGACTCAGGAAAATTATTTTCAATAATTTCCAAACGTTGTTCATTCGTTAACTTCACCATGATAAAAGTGTACGCCTTGACTGACGTTTTAACATTGACAGATTATACAAAAAAGTTTAAGGGTACGTTTGAATTAATTAATTTATTGAAAATCCCTTTATTTCAAAAAATAATTGTGCAACAGTTTTAGAGTATACAAATGTGAATATACCACGAGTATATGGCGTGCCAAATCCGACATACAGATGACACTCTGACTCTCTTTTAGAGTATACAAATGTGAATATACCACGAGTATATGGCGTGCCACACCCGACATACACATGACACTCTGACTCTACAATATTTTCCGTGGCATACGTGTGATAAGCCGTATACATGTAGTACTGTGTACCGAGTACACCGAATGCCAATTCTGTCACAAAGTTGGCATATTGTTCATATGACATCGGTGACTGTCATGTGGTTTTTTGTCATATGTTGGCATGCAAACAAGACGTCAAAAACACAGCATGTGTAAACTGTTTTGCGAGAACTATTCGTATTATTTCATCACGGATTTGTGTTCTATTTACTGAACCGAATTTGATTACATTTTGCTTTCGTTAATTATAATGAAAATGTCGGCAAGTCAGTGCGAAATGGTCATTGTGCTATTTATCATGTCATGTGAAATTTGTAGCACATTTGCTTATTAGTATTGCGTTGGACTGCTAAGCAATCTCACCACAAATTTATATAGTCATCCAAGAAGAGTTTTAAATCAAAGGAAAAAGTACTACTTGGTCTGGTGACTCTTTTTATGCAAAATGCGGTGCAAAGTAGTTGCGGACAGGACCAAGACACTCTGACTCTCTTTTAGAGTATACAAATGTGAATATACCACGAGTATATGGCGTGCCACACCCGACATACACATGACACTCTGACTCTACAATATTTTCCGTGGCATACGTGTGATAAGCCGTATACATGTGGTACTGTGTACCGAGTACACCGAATGCCAATTCTGTCACAAAGTTGGCATATTGTTCATATGACATCGGTGACTGTCATGTGGTTTTTTGTCATATGTTGGCATGCAAACAAGACGTCAAAAACACAGCATGTGTAAACTGTTTTGCGAGAACTATTCGTATTATTTCATCACGGATTTGTGTTCTATTTACTGAACCGAATTTGATTACATTTTGCTTTCGTTAATTAAAATGAAAATGTCGGCAAGTCAGTGCGAAATGGTCATTGTGCTATTTATCATGTCATGTGAAATTTGTAGCACATTTGCTTATTAGTATTGCGTTGGACTGCTAAGCAACCTCACCACAAATTTATATAGTCATCCAAGAAGAGTTTTAAATCAATGGAAAAAGTACTACTTGGTCTGGTGACTCTTTTTATGCAAAATGCGGTGCAAAGTAGTTGCGGACAGGACCAAGTCCAATGATCGTCTCGGAATAGACACACTTGGGTTTTCGCTCACACTCTCGGCGTTAGGCAATAACGCCCAAGGAAATAACACCCAAATCGATTTGGAAATAGAGCCCAAACAAATTTCTAACGCCCAAAAATTAACAAGAAGATGGAAATAAAGCCCAAAAAGACTTTGCCTAACGCCCAAAACTCAATATCACCCAAGTTTAAAAAGGCAATATCGCCCAAAAATTTTCAATGGGAATTGTTTTTGTAAAAATTTGGCGATATTTCAAGATTTTTGGGCTTTATTTCCAATTCATATTAGTAGATGCGAGGTTGGGTATAACATACGTATTATGTGAAGTTTCTTTTAATGCATGCGGAAACATGTGAAACAGCGATATAAAGAAACTGCATATCTTCTTTATAACATATACAATTCATTCGGCGTGAAACTCGATGACGTTATAACTCGATAACCGCTGGGCCGACTTTCATGATTCTTTTTTTGTTTTTCTTTTTCGTATTGCTGTATTTCAGGCTTAGGCAGAAAGAAAATTGCATTTTGCCTGATGGTTAACGAGACTGTTTTAGTACACGGGCGAAGCCAGGCGGGACAGCTAGTACCCATTAAAAACAAAACTTTGCAACCAATGCGTATGTTGTTCCCAAATTAGTGAATAATGAAAAACGTTGTGGGGGGGGGGGGGGCGCGGGTGGCCGATATGGATATGGATATGGAGCGCCGCGCCGCGGGAATTATTTAGTTTGGTTCAATCGTTCTTGTTGTTTAATTTAAAAAAGCAATCAAACTAATTGTGAAGTCCAGTTTATTCAAAACTGCGAAGAGGCTTGCAATATCTGTCATCGAACTTTGAGAGTGGGTTGCATTTTTCAATGATATTCTACATTCTCAGTAGAAATTACTCAACAATATTGCCATTTGGGCAATTCTTAATTTTATTTGGGCGTTATTTCATTTTGTGTTAATTGTTTTGGGTGATATTTCCTTTTTCGGGCATTATTTCCTTTTCAAATATTTCCACTTGTTATTTTGGGCTTTACTGCCTATTATAAAATGAACCCTGAATAGGAAATTACACCCAAAATGACTAAAAAAAATTACAACAACAAATTGTTCGAAATTTTTTTGGGCGTTATTTCCAAATCGATTTGAGCGTTATTGACTAACGCCCACACTCTCAGCTACGCGACGAGAGCCCATTCCCTATCACTATTTCAGCCCGTTGTGCGGGTGTGTATCGATCCATTTTCCAAACCTTTGAGTTATCCAAAGTCACTGTAGTGATAGTTGAATGTCGACACTTTAACAATGGTGCGCAATTTAAAATGACACCTCTTGTTGGTGGGCACCGTAGCGCAAGTGGTTAGTGCGTCGGACTACTGAGCCAGCGGTCTTGGGTTAGAAAAGAATCCCGCCGCAAACACCTAAAAAGTTTTTTCACAGTGCCCACCTCTTCCGAATGCCTGACAAGCGTTCAAGAGTATCGTTTGTCATGTAAAGCTTCCCAACTCGCCGTTCGGAGTCGGCAGAAAACTGTAGGTCCCTTCCATTCGTGCACAAATATAACGCGCACACACAAATGGTTGCGGGAAGTTAGGCTTGGTTCTACCTAGGACTGCTGAAGCCAAAATATTATTATTATTTATTATACTTTACATAAATGTAATAGCATAATACTATATATAACAGCTCTAGCTGCCAGGGCTTACGGCTGAATGCATAAAACATTCTGATAAAAATATGGTTGCGAACTGTGCCCAGTCGCGGGGGACAGCCGGAAGAGTAACGAACAATAGTTCATACCTCCACCGGCCGCTCCCCGTAACAGGGTTGAGCAAAATGAGTCCTTATATTCTATTTTCTAGTTTTAATTTCTTCAACATTTAAGCAACGTTTTTTATGTTTTGTTCTGAAGGAACTAATAGGAAATTATAGAGGTCTTTGTGGAATAATTCATTACAATCTTTTTTTTATTTATTTTTTCTTTGGCCTTTAAACCGATCTCCGTCTGATTGCCTTAATTAATCTGAGACACCCTGTACCTGATTCTTCCCTGTTTCTATTAGGTTGACCCGAAGTAGTAGCAGATTTCCAGAACCAGTTTCCGCTATTTGGACTTCAGTATTTCTAAGCCGTGATGTTGTGTATCGCAGGAAAATTGCTCAGCCGTGAATGCACGATGCAATATTCGTAGCCTGCAGAAATATGTAACTAAATAGTAAGGCTCCTGAGATATTTTTAAATAAAGGTTTTGTTGCATTAAACATTTAAAAATCGCATTAATTCACAGAGAAGACATACATAAATGACAACCGACCAATCTACAAAACAACTTTCCTTACGACATCTAATGAATTGTATCCACATGTTCCAAACTGTCTTGCTCGGCAAACAGAGCATACGTTGGTTATCTTATAACCTATGTGTCATCAAGGAAGTAGTGTGATGTGACAGGTCATCAGGACGACGAATAGCCCTGCAATAGTGTCTATCTGTGGACATACAATCCAACTCGTACTCGTATCTATGGGCTGAGCAAAGAAGATCCTTTAATAACCATTCAACCATCTGCGCCTCTGGTAGGCTTTTGATTTATTATTTGCTTCATAAATTCGAAGTAAACGAATATCTGTTTGTCAAATGACACATTTCTTTCATATCTTCTTCAAAACAAACCAACCGACTCCTTGTCATGTTTATGGATGTGTTCAGTACATACATAGTATACCGTAGAGATTAACTAATAATCTAGATTAAATAGTTAAAAAGGGTGTAAGACATTCATTTATCATGTTCTCACTTTCAGTCGACACGGCATTCAATGTGAAGGTACACACGAATTCACATTCACAATTGTTCCAGTGTCACTAGCATGCCAACCACCCATTCCAAGAGCCACCCATTGTCAGTAGACAGCTAAGTGTTTGCTAAGGAAATATTGAAGTAGATTATAAAAGGCAATACTTTAGTCCAAATTAAGGATACACAGACATTCGTGCTCATAACACACAACAACAAGTATTCCATCATTCAACAGCTTGTCTAACAACACACATTCTGATAGGGAGTGATATACACGGGGGGAAGAATGTTCTCCCTTTCGCGTGGTTAGAGTCGAACTGACATAAAGCCACTTGGCATTCCCTGAAGGCGTGCTCTGCACTCTTTCATAAAACAATTAATTCCAGCGACCCAATTCAGTTCGAGTCAAAATGTTGGAATTATGCTCCACCTGATTGATTGTTACAATATTTGGGATGAGTCGAAGTCGAAGATGTGGCTGGGAGTGTTTATAGTCTACTGAGAGATTGACAGTAAGTGCTTGTTATGCTGGAGTATTTTCAGAAAGTATAGAGGGAATAATCGTTGCTGGTGGAGTCGATAGATGTCAATATGTGTATTCGGGGGAAACTATACTCGTACAGTTGAAAATTGACAGATTTTAAGAAATTTTTGGCATGACAGCCCCCATAGGATGGGATCGTTTGGAAGAGTACTCGTCTATTCTTATGATTTGAAAATATCTCTATCTTCTCCATCTATTTGTTGAGGAAATGAAAGACTGATCGTTATACTGTAATGTTTACCTATTTATCAAATGCCTGCCATAATTCAGTTTTCGGAGCGAAAATTACTTTGAATTCGATGGAAAGATGGGAGTCTTTGTACTTAGCGACCAATAGGAAGCATTCTTGCGATTCTGTAAAATAGCGCTGTAAAATAAAAAATAAAAAATTCAAGATACCTGACAATTCATTTAATTTATGCTCAGTCATTGACATTAGCGATATAAATATAGAAGAGCTTGACGTGGAGGAGGCACTTAGTAGTCTTAAAAGTAATATTATAGAGGGTCCTGACAAAAGTGCTGCTATTTTATTAAAGTACTGCGCGAAGTCATTATCAATGCCACTCTGCCACATATTCAGGAAATCAATTGCTTGTGGAAAATTCCTTGATGTTTGGAAAATATCTCACATTGTTCCTACACATATGTCTGGTCCTAAGAACAAAATGTCTGTAACTACCGTCCAATTTGTTAGATTTCTTCCATTCCTAAATTGTTCGAAAAGATTGTTTATAATAAAATTGTTTTTCTTGTCATCAATGTAATACTAGACCATCAACATGGATTTACTAATGGAAGATCTACTTCAACGAATCTGGCACTTTTTTGCAACTATTTCGTGAATCACTTCGAACTTGGTAGGCAAACTGATGTTGTTTTTACTGATTTTGCAACAGCGTTCGACAAAGTTAATCATCGTACCCTGATTCAGAAACTATCGACTATAGGATTCCATTCTACCCTGCTTAGTTGGTTAGAATCCTACTTAGTTGATAGGGTCCAATATGTTAAAATCGATAATTGTCTTTCGGTTGCTATTAGAGTAACATCTGGTGTTCCTCAAGGGAGCCACCTTGGGCCATTATTATTCCTGTTGTTCATCAACGATCTTCCACTCGTCGTCAAACATTCTGAGTGCCTTCTATTTGCCGATGATCTTAAATTATTTCGCTCCATTGAATCAGAATATGATTGCGACTTATTACAGCAAGATGTGGCCGCAGTCAATGACTGGTGTGAGCTGAATCACCTTCTTCTTAACTCTTTAACCACTAAGACCGTCTACAGAAGGTCATCACTAAAATCCAATTCTTTTTCAAATTACATTTCTTGCGCTCTAACCGCCAAAACCGCTTTTCGTCAGTTGAAGTAACATATCGAACGGTACAAGTTTGAACGTACATATATAGTTGAATAGTATGAGAGATACAGCCTATTATGTCAAGAATTTTGTGAAAAACGACGTGAAAATTGTTTGCGATTTTGATGCAAGTTTGAATTTAAAAAAAAATACTTTCCAACTGCTCAATCGACTTGGGAATTTTTTTACGAAGTTGTTTGAAGTTTTGTTTTGATTATTTGTTGCTAGTTTGATTTGTAAATACAAAATGTTTGTTCCAATCAAGTTTTTGTGAAGACCGTCTGTAGACGGTCTTAGTGGCTTAAGCCTTTTCGAGACGGCTGGCGGGGGAGCATTGAGAAAACTTTAGTGATTTTCATATAATCATAACCTTCAAAATAAACGGTTAAGCACAATAAAACTGCCTTCTGATAGTTGGAAATACGTTAAGATACCGTTACTAAAAACGTTCTGGTACAGATTTCAATCAGATCAGAGGAAAATTGTGGTTGTAAGCGATGTTTATAGTTTTGCTGGTACATATGTAAATGCTAACGGTTTTTCAATAGGAACATAACAATTTTGTGTTTTAATACAAATGTCCCTCAACTCTTTCTAGGATCTTTGTTGATTAGCAAAATATGCGTTATTATACAGCAAAAAACCCACATGTGCTTCAAGAGATTACACTGCATCCACAAGAAGTGACCGTGTGGTGTGGACTTCATGCCGGAGGTGGAGGTTTGGCTGGACCGTATTTTTTCGTTGATGAAAATGATCGCCATGTTACGATCAATGGAGTTCGCTTTTGTACCATGTTAGAAGAATATTTGTGGCCAGAATTTAATAGACTTGGCATTAGTAATATGTGATTCCAACAAATTGGTGCCACATGTCACACAGCTGGTCAAACAATTTATCTATTGAAGGCAAAGTTCGGTAATCGTGAAATCTCGAGAAACGGGCCGGTCGAATAGCCAGCTCGCTTATGCGATTTAACGCTGTTGGATTTCTTTTTATGGGGTTACAGTAAGTAGCTGGTTTATACCAACAACGTTAGAGGAGCTTAGGAACGATATCGAATACGAAAATGCCCAAATTTCCGCCAATATCTTTGGAAGAGTTGTGGAAAATTGTCTCAAAAGAATCCGTGTCGACATCACCACAGTTTTCTGGAAGGACACGAAGGACGCCAAACTGTCCTCAAAGTATGTTGACACTAAATATTTTCAAATAACAAATTCAGTCAGTCAATCATCAGAAATTGCTCGTTATAATCGTACAATGACATTAATTGCCACAAATTATCCATGAGTACAACGCGCACATGGGCCGACTGTCGATTTAATGGACTCCTATATGGATAGCAATGGACTCTAAACTAAAACACAGAATATGGATTTTTAACCATTTTCTCGAATGGCTACAACAAATGAATTTATTTTGTATCTGAGACTGAACGATGAAAAGATAAAGAAATGACAATGTACGAATTTCGCTGGACCATTGCGAAAGAACTCTGAGCTGCTGTTGAAGAATGATTCGTTGGCCGTCCATCATCTGCCGCACAGTCAGCCGCCAGCAATGGTGTTGGTAAAAAGCAGTTCATCGATTGGCAAGTGCAAGATTCGATGAAGAAAATCATTTTCCTGAATGGGGATCGAAAAAGTCACGTAAATTGTGTAAACACTCCGATACACACATATTTTGTACAAAATTTAACTTCCATTTATATCTTTCCAAAGCAAAAAACTGTTTCACAAAGTATCACGTAGGCAAATGATTCATTGTCTATTAGTAATTACCTGTTTAGGAAAATGTATAGAGCATTCACTTTGAACAAAAACGATTTTTTCGTACTTGAATTTTTCAAAAAATTTTTTAATTTTTTTTCACCGAACCCACTAATCCCGTCTACAGACGGTCTTTCATCTTTTCTTCCAGGTGCTTCCAGTTAAATTTTTTCTGACAAAGGGACTTCGGATTTGTGTTTTCCAGCCCAAAATCATTCTAGAACCAAAATTCTCATAACAAAATACTTCGTATTTCGATTCCAGTGGTTAAAGGGTTAACGTCTCTAAATGTCAATTTTTCAGTTTATTCAGATCTAATATTCCTATTATGTATCAATACCTTGTAAATTCAAATCATCTTACTAGAGTAACCTCTAAGAAAGACTTTGGCATCATTCTCGATCACCAACTAAATTTTAGAGAACATACGGATTATGTGGTTTGTTAAGCCAATGCATTGCTTGGCTTCCTAAATAGATATTCCAAAAACTTTTCCGATCCGTATACCTTAAAGGCTTTAAATGTGTTTTTAGTAAGATCTAACTTAGAATATGGCACTATAATATAGAATCCATGCTATGAGACCCATTCTAAAAGAATCGCGAGAGTCCAAAGAAACTTCACGCGGTTTATGATTAAATAGCTAAATTGGCGTATAGACATGTCAACTTAAAATTCCAGATGTTTGTTAATAAGTATCAGTAGGCTTGAATTTCGTCGTAAGTACTTTTCTATCATGTTCGTAAGAGACTTGATTCATTATCAGATTCGTTGTCCTAAATTATTGTCATTACTTGAGTTTTACACACCGTATCGTTGTCTTCGTAATGACTTCCACTTTCGTGAAAACAATAATAGGACTAATTACGCTCATAATGAGCCAATTGCGAGATGCATCAGAGACGTCAACTCTATGATAAGGTCTATGGATTTGTTTTTGGATTGTTCCAGAACAAGTTTTAAAGACAAACTTCTTTTTCTTTTAAACCAACTCTAGAATCATCAATCATCATATCATCATAATATGTATGATGATAACATATTATGTTTTTATTATTATATTATTTTTATATCTGATTTCATACTGATTTTCTAACTGTTATCTTTATTATTTAATATACATAATTCTGTTAGTCCGTAAGAGGTTTATAACCAAATTGATGAAGTGGATATATAAATAAATAAACATTTCTGCAACTGAAAATGGAAGACGTAAAGCAAACGTACAGAGTGATGCAGGATATTTTTGCAGGATTGACATATTACCAAGAAGAAGAAAACGACCAAATATCTAGACAAGACTGCATACACTCGATAACAAAATCCTAAGCTATGTGAACAGCAAACCACTAGTACAAGAAATATTTGAGCATTAAATAGCCATTGGACAAATGCTTCCAGGAGTCTCGTCGTCTTTCATAGTTTTGAAAATAACGAACAAGCTTTTAAAAAGCGTAAATACGAGATAAATAATCTTTTCAAGTCTACACCTAAAGAATCTCTTACTTATTTTAGTGGCGCTGCAGTTCAGGGTGGACCAAAACCTCCATCAACAACCCTGATTGGATGCTGTGGAAATAGTATAAGCAAAGGCACTGACTGGCAAAGCCCAGTGTTGTAACTCTTATTACACATCAATTGTACTTATTTTACCTCCAAGTTGTAGCCATCGTATTCTGGTCGCTGCCCACCAGGGCTCGGCTTGCTGAACTTATAAGCGCGAGTGCTGATCCGGAGAAAATAACAGCACTATAAACACGTCAATGGACGAATTCCCTCAATTGAACCAACGGTGGCGTTAAACTTACAGAACGGAAAAAACACACTCCAACATATTTGGTCGGTAAGGATTTCCATTTACTAGTCATGGTCTTGGTCTTGGAAAAGCGGATTACTGACACGGGTGCAACCGGTCCATTGTCCTACAGGGGAATACAAGGATTTGGCTCTCCAGGTAGGGGGTTGTATGTAAGGTTAACTACCTAACCGCGTAAAAAAATTGTTTCGAAACAACCAATAATGTCTGAAGATCATGTTCCATTCTGTAGGTACATCTAACACACTCTATGAACGCTTTAAGCTCTGTACACCTACCACCAACGCAGTTCTCACCGGTTTTAGCTGTCTTCTTTTGACCATCTTTTAATCTTGTCTGTTTGATAAAAAGGCGAAATAGTTCTTTTTATCATTTTGCTAAGACTTGAAAAAAGTCCTTTAAGCTTTTGTGACCTGAATTAAGCTTCTAAATCTTATTCCGTGATGGATTTATAACACGTCGGCAGTATTTTAAATATAAAAAATTACCAGAAGGATACGGCCGTGTCTATTCTTCCATCCATCCAATCCAATTAAGTAATCATACTGAACAGAGAGAGAACGACACATTAAACTTTGTCGTAAATGCACACTCATGCACTTCCATTTTGTATTCGCACTTTTAATTATAAATTAAAATTCTGTCATTTCTTCGTCGACTGCTTCCTTGCCTCTTCTCCATTTATCATACTCGTACTTTTACTAATGAAACATCCTTCTGGTGTAATTTCCATTTCGTATACGGACAGCATTACTGTATTAGTACTTTCGTGTGCGAGTATCCCACTCTACGAGGTAGTATCCTTGATGATATCCTTGATACTCGTACTCGCGTTACCGAAAATACAGGTGATTTTTCATCATTATAAACATCAGAAGAGAGGTGAGATTAAGTGACACTTCGGTTACAGTTATACACTGAAAGTCCCCTAAAACTTTAACGTTACCTCAACCACAGCCAGTGGAGTCCTATTACCAGTATCTATATGCGCGACTGTGTGTGGATAACATTAATCAAGTTCAATTAAATCTGAATTGGTGTATAATGAATTTTGAATGTTTCGCGTGATCATATGCTTCCAACGCGGTTATTAAAGTCGAGTGGATTGTAAGCGTTTGCATGTCGATGGAGGCAGATGGGTTATCCATCCCCCACTCCATGTAGCTTAATAAGCTTACTCTGATCTATTTGTGCTCTTATGTGCTGTTATATCCACAATTTGGCTCAAAATGTATTGTGCACTTTATATCCCCCTTGAAGTTAGTTCACGTTAAAATGCTAATTTAACGATAGAGAGCATCAACTTCAAGTTAATTCAGTAAAAGGATTCTAAATGCACGAGTATCTATGACTAGCTAAACGCTGATAAATCATACATTACCTTTGATTTTATAGAGATGCGATAGATTAGCGAAAATGCATAGCAGGTGTATAGAATGGCGGTTCTACTTCAAATTTTAATCCGGCAGAGTATCTAGCAGTAAAATTATTTTCAAGCTCAGGGGATTAATTGATGTTTGATATTTCGTTCGTTTATAAGCTTCAGTGGAATAAATCGTCCTTCCACGTACGAGTAATTAAGCAAAACTTTCAATCAAAAAGTACTCTCAAATTTAAGAACTCGATCTTCCGGCAAACTGGGCTGCGATATTGACAACTTTTAGGTTAGGTTAGGTTTGGCTTCTTCTCATAGAGAGTAGGGATATTGTTCTTTTCTGGTCGACTGCGGGCCACAGGTTGCGGGTTATAACACAATCGCTAGTATTGCACCCTCGGTCCACGGCTGAATTGATAGTGATGCGGTCTATTCGATTTTTAGCTATGTTGAAAGCCGGTAAAAACCTGTCTGTCAGCTAGTGTTATATCTATATCAGAGCCTTTCCTGGCCAGTTCATCTGCTGTTTCGTTCCCTTCTATTCCCACATGTCCTGACACCCAGCAGAGTAGGATTGTGTGGTGTTTTATCGCTCTAAGTGCAGCGAGGCACTCCCTTACGCACTTTGAATTTACCGATGTGGAGTCTAGTGCTTTAAGTGCGGCTTGGCTGTCCACGCATATGGTGATTTCCATGGCGGGTAGGTCCATTTCTCGGACAACTTGTGCTGCTTTCTTAATTGCATATATCTCTGATTGGAAGACGCTGCAATAGTCTGCTAGTCGGTAAGACTGGTTTATGCAAAGTTCTTCCGAGCAGACGCCTGCTTCGGTTCCTTCCTCTGTTTTTGAACCATCTGTGAAGATGGATGTTCCGATGATGGCATTTTCGGAGTCATTTCAGATCTGTCTACTTTGTATGCAGACCTTGAAGTATCTGGTGAAATCGAGCTGGGGTTTTTCGTAATCCGTGCAGGACATGAGACCCTTTTGATTGAAAAAGTCCTGTATGGGCGTGCGACCAGAGGCTTCAAGTTTCCATTTTCTTTTAGTCTGAGAAAGTTTTACTTCACTCTGATTCATATTAAGAAGAAGTCTTGTAGTATAGATTTAAGATCACAAAATAAAGAGAAAGCCTACTTATCCGACATATAATGGAACAGCACAGAATAATGGATCTATCTTTATCCTAGAAATCTGCTCAAAGAATTGGTCCGAACATATTTGAGTTATCTTAAAGCGATCGTCATGAAACATGCAATGTACATGATGGGCAATCAGTTGTCTCTCAACCAAAATGTAGCGAATAACCAACAAGTTTGACCAAACTGAGGATCTACTCCCTACAAGATTGACTGCGACAAGACTAAACACTACTATGAAGTCAATATTCAACACTCCTTGTCGGAAGTATATGTAGATCAATCAGCTTTGAACAGAAAACAGGACTTGCTCAAAGAATTCTAATATCTAACATCTAATATTCCAAAACAAAAACAGAGAACTCGAATTCGAACTACCAAAGAGAGAAGACTAGCTCCTAAGGAAGGGAAACCTGACACTGTAGAGACGGATGTGTTGGGCTTAAGTGATTTATCACCAGAAAACTCAAAGCTAAATAGTATACTACTGGAAACCCCTAAAAAATAGGTTCGCTAAGCGAGTTACGATAAAGAAGACATGATTGTTCCTGGAGGTGTTCAGCGTTAAAAGAATAGGGCTCCTCGACTTGGTTGGTTGGGTAGTTTGAGAGAGTTAGGAGAGAATCTCTCCCCTTCACATAGGCTGCGAGTCGGGCCTTACAGCTGTAAGCGGTTGTGACCTCTTGTATCGCCGTGCCTATCATGGTAACCGTGAAGCAAGTGCTTTAAGCGTAGCTTCACTATTCGAGCAGATATGTACGCAAGTGTCTCTAGTGTTGGCGTTTAAGAGTTCGTCAACGCCTCTGATTATTGCAAACACTCTCGCTTGGAAAAAAGGTCACTGAGTGTTCGAAATTCTAAACTTGAGGCCTTGGTTCACCCCGGACTATAGCGCCACCTAAGTAAGTAAGTAAGATGGTTCTTAATGAATGGATTGATTTATCGGAGGATCCCGCAGTGTACACCAGCTCCCGATTCTCCGCTAATATGTGATCCACCCGTGTAAATTTCTATGCAATCACTTTGGCAATCACCCTGCTTTATTGCCAGTTCACAAGGTTGGGAAACTCAACTGTATAGTCGGTCTTGAAAATTATTCTTTTTCTATGAGATCACTTGGGTTGCTGACAAGTCCAAAGGAATCCGAAACATCTTTCCAGATGGATCTGTGTGCCGTCAGCAGTTCGTCTTTGAAGTGACCCAGGGCTCATCGACTTACTCACATGATAAAAGATACTTAGAATTTGGAACAACCGCAGTCTTCCGAATTTCATCACTCAATTAAACACTTCCTATTAGCTGCAAACCAAAAACTTGAGACTCCGTTGACTGACAGTGGCACTCGATTCTAAAGTAGTAGAAGCTGATAAGTAGCATCCGACATATGTATTGTCGAAAATATAAAAATGCAAAATTTCAAAGTGGAGCCAGTTCTGTCATGGAAAAGAAAAACATCGCAAAACTCTGCAGTCTAACGTCGAATCTACTGACATTTTATGGCATACGATCAGAATGCCATGCAAAGGAGTCATTTCGCAAGACGGTTGAGGAAGAATAATGCTCAAAAATTGAAGACGATGCCGAATGACTTTGACCACTTTCACTCATATAAAGTCTTCTGCACAAGCATCCTTAGAAAACTCTTATTGTTTAAAAAAATAATTCCAAAGAAAACTTCGACAATTAAGCTGAGTGTTTCCACTTCATAAAATACCAATATTTATCTATTGTCTATTGCCGTTTGTTGGCAAAAGTTTAAAATGAAGGAATACATTCTAAAATATGATGATGTCCTTCAAACGGATTGGCATCCCTGTGCAGTACCTTTTACCAATTTGATTCAATTAGACCATCAGTCTTTCAGTTGTTCTCCATGATTGGGTATGTCCTTTCTACTCGTACTCAATCTTTATTAAGGGGAAGAAAAAAAAAAGATAAAATCGAATTCAAAACAATTTCCTGCAGGAAATATACAATTTGTGTACAAGTGCACTTATGTGGGATCTGTTGGAAAATTTTACGGTGCTATAGAGATACACAACCGACGACAATTGCTACTTCAC
Organism: Brachyopa scutellaris; assembly: GCA_949775065.1. Taxonomy (NCBI): domain Eukaryota; kingdom Metazoa; phylum Arthropoda; class Insecta; order Diptera; family Syrphidae; genus Brachyopa; species Brachyopa scutellaris. Next base: position 170,581,341 of record OX459112.1, on the reverse strand, counting down.
AAATACACATTCCCAATTGAAGGTACCTACTCGTCCTTCATATATTTTAGCTCTACCCAAAGTAATTGAACTTCAATAGTTGCGCCCTATACACAGCTGCTGCTGTAGGAAATCTACTCCCCCCAACACACACATACACAAGATCGGGCGAACATATCGTGGTCCCGGAAAAAGCTGTTGGCGCCGAAAATGCTTTGTATTTTGTCAATTTTGTGGATTGGTGTGTCATCAAAAAATCAACACTGTCCAGTTGACTCTATTTTCCCTTTGGCACAATGATGGCAATGGCCGGTGTCCATGCACAGAACGGGGCGAGGACGAAGGGTGGACTTGTGGATGACTGACATATTTTACTGACGCTTCAGTCAGTAACAGTAAGTAAGGCGGTGGTGGGTTGGTTGTTAAGAGCAGACAACGTGGATGGGGCAATGGAATAAAATTCCTCGAATTCAATAATAAGCGAGTGTGTGGCATCCTTGACACACACATAACCAGGGAATGTATAGGATTTTAGATATTTCAGATGTGATGGTGCGAGTATGAAATTTGCTTCGATTTGCTTGTTGTATGTATGTATGTATGTATGTACCTACCGTGTACGATAAAATAAATTTGATGTAACATAAGGTGTTGGTAATTCGGATTAAATACCCCAAACCCTAACGAAGCATCCACCCTAACAACATACATATAGCAAAAGGACATTTAATCTAGTCCTAATGTTCGATTCGATCGCAACCGCAAACAACAGTGAGTCTACCCTCATTGCATATGGACAGGTTTCCAAATTAATAAATTTCATTTTGCTACCCCATTAGGCATTGAATGTATGAAATTTAATTTAAATTAAATGTCCACGTTAAATCGCCCGTACCTTTAATTAGCAGCAGCACCATACCAGCCCATTGTAATTGGTTCAGCCCTTAAAAGTGTCCTTCCACCGATAATAATTAGAAAAAAAAACCACCTCTCACCCAAAAGTAAATAAATCTCAATCGTTGACCCTTTAGCGTACATAAATCCTATTTACCCTTCATTTTAAAACTTTAACAAAGCCACCATAGTTTCGTTAGGTATACCAATACAACCCTGCCACACCATACGTAACGTAGCCTGATGAAAACGACAATAAATATTCTCATAACACTTTCCCAGGATGATCTAGGTGCCATAAATGGGGTTTTGATCCCAAAAATTGGAAACCTTTCCTTTTTCGAAATACCTATTCACACACCCCCATCCTTATATTTTCAATTCTGCATGTGTTTTGATATAACAATTTCCCTTTTTCATCTATAAGGATGATAAATTTATCTCAATGTTTGTACGCAACACGCAGACAGACAATTAATCCTTTGTGCGTGTGGGCTCAAATGTCCCTTTTGCATCGCAAAAATGGAGCTACTTTCCGGTGGACCGATATTTGTGTGACCCTAATCTGTCATAAAAAATGTCAATTTGAGATTTTTAGATGGAACGGAAAATACTCGTATCTGGCAATAAAAATGTTTGTGCTTTAATTTAAAGTGTATCTGACAGATGTCAGTTGAGTTATTTAACTCGAGTATTCATTGCTGGTATTTTTGAATATATGGTATAACCCAGCTCGGGACTCGTACGAAGGCGGAAAAGGCAACCCTTACCACAGCCATTAGTGACCCATAACACAAAGAAATTTACATACGCATGTGTATATGGGGGTTCGTTGCCATAGTTTTCGAAGGTATAACGAGGATGTTGTCAGATTTAATTCTAAGTGCCTATCCAACTCTTTTCTTATAATTGAATGGCACACATCTACAGGCGAAAGTGAAGGGATATTTCATTGCCTCTGTCGTAAGGGGGAATTCAGTGAATATAGCATATTTTAATTTGAATAGCTTGTTTCTCCCTTCCTAATTGGCTTCTATTGCTTGTCGGGGAGGATCTTTAATAACCTGGAAATATCTAATACAGCTCTGCTGGTTATTACCTTCTGTTAGTAGGAGTAACTCTATGCTCTGTCCACAATCTACATAAGTAAAAATTCAAAGCTACTCATTCGCATATGAGTCGAACTTGCTATAGAAGCCTTGCACAAAGTAATTAATTCCAAATCGGAGTTTCCAATAGAAACCTTTGTCGAAGGATTTAAGAACTCGTTCCATTTCGTTTCAGAGGAAAACAAGTACAAGTTGCAAATTGTAACTTCTGAAAAGCAGGCTAATACTTTTAGTGCAGACTAATGAGAGCAAACGACGACGAAGATACAAAAGAAGGATAAACTGTGAATTTCAAAAGGACCATTGCTTGGTTGCATGGTTAAAATAAACTACTACGATGCCTAATTTCAAACCGAATATTGATTTTTCACCCAAGTAGGGAGTGTTCACCAAGAGATGAAAAACAAACTAGTAGAATCGAAGTTAGGTATAGAAAGTAGATGTTAGAAGAATGAGGATGGATTCAAACATGCTCCTTCACCGAGTCAGTACTCAAAGCAAAAATAAAGGACGTCATCCCCCCAAAACAAACCCTCATAAGGCGCAATGGAAATCGGTATCTTTTAAGAATTTCAATTTTGTAAGCATTTAATATTCACACGCTGACAAAAAGTAACAAACTATACTCTGTTCCATAAAAATTGTCAGTACAGGCAGCGTTGCCATAAGTGCATATTTGTCTGCATTTTGCAGATTTTCAACCCAGCTGCAGACTTTTTAAGTCCAAAAATCTGCCATTTTCATATTCAACTCTACTTTTATCTTGAAATGTTCAAAGAGACTGAACGTAGTAACCTGTTAAAATAACAGTTTTTGATTGCGAATTCTCAAACTCCCAACTCCAATTTAACTATGTATGTATGTACATATGTGATGTTTTTTTATTGAATCCACATATTTTATTTATTTTATTTTATTTATTTATTTATTTATTTTCGATATGCTTATATACATTAAGATACAATATCTTATAAGATAGTGATAAGCTAGCTATGAACAATAGTTAAGAGTAAATGAGCGAGTATACCAAATGCAATCTTTACAAGAAAAGAAATAAGAAAATTTCAAATCATACAAATTGAATATATGTTACAAAGTTAACAAAACAAAATTATTTATTTAATTAAATATATACAAAAATTTCATAGAAGTTTATATTTATCTGTTTCTAGAAAAATAATTTCTTAATTCTCTTTTAAGTCTTGTTATGTTTGTACCTTGAATTATTCTTAAGTTCCGAGGCAGTGAATTCCACAATCGAACAGCATTAACGAAAAATTGACGCTCTGAGGTAAGAAACGAGTAACGAGTGTGAATTAATTGCCCCGACCGCTGTGAAGAGGTGAATCGAGTCCTTTCGAATAAGTAGTATGGTTCACGTGTTACCAGAATATTTAATAACTGTGTCAAAGTGCGAAACTGTAGATAGCTCTCAAAGGGCATGTTGAGCAGACGCGAAGTAAACCTACTTAACCTATCATATTTACGTAGGCCGAAAACATATCTTATCGTGCTATTAAAGGCAACATTGAGCTTTCTTTTACTGACCGCATTACAACTGCAAAAGATTTCACATCCATATATTAGAATAGGAATGACCAACGATTTAGCTAACATACACCGCGTCCTTATAGGGGTGAAAGTCTGTGTTACCCACAAATTACGCAGTGCACCATATTCCTTTCCAATGGCAGCATTGATATGATTATCCCAGGTAAGATAGCGGTTAAAAATAATCCCAAGGTTTTTAGCCGTTTCAACATATTCTATTGGAGAGCCCCTCAATAAAATAGAAGGGAAGTAGGAAAGATCTAAAGGTTTTTTTGATATGACTAGGCATTTCGATTTTTTCGCGTTTAAAGAAAATCCGTTTTGTTCAGACCAACGTGCAATAGCCTCCAGATCTTCATTTACATCATGGACTCCGTTCTCAATAAGACCAAGAGAGCAACTCATATACAATTGGACATCATCGGCATACATGTGTGTCGAACAGCTTCTTATGATAGATGGAAGTTCATTTACATATAATGAGAATAATAGGGGACCAAGTATAGAACCTTGAGGGACGCCACTAGCAGTTGGGAGAAAATCAGACAGATTGTCATTTATCTGAACCGCTTGCATTCTATTTGTAGGTAGGATGAAAGTAGCTTTACTGCACCAGATGAAAAGTTATATTGTCGAAACAGTTTTTTACATAAAATAGTATGATCCACCATATCAAATGCCTTGGAAAAATCAAGAAGCACCAAAAATGTTACTTTGTCTTCATCTAAAGCCTGCCGTATATCGTCAGTAACACTCAGAATGGCCGTAATACAGCTGTGTTTTTCGCGGAAACCAGATTGTTTTGGAGTAAGAATATTATTATTTTTAATAATACATATATTTTTTGTTTGTTTTGTTATTGTTATACAGTTCGACCACAATAAAATCAGCCCACGATACGCGCCACTCGTCGATAAAAGTAACACTTAAAATCTTACCGTTGTTGATTCAGTAATTGCAACTCTTCAAAAAAGATTGACTCGACAAACGCATCTTTTGTTTCATAAATTCTTACATCTTTCCCTATTTGTATCTCGTCCTTCTTGTTCACTTTTGTTATATCTAGGCAGTTATTTTTATTTTACAAACTGCACCGCAATTCTCCAGACAATTGTTTAAAATGTGATCTACTTGACTAAACTATATTACAAAAAAAAAAGTCTATTGGCACATTTGGTGGGAAGCAGATTTGGAAAGCAAAATTAACCCTTTAACCACTAAGACCGTCTACAGAAGGTTATCACTAAAATCCAATTCTATTTCAACTTACATTTTTTTTCGCTCTAACCGCCAAAACCACTTTTCGTCAGTTGCATTAACGTATCGAACGGTACCAGTTTGAACGTATATAGCTGAATAGTAGACAGATACGTGAAAATTGTTTGCGATTTTGATGCAAGTTTGAATTTAAAAAAAAATACTTTCCAAATGCTCAATCGACTTGGGAATTTTTTTACGCAGTTGTTTGAAGTTTTATTTTGATTATTTGTTGCTAGTTTGATTTGTAAAAACAAAATGTTTGTTCCAATCAAGTTTTTATGAAGACCGTCTGTAGACGGTCTTAGTGGCTTAAGTCTTTTCGAGACGGCTGGCGGGGGAGCATTGAGAAAACTTTAGTGATTTTCATATAATCATAACCTTCAAAATAAACGGTTTAGCACAATAAAACTGCCTTCTTATAGTTGGAAATACTTTAAGATATCGTTACTTAAATATTGAAGGGCGATCTGGGGCCTATAACAGAACGCGACAAGTCGACAAGTCTAAATTCACTTGTCGAAATATGCTTGTCCGACAAGTACCAATATATTCTGTAACAGAACTCAAACCGCTGCACTTGTCAAAAGAATTAATTTCCCTTGACTTGTCGGCATTCGGCGACAAGTGTTTAGCAAGTGCAAATGGCGAAGATTACGGCGGACAAAAAAAATGCTATTTTAACTAAAATAAGAGAGGAGAAAAAAATGCTTTTTGGTGCTTTTAGTGATGTGGTAACGAAAGAAAAAAAAAGTGAAAAATGGAAGGAAATAAACAGCCTGGCAAAAAGCCTAAATGTTGTTCCACACAATAAAAATTGGTCGTATATAAGGGACGTATTTTGGCAAAATGTGAAGAAACGCGCAATTGTAAGTATATACTTGTTATTAGAATGGGCCCATATAGGTTTTTCTTTTGCTATTTGTATAAATAAAATGAATAAAAAAAACGTTTTATAATTATAATTTTCAATTGAAATATGATCATATTTTAATTATTTCACGTTACCGCGAGTTAACTCTGCCTTTTCAAAGATATTATACATAAAAAGTGCACTTGTCAGCTTTTGACAATATTCCAATCGCCTGTCCTAATTGAACCACATTTCTACAAGTGTTTCTTGACACTTGTCGTGTTCTGTTACAGAAACAGTGAATTTATATAAATTCCCACTTATCATCTTTCCTCGAGACAATTGTCGAAGAGCTCACGGACTTGTCGTTTTGTGTTACACAATTTTTTACAAGTTGTCGAAATTCACTTGTCCTACAAGTACTTGTCGCGTTCTGTTACAGGCCCCTGGTACAGATTTCAATCAGATCGGCGAAAAATTGTTGTTGTAAGCGATGTTTATGGTTTTGCTGGTACATATGTAAATGTTAACGGTTTTTCAATATGAACATAACAATTTTGTGTTTTAATACAAATGGCCCCATCAACTCTTTCTAAGATCTTTGTTGATTATCAAAATATGCGTTATTATACAGCAAAAAACCCACATGTGCTTCAAGAGACTACATTGCATCCACAAAAAGTGACCGTGTGGTGTGGACTTCATGCCGGAGGTGGAGGTGTGTTTGGACCATATTTTTTCGTTGATGAAAATGATCGCCATGTTACGATCAATGGAGTTCGCTTTTGTACCATGTTAGAAGAATATTTGTGGCCAGAATTGAATAGACTTGGCATCAGTAATATGTGATTCCAACAAATTGGTGCCACATGTCACACAGCTGGTCAAACAATTTATCTATTGAAGGCGAAGTTCGGTAATCGTGTAATCTCGGGAAACGGTCCAGTCGAATGGCTAGCTCGCTTATGCGATTTAACGCTGTTGGATTTCTTTGTATGGGGTTGCAGTAAGTACCTGGCTTATACCAACAACGTTAGGGGAGCTTAGGAACGATGTCGAACACGAAATTGCCCACATTTCCGCCAATATCTTTGGAAGAGTTGTGGAAAATTGGCTTAAAAGAATCCGTGTCGACATCACCACAGTTTTGTGGAAGGACACGAAGCACGCCAAACTGTCCTCAAAGTATGGTGACACTAAACATTTCCAAAGAACAAATTTAGTCAGTCAATCATCAGAAATTGCTCGTTATAATCGTACAATGACATTGATTGTCCACAAATTATCCATGAGTACAACGCGCACATGGGCCGAGTGTCGATTTAATGGACTTCTATATGGATAGCAATGGACTCTAAACCAAAGCACAAGGTATGGATTTTTAACCATTTTCTCGAATGATTACAACAAATGAATTTGTTTTGTATCTGAGACTCAACGATGCAAATTTAAAGAAATGACAATGTACAAATTTTGCTGGACCATTGCGAAAGAACTATGTGCTGCTGCTAAAAAATTATCCGTTGGCCGTCCATCATCTGCCGCACAGTCAACCACCAGCAATGGTGTTGGTAAAAAGCAGTTCATCGATTGGCTAGTGCAAGATTCGATGAAGAAAATCATTTTCCTGAATGGGGATCGAAAAAGTCACGTAAATTGTGTAAACACTCCGATACACACATATTTTGTACAAAATTTAACTTCCATTTATATCTTTCCAAAGCAAAAAACTGTTTCACAAAGTATCACGTCGGCAAATGATTCATTGTCAATTAGTAATTACCTGTTTAGGAAAATGTATTGAGCATTCACTTTGAACAAAAACGATTTTTCGTACTTGAATTTTTCAACAAATTTTTTAATTTTTTTTCACCGAACCCACTAATCCCGTCTACAGACGGTCTTTCATCATTTCCACCAGGTGCTTCCAGTTAAATTTTTTCTGCCAAAGGGACTTCGGATTTGTGTTTTCCAGCCCAAAATCATTCTAGAACCAAATTTCTCATAACAAAATACTTCGTATTTCGATTGCAGTGGCTAAAGGGTTAAGGCATTTAAATTAAGGCCAAATACCTCTTGGATAATGCATGGGTCAATGCATAGGGCAAAACAAAGGTGCAGGAAACATTTGATGTATCCAAACACTGATTTAGACAAACACGAAATAACTGTATTAATCGATGATTTGCTTAAAGAGCTATTCCCAACTGGCTGTGTCGAGGACATAAACAATTAGCTCACCGAAAATGAAACGATCCGGAACCGACTTGCAGAAATCTGAAAGCCGAAGAAATCGAAAGCGGAGGTCGAAATATTTTCATGGCAACACTGAGTACAGGGAAGATAGGATGTTTCCCTCTCATTCTAGTTGCAACATTCATAAATCTGTCCCTCTTTTAAGCTCTCGCTGGGTTACCATAGTATGCATGAAAAATCACCGCAAATCGGAGAGCAATACCCATATAAATACCATCTGCTAATGTGAAAACAACACAATTTGTTGAACGAAAAAATGATAATTGTGTACAATGTGGACAACACCTCGATTTTGATGATTTGTTGATAAGGGGGTTTGATTATGTTGTAAAGGGCATGTTTTCGAGTATTTTGGTTTTGGTAATGTTTAATATCGGAAACGATTAGCTTACGATATATACATAGGCTAAGAATGCAAAAAAAAGTCACTATTCGCTTCCACACCCAAAACTCATTTCGCGCAAAGAACCTTCATTATAAATCACAAAAATCGAAAAAGCATTCAACTTCATTTTAGCGGTTTCACCAGAAAAACAAGTAAGTTGAAAAAACAAAAGCCATGTGGCAATACCCTCACATACTCAAATTAATTTTATTGGTTCTCAAAGCACAAAATCCCAAATCTCTTTGAGAAAAACCACAGAAAAAGCATTAACGATTAGGTTTAACTTAATAATGGCAACACTGTTTTGATATTTTCTATGTACACAGCGATTGACAGCCACATACATATAAGCATTCAGCCACCGACTGAGGAGTTGGCTGGTCATGCTAGGGTGGAATGTATGCGAATTTGTGGTAAATTAGGCTGGACATAATTTCAAATAACTTCTGAAGAAGATGCAGAGAGAAACAAGAGGAAGAGAGTCTAACGCATCTCCTCTGTTCAGAAGAAAACTACACATAGGAGATCCTTCGACGATTTTAGTAAACTAGAACAAAAAGACGTGGGAAGACTTTTTCGTTTTACACAAAGCTCCAAATGGTTCTCATGAGTAGTTGGGCTAAATATCCCCTAGATCCTTGGGGCTACAATGGGTCTAAGTGCGTAGGTACTTTTTACTGGCAACCACTGCTACCTAACCTAACCTTACCTAACCTAAGCAGATAATTAACTCATACATTTAGTTTTTTCAAAAAAAAAAAAAGTTAAAGTGTTGCTAAACTAAAAATGTTCTTTTCTTTAACAAGCGTCCGCTCCTTATCAACTTGTGTTGATGTAATCCGGTATTATGTATCTTTCCAAACTTAAACGATTTATCACAACACAATTAGAATGGACTCAGTGCTTAACCCGGGGACATTTATTTATTTATTTATTTGTCACCAAAGATTACACTTTCATAGACAGAAGGAGAAAACAAAAATACAAAAATTTATAAATATACATGTACTTACATGAAAAATCAAAGTTAAAAACAGGGCAAACAATTATGACTGAAGACCATCAAGCAATATTCTTTTTATAGATGAAATCGATAGGTTAAAGTCAATTAAATGGACATTTACATTATACAAAATCATTAATCCATTAATTGAGGAAGAACGACCGTAGTTCATACGAGAGTGTGCTACTCTAAAGAATCTAGAGCTTCGAAGATTGAGTGAAGGAACGTTTAAGTTAAGAAGGTCAAGAATTTCTGAAGACTTAATCTCACCTATTAAAACTCTATGAATAAAAACAACTCGTGCCACCGTTCTCCTCACCTCCAGTGATTCTTAATTAATTAATTTTAACCTGGATAAATAAGGAGGTAAGTGATATGAGTTCTGCCAAGGAAGTCCCCTTAGAGTGAACCTAAAGAATCTTTTTTGAATTGATTCAATTCTAGATATATGAACTCTATAATATGGATACCAGACAATTGAGGGGTATTCTAATATTGAGCGCACAAATGGAACATATGACGATTTAAAGACATACACGTTAGACAACACTCACAAGCATAGCGCCTAAGCATTCCCCATGTTCTGTTCGCCTTGTTTGTGATGCAATCAACGTGATTGTTGCAAGATAGCTTAGTATCTAATAACACACCCAAATCTTTGATTACATTAACACGAGGAATGACTACACCATCAAAAGAATATGTATTCATGAGAGGAGATCTACAACGAGAAAAGTTAATAACGGAACATTTACTAACATTTAAAGAGAGATACTTTTTAGAGCACCACAGATTAAATTTTTGAAGATGAGAGTTTAAGAGGTGAAAACAATGCGGCTCACTGCCCGACATATAAATCTTGAAGTCAAAATAACGCGGCGTGTTATAGATTGCTTATAATTTTGACGATACTGTTCATCTCAGTAGCTGGAGTTGTTGAGTTCCTCTAACTGCTTTTGACTCGGACTCAGTCGAGGGTCAAGCACGCAGGGAGCAGTACGCGCTCAAAGAAAAAAATGTTATTATGAACCACTCCTCAAGAACGACGCACATTTAGTTTTTTTTTTATGTATTTATTTATCAATCTACGACTTAACAGTCAACAGATATTGAAAAGAATATACAAACATTCAAGGTATCATAAATAAAGGGTGATTTTTTAGCTGGTTTGGTTTTGGCAACACTGGTTTTGACAGCTGACGTGTGTTTAGTACCTTGTGTCACTGTCAAACAGCTTCAGTTTGGTTTGCAATTTAACCATGGATCGTCTTACAAATGAACAACGCTTGCAAATTATTGAATTTTACTATCAAAATTCGTGCTCGGTTCGAAATGTTCATCGCGCGCTGCTTCCATTTTATGATCGGCATTCTCGACCTTCTGAGCAGTCTATTCGGAAGATTGTGACCAAATTTCGCACCAAATTTACTTTGTTGGACATTAAACCACCAACACGTTTACGTACTGTGCGTAGTGAAGAAAATATTGCGGCCGTATCAGCTAGTGTGACAGAAGACCGCGAAATGTCGATTCGGCGCGTTACTGTCAATGGTGGACGCTACCGAGCGATGATAACAAACTTTTTTTTGCCCGAAATGGAAGTTCTTGACTTGCATGATATGTGGTTTCAACAAAACGGTGCCACATGCCACACAGCACGCGAAACAATGGCGCAATTGCGAGGCGAGTTTGGTGAACAGTTAATTTCACGTTTCGGGCCGGTCAATTGGCCGCCTAGATCGTGCGATTTGACACCATTAGATTATTTTTTGTGGGGGTATGTCAAGGCTAATGTCTATAGGGACAAGCCCGCTTCGATTGACGCACTGGAAGCCAACATCCATGCATTCATTCGTGAGATACCGGCCGATATGTGTGAAAGAGTATGCCAAAATTGGACTCAGCGGATGGGCTACCTGAGACGCAGCCGCGGTCAACATTTGCATGAAATTATCTTTAAACATTAAATTGCAAGGTTCAAACTATCGATTCAAATAAATATTTCATTCATTTTTTCGAATTTTTTGTATTTTTTTTTTAAAAAAAGTTCTCAACCTCTTAAAAAATCACCCTTTATAATTTATTTAAATAATTTAAAACATTTATTGATTATGAGATGAAATTAACATATTTTAAAAATATTTCTGGGCAAAGATATATCCAATTCTGTACAATATATATTAAACAATTTGGTACACCAAGAAGTATTTTCAAGTTGACCATACAATGTATAATGACGACCTACACACAACAATGGTCTCGGTCTGAAAGATACAGAAGGAGCATACAAATACAAAAGATTAAGCAAATTCTCATTATCGACAGTTGCACATAAAATGTCACGAATAAACATAACGTCATACACTTTTCTTCCAGGATCAAGAGTTTGCATTCCAAGTAAGAGGCATTTCGAATGATAAGAGTGATGGATCTCAGTACCGTTAGTCTGAAACAGGTGACGAAGAGCATATCTTAAGAACTTCTTTTGAACACTCTCAATTCTATGTATGTTTAGGACAGTGGTAGAGCTCCAGACAATAAAAGCATATTCCAAAACAGGACGGACAATACTGCAAAATAATAAATTAAGAGTGTAAGGAACTTTGAAATAGGGTGAAAATAGACCCCCCCCCACCCTGCCGTACGATTTTTTGTTAGCTAGAACTTCAGGAATATTCCGTTAACAGATTATACCTCTAAACTGAGACACCCTGTATATATGATTTTACATAGGTTATGTACTAAATAGCTTATGGCTAATGGCCTATGGCTTACAGTCAGCACTGCCGAAGGTGATACTATAGTATCCTTTTGATACTGTGACACCCAAAGCTTACTAATGATACTCTTCTAAATCAGAAACAAAAATAAAATGTGCTTTTTTTTACACAATCCTACTTCAATAAATAAATTCCACATTCCTAATCCCGAACTGCACACGTATATTTTGCTCACTCTATTGCCTTGGTGTATTGGCAGCATTTTGCTTCTTTACCAAAATGGAAAGAAGCTATGAATCAACAGAATCAAAACGACACGGCTTTGCTTGCATCGCTGGGAGAAAGAAAGAGACAATTATTTGAAGCATCGGAAAAGAGAACAAAAGCAAGGTTAGGAAGGATAAAGCTTATGGTATCGTTGTCGTGCTCTATCGGAACTTCCGTTACACAGCCCATAAACGTAGATATCTGCGTATTTTTGGTTTGTAAAAGATGCCATTTCAGACAGACTTCTTCTTTTTTTTCTTCTTTTCTAATCTTTTACACAATTTTTCTAAGGTAAAATTTACAACTAGGCCTACATACTCAAGCCAAACTCTTTCTGAGATTTTTCGGTATAGAAATTACGATTTGAACGGGTAGTCTAGCATGCCTCCGCAAAGCCATATCTACATTATTACAAAATATTGCAAAATTATAAATTAGCTGGAAAATCACACTAATTGCCAACTGTGATAAGAAAAGTAGGTAAAAAATCATATTTTCCTTTTTTAGTCACTGCAGATTTTTCCAAGCATCAAACCCTTTTTGGATTTTTCAGCATACTTATCATAGATTTTTTTACAATTGTTACGTTCATAAAAAATAATAATATTTTGCATGGGCCAAATAAATGAAACTGACTAAAAATAAAATATCTGCAAAGCCAAAAATGGCATCAATTTTATTTAGACGCAGTTAAAAAGAGTATTATTTTTTCTAAAATTTAAGCCCTACATATAGTTTCTGTAGTAATGTATTAGCAAAGATATTTGTGTTTGCATGGCTCAAGGTATGTTCTTAAATTTTCGATAAATGAAATTTTCGGTTGAAAATGATACCCAAAAATTTCAAATTCTGATACTCTTGAAAATTGGAAAACGACAGCACTGCTTACAGCTTAAATTAAACAAGGATGCCATTTTATTTGGACAAAAAAAAAAACTGCCTTTGGCAGGCGTGAAACCTTCCCTTTTGGTTGTCACATCTGTTTGCCGCAGTGTCCATCCGCTACTGGCTTCCATTTCAGTTGCATATTTAGCATCCCAAAGACTTATGTATGTAACAGGTCGCATGTAAATCACCTGCCAAGTAATATCAGTAACATGTGGAAAATGTTCCCAAAAATTTCGAAAAAAAATATTCCACATACGCCCCAGAAAACTCAGCCTCAAGCCCGAACGAAAATAGTAGGTAACTATAATTCCATAAAAGCCGGATTTACTCCATCATACCGACGCAAATGACACCGAAATAAATAGGTGGATGATTTAGAATGCAAATGCCCGGACCAGGATTTATTACCCGTGCTGAAGTTATTTATTACAATTTATTTATTTCATTGTTATCTCGGATAGGCCACAAGGGCATTAAAATCGAGAGAGACACTACCAGCAGTAGTAGCAATAACAAAAAGGAAAAACGGGTTTATAACGTCCACTTTAACACTGAAACATCGGCCAGTGGACATGGACATGGACATGGACACGGAACTGCCACTACAGCTGGGGCACTACATTTTCATTTCACTTTTTCCACGGGTGATATTAATGTTCAGATTTTGTTGTCCTCATCCCACATCCACTACTGTCAGTCCTGAGCTCTTATTTTATTTTTGTTTTTTAATACAGTCATACAAAATTTTGTTATACTCGAAACTGATTTTAATTTTGAAGAGTCTTCACTCAGAGTAGCGGCCTCAATTTGTTTGGCTTTATTCTGCGTCCAGATAAAAAAAAAGATAGCACACCAGCCTCGAATGAAGTTGTGAGTGTTCGCGTTTGGCCATCGGATTGCGAAAGAAGTGCAGATAAAAAATAAAATAAAAAAAGCAACTCAAATTACTACGATATTTCATTTTCTTTAAATTCAAATGGGTTCCGTGGGCTGAAGAGAGCCTCATAGAGGGAGTAAAGGAGCGCAAAAAAGGTCGTTATATTTATTCATTTGGAAAATTATGCAGGATAGCGTTGTAGATAAATGCTGATTGCTGTGGGTATGGCGGAAAATGAAAAAGTTGTTAAGTGATTAATTAAGGCTCGAGAGGGTTCACTCAATAAGCATATGGATTTGTATTCGAGGATATATTCTCTCCTGTCGACAGATAAAGAGAGATAGAAAGCGGCACCCGAAGCAGCCTGTTTAATCGAGTGAGATTTTGGGCTCTTTTCATTTGTTACAATTAATGATTTTTCGTTTCGAATAAAAAGCAATCATAAACTTTTAAATGAGCGCCTGAATGGATTTGTTGATTCTGTTTTAATTTTTCGGACTAATTAAGATTTGGGATTATGATAAAAATAATTTTTGGAACAGGGTTTGCTGTTAGCTTTTGTATTTGTTATGATAAAATCGCAGCGCGAGTATATAACCAAATAGGCTTAACAAAAAACGTAATAGCTTCCAACAAGGCACTTGATTAAATAAAAAACAAAAATGAATATAGAATGAAGGCAATTTGGAAAAGGTCAAAACGGGTAAATGTTAAAATAATACTCAGACTTTGTACTGGTAAGTACCGGGCTTGAAAATAAATAACATCTTCGAAAATGCTTTTAAATGCGAGTATCTGCTTTTATTTCAAGGCACTCTCGGTACTTTCCAATGAATTCTTCAATTCCCTGTGTCTTTGGATTAGAACGTCTCAAGGACCAACATTTAAGAATGATGTATTTCACGTACTATATGATGGTGGGTGGGTGGTTGTCTGCATCGAAGTGGTAGTCGTCGTCAGTTGTCGCGTTTCTTATCCCGATGTTTCAGAAGAATAAAATAATTCCTTAGAATTTCTCTTATACTTTGTTTTTGAAGAGGATTTTAACCAACAAATAAATGAGTTACCAACTGTGTTTAAATTAGAATACGTACACCGCATCCTCATTGATCATCTGTAAGATTTTCCTTGATTCAATCTAATTTCTGAATTATATGTTAATTTATTCAGACGAACGAATGTAGCTGGGCCGAGTGAAGAAATTTTCTGAAGAGAGCTTCAATAAGGCCAATTGTTCGCCACTTTAAGGCATTGAGTAGTAGTAGTAAAAAGAATAGTATTTCTACAATAAAATAAAAGTGACGTAAATGTTCAACCCTGAGGCATTCCAGCATTTACAACAAAGGAATAGGAACATTACTTTCAAGAAAGCGCGATCGTTTAACCCTTATCATGTACTTTAAAAAAAAAACACCACATGGTATTTGTGGGTCAAATTTGTCCAATACATTTTTTTTATTTAGCAATCACAATTTTCACATGTAATTTTTTGTCTGGAATGATTTAAACAAATAATGTTTAAATATTTTAAACATTTTGTTGAATATTTTGCGCTGTTGGAGTGATTTGGACGCGTGATCGCTTCAAGGTTGACACTGTAGGTTGTTTTGAGTTGTTGGAGAGAAGTTCGACGGAAAATTTCTTCTTGAACCAAAGTCCTAACAAATTCCTTCGCCAGAAATGTTACGGTTTTTTCCAATTTCAAAAGACAGATACATATATATATACATATATCACAACAGCATTACAGACTGATATATTCACAATGCTATAAAATAACGTTGTGTCACTGATTTTGTAGAGTTGTAATATTTTGTTATTTTCGATTTTTCTGCATCATCAGTTACCTACCTCTTATGAATGACTCTGAGAATGATTACCCTGTTTTTCTTCGGAACATATGTAACCATATGTAACGAGATTTGTATTGTTGTTATTAGCAAATATTAAATGGGAACATTTCTCCGATTCAGCTACTACACGAAAGCCGTGATTTCGTTCAGGCCTACAATTTCTATCGTGTGTAGATTATAAACAAAAATAAATAAATATAGAAATAAATTAATTAATTAAAATATAAAAAAAAATTGCAAAGATCACGCAAGACTTGTTTTACTATCGCACAGTGTTGAATTCCATACTGTCCTGGCTTAGATGGAATGTATTTATTGCTTGAAAGAAAATCTCCCACGATATGTTACTAATTGTTCATCTAAAATTGAATTCATCTGAGTTGAATATTTTTCGTATATTACATTCCCATCTATTCCAGAAAGCCCTTATTGGGGCGAATTTATCCCGAGCTCATTGTTCATTTCTGTCACACTTTTTATCGAAAGGAATAGCTCTCGATATATTCTGGAATCTTCGAAAACTCATTGTAGTTTTGAAGATTGGCTTTCTCTTGCAGTTATTCCACAAACTTTCTAAGGCCTGTCTATGGGACCGAAAAACTGCAGTCAGCAAAAGAGGTTCAATTTACATAGGAATCGATAGAATTCTCTAAATACGTTTTCCCCCAAAAACACAATTTGATATAAAAAAATGAACATAAACCAAAAAAAAAAAAAAAACAAAGCACTGCTTACCTTCAGTGTTTGTCATCTTGACAATAATATCGATGATATCAGGTGGTAAAAACAAATGAAAAGCCGATTTTATATCGGTTCACTCTCGAGTTACCGATATAAAATCGGCATAATAAATCATTCCTGAGGAAGTGTTTATTCACAGTTTCTGTTCTACGACGGCCGATCAAAAAATATTTTACTGGCCACCTGGACCATTTATAGTGAAGTGTTAAAACAAATTATGAGCAAATATACACATTATATACCTAGATAAGATTTCATGTAAAATAAAACTATAAAATTGCAGTCATTTACAAATAATTCTCTGCTGAAAAGGTAAACTATCTTAAGTGTATTTTCATAGTTTTTCAGGAGAGCAAAAAAACATCAAAAAACGTAATTTGAAAAAAGCCTCTAACTATTATCTCTTAGGGAAGGGCTTTTTAGAACTGAAATTTTATCTTCTATTTTCGTAGCCACATTTCAAAACTATATTTTAAAAAATCAGCGAAATATTAAGCAAAATGCAATTAAAGATGATTTGCCTTTCGCGTCTTTGCACTTCAAGAAATCTTAAGTTGAGATAAGATACTTTAGCGAATTTTGTAGAGAATCGATGTCAGTTCTTAAATCGACTTTAGATGAAGTGCAAATGTCAGTGCGTTGTTTAATGAAACATGAGCATAACATAAGATGTTTTGTACTTTTTAAATTCAAAACTTTAGGTCATAAAATAATTTTTTTCTTAAAAGGAAACATTAATAAAACTTACAAAAAAAAAATAAATAGCATTATATTCAATAACATTACACTTTTTAATGTGATTTAAGAACTTAAGAAGAAATAAAAATAATTACATCATCAGTTCCTTCGTTTAAGTCAGGTACTGCGAGACAACATTACAAGTCGATAGGTCTAAATTCACTTGTCGAACTATGCTTGTCCGACAAATATAAATTAATTCTGTAACAGAACTCAAATCGTTGCACTTGTCCAAAGAATTAATTTCCGTTGGCTTACCTGCATTCTACGACAAAATTCAAGCAATAAACAATAAGTGTCAATAAACAGATGATCACTTACATCAAAATTAATTCTTGGCTCAAAAACGTTCAACCTGTGACGAGGCTCACTTTTATCATTATCAAACTCAGAATCAAAAAAGTACATTTTTAATTAAATATTATTTTATTTCTATATTATTATATTCTGCTTTTAAATAGATATTACATAAAAAATGCACTTGTCAGCTTTTGACAATATTCAGATCACCTGTCCTCAATGAACCACAATTCTACAAGTGTTTCTTGATACTTGTCGTGTTCTGTTATAGAAATAGGGAAATTATATAATTTCACAATTGTCATCTTTCCTCTGGACAGTTATTGTCGAAGTGCTCACGAACTTGTCGTTTTGTGTTACACAATTTTGTACAAGTTGTCGAAATTCACTTGTCCTACAAGTAGATACTTATCACGTTGTGTTACAGGCCTCTAGACCATCTTTGGTTGGCAAGTTTAAATAAATATGATGGAAATAATATTTATTAAATCTTATAATGTCCACCAGATATTTCTTCTTTGCTGAAGTTATGTTAATAGGCCCGCTATAAGATGCTTTCAGGAATTTCCGTTATGTTTTGCTATTTCCTCCTGTTTTTGTTTTAGCATTCAGCATTCGAAGAATGACAGCTGCACGACAATAATCCTTGCTATACATAAATCCTGAGACGTATTAAAAATCTATATGCACTGCACTGAAATAACATCTTAAGTTGACTATAATTTAGTAATGATTCGCCTAAATGCACCCCGCAAAATATCTTATGTCGACATAAATCTGATAAATAGTTTTTTTAAAATTTGAATATTATCCTAAGTAGACTTAAGATATTTTACTTTTTCACACATTTGATACACATTACACATGCATTTTATCTTAAGTCGACTTAGGTACACAATTTTTAGTAACTTACACGGAGCAAACAATCTTATATCGACATAAGATGTTTTAGCTTTTCACGAAATGCCAATTATATTTTGGCCAAAACATCTTAACTGAAATCAGATGCTTTTTTTACAAGTAGTATATCATCCACCAATTTTTCATTCAAGCGTTGATGATTGCAAAATTTAAAAAGCTCTACACTTGCTGATCATAAACTCATAAACTTTTTCTTAAAAACAGAGAGGTTATGTGCTGAGTTCGACATTTAAAGCGGCATCCCACAGAGTTCTTTACTATGGCCGCTACTTGTATTCGGTGATGTTCTTCACAGTGCTTTGCCGGTGACTAAGTCTTTGAAAAATATGCCGAATTGTCGATTTTTTGCAACTTCTTTTAAAACAGAAGGCAATTTAATGGCCAAGACATTGATGCATTAATGCAAAATACGTCCAATGAGTGGTCATTCTATTGATGAAAATTCCCGAGATTTTTAATGAAAACAAGCAATTTTAAGGCAAAGTTATATTTATACCTCAAAATACATAGTTGACTTCTACAGCAATACATAATGATACCCACGGCCTCAGCTAACTCGCGCAACTTCACTTTTCGATCAATCCAAACGATTCGCTTGACGATTTCCGCATTCGTAGCCTCTCTTGGCTTTTCGGAGCGACGTGCGTCTTCGGTGCTTGTACGACCCATTTCAAATTCACTAAACTACCGATAAATTGTTGTTCTCGAAGGAGCAGATGTGGAATAACATTTCTGCAACCATTGCAATAATTGTTCGGAAGTTTCTCACATCAAAAGACAATATTTGATCAAGATGCGATACTCCTGTTTTTCCATTATTTTTACTACGGCGAAATTAGCGTCACTCAAACGACTGTAGCTTGCAAACGAATGGAGGATATATCATGAAACTTCATACATAAACTAGGGACAGATGAGCCTCTCGCAATGGGTCATGATCATTTTTTAGTTGCGCTACCTATTAAAAAATTCCGGGACTTTTCAGCCCACGGTAAAATATACTTTTAAATTGGATATAATAGTAAGTAACGAGGCGTATCCGGAGAGCAGCCGTTAAATTTTTATTTTATCAGTGTATACGTTGTTTATTCAAATGTGGAAAAAAAGATCTGACCTTAACGATTACTATGACTTATAAGCATTATGATATACCCATGAACTAAGAGCATTTGACAAATGTGGCAACTTTAACACGCATTGAAAAAATTATCCTAAGAAATCCAATATTATCCCTATATTCTCAATGAAAGTGCTTGGCTTAGGGCTATTTCAAATCTCAAAAACAGCTTTAAATCTGAATTATGTACCCATCAACCTAACAAGCAAAAAAGAGATAATCCTCAGGCAGACTTTTAAATCTATGCATATGGAGATGGAACCGTTCCATTGATTGCCGCCCATACGAATGCCAGTCTATCAGAAATGAGAAAAAATTAAATAAAGATGAAAATTAGACTTACATTTTCATCGCTTTCAATTACATAGATACATATTTTCACATTGTAGCAATATTGGTACTAGCAGTGTACCTACATGTTTCTTTGAATTAGAATCATAACGACATGACATCTTCTGAAGTTGAATCACACTTTTGAAATATTAAACAACCTCATTCTTAATGTTTCTACAATACTCGTATTTCTAATACAAATGAGAGAGTAGATAAATTCCAAGTTCCTATAGAAACCACCTGGTGACATCCTTTCTCATCAATAAACTGCCTCTAAGGTGGCTGCCATCGTTTGTCATCATCTGGTTTTCGTTCATTTTCTTTGATGTCTGTCCCATTGGTGTTTTGTAATTTGTCTGTCATTCCAACATGAATTATGAATTTCTATTTTTATTTTCCAAAGTAATTCCCGCAAGGATTTGAAAGGATATCAAAATTCAGATTTTCTTTTTTCCATTGCTGTGGTGCCATACTCATGCCTTTTTTTTTTGGAGAGTAACATAAGGAACTGTTTTTTTTTTATATGACACATGACAGAAGTGAATGTTTAATGTTGTCCTTGCATGATGTTGCGACATTGAACGAATTAATCTTTGGTATTTCCTACAACAGAATGCGGATGTACACATGAGTACCTATGAAATGTGAATTTGAATTCCTGAATAATAATAAACAAGCGATAGAAAAGCCGAGCACATATACCCACACATAAAAAAAAAATACATATCCTCAAAGCGCGTGTATCTAAAAATGTATCTGAAGCTGACTGAGTAGATTCACCATCATAAAAATCCTTTTTAGCTACAAAATATTAGTTGTGAATAATGCATGATGCTTCTTACAGCTTACATCTTGCAGCAGCTCGCCCGATACCAAGAAGTGAAGAGATAAAAAAAAGCCAACCTCTTACTCGAGAGTATTCATAACTATACATTTTAAATGTTTTCCCATAAATGCATGAATTTACATACGAAGTTGTGGTTGGATATGGATAAAAAAAAAAATATCCTTTGGAAGGACTAGCCGAGAGAAACGAATTTAAAGAGGTTTTAAAGGCTCAAACACTCAGCTACTGCAGTTGGAGAGTAACGGAAGAAGTCATGTTTCAAATAAATAAACATGAACACGTCCCGTTCGCATACACATGTACACACGCTCATTCACATGTGGATGACATCTGCCCAAAATGTAACAAATCCAACCAAATGGAGACAACAAAAAGGATAAAAACCAGACTCCTCCTGCCTTCTTAGCGTTATCCATTTAGGGTTTGCTTGTGACGGGAATTTCGTTGGATGCGAGGAAAAAAATTCAGAGACAGATAAAGAAGTTGCTTACGTTACGTTTATCACGTAAGCGGCTGTCAGAAGCAGCGTCCTAATCGCAATTGTTCACTTTGTTTTTGTTTTGTTTATTCCGCCTTCTTCAAAACAGTCGGAGAATGAAATTAAGGCAGACAAGTGACGGTGGCTTGCTTGGAAAAATTAAGAGCAAATTAAGTTTGCTTTAAGTGGACGGTTTTAAATATGGTAATGGATAATGATATGTGCCAATAACATTCTTTCTTCGTTAGACGTCACAAAGAAAAAGCAGAAAATTATGTAATGGACACATGAATACCACATGAGACACACACATACAGAGCTATATCTACTAATAGACTTTTACGTCAATAACACTGACAAGAGAGTAGCGAACATGCAAGAAACAATGGCGGTGTAGATGACTTTGACAGTTCAATGGGGGAAAGTTACGCACAAGTTGACAGGGAAAAACAGTTCAATGAACTCTCAGCATTTATAAGGAAATTATTATTTATAAGTTCTTTGTTTGTTCTTATTTGTTTTACTTATTAATTTTACTGATTACCTCTTTTAGTTTTTGAAAAGAAAAAAAATTCTTTAGCGAAAAACAAAGTGCGTTCAGTAAGTGAAATATTGAAGCGATGTTGCCACGCTCACTTCGGTGTAGCTTTATATTTCTTTTTACTACGAAGGAATATTTTTTTTTATGCTTTGAAACATAGTTTTGGGGAAAGAAATTGGAGCCAAGTGGCATTTTTTTGAAAGCATTTAAAGAGAGCTCTGAGTGTAATTGAATGTTATCTGCAAAGATTGTCTTCTTGCGTGCGTTTGATAGACACATATTGACAAAATGTGGATCAAGCTTGTCTCAGATTTCCTTTAAAGAGGGCGATCGAAAACTAACAACAGACATTTTTTTTATGGGTTTCTAACGCTTAGTTAATATTTCCTTCATTTCTTTTGTTCTATACCGTACCTCCAGTAAGTCACTTTTACGAGGGTAAGGCCGTCTGTCAATTGCGTAAAAATATCATCCACTGGCTAATTTTTGACACTAGTTTGGTGAATATAAGCCGTGTTTTATTATCACTTATGATCTATATGGATCACGCAATGAAAAAAAAACACAAACTGGATTACATCGCACACCTTTTTAGCTCTGAAACAACCCTTTTTAGCTCAGACACAGGTCTTTAACGCGAAATTGCTGTTTAATTACACAACCTTTAGCCGGATACAGACATTTAACAGGTTTTTAGCGCAGGTTTCTGTCACGGATGCAGATAAGGAAAGTTAATAAGCGGACGTGCATCCTACTGAGAACTAATTTTCCTAAGTTATATGACGTCATGGAAACATTCAATACGGTGGGCACCATAGATTCCTTAATATGGGTATCAACTGAAAGGGTTTGACAAAACAAACAATAAGCTAAGTGACGTATGTAATTCGAAATTCTACATGACGGTTCACCAAGATGGCGGACTACCGTTATAGTTATAGTTTCACTTCTGCCG
Organism: Brachyopa scutellaris; assembly: GCA_949775065.1. Lineage (NCBI taxonomy): Eukaryota > Metazoa > Arthropoda > Insecta > Diptera > Syrphidae > Brachyopa > Brachyopa scutellaris. The sequence continues at coordinate 170,558,478 of OX459112.1, read as the reverse complement.
CATGTGACTGACACACACAAATTTTTTTCATTTAAAACTGGGAAAAATATGTAAAGAAAGGGAAATTTTTCAATTCTAGTAGGAAATTAATGAAATAAAGTGTTCAAAAAAATCCCATTTGATCGAATCGCTAAAATCTTATCTACCTCTGTACAAACGTCAAAAATTAGCCAGGGGATACAATTTTAACGCAACTGGCATACGGACTAAGAAGAAAAGTTCTCGGCCTTGCGCAGAGATTGCGTTCCAATCAGCAAAAATGTATGTTTCGTATCTGGGTGCACATGTCATTAGTCCATATGACAAGTTTCAACTTGTTCTGTAAAGTAGGTTGCTTACATAAGTTTTTGCAGTAGACGTCTTTCATGTTTTTCTTTAAAATGGATAAACTTGAATATCGTACGGTCATATTATTCTTTGCTTTGGATGGGGTAACCCCTAAGGAAATTCATCCAAAGTTAACAAATGCTTACGAGGACTCTACTCCTTCCATTTTATGTTAAAAAGTGGGCAGCTAAATTTAAACGTGGTTGGACGTTCCTCGAAGATGACCCACGTGAAAGACGGCCAAAAACCGCGACCACATCCGACACCATCGAACAAGTACATAAAGGTGAGTGTGGTAGCTGAGGCTATAGGGTTATCGATGCGAAACATCTTACAGGAAATATAAGGGATGCAAAATATCTGCGCAAGATGGGTGCCGCATATGCTGAATGTCGATAAAAAGCAAATGCGCAAACGAATTTCGCAGCACTCTTTGGATCCGATCGATTTTGTGCGTTGATTTGTCACCATGGATGAGACATGGGTCCACCAATATACTCTAGAAATAAAACAGCAGTCGAAGCAGTGCTTGAAAGCCAGAGGTCCAGCGCCAAAGAAAGAGAAGTCGGTCGCATCTGCCGAAAAGTCATGGCCAGCGTGTTTTGGGATGCCAGAGGGATCCTGTTAATTGATAACCTTGAACAGGGCAGAACAGTTACAGGCGGATATTATTCCAACCTCCTTGACCAGGTGGATACAAAAATTCGTGAGAAGAGGCCTGGCTTGAAGAAGAAAAAAATCATCTTTCACCAGGACAATGCACCTGTGCACAATGGTACGTTGGCGATGGGAAAACTGCGTGATTTGGGTTACGATTTGTTTGGCCCTCCAGCATAGAGGGCCGTAGATGAATATCTTCACGGCCTTCCAGACTCTCACTTACAGGAAGGAAAACTGATGTTGGAGAAACGCTGGACCTAGTGCCTTGAAGTCGAGGGAGATTAAGTAGAAGAATAAAATCCTTTGAAAATCGCTCTCATTCATTGTCAGGCCGAGAACAGAGATTGCGCGCATATGTCGAAGAAGAGATCAGGCAACTTGGGGTGCACAACCAGAGGCAGTTAGATAAACACCGGGATCAAAATGTTGGCTCCATTGTTTCCTATTTACCACTGTGACCAGACCCATACTTATTGGTACGATTCTCTTGCTATTTATTGCGGTGCAGGGAGTTAACTTCACGGAGATTTAAATGTACTTCTATGTTATGTAAGTGGGAAATAACTTCACTTTTTTGTTGTTGTTTTTTTTTTTCACTTTTAATGTGAAGTTTTTTCTGATTATTTTATTTTTGAAGAATTCAAAATTATTTAAATGCTCTTGCAATAAGTGTAACTGTGAAGCATTCCGTAATGTACAAGTTTTACAAGTTGACTTTTTGATCTTGTAATGAACTCAGTCTGAGACTGGCAATATGTAAAATGAAAGTGCAAATTGAATTTATTGCCGGTAGACGAAAAATAGTAATGGAATATGAAGAATTGGAAGTGGACAGTGGAATACATATAGGAGTGAATGCTGCCCCCTGCAATGGTGCAGGGAAATAACTTCACGGGCAATAACAATAACTTCACATGGGAAATAACTTCACATCGAATGGGAAATAAGTGCACATTTTGATGTGAAGTTATTTCTCACTGAAGGTGGGCAATAACTTCACATTTAATGATTATTTACAAATTCGCGCGAAATTTTTACTATTGCTCTATCTTATGCTCAAAAACTAAAGATTGCATTTAAAAATTAGATATTCAAATTTAAAATTTGTCTTGGCCATGTAAGCTGAAAATTTAAATATCTAATTTTTAAATGGAAACTTTAGTTTTTGAGCATAAGATAGAGTAGTAGTGAAAAATTCGCGCAAATATTATAAGTAGATAAAGCCAAATGCCAAATTTTTGTTCATTTGGCCTTATTTCCGGTACCCCTGTGTTTTTCGAAAAAAAATCATAAGTGGGAAATAATTTCACAAAATTTCTGGTTAAATTATTGACCACCTTCAGTGAGAAATAACTTCACATCTAAAATGTGCATATATTTCCTACTCGAGGTGAAGTTATTTCCCATGTGAAGTTATTGTCCGTGAAATTCTCTGCTGAAAGGGTAAACTATCTTAAGTCTATTTTCATAGTTTTTCAGGAGAGCAAAAAAACAAAAACAAAAAGCAAATTTAGTATGCATTTTATCGGCTTCAGATGATTTTTTTTTTCTATAACTCGGAATATAAGTTAGATACAAGGACGAGGATTAGATACAACTACGCGTATTGAATTGACGAACCTTATGCACTAAGCTGATAAAAATTCACTTAAGTCGACTTAAGATAGTTTACCTTTCCAGCAGAGAATTATTTCCTTGCACCCCCTGTAAGCCCCCTGCTTGGGTCACTGCTGGATTGAAAGTAGATGCGAGGTGCGGTATATGCAACTTTCTTTATATGCCATTGTTAAATTTAGAAAATAGCGCCCATTTCTGTGGTAAGAAATAATTTCACAAAATTTCCCACTTTCAATGAGAAATAACTTCACTTCTCACTTGGGGTGAAGTTAATTCCCATGTAAAGTAACTCCCCGTGAAGTTATTCCCCTGCACTATTTATTGAAGTTTTACTGTAAATTGTTTAGGGCTGAACAAATTTGCACTCCATAGCAGTTCAAAGGAGTGATTTCACGTTTTGATCATGAATAGAATTTAAATCGACTTCCGAACTAGTATCTGTCGTGTGGAGTTAGCTTGCAAAGCTAATTGCCTTACAAAAACTCCTCGAAATTTCCATTGAAACTTATTGAGTCACCACTTATATTCTGAACCAACCATGTCCTTGCCCCAGCACTTACCCTTCGAAAACATTTCATAAATGGTTATTCCAGCAAACAGTGTTATTTCGAAATAAATACATATCTCACCCTTTCTGTACTCAAATGTCTATAAAAGCAAACAATTTATATTTCAATTAAGCCTCAACTCTGTCTGCAATTAAAGTGACAAAAACATTTCAATTATACGTTCCTCTGACACATCCATGACATCATCTATCATCCAGGCGATACTATCTCCGTTCATACCCAAGTGCGAGTACATATACAAGTACAAATATACATATACCGTATGAATGTTTTATATGTTAATTACCAGCATGTTGGTCACAAAACTTTCCCGTACTGAAACTGTGTCATCATTTTGCTGTGGTTCAATGACATAACAGTGTTCTTGGCACTATTCCATCGTCATGGTTGAACTGTGCCACAAAAAATACACTCAGTCTTCAAAACTATCTGAGGGGGAGCTCTGGACATATATTCCTAATGGATTCTAAAATTATTACACTTACAAAGTTAGTTTCCATATAAATATTTCTATCGGTCTGGGGAGGTCCTTTTCTATTCCTCCCCCACTGGATGCTAGCCAATAAAAATTCAAAATCAATGCCTCATCACATGGCAGCTATTCTTGTGCACTCGCATGATGACGATGTGAAATCTGAAGTGCATCACACAGCTCTTGTGTGTGATGAAGTCTGCACTCATAAAAAGGACATCTTTGTGTAATTTTTATCGTCTATCCTCTGGAATTGTCTTCACTTCAATTTCACTTGATGTCACTCCGATGGAAATTCATTTCGTAGTCATAGATACTTTAAGCACATGCGGTATTTCTTAGTACCTTACTCCCACTCTGGCCACTAGTTGTCCTTTAGTAATTCATCTTTGGTGTGCCTTAGCCTTTTTGTCGCCACCATGCCGGCCGACTCGACTATCGTCGTCATCGCTAAAGTCTTATCCTTCTTGAGATCCATCCAAAGTTTCAGACACCCACCACCAGCACTGACTTTACTTTCCCTTGATAATTGAACCACTTTTCTTTGCGACGCGACGTACAGAAGATCAGGATAAAAAAAAATAATAAGCGATACTCCTTACATCGATGGCTTTGGCGACGTGGAAGTCTACAAGGGAGTAGTGGAAGAGTCTCATTCAAACATCTTCAGTGACGCTGGAAAGTTCCGAAAAGATTATCATCATCATTAAACTGAAAAAGAGGAACCGGAAAGAACAAAAGGATCTGCTCTGAAGCATCATCGCTGGGTAGGGAATAAATTCTAAATTGTCTACACTTACGCGAAACAACGGTATACCATGCTATGCACATTAGTGACATTCACTTCGTTCTTACTTCGTATATGTCTACGTATAGTACTGGCTCCTTGGAGAGTATTTTTTCTTTTTTTTTTTATCAATTTCACTTATTGAGTTATATTACCGTTTTAATAAAAGCTCACAAATTTTCTTAAAGGATGTAATAAATTTCGCCTTCACATGCACACACAGATACATACATCTCTTATCTTTAGATACTTGTACTATTTTCATCACCTTACTAAAATAAGAAGAAAAAAAAAACATGGGTGTTCTTTTCCCCATCCTCTTCGTCCTTTTTACATATTTTTTTGTCGCTTTATTTTTTATGCAAGTTTTTCCGTTTGAAGTGGGAGTGGGAGTCCTATACGAGTATAGTACGCTGTTAAATAAAAAATGTTTATGTGTGTTAGAGGAGCTGAATTGTTGTTGCTTATTTTTTTTTTTATAGCTGTGGGCGATTTCACAGAAACAGCAGGGAAGTTGTAAAATTGTTAAGATATCCTCATTTGAAGTTGTGCGTGTTGGCACTTTCTATTCGCATGTAAAGGATAAGAACACAAGCGTTGAAGACTACCGAAAGGATACACTCACTGTTGCATGGCATGGTTTGAGGTGTAATCACTTTGGTAGTTTCAAATGGAGAAATGTGTACTTTCCCACTCAGTGGACGCATAAAGTAAGAGTATTTTCGTATTCTATTGCTGTTTTGCTATTACGGAAATTACATTCCGCAGTTGTAAAGGGAATTATTGTTTTTGGTAGACTACCGTAAAGGATTTGATTTTCAACGGTTTTGACGTTGGCAGAGTAATACTCTATACGTATCTGCATACTCGTAAGTAGAATGATTTTCGGGAAAGAAATGATTTCCTTTTGAACTTCAAGGGTTTGGGATCCTTGTATCGTAAAAATTAATTGAGAAAATATCTTAGGAAACCAAAAATGGAGTGAATGTGGCCACTGATATGCCATTGATGGTATTTCTGCATTATTTCATTTTTTACTTCGAACCAGGAAATGTAAACATAATCTTTTCCTAATGCTAGGCTTGTCGAGCAGATTTACTTTTAGTTTTTGAAATTATTCAACAGTTACCTTTCCGTCGAAACACCGGCTGGTTCCGCAATGTTCCGCAGCTTTATCGTGCTAAGTTTAAAGATTTCGTTGCTTACAGATTTAGTCGATTTCTTGTATTCATCTGCGATGGTAGACGAGATTAACATTTTTAATTCTCCAAATGATCCACATTCTCTAATACGCGTAAAGTGAATTCCTGCCTTCACCGTCATTCCGGGTGCTTAGAGTATCTCCAAGTGCATCTGCATCACCGTGCACCGATCTCGAAGTATACTTATCTTATCTTCATTAAAAGACACACAAGGGAGTATATTGTGGGAAAATGGCCTCTAATGTGACTTGAAGTAGTTCAGCTCTAGTTTTAAAAACGATTGTAGTAATCGCCAAACGTAATGTTTCTTATATTCTTCGGAGCATTGACGATTAACATCAGCTATTTTTTTACATGTCTGTAAATGTTTATATTACTTTTTATGCACAACCTAGGAGGAGTATTCCAAATGTCTAGGGCGGTTGTTGAAAAGCAGTTAAAAGCTCTTTCTCAATTTAAATTTTCGAGTTCCTATTCATTTTTGGACATCCTGTATCATTACGAGATTTTCAACATTTGCAAATGGAATGCTTAACGAGTTTGTAAAGACAGGAAGATTATTTTGATTTAACTTCATTTAGTGCGATTCGCCAAGTTCTTGTCCATGGACAAATGCAGCTAATACGGCTTTGTGGTGGTGTTTTTCGAACCTAAGTACATTTATATAGTACTCACAAAAGTACGTCTAAAGCAGTATGCTTATGAATATTTTCTTGATGGAAGCAATAATTATTGCTAACACCAATTTTTCTACCAGAAGACACCATATTGTTTTTTTTTAAATGTTATAATACCTTTTCTTGTTAATTATTGCGTCAATGAAAACCAGATCAACAATCCTATTGTAGCCCATTGCACCCCACAACATAACACTTGTACCACCATGTTTGACTGTACTATTTATATTTTTTTAATTTAATTCCGTATTTGGCTTTCTCCATAGGCGTTGTTGTTGTGTGTCACTAGTGAACAAGTTGAACTTACTTTCATCTTAAAAAATCGCGTTTCTCCGAACTCCAGATCATTATTTTTGTAGTTTTAAGGATATTGCAATCTTTTCAGTCTATTGGTTTCACTGGTCGCCGTCTTATTTCTACATATCCTTGAAGCAAATCCATGTTTTTTCAGGTGTTTTCTAATTGTAGAGTAATCAACCATTTTCTCACTAAATTGACATAATAATTAGATCGAAGCTCTGCTTTGGTTCCTGTCTCAATTCACTTATGAAAAATGTATTATCAGTATCACTATCTGACATTTTTTTTAGACGTCCAGATCGTGTTTTTCTTCAACAGAACTGTTATTATAATATCACTTACAAATATAATGAACGGTGGAAGCATTTAAATTTGTTATTTTAGCTATTTCACTTAAAGTTTTACCAATCTCACGGTGATACATATTTTTTAAGAGGTTGAGAACTTTTTTTAAAAAAAAAACACAAAAAATTCGAAAAAATGAATGAAATATTTATTTGAATCGATAGTTTGAACCTTGCAATTTAATGTTTAAAGATAATTTCATGCAAATGTTGACCGCGGCTGCGTCTCAGGTAGCCCATCCGCTGAGTCCAATTTTGGCATACTCTTTCACACATATCGGCCGGTATCTCACGAATGAATGCATGGATAATGGCTTCCAGTGCGTCAATCGAAGCGGGCTTGTCCCTATAGACATTAGCCTTGACATACCCCCACAAAAAATAATCTAATGGTGTCAAATCGCACGATCTAGGCGGCCAATTGACCGGCCCGAAACGTGAAATTAACTGTTCACCAAACTCGCCTCGCAATTGCGCCATTGTTTCGCGTGCTGTGTGGCATGTGGCACCGTCTTGTTGAAACCACATATCATGCAAGTCAAGAACTTCCATTTCGGGCAAAAAAAAGTGCTGTAACAAAGGCCTAACTGCTGGGAACGGCGCCGAATCGACATTTCGCGGTCTTCTGTCACACTAGCTGATACGGCCGCAATATTTTCTTCACTACGCACAGTACGTAAACGTGTTGGTGGTTTAATGTCCAACAAAGTAAATTTGGTGCGAAATTTGGTCACAATCTTCCGAATAGACTGCTCAGAAGGTCGAGAATGCCGATCATAAAATGGAAGCAGCGCGCGATGAACATTTCGAACCGAGCACGAATTTTGATAGTAAAATTCAATAATTTGCAAGCGTTGTTCATTTGTAAGACGATCCATGGTTAAATTGCAAACCAAACTGAAGCTGTTTGACAGTGACACAAGGTACTAAACACACGTCAGCTGTCAAAACCAGTGTTGCCAAAACCAAACCAGCTAAAAAATCACCCTTTACATATTACGAAAGAGCGCACATTCACATCAGTATTCTTACCAGTTTTACCATTTTGTCTATAGCGCGTGCTTTATAGTATAAATATTATTTTCCAAATAAATTGGATATGAGAGAGATCATAAAATAATATACAGTGCAAACATTTTACATAACGGTACATATTGCTTGCGTTTTATACGTGCATTCTCAGTAGGAACAAATATTTCAAAAACTTTTTCACATGAAAAATATGGTAGTGTTGTTTTCTTTTAGATTTTTCTTAACAATGCAATGTGCAATGAACACATTCATACCTTTACAGAATTGAGTTACAACATTATATTGTTTTTATCGATTTCATTTTATTCGATCATTCTGTTAGAATTTATTCAATTTCAAAAACCTTTTCACAGCACTGTATTTCTGTACTTACTTACAGTCTTAAATTATTGTTGCTATTATTAATTGTTAATACTAAAATGTACTGGCAACGCTCAGTAAAAAACTTCAAATGAAGCCGCATCGATAAAATTCCTGACGGAGTTGGTCATGATTGTATTTGTCTGAGTCAAATAACTGTATTTTCATTCCAAGAATGCTTTTGAGAGAAAAACAAATTTCAATAATATTATTTAAAATAAGACTTTCGATGCGTTACACATTCGCTTACTAGGCGTTTCTTTTGGTAAGATCTCACATTTTCAATATTTTCTTTAAAGAAATATGCATCTACCATGGAAGCAGTTCCAACTTTTCCCACTGGGTAGGTTTGTATGTTAAGTGTATGTATGTATACGTAAGTATGTGTAATTTTACGCCTGATTATTAGACAGAATTTAGTATTTTTCGGTAATTTGTGTTTATTACATAAAAAAATAAAATTAATACCGTCAGTGTCCGGTTATGAGAGAGTTCACTGTAGTACTTTCGAGTCCGTGGTTAACTATGGTAAAATGTCAGACTGGCAGCATACATTTTTTTGAATTTTTGTTACCAAAATTTTCTTAAAACTTCGTTTTCACCAATTAGAAAACAAATATGTACGGTTACTTAACAGACACACAAAGCTTCAAAACTTAATCCAAACCGCGATGACAGTATTCAAGTTAAAGTTGCATCAGCTCGGATGTTCCACAGGGATCTGTCCTGGGACCAATTTCGTTTATACATACTTCGTTTTCTTGTTATCATATCTTGTACTCTTACATTAGAAGTAAATAAGTCGAAAATAAAAAATGTTACGCTATAGTGAAGCGAACACAAGATGGAGTTTAAAATTGAATTGAATATAACAGCAACAAAAGAAGTTAAGTTGAAGTACATGTACCATATTAATGAATGATTTGTAGCCATAGTTTCAACGACTAGAACAGACTGTGCTCTTAATTCTGTTATCTATATTTAGAGATAACAATGCCACGATCAAACGAACATAATTCCCGGGAATCTCTGTTTCCATGGTCTTTGTGCAATTTACGCTTCACAAAATGTAATCTCAGGCGTTCATCCTGTATCTTCAGTATTAACTTATCTGTGCAATATTCTTTGTAATATATTTCATCACTCTTATAGCGGAGCTTATACAAATTTATCGCGCATCTGTGTGTAAAAACAAAAATCTAATATTCAGATACATTTCACCTCTTTAAACATTAAATACGACAAATTAAATGCTCCGTCGTTCTTGAGTACCTACACCGCCGCTACTTCATAAGGATTCTAGAAGGTAGTGAACGAGAAAATTCTCAACCCATGCGTTGTATTTAATTTTCGAAGAATCCTCGCTCACAAAGTATCGCGTTTTTTAAAAATTGCAAACAAAAACGTTCCCTTCGCACTTTCATCCCTTGATTTGATGTGGTTGGTAGCTTCCTACCATTCCAGTGAAGGATTATGAAAAAAGCTTAAAAAAATGTAAGTACATGGAAGCCATTCCCACACATGAGGACAAATTATTCGTGTGAATCTGTCCTGTTCTTATGAGCCAAAGGCGGGGAATGTGAAAAATAACTCTGTCATCTTCTTTCGTAAAATTCCTAACGTAGGAGTGAACTGGGAATATTTAACAAGGATATCGCATGTATTCCTGGACGATTATGATTTATCATTAATCATATTTCCGGATCAAAGGTCCGAAATTACCGAAAAGTATTACACCGGCGCCACCGAGACCATAATCGCAGTAATCATTAAATTCTACTACGTAGGTACTTGGAAGGATGAGAAGGACGAACGCACTGCACTCCGAGCAATGAAAAACCGCTACAGATACACATTTAGTTTATTAAAGATGAATTATGACCATAACGAATTGTCACATTGTGATTAATGTCCTTGGGTAGATAATAAATGTATGATGGTACCCCATCATCCGCTTAAGAAGACATTAAGGGCGACATGATACCGTGTGTACGGTGCGCCGCATATGTACACCTACTATAAGCACTGTAATCTGTTATTCTTTGCACATTTATATTTTTATCCTGAACAGTTTTCCTCTGTGGTTTTCTACATTTTTTTTCTTTCTTAAGATAAATTGATTGTAATGCTGGTGACAACTACGTTCGTAGAAACAATGAAATTTTCAAGGATAAATGGAACATGTGTTTATGGTCCGATGATTTGCTATTAGCGATGTTGAGGACGAAAAAAAGCCCCAAACCCGAAATACAAACAGTTGAAGGACAGATTTTGTGTAGAAACAAATTTCGTTTAAGTTTCCATGTCGTCGCCATTTTGTTTGTACCCGTATACATGCTTTGTGGTTTCTTTTAGGCCAGAGACCAAAGGAATCCGACGTGACTTTGTTCTATTTCTATTTTAAGAAATCAAATTGCTAATTGAAAATAAAATCCATTTCGTAGAAAGTAGCCACTTCTGGACGAATGACATTTGCATTGGGCGTGGAGATTTAAAAATAACTGTATTCCGTGTTACATTCGACTCAAAGTCTATTTTTATAATAGACTTAGCTGAATTCCCAAAACAAAGGTCAACAAGATTGATGATGCTTTTCTACTGACCGTCGTGGTAATACGCATCATTCCGTCTGCCACTGAGCATTTTGATGATCTAAAAATAAAACGAAATTAAGTCCAACTAAGATATCGTCCTTTTTGGGGAGGAGACATTTTCAATTAGGGAAGTAAAGCATGTCCAGAGAACACTTGAACCGATATCTCGATGGCATTTGAATTGTACTCGACAAGTTGGTTAGAACTAAGCCTCATCTAGCCTCAGGTCTATTAGATGAAGACTCATACAGATCTTGCAATGAGTCCAGTGAAACTGCAGAACACCTACTGGTGGAATGTGAGGCATAAACACAGAACCGGTTAAAAACCTACTTGGCGGCACCACGATTCACGTGGAAAAATGTAGATCAGACGTACATATAATCCAGTCTCTAGTTTGACAGTGTAAATAGACTCATTTCATCGACAAAGAAAGTGTTTCTTAAGGCACCTGCTCCCATTAAAGCCTTTAAAGAAAATCTGCCAAATGTGTCTTTACACCCTGAACCAAAGATAACTCGATGGGGAACGTGGATTGAGGTTGTGCTGTTTTACCGTGAACATTTTGAGGACGAAAAAGGCGTAATTACAGACTTCGATAGTACGGAGGCGGTAGCAGTTTGTAAAACCAAGAATGTGTTTAACAACCTCAGCATTAAAGAGAAACATTGCTGTGATCAGCAATCCTTTTTCCCAATGCCGGCGGGTATTAAAAATCTCGAAGCTCAGTGTATGGCGTTGATGGAATTTGTTGAGAATAACCAAAATACGCCGAATGAACTCCGCATTGCCAGATGTATTCCCCGTTAAACCTAAAGAGAAATATGAAAAAATGTTGAGCAATTAACCAGGCCTAGAATCTTTGTGCCAAGTAAATAGTTTTATCAATGGGACGGGTGAACTTTTGTCAGAAACGATAAGTGCCAACCTATCACCCCAATTCAAGTACTGCTCAGTTACCTCAGTGGATGTGGAACGGTCCTTTTCTACTAACAAAAACATTTTCAGTGTTCGAAGACACAATATTACCACCGAACATTTGGAGCAATACCTGATTGATTTACGTCTATGAAATTAACAAATAAATTTAAGAACTGCTAATAATATTCTTTTTATATACTAATAATTAGTATTTCTATTACTATGTAATGCTATGCTGAATTAGATATAAAAATCTTAAAACTTATATTTTTTAGTTTTTAATGTTGCATATTTTGACACTTTTCATGCATATTTTAAGTATTTTTCATGCATATTTGAATGCATATTTCAAGGATTTTATGTTGCATATAATCCGGTCTCTAGTTATGACCTATGGAATGCTCCGGTGGGCTAGGTTTTAGCGAAGGTCTTCCTAACCAGCCCCAATAAGAATAATGACGAGAAAAGGATGTTCCCTGGCCTATGACTTGTTGGGGGCACAATAGATCTAAAGCTCGCCTTGAATCTCACCATCCAATAATAACAATAATAATTAAAGCCTCTTTCCCTGCTGGCTAAAATTGGATAACAAGAGCTATTCAAATGGCCTCCACGGCTAAGATTGCAAAAGGCGCTCCAAAATATGCAGTTCTAGTTGATCAACCAATTAAATGGGGATTCCGGAAACGGCTCAAACTAAGTTTCTCTCCAGGTCATCCAAGCTGCTGGTTTTAGACACAAAAGAAAAACGACCTAAGCCGACAATATTGACGGCAACATAGAATTTGTAATCAGCCATTATGTAAATTAAACTGCTTGTTGTTCATACCATTCAAATCTTGCTATAAAAAGATACATAGGTATCATCTCCCAACCAGTGATGCCAGATTTTTTTGCTGAAACTCCCCATTTTTGGAGAAATTTTTGAAAAGTTTCCCCATTCTATAAGCGTTTTTTCCCCACTTTTTCCCCATCGTAGAAAAGTAAAAAAGAAGATTTAATTTTAATACATGTTTCTTTTTCTTTATTAAAATATAATTTTTCAAAAAAGTAATTCAAAGGGAAGCTTTTCCCAATTTTTTTTTTTTTAAATTGTATTTCCTATCCATTTCCTTTTTTGTTATACGTTAGGCAATTTTAATGATTTGCAACATAAATTCAAGGAATCTATTCCTCCATAAACTGGTTCCTATACAGAATCGCATCCGATACCTAGTTGTAGAGAACGTTCCAGTTAGATCCGTTGAGTATCTGAATTACCTCCTCCATTGCAAGAACGGGTTGGTTGTAGGTAGTGGTATCTCCTCGTCTCTTGAAGAATTGGGCATAATCCTAATAAAAAAAAATAAGTTTAAAAAACTAAAACCCGACTACGGGAAAAACCAACTAAAAAGTACGACCACGGCTATACTCTGAAAATCATTGTTTCGTTTCATCTTCTTTCGTACTTTTTAGTTGGTTTTTCCCGTAGTCAGGTTTTAGTTTTTTAAACTTAATTTTTTATTTACAACTTTTTAGTTTAAAAAAATATGAAGTCTATGTATAAGTAAACAATGTCACACCCTTTCATTTGATACCCGTATTAGGGATGTGGTAAAGATAACGAAAATCCACCATCTTGGGGGGCGTCCGCTATATTGAATTTAGAATGTATGGTATTCTACTCGCCAAGCCCTTTAATTTGATACCCATATTAAGGAGGTAGTAAAGATAACAGAAATCCGCCATCTTGGGGGCCTCCGCCATATTGAATTTAGAATTACGTCATATCGTATTGTATTCTACTCACCAAGCCCTTTCATTTGATACCACAATTTATGCGGTTATAAAACCTAGTCGGGTAAAAAAGAAAAAAAAATGAGAAAAAAAGAAGAGGTAGTCCGCCATTTTGCTTCGTGCGCCCACCATATTGAATTTTTCTGTGACGTCACATACCCTAGGACACTCTCCGGATAAAGACGAATCCAACGACACCTCATTTGTTGAAATCGGTTCCATAGTTAAGGCTGTACGAGGTGACATCCTTACATACATACAAACAAACAAACAAACAAACCCAGCCTGTTAAAATCATAACCCTTCCTCTGCGTAGTCGGGTAAAAAGTGATATGTATCTTCTTTTTCACGCAAGTTACACAAAGTGCAGAGTGTTGGAAGATCTTCCCTGTATGGCCTGAAATTCAGAGGTAGCAATTCTCATCGACTCTTGAAGATATTTGATTTATTCCAATAGATTCATGAAAGTAGTTCAATTTAATAAAAATATCTGTATGTATATAATGGTATTACCGATATGTATTTATATAAAAAAAACATTTCACACCAATTGTCTTTTTAAATAAGCGAAGTTCTAGTCCTAGTTATAGGATACTTTTTTTTTGAAAATGTTGAGCGCAGCAAATACACAGCGAACTTCACAGCTGATATAGACTTTATAGAAGGGTGGAAATTAGTGACGCATGTGAGTGAAGGTTGTGTTCGAAATATGATATGTTTAGAGCTAAACCGCTAAACGCGGTCATTTTTTCGTGTTCGGCATTTATTTGAAAAAAAAGAGCACGAGTTTTATTTTTAAGTGTATTTAAAATTAATAAATATGTGCGAATCTAGTTTTCCCCATTTTAGGAGCACTTTTCCGCATTTTCCCCATAAAGTGAAAAATTCACCAAAATGGGGAAAAATCCCCAGATCTGGCATCGCTGCTCCCAACATCGCTCACAGATGATAGTTATCTGGTGAGATCTCTTTTCGGAAGATTGAAAATTAGCAGAACACATCTCGCACCCTAGTTGCGGTATAGACAGGGCATTGTGCAATAGGCAGAAACACAAGCAGTTTGGGAATCCCTCTATCACCTTCGGTGCAGACACCCTCAATAAGTAAAAAAATATTATGGGAGAATTTTATATGGAAATCCATTCAAAATGGTTCCAAAAGTACCGATAGGAATCGGCTCACATGGCAATACAATGGACGTACTTTGGTCAATCATACCGCGTACGGTGGGTAGCCACCTAACCTACTTCCAGTTTTTCAGAAACACCTCCCTTCGCTGCAATTACCGGCTCATTAATTTACAACTGAAACTTTGGTAACATATTAAAAGGAATATTCATTGTTCACATGAGTATAACAAAATGGGTTTCTGAAACAGTATTCCCACCAATCATCCTCCAACCCCCAATGACTTGCCCCCTCTTTGAACCCATATTATCGATGTTTTTTTCTGTCTAATCATTTACCCAGAAACATGATGAATTAAATACCTTATTACCACCATTTCGTGTACGCTTAATCTGCTCATTTTTCCTGACATCTTCGCCTGCAACTTTCTTCGCTAATGCGACATAATTATATTAATTAGCGATTCTTCATCATGTCACACCCGAACCGAGCGTCGCAAATGAACTCACACTACGTACTCTCCTCCGTTTAGTTATAATCGACCTTGAGTCATGCTGCTTGACTCAACTTAATTTGAATCTAACTATTCGAATATTCCTTCCGCTCATCCAAAATTGTTTCCAAAAGAAAATTAAACAAAAAAAAACTTCAAACAAACCACCCTTTCGAATGCATGTATGAGAGTATGTGTGTGTTTGTTCAAGAAATTACAATTTTCCTCAGCAAGGATGTTTTTCCCCAACGAAATCCTTACGTTGTAGAATAACTTTTGAATATTTGTAAAATAATTTCGACGTCAATTTTAAAAATAAGCATTACTTCCAAAAGACACACATCATCACTTCAATTACCCATTGAGCACAACGAATACAGCCTTACGAAAAAAAAGTGTCCTGGATAAAGCACAAAACGGTGCTCGCATAAAGTGCCTAACCGCACCACGCACAACATCCTGATTGACGTTTGCTCCTAAACAAATAGTGCGGGAAGTAGGATCTACGCCACATCCTCAAAGGAAACCTGTGGTCGCGCAGCAACGATATCACATTAAGTATGCCATTGTGCTGCCGCCTCCATTCAAATTGTGATTTTAATTAAAATCTTCGAAAAAAAAAACACGAAACTTGCGGATTTTTTGGTACTAGATCTGGTTATCTGTACGCAACCAGCTTTGCCTCTGGGAGGAAAGATGTCGTTCTCGTATGACAGGATATGAATTTCAAATAAATAGGCTAATATTTGTGCAGTTAAAAGCGGTTTTATGATCATTTCTGTGTCACAAAGAAGCGCCCCCACCCTTTAAGTAATATAAAAACAATTCGCATTTGTGTGTGGGAACATTCCAGGAATCAACATAATCCGATGGAAATTACACGAGAGGGGGGCCAGAAGAAAGTCGCTGTAATTGCATTGAGAACTTTTATGTGGTTCAGAAATGAATTTCCATGAATTCACATCCCCCACCCCAGCGAGCACTGTTAAGTGATTCTTTTCACGTGTTGTTTTTGTTATTATATGGGCAATAAGGACGATAATGGCAGTGACAATAAGGCATATTGAATCAGGTACCTATGACGATTACTCTGCGTGGATTTAAATTCATTTTCAGATTTTTTTTATTATTATTATTTGTTGGAAGTATTATTTGTAAAAGAATTTCGATTCCTTTGTTGGTTTTTATTGCAAACCT